>CM057455.1:1503475000-1504745000 GCA_016271365.2 Neoceratodus forsteri
TATGCTTCTACCCGGATCTTAGTTTGCAAACCAGACCTGTAGGATGTAGTCCATAGCCAGCTCGGAGAACTCTGAATCCACCATATACTGCTGATAACAACAAAGGCTGTAGATGGTGTAACCAGTTACTACACAAATCAACCAAAGCAAAAAACTGGTTCTACTCACCTAGGAATAACATGATACTATGATATCACGATAATTAACACGGACGATAATTAATCGAAAGAAAAAAAAACCAAAACACAATATCGTGATTATCGTGTGGCACAAAGTACCGCGATATACTGTGATAAAGCGCCTTAGCCTGCTTTCCCAGCAGTGCATCCCTTTCCAGCATACCTCTCAACCTTGTGTCCCCCAAATGTGGAACATTGCTTCTCAAAATGTGGAACAAATGAGCAAAATGTGGAACACTTAATCAAATCTTTACCTAGGAAGCTCAGAACATTGTTAAAATGTTTGTATTTATGTTCAGAAAGTCTGTTAATTGAATAATATATTTTTTGCATCATTTGCTATAAAATGTTAATACTGAATGTGGGACAGGTCTTCACAATGTGGAACAGGGAGCTTTTGTGAAGTAAAATGAGGAACGTTCCTCATAATGTGGTACAGTTGAGAGGTATGCTTTCCAGGTTCTCCACCATCCTATCAGATTTTTTACTATTTTTCCTTAAAAAAAAAAAAAAAAAGAAAAGAAAAGCAGCGCTGGCCCTGTGGCATGGAGTTTTAAGGGCCTGGGCACCTTACCTGCCGCCGCCATGCCGGTAAACCAGGTTCAGGAATAGACTTGGGTCGCTTGAGGGCTGACTGCATGAAGGAGGACTGAGCATCCATCGACTGCTCTCCTTCTTTTGGGGGGGAGGGGGGGAGACAACACAAGCCACTGCTTAATCACCATCTAACAGAGGCTGGATGATGCAGCAGCAACAGCCTTCTGACTGTCTGGGTGCAGGGGCCAAGTACCTGCAACATCTTTACGTCACACTCTCACATCATCACAAGTGTGCTAGCCTGAGGGACAGGAAAAAGAAATGGGAGTGGGGCTGGTATGTGCACCAGTCAACCGACTTACACAGAAACTGATGGCAGGTAAGGACCGCTTGGCCCACCTAGTCTGTCCATTTTCCCTACCTACCGTAATACCACAGTCCCTATTTGGTCTCCGGCTTTACCCTCCGTTTCCTGACCAATAAGGTTCTCTTATGCCTATCCTATGCATTCTTGAATCCTGTCAGTTATGCTCAGACCTCCTCCACTGGGAGGCTGTTAAAAGGTATCCACCACTCTTCCTGTGAAGAAGTACTTCCTCAAATTTCCCCTGAATCTACCCCCCAGCTTCACAGCATGACCCCTTGTTCTTGAGCATCTTTTTTTCTGAAAAAAGCTTCCCTCTTTTATCCCATTTATACCTGAGAAATATTTGAAAGTCTCTATCATATACCCCCTCTCCCTCCTTTCCTCCAGGGTGTACATATTGAGGTCCTTTAGCCTCTGCTCATAGGGCTTTTGATGCAGGCCCTGTACCATTTTAGTTGCCCTCCTCTGGATTGCCTCTACTCTGTCTATGACCTTCCGGAGATGTGGCCTCCAGAACTGGACACAGTACTCTAGGTGAGGTCCCACCAATGATTTATACTGCGGTATCACCACCTCCCTCTTTCTGCTGGTGATACCCATCCCTAGGCACCCTAGCATCCCACTAGCTGTCCCCACCGCCCTGTCACACTATTTGGCCACCTTTAGGTAATCAGATATGATTACCCTCAGGTCGCTTTCCTGCTTGGTGGTCGTCAGTACCACTCCCATCATCTTGTACTCCACCCTTGCTTTCTGTGCCCCAAGTGCATTATTCTGAACTTCTTCGCATGGAATCTTAGTTGCCACACCTATGACTGTCACAAACCCACTCAGCAGGTCAGCCCTCTACTCCCAAAGTGCCAACCTCCGAGCGTAGTCTTGTGAACAGTTAACAGAACAAGTTAACCCTCTTGTCTGTTTTTGTGGATTCGAATCAACCTTTGGTCTCAAGTTCTGGAGGGATTCAAACTGTGAACCTCTTGTTAGCGTACCCAATGTACAGGCTCAGATAATTCTGTCTTCGGGGGGCCAAATATTTTTGCCCACGGGCACCTAACCAGGTGTACAGAAATGAACCCTTAAAAACCTGTAATAAAAAGACCTCAGATTTAAAAGGCTTACCTTTTTCCGGTTTGGTATCACCATTCAAGCTTATGTATGGTGTCTGCTTTAACCGCATATACTCTACTTGTAAAGGAAAGAAATCAAAGACAGACCAAGTAAGCTCTAAAAATAGAGTTTTACTAAAATAGAAAAACAATATGTAACACATAAAATACAGAATTGTTACATCACAAGACATACAAATCTCTTAAAACAGGTTTTAACAGTGCAATTCTTACTACAGTACTTAGATTTGTCTTTCTCTCTCTCTCTCTAAATAACTGCTTAAAGTGCTCACAGATGTTTCTTTGTCAGATTCTAGGTAGAAGTGTCTCTCTGAAGTAAAAAAGAATATTCCTTAAAGAAAAATGTATTTGCCAATCCCTTTGTGTGAGGTCACCTAGCTCCTCCTCTGTCAGAATATATAAAAAATATATCTATACAAAAACTGGATATCTTTTCAAAGTATTAAATTCTGTAATCCTTAGCATAATCATGTTCTTCAAATGACTCTCTGATCTATATAAGCTTCCTCTCTCACACAGACATCAAAGAACATTTACAACTACACACCCATGTGTAATAACCTGGGTTTCCCTCCAAACGTCATAAAATGGATATCATCTTCCCGCTTAGCAACTACAACTATAATTCACTCAGACAAACAGGAGACCCTTGATTAAGGCCTGGTCTGTAATTAGCTCATGGCTTTCATCTTTTAGCAGGGAGCAGAGGTGAGTGAGGTCATTCAAAGAGCACCAGATTTCTCGTGAGACAATCAGTAATAAATTTTTATATTAAAAAAAAAAAAAGATACAGCAGTCAGAACTGGCTGTCCACATCACAATGACCTCCCTCTTTCTGCTGATGATACCCCACCCTATGCACCCCAGCATCCCACTAGCCCTCCTGCATGACTTGTCACTCTGACTGGCCACCTTTAGGTCACCCGACATGATTACCCCCAGGTCTCATTCCAGCTTGATGGTCGTCTATACCACTCCACCCATTTTGTATTCTGCCCCGGGTTTCTGTGTCCTAAGTGCATTATTTTGCACTTTTTTGCATTGAAACTCTGCTGCCGTAACCTTGACCACCCTAGTTTTCCGATGTCTCTGCTCATCCTCTCCAGCCCCCTGAGTGCAAAGATTTTAATTAAGTTTTGCAGCCACTAGCCAGCAGGGCTGGCGACTGTGAAAATCCTTTAGCCTCGCAGACATCTGCACTGGCCCAGCTGGTGTACGTTTTGAAGTTACTTTCTCCAGTACCAGCCCATAAGGCTAGTTAAAAGAAAATTTTACTAGCCCATTGCAAAATCTACCAGAATTTGGCTACTGGTCTGCTGCTAATTTCGACCCCTAGAGTGTCCACCCTATCGCAGATTTTGATGTCATACGTAACAGAGGCAAACCTTCCCTTCTAGCTCCTCTGCAATCTCACTTATTAAGACATTAAAGAGAAATGGTCCCAACACTGATCCTCGAGACACTGCGCTGGTCCCCTTCCCTTCCTTGAAGCGAACTCTGTTTACCACCACCCTCTGTTGCCTATCCCTTAACCAATTTATCCAATGTACCACCTTTGGACCTATTCCTAAGTTACTGAACTTGCTTACTAGTCTCCTATGTAGAACGCTGAAGAAAGCCTTACTGAGATCTAGGTAGGCCACTGTGACACTTGGACAGCTGGTTCTGACTGCTTTATGATTTTGTAATATAAAAAATGTGTTATTGAGTGTGTCTCATGAGACATCCTGTGCTCCTGGGACCCCCCCAGGTTTCAGTTCAAAGGACAGGATATGTTAAACAGCAGATCTCTGATGTGATTTACTTCCAAGAACTCGCATTTTATAGCCTTGTTAACTTGAAAGCCAGGAGATAATTAAAGACTAGAGAAACATAATTAATGGTCTCCTGTTTATCCGACTTAATTGTAGCTGACCAGCTGCAAGGAGGGATCGTAAACTTTTATGACGTTTCAGAGGAGTTGCAATTTATGACCTCCTGCCTTTGAAGTGTGGAACTAGGAACTGCTCAAAGATCAAAGAGGAGCAGGAAACCACTCAAGATCAAAGAAGTTATTTGGTAAACGAGTTTTTGCTGATGTGACCTTATTTAATATACCTCCTGAATGATAGGACATCCTGAGTGTATTAATTTTTATATTTTACAGGGAGGGGCTAGGTGACATCATGGAAGAAGCAAGGTTAGAGACAGTTTAATTGTATTCTGTATTTCCACTTAGGCACATTCCTGTTTGGACTCTTGAAACAACCGCTACCATAAGCACTGTATGAAGGTATACATTAGATAGAAAAGTCTAACTGTATGTTGGTAGGAGATTGCACTTTAAACCTTGTTCTTTTAAGTGATTGTATGCTTTGTGATATATTGTTCTGTGTTTACATTTTACCTATTTTTATCCATTTTCTAAGTAAACCTCTTATATTTAAAGAGACTGCCTGGTGCCTTCGAAGTTCTTTCTTTTGCATGTGAATTACAGATGGTTAAGAATGACTAAACTGTTCAAAGCTTGATGGTAATACCAAACTGGGAAAACGTAAGAATTTACCTAAGGTCTTTCACAGGGTTTTTAAGGGTTCATTCTGTATACCTGGTTAGGTGCCCTTGGCAAAAGATATCTGGCATTCCCTGAAGAGCAGAATTATCTGAGCCTGTACATTTGGGTACGCTAGCATAAGGTTCACAGTTTGAATCCCTCCAGAACTTGAGACCAAAGATGAGTCGGACCCACAAAACAGACAGGAGGGTTACCCTGTTCTGTTACCCTGTTCACAATGCTGCGCTCGGAGGTTGGCACTGTGGGAGCAGAGGGTCTGACCTGCTGAGTGGGGTTGAGACAGCCACATCCTCCGCTCCACCCTAATCTAAATCCTCTGTCAGCTAGTCAAAGAAATCTAACAGATTAGTTGACACGGCATCCCCCCATGAAACCATGCTGCCTTGGGTCTTGTAACCCACTGGATTCAAAATATTCCACAATCCTTTCCTTCAGCAGTGATTCCATTAACTTTCCCACCACCAATGTCAGACTGACTAGCCTATGACTGCCAGCCTCCTCTCTATCACTACTTTTGTGTAGTGGGACTACATGCGGACTTCTACAGTCCTGTGGAACCACTCCTGTTTCCAGTGAGCTGTTAAACAGAACTATAAGGGGTGCAGCAAGTATTTCCATGAACTCCCTCAATACCCCTGCTGGATGCAATCCACCTGGTTCCACAGCTTTCTCTACCTTCATATTAGCGAGTCCCTTCAGGACTCTCACTTCTAAAAAAAAGGGATAGTGTCCACCTCCCTCCCTCCCAAGCTTCCTTTACTTTTTTGAGGCCCCTGCCCTTCTTCCTCTGTAAACACTGAACAAAAGTATTTGTTCCGGATGTCTGTCTTGTTCCCCCCTCTACACAGGCCCCCCCTTTCCCTTTTTAACCTTACAATCCCACCTCAATCTTCCACATTTCCCTTTCATACCTAAAACATGTTTTGTCCCTTTCCTTACCTCCTGTGCCACTCTCTCCAGTTTGCACCTTTGCGCTCCTTACTGCTTTCTCTACTTGCCCGTTTCCCACTGATACAGCTCCCTAGCCTCATACCCTTGTGCCTCCTTATACATTTTGAATGCTACCCTTTTAGCCTTTGCCTTTTCAGCCACCTCTTTCAAGAACGGTAGTATGTGCGGTAAACACCAACATAGAGGTGGCGATAGGGAGAAGGGCAGGGGTAAATGGAGAAAGTGACAAAGGCAAGAAAGACAGGGATAGCGCAAAAAGGAGTAAGGCCATCAGGAAATGGAGGGTAATGAGTACCAATGCCCATAGTCTGGGCAACAAGCTCCCTGAGCTGGTGGCCTTGATGGAAGAGGGATGCCTGGATATTGTAGCAGTCACAGAAACATGGTACACAGAGAATCATGAGTGGGATGTTAACATACCAGAGTACATAACCTACAGGAGAGACAAGCAGGGGAGAAGAGGGAGAGGAGTAGCTCTCTATGTAAAGGAAGGGATAAAAGCAACCGAACAAAAGAGTAAACAGAGAGGAGAGGAGGCACTGTGGGTCACCACAATCCGCACAGGGGTTGTGTACAGACCCCCATGTCAGGGGGAGGGAATGGACAAGGATATGATGGAAGGCATTCTTAGGATGGCAGAGAAAGAGGAGATACTGTTGATGGGAGACCTGAATATGCAAGATGTTAACTGGAGCACATCTGCTGCAGCCACATCCAAGAGCAAGGCCATTCTCGATGCCCTACAGGTGGCAGGCCTCAGACAGCTAGTTTTGGAACCCACTCATGAGGGAGCAATCTTAGACCTTGTACTCTCAAATGGGGGCAGTGAGAGGATCTCAGATCTTGAAGTGGGTTGCCATCTGGGAACAAGTGACCATCAAACAGTGTGGTTCACATTAAACACAGCTACAGAGTCAAGCCATACAAAAGTGAGGGTACTGGACTCCAGGAGGGCTGACTTTGGCAAGATGGGAGAGTGCCTCAGAAAAGCACTAGCAAACAGGCTAGAAGGAGGGGTGGTGCAACAATGGGGAATCATCAAAACTGCCATCACAGAGGCAACAAGCCTTTGTGTGAAGCAAATAAACAAATCAAAATTAAAGAAAAAGCCACTATGGTTCACAAAAGAGGTGGCTGGGAAAGTCAGGGAGAAAAAGATAGCATTCAGGAAGTATAAGGAAACACAGAAGGAGCAGGACAGAGAGCTGTACCAGTTAAAGCAGAAGGAAGCAGGGAGGGAAGTCAGAATAGCAAAGGCCCAAACTGAGGAAAAGATAGCCAACTCGGTTAAGAAGGGGGATAAAACCTTTTATAGGTACATCAGAGAACGTAGAAAAACAAAAGAAGGGATAGTGAGGCTGAATAAAATGAACGGTGGGTGGGCAGAGGGGGACAGTGAAAAAGCAGGGATACTGAACGAATATTTCTGCTCAGTATTCACAAAAGAGGAGGGGGAAGTGCCTAATCCAATTAACAGATGCATCTTGACAGGGGTCAATCCCAGCCCTTTCACAAAAGAAAGGGTTCTGCAGGAACTCCTAAAACTGAAGGTGGGCAAAGCAATGGGGCCTGATGGAATTCACCCAGAATTCTAAAAGAACTAAGGGGGACTAGTGAAACCACTGACTATTGAGCTTAATATATATACCTTGAGGAAAGAAGGGGGGACATGATAGAAACTTTTAAGTACCTCAGTGGAATCAACAAAATCCAAGAGGGTAGCATCTTTCAGAAAAAAGAGACGAGAAGAACAAGGGGACACAATTTAAAGATGGAGGGGGGGCGGTTCAAGGGCAATGTGAGGAGTATTTTTTCACAGAGAGGGTAGTGGATGCATGGAAAAGCCTTCCTGAGCAGGTTGTAGGGTCTAAAACTGAGGGAGAATTCAAGAATGCATGGGACAGACAGAAGGCAATTCTTGTGGGGGGGTAGGAAGAAATAGGCTGTTGGTTAACTAGGATCTGCAGCTTATCCTGTAGGTAGGGAAACTGGCAGACTAGGTGGGCCAAGCGGTCCTTATCTGCCGTCAAAGTCTAGGTTTCTATGTAACCATAGCAGTCTCTTTCATGTCTTGATTTTGCTCACTTGTTTGATGCAGAGATTTACTGCCTTTACTATGCTCCCTCATTTAGCTTCATCTACTGTCCCTCCACCCCACCCAGGCAACCCCCTTGCCAGGTTATCCTTAAGGCATTCACCCATCTTTATAAAATTTGCCTTCCTGAAGTACAAGACCCTCACCCTTGTGTGGCCCGATTCTGCTGCTGTCCTCATAATGAACCAAACTGTATGGTGATCTCTGGTCCCCAAGTGACCTCCCACCTTTACATCTGCAATACGGCCCCTGTTAGGGAGTGCCAGGTCTGGTGTTTCCCCATCATGAGTGGTGCACTGACTATCTGAGGCATGCCCCCTGCAGACAGTCCAGGATGTCCCTGCACTAGCTGGAGCCACTGCTGGGAAGCTCCATTCCACATCTGGCTGGCTGAAGTCCCCCCCCACCAGCAGCAGCATCTCCCCCTTTTCTGCATCTTGCCAATGGCTTCCACCAGTACTTTTCACCTAAGTCCTGCCCTTGTGATGAAGGTCAGTAGATCACGCCAGTGCAAAGAGTAGCTCCATTCTCCATCTCCAGGATGGACACACAGTACCTCTGCATCCCCCAGCATTTCCCCTTTCTGCTGCTTTTATGCTTTTCCTCACATAAAAACATCACACCCCCCCCCTTTCCTTCCCAGCCTGCCCTTCCTGAACAGAGTACAGCCTGGTATGACCATGTCCCAGTCATGGTTTTCAGTGCATCATGACTCGGTAATGGCCACAATATCCAGGCTGGCCTCTGCCATGATGGCCTCTAGGTCTGGAATCTCATTTCCTATACTTCTAGCATTCGAACACATGGCCTCCCAGATTTTTGTTTTCACTGCTTGTTGCCCACCCCTTTATTTATTTTTTATTTTAAAGCTTCCGTTCCCTTCCCCCTTTATCTCTACCACCCTGCTTTCTTTATTAATTTGCACCCTGAGGGATTCCTCTCCCCTTGGGTTCTCCTTACTCTCTACTTCAACCTGTGCGTGTGTGGCGGTTTCTGCCACCCAGATTCCTTCCACCACCACGCTGGGCTAGTTTAAATCTTCATCGAAGTAACATTTAAACCATCCACTGAGGACTGGAAGGATGCAGGCCATAATCCGTGTATAGGCCTTTATCCTCCCAGGTGGGTCGCCAGCCCCGATGTAGACGAACCCTTCTTCTCAGCACCACTCCTTCAGCCATGAATTAAAGCTCCTGGTTCAGAGATCCCTTCTCCTTAACCCTGTCATAGACGGAGGTACCTCAGTGACAGCCACTGAGTGAGCTACCCAAGACCCCCCCACAGCTCCTTAAATGCCCCCTGCACTATACCAGCCCTGTCCCTAGCCAAGTCTTTGTCCCCAAGTGGACACTGACATCCAGCTCTCCCTCCCATTCTGCTGCCCTGGCAATCCTCAGGCTATGCTTTCCACCTCACCAGGTCATGACACCAGGTAGCCACCTAACATGCCTTCCCTCCTTTCCTATTTCCAAATATATCCCCCTCACAAATCCAGTCCACCACAAGAAGTTGCTTCCTCCTCCTCCTCTGGGGTCCTCTACCACCCTCTTTGGGGTCTCCACTAGAAGGGACCCCACATCCTCCCTGGTCACTACTACGGGTGCCTCCTCCTGGCAGTCCTGTCCCGCCAGAGTGGCGAAGGAATTACACAGTGGTACCGGTTAAGGAATGTGCCTCTGTCCCACCACCTCCACCCTTCCACAGCCCACCACAGTCCAGCTGTTCCTCCTCTTTGGCATCCTCTGGGATAACGGTAGCAGACTTGGTTGCCTCTGGGTGGGGAAAGAGATACCCCGAATCACAGCCAACTCAGCCTGGACTCTCTGGACCTCCTCAGCACCACAGTCTCCAGAAGGTCTCTCTGAAAACTGCTGCCTCACAGCCTCTACACTGCACCACTCCCAGTAGTCTCAATTTCTGTTCTCCCTGTGTTACCTGGAAATACTTTGGTACTCTCACCCCAATAGGGTGTTTTTCATTTTCCCCTTTTTTGTTTGTTTCTATTTGTGTTCCCCTGTGCCTTGATTAAATCTTTTTATACTCCTACCCTAGGCTGGTGTTGCTCCTATTCCAAGTTTTGGCCTACATCTAACCTTCGCCCTTCCCAGCAGTTACTGATACACAGTAATTAACAGCTGCATTGTCTCAGTTGACCGGCAGAATCCCTTGCCTCTCCGCTTCTTTCTGTTGACACCTGGGACACCAGTTACTTGTTCCACTCCTTTGGTGTTCCACTCCCTCACTGGGACACAAACATGTTGGGCACATTAGAGTGGAAGTGCTTTTATAGTGGTCTTGTAAGAAGGCACTAAACCTCTGTCAGCGCCATGCCCCAATTACACACCTGATTCATAGGGCTTCCTTAATTTACTCAGCCCCAGATTAATCTAAATTAGTTTCCCCTCACACCACCTGTTAAATTTTAAAGACAAGTTAAGTTCCCCAAACACTGCCTACAAATCTTTTTTCTCTCTACTTACCCTGCTACTTTCAGTAGGAAAAGAATATAAATAAAGAATAATGCATGGGGTGGAGTGCCTTATGAGAATCTAATACACAACCGAGGTGTGTGATGCTGCACAAACCCTGAGAGGGTTATAATAGCATCACACACCAAGGGTGTGTATTCATTCGAGTACACATTCCACCACATGCCTAATTTTTTATAAATTTCTGAGCATCAATCCCCCGAACAAGCAGCTCTTTTCAGCTGCAGTTTAGTGTGAAGCCAGAGAACGGCACATCAGTGTGCGCACGAATGCTGCAATAACCAGATAGTTTTTACAGGAAATGATAACCAGTCATCTCAATAGAAAACAGTTGATGAAACCAGCTCGGTGGCACAGAAGATTGAGGCACTGGATGCCTTACCTCACGCTATGCCAGCAACCCAGGCAAATGATGTCTGGTCGTCAGGGTGCCAGCGTGGGGAGGGGCAGAACAGGATTGAGCATGCCGACAGGCAGCTCTCCCCTCCCGAGGGTGGTGAGGGTACGCTGGCACCCCCTTTAATTCCACTCCCACCAGGTGGAGGTCCAGTGGGCAGCGTAGGCAGAGGGGGCAGCAAAGTATCGGGAGGTAGAAGGGGCCGAGCTGGTGCCACGGGGTGCGTAGCATGCCTCCACACGCTTGCACAATTGATGATCAGTTATTATATAAATGTAAATACATCTTTAAAGTAAAGCTAGGCTCGACTTTTCTGCCACATCGATGCCATCCACGCCACACTCTGCCCTAAGCAGCCATCCACGAAACACACTGCCACAGGCTGTACCGTAACAAAGACTGCCTGTCTCTGCAGATCCACAGGGAGCTGGTTACCAAATGATGCTACTAGACAGACTATGCAGATGTGGTCTACAGTATTGCACCGTTCCCTTCCCTTGCCAGACTCAAATACCCTCTGTAATGCCTTATGTCGCTTTGCTACCAGCCCCCCCCCGCACTCACCACTGCTCCCTCTACTCCTCCATCTCCAACCCCCCCCACCCCAGTCGCCAGTCCCAGTTCATCTCCAAATACTAGTTTGAGGCACTGTCTTCGTACCAATCTGCACTCCTCGCTCCCACTCAGTTTGCCTTATACTCCCTCGGCTCCAGAGATCCTCATACCTTCTCCCTCCCCCAACCTCATTCCTCTGCTAGGCAGTCAGCCTTCTATCACCCTCCCTCCTTCTGGAACCTGCTCTCCTCCTCCATCCATCTCTTACTCTCCCCCACTGCCCTTAGGCACCAGATTAAACTCCTGTCCTTCCTTTCCTGTTCCCGTCAGCTCCTACCTGACTTGCCCCTGGTTCCCCTTCCCTTCCCAGGCTTGATCCCCTTCTGGGATCAGTTTATGATTCCTAATATCAATGCACTGAAGTCTTAAACCTGTGTTTACTAATTACACCGAGCAGTGATGCTGCTCCTAGTTCCAACATCTGCCACCTGTTATTTGCACATATACCATCACTGTTTGTGTAATGCTTCTATACTTCTGTATTTGATTGACTGCAAATGATGCAGTTTTATTCACTCATGATTCTAATGCCACCGATATTAATCATTGAGCACTAGATTTAACAATATGCAATCTTGATTTTCTCAAAACAAACTAGTGTTGAATAAGCTAGCCTAAAGACCAAGTCCATGATATTTAGCTCAGAACCTAAATTTAAAAAAAAAAAAAAAAAAAAAAAATTCTGGTAATTTTGCTGTTAGCATGCTGGGGGTGGGGTTATATAATTTGTTAAATCACTTAAATATCTAGGCATGTACCTAGATCCATCATTAAAATATAAAAGACAGAGAACCTCTGTGCACAAACACTGAGGCAATGGTTACCCCAAAGGGCATTTGGCTGGGAAGCTAAGTTTCAAGAAAATACAAAATCACACATGCCCATACAATGCAAAGCATCACGGGATGCATATGCAAATCACCACAGAATGTTATGCTGGTTCAACTTTAAGCAGAATTGCATGGTGCCAAAAGGCCTCTCACACAGTTTGCAAAGGATGCTAACAGATGACAGACACGTGTTTCGTCCTACCAGGACTCATCAGTATGCCTCGTCTGGTTGACACCCCAGTGGAATGAACCAGCTACCCTAAGACAGTCTGTCTGGGTTATGTTGTGGTGAACCCATTAAAATAAAACACTATTTAAAAGGCAAAGAATCTCTGTGCGCAAACACTGAGGCAAGGGTTACCCCAAAGGGCATTTGGCTGGGAAGCCAATTTTCAAGAAAATACAAAATCACACATGATTTGCGTATGCAGCCCATGATGCTTTGCATTGCATGGGCATGTGCGATTTTGTATTAAAATACAATATACATGTAGATAAAGTTACTGCCAAGCTACACTCTAAAATTAGTACTCTTTTATCGACTCAATTTTTGACCAAAGATTCTCGTAAAACTATTGCACAACATTGTTTGTTACCGGTCCTAAATTACCAATGCCTCATCATCTTCCCTTATTTCCCAGAAGGAAACACTATTATATAAAATTGGAAACTTTGTATTAATGGCAACTTACAAGACACATCACTGCAATATTCTGACTAGCCTTCAATGGTTTTCCATTCAAAATACTTATAAATTGGCTGTGTCACGTTTTAAAGGCTGGATCTCACCAAGGCTACCTCCCCTGAGTAACACTCACTTACAGGTTATCCCCAAATGACTCTCGATTCTTGCTAAGAAGGTAATCTTCAGCCCTGCCACGTGTGACAGGGCTCTGCTGCAGAGTACCTGCTTCACTAAAGGCAGGAAGTGGACTGGTGGTATCCGAAAGTGGAGGGCTTCTTATGCCCCCCCTGCAGTTCTGGACCTGCCTATCACTGTCATCAGGAGGAGCAGCCCAGGAGTAAGGAAGCCCGGAGGCCAGCCCAAGAGAGAGAAATTCTGACTAGCCTTCAATGGTTTTTCCATTCAAAATACTTATAAATTGGCTGTGTCACGTTTTACGTTTGAAGTACTACACAGAGATATTCCAACATCACTTCAAGCCCTTTTGGATACATACATAGTTCGCCATACAGTTCACGGTCAACTACTAAGACTCAACTGAGCCTTCCATTGGTCCATACAAACTCAAGGAAAAGGTCCTTCGCTTACTGCGCTGCAACAGTGTGGAACTGTTTACCTGATGAAGTAAAGTCTTCTTACCACTTTCTCCAATGCTGCTTCTATTCATTAACAAAAAAAAAAAAAGAATGTTTGCTCTTGTGTAAAATGATGTGTTAATTGTTTATTGTATTTAATGGTTGAGTAATGTAATCTACGTTGTTAGTGTGTCTGTTGAGCCTACTGACTTCAGGGCGTGCCTGAAAATGGGATCTCGTCATCTCAGTGTACCTATCTGCAATTACAAATAAATGAAATGAAACTGCATCCCCTTCCAATTTTCGCAGGATTCTCCTGGAAATGAGCTCTGTATCTGTGTGCTTGTCCTGGTTACCAATTTTCAAATGAAAAAAAAAATAAAACAGAAGCCTTTGCAAAACATTCACTTTAATTGCCTCTAGCCATCCCCTACCCATGTCAGAGACAAGAGTTTTCATAAACCTCAATCATTTTTGATTATCTCCCATACTGTAGGTTAAGACAATTAGCTTCAAAGAACTGCTGAGGCACTCTATGGATATGTATCCCCAAATGTTTCAGACATTTCTTACTGCACTGAGAAAGAATTCTTTCTTTGAACCTCCTATTTACAGTCTCACTGAGCATCATATATTCAGATTTAGTGGGACTGATCCTTAAATCTGAAAGCTTACTGCACGATTCCATCTCCTGGTTTAGCCAATCAGGTATTACAAGAGGTAAGAATGCCATCATTCCTGAATTCTGAAGCAAGACACAGAAGAGAGAATACGCTCTCTCCAATGTGGGACTCTTCTTTTTTTTACCAGTTTCCTGTATCCTTTGACTACTGCGTGGGGTTATGGAGTCAGCTATGGTGCCAGGGGACAGGGAAGGAGTGAGGGTTATGAGAGGTACCACTGTGTTTGGGGAAGGTAGCCACTATTAGGTTTTATTTTTATTTTTTAATTATACTCACTATGACACCATAAATAAAACTTTGCTGGGACTTGTGGGGTGGGGGAAGGAGGTAGGTTGCTGGAGTGTGGAGGGGAAAGGGTCTAGGTGGCAGGATAGGGAAAGCACAATTTGCCCCAGTGGCTGCGGTGGACAGTTCATTTTAAAGTGTTTTGCTTTGTTTAAAAACAAAACAAAAAAAAAAAAACACACACAACTTTGCCATGCATAATTGGGAATCGAGCATGGATGGGTCTCATACTATAATTCAAAACTTGGAACAACATCATTACGAGCTCTGAATGACAGTATTACAGGATTGGAAGTGTGGTATTACTAGTAATGTTTTGGATGTTTTCTATGGTATTATTTTCATTATTCATATACTACAATTCATTAAATTATGACAACATAATAAAAAATATAATCACATAGTAAAGCATACCTCTCAACCTCTTTGCTCATAAATCAGGTATTTGGCTTAAAAAAAAAATCAGGGGCAAAGACCCAAAATCAGGGATATATCTTAAAAATTGGTACTATTCAGTCAGAAAGCTGATAGAAGAAAGAGATTAGTGTAAGATGCATTTTCTGAAGACAAACAAGCCTGTAACTTTAATGTTTGGCATTATTTTGTACTTTCAATCCACACTGTTCTGTCACAAAAACACAAATTTTACGAGGGACAGCGGAACATTTTGAGTCAAAATCAGGGACAGTTGAGAGGTATGTAGTAAAGTAAGGCTTTATTTATAAAGCTTCCATTCCTGGGGGCTCAGAGCACCATCACACAAAAGTAACACTAATACTTACAAACAGGTAAAATAACCAATAAAAAACAGTTCATATAAAATAGTGCAACTCAGCATTCAAGCAAAAACACTTAGGCAGCACCAGAAGCTTACTTAATCAGGCCAAAAGCTTCCTGGAACAGGTAGGATTTTAGGCCCCTCTTAAAGGGGACATGACAGTTTTGATGTTTTCTTTCATTTGAGTAATGTCAAATTTGTGAATAAAAATATTTCTTCACCTCAGTATGACTCCTGTCATTATTTTGTTGAGATTTATTTCATAGGTTCTCGATCCGGTTGCTGCTCCAATACTGAAGATTCTTTTTATTGCACGAGCTTTGCTTGTTAAAAATCTGAGTTCTAAATGACGTCCCTGTTCAAGGCAGTGGTACGGCAGACATTTGGGCTCAAATTTTAAACAAGGTATTCTAGGCAAATATGTTGTTATTTACAGTTACTTTTTTCCACAGCTGCTGACTTTGTGATTGTATTATCGTTGACAAATGCTGATCATACGGTAACAGGTATTACAACCTGGTCCAGCGATGTTTAATGCCCGAGCACAGACCTTACTTAATCAACGGTTTAAAAGACGGAAAATGTTAGTTGGTGCAGAGACTACATAAATTGATCTATTTCTTGTCTGGAGCTGTATTTGTGGTATAAAATAATTTGCTGTTATTTAGATCCAGACCCTTGGGTTCCCTTTTTCCAGCGAGATGTCTACTCTGTGCATTATTCAGTGGCTGAATGTTTTAAGTCGGCATTTTAGTAGCACAACAGGTAGATATTTGGTGCAGTGAAAATCATATTTTTCCTTCAGCACAGAATCATGCTCCTGAATCACTGCCATCTGTCAGTGGAAATGTCAGAACAGACCCACTCAAAAGTGTGAAGTCCACATTGACAGTGATGCATCTTGGTGATCATTCCAATCATCTCCACTTGCATAATCTGCGGCTCCGAGAAAGTCATTTACCCACCACACTGTTCCTTAGTCGCCACTGAAAATTTTGCACCCGTGGCTGCACATACAACTTCTTACACAGAGGGCAGGTGAAGGGGGGATAGGTTATTGGACTGCATCACTGCACAGAGAGGCTGAGATAGGCTTCACAGTGCGCTTTTGTTTCCATTTTCTTTTTACAGACAAAAAGGGAGATTTTGCTCGACTGCAGATTGTAAAGGTATCAGTTTGCTGAATTTGTCCCGTCTAGTGCTTCTTGTTTCATTCAGGTGAAGGGAGTCGGGAACAGGTGCGGATGTAAAGCATTATAAAGCTGACTGCAAGCGGGTCAGCTTGCTGAATTTGTCTCGAGTGTTTTTTTTTTTTTCCCCTTAGGTGAAGGGAGTCAGGAACCAGCAAAGATGTAAATCACTAAAGAGGCTTATGTTTTAGTTGGTTTATGGTGCTGATCGTCTTCCCCACTCTGCATGTAGCTCTATTCTAGGGGGGAAAGAACAAAGGAGTAGAAGCCACGGAGAAAGGAAAGCACCAGGAGGAAGGAAGGAACAGAGAAGCTCAGGGCTGTAAAAGTTAAAATCCGTGTGTATACACATTAGCTCCTCGTTACGAACACCTGATGTACCAGCTGCAAAATACCATAGGGTGCAAACGTGTCCTTAAATAGAAACAGAATTTGACAGCAGATAAGGACCGCTTGGCCCACCTAGTCTGCCCATTTCCCTTGTGCTAGGCGGCTGACAAAATGGCTCAAGGGAGCGGTGATCGAAGGGTCTGAATTTTTAATACAGGTATGTGGTTCGTGCTGCCTAACTCGTTATGTTCCCCCAACTTCTCCTCTGAACATACTGCCTCACTATACCAGTTATTTGCAGGCCCTGTAAAAATTAAGGCACTTCCGACGTGCTGCCTGTAATTGGTAGTGCAAGGACAAACGCGGCTCGACTCATGGTGGTGTTGTAAACATGATGCTATTGGGGGGGGAGACTAGGAGAGTAGGGGTTCCACTTAAGCATGTGATATACACACATGGACTCCAATCGTGGGCACGATTATAAACTCCACTACCCTCCGTTCTCCCCTTAGTTATGGTCAAGAGATCCTATGCTCCATTTGTCTCAGGGTTTTTATATATATATTTATATATATATATATATATATATATACACACACATATATATATATATATATATATATATATATATATATATATATATACACATACATACATACACACACACACACACACACACACACACATATATATATATATATATATCCCCTAGATAAAGCCTGTTCTTCCAAAAGAGCCGATGGCTACTCAGGAAGATGCTCACTTCTTCAGCATGGGAACAGATCACATTATGGCATTGGCTGATTATGCATGATGCCGGCTTTAGCACCTTTTGGGTGTAATAAATGGAAAATGCAACAGCACCAGGCTACTACTGCATTATCTAACAAACTCCCTGCATGCTGGCCCCCTATGCAGTAGAGTCAACACGCCTCCTCCCATCTCCCAGTGTAAAAATGGATAATTACTTTCTGATATCTGATAGCATTACTATCCCTACCTGTTATCATTGGTACTAATGCAGCTCGAAATAGTCTCAAAATCCAGCATGGGTGCAGTTTCCAGCACTGCCATAGCTAACACCTATAAATTCGTTTTACTTTTTTTTGTTTATTTATTTATTTTTAATTCCCCGTTTTTTTATTATTCCCCACACCCCAGTCTCCCGGACAATGGCTACATGATTTCGTAAAACACATGTAGTATGACAGGCAGGTGATAACACTGTTCTATTAAAACTGGTTAGAAAGTCTATTTTTGGAACTTAACAGTAGGAACATGTCTGTAACTCGCAGTCAGTGAAGCAGTCATCCTGTATTACATAAAGTGTATTCAACTGTCAATTCCTGTGATAAATTTCCAGAAACAGAGCAGAGAATACAGTACTATATATGATGCTGCATAGACGAGAGTTTCGGTTTAGTAACCATCCTTTTTATTAAACTGATAACAAGGATCGGCAGGTGCAGAAACAAAGAAAAGTTAGAAGAGCAGCATAGGTCTGAACTCCTCCATGGATCGTTCTCATAACGAGGGTAAAAAAAGTTCAAATGGTGGTCCATAAAATGCAGCAGCGCTGTAAAATCCCTACAGATAGCAGTGTAGTATTAAAGAGAACAGAAAAGTGAAAATAAAAACAACAATATTAAACATAAAAACAAGTCACTTGGCAGTGGACAAGGGAAGAATAGATGGAGTTGTGAAAAGAGCTGAGCATTCAAAAAAAAAAAAAAAAAAAAAAAACTACATCGTGGTAACCCTAACATAACCACATGGCACTAACTTCACTACATGCTACCAATTTTAACTGTAAAATAAATTTCTATAGTTAGCTACACTCATCGACACTAGGATGTGAACAGACAAATCTTCCACAAAGACGCGTTAGGCCTATTCTGCTGGCATTTTAGTATGTTAGTAAAGTGCTGAACCACAGGTCCCAGCACAAGAGGACTGTCCTGAACGTGTCCAAATGAGTCAAATCACAGTCTGAGGGTTGTCAATACTGCATTTTTTTTGTTTTGGCAACCATCGTGGATAAACATCTAAAGGAATAATGTGAGCTGACTTGCTCCTCATACTAATTTTGTGACAAGCACTACTTCCTGTGTTAATCCAATGTTACCTGCATGTGTGACATTACCTACCCTCAAACATGGATACAGATAAAAAAAATAAGAAACGTGGAACTAGTAGTCATATTTAATTAAGTCTGAGTAACAAATCCTGATAATACAAGCATTCAGCATGGATTTTTATTATGATTTTATTATTATAAATTTACATTATCCATTTTCTTAAATATTGTGCTACTCATTGCGATATGTGAGGATTCTAATGGCATGCAACATGCAGTCACTTGTGTCACACACACATGTAACGCTAAGACAAAAGGTAAAACTGTACAAATTTTAATCCGCTTTACCATCAATACAATCATACTATTAACATATCGCTAAATATGACATGCATTAATAAAGGAAAAAAATACAAACACTTTTCACAGACCAATATACATTGAAATACAAACGCACCTACTGCTGCAGCTAATTTTTAATGGCTGAGCAGTCAAAAAGAATGTAACATGGATGAAACACTCATGTATTTTTGTACAACACTGACAATGAAAGCATAAAAATCTGTAAACAACTGACAGTGGTATTAGGTTAAAACAATAAGCAAGAAAATAAAAATTAAAAAAACAGAATGACACTCATCCAATACAGCACTTCTATGTCAGAAACAAGCTCGAGTTACATAGGTCAGAGTTTAACACGAGCACAATAGATGGCGCCAAAACCTCAAACAGCAACGTCGTCACATCAAACATGACACACTCACTTTTCAGCCAAGGAGAAACAATATGTAGAGAAACAACATGCAGCCAAACCAAGACACTGTATCTGCCATATTGCAAATGTCACTAAAATTCATTACTAAAAATATACGAAAAAAATATAAACAAATTTGTTGAGGGGGGCACAAACACGTAACTAAACAAAAATCACAAGAAACATTTCCTTTTCATAAAGAAGGTTTTTATTTTCTGTCCTCTTTAAATGCCCCCAGCAAGGGTACCTTTCGAAAAGTTTGCAGGGGCCTTTTCCATAGGGCATGACCCAAAAACGCAAATGCCTAGTCCCCAGAAGGTTTTATCCTAGCCTTAGGAATGGCCAGAAGGCCCACCTCAGAGGAGCGGAGAGGGCAGCAGGTCACGTAGGAAGTCAGAAGGTCCCTCAGGTTCCCAGGACCCAGCCCATATAGAGCTGACATGATGAGGATTATATGTTTGTTTTTTATATAGCTATTTGTTCCCTGTCGCCGCCTCCCACCAACTGCCGACGGGGACACATAGGTATTTTACAGGTTTTCTCCCCGACACCCCCCCCCCAAAGGCCCCAGCACATGGCCATACGAACATCTGGAGGCACGCTACACACCCTATAGTGCCAGCTCAGCCCTTCCACTTGCCATAACTGCTTGCCACCCCCCCTGCCTGTTACCCACTGAGCTCCACCGTGGGAGCAGAACTACCGGGGTGGGGAGGGGACATCTCACCCTCAGGAGAGGAGATCTGCCCATCGGCATGCTCAATCCTGCTCCGCCCTTCCCCCACCACCACCCCGATGACCCGAGGTCATTCCTGAACCTGGGTCGCCAGCATTGCGCGAGGTGTGGTGTCCAGTGCCCCAACCCTCAGCGTCACCAGGACGGCTTTGATTATATGTTTTAAATAAATAAAACATACAGTACAATAGATGTCAGAATTATAGCAAGTCTGTGACTCTAATTAACCACAGACATGTTCCAATGCCTTAAGCTAGACAGAGTAAGGAGAGGGAAACTGACACGACTGAACTGGAAAAAGTGGAATTGGGAACCCAGCCCATTACACAGAATTTAATATTTTCAGTTTGAGGTTTTAGCAGTCACTTTCATTTGAATCATATACTTCCAGTCAACTAAGCATTATAAATGAAAAACAGCAGCCACGTGTATAGCCCTTATAATTTAAATAAAAATACCTTTTAAACGATTCTTCTGCTCGACAACATTTTACATTTATACCAACTCTTGCTGGCTGCATACCATCAATGACGTCCGACTCACTGCTGGAATTTGATGCATTTTGTAAGTAGCATAATTATAAAGCAGGCAATCACTCATTAAATTTTTTTTAATTTAGTAAAAAAAAAAATAAGTTCTTATGTGAAGACATATTAGCATATATCTAATGCTCTACGAGTTACTTGAACAAGAATGCAGACCAGAGAAGTCTCAACACATTTACAAAACACAGGTATTAAACTAATACAGCTGGCATGTAAAGAAGTTCCCCCACAAAACGTATTCATACATTAGTAAGCTTGCCATTCGCATACATGTATCCAATGGGCTTACTGCCAAACCGAACATGAACAAAGTCAATAGCCAAACCAGAGCCACACAATTCAGATGACATGTACACTGCAATGTTTACTACTGTAATAACCAGGGGCCACACAAGATAGGTAGGAATCAAGAAAATGACCAGGGGAAGGAGTACTGGGTATCCCAAGGACAACTCTCCTCCCTCAGGGTGTGGGGATCTTGTCTCTCACCATTAAACTACCACCTGGCAGAGGCTATGTGGTAGCACTGCTGGGAGCAATTAACATGGCAGTAGGGCTGTTGGCAGACACCAACATGCCGACGTTCTTGCACACAGACGCTCTACCGGGGAATTACCCCAGCTTGCTCGCCCCCCCCCCGCAGGCACCACACAACTGACACAACAGATCATCTACTTAAGGTGGTTCTGCACAAGTGGTGGTTAACCAGTAAGTCCACAAGAAGGTTGGGCTGGGGGAGACGGTTGCCGGGGCCACAGGACACAGAAGGAATAACTGTGTATGGAAAAAAAAAAAAAAAAAAAAAATTAACCAAAAATATGATCTGGTGTCAAGGGGTGAAATACCAAAAAACAAACAAAACTGGTATTCTGCCTCTAGGTTCAGTATTCCACCTGTGCAAAAGCACAGTACACGGACTGCAGAGTGGTGGCATGGCAGAGTCATACTCCAGTCATAATACCAGCATAAAGAAAATGGTATTCTACTTTAATAACTGGTATGCGGTAGCTGTGAGGAAGGTGACCATCATAATGGCGACCCATATAACAGCACTTTCCTCGTAGGTGACCGTAGGGGGATGACGACTGCCTACATGGCGGCGGCAGGATAGGCGACGAGAAGGGAGGGTGGGCGACAGGATGTGGAGGGATGGAGGACAGGGATGTGACCCGCAGGGAACCTGTTTCCACCAAGCCAGCCACGTAGTGTGGTGGGTAGGGTGCATGGCTCTGACGGAGCAGGTCCCGGGTTCGGGACTGGGGGCGGGTGTGTAATTTTTGCAATTCCAGCAGCTGCGGGACTTAGATTTTTTGAAGCCGGGATGAGTCCCTCCCCGACATGCACCCCTGGAGTTGAGAATCTTACTAGAGGGTGCGGGGGCAAAGCACCCCCCACCTGCACAATTCCCTAGTAGCTTTTTGTGCATATCACCGAAATTGTTTTCGGCGATATTGCAGGTCGGGATAATAGCGATCGCCTTTGTGCAGTCGCTATTATCACACAGAACCCTGGTATGCAATACAGGGTATAATACCATTAATTTTTATCCCTGTAAAATTCTGTAAGTTAATGGTCTCCATGTCTACATTACTCTATGAAATGCTACATAGTAACACGTTTATTCAGTGTACAGTTGTCCCTTACTCTGTATGGATTTCCTTCTCCACTGAAATGTTGTTGTACCACAGTACTAAGATCATGGAATGTTGCTGTACCGTTCTGTGGTACACCAACACTCTAGATGAGTGGAAATTCTCGTGGCACCTGGTGTTTCACACCACACTGCTGTGTGGCCAGCAATCAGTTCAAGTTCTGAACCGAAACCACTGGTCCATTCACTGCTAGCCGCAGAATGCTGAGCGATCTCTTCAGTATAAGGAAAAAAAAAAAAAAAGTAAAACTTATCTTGATGGGCAACCTTAGGCCCAACCAGTCTGTGCTGCCACCTCAGTCTTCTGAGTACACCATACCTCTTGAGCGTGGCTCTTCAGGACTGATGTAATCAGAACCCTGAGGTGGCAGCATAGGCTGGTTGGGCACGGCTGCACATCCAGTATTCACTACATTTAATTAATCATTTAGAAACTGTTGACCAGGAAAGGTTCATCGAGCCAAGTCTCATTTCAAAATGCAACCCCGGGAAGGGTACATGGGAGAAGACATCATACACTGTAGGCAACAACAAAACAACAGTATAGACAGAGTACAAACAAATACAAGTTAGTGCAAATACACCCAAAAGATGAAGAGCAACAATAGAACCATGGCACATAATGATAACTTATGTGATAAGGCACAAAATAATTAGGGTGATACTGGGTGGCCACAGAGGGGTAAGCAACCTAGAAGCCCCTAAATGGGTGGTCAGAAAGGAACTAGGAGCAGGAACAGGTGAGAGTAAAGTGAGTTGTCAGAAGCTCTTTTAATGTAAGCAGTAAGAGGAGGAGTGGCAGAGCTGAGGGGATAGATCGTTTCAGGGAAAGGAAAGGCAGAAAACAAGGCAGTTTGCCCCACAGTAGTTCCGCAGCAACGGAAAGAAAAAGATTGATTCAGAAGACTGGAGTTAGTAGGCGAATGAGAGAGGAGAAGTAAAACGAAGGACAGATATGGAGGGAGGGAGGGAGAAGACCCAGAATTTGGAGATCAATTCAGCAGATCAGAAGTAATAGGTGGATGGGACAGATGGGGGAGAAAAGGGAGGGGGGGGTGAACCACAATTGGAGAGAAAAGAAAAGCAATGAGAGAGATGTCTGTACATCAGTGGAGGCAGAGAGATTAGCATAGTGTGAGCAGTGGGAGGTGAGGAGAGTTAGTAGCAACACTGCCATGCAATACTGTATAACAGTTACTTGCACTGTGGTGGTTGACAGGGTTCAGGGTCCATCTAACCTGCTCCTTCTGCTGCACAATGCGACTACTCAATTTAAGCAACAATCCATAACAGGGTGTGGGTTATGCTGGGTTCTGCCCACACCAGTGTGGTTTGGTCATGAAGCTATATAGGCTAAGTGACTAAACCACACCAGAAGTGGGGAAATCCCAGCATAAACCACATCCTGGAGTGGATTACTATGGTTATACAAGGTGTTAAAAAGCTTAAAAAAAAAAAAAAGTTTTTTTTTTTAGTGCGATATCTTTCTTCTATAGATAATGTCGTCTCCCTCAAAGACAGAATTAACTCCAAAATCTTTACTTTTTTTTTTTTATATAAACAGTTCACCACGGCCTGCTTCCCCCAAGCATCACCTACTGCTTCCAGAAGCCAACCAACACCCGCACAACCAGATCCTCCCTCCAACAATCTTTCTTAGTCCCATTCTGCCAAACCATCCATGGACTCCACTCCCTCTCCTCCAGAGGGATCAGACTCTTCAACTCTATCCCGTCCACACTCACCCACTGTACCTCACTTGGCGCCTTCAAAACACAACATCAAGCACTACCTCCTCAATCAGTCCAACTGTTCCTGTCTCTGACTCTCCCCTCCCTCCCTCTCCTTCCTTACCCCACCCCTTATTTATTTTAGATGTCATAGCGTATACTTAGTCTACATTCCAATTGTTTTTGTACCTGTACTCTGTATTACCCTCCCCGATGTATGTTTCCTCACCAACTGGACACTTGTGAAAAACGGGCAGTACTGCTCCCATGCCTTTCCAGTATAAAAAATTAAAATGAAATGAAACTGTTGCTAGGTGGACTATTTTTGTAGGAGACATCTTCCCACTCCCTCGCCACCCCCCCCCCACAAAAACTCACATACACAGACTAACACTGTGATGGTTGTTTTATCTACATTCTTTGAATGTAACCACCCAGTCCCCTGTGGTTACTAGAATACTGTCAGTGTTAGTGTTAAGCAGGTAGATGGTAGGGAGCTCATTAGGGGCTTCTTACACAATTACATCATTGTTTACTCAGCTAGCCTGAGAGAAGAATGATTATGTAATTTGCAACTCTCACAGCAGCATAACCCTTGTGTGTGTACAGCTGCTCTGGGGAGCCTTAGAATGTTCAGTTAGTTGTCGGTGTGTCTCAGTGGGAAGTGAGAGTGGCAGGCGGTCTGCCAGTGGGCTCTGAGTTGAGGGCCCAGAACTTCTCACCCTAGAGTGGATTACAATTTCCAGTTTCCAGTGAAGTGGGAGACCGTTCTACAGCAGGATTTCCTGATTTCTACTCCAAGTGAAGTGGAAGGAACTGTTTTTCCTTAGTGGCTCTAAGGGGCAATTGCCTGAAGATCCTGGCTTGTTTTCAGCTGCCTTTGGAAAGGACTTGTGTAGAGACTGTTTCTGACATGCTACCCAGGAAAAGGTGTCCTTTAGTCACTCCCTGCCCACTGAAAGGAGTAACTGGTCATTAAGTACTGTTTCTAGGAGACAGGTTCTCCACAATTTAGGGGATTTGTTTCTGGGGTGTGTGTGCCCTTAGAGAAGGCTAGATCACACCCTTCAGTGCCCCTAGTCCACCCAGGTGCGTGGAAGAAATGCCTAGTTCACCCCAGTGTGTGAAAAGGATTTAGTGCTTCACCCCCAGTGTATGAAGAAAGTGCATCATGTTCACTCCAGTGTGTGTGAAGAAGTGTTTAACATCCACCCAAGTGAGTGAAAGAATTGTTTAGTTCACGCAAGTGTGTGAAGAAAATGTTTGTTCACCCAAGAGAGTGAAACGTTCAGAGCGTGTGGCTAGATCCACGTATGTGCATAAAATTTGGGAATGGGAAGATGTTTTTGTTTCTCGAACTGTACTGCATGCAAGGAGAGTTCAGGACTGTCTGTACCGCTTTTTGCCTTGATCAACCCATGGGGGTCCACTCTTGCTTTGGAGTTTGTCATCTGTAAAATAATGCCATACTGCACAATCCCAGTTCATGTTCTGGACACTACAATTCTTGCTTCTGGTGTTGGAATTACTGGGGCCCCCTCAGCAGTTTTGATCTTGCATACGCCTAACAACCTCTACCCTGAACCTGGGTTGTAATTTTTATAAAAGGTTCATGTGTTTTGTTCTTGTACCCACACCCCTCTTCCTCTAGAAATGAGCCTGGTATACATCCTAACGCCAAGGGTGGTACCAACCTTTGAAGTTCCTGCTAGAAGTTAAAGGTATGCCACATGTGGGCACTATTGCCAGATTTTATGGGGGGGGTGTCCTACTTGCTATAAGTGTCACGGGGTTACATAAATACTGTGAGAGAGAGAGAGAGAGAGAGAGAGAAGAGAGAGACAAAGTGCTAGAGCTGTAGGGGGCTGCACTGTGTTGTGAGCGGAGAGCAGCTCGCATACTTCTGTTAGAAAGAACCTGGTATGAAAGCTGGAAGAGGCTTGTGTAGTTTGAGAGACAACCTAGCGCAGGCATTGAGTGGTTGACAGAGTTTTTCTGCTAGAGGAGATGCAAGGTTTTTGTTGTATTGTTTTTGCAGGGAGTGGCTCAGCAATGGTTTGGGCTGAATGCACTTGGCACAGTAGTTCTTTGAGCTGGTGGAGACTGAGTGCGGAAGCCAGGTTGAGAGCGAAAGATGGAAACTGGAGGAGAAGCGATTGCATAGTGGTCACAAATACAGTGGTCGGTAATGAAGTTCTGTAATAAATTATTCTATTTTGGAAAAGAAAACTGGGTGTGGGGACTCTTTTTGAAAAGTTATTCGTTTTGAGAGGTTTTGGAATAGATTCTTAAGAGTTATGAGCAGCTGTCACAAATTCAACATGGTGGCTACGCAGACTTTTACAAAAATGAAAAAAAAGGGTATTTACTTTTAGTTTTGCACATTGGTCAACTGGGAGAGCTGGAACTTTACCCATTGGTATGCTGGGATTTAGCCACAGGTAAAGAGTCCAGCCGACCAATCAGATTAGAGGATTTAGTGATCCCATTGTATGACTGAGAACTGACACAAGACACAGCCAGGCTTAACTGCCTACGCTACAGTACGCAGCCTGCAGTAACCTCTAGCCTTACTTTAAACTCACGAAAGTGCTACAAATGGGCAGGTTCACATACATCATGGGTGCTGTGACATCACTGAGACACTCCAGCTTCAATCTCATGCACAGTGCAGTCACAGCACACACAAGGTGTGTGAACCACCTTGTTCTTCACACTCTGGTGTTAGTTATACTCTGGCACACTGTCACACGAGGTTGAGAGACACACCACCGAAAAGTGTGGCTCCGAGAACTGAAAGAGGCAGCAGTGCCAAACATACCAACACAACTGCACATTTTCAACAGTTTTAATCAATAAATAACACTTTGCTACAAATATACCTTAATGTAAAAAAAAAAAAAAACACATTATTTAATCTTGCCATTCACTGAGAAGTTTCTGGCAGAACTCTAGTTCAAAGAGGACATTAGTTATGATGTGTCCTTGCTCTCAACAAAATAGATGTACTAGACTACTGAGACACAAGCAACTGGATACAAAAAGGTTTCGTTAGTTAAACGCTGCATAAAAATGTGTCCAACCGTGGTGCAAAATGGTTCTCTTATTCCCTGGCATGAAGATTACTTTCATTCCTGAAACGGCTAACATTTTTCCTGCAACAGGTGTGTACACACACTTCAAGATCCAGCCCCCGTTTCTCTCCGACTTACAAAATCATCTGTCCCCTTTGAATTGGAGTTCTCACGACTATTAAATAAAGTAACCAAAAAGTTTCCTACGTTATTAGCTTGACAAAACATAACTTTCAGCGAGCACCAAAGTACATTTCGAATGAGAAGAAATGTCCTTCTCGACATTAAGTTGCGAGGGCTGCCCCTGTTCTAGCTGCATGCTGGCTTCAAGCGCAGCGGAACCCGATGGCAGCAGCGAGGATGAGACCAGTTGTTCCCAGACATCAGGGACAGCTCCCAGGACCCCAGGCCATGCACACCCGTCCGAAACTAACAGACACAAACCACCCCGAAACGGAGCGGTGTAAAAGCATGGCACACAGAAAACGGGGTTTGAACGAACAAAAAATACCATTCGCTGTCACACGCTTCACAAACAAAACCACGGTTAGCAACTCGTCAAAACAAAACACGGGATTTAATCCCGCAGACACGGAATGTCCATTAAAAGACCTAAACATGCAGGGGGCTCGCCTGTCTTGGTTCAGAAAGCTGGGATCGAGGATTTAAAGACATCTAAACAAGTCGATGTTTAAAGTCAATACATTATACGCGCAATCCGCTCATCTGTGTTACTCATGCAAGCAAATATACTTACTTTTTGTCGCCCACAGCTGTCGTGAACTGGAATATTTCGGAATGATTGCGGTGCTATCCCGTTCAGCGCCGCCGACTTGCTGTGATTACTTTACTGCGTGACCGAACGTACCGATGTGACGTCAGTGGAGCGAGGCACGGCACATCCGGTGGCACCTGAATGCGGGAAGGCAGCACTTTAGGCGCGTTTGAGCAGAGTACGGAGAATCGTTGAGCGGTGGCGAGGTTGCAGGTCACATAGGCTTGGATGTGGGTCGGTCAACTGGCCGTGTGGTTTACTGTTGTACATTTTTATTTCCGGAGCTGATATTACAGTTTCTAAAGCTTTCCCTGATTTTTTTTCATCCTCACCTGATCTGTTAGCCGAGTCAGTGGGTTGAGAAGTGTGAGCTGAACACCCTGACTTATAAGCTGATGAGAATTTGGCTCAACATTACGGGTAGGATTCACAAGGAAGATGCGCTCCCCAAACAGTGGTATTCACTGAAGATGCGCCATAAGATGCTCCCGACGCATCCCGTCTGTGAATACCAGTGATGGCCCGGCGCATTGTGAAATGAGCTGGAGCACTGAACATGGCAATAGGAGCAACTCCACCAGGGACTGAGGAGCAACAGGGGAGGACTGCAGAAGAGAAATGAGCCCTGGGGAACAACCAAAGTAGGGAGTGCGCCCAAGGCCAAAGGACAGAAAAGTGGCAGCACAATGCATGCAAGGTGCAAAACAGAGCACGTGTGTACAGTCGGAAGCACCACACAAACACCCCTGACCCAGGGGAGAAATGGGCATAGTGGGCATGCACATGGGCAGCTGGCATGTGGTACAGCAGCAGGGGTGCAACCGTTAGCATTACATAGGCAGCCACGCCTGTACCAGTAAACAGGAACAATGCAGGACGGACATGGGAGACACAACACAGGCATAGGGGAACAAAGACACATTGGCACAAAGGCCGATGCCTGTAGCCTGCACAGGAGGCACATGCCCACAGGCACTGCAAGCAGAAAAGCACAGCACTAGGGTGATTACAACAACAGAACAACCCGTCCCTCCCCCAGAACGGGCAATGTGCAACTTAGCGTGTGAGCAGGCCACATGCATCCCTGAGGACAAACTGGTGGTCAAGTAAGATGGACATGGTGCATGGATGTCCACTGCCACAGACCCAAATGCTCCAAGGCAACCAAGAAGCACAACAGGAGAATGGTACAAGAGAAAGAGAATGACTACAGACGCAGGCATCATGCAAAAAGTTTACTCAGAACCCAGATACAGAAAAACAACACCAAAATAACAAGCAGGCAACTGTAAACAATGGTGAGATACAAAACTATTTAGAAGAACAACAGGGGTAGTGGCAGGTGTGCGGGTGGATCAGGGAAGTTAGCCCGAGGAAGGGGACGGTGAGGTAGGGTACAGAGCAAACAACAGGGGCCATGAACATCACAGCACACAGTCCTAATTGCCCTGACGGGGCACATCCCTCCACTGCCCATGCTGTCCCCTCGCCTGCAGGGCATTTATAATAGCATTGCATGCTTGCAGGATCATACGCTGCCACTGGGACAGTGGTGCCAGAAGCCTTCTCATGGCAAGCATGAATTCTCCCAGCGATGGTGTTCTGTTCCGCTTCCTCCTCCCAGCTGATGCAGCAGCCGATGCCCTTGAACCTACAGTGGGGACACAGAGAACAGGGACTCAGTGCAATGGTCCACACCAGGAACACCCCATACTACCGTGCAAGTGTGATGGAGGTTGCCCACATGCCGGGGGCAGACAGCCAGACATGCACACCACACAGCAGCAACAGGCTGGCCTACACAGACACACAGTGTCTGTGGTGTGGGATGGGGAACAGTCAATGCCTACAGCTGCATGCAAAGTGTTGAGCCGAGGGACATGAAGCGATATCCCCCAGCGCATGTACAGATGCCAGCTGATTGCATAACTGTGCAGGCTCAGTCTGAACACTCATTGGAGCACTACCGGGTGCTCATGGCCCTGAGCAGATGTGGCAAATGGGGACAAACACACAGGAGCCATTGCCACAGTGGCCTTAGCACATGCCGCCAAGGCGACAATCCAAGTGAGTGTGTGACAGACAACATACGGACATGCACTTGAAGCAGGCAATGGCATGCTGTGGGCAAGGAAGCTGCCACCCCCCACCATATGACCACACAGCAGAAGCACTTGCATTGCACCTACCTGTCACCACACACCTGACCTGTACCCATCCACAAGACACCCTATCGCCTCTGATAGCCACCCGCACCGTGGCCCTCCACCGGTCTGCCACTCCTGCAAGGGAAACATGAGTGAAAGGCACCATGAGCAGATTGTAGGTACTGCCCTCCCCAGGTAACCCATTACAGCAGCACCGTGGCCAGCATGCAGGGACAGCACCCCCCACTGACAAAGTGCAATAGCACCATGGCCAGCATGCAAAGACAGCACCCCCCCCCGTGACACAGTACAGTAGCACCATGGCCAGCATGCAGGGACAGCAACTCCCAGTGACAAAGTGCAATAGCACCATGGCCAGCATGCAAAGACAGCCACCCCAGTGACACAACACAATAGCACCGTGGCCAGCATGCAGGGATAGCCCCCTCCCAGTGACACAATGCAATAGCACTGTGGCCAGAATGCAGGGACAGCACTCCCCCCGTGACATAGTACAATAGCACCATGGCCAGCATGCAGGGACAGCCCTCCCAGTGACACAGTGCAACAGCACCATGGCCAGCATGCAGAGACAGCTCCCCTCAGTAACAATACAATAGCACCGTGGCCAGCATGCAGGGACAGCCCCCTCCCAATGACACAATGCAATGGCACCATGGCCAGCATGCAGGGACAACCCCCTCCCCCAGTGACACAACACAATAGCACCGTGGCCAGCATGCAGGGATAGCCCCCTCCCAGTGACACAATGCAATAGCACTGTGGCCAGCATGCAGGGACAGCACCCCCCCGTGACATAGTACAATAGCACCGTGGTCAGCATGCAGGGACAGCCCTCCCAGTGACACAATGCAACAGCACCATGGCCAGCATGCAGGGACAGCCCCCAGAGACACAATGTAATAGCACCGTGCCCAGCATGCAGGACACCCCCGGGACACATTGCAAAAGCACTGCCAGCATGCAGGATGCCTCCCCCGAACACAATGCAATAGCACCGTGGCCAGCATGCAGGGACAGCACCCCCATGACACAATGCAACAGCACTGTGGCCAACATGCAGGGATGCCCATCCCACATAACACAATACAGTAGCACCGTGGCCAGCATGCAGGGACTGCCCCCCCGTGACACAATGCAACAGCACCGTGTCCAGCATGCAGTGACAGCCATTCCGCCAAACAGTGACCCAGTGTCACAAGGTGCAGTTGGATGTGTGCCACGCCAAGGTGGACATTACAAGGTGGTCACTGTGCCACAGCAACACCAGTGGTGTGTGCCAGAGCACACTGGGTGATGCATGGTATGCATGGCCACACAACCAGTGCCCCACCAGCGGGGGTATCTCACCATGTGTGTGTGGATGCGCGCCCCCCCAAAATGCATATGTGATGGATACAGTGGAATGAGCAGAGCACAGACGTACCTGGGCGTGGCACCCCCCCCCCCGCGGGCTGGTCCTGCAGTCTGCGAAGCTGTGAAGAGTCCCTCCATTCCAGGTCTCCATAACGGTGCCTGCACTGCTCCCCGTGCATGGCACCCCTGTGCATCAGATGAGGCGTCCTGCCACCCTTGCCCGCACTGCTGAGCGTGGCTCAGACAGGACCTGGCTGCCAAATAACTGTGCCTCCAGTGGCTGGACCAGTGCCACCAGATTGGCCAGTTACACATCTCCCCAGTTCAAGGCCCTTGGCCCAGCTGCCTGTGCATGTGGCATGGCTAACCAATGTATCCCAATGGCAGATGTGCACATCAGAATCAACACTGTGAATAGGCCTGCTAGCACCAGATGTGCGGTAGGTCGCCATGCAATGCACCGCGCATCTCAGTAAGGCGCCTTGGCAATGTGCAGTAGCCGACATTCGCGCAGCAGTGCGCATGACTGGTACACACAGTCTGGGCAGGAGACTAGGATCAAGGGTGGTCACTGGGTCGCGGACGCCACAATATTGTGGATGGCAAACCATGCCACACACAAACAGCCGATGGTGCATGTATCCCGACATGTGCTGGTGGTTGTAATGGTGCATCATTGCACTGTGGCACAGATGTGCTTTGCGCACACAACATGCCACACGATGCACAGAGGCAATATCGCTTGTCAGCTGACATGCACCGTAGCAAGCAATAGCGCAGCCACAGACAGAGCCCGATATGTGTGATGCATGGCATGCTCTGTACGACATACTGCGCATGTGCAGGGGTGCACCGTTCAGAAATGCGCCATATCCACAACATGCTCAAATCGCGCATGGGAGGGAATGCGCCGTAGAGGGATTCACACAACAGGTCAGATATGCTGTGCTGATTGAGATGGACTGGGAGCAAATCTTCAGTTCACAGCCACAGCATGCAAATTAGCTTATTGCCCAATTCAGGGGAATCTCACCTGCTTTGCTTTGCATCTCATCAATGTTGCTCCAAACCTCATTTGCATGTGCTGAGCCATAAATTAGCGTGTATGCGCCATCCCACACCACAGGTGATGGCAGGTATTGCAACCTTGAAGGCAGGTTTGTTTACATCCAAATCAGCACAGCTTGTCAGCCGCTGCAGACAGTGGAGGTCTGCAGGCTTCCAGGGGTCTGTGAATGTGCTGCTGCCTGCCACGGTGCTGGCACATATTCATGCATGCTGGTACTGTACTGATGCCTGCACCATATTACTCCACAGGCACCAGAATGTCCGATGTGGACGAACAGAATGGGAGTTGAAGGCCTAACTTCACTCAGGACAAGGACAGGGCCTTGCTGGAGGCCTGCCACCACAGGCAAAACATCCTGGCTGGCAGGAGTGGCAACCACCAGATCAGGGACAATGCCTGGGAGGAAGTGGCCTGGCATGTCAGTGCCCATGGAATATTCAACAGGACATCACAGGAGTGTAGGAAGCACTTCAACACAGACAAGAGGTGGGCCAAGGAAAAGGTGGTCACCATCCAGGCCTCCTTTATGGCGACAGGGGTGGCCCACCGACAGATGTGCGCCTCACGCCTCATGTGGAGTTGCTGGTCTCCAGCATGGGCCATGCCACTATCGTGGGGGTACCCGGTGGTGGCTTCCAAACTGGGGGCAGCCCATTGCAGCACTGTGGGTATGCATTAGTCACTACTTGTGGCAGTCTGTGTGTGCTTGCCATGGGTGGCTGTGCCATGCCACACCAGGCCCTGGTCTGGGTCCATGTTGCGGTGTGCACATCAACTATTGTTGTCCAGCCCTGACCTGGGCAGACGTATCTCACTGGCCCCCTGTGCTGGCCCAGCAGCTAGCTGGGGTGCACAGGGTTTATACATTGAGCAGGCACACACTGCAGGTGGCCATGTGGCGGCATGTGTGCCTGTGTGCTGCCATCGGCATGTTCAGAGGTGCAGGCTGCCATGTCCAGCCACAGTGTGCAGCACCTCTACAGTGTGGCACCTGTGTGTGGAACACTGGGGGAGGGGGACAGCCACATCCCGCACAGTGGTGTGCTGTATCACTTATGTCCCTGTGCAGGAACACCGGACATAGTGCATTGCGGACAACGCTGGTGCCTGTGTGCAGCCCTGGCTGCACTGGATCTGACGTGCATGTGTGACGTGACAGGCACACCTGTGACACATGTGCAAGACTCCTTGTACATACTTGTCTATAGAAACCATTGATGCTTGTCACTGACCATGTCACCCTTTCTCTCTTTCAGCTCCATCACACCACACAGGTGCTGCATGCCTGGCAGAGGATGAGCCCAGTCCATCACACTCTCCGCAACCAGGGACGTGGCGGGGGATGAGCCCTGTCCCTCACATATCTCTGCAGCCAGGGTCGTGGCAGGGGATGAGCCCGGACCCTCCAGCCCCTCTGCAGCCAGGGCCAGTGCAGGTGGTCAGGTGCATCCGCCCTGGCTGGTGAACCTCCTGGGTCTTGATGACGAGGAACCAGTGGACAGACTTAACATCGCAGATGACCTGCTGGTGCTGGCCTCGGGCACTTAGGGGGCATATGATGATGATGCCCAGGATGACACCACACAAATTTGGGAGGACACAGTCAACATCAGCCCAGCTGTGGCCCATGTGCCTGCGCAGGTGGCATCATGCAGTGCAGGTGTTCCTGTGCCTCCACAGGACAACCAACACTGCCTGCCGCAGATGTGGCTGTTGGTGACCATGTGTCGGGCGCTGCTGTGGGGCCCAGAACAGCTGCCACTGCCCAGCAGAGTGCTGAGGTGCCATGACAGGCAGCAGGGGACCATGTTGCAGATGACCCTGGGCACACAGTGGGTGCCCACACCCAGACCCCGCCCATGCAGCAGACTGCTGTGCGGTGTCCCCCTACAGTGAATGTGGCACAGCAGGCTGGTACACCACCTACCTATCGGCACCGCGCCCCAGTCGATTCCCCCGCCAACATGGTTGAGGATTACGCCCGCCTCCTGCAGGACACCGTGCAGGGGCAGGCGTCCCTCAGGGTGGAGCTCAGGGGCATGTAGGTGTAGTTGGTCCTTGAGCATGAGGCGGTGTCTGCGTGGTGCACTCAGATGCTTGGCGAGGTTCGCCTTGTGGGTGGGCACGACCGCAGCAATGGCACTTGAGGTGATCAGTGCTAACCGTGCACCATGTGGAAGCCAGTGCTCCCACCGCACTCCACGCAGTGCCTCATGCACCCCCAGGTCACAGTGTCAGGTGACCCCATTGCTGCTGACGCCATCACCAGTACACCCCATCCTTGACACCCCCAGATCCCACCTGGACCTCAGAGCCATCACACACTCGAGCTTACGGTCTCACGTGGGTACCTCAGCAGGGGTGGTGGACTCATTCCTGTGGCCAGTGTTATGCATGATGTGACCGCCAGGCCAGGCCAGGGCATGGCCACGCACGTGTCCACGGAGGCTGTGGGGGCTTCTGCTGACGCCTAGGGGTCCAGATCCCATGGCTCCTGCAACCCACCGCCGTTGAGGCCCACACACGTGGCTGTCAGTGCCCGGGGCTGCGTGTTGTGGTACACATCTGCCCCGGGGCAACGCATGTTGTGTGGGCTACCTGTGTGGTGCACTGGGCATGGCTGGGGCCACCAGTGTTGTGCTGTGTGGCATGGGCGTGATGAGTGCGGCTCAGAGTCCGCTGTGCATGTGTGCTGGTGATGCCCTCTGACCAATGCCATTCTCCACAGTGCCAATGTGCCCCCCCCACACCGCTCTACATTGCGTTCTGCACCTGCTGTGTTGTGAACACCTGCGCACGTGTGTGTCTTCCCTCCGCCACGTGTATTGTGTGTGTGTGTCTGCATGTGTGGCTGCCGTGTGTTGCACTCCTCTGCTACTCACCTTCGGTCACCAAAATGCTCCTCCACTATGGTGTCCCTGTGCCGGCGGGACCTAGCGTCCAGGCGTGGATCCCTCCACTCCAGTGGAGGCTGACCACCCACACCCTGGGGTTCCTCCTCCTCCTTGCCCCCTGTACTGTTGCCCTCCTTGGCCTGGACAGGTATTCCATGGTCAATGGCCATGTCGTCTAGCATACAACAGGCCAGGAATATGCCACAGGCCTTTTCTGGGCTGTACTGTAGGGCACCACCTAATCTGTCCAAGCATCTGAAGCACATTTTCAGCATGCTGAATACACGCTCAGTGACAGTGCATGTAGCGGTGTGTGCCGAAGTGTATCTGTCTTCAGCCTCAGTGCCAGGCCGACGTATGGGGATGAGCAGCCATGGATGGAGGGGGTACGCAACATCACCTGTGGGGGACATGGCAGTATGTTAGTCTCACACGTGCATGTGCATTGGGTGCCACGACCCCCCACAACCCCATTTTCCTATCTCTGATGCCACTGCCTGACCACCTCTGTACCTGTGGTCCATCTTCCTGTGTATCCCCGTACCACCATGGTGGGACACCGCATCTGTGTTGCTCCCACCGCCTGGCATGTCCTGGCTGACCCTCTCCTGCCCTGCACCTCCCTATCACTGCCTCTGGGACTGTCTTCTCCTGTCCAGCCATGGTTATCTTCCATTACCCTGCAGTTGCTCACGCCTGGGGATGTGTGCTGTCTTCCGCCCTGCTGCACGTGCCCATGCTGTGCCCTGCCACTACACTTTCACTGTGTATGTTTGCCCCTTCCCAGGAGCGTGCCCAATTCCACTGTCCAGCATGGTTGCTGGCCCTTGCACTGTCCCTGTCACCCCCACCCAACCACTGCCTTCTGACCTCAGTTGTGCCACGGTGTGCATTGTGTGGGCATGTTTGTTTGCCCCACTCACCCACTAGGTGGCCGCTAGGGATGTCCCCACTCTCAAACCGGGGGCACAGGGATGACTGATGCCATATGAAGGCATCGTATGTACTCCCAGGATGTGTGGCGCACACATTGATGATGTGCCCTGTGACATTGCACACCACCTGGCAATTGATGGAGTGGAATCCCTTGCAGTTCATGTACGAGACTACCTCATCACCAGGTGGTGCGCGAATTGCCACATGGGTGCAGTCAGTGACCCCTATCACGTCTGGCATGCATTCCATCCTGTGGAACTGCTGCATGGCTTCTGTCCGCTGTGCCTGTGCTTGGGAATTGAATGAACTTGGAAGCGTGAGGTAGCAGTGCCGTGAGGAACTGGGTGAGGAGCCAGGATGTGGATGACTGGGAGATGCCATTGGTGTCACCTTCTGGCTTCTGGAAGGTGCCTGTGGAGAGCAGGCACATTGCTGTTGTCACCTTGGTCTCCACTGTGATGGCATGACCCCTTCTGGTGGATGCCTGCAGTTCATCATGGCACAGCTCACAGAGCTGCCTCAGAACAGCCTGTATTCAGTTGGTACCGGCACACATTGTCAGTGTCACTCAGCTGTTCAAATGTGAGACAGGCACGGTACCGCCTCTGGGCAGGCTGCCTACAGTTCCTTCCACCGTCACATTGCTGTTCTACCCGTCTCCTCACCCCCCCCCCATTATCTCAGCCATCAGGAATGGTGCCCCATCCATCCCTGCTGTCCTCCCTGCTGCTATCCCGCTGGCTGCCTGATGGGTGCTTGCACATAGGTTTACTCCTTTTAAGCGTATCTCATTTGTGCGCACCTGGAGGGATGCGCCATAGATGCATTGTCAATTTGCTCTGTGGATTGGGATGCACCGTGTATGCAGATGCACACCCCTTCCAGATGCACCACTGATGATTATAAGGGGTCTTTGGTGCATCCGGGGAGGCATCGGCACATTCGGAATGTGCCAGCGCATCTCTGCCCTTTGTGAATCGCACTTCAGCACATCTCTTTTGTGAATTCCACCCCATATGCTTAAGCCATTAAAAATGAGGCATGATAGGGTGTGCATTTGGTATGCATTCTACTAGGATAAAGGCGGGCCTCGGGTGGGTTGAAGCACCATGCCAAACAAGGTGGAGTGCTTCTGCCACTCCAGAAGTGCCTGTATCCCAGCACAGCCCACACCCTGGAGTGCCTTATTGCGATTAGGAAATGGATGGGTCAAAAAATAAGTAATAAGATTTTTTTTTTCCTTATGTGCGATAAGATATTTCAATATAAAGATAAATATTTTATAGTAGATATTTTTTATTGATTTTTTGTTTCTAACAAAGACATGATGCATACAGTACAGCTAGAGGCACTTTAACATAGATAATCTAGGCAAGTGAAACAGCCATACACTATTGCTCCCAGGTCCTGAGAGTGGTACAAATAAGGACAAGTGTTGAACATATAGAACTTAATTTAAAACAGACAACAATCCAAAGAAGAAACTGAAGTCATGGCACCAGAGTCTGTAGCCACCAGCAGGAGTGTAGGAGGGAAGGTTTTGGCAAACTTATGCTGGACGAATCCTGGAGGATATCCTGGTGTGTTATCTCTGCCTGAGGAGCAAAAGAGTGAAAACAGAGAACAAACACACATCCAGATCACAAAATCTGTCAGTTAAAGGGGATGTCAGTTACTCATTATATCTCAGTGGGGAATAGAGGGGTCAGAGGGAACCCCGCCAACAACACTATGCCATCACAACAGATTAGACCAACTGCAGCAGTTGAGGGGTTCACCCTATCCCAGCACGTGGGGAGAGGTATGCCAGATAGGGGGCCCAACATAGGTGGTACTGTGGAAGGGTGTTGGCTATCACATGAGAGAGGCGATCGAGAGTTGCCATGTTTGAGAAAGAGTTGAGCAATTCGGATATAGTGGGTACTACTGCTGTTCTCCAGCAGCAGAGGATGAGCCGCTTGGCTTGAAGACTGAGTAGAGCCAACCACCTCAACTGCTGTCATGTCAGTTTGACTGATGTGGGAGGTAAGCCCAGGATCCATACCAGTGGATCTAAAACCAGGCCTGGACCAAGAACTTGCTCCGCAAGGCCTTGAACGGCTGCCCAAAAAGAGTAAAGAAGTGGACAGCGCCAGATTATGTGCATGAGATCACCTACATCGGAGTGACATCTCCAACATTAGTTACTGTCCACTAGGTGCAGTTGGTAGAGGAGGGAGGGGGTACGATACCAGTGAGATAGGATCTTGTTTTGTATAAGTCTGCTTCTCACGTCAAGATATGCGGAATGTGCTGTTTTCCAACATAGTTTCCATTGGGCATCCGAGAGGGGATGCTGAAGGGCCTGCTCCCATTTGGATTTAGCTTGTGTCGATCGGGAGGGGAGCTGCACCCTAAGATTGGAGTATATTAGACTAGCTCTGCCTGCCTTGTGAGAGCGCCATTTATGCATCGCGGAGGTCCCTCCATGCTTTGCAGCAGGGAGATGCTTAATGTAAGCTGCAATTGAGCTGCGGAACTACAGGTATTGCCAGAAGGCAGACTTCCCTAGATGGAATTTATGATCCATCTCTGGAAAGGATTTTAGGGTGGTACCATCATCCGCCTGTATATCTGCAAGCATAGTAATGCCCTTGTCCTGCCATGCTGGCAAAAAGAGGATTTTACTGTCCACCCGGAGGGAGCTGTTTCCCCATATGGGGGTGGCCTCTAGTGGGTATGTATTAGCACGGAGTTTCTTGTGCACTAAGTGCCATGTGCACACCGATCCAGTGATGGGATACTGTTGCAGAGGTTTGGGAAGGGGATTGTACAGCAGGACCGGGAGAGAATGCATCTGAGCTATGGCAGCTTCCATTAGCACCCATTGCGGCGTTTCCTCAGTTATTGGAAGGAACCACGTCAGGGTCTGAGCATTAGAGAAAGCCCACTTGTACCCTTCCATCCAGGGGAGGCCCCCTGTGACCAGTGTGCTCTTAATTTGTTTCAGCTGTAACGGGGTTTGGAGCCCTCCAGAGGAAGTTGGAGAAGGCGTTATCTATAGCCTTAGCCCATGCGGCCGGGAGCTCCAGGGGAATGTGGGATATGACATACAAAAGCTTGGGGCAGCCACCATTCTTAATGCAAAGATTTTGCCTACCAGCATAAGATGAAGCCTACGCCAGCGATCAAACTCCGTTTTGATGCCAGCAAGGAGGGGCTTGATGTTTATATCCCAAAGTTTAGTCAAATCTGGGGTCAGGCATATTCCTAAGTACATAAGGGTGTGTGGAGCCCATTGAAGGACAAGATGGGACACCTGCACCCGAGTGCACAGTGGATTGAGTGGTAGAACCTCCGTTTTGGAACGGTTGATCTTTAAGCCACAGTGGTTGGTGAAGTCCAAGGGTAGGGAAAGTAGTGGCGGTGGGGACATCGGCGCATCCGCCGGGGTACCAGAAGGTCATCCGCATACATGAAGGTAGAAAAGGTATTATCATCTATTGGAAATCCACCAATAAAGGGGGAGTGACAAATGGCTACTGCCAGAGGTTCCACTGCCAGTATAAAGAGCAGGGGGGAGATAGGGCAACCTTGCTTTGTGCCCCTCCCTTGGGGGAAAGGAGCAGACAGGATAGAATTGGTGAGAACCCGACTGTGGGGCTGTTATAGAGGGCTGCCACCCAGCGCCTGAAGTTGTGGCCGAATCCCATGACTATCAGAATCTGTTGGAGGTAATCCCATTCCAGGGAATCAAAAGCCTTCTCAAAGTTGATGGCTACTGCCGCAGCTGGTGTAGGACACCCACCTGTGCAGGAGAGAATATAAATCAAGGAGCGGACGTGATCTCGGCTGTATCGGCCAGGGATAAAGCCTGCCTGAGAGGGATGAGTGGGCAAGGGAAGGAGGGGGTTCAAACGAGTGGCGAGGATTTTTTGCAAGCACCTTGCTATCGGTGTTTATGAGCGATATGGGATGGTAGCTAGAGGGAAGTGTGGGGTCTTTCCCTTTTTTGGGGAACACAGTAATGATGGCTTCCCTGAGGGTTGGGGGGAAGGAGCCGGTGGTGAGGGCCAGATTAAAGAGAGCACTGAGGAGGGGGGCTATTTGGGAAGCAACTAGACCCCAAAGCTCCAGAGGAAAACCATCTCCTCCTGGCACTTTCCCTTGGTTTAGAGCTTGGAGTGCCACCATCACCTTTTGAAGTGCGATGGGAGCTTCTAATCTGGCTACCAGTTGTGGGGACAGTTGCAGGAGGGGAAGAGAGCCCAAGAAGCTGCACATCTTCTGGGAATCCACAGTCAGAGAGAAGGCATAGAGCTCCTTATGGAAATCCACCATAGTGTCATTGATCTGATCTGGGTGTACCTACACTGGTCCCCCCACCTCCTAAGTTCCGGAATATGGCTCTCAGCCCTTTGCTTCCGTAACCGGAAGGCAAGTACCTTTCCTCCCTTCTCTCTACCTTCCCAATACTTGTGCTTTAATCTCAGAATGGCCAGCTCTGTCTTCCTAGCCAGTAGGTCATTAATTTGCAACCAGGTTTGGACAATCTGTTGGCCCAGCGGGGAGTGGAGAGTTATTTGGGGAGTTTTCTTGAACTTGGCTGCTAGGTCAGCCAAGTGGGTGTCTAGGGATTTGAGATGATTTTCTGTCTGCCGCCTGAGATTGGCTGAGTACCTCATAATGGCTCCATGAATGGTAGCTTTCGGTGCTTCCCAGACAAATGCCGGGGAGGCAGAGGTAAGCGAGTTGTCCTGAAGAAAGTTAGCGACCTGCGTCCGGATCCATGGTGGGAAATCGGGGTGCAACAGCGGGTCAAGACAGCAACTCTTGGAGTGGGGTGACTGGGGGCTTGGTATTATGTGGAGCTGAACTGGACAGTGATCAGAGAGGATCATCGGGAGAATTTCAGCATCAGTTGAATTATTCATGATGGGGGAGACCAGCCAATAATCCAATGTGCTATACGAATTGTGCACAGGGGAGAAGAATGTATAATCTTTATCGGTAGCGCCAGGGATCTTGGAGTCCTATGTCTGCCATCAGCTGCAAAAGGGAGAGCCGGGATTTCTGGTGATGATTGAGGTCAGTAGAGCGCCAGTCCAGGAATGGATCTAGGGGGAGGTTAATATCACCCCCTAAAATTACCAGGGCATCTGGGGAGGCTAGCGAGCAGATAGCCTGAGGCAGGATATGGAATACCTCCGGCTGGTCCTCATTTGGGCCATAAACATTTGCAATCACCAGGGGGCCTTCTGGAGTTTCCATGAGTGCTACAACCCATCTGCCCTCTGCGTCATGTATAACCTTAACCTGTGACCATTTAAGAGAGTTATGCAGCAAGATGGCAATCCCCCGCTTTCGAGTTCGGGCCGAGGAGGATATAAACTGGCCCACCCAAGCCCACTTCAGCCTATCATGGTCAGCTTTCCTGAGTTTAGTTTCCTGAAGTAGGGCTGCGTTCGTTCTCAGCCTCTTAAGATGTGTCAGCACCTTGGTCCGTTTTACTGGGGTATTAAGGACCCGTACCTTCCTGGTGGAAAAGCAGATGTCGCTCATGATCCTCGTATGGGAATAGAAAGCTTGAAGGAGGAGAGTAGAAACAGCGATCCGAGGCTGAGAACGGAGGCAGCACAAAGCCTAAGGAGCTAGTATCCAGGCCCCTAAGGAAACCTATAGCAACCATGTACCCCAACAATCCACTAAATCTTGTGATCTGGAAGCATTGAACACAAAAAACCTGGTAAACAATCCCTAAAACTACTATGTAATATAAAACTATATACAGATTTTGACCTTGCCATGGCTACTAGGAGGCTCAGAGGCACATTGTCAGCATCCAAGACTGCAAGATGCCCTCTGGCTTCCATGGGGATTGTGGCCTTGGCCCAAATTCCTGAAGCCAACAGCTATTCCTAACCCTGAACTAATGGGAATATGACATCTTAGGGGGTTCCCCCACAATGAGAGGGCATTGTGCCTCTGGAGACCCAGGGGTCAAAGTGGCATGAGTGTGCAGTCGGTGAATCCCCAACAGGTAGTGTGGTCGGGTCAGGAAGCCCATACACCCGATGCCAATACCCCAGAAGTGGATAACAAGGGGTGTACAGGTATTACAGGGAGATCACACATCGAGACGTATTCCCGCAGACCTTTTTAAAGGGAATGCCCCGTGTGTGAGAGAGCCTTCCAGTGTTAGGCTGGGGGTACCGACATGAGACCCTACAGATCCCCCTTCCCGGTCATCACAGTACTTAAGAAGGATCTACTTAGCTTATGACAAAGTCAGTGAGGAGAGTCCAGCTTGCACGAAGAGCTTGAATTGGCTGAGGGTTCCTTGGTTGTGTTGTCCATGGGTAAGCTTTGGGAACTCGGCGGTGACTGTCTGGCCGAAGCGCTAGGGCTGATTACGGCAACATCAGTCCAGGATCTGTTTATGGGAGTAGAAGAAGAAGGCCCGGACTCTTCATGCGATGCTTGATCCATATCCGACTTGTCCTGTGGCTTTAAAGATGTGGGTTGCAGTGCCGCATACGGGTTTGGGGTGAAAAAGACTTGCAGGTCGGAGTCAGCTTGAGTGCGAGAGACCACCTCTGTCTTTGGGTTCGGGGAATTGGTACGTACAGCAGGGTGCTGTCGCCTCACGTGTCGGGAGGAGGGGTGTCTCTTCCTGGACCTCGGGGGGGAGAGATGCTTCAAACACACTGACTTTAGGAGTAGCTGGAGCATTTCAAACACCCTGACTTCAGGAGTAGCTGGAGCATCCTTTCGCGCCGGAGAGTTGTCCACAGGAGTTGGAGAGGGAGAACAGTTTGCCAGATCTCCAGGTTTGTCCGCCCCGTGAAATTCAGCCGGGTGTCTGGCCCAAAGAAAGTCCATGAGGCTTTCGGGTGTAGCAAAGAGCAGGGGGGACCCGTTGTAGATGACCCGCATGGTCGTCGGGTACCGGAGTGAAAAAGAGTAGTTGAGCTTGTGCAGGATTTTCTGAGCCTGGGAGTACTCCTTCCGGCGTTCCAATAACTCTCTTGAGTAGTCTTGAAATATTTGTATTTTGTGTCCGTGCCAGACAATTTGGCCAAGGCTTCTGGTGGCCGCCCCAATTGTTTCCTTTTGACAGAAATCGGGCAAGCAGGGCCCTAGGACACTTCCCAGGCCAAGGTAAGGGAGCAAGCGAACGATGGCCCCGTTCGATCTGGGGTCTGAAATCTTTGGGTAGGCTTAACAGTTGTGGGAGGGTGTTTTGCAGGAAAGCTATAGCATTCTTTTGTTCAGCACCTTCCAGAAAACCCACAAACCACAGATTGTTGCGGCGGCTGCGGTTTTCAAGATCATCGACCTTGTCTTGAAGCAGATGGATCGTTTTGGCCTGCTCCCGCAGGGTGGCTGTCAGGTCTTGTATGACAGCGTCATGCAAGCCGAGTCTGCGCTCGCTATGGAAAATCCAGACCTCGATGCTCTGCAGTGTCTGGGTAGTGGCGTTGACAGCAGTGATAAGCTGAGCCATCTGGGCTATTAACTGACTAAACATTAGCTCTGTTCTTGTCGGGTCCCCAGGAGTTTGCGTTACATAGGCCATGTTGCCGACCAGGCTTTGCAATGTAGGGATACAGCTATTTTCCGAAAACAGAAGGCACTCGCGGTAAATAACGTCGCAAAGTGGTGCCAGAGTTATTCCTCTCTATAACGGAGCTGTTTTTGTGCTGATAGGGAGGACCCCGGTGTCGGAGGTTACCGGATTTATTCCCAAGTTCAGAGAGCAGGCAGATTAAGCGTCCATGTTGGTGCAGAGCTAGGCCACGTCCCCAAAGATAAATATTTTATGAATAATGTTGACAGATAATTTATAAATTACATGTTAAAAAAAAAAGCCCCATTTGATTTGTTTTATAGTTTATACCTGGCCAGTAGGTAGCACCCTTGCTACTTATAAGCAGTCTTACTATACTGTATGGGAATAAGTGAGGGCAAGCTTGAAAGCATCAGCTTCAGTTTGCATGTCAGGAAGTTTGGGCATTTTTAAAAAGAAATATGTTGATGATGATGACTCACCCTTGTTACTCTGTTGTAGACCAAATGTGAGGAGCCATGGCTGGCCATATCGGGGAAAAGCCGTGATGAGCCATAGTCAGCAGCATGAGGAGCAGAGGTCTAAGGCACTAAGGGAAGATCATGAGCAGCGGCATTGGGTGACAGGTTAGTTGTCTGGAGACGAGTGAAAGTTTCAGAGTGGGAGCAAGTGGATATTAGTGACAGTGCAAAACCTATACTGTTAATGATGGAGGCTGTTAGCTGTGTCAGTTACCATATTTAACTGAAAAAATTATGAAACACAGACAGACAGCTGGTGGCAACATGGAGTGATATCCCAGAGGCTGAACGGGGGGTAAAGAGGACTCAGAACTTCTTCCTGTGCTGATGTGCTGGGAAGTGGATATTAACACAGGTTCTGAGGTCCTCAGCCAATCAGGTTTCTAGATTTTCTTGACCCACTTCGTAATGAAGATTATACTATGGGGTCTAAATTTAGAGAAATCTGATTGGCTAACTACACACAAGAACAATATGGATCGTTGCACAGTCAATTTTGAAGTTGGAACACCAGTAGAAATAGAAGAGATTATATAAATAATTATCTCACAAAAACAAACCTCGAATCCCATCCAAATTGCCTTACCTCATGACAGAGACGAGTCAGAAATTCCAACCACTGAGCCCCCGGCAGCTGCTGTGATAAACTCAGACCAGCAACCACAAAGTCCTCCAGAGGAAACACCACTGCAAGAAAATTCAGAACCTGCAGTGTGTACCACAGCAAAAAGACACAACATAATATCTAGCCCAGAAATAAATCTACTAGAATTGAACAGAAACAAGCAAACAACTATGAAACAAACCAGATGGGCACTTCATGTGTACCTAGGCCTGTGCAAAGAAAACAAGATAACCACTGACTTAAAAACCTGCCACAGAAGAAGAAATAAACTGTACCCCAAGACTGTTCTACAGCACTGTCAGGAACACTCCAAGGGAACAATATGGTTTAACGGGATCTACCAACATGTACCACAACAAATGGCAATAGTAACCTGTAAGAGTTGTGATTTAATCTCCTAGCATTCAAACTGTTCAAAAGTCCTGTTTTCCATGAAAACATGCTTTTATTTCTGTGCTCTGCTTCATTTGCATAGCAAGTGCCTTTTTTTCCCTCAGTGCCGCAGCCCCCAGCTGTGACATCATGCCAGGTAAACAAAACTTCTAAACAGCTAATGCTTAGTAAGGGGGAACGAAGGTTTGGTGATTTTAGTTGCCTCTGCAGTCATTCAGTTTTCTTTTATTTGTTTCTTTACTTACTTTTCCAAAATCTTATTGGTATGTCGCCAATTGCTAGCGAGAAAAGAATCAAATTAAGTAGCTGACAGTTTCTGACATGACAATACCAGAAGTCTGCTGAATTCCTGTCTACCATCAGTGTGAGAAACAAAGGTAAAAATCCACTTTTGTCATTGAACTAACAGATATTTTATCATTAAAGTAAAAAAGTGGCACATCAAAATAAAATAAATACAGTTGTATTCTTTTTATTAGAAGTAAACACCAGCTGGTTTGGAACAGAGACGTCTGTTAGTCAGTCTTGGTATTTTAGCAAAATAGGAGGAGTGAGACAGAAAAATCAACTATGTACTGTACCCACAATGCCTTGCTACATATGTACCTACTGTCTGCCCCTTTTCCCTCTCCCCCAGGACGCATCTGGAAACTAGCTTGTCTGCTCAGTATGTCTTTCCAGGTGAAACCTTTTAAAAAAATACATAAATACGTCTACATATTAGGTGCTGTACTGGCTACTACCAAAATAAGGGGCTGCACCTCTGAGTAATGAACATTTACATCACCTTTATAATTTATCCAGAATTACTTGTTGTATGTAAAACATCCCTTGCATGACATCATCCTGGCGGTGTGGCCACACACAAAGAATTGGGGGGCAGGCAGAAAAAAGTACTGATAAAACATTAAAAAAGTGACTGTGACAGATTTTTTTTTTATGAAACAAATTGCAGCTTCAACATCTGAAGCATGACTGGCAATGGCATACTATGTGGAAAAGGTATGTGGGGATTCTTACTATATCCCTTTAAAGGTAGCTATGTCAGCCTCAGATCAGGACTTAACAGCAACATTAATGACCCTTCAAATAGCAGACCCCTCAAACTAATGGCTGACACAGCTTTTACCACAGCAAATAACGTCTTCAAAGGGGTCACTAAAAAATCAGAAAAGAGGGCCGAGACTAAACCACCCACCAATGACAGCAGAAAAATTAAACTATTTATGGAACTCTCCAGCACTGTTACCAAATACTGTGTTGGGCCCTTATTAGAAAAGTATGGTTTGACATGTTAAACATGGCCCATCACGGTAATGAGGGGGTTTAAGCCCTGACAACAACCTGTTTCAACTGCTTGTTCATTTTTTCAAACTAGAAGACCATTGCAAAATCGCAATAATCCATGACAGAGTATGGGTTTTTGTGGGATTTACCCATGCGCTGTCATGGATTATTGCTTAAGTTACCCACGGATAAAGATCCAGTAGCCAGAGAAGTCAGTTTACCAAAATGAAATACAAAATCCTTCCTCACCTTGCCGGAATGTAAACAAAAACACCGCCATATTGTTTTCCCGCCAAGCACTCGTCTTCCACAAACAGAAATACTGTCTACTGCTAACACTACGAAAATAAAAAAACTTTCCCAATACTAAGGAACCACAAACAGTGTCATCACACAACCATAACCTCCTCACTTCAACATAAGTGCCACAAAACAAGAATGCAGGCCAGAGTCTGACCACATCTCTCACTATCTACTCCATCCTGGTCAGTGACCCCCCCACACTTCATTCCTCTGCACCCCAGTACCAATGTCTCTAACCAGCCCAGTCTCTCTAACTGACATGCTCACAACACCCAGCGCACACTGATTACCTGTAAGAAAAAAATTGCACCAGCTCGTACCTCACAATCTGTATTCTCAGCTGCTCACAGGATGCTACTTACTGCCAATACCAGCGATCAGTTGCAGCACCAAGCCACTCACAAGTTGCACTGGTCTCTCTCGTAACAGAAAACATTAACTGTGTGTCAATGTGTGTGGGGGAGGGGGGTGGAGCCAGATGACTTCAGCCATTGCCTGCCTAGCAACCTATGTGACAAGAAGGACAGATATTACAAAAAAATTGTTAAAGCTTTAAAAACAGTAAATTAAACATGTTAAATAACTTTTTTTAATAATTCTTTTATTACAACTCATTGTACAATCATTCCAGGATGTGGGTTATGGTGGGATTTACCTACTTCAGGTGTGATTAAGTCGCATGGCCTGTGGCCTCATGACCAAGCACCCTCCCCCAGCATGGGTAAATCCCACCATAACCCACACCGTATCGAGGATTAGTGCTTAAACACATACCTTGACATTGCTTAAATAATGCATGGGGTGGTGTGCGTAAGGGGAATCCTGTACACACCCAAGGTGTGTGATGCTACATAAACCCCAAGACTTGACAGCAGAGCTCAAGGGGTTTATACAAGCATCACACAATGAGTACGGCCAATCAGTTTCCATTTTCACAGAGAATAGTAAAAACAGAATTTGTCATTTTTAAACTAATACTTGGGAGCCAATTTTTCTTTAAGAAAAACTGTATCACTTTATCATGCAGACCGCCCCACTCTGCATGAACTGTTTGTGCAACCCCCCTCCATTGAATCAGATATTTGTGCAAAACATTGATTTGATGTCAGTTTTGGAGGGAAAAAGGCAACAGATTTTAAGATTTTATCAAATGGAATTGGGCAGTTTTGAAATGGAAATTGTTGTCTGTACACATAGTTGTGTGTAAATTTGAATTTGGCACATCACCAGTGACAGCAGTAGGGATCTTAAAAACCACCAGTGTTAAAAATGTGAGTCAAAAGTCAATTGTTTGTGTCTATAATTGAATAAGTCTTAAATAGGCTTATAATTATGTATCGTGTGTCCTTGTGCGTTACAGTATTAATTTAGTTTAATTTGTCACACAAACAAAGTAGCAGGGGCTGGGACGTATTTTTTTATTTTAGTTTATTGGCTGCGAATGCTGTACCAGCACATGCTGGGACAATGCCATTTATGACCCACACAAGAGTCCAAGCAGTTGCTGGCAGAGTTTATTTTACTGCAGGCACTACTGTCCCAGCAGATTCGGTTGTAGTTTCTGTAACACAGACACTATTGGTCCTGCAGATGCTGGGACACTTCTGTTTACCACACACACTAATGTCCCAGCAGATGCTAACAAATCTGTTGTCACCACAGGCACTACTGTCCCAGCAGATCCACTTCTGCTGGGATACTTTACCTAGCACAGACACAACTGTTCCAGTAGCTGCTGGGACACTTGAAGCAGCAGTGCAAGATAAAAAAAAAAAATTTGCGCTTTTGCAACAGTGTATTCCCTGTGCTCTGTTGAGCATTTACCTGGTACTCTTTACCGACGGCATTGTACTGTCGCCCCATAATTTGCTCAGTTTGCCTTTGTTTTTGCTTACGTTTACATTTCTGCCACCCGCCATGTTGACAGCAACAGTACTAGGTAGGCAGCTGCTATATATACTGTAGCGCTGCAAAACTGGAAACTGATCACTTCCTGATTATCTAGTACTGCTGCTTTAAGTTTACCACAAGGCACTGCTGTCCAGCAGATGCTGGCAGAGTTCCATTCCCGAAGGCACTAGTGTCCCAGCAGACCTCCATCTGCTGGGATATTTACCTAGTGAAACTACTGTCCCAACAGATGCAGACCAAATTCAGTTCACGCAGGCAGTACTGTCTCAGCAGATGCAGACCGAGCTCAGTTCATGCAGGCACTATTGTCCCAGCAGATGCAGACCGATTTCAGTTCATACAGGCAGTACTGTCTCAGCAGATACAGACCGAGTTCAGTTCATACAGGCAGTACTGTCTCAGCAGATGCAGACCGAGTTCAGTTCATACAGGCAGTAGTGTCTCAGCAGATGCAGACCGAGTTCAGTTCATACAGGCAGTACTGTCTCAGCAGATGCAGACCGAGTTCAGTTCATGCAGGCAGTACTGTCTCAGCAGATGCAGACCGAGTTCAGTTCATACAGGCAGTCAGGGCATGAAATTCGTAAAAAAAAAGTACATGCCCACTGGGGCATGTAAGCAGTAGACGTACATGCCCAGGAAACTTTTTACATGCCACCCTTTTTTTGTCCACATAATTTTGGTTTCATCATCCTGGTTTGTCAGCTTGTAAATAATAAACAGAAATATAAAGAAATTAAACTGGCTGTGTGATTTATTTCAGTAACACTACCCGTGCATGACCCAACAAGCACTGATTGCAACTAACAAGTTTTTTTTTTTTTTTTTGAGGACAAATCAAAATGCAGTGTAGTGTAGACTAGTACAACAGTCCAAATAAAATGGTTTTTATTTACAGTATTTGTTTTCCCTTCTATCTGGCCACTCCCTGGCTAGTGCCGTCAGACCTCAGTAGTCCTTAAGAAGAGAGGACAGACCCCAACGTACAAAGGGTGACAAAGTAATTTATTTTTAAGAGGAAATGACAATCACTCATTCACCCCACAAATTCAACACACAAAGGGACAGGACTTTACATTTATTTTTATTTCCTCCTGCCTTGCCAGTAGCCATTGACTACCCTCTGTGGTGCCCTCCTTCAGTCCTCAAGGGGACAAATCAGTAGGCACGAGGCAGGCTGCAAGCCCACCAGTCACAAAGGGCTTTTAATTATATCACAGAATAGAGCTATTCTCTTCCCAAACCTTTATTTACTCAAGCTGACTTACTCAGCTGAGCAGCTCCCTGTAGTTCTTAATTTAGATGTTTGAGGGTTTAGTTTACATAGAAACATAGACTTTGACGGCAGATAAGGACTTCTTGACCCATCTAGTCTGCCCATTTCCCTACCTACAGGATAGGCCGCAGATCCTAGTTAACCAACAGCCTATTTTTAGTTAGTTAAACTCCACATAAGTAAATTAGCCAGCTTTTTATCAGACTGAATGTAAGGATTTCTTTTTTTACTTTTGATTTTCTGTTCCCAGCAACAACTGTGACTACTACTACAGAAAAAAAAGAGCCTGATACAGCCTATAGACTGAGAATGGCCCCTTGCAGTCTGCTATTATTTAATTAGTTCACTCTGTGACAACTGGGTTTACTCTTTCATTATATTAAATCAGGCAGCTAAGTCCTAAGGTACAGCTTCCACAAGTCTCTCAGTCACCTCACCACCAAATTTAGCTATGCTGTACTATGCTCCTGTTTATCTTTTCACCCAAAACAGAAGTTTAATCTTGCCAGGCTGCTAATTTTGGTTGTAAGAGTGACTGACTAGAGTTCTTCACTTTGTGGTCTCACTCTCTCCTCCCCACTATCACTTTTGCAAATTGCACGCAGATCTGACTAGACACTGCTTTAGATAAAGAATAGCTCTTAAAAGAGCATTTTTTTAAAATTTTGTCCAAAGTTATTAAATCTGTCCTTCATTATCTACCCCCTCCCCCTTATCACTTGCACGTACTTCTGACTGTAATATAAAAAAGTAGTAACAATTAATTCAGTATTGTTGGAGCTTATGGACAATAACTCATAAAAAGAGCTTTTTATGAACTATTTGATCTCCGATACGTGTCAGCGAACAAATGGATTTAATGAGACCTGCGCTATGCATCGCCACTCGCTATGTCTTGCTTTTCCAACAGAAGAAGAGGATGGGTGGCGGCGGCACACGAATGGCAAGACACACACTATGTAGAAGGCGAACTGTAGAGAGAGACTCTCCTGATTGGTGTCAGTCTCCTGCAGTCCGCCGCCACCAACAATGTTCCGACCCCTCGTATGTGCAGCTGGCTGATAGCTGTGCCAGTCAAACGTCAGCCCGTTGTTCTCAGCATGTCAGCTGGTCTCTGAAGGGCTCATCTCGTGACTTGGCAGTGGCATCAGCTCAGGCTGCTCGGCACTCTTCAACCGGCCACCTGCCCAAAGGAAAATGACACTTGCGCACCTCAGTGGAACCCCGCCCACAGGAAAATGAGCGTGAGTTTAAAAAAAAAAAAAAACCTAACGTGCTGACGGGATAAACAAAATTGCTCAGTAGTGAGAAAAGAAACCGGGACTGTGTTAAATACCTTAGGTGCCCCAGTGGGCAGGTACTAAACTGCATTAGGTGTCTTGGGACAAAAGTGCCTGCCCTGGGGCACCTAAGGTATAGGAATTTCGCACCCTGCAGGCAGTATTGCCTCAGCAGATGCAGACAGAGTTCAGTTCATGCAGGCAGTACTGTCTCAGCAGATGCAGACCGAGTTCAGTTCATACAGGCAGTAGTGTCTCAGCAGATGCAGACCGAGTTCAGTTCATGCAGGCAGTAGTGTCTCAGCAGATGCAGACCGAGTTCAGTTCATACAGGCAGTATTGCCTCAGCAGATGCAGACTGAGTTCAGTTCATACAGGCAGTACTGTCTCAGCAGATGCAGACCGATTTCAGTTCATGCAAGCACTATTGTCCCAGTAGATGCAGACAGAGTTCAGTTCATGCAGGCAGTACTGTCTCAGCAGATGCAGACCGAGTTCAGTTCATACAGGCAGTACTGTCTCAGCAGATGCAGACCGAGCTCAGTTCATGCAGGTACTATTGTCCCAGCAGATGCAGACCGAGTTCAGTTCATGCAGGCACTACTGTTTCAGCAGATCTGCATCTGCTGGAATACTTTACCTAGCACGAAAACTACTGCCCCAGCAGATGCTGGGATACTTCGTTGACACCACAGGGTACTAGTGTCCCAGCAGATACTGGCAGAGTTTTGTTCCAACAGGCATTACTGTCCCAGCGTATGCTGGGGGACACTTTCCTTCACCACAGGTACTATTCTCCCACCATATGCTGGGACACTTTCCTTCACCACAGCCACTACTGTCACAGCAGATGTTGGCAGAGTTCTGTTACCGCAGGCACTCTTTCAGCAGATCTGCATGTACTGGTCACTTCCCTTCCCTCATGTCCTGCTGTGACAGCACATGATGGAACTCTGCCAGCATCTGCTGGGACACTGGTGATGAGTGTGTGTGTGTGTGTGTGTGTGTGTGTGTGTGTGATAAAGGGAACAGCATCTGCTGGGACAGTAGTGTTTGTGATATGTAAAATATCCCAGTAGATGTTACTTTGCTGGGACAGTCATACCTGTAGTAGCAGAACCCTGTCAGCATCTGCTGGGACACTAGTGCCTTGTGGTGAATGTAAGTGTCCCAGCATCTGCTGGAACAGTAGTATTTGTGCTGCAGAAACTACAACTGAATCTGCTGGGATAGTAGTATTTGTGCTGCAGAAACTACAACTGAATCTGCTGGACAGTAGTATTTGTGCTGCAGAAACTACAGCTGAATGTGCTGGGACAATAGTATTTGAGCTGCAGAAACTACAACTGAATGTGCTGGGACAGTAGACATTTCCTAATTTAGTAACACATTACTGTGTAGCTCACTGACTGTGGAGACTCACTTCACTGTTTTTATGTAAGGTTTCACTAGGCTAGCCTAGCTCCTGCCCACTGAATCACATAAACAGACAAAACTGATAATAGTATATAATTAAAAATGTAAGTTGGTCCGTTGGTGCAGCAGTTGGATTTCTGCTTGCGACCGGATTCGGGAACAGACCGGGCGTCGGAGGGCCGGCTGGGGGGAGAAGGATGGAGCATCTGCTCTCCTTTCCGGGGGGAGGGAGGGGAAGAGTGTCTGGCGCTTGACGGACCCCTGGCAGAGGCTGGGGGTACCGCAGCGACCAGTGCCAGTACGTTCAGGGGGATGGGGTGGACGCTGGATGTCATTGAACGTCTCCGCCCCCAGGGCAACAAAAACCAACAAAATGACGGCCCATTCTGTTCTGCCACCCACTGCCTCCGACTCCCGCCAGGGAGTCCCACTCTTGGCCCCGACCGGGGTAATCCGGGTCTGCCCACAATGTCCATTAGGTAGTGGGAAGCCCCCTCGGTGGCTCTGCCCAGGGGGCTAAGCCTGGGCATGGGGGTGGCGGATGGACGGGACCCGATGGAAGAGGGAGGCCAAACCAAAAATGTGGGGATTAAAAATGTTATTGATGACTGACTGGCATAACTTCGCCAACATTACTTGGTTATCTAACAGTACAAGCACACTAACCCCACACTTCTTCATCTACCATAAGGGGTTTGTTTCAAATGACTAAAACATTGCTGCAGTGCAGCTAATTAAATTTGTGTGTAAATTGTTTATTCAACTACTGTAGTTCACCAGATTTCAATTTCAAAATACACCGGCTACTCCTGGCTAAGTCCTGCTACACACAGTCTCTGTCTGCCAGCAATTGTGGAAATTATGTAGTCCTCCCAATATGAACATGAACCTAACCAGTGAATCAACTGAAAGGAAAAAAAAAAGTCTCAGAGACCAACAATTTTTCTCTGTGATTTAATGCTTTCATTGGTGTCGTGGCCATCATTCTCAGCTGTGTTGGACCCTCTCAGTCTGAGCTGACTTCCGTGATGGTGACTACCTGCACAAACCCACCACTGTAGAAGACTGCCACTTGACAGGGATGGAGGAGGATTGAAACATTGGGAGATATTTGCAGTACATATGTGGTCTCATCAAATCACTTCGTCTCTACTTTTCCCTCACCCCCACCCCACTACATGTGCCTGTGTTCTGGTATTTGGCTCGGTACTTATCAAGCTCTCTTTAAAACAGGGATGACAGGTCAGTTCGAGAGCCACTGAGCCTGCAAACAAACAACAAAATGTTCAACAGAACAAGGAGGTTGCTCCAGCGTGGTGGCCGGTGCCTGGAAAAACAACAGTTCTACAGAAAAAAAGGCTGGTACCAGAACTCTGACTTATACACTACAAATATCCTACAAATGCAAAACAAATACAGCTCGACTGGTGTGTCAGCGTCTGTCTTTTTTACATCCTTGCTGACAAAGTAATTATAATTACCCTGGCATTTGAGTACTTTATTACATTTTGTAGTGCATAAGTTGGAGTTCTGGTACTGGCTTTTTTTCCCCTGTTGTTGAACCATTGTTTTTGCCAGGGATGGTCAACCACACTGGAGCAGCTTTCTTATTTTGTTGAACGTTTTATTTTTGCAGTCTTGGTGGGCCCCTTAATTGACAGTGTATCATCATTGTTTTAAATAGAGCTTGACAAGTACCAAGCCAAATACCAGAACGCTCTGAAGTGCGGCTTTTTTTGCTGTTTGGGGGAGTCAATAAGAGAAGCCAGGCAGAGTGCGCATTTGTTTTGGTGCATGGCCTTGTCTTGGTGGGAGCATGCCTAAATCAAACTGCACACATTTCCCCCCCCCAGCACATATTACTACAGTCATTGCACATCACAGCATGTTTAATTTTCTGGTCTTTGATTGGTCAGTCTTGGGCTGGACCTGTGATGTTATCCCAGCACAACATCACGGATCTAGTCTCAGCCTCACTGTGAACCAGTGCAAATGACCTCTATGAGCTAGATGATCTCTTTTTTTGCATCTCCTCTTAAGAAACAAAAATATTTTTCCACACTAATAAAAACATTCTTTAAAATTTTTTTTTTAATTTTATATATAACAAAGAGCCATTGTTTGTTTTTTTTTTTTTTTAACTCTATTTTGTTCACTGCCACTACGGGAACTCTCTCAGGCATCCACCGTACCCCCAACTCTACCTCCTAGCCTGAAACTCCCCCTGCATTCTGGCACCAGCCCGGCTATCCCCTCGGCTCTGAGACCCCCAAGGAAGGGCCGCCCTATCTGCCCAAGGCGCTCTATCTACAATTCGGGCCGGGCTGGGCTCGGCCCAGGACAGGAGGTAGTCCGGCCTGTGAAGTGTGGCTGATGGTAGGTGGTGCCGTCGTCTATCCCCGAGGGTAGGGTATTTCCATTTTTTCCTCCAGTTTTCCCCTGATGCTCGGTTGTGCAGTGGCGTCAGTGGCACTGTTGCCGACGCCCGCCGCAGCACTGCCCCCTCGCAGTACGTAGCGATCCAGACTCGGCATTCCTCTGGTCTCCACCAGCGGTCGCCCCTGTGTGACACGTCCCCTAGAACCCTCCCCAGGAGGAGAGCAGTCCTCCGGACTCGATCTCCTCCCCTGCCGACCCCGGCGACCCAGGCTGCGTTCCAGACCGGGTCGCGGCGTGTTACAGGTGGGCGTCCAGCACCTCAACCCTCAGCGCCACTGGGCGGGCTAAGAGCCATTGTTTAGTAGCAATGTTCGACAGGTGTGTATCGTTGGGATAACGCTACTTCTCAGGTATTGGACGCACTCGGGCTACGGCCTTGTGCCCAACCACCTGAGGCGTGACGTTATCCCAGCACGACACACACCGTGTTGGGCATTGTTGCTTAATTGCTGGTCAGTTTTTGGGGTCCCAAGGATCTTATAAGTGAGGAATCCCACTAAACTGCAGCACGAAGAACGATGATGACATTCATAAAAATATGCTGAACAACAAAACGGTGGAAACAGTAAATCAGTAGATGTGTGAAGGGTGGAAAGGTGTACTATCTGAACAGAGCACGACAGCACAAACTGCCGACTACCGCTACTCTCTTAGCAGTTTTAGGCCGCGTTCCTGTCTGCTTTGAAGTCCCATCCTGTTATGTTAAATTTCTCAAGGTGTTGTTCACTGTGATGAGACATTTCCCTTACTCTTGTTGATGACCTGCAGTCCGTATCTATAGCAATAAAGATAAGGTTCTCCTTTGGGTCCTCCAAGCAATCTGACTGTACCAAAGTTGTTACAATGAGATTCTTGAGGACAAGCTGTGTTCCACAGCTAAAATACAGTGGTTTGTGCCAAGGGCTGTAGAAGTTTTATATGTCACATGAATGCGATTATAACTGGCTGGTTATAATTGAAAATTATACGTGCATAATCCCTAAGTGGCGCTATCCCAAGGGATACTACCCCTGCCTGCACTGTGGCTTGCAGGTTAAGGGGCCTGGGCTCTCTGAATGGGTGCCTCCACCTGGAGGACAGGGTTGTTGGCCACGTGACTGCCTTGGGTACAGCCCTCCAGGACACTGATACCTTCCTCTGGCTCCCCTAGTGCTCTGACTATGCTTACAGCTACCCCACACCAATACACTTTGCAATATACAATGAATTCCCCCTGATAAGCACTTACCACCAGGGCTGGATAGGCTGGAACGCACTGGAGACTCCCTGTAAAACAAGGCCTATAACAGTAAACAGCAATATCACAGAGCTTTCAGTACAGAGGTGCACCACCACCACCAGTTTAGATGCAAAAATATTTATTAGGGAGAAGTGAACAAGGGATGTGCAGTAGTCTATTGGTTGATTCTAGATCTGATTGATTCAGGTTATAAGGCATGCACTCAAAGGTTCCTGTGATACAGTCACACACACTCTAGGTACCCAGTTGGAACTACAGGCTAGCCTGAAGCGTTGCCCGGGGTAGGCCGCCATTGCAGCTGGTCGGGGCCCTTTGGAAGGAAGAAAACACAACATGCACTTTAACCCTTAATTTGTAATCTGTCTGGCTCGGTGGCGCTGAGGGTTGAGGCGCTGGACACCACACCTCACGCCATGCTGGCGAACTGGGTTCAGGAATGAGCCTGGGTTATCGGGGGTTGGCAGGGGAGGGAAGAGATCGAGCATCTAGTAGACTGCTCTCTCTTCCCGGGGAGGGCTCAGGAGAGCCTCTGCTCATGGAGCGACCTCTGGTGGTGACCGGAGGGGCTCCAGCGTATGGTTGGGGGCGGAGCTGCGGCACGACATTGCCATGATGGCCGGGCTCCACAGGGGACAGAAAAACATAAGCCAGAAAAACCCCTTCACGCTCGCGGAGATGAAGGGGGTTCCAGTGATGCAGCCCACATCGCACTGACAGCCCTGCGATCGGAGGACTCCATGGCTGACCCACCACCCAGGTAAGACCTCTCAAATTCCGTCGCGGGAGGACGGGCCTGCCCGAGGGCTAGGTCTGCCTTGGTGGTCAGGGGAGTCTCTCTGGTCAGTGGCAGGGTTCAGTCAGGGAGTAGAGGCTGGCGTCGAGAGTATACCCCGGTAGGATGCCTGGGTGTGGTGGAGACTAAAATAGAGTTGACAAAAAAAATAAAAAATTTGTAATCCGGAGCCAGATGGCTCAGTCCAAAAAGATTAGCAACAGTTATTAAATCAGTTGACACACTTTGATTTGAGCTTTGTTGCAGGGAGCTATCCTGGTGTTTACTCACGCTACCCAGTACAGAATGCAGGATGGATGAAGTGGAGACCTCCGGATGAAGAGCTGGAAGGCCAGGAGAAGCAGGGCCCACACGAAGCACCTCGGTGTCGTTCCTGTCTGTTGTTGTTGAGCAGGGAGCTGAATCCCTGGCGGGTCTCACATCGGTTGTTTCTCTGCAGCGTGAGTGATTGTCTGGGCCAGGTGGGCAAGGCCCAGACCGGGTGAACAATTCTGATACAGTCTGTTTACGTGCTGGATACAGCTTCCAGCAAGCGTGACGTATTAGGCACGGTGGTGTACCAAATCGCAACCCACACTCCACAGTCGGCACACTTATAGTAAAGGTAGGGAATTACCACAGATTCGGATGATAATCCAGTTGCAATTTACAGTGTCTCTGCACAAACCGTACGCTCTGCGATCATTTTGGAAGTCCTGACAGGCCGATCATGTAAACGCAAGTCTTCGGTCCTCTTCAGGCAAAATGTAGTCACAATTCATTGATTCATTCGCAATACTTTTAGGAGCAGTCCGAACTATTGAAGGCTAAAGTTCCCTCACTAGGGAAGATGGTAGCAGGTAGGCCAGACACAACCTTCCCGCCGATTTCCCCTGCGCACTACGCAGGAGCAGGTGCCCAAATCTCTCGAGCTGTTCACTCTTTCAACTCCAGCCCTCCTCTCTCTCTGCGGCTGGCAGCACGGGACTTTCCCTCGGATCCAAAAGGTTCAGTTCGCCAATCCACCTGTCTGTCACAGAGCTCCCCCTTTCAGTCCATTTAGGCACCAAACTGTAAAAACTACAATTCCTACAGAATTTTACTCCCACAAGTCCCCCTGGGTGCAGGCTCCATTATAAGCCCCCAGCGGTGCTGATTGGTGCAGATAGGCAGTCCAGAACCAAGATGGTGGCACATATCGAAAATGTCCATGCTGCAAAGAAAAGCAGATTAGACAAACCACAATATAATTTCCATTTAGTACAGATGATCAGCAAACAATCACAGAGTCCCATGGGGCTCCCTCTGCACATTTGTTCACGGCAGAAAGAAGTGGCTGTACTGCAGCCCAGGCGGGACTCAAGCCTAGAAACACTCGGTCCCCACCCAGATTAATTATAAACTACAGAATGGGCAGCTCTTAGACAGGCATGGAGGCCAGCTGGGCACTCACGTGCAAGCACTTTTAAACCTGCTAAGACACAGAACACCACCCTGGCAGTGGGCATTTAGGCTCTCTCAAGGAAGACTTTCGGGAACCCCCGTTTGTAGGGGAAACACCCATTTGTGGGGGTTACATATGATTTTCCCTATGGTAAAAAATAGTTGTGAGTAATTATATAACTATTCTGAAGTGGGCTGCCTTGGAGTCAGCTGGTGGTACATCTAAGTCAGAAGACAGCTGCTCAGGCTGCTCTGAAATCGACTCTTCCTTTGTCAGTACCCCCACATGGGTACTGTATATACTAGTACTGCTTTGTGTGATATGTCATGTCACGTGTGTTTGAAAATTTAAGTACTGTACAAACGCAGCAGTTATGTAGCTCTTTGTTCATTATCTCTCCGTGTTGCTGGTGTAAGCCCCCTCCCCACCACCACCACCACATTCTGGGGGCTTATCTTTTTCTAGAGATACTCTTCAGCCCAGTCAACCGCTATCCCTGGGACTTACTCCGGAAACTCTCTTCAAAGTCTACTTTCCGTCCAGTTTTCGCTAACCCCACCCTTCAGATATATTGTAAACTTGTTGAGCATGACGCCACTGTGATATTAGGGACAATGATTTTCTGTTTTCAAAAATGGCCAATTTTATTTGACGTAATCTTAAAATCCATTTTTTCGGGGGGGGGGTCACCACAATTGAGGGCAAATCAGTATGGTTTGTACAAAACTTTGGCTCAAAATGGGTGAGTTTCCACAAAATACTGGCAAAAAGTAGGGTAAGTGGTGAAAGAAGAGTTTTTTTTTCATGAAAAATTGATTCCCAGTTGTGATTTAGATATGTCAAATTCCATTTTTACTGCTGTTTTTAGTTGAAAATGGGAAATCAGTGGCCCTAGAGATTAAAAAAAATATGAAGGAAACTGTACAGTTCATACAGTGTTACCTGGAAAGAACATACTGTTTCAAATGAATTGTCAAAGATGCAGGATATTGTAATATGCCCAACTGATAAAAAGGGAGTCATGGCGATTTGGGGGTGAGCTGGGTATGTAGCAGAAGCGGCAAGGCAACTCAGTGACACTAGTTTTTACTCATGGCTTAATAAAGATCCAACTAATGTGAGAGTTTGGAGAAAACTAAGCGTATGACCAACTCTGGTAAAATGAATGGATGGATAACAAATAAAGAGACAGACTACCTTACAGTAACTACTCCTAGAATACCAGCTCTGTTTACCCCCTAAATTGTACAAAAACCAGATCATATTACCAGAATGCCCAGTATTGGGGCAGTAACAGAAACAATATCCAAATCCATGGATGAATGTATAAAAACGTCCTTATGATTAAATCATATTTAAAAGACACAAATCACATGATACAGATCTTAAATGAGATACAGGTGCAAGACGAAGACATCCCAGTGTGTATTGATAAAGAAAGCCTCTATGCGAATATCCCCCATGATGGGGGATTGCAGTCAGTTGAGAAAGCACTTCATGACAGAGCTGATAATGTTGTCCCGCCAAGCAAATTCATTGTTGATATTGCCAGATTTGTCCTTGAGTAACATTATTTTATTTTTGAATGTAACCCCTAGGTGGTGCTATCCGGAGGGCTACTACCCCTGCCTGCTTGGCTAGTTGCAGGTTAAGGGGCCTGGGTACTGAAACAGGTGCCTCCACCCGGAGGACAGGATTGTTAGTAACAAGGCTAATCTGGGTACAGCCCTCCCGGACACCGTAACCACCCCTTTCCCTCCGTAGCCTAGACAATATGCAACAAACACTTTCACAGTAGCCCCTATTCAGCATACAATTCCCCACACTGCTTGCACTTACCACCAGGGCTGGTTCCACCAGTTCGACCCTGGAGACCCCCTGTAAAACAAGGTTAGGCACAGCAAATAACAGTACAGTGCTTTTGGTACAAACTGGAACCACAGATTAAATGCAAAGATCTGATTTATTCAGGGAAATTGAACAAGGGAGGGGCGTAATCAGGTTGATTGATTCGAAAACTGATCTAGTCAGGCAATTATGCATGCACTTTTAGTCCCTACACAGTCACACGCTCTGGGTACCCAGTTTGTAAGTAAGGTGGGCTAGCCTGGAACGTTGCCCGGGGTAAGCAAACGTCGCAGCTGGTTGGGGTCCTATGATGAAAAGAAAAGGCATGCACGACAACACACAATTTGTAATCCAGAGCCTGAAGGCTCAGTTCGTGAAAGGAAAAACAACAATGCAATCAGATGACAACGCTTGAGATTTAGCTGTTGTTGCAGGGAGCTACCCTGATTGTTACTCACGCTACCCAGTGCACGACACAGGAGGGATGAAATGGAGACTGCAGATTGACAGCTGGTATGCCAGGAGAAGCAGGGCCCACACGAATCACAGAGGTGTTGTTCCTGTTCGAGATGTTGAGCAGGAGGCTGATCCCTGGATGAGTCTCTCGTCGATGGTGTTCTCTGCGCTTGAAGTAGCTGGCTGGGCCAGTGTAGCAGGGCCCAGGCTGGGTAAAACAGTTCGGAAATCAGTATGGGAAGGCTGGATGCAGCTTCCAGTAAGCGTGGCACAATTAAATAGTGGGGAACCAAATCGCAACCCACTAACAGCACACAGCACATTTATAGTAAAGCAATCACCATACCACAAAGCGGATAGCAGTCCGGCAGCAATATCAGTATCTCTGAGCAAAACTGGGAGTTCTATAGTGAATGGATGTCCTGACAGGCCGATTGCATACAGCAAATCTTCGATCTTCTTCAGGTTTAAGCCTGGTCACACTTCAGAGGCTTTTCTCTCACTCAACTTGGATACAGTCCGGATTATTAAGCCTTTCAAAGGATTCCCTCTTGAGGGACTGCAGGCAGACAGGCCAGACTCAGCCTTTCCACCAATCTCCCGTGCGAACTATGTAGGAGCTGCTGCTCAAATCACTTGAGTTGTTTACTCTGCAAACTCTAACTTCAGACTGACTCACTGCAGCAGGCAGCTTGGGAATTTCCTTTCGGTCCAAAAGGTTCTGGTTGGTTGATCCATCTGTCTGTCAAAGCAAGAGCTCCCCCTTCAGGTCTGTTTTGGTGCCAAAATGTAAAAACTACAATTCCTACAGAAATTTGCTCCCACAAGACCCCTGGGGACAGGCTCCATTTTAGAGTCCCCAAAGGTACTGACTGGTCCAAATAAGCAGTCCAGGACCAAGATGGTGGTGCAAAACATGAAGTCCATGCTGCAAAGAAGGCAGGTTAAACAAACTACAATATTATCACTGTTCTAACAAATAATCAACAAATAAGAACAGCTTCTAACAGAGCTCCCTCTGTGCAAATAGCGATGGCAGAACGGAACGATTATCTGGCAGCCCGGGCAGGACTCGAGCATAGAAACACTCAGCCCCCTCCCAGATTAAATAAGCACCATGTTATTGACAGCTCTTAAAGAGACAGAGCACAGAGGCATTAAGGCACTCTCACACACTTTTAAAATGCTGAAACACCGGATACCAGCCTGGCAGTGGGCATTTAGGCATACCCAAGGAAGACTTTCGGGAACCCCCATTTGTAGGTGGGTTACATGAACAAAAGTACCGTGTTCAAATAAAAGGTACCTCACTGGGCACCACCTTTGCCCCTACACTGGCTTATTATGTGTTTTAGACTGGGGTTTATACTAGTGAGAGAAACGAATATTCAGAGTACATTTTAGTATGAAAACGTTACCTGGATGACATTTATGTATGTGCAGGGCCTGAAAATGAACTTGAGAATTTTAAGCATTATAGAAGCTGTACTGGCCCACTTTTAAAATTTATGTTTGACACAAGCTAAAAGGAAGTCGACTTCTTGGACCTAACCATTTTAAAGGAGGAATTCATACTAAGAGTCGTAAAAATCCTAACTTGAGGAATTCTATCCCAAGAACAGACACTTGTCATCCAAATTCCCTTATTAGAAATATGCTGAAAGGCCAGCTTCTTCAACTCAAATGAATCTGACTTTAAGAAATGGTATCTGCGTTCACATAGAGGCAATTTAAAAGAGAAAATATTGAGCTGCTTACCAACATGGCAAAAATACTGATAGAGAAGTAATACTCCAGGGAAATTAAGGTACAGACAATCAGAATTTTAACTGGAAACAGACATTTGTGACACAGTATAACTCGGAGACAAACAAAACAGGAGGAGTGATGGAAAAAAAATTGGCCAGTATTGAAACCGTTAGCTGCCAACATTGCAAAGGTCACATTTCAGAGGGGGCACAATATATGAGATATCTTGGTCCATTCAGTATTTTCAGAAATAGAAGAAATTTGGTTTGCCACCCCAACAATCAGGTGTGGCCACTGTAGCCAATGGTCAGAGTCTTATGACACCACATTTTTTGTACACGCTTGCAGTAGCACAAGAGTTCAGATTAAATAATTTAATTGCAGTTGTACAGGGGTTATTTATATCCTGATTTGCCCTTGTGGTCTCCTGAATGTAGGGCAAACAAAGCGAGAGTTAAAAATCTGGGTCAGCGAGCATAAATCAACGATTCGCAGTAAGAACATACAGTATTCTGTGGCAGAACATTTTATGGAAGCAGGTCATGGCTGCACGGTTTATTTAAAAACTGGGCATTGAAAAAGTGGAGCTTGGAATAAGAGTGAGAGACCCAGGACCAGATTCAGAAAACTTGCTCAGGCACAAGCATGGTTTGCGTGGCACAAATCAGGTTTTCCACCTAAGTGGTATTCACAAAAGCCTGGTTTGTACCAGGGCAAAGTGTGGAGGGGGCCACAATGCAAATGAGGGGGAAGGGACCTGCATATCGGCACAGTCCCATTTTCAAAGTATTTTCTCCCCCGGGCGGAGTTCCCTTTCATGGAGAAAATACCACCGAGCAAGACCTTGCTTTAATTCTGCACAATCCCAGTGGTTGGTAGAGGTACTGTGGTGCCCCTCCCCCACCCGCTGGATAGGTAAAAGCATAATTTTATTCCTTGGTGCTAGTGGTCCCCCTCCCCCCCAAAATATGCCGATCACCGGCCTGATAGGTAAAAAAATGAATGTATTCCCTGGTGGTAGTGGTTTCCCCGCCCCCTTGGCGGTCACGATCCCAGTATGAAATATTGATATTCCCTGGCGGTCTAGTGTCCTTGCTGATCGACGTTCTGATATCAAATAATGAGTTTCCCTGGTGGTCTAGTGTCCCCCCCTTGCCAATCGCCATCCCAATATCAAATAATGAGAGACCTTGGTGGTCTAGTGTTCCTTCCCCTCACCAATCGCCATCCTGTCCCGATATCAAATAATGAGATTCCTTGGTGGTCTAGTGTTCCCTCCCTTCACTGATCGTCGGCCCAATATCCAATTCTCTGGTGGTCTAGTGTTCTCTCCCCTTGCCAGTCGCCAGCCCTGTATCAAATAATGAGATTCCTGGTGGTCTAGTGTTCCCTCCCCTCGCTGATCGCCAGCCCGATATCAAATGGTGAGATTCCCTGGTGGTCTAGTGTTCCCTCCCCTCGCCGATTGGTGGCCCGATATCAAATAATGAGATTCCCTGGTGGTCTAGTGTTCCCTCCGATCGCCGGCCCGATATCAAATACAGCACAGCCCTCCTCTCTCCACCACGGCTGACTGCCAACTGAGCCGTCAGTAAGTGTGCACTGTATACAGTATGCACTCATTGACATTGATTGGCAGCTCAGAGTGAAGCACCTACTGTACACAGTATACTCTCATTGAGGTCGTCCATCATCCCACCTGGCAGTGTGATTCTTACTGGCTTCCTCCTTTGGGATAACTGATGTGGAATGATGCATTGTGTCTGTTGTTCTCCTGCACCTTTGTGGGCCTCCCAAATACCAGGACACCCAGCCTTCACTAGGTGTCAGGCACATTGTGGGAGGCATGATCCACCCTGTAAGAGGAGAGCAATCCCACAGATGCTCAGTCCTTATACCCCCGGTGACTCAAGTCTGCTGCTGAACTCAGGTTGCAAGTGTAACAAGCAGCAGTGTAAGCACTACTCTAACAGGCTGGCAACTGGGGGCTTCTCATAATGGGCTGTTGGGTTTTATCTCCCACCTCAGCCAAACAGGGATTCTATGTCTTCACCCTCTGATCCCTTGAGAAGTGGACTGCTTCTCAGCCTCTAACCTTGCAAAGGCTGCTGGGAAGTGATCAGGGGCACCCAAGAGATGTGTCCACAAATTTGGACCAGTCAGAAGCTCAAGAGTGCCATACAGAATGCATGCACGCCCATCTCAGCCAGGTTAACATTCTAAGGCACGCTTCCCCTGAAAACTGTGTAACCAATGAAGTGTCGAGTTCACTAACCTATAAAAAGGACTGAAACCGAGGCTGTTGGCTCAGTATGTCTGTTTGCATGACCAGGGAAGCTGTGATCCAGAGATCCACTGGTTTCCAAGAGCTTCAGGACTGCAGGCCACAGACGCATATGCAAACTTCAGAAATTATTTGGAGGAATCAGTTTATTTAGGAATGAGGAAAAGAAAGGTACTAGGGTGGATCTGTGTTATTCAAACCCAGAGTGACTTTCCCACTGGGGAGCAAACTCCAGAGAGTGACCAAACTGACTGAGGCTACTGCCTTTCCAAGGGTTCTGAGGAGCCCTCTGTGGAATTAGCGCAGAGATGACCAGATAGAGAAGATTACTGTTAAAACGAGTCCAGATGACCCCAGGGGAAGATGACTTGTTTTGTGCTGGGAGCCATGTCCAGTGTCTCGCCTGCCCAGCCATAGGCAAGAACAGGGTTACCCTAGACCTGCAGAACCATGAGTAACACCCAGAGTTTCTGCCCTCCAGCTGTTTTTTACTAACATACTAATTGCCAGCAGATTAGGCCTTGCGGTCTATCGAGTCTACTCGAACCTCAGATCCCTAGTTGGGTGCCAAGGCCCTCCCCGCCTTGTGTTCCAGAAATCCCTATCATCCATCCCCACTCCCCTGGGCCAGGCAATCATCTGGTACATCCGCTTTCTGTGTCTGTCCCACCCTCTCTTGAAGCCCTCCACTGTGGATCTCTGAACCAGCTCGCCAGGCAGCGCATTCCAAGGGTCCAACACCCTCTCAGTTAAAAACCTCCTCCTCTTTTCCCCCCTCACCCTTCCAACTTCAAACCATGCACTCTGGTGATACCTTCCTGCTTTAGTCTAAAGATCCCCTCCATGTTTACCCTATTTATTCCCTTGAGTTACTTGAAGACCTCAATCATGTCCCCCCTGTCTCCTCTCCTCCAGTGAAAACAGGCAGAGCTCTTCAAGTCTGTCCTCATACGTCAAATCCCCTAGTCCTCATATCATTTTAGTTGCCCTCCTCTGTACCCTCTCCAGGAGCTGTATGTCCCTCTTCAATTGTGGTCTCCAGTACTGTACACAGTACTCAAGGTGTGGTCTAACCAGTCCATTGTACAGCGGCAGAATCACTTCCCTGCTCCTAGAGGTGATCCCCCTTACGACGCATCCCAACATCCTGTTTGCCTTGCTAGCCATTTTCCTGCACTCCTCAGAGTTATTCATACATGCATCCACCATGACCCCTAGGTCTTTTTCCCCTGTTGAGGCCTCCAGCGCCTCCCCTCCCAGGGTGTACCTGTGTTTAGGGTTTCCCCGACCAAGATGTAACACCTTGCACTTGGTGATATTGAAATTTAATTTCCATGTGTGAGCCCAGCTTTCCAGGGTGTTCAGGTCCCCTTGCAGGGCCAACCTCCCCTCTTCCCCCTCAACTACTGCTCCCATCTTGGAGTCATCAACGAAGAGACTCATTTCACACCCTATACCCTCCCTGATGTCCGATATGTATGCATTAAACAGGATCGGACCCAGGACCGAGCCCTGTGGTACCCCACTACTGACCTCTCTGGGGGGGGGAGCCACCCAAGGTTGAGTACTGGGTCCAGTGGTGGGTACAGTAGGGGGCTAAGGTTACGAACCTGCATATGTTATTGTATGCTATGTTGAGAGGAGTGAGGAGTTGTGGTGAGGTTAGGGAGATGATGGGGGAACAGTAATCAAGGAGAGGCAGAAGGGTTCCCTTCCCTATGGCAAGTCTTACTTCTGGTGTCATATGGTGTTTCAGGCAGAAACACACTCCCAATTGTTGGTTCACCCATTCTGCCAGCTGGCCGATGTGGTTGGTGAAATGGGGGAGGCCAAGTGTTATTCCCAGGTATTTTAAGGTATCGACCTGCTGCAGTGGGGTCCATCAGGGGACTGTATTTTAAGTGAGTGCAAATGGTTTGAGGAGCATCTAGTGAGCCAGTGCTATGATCCAAATAATATGGATTTACCCGTGAACATGTCCCAGTTGTTAGGAGGAGCTACAGGGAGGCAGGAGCTGGCCCCGGATACACCAGGTTCCCTTCAAGCTGGCATTGCTTCTGTTTTTCCTGCGTTCTCTAAGTACCCTGGAGGATGCTGGCTTGTGAGGAGAACGTATAGGCATGCACACACAATGCTTGCGCTGCATAGCTCCTCAGCCGGCATCCTCCCTGTCCCTCTGTGGCACTTTCCTGTGTCGCCCAGATTGCAGTATTGCATCGAAAGCAGCATCCCTCCCCTTCCCTGCTAGCCCTCCCGCCCCAGGCTCATTCTCAAACCTAGGTTGCAGGCATTGTGAGTGATAGCCCTACCGCTGCACAGACAGGCTGGCCCTTACAACTGGGGTTTTATTCTGGTGCCATGGAATGGAGGAGAAGGTCCTGGGTGGAACTGTGCTAAATTGATTTACTTGGGCAGAAGACCTGAGGAGGCCATCTGGCCACCTGAGTGGGTTACAAATAATATTGTAGGTTATTTGTTTCAACAACAGTTTTGGTAAGCGCACCAACAAGTCACCTGCCCTGCTAGCAGAAACTGCGTCCCCAGTGAGATATCCACTATAACAATAGGGTGCACTTGCCAAGACTTTTGTGGGGGGGGGGATTAAAGCTGGGTGCACCCTCCCTTGAGTGTGGGACTGCTGGGGGGGTGGGCAGATTGCTGGGGCATATATACAGTATACTGTAAGATTTTTGTCTGAAACCCCATTGTTCTCATTTTTTCTATTGTCCCCCTGTCTTTTCCTTCCCCTCCTTTTTTAAATAAATTGTTATTCATTGGCATTTTATGTCCTTGGGGGTATCATTTGTTTTACAGTGATTCCTTTTGGGGAGAAACGGTGAGCCTGGGTACCATTATAGTTTCTGGGGAGTAAATGTACTGATTGTCAACAGCCAGGTACCTTTTAATTACCACCCCTTATGGAGGCAGTGTGTCATTTATAGACCTGGTAGAATCTGGGATGGCTGTTCTGGCCAAACGGAGGAATCCACACAATTGTGCACATGTTCCAAGTTGCCCCTGTTTCATAGGTTTCATATGTTAATACAAGCTAGAAGACAAAGTCCATAATGCTTGCCATTTAGGTTTACTAAAAAGGTAGGCAGAATTTGGTTGAATCAGTCATCACTGAGTCCAAGTTAAATTTAAAGTGGTCCATACTTGGACTATCCACCACTAGAGCTGGAAGGCTATTCCAAATTGGAATGGATCTTAAACTAAACCAGATTTTCCTTCTTAAGGTATGCCACTTGCTCATCAACAGTTGTTTATTGTGGTTCCAATTACGGACTCTATGTTCGGATTTGATTAAGCCTAGTCCTGTTCCAAGGGCAGAATCCCTTAGCGAACTATATATAAAACACAAGTCTCCCCTCAATCTTCTATACTTCAAGGTATACATGTTCAGAAGTTTCAGCCTTTCTTCATAAGTCTTTCCCTCCATGCCCATAATAGCCCGGGTGAATCTTCGCTGGACCCTCTCAATTTTTAAGATGTCCTCTTTTGTGTAAGGGGACCACACTTGAACACAGTATTCAAGGTGAGGCCTAACCAAGGCAGTAAACAGTGTTAACAGTACATCTTCGAACGACTGGTTACATGTCTAAAAATACAATTTAGGTTCTGGTTTGCCCTGTTTACTTGGGTGGTACAATGAGTTCTTTAAATTTTAAATCAGGAGTAATCAGTATTCTTAGATCTTTCTCTTGCGTAGTTTCGTGTAATATTTCAGACCCCAATTTATATTGAAAATGTTGATTATGGATACCCAAGTGCATAATTTTACATTTATCGTTATTCAAGGCAAGCTTACTAGCACAGGACCAGCTTGAGATCTGATCCAAATAAACCCGGAGAGAAGATCTTGCATTAATGTTATTAACTATGGTACCTATACGACAGTCGTCGACAAATTTCAACATCCAAATATTATCATTTTCAGTTTTTAGGGTGGAGACATATACATTAAATAGACAAGGACCCAACACATATCCTTGGGGAACATCACTGTAGACTGGGGCCCAATTTGAAAATTCTCCATTAATAGTGACTCTCTGTTTCCTACCCAGAAGCCAATTACTAATCCAGTTTATAATATTGTTAAGTTTGGATGCCCTTAATGTGTCAAGAAGCTCAAAATGTGGTAACTTATCAAAGGCCTTGGCAAAATCCAAAAATACCGAATCCACTGAATTATCCTCGTCAACTGTATCCTCGTCAACTGCACAAGTGACCTTATTATAAAAGTTAGAAGATTAGTTAGACAAGATGTAGACTTTGTGAAACCATGTTGAAGATTGTCGGTTTGTTCACTACGACACATATGTTCCAAGATAAAGTCTTTAATGAAATTTTCCAAGATTTTCCCAATAAGTGTAGTAAGGCTAATAGATCTATAGTTTTAAGGTTTATTTTTTGGTCCTTTTTTATGGATAGGAACCACAGATGCCACTTTCCAGTTGTATGGAACTTCCCCAGAATCTAATGAATGCTGAAACATATTAGGGGCAAATAGATATACTTAGCAAATTTTTTTAAGTACCCTTGGATGGATTTCATCTGTGCCGGGGGATATGTTGATATTGACTTGCTTTAATTTATCCAATACATCTTTTGGTTGAATATTCAATTGTCCAGGTACAGAGGTCCCATGTACTCATTTTGGTTTGTACATTTCCAGTAAACACTGAAGAAAAGTATTGATTCTGAATGTCTGCTGCCTCATGATTATTAGCTATGGTACCTGAATTCGTGATAAATGGTCTTATAGTATTTGATTTGCCCATGACTTTGTTAATGCGAGAGAAAAAAGCTTTTTTGTTGTCTTTAACCCTTGATGCCAAATGCAACTCAAACTGAGATTTTGCTTTTCTAATCATGGTTTTAATATTTTTTAATAGCTTCCTGTATTTGATGTTAAGATGGAAGAACCCCTTTTTTATTTGTTTAAATAGTTTATTTTTCTTATTGATTAAGGCCTTTATTTTAGTGTTCATCCAACCGGGAGTTATATTGTATTTGGTACCATATTTATTTTTTGTTGAGATATTAGCTTTAATTAAATGTTTTAATTTATTAACAAAGAGACGCCATTTGGATTCTACAGAAAGGTTAGTAAATAGTTCAGGCCAATCCCAACAATCTAAGCTGCTTTTCATATTGTTAATATTGGCTTTATAGAAATCCAAAACTTTGGTAGCACCGGTGGCAATGTCAGACATTCTAGCATTCTAGATTTAAACATGTCTCTTGTTGAACATTCCTTACATTTCCATGGGAACAGCACTCTAGTTGTGCAGTTATCTGATGCCAGGAAAACAATTACATGACATATTCTAATTTCAGTGCAGAGTAGAGTATAACTAAATGAAACGTACCGCAACACAGAACCAGGTTAGAAGGAGAACAGTTGGGACATTTATCCAGAGCCCATCTTGGTGGTGGTGGTGGAGCCCTTTTTACCAAACATTTTTAATTCGCAAAGAAAAAAAACCAGCGGTTTCTATCCAGGACAGACATCTGCTGTTGGTCACGGGGTGGAGGGTTGACCCTGGATCATGACCAGGCAGGCTGTGTGCAGAGCCTATGAATTTCTTACCCCTAACTTTGGGTCTCTTCTGAATCGCAGACACTGCATGAGGAACATGCTCCCGAACCCAACAGAACATCTGCCTGAAGTGCTGGAGCAAGTCCCTGACCCCAGTAATGCTCTGGACCTTCCAAAACATCGGCCTTGACTCTTGGAATGCCCCATGCTGCTCTAGATGGTGACATGTTGGCATGAATCCTGGCATGTCCACAGTGGTCTTCTTGGCACATGGTCCTGCATGCCGACACCTAATCCGCCAGTCCAAAACCTTGGCGTACTAACTTAAAATCTGATAGATGCCAGAAGGTCTGTATGAATCATGATGTGTCAGGTTAGATGCTAGAATGCCACTCTACATAACAGCATGTTGGCATGAAACCTTAGCATTTGGGCTGGCATGTATAAATAAGCAGGAGTTGTGAGAAGCAGGGCAGGGAGAGAGAGTCCCAGGAGATGAAGTGGTGACTCTCCCCTCCTCACCAATCAGTGGTGCAGTGGTGAGTTTCAGAGCGCCAGCCAGTGGATAACTGCCTCAGTCCCCGCACGCCTTCCAATCAGCAGAGGAGGCACAGAACACAGAAGAGGGCACCCTCCTCCAATCACCTGCATAGCGTACTCCCTGAAAAGGGCATCTACCACAAGCAGCCCTTGCGCAAAGGACAGCAACAGGAGGCAGCCAACAGCCAGGAACCCTGCCCGACAAATCCCAGGTACACATGTATTGTTTCTGACACATACTGTAGTTGGAGGATTGGGAGCGTGCTGCTAAACTCTTTTAGGGGAGTATTGTGAGTGTGTGTTTTAGGGGCGTGCTGTTAATCTGTCCTGGGGTGGTGTTTTGGTTGCCATCTAGGGACTTGCTGCTAGACTGGTTCTGGGTAATATTGTGATTGTGTTTGGGGGCTGCTACAAACCTGACTCAAGGGGGTATTGCGATTGTGTGATGTGGGGGCATGCTGCTAAACTGTCTTGGGATGGCATTGTAAGTGTTAGTTTTTGGGGCTTGTTACTAGACTGGTTCTGGGTAAGTTTGTGATTGTGGGTTTAGGGGCTTTCTGTCACTGATAGCGAGGTAGGAAACTAGAAGAAAAAAAGAGTTGTCTGTGAGTCTTGCTGTTTATGGCATATCTTTATCCATGACATACCTAGGGTAAGTTAATACAGGATTGTGCCGTGTATTTTAGTAACTCGTACTGTGTACAGCTTAGCCTTACTGGGTTCTGGGACAGAAGAACAGGCAGCACAGGGAGAGCAGGAGTAGGGAATGTGGGGGGTGGTGCAGTGCAGTGGTTGTGGGGCGGCAGCAGGGGTCAACAAATCCCATAGCCTGACATCTCGGGCTACCAATTAATCAGCACAGAAAAGCATTAAGCTGGGCAGCCAGTTGCCCACAGACAACCAGTAATTTAAGCAATGTGCAATGCAATACCTTGTTTTGTCTTCCATGCAGGAGGGGTTGCTGCGGCTGTGCAGTGTCAGGAGACCTGCAGAGCTTTTTTTTCTTCTTCCAGGAGGAGCCACTGGTATGGAGCAGGCGCAGCATCGGGTCGTGGGGTCGCCAGGGTTGAGAGACCACATGATCTGCCTTCTTGCAGACAGCAGCATCAGGTGACAGAGGGCAGCGGTGAAGCACGGGCAACAGCGGGAATGCCTGAGATTGCAGAGGAGGTTGGAGGAAGCAGGGAGGGGCCAGTGGACAAAGATGGGCAGTGGGAGTCGCTCATCATCGGCATGACTCACCAAATCTCCCTGTTCTCATTGTGGTGGAAAATTTAAGGGATGGAGAAAAAAAAAAAGCTCCTGGCATGGTGCACACATTAACCTGTGTGAAGTCAGTGCATTTTGTCTTTTGACGAGAGAGGTCCTTGATCGCAGAGGAGACGCAGCATTGCAGCAACATTGATTTTTGTAGCAGTACGTTGATTGCATTCATTCAAGCAATCATATTGCTAGGGAGTGGGTGGGGTAGTGGACTCAGTTGGACCGACTGACTGACTGGCTGTGGTGTGAAGTGTGAAGAAAAACTGAATAAGAACAGAACTGAAAGAAAAGATGCATAGAAGGGGGGTTGCTGGCCTGGGGCAAGAGAGGGAGAGTTCTGGTGTGGTGGGGAGGGAACTGACTGGGTGAGGGTCGGGAGGGAAGAAAAGAGCAAAGGAAAACAAACAAAAAAAATTAAGAAAAAACAAAAAGGCCACATTTTTATGGCACCTTGACCTGGGGAGGGGCCCAGGTGGGATTTGGTGAGAGTGAGCTGGACTGAGCGGTATACGACTTCAGGGAGTCTGAAAACCAAAAATAAAAAAAAAAGATTGCAAATATAAAAAAGGGGGGTGGGGGCTTGCCTTGGCCTTGGGCAGAATGTGAAACGAGAGGGAGAGTTTTGGTATGGTGGGAAGAAAATTGCCTGGGTGAGGGACAGTTGGGACTCCAAAGGGAAGAAGTACACAGGCAAAAGGAAAACATAAAAAAAAAAAAAAGTTTACATTTATTTTGTATACTGGCTATGCTACCCTGATCCCACCAGGAGGGGCCAGGTAGCATTTGTTGGGAGTGGGTGGGTGTACTGTATTAACTGGTCTATGACTTCAGGTTCTAGCTGTGTTGTGGGGGTGTGAAAAAAAGAAGAGAACTTGCAATTAACTGGAAAACAAAAGATTGTAAATAGAAAAGGGGGCAGGGCTGGCCTGGGCAACATGGGAGAGACTGAGTCAAAGACATCGTGCAGAAGGAGAATTCTGTTGTGGTGTGGAGCAACTGCCTGGATGAGGGTCGGAGCAGACAGTAGGGCATTACAAAAAAAAAGTACTTGCATATATATGCAACCACCCCACCAGGAGGGGCCAGGTCATATTTTTTTGGGGAGTGGGTGGACTGACTGGTGTACTACATTAGGCTCTGGGAACTGGGGGTCTGAAAGAAAATAATTTAAAAATCATTAAAAGAAAAGAACAAAAACTGCAGTACCAGTGGAACGGGGAGGGCTGGGGCAAGATGTGAGAGTCACTGACTCATGGTCAGAGGGAGAGTTCTGATGTTGGACGACGGAAGGAAGGTAAAGTACAGAGAAAAAAACAAGAAAAAAGGTCACATATATGCATTTGAGGAGCTTATCAAATGAACAAGGCAAAGCTATTAATAAAAACAAGAAAATAGAAAAGATGAGGAGGAGAGATTTACAGTGTGACACTTGTAGAAAAAAAAAGAAAGGGGAAGATTGACAGACTGGACAGAGGAAAGCTGAAGTTGTGTAAGGAGGACGGACCAGAGCGGAGGGTAGTGCCGGCCCATTGGCATGAAGGGAAGAGAAACCCATGCCTCACCTGGCACCATGCCGGTGACCGCTGGTTTGGGGTTCGGTGACGGACTCAGTTCACTGGGAAGAGGAGGACTGAGCATCCGGAGGACAGCTCTCATTCTCTGCGAAGGGAGGGTTGCGGGTCCCAGCACTCATCTGGCCCCTAGTGGAGGCTGGGGGACAGAAAATCAGTGCTGCACATTGGGGTTTGGAGGGATGGTAGTCATCGACATTCCTCGCATGGTAGCATCTGCGGTGCATCTGGACAGCATTGCACATCCATCTCTCCAAACAGAAAAATGGGGAAAATGACCGGGTGCAGCAAGGATGACAACAACCCCTTGCAGGCTCTGCACCTGGCTACAGGGCCATCTCCGGGAACCAGATCTGTCTCTTTGGCAGTAAGGCATCTACCACTGTCCTCTGCCATGGGGGTCAGCTGTGGGGGAAGCACCGGGAAGAGAAGGTAAATCCCTAGGACCCCGAATGATGGGTCTGGGGGTTGGCGGAGGGTTAGGCTGCATTGTGGCAGGGAAGAAAAAGATTAACAGCATAAAAAAATAAGATAGCAGAGGGAAAAAGCAAGCCAGGGCAAGTGGACCATGAGCCACAAGGTTCTAGCACTTGATAAAAAATTATTTAAAAAATGTGTTTTTCATAATAACAAGTTAGCATAAGTGCCACCTGTACACAAAACTATTTCTGCTATTCCTATTCCCCTTCTGCTCCCTCCCTGGTTGCCTGCAGTCACTTGCTTAAGCAGCATCACGTTTCAGTGGTATAAAGTCTGTCCCATCCCAGTCTGCCACTCCCAGTCAAGGACACACCACGCACACAGTGAAATATTGTAAAAGAAATTTTATTTGCATCAGTAGTAAAACAAGTGTGACACAATAACATGCAGAAAAATAAACAACAGGCAACAGACATGTGAGGCAGTATAGCGCAGTAGGTTAAGGCTCTGAGCTGCAGATCTGGAGACTGGGTTTGAATCCCACAGCCGCCTAGGTGCATACTGTGTGATCCTGAGCAAGTCACTTAACTTTCTTGTTCTCCCAGGTTGCATCTGGAAACAAGCTTCAGCATAGTGTGCTATTCCTGGTTAAACAATGTTCCTTTCCCCTTTTTTTTCTATGTGGTCAGCAGCAGTCTCTTCTGGCAAAACACAAAGACATTCTACTTCTCCAGATAAAAGTAATACTGAATTTGACTCTTCTGTGGTACTGGATATAACAGTTGATGATGATGATGATGATTATCATCGTCAGTCGGTTGAATGAAACAGTAAAGCTAAAACATCTGTTTTACTTCCTAAAAAACACACTTTAGTGCTGGATCAGCAAGTGGACAGGATAAATAAAGACAAGAAATCAAGAGAAAAGGGACAGAATATTCCAATGTCATTGGCTGACCAATTTCAAATGGTTAAGATATGATAAAAAAGGGTCTGATGAGCTGGTCTGTTGGCGCAGCGTTTAGATTTCTGCTTGCAATGCCAGCGACCCGGGTTCGGGAGTAAGCCCAGGAGCTGGAGGGCCGGCCAGGGGAGAAGGCTTGAGCTTTCTAGGGACAGCTTGTCTTCTCCAGGGAGGGAGGGGGTAGTGACCTACCGCTTGACTTGCCCCAGGCAGATGTCTGGGGCATAGCAAGCCTGAGCTGACACAGAGTGGAGGACGTCATGACGTCGGCACTAGGCGCCTTGATGTCAGAGTAAATTGACGTCCGCAGAAAGGAGGAGAAACACCCTCCAGCTCCGGGGAGATGGAGTGCCGAGTATGACCCCAGTGTGCTCCCACCTGGCTGACTGCCTCGAGCCCAACGAGACAGTTGAAGGTTCGGAGAGTCCCCACCCACCTCACCCAGGGGTAAACCGCGGCAGAATGGGGAACGAGCCAGCACAAGCATGGGAGCAGGTGGACTCGGGCGCTTCCAGATGAAGCAGAGCTGAATGGGACAGAGGCAAGATTAACAGAAATTGAAAAAAAGGGCCTGGTGTATTGCACAGTAGGTGAAAAATATCCTACTATTGCAATACCAGCCTTTTTGCAAAAAAAAACAAATGTCTTTGCCATGGGGTTGAACAATTTTAGGATTGAGTCGCTATGTGCGCATGACAAGTTCAGTTCTCATGTTTTTTATTTTAATGGGTTCACCACAATATATCCAAGGCACACTGCCTTAAGGGTAGCTGGTCCATTCCACTGGGGTGTCAAACAGATGAGGCATACTGTTGAGTCCTGGTAGGACGAAACACGTGTCTATGTCTTCTGTTAGCACCCTTTGCAAACTGTGAGAGGCCTTTCGGCACCATGCAATTCTGCTTAAAGTTGGACCAGCATAACATTCTGTGGTGATTTGCATATGCAGCCCATGATGCTTTGCATTGTGGGGGCATGTGTGATTTTGTATATACTGGAAAGTTGTCAACGTGCAGTCAGTTTTGATATCAGTGAGTCACCACTGTATCAAGCCTTTGCTCAGTTGGAGGAGGGCACTAAGGTCAAGATGAGACGTCTCTTTAACACAGCATACTCCATTGCAAAAAAACTGAGCCCTTTCTCAGACATGGAGTGGCTTTGTGACTTACAGGAGAAAAATGGGATTAAGCTTGGTACTAATTATACCAGTGATAAGAGAGCAAGACTTTTGTAGTGCTATATCTGCTGTTATATCCAGAACCCAGATGTAAACTCTTAGTAATGCTAAATTTGTGACAGTTCTTGCTGATGGTAGTACTGATGCCAACATAATTGAGTGGGAAAGTGTTTTCCTGCGTTTTGTAGATTCTACCTCAAAACAGGTGTGCACATTTCTGATACAAGCTCTATCCTTGGAATATGCTCATGCAGAAGGCATTTTTAATGTAATATCAACTGCATTAGACTCGGTATATCTTCTTCTCGCTACACTCAAAAATGTGAACAATCCAGGCCACTTCTTATTTCTGCGAGTTTTGGTGGGGCAAGTGTCATGGTAGGTGAAAGAGGTGGAACCATTGCAAAGTTATGGGAGCTCTGTCCTCATATCATAGCCATGCACTGCATTGCCCATAAGATGGAGCTGGCAGTTCTCGATGTAATGAAAATAAATCTCTTTGTATCTAAGCTAGAAATATTCTCAAGGGAATATTTCAATTCTATCATTATAGTCCCCCTCCAAAAAATAAGACCACATCAAGAAACTGTAAATGTCATAGATACTGATCTGGCTTACTTTAGTGCAGTTAAACAGGTGAGATCAGGGAAGGGCTGTGGACATGGCCTACCTAGACTTTAGCAAGGCATTTGACACAGTCCCACATAAAAGATTAATATACAAGTTAGCCAGCCTGGGAGTGGGTCCCAAAATGACAGCCTGGGTAAAGAATTGGCTGGAGAATAGGACACAGAGAGTAATAGTAAATGGAGTCCACTCTGAAGAAAGGGGTTACTAGTAAATATTCAGATCCCCTTCAATGTCTTTATAGTTGACATTGAAGAGGACTGAAGGAAAAGTATGTCTCTTTGCAGATGACACAAAGATCTGCAACAGAGTTGATGCACAAGGTGGGGTGGAAAGGATGAGAAGGGACTTGGCAAGGTTAGAGGAATGGTCAAATGTATGGCAGCTTAGATTCAATGCTAAGAAGTGCAAGGTAATGCACCTGGGAAACAAAAACCCAGGGGAAGAGTACACAATGGGGGGTGAGATACTGACAACAACAAAAATGGAAAGGGACCGGGGTAGTCATATCAGATGACCTAAAGGTGGGCAAGCAATGTGACAGGGCAGCAAGGAGGGCTGAGGGATACTGGGATGCATAGGGAGAGGCATCACCAGTAGAAAACAGGAAGTTATTATCCTCTGTACAGACAGCTGGTGAGACCCCATCTGAGTATCTGCGGCAGTTCTGGAGAACCAATCTCCACAAAGACATAGACAGGATGGAAGCTGTCCAGAGGAGGGCATCTAAAATGGTGCAGGGTCTGCACCAGAAGACATATGAAGAGAGACTTAAGGAGCTTAATATGTATAGCCTCGAGGAAAGGAGGAGAGGGGGACATGATAGAAAGCGTTCAGGTACCTCAAGGGAATCAGCAAAGTCCAAGAGGGTAGCATCTTTCAAAAAAAGTGTGCAAGAACAAGGGGCACAATTTGAAGATGGAGGCGGCTCAGAGGTAATTTAAGGAAGTATTTTTTCACAAGAGGGTTCTGGATGCATGGAGAACGGCCTTCCGGAGGAGGTTGTGGAGTCAAAAACAGTGGTGGAATTCAAGCATGCATGGGACAGTCATAAGGCAATTCTAGGGGGTAGGGGTAGGAAGAAGTAGGCTGCTGGTTAACTAGGATCTGCAGCTTATCCACTAGGTAAGGAAATGGGCAGACTGGGTGGGCCAAGCGGTCCTTATCTGCCATCAAATTCTATGTTTCTATGAGATGGCTTGCTAGTAGATCACATTCAGTCAGTGCAGTTAAGGTGAACCTACCTACAGTAGCACAACGCCTGGAACATGCATCTGGTTTAACAGGTGATAGGTGGTTCAAAATCAAAGGCACTTTTTTTTTTAAGTATGCTTTTCCTGTGTGTACTACCTAGAGCTCCATGCGCGCCCACTCTGGTCCCACTCTTTGTCACCAGGTCTTACCTCCTTCTTGACGATACCCCTGGATTGCACCCCGCATGGGGCCACCACACCAGCGCAAACCCGCACAACGACGGGAGAAGATTGCTGGCAGGGATGCCTACTGGCATTGCCTCCCTAGCTTACCCCCCAGGGCAGGGTGTGGAGTCAGGCTGGATACGGCAGACAATGGAATAGGTCGACTTCCAGGAGTGCCACGGTAGGCGATCTGGGCTGGGAGAAGTGGGGTGTCATATATAGCGGCCGCAGTTTTTGGTGGATGTCCCTTTGGAAGTGTGACATGCAATGATGCAGCGATGCAAAGTGTCGGCATCCGGCATGCCTCCTCAGTGATTCCAGGTGCCGGTCGCAGTGGAACCCCTGGCCTCTGCTAGGAGGTCCATATTGTGCTGGACACTCAACCCCCTTCCCCCCAGAGAAGGAGAGCTGTCCCTTGAACGCTTAATCCTTTTGCCCCCAGCCGTCCGTCCAACTTCTGAGTCTGTTCCCGAATTCGGGACGTCGGCATTGCAGGCAGATGCCTTGCCACTGCGCCGGTGGGCCGGCCAATCAAAGGCACTCTTAAGAGATGTACAGAGTGTGCAGTTTGTAAAATCTCTTTATATACTACAAGATTTATTACCAGTACTGAAGAATCTGTCACTGCCATTTCAAAGAGATGACTTACTAATTCTGGAAGTTCCACAACTCGTTGAGATCTGCCTACTTCAGCTGATGGAATTCAAATCAAAGCCAGGAAAATACATACCAACTTTCCTAAGCCATTACAAATCTCAACTGAAATGCATGGACTATGTAGTTTTAAAGAGGGGAGGTGAGGAGAAGACTGTCCCTTTCATATTCAGAGGCAACTGCACAGAAATCACTTTTGGAATAGATGCCCAACTACAGAGTTTAGTAGATGCAGCAATAACTTACATAGATAAGAAATTTCAAAATGTCTCAGCGGTGCCTCTCAGATGGTTCACCTGTCTGGATTTTAAGCAGTTTGATTTCCCAGGAGGACAACTTGTAGAGTTTGGGACCACTGAACTGCCTAATATGACTCAGTACTTTGATTTTTTTTACTAAAGAGCAGCAGCAAAATATAAAAATGAAATGTGCTGCATTTAAAGTACTACTGAAATGTGCAGTTGACAAAGCCTATCTGCAGGTCTATACAAGGCTACTAGAAGAAAATCCACACCATGTTGTTCACATTGTTGAGTTAGTCAGAATACTACCAGCTATGAGTGTATCGACTGCAAAATGTGAAAGAGTTGCTTCGATTCAGAACCTCGTAAAAACAAAAATAAGGACACAGCTGGCTAAAGATACACTCCATTCTCTCCTGCAAAAGGTGGCAGAGGGTCCTGAACTACATAATTTTGATCCTGATCCAGCAATCAACCATTTGCTTTTCTCTGATCCGGGCACTCAACATGTTCGTGGACATGCTGCTTCTGCATTTCCTGCTTGTACTCCTGCTCCATCATCCTCCTGTCCTAGTCCTACTCTTTACGATAGTTCTTCTGAATTCTCATTGTTCCAATTCTGTCTAATGTTTCTGTTGTTCTGGCAGACTGACTTGGGTGTCGATCCTCCAAGCAAAGCACCCACAATGCCTGACCTGTCGTCTGCAGTTACGTTGAAATGATGACCGGTCACCACGATGTCTGCCACCACGGCTGTGGTGCCAGACAAAGCTCCTGAATCCTAACTGCCATCAGCAGTCCAAGGGTCTACACCAGAGGATCGGATGGCACCTGACCTGATGTCAAAACCTTCAAACCCCATGATGAAAAGTTCCAACGACCAGACTCCGGCTGATCCCCTAACACCAGGGCCAAGGGAAGACAACCAGATGCCAGGTGATGGGACCAACAACGGTCAGTCACTGGAGCCTCCTGAGATGCAAGACTGACCATCAGCTCCTTCAGGACTAATCAGCAGAGAGCCAGAGCGAGCATCAGGCTCAATGGTTTCCTTGGCAGAGGTCAGTGAATTGTTCAACAGCTTCCCCAAGCCGTAGCCTAAAGAGGCGCCAGGGGCTGTCCCCTCGCCGCAACCTTAGCCTCCCCTGTATCACCATCGCCACCCCCGATGCCAGCCTGCCCAACTCCAGGTGGCTTAGACCATGGCTCAGACAGATGTCAGAGTCATGGATGTCATACCTTCTCACGCTGTTCCTCGCGCAGGAGAAGCAGGTCCAGAGACCGTAGCTTCCATGAACAGAGCAGGTCAAGGGTACAGTATGCCACTCCCGGCATCACAGTAGGTCTACTGACCGTCAGTCAGAACAGTCAAGGAGCTACAGCGATTTCTCCTCATCCTACGACTCTTTGGAGGACGACCTCCCCTTGCCCTCACCTGATCCCAGGAAGGACTCACTGAGGTCACCACCTGACAGTCCTAACTTCTTAGAGGTGATGAGGCACATACAGTTCCTCAATCAATGGGAAACTGAGGACTTCGACCCTGAGAGGAAGCAGCTAGCTAAATTCCTGGGGGCCACCGACCCCAAGCCACTGGTCACCCCCCCCTTATGGAACCCTTTCAAGACGTCACAAAGCTGGCATGGAAACACCCAAATACTACGTCGGCAGTGCCCAAAAAGGCAGACCGCCTTTACAGAACGCCCAGAAATGAGCCACATCTTTGCGAGCAGCCTAAGGCAGATTCAGTAGTGCTGACAGTGACTCATGGAAGGTTGCAGCAACCTAGGCATACCAGCTCCCAACCACTCGACAAAGAGTTTAAGAAAATAGACCAACTGGGGCAGAGAATGTATGCCTCGTCCACCTTTACCATCAGATCCTTAAACTTTCTGGCTCATATGGTCATGTACCAGAAGTGCCTGTGGCAAAAGGCTATGGACTTCGCAAAGACCCAGCTAGACTCGCAAAGCAAGACAGAGCTCTTGGCAGTTTTGCAATCTGGTTCTGATGTGGGAAAGCTCGTTCTTCGCAGTTCCTGTGATGCAGCAGATACTGCAGCCTGGGCGGTCACCTTAGGTGTGTGCCTCAGGCAACACTCCTGGCTGAGGGTGTCAGGATTCAGGCAGAACCTCCAGGACATCATCCTGGACTTGCCGTAACAGGGGCCCAGTTCTTTTCGAGCAAGAAATTGAAGAGATTATAACAGGCCTCCAAGATTCAGGCAAGGCAGTTTCAGAGGTATATAAGATATACAAATCTGAACCCTACCCTCCTAGGCATAGGCCCTTTTGGAGGCATCGAGGGTAACAATCAAAGAAACAGCCACAGCGAGAAGGGTTCGAAAGAGGGCACCCCCTCAAGCAGCAGGCTTTTCAGGGACAGCGTACATCTAAGCAACTCAGAGCCTCCCTTCCCCTTCTGCTTCTGCCTGACTCCTTGCCCCCCCCAGCAGAGCTGTTAGGGGAGGCAGTGGGAGGGCAGTTCTCCCTTTACCTCGCAGGCTGGTCAAGTATCACCACAGATCAATGGGTGCTGCAGCTCATAGAAAAGGGTTATGCTCTGGAGTTCTCCCAGTTACCGCCAGACAACCCACTGGTCTTGTCAGCCTGCTTCCCATCCCATACAGGTCTCATCCGGGGCAGAAATCCAGGCCCTCCTGTCCAAGTGAGCCATTCAAGTAGTGCCAGAAACCCAAAGAGGTAAGGGGCACTACTCTCACTTCTTCCTGGTCCCGAAGAAGACAGGGGACCTTTGTCCCATCCTAGACCTCAGTCAGCTGAACCTCTTTATAGAATACAAAAGATTCAGGATGGTGGCACTCCAGGGGCTACATCCCTTGCTGTGCCACAGAGACTGGCTGTGCTCCCTGGACGTGCAGGATGCATACAAGTACATAAAAATCCTGCCGTCCCACAGGAGATACCTCAAGTTCATGTTCAAAGGTGAGCAGTACCAGTTCAGGGCCCTGCCCATCGACCTATCCTCTGCACCTCAGTGTTCTCCAAGTGCCTGGTGGTAGCAGCAGCTCTCAGGAGACAAGGATTACATTTACCCCTCTACCTAGATGATTGGCTACTGTCAGCCTCATCCAGAGAACAACTGTGCCACACACTGGGGTGCACCTTCAGCACATTCCAGAACCTTGGGATTACACACTGAATCTCCCAAAGTCCATGCCATGGCCATCCCAGAGGCTCCAGTTTATAGGAGCCATCTTCGGCATGGTTCAAGGGAGAGCTTTTCTCCCACTGGACAGGGCAAATTGCCTTTAGGCGCTGGCTCGGAGTTTAGTCTCCATAAACCAGACTTCCACCAGAAAGGTCCTACAGCTCCTGGGGCACATGGCCACTGTCATAGTGACCATGCCTATTGCTCACCTGCACTTGAGGACTCTCCAGTGGAATCTCAGAGTGCAGTGGGATCAGTGAAGTGACCTCAACCAGAGAGTCAGGGTCTCAAAGACGATGCACCAAACCTTATGGTGGCCGATCCCCTTCCAATTATCAATAGGGGTGCCATTCAGCAACCCCCCTCCTCAACAAGTAGTCACCACAGATACATCAGGCATGGGATGGGGTGCCAACTTCAGGGACCACCAGACCAGGGGATCCTGGACTTAGACGGAATGCTCTCTCCACATAAATGTACTAGAGATGAGAGCTGTGCTGTATGCCTTACAGACATTTCAGAGCATACTCTGTCCAGGCCTCACTTTAATCCAGATGGACAACATGTCAGTGGTGTTCTACATCAGCAAGGAAGGGGGGACACATTCTTACCCCCTTTGCAGAGAAGTCGTGAGGGACTGGTACTAGACGATAGACCACAACCTGGAACTTCTGGCAATACACGTTCCAGGTCTTAAAAACACGCTTGCGGACAGCCTCAGTCACTCACAATCTGAAGCCCACAAATAAGAGTTACTACAGAACACAGCGGACGTCCTTTTTGATAGATGGGGTACTCCAGAATTGGACCTCTTCACATCCCCACTTAATGCCAAACTGTCAAGTTTTTGCTTGCCAGAGCCAGATCATGGTGTTTTTTGCCGAGATGCGTTGTCCCTCTCCTGGACCAGAAGTTCCTCTATGCCTTCCTGCCCTTCCTCCTTCTGCAACGAGTTCTGCTCAAGCTACAGTCGGAGGCAGCAACCCTGATACTGGTAGCACCGTTCTGGCCTAGACAGATTTGGTTCCCGCTTCTGCAACAGATGGCGGTAGAACCCTCAGTTTCTCTTCCACTATCCTCTCACTTGCTGTCCCAGGAGCAAGGCTCTCTACTGCACCCCAGCCTCAAGTCTCTGCATCTCATGGCATGGCTCCTGCAGACTTAGGAGCAGGTTCGGGGTGTCAGAGGGGGTAGCAGAAGTGTTGGTGTCCTCTAGGAAACCATCTACTAGGGTCAGATACACCATGAAGTGGAAATAGTTCAGCCTCTGGGCTACTGCCTGCGACCTGGATCCATTTTGTGTGTGAAGTGAAGTGGGTCCTGGAGTACCTGTTATCCCTGTCAAACTCAGGTCTAAGCTACTCCTCCATAAAGGTACACCTTTCGGCTATCTCGCCTATCACGTACCGGTGGATGGCAAGACCTTGGCATAGCTTGATCTGTTATGTACCTTCCTGCAAGGTAGGCTGCATATTAAGCCTCCCATACGGGATCCTGTCCCTCCATGGGATTTGCTGTTCAGTGTTAGAAAAGTTGACACTGCCCCCCTTTGAACCAGCCGTGAGTTGTGAGCTTCACTTTCTCTCTTGGAAGGCATTGTTTTTAGTTGCTATTACCTCAGCCTGGAGAATCTCTGAGCTTCAGGCTCGCATGTGTAAAGAGCTGTACTTGGTTTTTCACAGGGACTGGGTGTCCCTTCATACAAATCCTAAGTTTCTCCCAAAGGTGGTGTCTGAGGTGACTCTCAACCAAGACATCAACCTACCAATTTATTACCCGGAGTACTCCAACAAAGGGGAGGCATTGTTGCATACCCTACATATACATACAATTGTTAGGTGCGATATTGATCGCACTCGGTCCATCATGAAATCTGACCAGTTTATTTCTTTCGCCCAATGGATGTTGGGAGCACCTGTCACTAAGCGGACCTTGTCAAAGTGGTTGATCAGCTGTATAGTCTGCTGCCATGAGAAGAATGGAAAACCCCTGCCAGGGTCTGTGAGAGGTCACTCAACAAGAGAGATCTCTGCATCATTTGCTTCAATCAGAAACATGTCTGCACCAGACCTCTGTGCCGCAGCCACCTGAGGTTCAGTGCACACCTTATTCAGCACTACAGATTGGACATTGCTTCCAGATGTAGGTCAGGCTTTGGCCTGGCAGTCCTCCAGGGGCTTCTCTCTTAATAGCCCAGGGATCCTACCTTCTGTTCCACCACCCGTCTGACCTGGTGGTATCCCAGTACTGCTTGGGACTCAGTCCTATGTGTTATTACCTGCTGCAAGAGCTCTATCTTGAAGTGAGATAGTACAGTTACGTAAGAACTTACCACAACAGTAGATCTTCAAAAAGAGCTCTTGCAGAAGGTATGCTGTCCCTTCCTTCTTGCCGAGGTGCTTTGTCTACAGTTATTCCTGTCAGGATGACAAAGCCTCATTGGTTTGTCCAATCCTTGTGGCGGTATGCCTCCTGTACGACGACACTATTACAGTGAAAACATTGATGCCGACAACATTGACGTTTTCGCTGTAATTGTCCACCCGAGACCCCGGCACTCTGTCTCCCGGTCCTGCACCCCCTCCCTGAACCAACTCCAGCTCAGAGTTAAAATCCTAGAGCTTGGGGCAAAGCCCCTGATGAAAAACACCCAGGGTCTTCAGTCGGATTTATGTTGACTGTGTTGCGGGTTTGTTGAATAATCAGTCGCTGTGATGGCAGTCGACAACTTAGTTGTTGAACTGGCATCGTAGAGCCCCTTTAAGCTAGCCTGGTCTACAAAGAGTGATCTGAGGTGGCACCTGGGGACTACCCTTTATACAGTGGCTGACGTCGGGGCGGTTCCCTGCTTTGGACTGCTAGCTAAAAGTTTTCCGTGGGGTCCTAATGCCAGGCGGCATAGTCCTATGTCATGTGTTATTACTGGCTACGAGAAAGAACTCTTCTCGAAGATCTACTGTTATGATAAGCTCTTATGTAACTGTACTTTTGCTTGTTTTGTCCCTCGAACTGGGGGGACTTGCGCACAGAAGTCATTATGTTCAGGAACATTTAATTAAGTTCATGTCTAAGGGTTCTGGGTGAGGGACAGGGCTGGACACTGGATGTTTAGCTGCTAGAGCGTCCGATGCCTGGGGAATAGTTTCTATTAGCTGGGTATACATCTGGGTCATAGACCTGGTTCTGGGGGGAGGTGGAGCTCATTTACTGCATGGGAACAACTTTTTTCTTCTTCATATGTTAGAAGCTGGAGTTTGCTACCTGTTGCGAGTCACTGCTTAGGACATAAGAGATTGCATCTTATCATACCTCTCAACCTCCAAGGCCGCAAATCAGGGACACTACCCTTTAAAATCAGGGACAAATACTCAAAATTAGGGACACCGTTTTTCGCGCCATGTAAAGTGCTGCGACACAGGGTTCGCATCTTTAAAATGCGTGAAATTCAAAGTTATTGAATACTACATTAAGAATACAACATAGAGCATGATAGTTTTACTTTTAAAACTTTATTTTGGGCTATTTATAGGGTATTATACATTTAATGACATATAACAAACAGATTAAATGAAAACCTACATACCTATATACAGTATTGTACATGCTATCTAGTCTATGCACTTAACTACAATTGAAAACCTATCTACACACATTTCACTTATTTGTACCCTATACTAAAAAAAACATGCTACAATAGTTTACACTAAAAACAAACACGCAATATTTTATCTCATCTATACTAAAAAACACAGACACACACAATTACTTACCTTAAGCCAAGGCAGGCACTGGTGTGGTGGACCTGGTAGTCTCTGTAGCAGTTTCAGACACAGGCTGGCACACAGGATCAATCTCAGGCTGTCGTTGTCCTCGAGGCTCGTCCTGCTGTGCTTGGCTGCTCCCTCTGTGCTGCTCTTCAAGTTCTGTCTGTCTGTGCTTCTGCTGTGCTGGTGCTGGCAGTCGGTACCTGCTGCCGCACTGATGCTGCTGCTTAGCTCTTTATCTTTCCAGAAGTACTCTAGATTTAGCAAGGGCAGCAGCTAGCACTGCACTAGAATTCTGGCGAGTGGCGATCCGTGTGTGTCCCGCTAGGCAGCAGCAGCTCTCTTCCTCGCTGTTACTTGTCCGCCCGGTCTCCTCCTGTTGTCTCCTGGCGCTCCAGTCCCGACTCCCAACCTAGGCAGCTCTCTCTCTCTCTCCAGTGACGATCACGCTATTGCTTGCTTCCCTTCTCCGGAGCTCTGGAACTCTTCTTGGGCTCAGTGAGTTCAGAGCGCCAGAGGACTCGTTATATGCAGCTTAATCGGACCTGAAGGGGACACAAAAATCAGGTCCGTGTGGGCGGGGGTGCTAAAAATAGCAACGGACAGCAGGGAGTCATGCCATTGGCTGCAAGGGCAGGAAATGAGCCGCTACATCACACAGCCTTAGTCACTGCTGCAGCTTGAATATGGGGACAGAGGATTTTGTTATAGAGCAGCAAGACAACTAGCGGCGAGGGTGGCGTGGGCAGAGGCAGCAGAAAATCATGCAGATGGCCAGCCGTCTGGACGGTGGACAAATGGCAGGAAACGGGATGTCCCGCAAAATCTGGGACAGTTGAGAGGTATGCGCTTATTGTAGATGTGTTAGCATTCTTAAATCTGTGGGTGGGGTGGGGGTTGGATGTTGGTTTTCGTGGTTTTTCAACTTATACTGTTCGAATGTTACAGTTACACTGTTTTATTTTTAGGTCCATTCTGTGCCCTACTGACTCTCAGTTACACACAATTTTTGATGGCGACCAGAAGGAATTGCGGGAAGGGGGGACTGCCCTGAAGGACAGTTACCGTATTTGTAACCATGGAATCTATTGACCAGTTTACAATTATCTCTTGGAGTGTGAGGGAATTCTCCTCCCTGATAAAGAGAACTAAAATTCTTGCAGCCCTTAAAAGGCAACATACCCAAGTAGCTTACTTCAGGAAACCCACTTTACGGACAAAGAGCATACTTAGTTAGTTCAGCAATGGTTCGGGGCCTGTTATGTGACCTCTTACTCCTCACATTAAAGGGGTGCAGTATTGGTTCCTCGGGCGTCCCTTTTAAGGTACATCGGGTAGTGGCAGATTCCCAGGAGGGCGGTACATACTTGTGGAGGGGAACTTGCATGGCGAGTCAGTCACGTTTGCCAGTGTATATATACCCCTGCAGTGTTTGATGTCACCTTCTACCAGTCCATATTAGATATCATTACCCGGGAGCAGTTTCCAGGTTTCATATTGGGGGTGATTTCATTACAGTGATGTCCCCTGAAGTGGACCATTCGGAATGGAGGGGGTGCTATAAGAATTCTATGAAACAATGGTTGCTTGGGATGTGTGAGTTGGATTTGGTGAATGGCTGGCATATGGCTAACCCAGGGGGTGAGAGAGTATATTTTTTACTCCAACCCACAGAAAACTTGGTCTAGGCTAGATTATATATATATATCTGCCCCCTGCACAGTATCACCGGATGGTGAAAGACTTGGCAGAGCCCAATACACGTGTCCAACCACGCCATGGTGGCTCTCACTCTCATGACTATGGAGAAGCAGGATGCCCCTCCTTCATGGAAGTTTCCCATCTACTTGTTGGGGAGGCAGGATTTCAAGACCTATCTTAAAGAGCAGTAGCAGTACTACAAGAGATGAATTCTGGGTCAGCCCTGAATATGAAGACCTTCTGGGATGCTGGTAAGGCTTACATGAGAGGGGCCATTATTAACTGTGTAGCCAAATATAAGAAGGAGAAATATGAGAAGTGGGTGACTTTGGAGTAACAACTTAAGGATTTGGAGCATAGGGTAGCCACCGGAAATAGTGGGGAGGACCAGAGGTTGTGCACACCACTTAAGAAGCATTTAATTTGCTCCTGACAGAGGAGGCTCGAGCATCCTGGTTTTATGCTAGGAGGTAATTTTTTGAGTGGGACAATAAGCTAGGCCCTCTTTTAGTAAAGCTAATTAGAGGAAGGAGGGAACCAACTCACATCCTGGTTATTAAAATGAGACAGGGGAACTTCGTAAGAGATAAAGGACAGGTCATTGAAGTCTTTAGACAGTTTTATCAACAATTATATACGGCCGAATGCTCTGGGGAGCATGTGGCAGTGAATAGGTTCCTTCCCCTTGCCTCAGCTCTCAGATGAGCAACAGGATAAGCTGGGCTCTGCGGTTACTAAGGAGGAGATCCATAGAGCTATTGCTTGGCTCAGGTGAGGGAAGGCTAGTGGCCCCAATGGATTTACAGCTGAGTATTATAAGGAGTTAGTAGCTTCTCTGGTGGACCCTTTATGGGAAGTTATGAGGGAGGTGGGGGGAGAGGGGGCACTGCCTGCCACTTATTATGAGGCAGTTATTTGCTTGTTATTGAAACCTGGTAAGGAACCTAGTGACTGTGCCTCATATTGCCCCATCTCCTTGCTGAACTGTGATTTGAAGATTATGGCTAAGGCCCTTGTAGGTCGCCTGGAGCAGGTACTCCCCAGCTTGGTTCACCCAGACCAGACCGGATTTGTGCAAGGACGTTTGACCTACCACAATGTCCGTAAACCCCTGAACATGGTTTGGTGGTCCCTCGGCATCCGGGACGTACATGTGTGCTGTCCATGGACGCCGAGAAGGCGTTTGATCCTCTGTCAGCTGCTGCAAGGGAGAGTGAGCTGAATGTCATTATCCACTTAGGGACAAATGACCTGGCTGAGAATGGTATCAGAGCAGTGCAACAGGAGTTTGCGGAGTTGGGGAGGAGCCTTAGACAAGTAGCACACATGGTACCTTTCTCAGAAGTGCTACCTGTCGATGGCATGGATGAGGCTAGGGTACTCTGCACCATGGGAATCAATGACTGGTTGAAAAACTGGTGCAGAGCTCAGGGGATTTGGCTTCATTGGGGACTGGGGCTCCACCTGGAAGGATGCAGGCCTATACAGGCGCGATGGTTTACATCTATCCTGGAGGGGAACCAGGATCTTAGGTGATAGGTTTAAATGCATCATTGGCAAGCATTTGAACTAGCCAAGGGGGAGGCACTGAAAAGGAGAAGGGAAATCCTAGTGCCCCTCCCAAAAATCAGGGTAGTTAGTGAGGTAAACACCAAGATAGAGCAGTCAATAGGGATAAGGGCAGGGGTAAATGGAGAAAAAGATAAAGGCAGTAAGGACAGGGATGGAGCAAAAACAAATAAAGCCAGAAAAAAAATGGAGGGTAATGAGTACCAATGCCCGTAGTCTAAGTAAAAAGTTCCCCGAAATAGTGGCCTTGATGGAAGAGGGATGCCTGGATATCGTGGCAGTCACAGAAAGATGGTACACAGGGAACCATGACTGGGATGTCAACATACTAGGGTACACAATCTACAGGAGGGACGGGGAAGGAAGAAGAGGAGGAGGAGCAGCTCTCTTTGTAAGGGAAGAGATCAAGGCAGCAGAACTAAAGGGTAAAAAGGGAGGAGAGGAGGCACTGTGGGTCACCCTGGAGACTGGAAATGACTCCACAATCTGCACAGGGGTTGTATACAGACCCCCATCTCAGGGGGAGGAAATGGACAAGGAAATGATAGAAGGCATCCTTGGGATGGCAGAGAAAGGGGAGATATTGCTGATGGGGGACCTGAATATGCCAGATGTTAACTGGAGCACCTTTGCTGCAGCCACATCCAAGAGCGGGCCATTATCGATACCCTACAGGAGGCATGCTCAGACAGTTAGTTTTGGAACCCACTCAGGAGGGAGCAATCAGAGACCTGGTACTCTCAAATGGGATGGAGAGAGGATCTCTGATCTTGAAGTGGTAGCCATCTGGGAACAAGCAACCACCAAACAGTGTGGTTCACAATAAACTTAGCTGTAGAGTCAAGCCACACAAAAGTGAAGGTACTGGACTTGAGGAGGGCTGATTTTGTCAAAATGGGAGAGTACCTCAGAAAAGCACTAGCAAACAGGCAAGAAGGTGGGGTAGAGCAACAATGGGGAAACATCAAAACTGCCATCACAGAGGCAACAAGCCTTTGTGTGAAGCAAATAAAACAAAAGAAAAAAACAGCATGGATAGCATTCAGGAAGTATAAGGAAACACAGAAGGAGCAGGACAGACAACTGTACCAGTTAAAGCAGAAGGAAGCGGGGAAGGCAGTCAGAATAGCAAAGGCCCAAACTGAGGAAAAGATAGTCAACTCGGTTAAGAAGGGGGATAAAACCTTTTATAGGTACATTAGCAAAGGAAAGGATACTGAGGCTGAATAAATAGGAAGGTGGTTGGGCAGAGAGCGACAGTGAAAAAGCAGGGATACTGAATGAATATTTCTGCTCGGTACTCACAATGGAAAGCAAGGGGGGACCTAATCCAGTCAATAGAAGCACTGTGGATAGGGGGTTGATATTAGTCCTTTCACAGAAGAAAGGGTTCTGAAAGAACTCTTAAAACTGAAGGTGGATAAAGCAATGGGGTCTGATGGGATTCACCCCAGAATTCTAAAAGAACTAAGGGAAGAACTAGTAACACCACTGACTACCCTTGTTAATAAATCATGGGAGGATGGTGTGGTACCTGAGGACTGGAGAAGGTTGATGTGATTCCCCTTCACAAAAGTGGGAGCAAGACAGAGGCAGGAAACTACAGACCTGTCAGTTTGACCTCAGTGGTAGGGAAAATGATGGAATCACTTCTGAAGGAAAGAATTGTTGAGTACCTAGAGGCCAGTGGGGCACAGGACCCAAGGCAGCATGGATTCACAACAGGAAGGTCATGTCAAACAAATCTAATTGATTTCTTTGACTTGGTGACCAAAGTAGTAGACCAGGGAGGGGCTGTGGACATGACCTACCTAGACTTTAGCAAGGCATTTGACACAGTCCCGCACAAAAGATTAATAAACAAATTAGCCAGCCTGGGAGTGGGTCCCAGGGTGGTAGCCTGGGTAAAACACTGGCTGGACTACAGGACACAGCAGGTAATAGTAAATGGAGTCCACAGTGAAGAAAGGAGGGTTACTAGTGGGGTACTGCAGGGTTCAGTACTGGGGCTGGTCCTTTTTAATGTCTTTGTAAGTGACATTGCGGAGGGACTGGAGGAGAAGGTATGTCTCTTTGCAGATGACGCAAAGATCTGCAACAGGGTTGATACACAGTGTGGGGTGGAAAGTATGAAAACGGACTTGGCAAGGTTGGAGGAATGGTCAAATGTATGACAGCTTAGATTCAGCGCAAAGAAGTGCAAAGTAATACACCTGGGAAACAAAAACCCAGGGCAAGAGTACACAATGGGGGTTGGGGTGAGATACTGACAACAACAAAAATGGAAAGGGTCCTGGGGGTAGTTATATCAGACAACCTAAAGGTGGACCAGCAATGTGAGAAGACAGTAAGGAGGGCTGGGAGGATACTGGGATGCATAGGGAGAGGCATCACCAGTAGAAAACAGGAAGTTGTTGGCCCTCTGTACAGACAGTTGGTAAGACCACATCTGGAGTACTGTGTACAGTTCTGGAGACCCCATCTCCGCAGAGACATAGACAGGGTGGAGGCTGTCCAGAGGAGGGCAACCAAAATGGTGCAGGGTCTGCACCAGAAGACATATGAAGAAAGACTAAAGGTGCTTAAGATGTATAGCCTCGAGGAAAGGAGGGAGAGGGGGGACATGATATAAACTTTCAAATACCTCAAGGGAATCAACAAAGTCCAAGAGGGTCGCATCTTTCGAAAAAAGAGATATGTAAGAACAAGGGGGCACAATTTGAAGATAGAGGGGTGACGGCTCAGAGGTAATGTGAGGAAGTATTTCTTCACAGAGAGGGTTGTAGATGAATGGAACAACCTTCCTGAAGAGGTCATAGAGTCAAAAACAGTGGGGAAATTCAAGAATGCATGGGACAGACATAAGGCAATTCTAGTGGGGGGTAGGAAGAAGTAGGCTGTTGGTTAACTAGGTTCTGCAGCTTATCCATTAGGTAGGGAAATGGGCAGAGTAGGTGGGCCAAACGGTCCTTATCTGCCATCAAATTCTATGTTTTTATATAGAATGGGAGTACCTCTTTGAGGTTATTGGACAATTTGGCCTAGGGGAAAACTTTGTAGGTATGGTTCAAGCCCTCTATGAAGCGCCAGTGTCAACTATTCTGGTAAATGGTTCCTTTACAGATGCAAGTGTGGAATGGCTTAGGCAAGCGGCACCACAAGGCATTAATTAGTGTTGACGAGTTGATCAGCAGCCTTTGCTAATCAAAATGAAAAATGATTAGCAATCAGCCGATTTTAACAGTTTTCTAAAATGAGTATTTTTACTGTAAACCATATAATTAATTATTGTATATATTAATAAAATAGACATCGTATATATAGTTTTGAGACTGAATTTGCCATTTTGACCAAATTGTTAGCATAGCCTTGTTCCTTTTACCCCACCTCATGTACCCGGTGCAGAACATTTTCCAGTCCCTGCCAAAGCATAATTCTGCACAACTGAAATGCCATTCTGCGTCACAGGTGTGAAAACACATTGTGGCCATGATTTGAAAAATGACAGCCGTGACATACATGAAGTGGGGTAATAAGATGGCTATGTTGAAAATCTGGGGTCAAAATATTTAAAATTCCAAAGTTACAGTGCGTAGTGAAATTTAACAGATAAGATAACTTTGCCATTTTTTCATACCCCCAAATTAAATAGTTTTCAGGCCCCACCTCATTAACAATATGACTGTCATTACATAAATCCTGCCCAAAAGGCGAAATCACCATTCGGGCAGGAGTTGTTTAATGACCTTTTTTGTTCACGAGGTGGGGTCCCCAAAAGGCTGTGTTAAAAATTTGGGGTCAATATCTCAAAAAATGACCAAGTTATGCACCAAAGTTGAAACCCCCATTAAAATACATAGGACTGCATTGACCTTATTTCTTATACTGCAGTCGCCGGTTCAAGCAGCAAGATGTGTCTTCGATCGGGAGCACAGATCTCAAACCTGGGACCTGTTCAGGTGAGTGACAGTCTGTGGGGCTGTCAAGGGGGTGTGGGAGTTGGGTGCACAGTGGGTGGTCGGGTGGGGGTACAGGAGTGATCGTTGATGGACTTTTTTTTTTTTCAGGTTTTTAAAAAAATCAACATTCAGGGACAAAAAACAGGGACAGCGATTGGATGGTGGGGGTGCCACTAGACACCAGGGAACGTCAGAATAATGGGGACAGCGATCGGATTGGGGGTGCCACTAAACAATATGGGAACATCAAAATAACGGGGACAGAGATCGGATGGGGGGTCCACTAGGCACCAGGGATAAAAAGCATTACGGGGATGGTGATCGGTGGAGGGAGGGGGCACGAGACACCAGGGAAACAAAGAGCTAGCAACTGGAGGGTGGGAGGGGGCTCCACTAGACACCAGGGAAAATAAAAAAAATACAGGGGAGGGCCAGCTTCTATGATTAGCAACCATTGCTAATCAAGCTGGTAATTGACTTGCGTTTCCCAATTCTTGGGTGGCAAATTGCGATGCGAATCCACTTATTTTATGCCTTGCACCAGCTTGCCAAGGTAAAACGGCCATTGTTAGTGTAAGCACCCTTTGGGAGCTGCCTAGTTAATTTTAGGTTGCTAGGGGTAGCTAGGCAGAGAGAGGAAGCTAGTGGTGCTGTTGAGTCTGGGATGTGCTGCTGCCTGCTAACTATAGGTGAGGCCCCTCGTCAAAGGGTATAATAGGAGAGAAATTATTTTTCAGGGAACCCGTGGGGAAGGCCAGCGAAGAGAGGAGCTGGGGGGGGGGGGTCATCAAAAGCAATAACATGTTTTAAGGAGGCAGTATAGCGTAGTGGATAAGAGCATTGAGCTGCAAACCTGGAGACCTGGATTTGAATCCCATCAGCCCCCACTTGCATACTGTGTGACCCTGAGCAAGTTACTTAACTTCTGTGTACGCCCAGGTCGCACCTGTAAACAAGCTCCGGCTTAGTGTGCCTTTCCTGGTTAAACAATTTTTACTTTTCCCTTTCTCCTTAGAAGGATGTCCTACTGCAGACCCCATTGTTAGGAAGCCAGTTGAATGCAGGTACCCCCACACCCGCAGCAGACTGTTTTTTTCTAGGTGGCCTCCTCCACCATCGTCATGCAAGAGTTGTAGTCATGCTCTACGCTTTTTGTATTATTTTCATTTGAGATGGTATAGGTTTTTCTGTCATGCTGCCTTATTTTTTGTGACACTTGGGCCATTAGATGTTGTCAATCGGAAGAAGGAAGTGCAAGCTCCCAGTCATCGCTGCCTGCTGTGACTACTGGGACTGAGCTATTTGTCTTTTTTTGTTCTTGTTTTTTCATGAGTTCCCAGTCCTCACTGCCTTCCATGAGGACTGGGAGTGTTTAAAGAGGAGTGCTTGTTTTCAGCAAGCGAGCCTGCACCGAACCAGTGGAGTCATAAAACTAAAGCAGTCAGTCAGCGGACAGCAACCCTTAGGTACTGTTGTCTAGGGATACTGTAGACAACAGTAAGGAAATCAGGAAGTGGATCTGCCTGATGTGGATGTATTAGAAGGGGGATCGCTATGCTGTGGTAATTTTTTTTCTTTTTTATAACAGTCGGGAGAACGACAGCACAGAGCAGTAGTGAAGGATTGTTGGAAGGAGCTGGCACGCCCCAGTGATTGCCTCGATGAGCAAGCAGGTTGTTGGGATTTGTCTTTGTGATTAGATTGTGGTTTTTAAACATTTTGTAAAACTAAGATGACTGCCATTTGTTCCGTTGTATGTGGTGAGGGGAGTGGAGTCTGCTCACTCGCTAAGTGAGCTAAAAACAGTGGCATGGATTTGAAATTTCCTGGGGTAGCTTCAGCCATTGAGGAAGCAGAGTGGGCACCAAGATATCTGAAAGGATGTGGGGCAGGGACTTTTTATTTGGTGGGCATCTATTGAAAGTTAATGTACCCCTGTGGAATGGGTACCAACCAGTCAGAGGCCTCCAAATAAAAAGCCCATTTTCTAATGAAAAACAACAAAGTTATGAGCCTACATTGAAGTTTGCGAATGCAGGCTTGTAACTTTGGTAATTTTTAATATTTTGCCCCTAAATTTTCAACATAACCATTTCTTTATTGCACCTCATGAATGTGGCAGCTGTCATTTTTCAAATCCTGGCCAAAATGTGTTTTAGCATCCTAAAAGGTGATTTCACAGTCGCTGTGCAAAATCACCTTTTGAGCAGGAGTTCAAAAGTTGGGATCAAAACATTAAAAACAAAAAAAATGTTTAATAGGCATCAAACATTTGGCATTGACAAATGCTTGTTTTAAACAGAAACAATATCCATAATGAAGGTTAAGAGTCTAAACAGGGACTCCCACATATGTTTCCACAGCACAAAAGTTGTCTTTGCCTGCTGGAAGGATGGCAATTAATTTGGTATATTCAGAGTCCAGTTTGGGGCAGTTAAAGTCTCTAGGTGCACTGTCCCCAACATGGGCAACGTTCCAAATTCATAAACTCCAGAATTTCAGTTGGTGAATCAGAAAGCTTTTTAGGTGTCACTGACACAGTTATGGTCGAGGCTGCTCAGCAAATGATGTTACAGAGGTTCAAAGCCCTCAGCTGTGGGCTTGACTATGAAATGGAAGCCCTAAAATAGTTATTTTACACTTCACATCCTTGAATACATCACCACATTTAGCATATGCCCAAGCACAATCGTGGCTTGCACATGAGAGTGATACGACCCTCACTTAAGGAGCGTTAGGGGCTGTTCCTCCAACTTCCAGGCTGCCACTGCCTTCACCACCACCACTCCAATTGAGCGTGATCCACCCTTGACCAATCAGGTACTGATAGTGAGGCTACAAGGTCAGGGGACCCCCTTTCCGACTTACACTTAGGAGAAGATAAGTGTTATGTGATCACCAAGAATGTGGGATGCCCTCCTGTCAGAGGTGGAGGGATAAATTAGCATTTAAACTATGGTTGAAACATTTTTTTTCTGTCTCTCCTTTTCTCAGAATATTGCCTTTCTTCTGAGAGAGGGCTTTAAAATCTACCACAAATAGTCCACAACTTTACTCAAAGCTTAAAAACTAGATTATATTTAAATACATAATATAAGAAAAATAGCTTTAACAATAAGTAAATAACTAAAAGGGGGTTCAGATGTTAAGAGACCACCCCAATGCCTGCTGAAATAAATACATTTTAAAGGCCTCCACCGAGGGCCCCCCCCTCAAAGCATCAGGCAGGGAGTTCGAGAGGGCTGGGTCTGCCACTTCACATGCCTAGTTGCCAGACATCTTCAGCCTTGACCTTGGTACTGGGAATTCACGCTCCCCTTCCCCCTCCCTACTCTCTGTAAACGGAGAAGATACACAAGACCCCTCCGTAGTAGCTGAAGCCCTTATCACCACCTTCTCGGACCTCTCCAGTATCCTCCCCTAATTTCTTCCACCCAGTCCCCCCTCCCGACACTCCCACTAACTCAGATTCACTACCATTCAGACTGAGAGTCATCTCCTGCCAGGAAGCAAAACATTACATTACCAATGCAATTTCCACTTCCCGTACAGCAATGATTCACTCGATCTAAAGCTCATTCGGCTGACACTGGACGCCACAATTCCCCACCTCACTAAAATTCCTCAATCTCTCTGCCTCGGTCAGTTCCCTCAACCTGGAAGAATGCCTTAATCACTCCCATCTTGAAGAGTGGAGACCCCACTTACCAAGCAACTATAGACCTATCTCCATACTTCCTCCGCCTCTAAAGCGCTGGAAAAATAGTCGCTGACCAGTTTACAGAACACCTCACTAGATACAACCTCCTTAGTCATGCTCAGCACGGTTTCCGGACAGGACATAGCACTGTGACCGCACTGACCGGAGCTCACCTCGTTCATCCACGAGGCCTTGGACCAAGGAGCTGTTGCAGGTGCAATCTTCGTGGACCTCACCAAAGCGTTTGACACAGTCAGTCACGATCTGTTGCTTCATGTAATGCCACAGCTAAATGTGGTCACTGAGGTGACTGCCTGGTTCAGGGACTACCTATCAGGCCGGTCTCAGCAAGTTAGGGTAAATACCACCATCTCCTCCCGCAAAGCAGTGTGCTCTGGGGTCCCGCAGGGGTCTATCCTTGGCCCCCTTCTCTTCTCCCTCTTTTTAAACTCTCTTCCCACGGCATGCAGTGGAAACATGCTTCTCTATGCGGATGATGCGGTAATATTCTGGAAACACCCCTAACCATGCACCCTGCAGCAAGCCCTACAGGGTTTCTTTGGGGAGCTAGAATCGTGGTTCGATGAACACCGCCTGATCATCAACTATAAAAACTAAATCCATGTTATTTGCACACCGATAAAACCCACACAGCCAATCGGCTCTACTAATTAACAACAAGCAAGGCACCCCTTGAACACGCACTAACTTCAAATACCTGGGTATCACTTTAGATACCTCCTCTCCTACCATAGACACGCCCAACTTCTTTCCACCGCTGTTAACACAAGAGTGGGAATCCTCTATCGGGTTAAACACTGTTTACCCCACAGGCCTTGCATCTAGCAGTCTCTGCCTCAATCCTCTCCCTAATCGATTTGGGATATCGATATATGGATCGGCTGAACTCACGGTACTACGCAGTATCGACACCGCCCTGAATAAAGCCTGCCGACTAGTCACCGGCAGTGACCAGCTTACTCATACATGTGACCTATATGCCCTGACTGGCTGGCTAAACTTCCAACAAAGACTACACTACCACACCTGTATCCTGGCTAAAAAATACAACTTCAGACCGCCCCACTTGGCCTTCTCCCAATAATCAGACCAGCCCCCATCAGGCGCAATACCGACTCCTCTAATCCTTCATTCTGGATCCCCACTGTAGGACATCAATGGGTCAAAGATCGTTGGCACTCGTGCTCCTCGCTGGCTTAATGCACTACCTCCTTGGCTCACTCAGTCACACAGCATCTCCTGCTTCAAAGCAGGCCTCAAAGCCCACCTAGCTGAATCCCATTCCTGTGCCTGTGGCTAGCTATTCTTCTCCTAAGTAGGCTACCTTACCACACTAAATAAAAAAAAAAAAAAAAATCTGACACAGGGTCTCATGGACCCCAAGAATACGCCTTCCATTAAAAAACTGACACAGGGTCTCATGGATCCCACGAACACGCCTCCCCCCTAGTCTAACAAATGATACCCTTAATGTCCCGCTACAGTCACTGCTGTATTAAGATAAAGCCTGGACTGCACTGTTCAGAACTGTCATGTGTATTATTTTGAGTGTGTATGTTTCTCCTGTATACTGCCTTACTATGTATGTATCCTTGTACTCCGTCTCCCCTCCACCACTGTAACCGACGTGGAGCTTTTGCAAATGAGTCTGCGACTCAAAGGTTTGTAATTCCGAAAATATGCAATAAACAAATAAACAAATAAACAAACTGCCAAGAGACCCCTTCAGCAAAGCTGGCGAGAGGGCTTATAAGGATGCAGGAGTTCAGTTAAGTACCCCAGGCCCAGTCCATATAGGGTCTTATAGGTCAAAAGACCCATTGTAAAACAGATGCACCATTTGACCAGCAGCCAGTGCAGTTCGCAAAAGCAGCAGTGAAATGTGGCACGATCATGGAAGGTCTGTTAGTAACTGGGCCGCTGTGTTTTTCAGCAGCTGCAAGTGTCATTGCATACCTCCACTGACCCCAAGGTAAAAAACATTACAGTAGTCGAGTCTTGAGGTCACAAACACGTGTACCATTGTGGCCAGATCACTGCGTTGGATAAGGGACCTAATCTGGCTGATATTCTGCAGGTGGGAAAGGCCATTCTGGACTACTACCAACACTTGAGCCTCCATAGTCAGCCCCTCATCCAGTATGACACACAGATTTTTCACCTTGGAGGTGGCTACAAGCCAGAGGGACCAAGCTGAAGTCCAGTCTCTCCTCCAACAGCCATCAGTCCCCACTTACAGCCAGCTCAGTCAGTAGAACTTCAGTTTTCTCTGGGTTAAGCCTCGGCCAGCTCGATGATATGCAGTCCTGGATCTCAGCCAGGCATCTGTTAAACATGACCACTGCTCCCAGCGTCCCGTATGCAAAGGACATATAGAGCTGGATATGATCTGCATAGCAGTGAAACCCAAGCCTATATTTCCTAATGACCTTACCCAGGGGCAGCATATAGACCGCAAACAACATGGGCAACAGGGCGGAGCCATGGAATACACCACAGGACAGAACCACTGAGAATAAGGAAACTCTCCCTGACACTACCCTCTGGGTTCTGTCTCTGAGACAGGACTTTGATCAGCTGATGACTTTGCTGGTGAGCCCTGCATACTCCCTAAGCTGGTCCAACAGGCCACAGTATCAAATGCTGATGAGAGGTCTGGGCTGACAAGAATTGATTGATTCCCCTCATCTCTCACCCTGAGCAGATCATTGTGCACCCAGACTAGTGCCGTTTCAGTGCTATGCCTGGACCTAAATCCCAACTGGAGAGGCTCAAAGAAGACAAAGTCTGCAAAATGTACCTCAAGCTGCAGCGCAACAACCTTCTTGATAGCCTTTCCCAGAAAGAGAATGTTAGGGACCGGATGGTAATTCACCAAGACCTCTCGGTCCAGAGTTGGTTTCTTCAGAAGAGGCTTCACCAGTGGGACTTAAGTGCCGCTAGAAAGCACACCTCTGATAAGGAGCACTGGACAGTTTAAGTGAACACCAGGCCCAGATGTTAGATGCAACTCACCAGAAATTGCATCGGACCTGGATCTAGGTTGCAAAATGTTGGCCACAGCTCTGAGCTCACCACACATACCTCTTCCATCATCACTAGCAGAAACTCCTCCCAGGACCCCTGACTGCATCCAGGACCACAAAGCTGTCTACTGTTGAAGTGTCCCAGCCCATTTGGAGTGATTCCAGCCCTAGTAGAGGACACCCTATCTGAGAAGAACCGAGCAAACTCCTTGCATTTTGTAGGTGTTAAAGCTCTCATAGGCTGTAAACAGGCTGGATGAAGAAGCCTGTCAAAAGAGCTGCTTTGGTCAGTTCCTCCCAGCAGCAATCTCTCTGGACAGAAATTCTGCTTTTTTTTCTGAGTGACTGCCTTCTGATATTCCTTGTAATAGGACAGCAAAACTAGTTTATCCTCTAGGGCCTTGAACCTCCTCCAGCAGCACTCTAACCTTAATCCCCTGGCCTTCAGTGCCCTTAACTCACTGTCAAACCACAGCTAGCCGAGGTGCATCACCGGGGACATACATGAACTGACACAGTGAGGTCAAAGGCTGCAGTGACAATCCTGTTATAGGCCTTGACTGCAGCCTCCGCACCGTGAGCGCAAGCTCTCAACATTTCCGAAGTGTCCAGAATCACCGTACATCCTTCTGGGCTAAGCCCTCTCAAGGAGCGATATTGAACCACATCTACAGGGGATGGTCTATGAGAGGGCACCCTGAAACTGAACCTGATAGCACAGTGATCCGAGCAACAAACCAGACTGGTTTTGAGATTACCCACTTCTAGCCTGTGACAGGATCCTGTCCCAGTTGTTATGGAGAGTTTGAATGCAGGGATCTGTTCTGTTCTTTCTTTTCCTGTCGCTTGTCTGTCTGGTTGCGCAACCAAATTTTCCCGTGAGACCTAGGATTTGATCACCCCTACGATCTCACAATTCTTTGATTCTCACTGTCTCTCAAGTCTTCCCTAGCTGTTCTGTCTTTTTCCTCCCTTGCATATCTGCTGGTATAAAAATATATGTAAATCATTATGTGGAAAAGTAACTGATAGTAGGATCCTTTTGTTTAGAAATTATATATTATTATTGTTGAAATGTATGTAATTATAGCTTAAAATGATTGCAGATAGCTATTGGAAACTCAATGGGTTAACCTGAAATTCCATTTTTAAGCCTTTTGCAGAAGCTGTGGAAAAGGGGCATCAGTTCTGGGACATTGTGTTTCTGCCTGCACCTGCCTGAAATAAACAAGAACGTTAAAAAAAAAACAGGATGCTTGTTAGAAAGGGGGTTGCAGAGACTTATAAGACAGAGCTGCAGTTGCTTGCAAGAGACACAGAGATTGAAGGAAAACTCTGATGAATCTTCTCTATTTATTCTGCCTTTGTAAATAGTTATACAGAACAAGTTAATTTTTTTATGTTACTGCTAGTCCAAATAAATACTTTTTGAGACTTCTGCAATTGCTCCTGGTTTTCCTATGCTTCCTGACCTGTGCCTCGACGACAGATGGTGTCAGCCTAAGTGGGATTTACATTGTGCATACTCAAAGCCAGGAGTTTTGTGTGTGGGTACTGGACCTAGTACTAGGGAAGCATAGTGAAAGGTATGGATTCTGCAGCAGCAAGTCCAGGAGTGGTTACCAGGAGAATGGCAGCCAAACTAGCAGAGACAGAAGTCCAAGCTGAGATTGTACAGCCAAGTTATGGAAAAAGAACAGGCAGTAACGAAACCTGAAAGCCTGATGGACTTTTTCAAATGGTGGGCTATACAACAAAAAGAGATGAAGAAGAAGAAAGAACAAGAAATTCAATGTTTAGAAGCACAGAGGAAAGAAGAGATGCAGTGACAGGAGCAGTGATGGCTGGATGCCTTGCACGCTATCAAAGGCAGAGGATCTGGCACAGATCCAGACGAGCAACAAAACACAAGCAACTTAAAAGCCATTAAACTTACAAAGTTGTGTCCCTCGGATGAGATGGAGGCATACCTGACAGCTTTTGAAAGAGTTGCGACAGCCTGCCAGTGGCCAAAGCAGCAGTGGACAATCAGACTGGTACCCTACCTGACAGAGAAAGTCCAACTTGCCTTCAGCAGTATGGACACTGCATAGTCAGAAAACTATGACCTGGTAAAATGTGAAATCCTGAAAAGGTATGACTTCTCAGGAGAGACCTACAGGCAGAGATTTTAATCTCTGAAGTACAAGTCAGTCAACAGTCCTCGAGAAGCCTTCACCTGACTCAGAGAACTCCTGATAAAATGGCTCCAGCCAGAGAGCAAAACAGTCACACAGCTCAACACATTTGCAATGGAGCAATTCATCAACATCCTGCCTACAGATGTGCAGCTTTGCGTAAAGGAACACCGACCAGAAAGTGGGGAAAAGCCTGTTTCTTTGATTGAAGACTACCAAATGGCCAGACAGACGCCACAGCAGCAAGGTAACAGTCAAGCACCGGTGAGGCACTCTTTTTCCAATTTAAACTCCAAGTCTGATAAGAACTCTGGTGGGGGTAACAAATCTGTGCCCAAAGATGTTATTTGCTATAACTGTAATAAGCCAGGTCATATTGCAAGAAATTGCCATAAGAAGAGTGACACTGGAATAGATTTGTCCTTGGCAAATTGGGGCAAGTACTTAACAGATGTGAAGGTGGGAGATAAGACTGTAAAGGGACTTATTGATTCGGGAAGCAGACAGACCCTAGTGCATGTTGAAGTGTTGGGAAAACACTGTGCAAAAGGACCAGGTACTGGTGTCATCTGCATCCATGGGGACACTCGATACTGTCCCTCCACCCAAGTGACTCTGACCATTAAGGGTGTGTTGCACCAAATGAAAGTGGGGGTAGTACCTAAGTTACCTATACCCATGATTATTGGAAATGACTGTCCTGGATTTACTGAGCTAGTCTCAGAGGAACTAAACCCTGCAGTTTTAGCAGCAGTGGTAACAAGAGCTCAGGAAAAAGAAAATCTCAAATGGTGGGGACACTTTTCCTTTCAGTGGTTTTGATTCGGACTTGTTTGAGCACAGCTCCAAGATCCAGAAATCCAGGAAAGAAAGACGATGCCTGAAAAAACAGTGGCAACAAATGACTGATGGACATAAGGGGTTAACATATGAAAATCCTGAAGCTAAACTGATAACTGATTGTTATTTTGTTTCAGAGCAAGCTAACGATGTTTTTCTCCAGGGTTATTTTAAGCAGCTGGGGGTGAAACCAAAACAGGTTTCCTGTTAAGGAGGGGAGTGTATGTGACAGGGTTGAATAGGACCCTGTCCAGGTTGTTATGGAGAATTTGAATGCAGGGATCTGTTCTGTTCTTTCTTTTCCTGTTTCTTGTCTGTCTGGTTGCGCAACCAAATTTTCCCATGAGACCTAGGATTTGATCACCCCGACGATCTCACAATTCTTTACCTCTCACTGTCTCTCAGTCTTCACTTGCTGTTCTGTCTTTTTCCTCCCTTGCATATCTGCTGGTATAAAAATATATGCAAATCACTATGTGGAAATGTAACTGGTATTGGGATCCCTTTGTTTAGAAATTATATAGTTACTGTTGAATTGTATATAAGTATTTTTATTTATTTTCCAATTGTTTAACCAGGAGAAACACACTAAGCTGCAAGCTTGTTTACAGGTGCGACCTGGGAGCACAAGGAATTTAAGTGACTTGCTCAGGGTCACACAGTATGCAAGTGGGGGTTTATTATAGTTTATATAGATTAAAGTTTAAGATTATTGCAAATAGCCATTGGAAACTCAAGGGGTTAACCTGAAATGCAATTTTTAAGCCTTTTGCAGAAACTGTGGAAAAGGGGCCTCAGTTCTGGGACATTGTGTTCCTGCCCGCACCTGCCTGAAATATACAAGAATATAAAAAAAAAAAAACAAGTTGCTTGTTAGAAAGGGGGTTTGCAGAAATTTATAAGACAGAGCAGCAGTTGCTTGCAAAAGACACTGAGATTGAAGGAAAATTCCAGTGGATCTTCTCTATTTATTCTGCCTTTGCAAATAGTTATACGGAACAAGTTTATTTTTTTATCTTTGTGCTAGTACAAATAAATACTTTTTTTGAATTCTACAACTGATCCTGGTTTTCCTGTGCTTTCTGACCTGTGTCTCGACCACAACACTCAACCTTCTGCGTCATAAATCAGGGACAAAGGACCAAAATCAGGGACACATCTTAAAAATTGATGATATCCACTCAGAAAGCTAGTAGAATAAGCGGCTTAGTGTAAAAAGCATTTTCTAAGGAAGAACAAGTCTGTAACTTTAATGTCTGACATTATTTTGTCCTTACATCCCCCACTGTTTGGTTACGGAAACACAATTTTTTTGAGGGACAGAGTAAAATTTTGAGGCAAAATCAGGGACGTCCCTGACAATCAGGGACAGTTGAAAGGTATGGTCTCGACGACATAGCCCCAGAGAGAACAGCAGGTCCAAGGTGTGGCCATGTTGATGGGTCATGGAAGTGATCACTTTTGCAAGGCTCAGAGCTTCCATGCTCTGGAGGAAATCCTGACCAAAATGCGAACATTCGTCATCCACCCAGGCATTGAAATCACCAAGAATATGATGTCTTGGAGTTTCCAAAACCAGGTCAGCATCAAAGGAGACAATTTCCTGTAGACGCTCTCCCTGGCAACCTGGAGGCTGGTACACAAGGAGGATTCTACAGCCTGCATCAGGACTCACACGCAAGGTCATGCAGTCAAACGACTCTGTGTCCCCCACTGGGTGTGCCACCAGATTCAGATCAGCTCTTAAACAGATGGCCCCACCCCCTTCCCTACAGTCACCCTCGGCAGTGCACAATCGAGAATCCAGCTGGGATTGATGCCTCCAGAACTGGACTAGAGTCATCCCCTAGCCAGGTCTCAGTAATACAAGCCAGGTCAACAGAGGAAACAAGATCCGCTATAATTGTGATTTTATTCCTCATCAACCTAGCATTACATAGCACTGCACAAAGGAGATGGAAAGAGTCAGTTGGCCCCTCAGCTGCCTGCCGACTTGGTCCATTAGGAACCCGGAGAATGGGGAATAAACACATTTGGCTTCCTTCCAGTCCCCGTCTGAACCCGTGGCATCTCCTGATCTTCGGTACACCTATCCTTCTCACTCCGCCAGTCTTCCTTACATCCCTTGCCCTCTTCCTCACGATACCAGCCTCCCTGCAATGCTGGTAAGCATCAGCATACAACACTCTCCATATTGTACTTAGTACTTTGCCTGTTGTTGTGATGCATATTGCTTACATCCTGTCTGTTGTTCCCTTTACCTGTGCTGTGAACATATTGTATTCTGCTGTTGATTTTAAACTGTCTGGTGTTGCATCACCCTTGTTGTAACTCTCCCAGGTCATACCTGAAAAATAGGCAGTTTCTGCATAGTGTATCTACCTGGTTAACAAACAATAAATAAGCTGACGGGGAGGGTCAAAGGGGCACAGGTCTTTAAGCAGGGATGCAGAGTAACTGAGTCTAGGAGCCCGATATTGATACAGGCAGCACCTTCTCACACAGCTATAAACTTCTCCCTATTTTTTTTTTAATTAGACCAGTATTACTCCCCTCACACCCCACCCACCCACACTACTAACGAAACCCACCCTATCCCAACCCTAAAATCCAATTAAAAATAAATAATTAACTACACTAAAACAAACACTAGATAGTGCCAATCTGCCACAGTCATTATTTGAATGTCTAAATGGATGTATGTGTGTGTGTGTCAAGGTCATTTTTCTTTTCAAGAAAGCCATGTGGCTTTTACTGTACAGGAGAGATGACCTTAAGTAGGCTGTGCCCCATCTGGGACTGCTATATGAAAGGCTGCTACAACAAATTGCTGTATTGCTGGTGATTCCTTGTCACGCAGAAAACTAGATCTGTAGCAGGCATGTAGTGTCGGTAGCTCGGTGCCCTCCCACCAACTGTCACTGACAGAGTTGACTGAGCCACATGCTACTGCAGCAGACCTTGCCTCCTGCAGTGACTCAGATTCCAGCTCTGAGGAGTCAGAAATTACCAATCTTACAGTAGGAACCCACAGGGATCCTGGGGGTTACGCCTTACTCTCCCTCTGTGCTGTACAGTGCAGGCAGGTGCTAACTGTCGTAGCTCAGTCACATGCATGCCTGGGCCCTGCCTCTGCCCCTTCCCCAACCACCACCACACTGACTAAAAAAACAAAGTCACAGTGACAGGTTGGAGGCATAGCAGGACAGCTCAGCAGATTCTTTTTTCCCCCATAATGTTACTGCTGGGAACAAGCATGTCTCAGTCAGACTGGCAGTTCCTTATGTTAACCGCCACCACCAGACCAGTCCACGCCTGCCATGTGGGCCAAGCAACTTTCTCTCTCCCAGATTCTTACTCCCGGAGAACATCTGCCCTCCACCAGACTGCAGGTCAGTGTGAGGAGTGAGACACCACCTTGTGACCCTACTTAAAGCGCAGACTCAAGTCATTGACTTCATGACTTTATTCCACAGATGTGGATGCGATACTGACTGCATGGCAGGAATCAGGCTGCTTGATAGCCAGCATGCATTCTCTGGCTGGTGACCGAGGAAGTCCAAGGCAGCTGTAGATCTTACTTCGGGAGGGCTGTTGCAGTAGGTAATTACATATAGGACTGATGCCGGCAGGTGGCAGGACCCCACGGAAAAATTTCTAGCTAGCAGTCCCTGGCGAGGGACCGCCCCCACGTCAGGTGACTGGCATCAGGAGACGTCGGTATAAAGGGGCGGTCCCGGACGCCCGCCTTCCAGTTCTTTCCTGCTGTTAGCTTGTGCAGCTACGTGGAACGCTCGCGTTCACAGCCCTTGACCTTCATCTATTTTTTCACCAAAAACTTTATTTTTCGACTAACGCCAGTACTAATGTTGGTGTATGTCATCCCCACACCCTCTGAGCACAAGAACAGGCGATTCGTGGCGCCCAACTACCGCGACAAGGACGGCCACCCCTGTGCCTGTTCTGCCTAGGCCCTGATCATCAGGTCGAGAAGTGCCAGCATTGCCTCAGCTTTAACGCGACTACCTGAAAAAGACGGCAGCAATCCCTGGAGGCCCACATTCTTAAGAAGAAAATGAGCTCTATGGAGAAGGAGCTTAAAAAGCTGAGGCAGGTGTCCACTTCCCCCGAAGGCCATCAAAAGAAGAAGGACAAGGAGAGGCATCGGGACAAAGGCTCCTCCACCACGTCTCCCTCGGGAGTCGCGGGCATGCAGGTAACATCTCCTCTGGGGGATCGCTCCTCAACGGCCGCCTCGGAGGTTTCTGAGGCAGCGTCGGCCCGCCTGTCTGGCTCGCACTCGGGCCTTGCGGGCGCCTCCGGGCAGTTGGAGGCCTCCGCCCCTGGTTCCACCACAGGCTTGCGGCCTACTATCGTGGGTGACTCCGGTAAGCCAGGCGTCGGCTCCTCTGATGTCCGCCTGGAGAGGGCTGGTAAGACGTCCGACACTCCGGGGCGACGCGCGGCTTCTTCCCAACCAGACCAGGCCGACCCCTCCTCTCGACCTGTCTCCGGTGATGGCTCTTGTAAGTTGGACGCTGGTCTTTCCGGGCGCTGCCGTGAGCTCGCTCTGTACGCCTCACGCCGCTCGCCCATTCGGACGGGCGAGGGAACCGACGACGGACCCCCCAACATCTGTCGTTCCCGGTTCACCGCAGCCGTCGCTGCCATCTGGGGAGCCAGAGTCCCCACAAACTGAACCCGAGGACTTTTCCCCTCTGTCCCCGGGCGAAGCTGGGGATTTTTTGCCTCAGCCAGTCCTTCCTCCATCTGGAGCAGTGGACCTGATGGCTCCCCGGATGCCGGCTCCGACACCGGCCCCTCCGACGTTGGTACCTCCGGTGTCAGGGCCTCTGCCGTCGGCCCTGACATCGGCCTTACCGACTCAGGGAGATTTTCTGCTCCCATCAGGCCCTTCACCCTCCAGGCTCTCCGCTACGGACCTGCCCATGAGGATCCCAGCTGGGCTGTCTGCTCAGCGAGCCCCCCCCCCGGCTTCCGGGTATCTGCCGTCTTATTCGACACCGATGTACCCGGGAACACTGTATCCGATGCCGCAGTACCCGACGCCAGGCTTCCCGACACTGCAGTACTCGACGCCTCAATACCCGATGCCAGGTTACCCGCAGCTGGGTTTTGGATATGCTCCATATGGGTATAGCCCATATTCTTATCCCCCGCCTCCTCCTCCTCCACCGCCCTCGCGGCTGCCGGTGGACCTACAGGAGACTCTGGCCTCCTGATGGGCTGAGGCCAAGGCTCAGCTCACCAAAGAGGTCGAGATCCACCTTCCGGCGACAGTGCCATCCCAGGTTCCCATGCAGCCCAGGCGGCACACTCCCTCACCACCTCCAGACTCCAGGGTTCTTCCGTCTGGATCCAGAGAGGGGCAGGACATGCATCCCCGGGGACTCCCCAAGGGACCCGTTCCTCCCCCGGGTTGGGAAAGGGAGTCTTACTCTTCTTCATCCTCCTCTTCCCTCTCGGACTCTTCCAACGGCTGCTCTGAGAGAGACGACGAGCCTCGCTCTCCTTCGAAGCCCCAGCCAAGGACTCCTCCGAAGTCTCCGGAGGATCCTTCTTTTACGGAGTTGCTTAGAAAAATCCAGGAGGTGCATCAGTGGTGCTCTTTGGAACCAGATCCTCAGTGTCTGAAACTCGCTGAACATCTGGATCTGTCCGTGACAGCTCCTACATTAGTGCCACCCTGGATAGAGCCTCACGCTGACCTTGTGACCACGATATGGAAACAGCCGTCAGCCTTAGCCCCACTTCCTAGGAAGTCGAACAGGCTATATCAGCCTCCAGAGGGTGTTGATTTCCTGGATTCTCACCCTCGTGCCCACTCAGTCATGATTAGCACTGCTCACGGCCGGTCGGCAAACCCAAAACATCTTAGCTCGTCACCTCCTGATAAGGAATCTTGCCTTCTGGACCAGTACGGGAGAAAGATTTACGCTTCCTCCATACTGGGGATTAGGGCCCTGAACTATGTCGGCCACACAGGGGACTACCAGAAGGCCATCCTTACTCAGGTGGAAGCCAAGCTGGACTCCTTGCCTGACTTCCAAGTCAAACAGGAGTTCGCTGATCTCGTCCGCCTGTCCTGCTCGGCCAGTTGCCACATGCTACTGCAGTACATGCTGGGTTTAATGCAGTGACGCTGCTGGGTGGAGCTCAACTTTGCTGTAGCTCACGGCCATGCTTGGCCTGCTGTGTCAGGTCTGGTCCTGGAGGTGCAATCTGTTATCCAGGGAAGCACCTTACCGGGGTCGGTGTTGGGGTGATGTCAAGGACATCATTACCTAACTTGTAGGAGAAGGGATGGCTCTGAAATCAGTTGATTCCATGTACCATCCCCATCAGCAGCAGCGCTGTCCTTTGCAGACAGAATCGGCCAAAGGCAAAACCCCAGGGAAGGTGGGCCACAAAAACGTCGGGCCCCTACGGCTGCTAAGCCCCCCCGCCCAAAAAAGCAGTGGGCGCTTCAGCTGTGGCACTGCCCCACACTACCTGACTCCTTTGCTCTCTCACTGCCTCCGGACTCCCCGGAGGAACCGGTAGGAGGGAGGTTTTCCCTCCACCTTCCAGGATGGGAGAGGATAACCACGGATTCTTGGGTGCTCCAGCTCATAGCAGAAGGACACTCTATAGAGTTTCTTCAGAAACCACCCTGCCACTCCCCTCTGAAGTCGTCGTATTCACGGGAACACCTTCCTTTGGTCCAGGAGGAAATCTCGACTCTTCTACTGAAGCAAGCGATAGAGCCTGTCCCCCTTCATCTTCAGGGGACGGGTTACTATTCCCATTTCTTCCTGGTCCCAAAGAAGACGGGAGATCTCAGACTGATTTTAGATCTCAGTTCCCTGAATCTTTATGTAGAGTACAAAAGGTTCAGGATGCTCTCTCTGCAGAGCCTTCTGCCCCTCCTCCGGCTGGGTCAATGGCTTTGTGCCCTGGATATGCAGGATGCTTATCTGCACATTCCCATTCGCCCATCTCATCGCAAATACCTTTGTTTTGCGTTCCAGGGGGACCACTACCAGTTCAAGGTGCTCCCGTTTGGTCTATCCTCGGCCCTCTGAGTATTTACCAAATGCCTGGCACTAGTGGCGGCCCACCTGCGTACCAAGGGAGTACAGGTGTTCTCTTACCTGGACGACTGGCTCCTGGTGGCCTCGTCCAGGGAGGAACTCCTACATTTCCTCTCCCTCACCCAGCAGGTTTTTGCCTGCTTGAGTATTACCATCAACCATTCCAAGTCTCATCTGGACCCTTCCCAGAGGCTACAGTTTATTGGGGTGATCCTCGATACGACCATGGGCAAGGCCTTCCTGCCTCCAGACAGGGTGGCCTCCCTTCAGACCCAGATAAGTCTGTTATCCAACCACAGGATGGTCTCGGCGAGGTCGGTCCTTCATCTTCTCAGGTTCATGGTGGCTGCTATCCTGATGGTCCCTTGCGCTTGACTCCACATGAGGATCTCTCAGTGGACTCTACGCTCTCAATGGGATCAGCTAGTGGACGACCTAGATCACTCAGTTCTGATCTCTTCGCCGATGATGTGAGACTTACAATGGTGGATGGTTGGAGAGAACCTGTTTGGGGGGGTTCCTTTCTTTCATCCTCCCCCCTCCCAGACTCTAACCACAGACACCTCAGGCAAAGGTTGGGGAGCCCATCTAGGCCCTCGTCAGACCCAGGGCTCCTGGTCCAGGCTAGAACAAGCTCTCCACATCAATGTGCTTGAGCTTTGGGCAGTGTTGTACGTAATCCAAGCCCTTCACCAATACATCCTTCCCGGCCACCTAGCCATCCAGACGTACAACATGTGTATAGTGTGGTACATCAGCAAGCAGGGAGGAACTCGGTCCTACCCTGTATGCAGGGAGGCAGTGAGGGTTTGGGATTGGGCAACACAACACGACCTTCACCTCACGATGATTCACGTTCCAGGAGTCGACAACACCCTGGCAGACAAGCTAAGTCGCTCTTCTGCTCTGACTCATGAGTGGGAACTGGACCAAAGGGTCCTAGACAATATCTTCCAACTTTGGGGAACACCACAGGTTGACCTGTTCGCATCCCCCCAAAACGTAAAACTTCCCACCTTCTGCTCGCTCGTTCCAGAATGAGGCGCTTTCTGGAACAACGCTCTGTCTCTAAACTGGAAGGACAGATTCGTCTATGCCTTTCCCCCAGTTCCTCTTATCCCACAAGTCTTGCAGAAACTAGCTTCAGAAGGAGCGAGAATGATTCTGATTGCCCCTTTCTCGCCCAGGCAAATCTGGTTCTCTCTTCTACAACAATATTCAGAGGATCCTCCTCTTCCTTTTCCTCTATCTCGAGGTTTGTTGACCCAGGATCAGGGGACCCTGGTCCATCCAGGCCTCAACCTTCAACTGCATACATGGCTTCTGCAGACCTAGCCTCAATCCTGCTTTGGTGTGTCTCCCAAAGTGGTGGAGATTTTAGTGAGGCCAGAAAACCTCCACCAGATCCACTTATGCCATGAAGTGGAAAAGATTCACTATTTGGGCCGCCTCCAAGAACGTGGAACCTTTCTCCTGTTCAGCGGGCTTCTGCTGGAGTATCTATGTCATCTGTTCAACCTGGGTCTCAGCCATTCCTCTTTGAAGGTACACATGGCGGCCATCTTGGCCTATCATGTTCCCTTCGCAAACAAGGCCTTTGCTCAACTGGAGGTCTCCAAGACCTTTCTCAGAGGGGTTCTCCATCTGAGGCCCCCCATCCGTACTCCTGCCCCCCATGGGACTTGAATTTTGTTCTCGAGAAACTTACTCTTTCTCCCTTCGAACCTGCAGCTTCTGCAGACTTGAAGTTTCTTTCGTGGAAGACGCTCTTCTTGGTGGCCATTACTTCGTCTTGAAGAACTCTGAGCTCCAGGCCCTGATGTGTAAAATCCCCTACTTGATTTTTCACAAGGAACGAGTTGCTCTTCACATGAATCCTAAGTTTCTACCTAAAGTAGTAGCAGAGTCTACCTTAAATCAGTCCATAGAGCTACCTGCCTTTTTTACGCAGTACTCTAATCAAGGGGAATATTCACTCCATACTATGGATGTTCACCGGATTCTGAGATACTACACCAACAGGACGAAGGATCTCAGAAAGACTGATCAGTTGTTCATCTCTTTGCACACAAAAAGGGAAGGCAATGCAGTTTCCAAGCAATGCCTGTCTAAGTGGTTGGCTCATTGCATCACTTCTCATGACAAATACCACAAGAACCTCCTGGTCAAGTCAGAGGCCACTCCACAAGAGGAGTAGCTGCCTCTGCAGCTTGTTTCAAGAATGTGTCTGCGGCAGACATATGCACTGCCGCCACCTGGACTTCCGCTCATACCTTTACGAAAACACTACAGTTTGGATATTGCCTCGTCAGAGAGCAGGTTTGGTTAGTTGTTTGCAAGGCCTCCTGTCTTGAGGCTTGCACAGCTAGAGCTACTTCTTGGAGTAGTTTCCTCCTCCTGGTGCCTTTCTTTGTTCCAGACTGCTTGGGATTCAGTCCTATATGTAATTACCTGCAAGAGCCCTCGAGGCAAGATAGTACAGTTACGTAAGAACTTACGTAACAGTAGATCTTTCGAGAGAGGCTCTCCAGTATACACCTTCCCGCCCTCCATCCCCTAGGCTTTTTCAGCTCCTTTTCCATATAGAGAAATATCCGCCTCCTCTCTCGTCCGGCCTCTTTCGGCCTGTGGCAGGAAAGAATTGAAGGGAGTCTGGACCGCCCCTTTATACCGATGTCTCCTGACGACCGTCACCTGATCGCAAGGTCCCCCTCGCCAGGGACTGCTAGCTTGAAATTTTTCCATGGGGTCCTGCCGCCTGCCAGCGTCAGTCCTATATGTACTTACCTACTCTGCAAGAGCCTTTCTCGAAGATCTACTGTCATGGTAAGTTCTTACGTAACTGTACTTTATTGTAGGTGCTAGAGCACTCATGCAGTCGGCACCCCTGGTAGTGAAATATAAACCTGAAGTGACAAAACTAACTGCCTTTTATACCAAGTGGCTCAGTTTAATATGTTGTAGCAGGAGAAAAACTGTTGCAACTGAAATGTCATCATGCAGATTGCCACAAAATGTTGCAGTGCTGTAATCTCAGGGCAGAGACAAAAACAATAAAAGCACCTGACAACAGTAATCTAAACATTTTTATTTTGTTTCATAAAATTTTATTTTGATATAACTGCATCTTTTTGTTTCCAGTTGTATCCCCCCCAGGGCATTTCCAGCCAGGGCCTCCTTTGGTCCATGCTAGGGCCACCTTCCTGTTCATCTAGGCTGCCACCTGTGACACACTGCCACATTCCCCCCTTGGCTTGAGCTCTTCTCTATGGGACCCACTTTCTGCTCCTTGGCAGCTCCATCCCGTACTTCCAGCTGCCCACAGCGGAGGTGAAACCTAGGAGCTGAGCCAGGAGGAGAGATATTAAAGATGGAGGGTGGAGGGGAGACCTGGCAAGGCATTATCTGTCCAGCCAGCAGCCATTGTTCCTTATTTGCTTCATCCCTGGGGATGCTGCTGTGCAGTGACGTGCGTGGGCATGCACGTTTACATGCACAGTTGGTGCCAGCAGCAGTCCATTCCCCATTCTGTCATGGCCGGGCAGTCCTCAGGATGCTTAATCCTCCTTACTCGGCCAACCCTGGTGCCTGAATCTTGCTTCTGAATAGAGGTGAGAAAGCCAAAGCAAGCTCAAGTCTTTCTTGAACCTACTGCCTGCCTTGACTCAGCTCAGCCTCTGTAAGCAGTTGAGAGCCAAGGTCAAGCCAAACCATTTATGGTCAAAGCAAGCATTATTTGTGTCAGCCTGAGCAGTTAGGGTACTGGCTCAAACTTAGGAGGGACACTGTCGGTAAGTTAGAAGACAGGCCACAGTAGCCATGGCTTAGCTTGTGCTTTGGCTTGTAGAGTCTACCAGGACCCCTGACTCGGCACTGGCTTGGCTCTAGGTGAAAAATTCCTGGCTTGCCCACCTCTGCTTCTGACCTCGGGTTGCTGGTGTAGCAAGAGGTAGTGCTATTGCTGTCCTACTGGGTAACTCTAAATACAGCTTAACTATCACTTCAAGTGCCAGTAGTGCTGAACGGTATCAAGATGTCCCAAGCAGAAATGGTATTTCTTACACAATGGTACAAAACACCTTCATTTCTTTGTTCCTCTCAATGCGTTCTTTCAAGCCTCCATTCCATTTCCTGGATTGTAGACCCACATTGAGTAGCAGTTTGAGCAGCTTTTGTAATCACTACTTCAGTAGAGCTGCTGATCCTCTTTAGACCAATCTATGAGGCACCCTTTACAGTAGTCGTGTACATGACTTAACAAAAAACTGGTATACAAATCCTTATTCTAAGGAATATAAGCTGAATTGGAAATGTTTCACATAGAAGAAGAATTTCCAATTTTTTTTTTTTTTTTCAAATCTCTCCTAGTCATATACATGCATTTAAAGCCAAAAACCCAGTGCAGAGCATTATGGGTATTCAGATTCTTGTTGGGCGATCGGAATTGGAAGTAGCTTGCATAAATGTAAATTATATACCATTCTACAGTCCTTGCACTACCATTAAAATACCAAAGGTGCATTGCTGAGAGATGCCAAATAAATCTTTATTATTTTGCCTTAATTTTTTCTGTCTCCTTAGCTGTCTTTCATTTTTTGTCCATTCCATTTTCTGGATTGTAGGACCATATTGAGGATGAATTTCAGTAACAGAGGGTGACAGTGGGCAATCAGCCTCTGTAACCACTGTCAACCCCACAGGACTAAGGCAGTGTTTTACAATGCACACACTCCTTCAGTAAATCTTCCAGTCCCCTATAGACCAGTGTATGAGACACCCATACATGACATGCCTAAGAAGCAGCAGCCTGCTACAATGTCAGTTTGCAAGAAGGGTAGAATGTAGAAAGCATAAACAATAACAGTAGAAAGATACTGTTATTTTCATTTGTTTGTTTTTTTGGGGGGCCAGCAGTACAGGGTGAAAAGGGGGAGGACATGGAGGCTGAAATCCCGGTAGAGAGAGTAAGGGAAGCCCTCAGGTCCCTTCAGATGGAGAAAGCACCTGGGCCAGATGAGATACATCCCAGGGTGCTGAGGGAACTGGCAGATGTCCTGGCAGTCCCTCTAGTGGAGCCTTTCAACATCTCTCTGAGGACTAGGTGGGTGCCCCAAGACTGGAGGGTGGCCCATGTCATGCCAATCCACAAGGGGGGATCAAGAGAGGAGGAGGCAGGAATTTACAGGCCTCTTAGCCTGACATCGGTGGTCGGCAAGGTGATGGAGGGTACTGTCAAGGAAAGGCGAGGGGGGTTACCGAAGCAAACTGGGTACTTGGATGATAGGCAGCATGGCTTTGTCCCAGGAAGATCGTGCCAGACAAACCTTGTTGAGTTCTATGACTGGGTGATGAGGGCCCTGGACCAGGGTAGGCCAGTGGACATCCTCTTTCTGGACTTCAGCAAGGTATTTAATTCGGTACCCCACAGTGGCCTGCTGGCTAAACAGAAGGAAATGGGGGTAGGGAGACAGTTGTTAAGATGGATAGGAAATTGGCTCTCTGAGCATACTCAGAAGGTGGTGGTTGGAGGGTTAGCCTCATCCCCAAGGTGGGTTACTAGTGGGGTTCCCCAGGGGTCACAGTCAGTGCTGGGGCCACGCCTGTTCTACGCCTATGTCTCAGACATCAGGAAGGGGATCTGGAGTGAGATGAGTCTCTTTGCAGATAACTCAAAGCTGAGTGCAGTGGTGGATAAGGAGGAGGGGAGAGTGGCCTTGCAGGAGGACCTGGAGGCTCTGGAAAGGTGGTCGGGAAAATGGAAACTAAAATTCAATGTGGGGAAGTGCAAGGTTCTGCACCTGGGAGTCAGAAATTCAGGCCGGGGTATACCCTGGGAGGAGACACGATTCAAGTCACGGAGGGTGAGAGGGACCTGGGGTAGGGGTAGATGTCAAAATGAACAACTTGGAGACCTGTAGAAGGGCAGCGGCAAGGGCAAATAAGGTACTGGGATGCATCACCAGGGGGATTACCTCCAGAAAGGCGGAAGTGATCCTTCCACTGTACAACTGCTTGGTTAGGCCACACCTCGAGTATTGTGTGCAGTTTTGGAGACCACATTTAAAGAGGGACATTACACTCCTAGAGAGGGCCCAAAGGAGGGCAACCAAAATGATCTGGGGCCTGGGGGACAGGACCTATGAGGAGAGGCTCAAGGAGCTCGACATGTACACCCTGGAGGAGAGGAGGGACAGGGGGGACATGATAGAGTTCTTTAAGTACATGAAAGGGATCAATAAGGGATGCCCAGTCAGGGTGCTCCAAAAGAAGGAGGGTGGGGCAATGAGAGCTCACGGATGTAAGCTGGAAGGGGCAGGCTCAGAGGGAAGAGGAGGAGATGTTATTTCACTGAAAGGGTGGTGGAGCCATGGAATGCACTGCCCAGGGAGCTGGTAGAGGTGGAGACTGTGGAATGGTTTTAAGAGGGGATGGGACAGGTACAGGGGGAGGGTAAATCTGACCAGGCCCTATACAGGTAGAACATCTGGGACTAGGGACAGTATAACCCAAGCCGGAGAGGACACCAAACTCGGCTCTCAGTGCGGGTGCTGAAAATCAAGCAAACTTGAGAGACCGTTAGGCCTATTCTGCTGCATTATAGTATGTTAGTATGTAATCTTTCTAAGGCACATTCATACATTCTAAAGCATGAAACCCAGTGTAAATCATCATGGGTTTGCAAATCCTTTTTTGTGTGTGTGTTTTGGGGGATAGACTATTATTTGCCGACTCTCAAATGCCCAAGCCATACAATCCTGGCACCGGCAGCCTGAAGCACAGAATCCCAACAGGAGATGGTCACACTTCCTGATGGTTGAGCTCCTCATCCACCGGTAATAATATATACTAACTCCAGGTTTCCATACTCGTGGGGAGAATGTGGCCATCGGGGGTCCACAGTGTCGGATTCCGTTTAGCTGCTGGTGCCAGGATTGAAGACTCTGGCATTTGGGAGTCGGCAATTCATAGTATTCCCATTGGGGGGAGCTGTATAGGAGATCTCTCAACTAGCACTACATTTTGCTGGCCATGTCATAACTCGGAACTCACCACAGTCTTTACAAGCTGCACATAAGATTGTGCATGGCAACAAGGGGCATTGCAAGCCATTGACTGGCGCATAAAAGAGGAAAGAAAGAAGCATTTTATTTGTTACATATCAAACTTTTGAAGTGGAACATTCATGAAAATTCCCACACCTACTATAAGTGTGTTGCTTCCCCAATCTCACTTTTTGTGCAAAAAAAAACACTTTTTATTTACTTTTTTGGTAATATTTTCTTTCAGCTGGTTGAACTTGTCATTCCCCTCACCCCGTTTTGTAAGCAGATCACTCTGGCAGCATCACAGAATCCCCTGCAGCTAACATGAGTGATGGGTTGCAGCCTTGGGAGAGTCAGTTAGCCCCAGCAACTGAGCATTTTGGTGTCTCGTCAAGAAGGCAAGTCAAAAATGGCGGGTGAAAAACAGTGACTCAAAACCAATGCTGGGCATTTCAGCGAGGTGGCAATTGCAATGCAAGTGACGTTTTGTATTGCTCTTCTGTTCTACTGTTTTGAGGCTTGGAGATGGTTATTTAAGTTAAGGGGGTGTGAAGGCACGGCCCCCTGCAACTGACATAGAATGGGGGTTTTGCTCTCATTGTTCGGTGCTGTATTGCAAAACACTGTTGTGGGTCTCACTGTTTTCCTTTCACTATTTTTGCGCAGCGCCATTTTGCAGGCGTGGTTTTCACATGGAGCTAGCATTTTAAGGTGCTGTGACAACCAGACAACTTGTCAAATGCTAGTAGCAGTGGGGTGAGGGGGCAAGAGGCATTGATAAAAGGTGAGAAAACTGGCCTATTTGGGAGATTCGCAGCAGCCCAGCACGGTTTCTTAAGTGGTGTAGACTTTCACTGTACTGGCATCCTGAAATGGGGATGGGCTATTAGTACACAAAGGCTTAGAGCCAGACTGTCTCAGCAGCATCTAAACACATACATTCAGATGCTAAATATCTGTGAGAGGAAGTTTAATCCATGTGACACAGAGGACAGCTAATATGGCAAGGTGGGTGTCACCCAAACTCCCAGGCCTGAAGCAGTTTCAGCCAGTTTGATGAACTCGGGTACACAGGGAAGTGACATCATAGTCTCACTGGACCGTGGCACCAGGGAGAGAGGAAAGGGTATAGGCTTCAACCCAGTTATTTCTGTCTCTTTTTGCTGGGGTTCCTATGTGTCCAAGGAGAGAGTCAGACTATGTGTGGAGAGAGGCTGAGGTAACAAGGCTAGTGGATAGTGAGGTAAGAAGACTTCCTGACTGAAAGTGAGCGTCAGTCACTGAGCGTGAACTATATACAGCACACATTCATTTAGTGCTCAGTCGGTGGCTGGCCGTGGTGGTGAGCAGTGGGCTGTGCTAGTCTCTGGCTCTGTTACGGGATGGGGGAAGCGGAGTGGTAGTGCACTTCCAGGTATGGGGCCCACTAGACCACCAGGTTACTATTAATAAATGAATTTCGGGACATTGGAGCTTGGGGAGGGGGGGACCACTGGACTGCCAGGGAGAATGGGCTACTGCATTATTATTGATCAGGGGATATTATTAATGATCGTGGATCGGGGCACTATACCACCAACTGAAATTAATGTCAGGGACATCGGGGATCAGGGAAGGGGGACCACTATACCACCTACAGATTTGTAATAACTTAATGTCAGAGACATCGGGGAGGGGGGACCGCGGCACATTGCCACTACCAGGTCAGATCCCCCCCTCCCCAGTAGTGATATTTCTAAGTACCCTTAGACCAACCCTTGCTGCAGCTGATACAGCATAAAAACTGTACCAATGATTTCTTCTGAAAAGAGTAAAATACATATATGCTATTTTTTCTGCAGCTTTAGTAGACTGACTGTGTAAGGCAGTCCTTGGTTCTGCACACACTATAACATTTTTTAAATGCCCTTTTACTCACCTTTGGCTGTTCCGGGGCCCTCGAGGTCCTCACAGCAATCATCTCCGAGGGGGCTGGCCTGGGGTAGGAAGGGTAGGTGTAGAGTAGTGCTGTGCCTCCACCTGAGGAAGTGGTAGGGAATACCTGTGGGCAGATAGCAGGTTAACACCCCAAGAAAATACATTAGCTTCCCCCCAAGCAGTTTCACACATGCACAATGATAATACCCCCCCTTTCTGTACAGAAACACTCTATAGTAGCAATTAACATGAACAGCAACAGTATCTTATTGTACAGAAAGGGGAAAAAAGGGAGATAAAACAGCGACAATAGTAATAACTGGCTAACAGTTCTACCCTCCACAAGCCCAACCTCCTGCCTGCAGGTGCACCTGTCTTTCCCTTGGCAGCTGCTCAGAAATTTCACACAGTCTTTATGGTGGGTACCTTGCCATGGTGCTGATATCGACACAGAGATCTCTTGTTGGGGCCCAAGCTTTTAAACACAACTTGACTGTAAATTTAGTCCTGGGCACAATTGTCCAGCAGAGTCCTGCCCAGGACCTAACCCCCTAGTTTCAGCCTATCTAGCTAGCTAAATAGATACTCCCCAAACCTGCAGCTCGGAGTACTTAAAGTTCAGAAGTTCACAGGGGGTTTTGGCAGGCTGGATGATATTGTGGTACCATGCAGATGTCTTGTTTGTGGTGGTACACCACAAGGCTAAAGAACTGACTGGAGAACGTTGAAAAATGCTGGTCTTCACCTGCCTGGCCTCTACAATCTTCGCCTCTGAGGCCTTTGTAGACAGCATTCACAGGCAGGCCTCTCAGTGTCTTCCTCTGCTGGTCTTCATCTTCAGTCTAGGGGTAGGATGAGCGTAGTCCCCTTGACTTCTGTGTTGCACACCTTTTTAGACACAAGTAGTAGCTGGGCTTACTCGTTTCTCTAAGCACAGCTGTGGCCAGACTTTGGCACAGTCTGTAGCCTTGGCTCTCTCACTCACTCTCTCAAGCTCACAGCACTTAGTAAAATCTCAATGCTCCCCCGACACACACATGCCACCTGAGGGGAAAACACAGTGGCTAAGTGTCACATTCTGCTGCAGAACAAGATCTTTCATTACTGCACAACTTACAGTCTCTCATCTCACAGAGCAGTTCTCAGTTGCCTCTTTGGCCAAGGACTCCAGCTCCTTGTTATCTGCAGCAAACTCCAAAACCTTTCTCTTGTTTCTAGTGGCAAAGCTCCCATCTCTCTCTCTCTCTCTCTCTCTCGATCTCAATCTCTCTCTCTCTCTCTCATTTCTGGGCCAAACAGGCTGTTGGGCTCTGAATGCAGGTATAGGGCTGGGAAGCTCTCAGCAGTCCCTCCTGCACTCTGCTCACACTGAAGTCCTAAATGAACCCCTCTTTGGCAGGCAAAACAGCTCTATTTATCCTTTTTCTTTGGAATACAGGGAGCCAGGAGTGTCCTTCACCCATACAGAGGGACCTACATGGAGGGACAGGTCCTGGGGTGCCAGCATCTAAGGGCTGGGTGGGTCACAGGTCTTAGGACAGGCCATGGTGGGCAGCTCCCAGCTGAAGCTTAGTTCAAGCCTAGGATGTGTTGGCTGAGATGTGGACCGAAGGCTGGGGCTATTTCTAAATGGTCATCAGGGAGCTGGGTAAAGAGGAAGGGCACCCTAGTAGAGGAGTGGGCTGCTCGGAGAGCCGGAGCAGTGGTAGTGCTTAGGACTCTATCATGGCAGGACAGCCAGGGAGGTGCAGCTCAGGCATTGCAGCAGGGCCGGGTTTGAGGGCCTCAGCACCAGTAGGGAGTGAGAGAATGTACATGACCATAGTAAGGGGACCAGTGTGGGAAGTGCTTGGTGCACTGTCAGGTTCAGGTTCTATGTAGGAGAAGAGTATACTGGTTACATGGCCTGGGTCAGAAAGGAAAAATCCTGGTACCCCTTGAGATTTGGGCCAAGGTCCAGGGTCCAGGAGGGGGAAGCAGCGCGCTTCTCTATGCCGGAGATAGGGCAGCCGACCAGAGCCAGACAGATCGAGAGATGAGGAAAGGGTAACCCAGAAAAGGAAAAGAAAGAGTTTGGGCTTACCAGCGCCAGTGAGCCAAGAGTCTGTTGATTCTTCAAGGGAAGGATCCACTTGGATAAACCATCCAGGATTCAGAGGTGAAGGTAACCTGCTTGCACTGCCTGTATAACATTTAGTCTGCTCGAGAGATCCAGTATTGGGTGATCTGTGAAAAGTTTAGATAGCCCCATTGAGCTGCTTTATTTATTTGCTGAAGGATGAGACCCCTGTCCTGAAATCATTTGGAATGCAGGTGCTAAAATAAAGAAGCTGTTGGGAAGAAATTTGGTAGTGATTCTCTTTTGTTTAAGCTGAAAGGGGGGGAAAATGAAATGAAAAGTCCCTTGTGTTTATTTTGTGTCACAAGTTGTAAATCCAGAGGATGACCATCAGGCTGCACCAGGATCAAGGGGCTCGGAGCTCAGAAGAAGCAGGAAGCAGGAGGCTGCAGGTTTGGAGGTCCTGCGTCTGGCAGCCAGAGGTTTGGGACAAATCCAGTTCACAGAGGTAGAGATCGAGAGTGCATGGTGTGATGAAGCCATTGAGAGGTAGGACAAATGCTTTCCTATCTTTATTTTGGGTGCACTAGCTTGGAGTTTGTTTCACATTGTGGTAATCCTTTTTCCCCCCTGGAACATCTGCGATGAAAAAATTATGCCCCTAGACAAGGGGGAAGGGGTTACAAACAAATCCCAGAATCCCCTGCAGCTGACATCAGAGCAGGGCTGCAGCAGTGGGAAAGCCAATGGTTTGCAGTGCATGAGCTTTTTTAAGCTCCAATCAGATATTTGCTGGTTCCACTGTTCTTCCGTGGGTGGGAATGTACTTAGGGAGGAAACGAGACCAGCAAACCAAAGATCAGAGCTCATAGAAACTCTGAAATGTAAGCAGGCTATTGAATCACCCACTGCTGCTGCATTGATGTCAGTTGCAGGGGATTCTGGGATTTGTAGTTACAGAAAATGTCAGCTTGAAAGTCAGCTGAATCAGTCTTATACAATCTACTATACCACAGTAAACAGTAACAAAAAATGTTTTTGCACACAAACTGTAAATTGGGACTAGCCCCCCACTTGGGTGTGTGGCTCTTAGTGCTCACAGATCCCCTTTATGTGCATCATTCCCGAGCCCTAGCACTGGATTAATGGTGTTTGAGTGGCACAGGCGTGCCAGAGAGAGACAGCATCTGAGTATCCATTGTGTAGCCCTCTGTGGAGGAGTTTGGTCTCTGGCATGAAAGTGGAGCCAAATTCTAACTGAAAGAGTTGAAGCCTAGTTAACCAAGCCATTGAAGCCTGGTCCTGAGTGAGCCAAGTAGAGGAATCAGGTCCCTGAGAACTCTGGAAGGTATCTGTAAGTACAAGTGGAAAAAATGAACAGTAAAGATTACATTTCAGTTTGGATTACAGTTTGGAGCTTCCATTTGGATTACAGATACCTCAGGTTTTGAGGTTAACAGCCATTTCAGCATTTGCATGGCCTGTGGGGGTGGAGTAGCTACAACTAAATTTGCATTAAATAGTGCACCAATGTTGGCCAGCCCGCGGCACCATCAATAGGCTTGCAATGTTTCAGCACTGGGTACCCAGGTAAGGAGCTCTGTGAGACTGAATGACAGACTCCTGGTGCTAGAAGCATTTTGCGGGTAGTTTCTTTTGTGTGCCTCTGAATGGCTATCCTGCGTGGAGTCTGAGTCTAACTAAACAGCAATGCCATTGAAAGTGTTTGCTAGGGCTGACCTGCTACTCCTCAGATTTTCCTCTGAGAGTGCCACTGTTAATAAAGCTGTATTATTTTGTTAAGCTGGACCGGTTATTGCCTAAACTGTTTAGATCTTGTATTACAGGGGAGGTGGGTAGATGTGACTTTCCAGAGGGTCGTGCACTTTATGGTCCAGCTAAACCAGGAACACGACAGTTCATTCCCCGACATTTGGCTCCCGACAATTCACTCACGAGTCAACTCGCTCCTTCTCATTTTCGCTCCCATCAGTTCACTCCCAGTAATGAAGCTCCATATCACTGCAACAGCAAAGAAGCAATATTGTAAACTAGATTCAGGTAAGGGGGAACTGTATGAATTGATAGAGAATACAGTCTCCACCACTTACTGATACAGCCTGACCTTAGAGGTCTCAACACTGTTTCTGTGGAAAGATTTCTGCGTGAAACCAGTACCACCCAGCTCCACACTCATATTTTGCTGCTGCTCATATTAAAGGGGGCATATTAAGTATCCTCCTACTTGTCTGGAGCGGGACTTGGGCTTGGGCACGTTGGCATTTTTGGGGTTCATCACAGCACTGAAAAGTGCCTGAAGGTCCCTTCGACGTGCACAGTCTGGTGGCCCGCGAGATGAGGGTGCTGCTGGTGTGCTTGAAGTAGATTGTACCCTGCAAAACACATGGTTAATATTAAATTAAATTCCACATGCATTTAGGACTGACTTTTATATCCCCACCACTTACTGATACAGCCTGCTACTGATTGCTTCCTGACTTACCTCAGAGACCTGGTAAAAGGATAGTTGGCTTCACTGCACTGATTCATCTCCTGAGTTATGTGATCCTGAAGAACAGCAGCTTCCTGTAGCATGGACATCGCAAAGTGCAACATCCACCATCAGGAGTTGCTAGTAGCAAGCAGCCACAGAATGGGACAGAAGCACACTTACAAAGACATCACAGGCTGACCACAGACACACGCATTCATGTCAGAATCAACATATGCATCTATGACTATATTCAAACTTTGGTCTTGCAAATTATGGAAATGTGACAATACAGTGTGATGTCAGTCCAGATTTCACTGTGTTTTACTGGGTGTACCGTCACCGCAGTGAAACCCTGACAGCGAACACCACCACAGCGGCAGGAATCGGGCAAAATCCACCCATTGCTGTGGTGGTCAGTGTGCTGATCGGGACTGCCTTGCTGGGTGATTGTCCCCACCCCCCCTCCGGTCCAACTCTGACTCGGAGTTAGAATCCTAGAGACCAGGGGGTGTGGGGGCAGAGCCCCCCACAAGAGAGGGGTTCAGTGGGCGCAGCCCCCCCATATTGTGAGCGCCGACATCCCGTAGCTACAATGCCGACGGTCAGCATTGTAGCTGTCGCTGTTTGGGATGTCGGCACTAGTGCTGTCGAAGCGCTGTAGGTAAACCGTTTTTTGAAATTTTATATGACCGGCAAAATATGTAAAGTAAATAGTGTCTTGCTGTGCAAATGTCATGCTTTCCGATGCCGCACTTTACTTGCTGGCACTCAGCTCTGCCATAGGCAAGGGGTATGGTAACAGCAGAGACTAAGTCAGAGATTTTCAAGCAGCAGTTGTGCAAGACTGGAGCTAGACAGGAGCTAGTGCTGGGTTTGTGAAATAAGCGAGACTAAGAGAGATACACATTTGTTTTGAAAAAGATCGTGCTAACTATTGCAAGGATTTCAGGATTTAGGTTTTTGGTAAAATTAGTAAAGTCCTGAATCACCCATAACATCTAACAAAAAGCACACTGACCAGGAACACGTCCAATAAGGTCAAATTTAATTAGATGCTGATAGTGCAATAACCAGCAAAAAAGTGGCTCACAGCAAAAATAAAACCACTAACGTTTCTCCTGGCATGCTGCCAGGCTACATTAGACAAAATCTTACAGTGTATAGTAAAGTGTTATTCTGTATAGAATTCCATGCCTTTCAAAATGCTGTTGTATCACATTTTAAAGGTCATGGAATGTGATTCTACCCTACTGTGGTAGAACAGCATTCTGGAACCTCTAGAGACTGCATGAGTCAGTTTCACTGTGAAAGCAAAAGAACTCATGCACACATATTTCACACAGTATTATACACTATAAAAAATGCAGGATGAGCAACTCTATGCGCAACCAGTGTATTCTGCCACCTCGGGGTTCTGATTCCCATAGATCTCTCAAGCTTCGCTCTCGAGGTCAGAGGGAATCAGAGACCCTCTGTGGCAGAACACACTGGTTGTGCATAGTTGCCCATCCAGTATTCTCTATAATATAAATTGTTCAAACAGCTACAACAACATGTGAAACCCAGAGCATAAAATTAAGCACTCACCCCTGATCGGCACAGCTCTGAGGATTTCTATGGGCAAAGCTTCAATGGTAACAGTGTAAATGCACATAAATCATGGGAAAAGCCATCTGTCACTGAAACCCCAGAGCAGTAACAAAGGACCCTAGTGCAAAAACAGTATTGGATAGTTAAGGAACCTTTATGAATTCAAAACAACTATGAAGAGGTAAAACTTCTGAACTTTGAGACCTACAGTAGTGTGGGGCTAAACAGTTACTGCCAGGGTCACAGCCTGCAGATAAGTTGGGAAACGCCGGCGCCAAATTAGAAAACACACCAACCTCCCAAGTCCCTATGTACATGCCATTTTTAATGAGTGTTGCACTTATAACACTGTACATTGAAAAAGTCCATTACAAGTCTCATACATAGCTTGCAAAAATAAAGTCTTATCCATGGACCCAACTTACAAGTAAGGCACAACACCCTCCCATTAAAGCCCTCCAATACTCTCAGTCTCTCCAGTACAGATATACAGTATAGATGACCATTAGGGTTCATCATACAAGTCCATTTTGCAGTCCATGGCCTGCGCCATCTCTGTCTCAGTTCTGTGTAGCAGCTTGTCTAACTCTTTACTGTAGGTTCAATAAAAGTGTACGTGTGGCCAGCATACTGAACATGGGGCTTCACAGGATACATTGTGTTGGACCGGACGTTATGCTCTCACAGCTTTCTCTTTCCTCTTTCAAAGTTCTTCTGTCTCACTTGTGTGGAAAAGCATGACTACAGAAACAGTAAAATGTTGGGGCCATCCACCTCTGGATCTCTCATTTGGCTTGCGGCCTTTAGGATTGTGTCCCCTTGGATTACAGAACCTATTTTAAGAAACAGTGTTCTTTACCCAGCTCCAAGGTAAAGTTTGTAGTAGATTTAGCAAAAAAAGCATTGAAATGTGATAGATTCATTTACTTTGACAAACACTACCTACAAATTAAAGGGACTGCAATGGGGAAGCGTTAGTTCCTAATTATGCTGACACCTACTTAGGAGAGAGAGAAACGGTATAAGAAATGCAGAAATGAATCCATACTTACCTTGTATTGATTTATTTAAACGATAGATTGACAATATTTTTTTTTTTATCGGAAGGGAAGTGTTAGTGTCCTGCTCAAGTTTGTTGTATTTCTGGAAAATACTAACGAAAATCTAAAATTCGTGATGAACTACAGTGTACAGACTGTAACATTTTTAGATGTACAGGTGACCAAAGATGGGGAGGGGGGTCTGAAGTTCACTCTTTTTAGAAAAGAAAGGGACCATAATTCCCTATTGATTTCAGTAGTTCAGTTGTGTATATGCAACTGGAAGAGATGTATGTTTGTGTGATTTCGATACACTGTGGCTGTTCACCTCTCTATCCGTGGGATATACCACCCTGTAGGGGTACAACGCAAGGCGGGTTCTCCCCTTATAGGTGCTGTGGGAATAATTCCCTTGGCTAAAGGTAGCTTAGGAAGAAGCCCAAAATGAATACCCAAAAGGGTGTCGAGCATCAAAGAGGTGAGAAATCAGAAGATATCTAGACCAGAAATAAATGTGACAGACAAAGATAGGAAGGACAGGAGAAGAACGATATAAGGCTAGGACAATGAATTAAAGGAAATCTGACAAGATGCAGAAGGGCGGATTTCCTAAGGAGAGAGGGAACAGCCGGGGCCACTATCCAACTCCATCCAACAGCGGAACCTAACTATGGAACCTGTAACAGCACTAACCCTGACTAATAATAATGACCATTGGCATGGAGGAGAGGAAAAACCCCCTTTGAGGAGGAAACCTCTGAGGATCCAAGGCCTAGGTCGCCATCCCTCCAGGCTGAAGGACATTTTGAATAGTGATGGCTCAGCTACAGCAATTGAAAGTCAAGATTAAGGAAGGAGGAAAAGTCCAAGTTAGAGGAAGCTCTTGCGCTGTCCTTCTAAATGGACAGCTGTTGAAGAGTACAAGCAAGAGAGGATGTACAATGATGGAAAGAAGCCTTGAAGGCCTAAATGGTTCAAGGTGAGGAATGAAATGGATGATGTATGATTATGAAATGAGGCCCAGAAGACTGGCACGGTTAAGGTGAAATATGAAGAGAAAGGTGAACAATGATGGAGTGAAGCCGTGGAAGCTGGTACGGTTAATGTGAGGTAAGAAATTGACAATGTACGATGATGGAGAGAAGCCTGCCATCCCCAAGCAAAGGGGCAATAGACACGAAGGCAGGTCTCCGAGTGGAGAGCAGGTAGAGTCGAGGTAGCATGGATCCGAGAGGGTTATGCTTGAGTAGTCGATGTGAAGGAGTAGACCCATATAGAGGTCAGATGAACGAGGGATACCAAGTTGCGATCATGAGAAGACTAATGATGATAATAACCACGGGCATGCAGCAGGTCGATGAGGTAGCATAGACCCAATGAGAGGTATGCTCGATTAATTGATGTGAACAAGTAGACCCTGAGGTCGGACTGAGTGAAGGAAAACCAGACTCATGTCATGAGGAAGCTACCTGTGATTGGTAACCACGGGAGTGCACACCAACCAGGTCCATTGAGCTAAATTAGGACTGGATAGAACTGCGTGAATGTAGAAGCAAGAGTGATTGGGCAAAGCCGGCTGCCGACAGTGAGGTAGACAGTACCAGGAGGACATCTGAATAGGTTTGACTAGAATGGGGGAATAGGGTCAGAGGAGGAGACGAGTAATGGGAAATATGGTCGGAGGAGGAGATGAGTAGGCGGGAGGTATGCAGGACGGAGGGAATAATAGGTGATGTGAATGAGTGGGGTATGGTGATATAGCAGGACAGCAGGATAGGGAAGCCCCCAAAAGAAAGCAGAGATCAGAGAAGGAGAGGAATTGAGGGTGGAGGGCATGGGAGGAGGAGGGAAAATAGAGCATCAGATCAAAAGAACAATGAGGCAGCCTAGATGCCCGAGTCAGAACGTGTGCAGGAGAGCAAGCACCGACGGAAGGGAAAACAAAATGACTAGCACGGGTGAGGCCATGTAGAGAGGAAGCCAGAAGGGGCACACAGAAGAACTGACCAACGGCAGAGGTAGATGGTAGAAAACAGAAAACACAGAAGGTACTCTCGGGTGGTGGGTGTGAGGGCACAGCTGAATGAAGTAGAAGAACGCACATTAAAATTGTAAAGAAAAAAATCCAAACAATAAATGTGAAAAAGACAGTGTTCAGTGAACAGCAAACTGTGTGAGCATGAAAACATGTAGTCCTACAGTGTTCAAGGCATCTATCTCCAAGATTTGACAAGGTGTTCCACATATTGCCCTTTAGATCCACATTTTGAGAGGCAGTGTTCCACGGTTGGAGATGAAAGGTTGAGAGCTATGGGTGAAAGGGGTGCTGAACGAATGAGGAATGCTGGAAGAATGAGCAGGAGAGGAGAGAGAGAGAGAGAGAGAGAGAGAGAAGGAGCAAGGAAGTAGAATGTAGTGGAGCCAGGAACAAAATGAAAGCAGCAGGCAGAGAAATGGCAAGCAAGAGAGAAGGACTGCTGAGGAACCCTGCATGGAATAATTCTCAGAGGATATGAAATTCAGAGGCACAGCAGCACACCGATAGAGAGAAACAAGCTGAGAAACGGATACACTCCAGGTGAGACAGACGCCGAAAATGGAGCACAGCCGATGACGTCACACCCAGAAGCGCCGTTGAGGAATCCGGGGCAGTGATTATACCAGAAACAGCAGTGTGATAGCTCGAGGAAAAGCATATAGCCCCAGCGGGAAAAAGGAGTTTGGCGGTTCTCAAATCTGGAAATCCAGGTCAGCAGCTACCGAGAAGGCAGGTCCACCATATGAGAGCCAAGAGCAACGCTCAGAAGATTGATCATCCTGCTGCACCAGAATTGGTTCCAGAGGTAGGTCAGGTGTATAGAACAAGATGGGTCGGAAGGAGTGGAGCGAATGCAACGGCCGCTAAGAGGGCCCAAAATGATCAGGAGAGAGGAGCAGAAATGAGCGAGCGACAACTAGGGAACGAAGGATTGAATGGGGGGGACAACAGAAGTGGGAGACAGGACCGGGCAGCTGTGAGAAGCAGAAGGGGAAATTGGCAGAAAGGAGAGGGAGAGCAGAAGTAGAGAGATGGAAGAGGCACGGGGACAGCCGGAGGCAGTAGGAGAAAGAGGGATGGAATGAGGAGTGCTGGAGAAGGGTCAGCCAACAGAGCCTCCAGCTACAATGAAGAATGATTCCTGGAACAGTCCATGAGTGGCCTTTTAAGGCCTGATGGGGGGAGTGACGTTGTAGCTCCACCCATTGAACCTCAGGCTTAAAGTCTTTCCACTGTCACCCCATCACACTCGAGTGATCATTCCTAGTAGCCAGTTCATTAGAACTAAAAGAATTTGCACTGCAGCAACAGATTATGGAAAGACAAGTAAGGAACTGAATGAAAGGTTCAGGGAAAGGGGATACCCTGAACACTCTATTACTAGGGGTAAAGAGAAAGTGGAAGAGAGATGTAGCAGAGATCAGACTCAAAATTCAGGTGAGAGGTACAAGGTATAGAGAGAGGTCACAGTTTTGTAATAGGGATGGAAAGAATGAAAAAATGTTGAATTTTATGACAACCTATTTTGTTTTTTCAAAGGATCGTAGAAAAGCATTGAGACATTTTGAAATCGGACCCAGACCTCAGAGAACATACCAGGTTTAAAACTCGATTTGGGCATTGGAGAGGTACAACTGTTGGCGGTAATATCACCGAAAGTTTTCAGAAGACTAGCGAGAAACAACAAAGTGCTTACAGCCTTTTCCCATGGGAACATTCTCATATGGCAAATGCAAATTTTGTACAGTTGTTCAGAAATGTAATACATTTGAAAATCCTTATACCAGAAAACAGTTTGACATCAAGGGCCAGATATTCAAAGGTTAGTGCTGGCAATAACAGGGTTTGTGCCAGCGCTATCAGGGTTTGTGGCGGTCGCTGTGGGGGGCTTTATTCAGAGGCTCCTGTAGTGTGCACTAAACCCATTTAGCACCCAAGACCTAACATAACACTGCACCCATGCAAATGAGGGGTCTCCTTCTGCATACGAGTGCAGTGGCATTATTTAAAGGCTTGCAGTGGTGGTAAATGACACTCGGAGTGGTGCTATTTACCACTGCTGAAAACCACGTCTTAACCGGGCACTGAACCCATGCCCCCTACCCCACTGATGGCAGGACAGCTGTACTGCAGACACATGCCCCCGATTGCTGTCACACCAGCAAGTTTGCAGGTCCTGGTTTCCAATGCCTCCCCCAACATGCATCCCATGTGGTGTACAATTAACCCTAGAATCTAGTGGCACCCCCACCCCCGAACACCTGCCCTATATTAGTTACCCATATCTGTGGTGTCTAGTGACACCTCCAAACACCAGTCCCATATCAGTGAAACATATCCCTGTTGTCTAGCGGCACCTCCTGAACACCCATCCATTAGTTAAGCATGTCCCTGGTGTCTAGTGGCACCTCTACCTCCCAAACACCTGTTCTGTGACACTTATACCTATCCCTGGTGTCTAGTGGCAACCTCCATGCCTACTGAACACCCATCCCATATTAGTTAAACATATCCCTGGTACCTAGTGGCACCCCTGCCCCCAAACATCCATTCCTTGACTGTAGGCAATACTCCTGATGTCTAGTGGCACCCCCACCACCAAACACCTTTCTTGTGACACTGATACCTATCCCTTGTGTCTAGTGGTATCCCCACCCCCTACACACCCATCCCATATTAGTTAAACATATTTGTCACGTCTAGTAGCATCCCCCACTCCCCCCCGAACACCTGTACCGTGATGCCGATACCTATCCCTGGTGTTCAGTGGCATCCTCACCCCCCCCGAGCAACTATGTACAATGGTTCGGCTACTGTGCCAGCTCGGCAGTAGTTAGCATCTGTAAGTCTATGCTTCCTCCTGAAAGCTGAGTGCCTCACTTCCTCAATGCCAGTCTGTATCTGCCAATTCTAGGGATGCAAACTTGAGTCCACACATAACCATGGAGTCCCAAGCAGTTGTGCCCAACAGCCATGAGGGGTGAGCATTTCCAGGTGCTAATGTTAATGTAGCCACGGGGGACCATGAGGGATGCACACTGAGCCTCCCACCATGGAGGGCTAGAGCATCACTTCTGAGATACAGCTGGCGTGATCTCCCTCTGCCAGGTCCGGCTAATGATAGATTTCTGAAATCACTCCAGAATTGTATTCTTCCGCATGGCAGCACACCACAGCAACCCATTTGGGTCGGTTTTACATATATGTTTATGCTGCAGTAAATTTTTAAGTGATGGTCCTTAAAAAAGTATGTCAGACCAATGTCAGGGGTACTGCATCATAGCCCCCTACCAAATGTTGCCCCATTACTTGGGACTCCCAAATCTCATGCTCTCACCGCCATTCTAGGGAAGGGAATGACAACAAGTGCCAAAAAACAACAGAAATTGGCCAGCATACACTACATCCCCTCCCTGAAGGTTGCCCCCCCCCCACCAAATCTGTCGAGGTATGGGGCTAGCAAAGATCAAACAGCAGATCATGAAGCATGGATGCTATTTCTGGCCATGGTGTCCAGTGGTACCCCTACTCCCCCTGAATGCCTATCGACATCCGAACCTGTATGCATTGGCAGTCTAGCTGCCCCCCCACCCCACCTGCTTCCAGTACACCACCCATCCATATCCACTTACCAGGGTCTCTGGGGTGTTCTTGGAATCTTGATACGGTGACCGGCACATCCCTCACCTCCTTGGCCAACAGCCGTATGAGTGGACAGTGTGTGTGCTCACACCTTGACAAAGTACACATTCCAGAGTGAAATGTTGGCTTTTTATACTACTGCTGCTTGCTTGTGAGTATCAACACTGCTAGTTACTAAAATAAAATATTTATGCACTTTAAGTTGTTTTTGTGTTGGTGGTCTGGCATAGTGTGCTCAGACTTTGAGAAATAATGTTGTTCATCATTCAAGTCCATTTTAGTGTCCATGGCCAGCACCATCTCCTTCTGGATTCTCTCTTGCATCTTGTCTAGCTCCCTATTGTCGGTTCAGTAAAAATGTAAATGTAGCCAGCATACTGAACACGGAGCTTCACAGGGTACACTGTGCTGAACAGGACATTATGTTCTCGCAGCCTTCTCTTCCTCCCTCAAAGCTTTTCTGTCTCTGGTGTGTGGAAGAGCATAAATCCAGAAACATTAACATTTCTGGGCCATCTACTTCCAGATCTCTCGTTCGTCTTGTGGCCTTTAGGATTGTGTCTCTTTAGATTACAGAACCCATTTTAAGCAACAGTGTTCTGGGAACTGGTTCGGTAACTTTCCTCTTAGGGGTAACTCAGTAATTCTTCTTGGTGCACAAAGGGAGGACATTAGTGTCAAGCCGCAGAGCCCTCTACAGCCAGGCATCAATTGTAGGGCTCAGTGAATCACCCTCAGACCCCTCTGTAAATCTGTTAATCTACACATTATTTTCATGCAGCAAATTTTATTTGTGCTCCAAGAGAGCACAGATTAATTGATTTTCTTTAACTAATCCTGCCAACACTGTGAGGGCCTTGCTCACAGTGCTTGTTGACTCCGCAGCCTCTGAAGTGTGGGCCTCCACCCACTGCTCGACAGTTTGTAGCAGCTGTGCAAAAGAGTCAGATTTGTTAGTTAAAATTTCAATCACTTTATTCATGTTCTGTATTGTAGTGTTGAGTGAGGTGAGGGTGACCTCTGCTTCGGCTCCATTCCTGGCCTCTGACACCTTCCCCAACTACTTTGATGGTGGCTTGGGCATGAAAATGTCCTGAGCACTCTCAGCTATGTTCCTGGGCTTTCCCATCACTGGATATCTTTTCCGATCTAAGTGTGTATCACAAGCAAATTTCACCAAAATATTAAGTTTCAACTGATGTGGGTCAAAAAATAACTATAAAGTCTTTTAACATCATCCAGTGGCAAGGAGCACTGAGGCCTCTTCCGTGCCTTACCTTTTTCTATGCTGGCGACCCAGGTTTGGAAACAGACTTGGGTCACCAGGGGTTAGCCAGGGCAGGAGAGGATTGAGCATCCAATGGACTGCTCTCCTCTCCCAGGGTGAGGTGGCTACCAACTCTGCCATGTAACTGCCATCGGCTGGAGGCCTGGTGCTAGGCTGGCCAAGATTGACCTATATGGGTGGGTGCTGCAGGACATGCATGCCTTCACATGCATGCTCCAACATGCGTGCTCCAGCATTGGGGAAGGACAAAAATGGAAATATGGGAGGACAGGCTAAATGAAACTATGCCCATCTCCCTGTAGCACGCTCCACAAAGCCGCAGACTGGGGGCATCTTGATTTTCTGCTTTGGTGGAGAGGATGGCCCTCTCCCTCTCCCTCTTAGCCCCGCTGCGGGGGAAGGGGAATCTACAGGAGACTGTCACCAGGTGGTAGCTGGCTGTAGGGAAAGGGGACAGGGCTAATGATCTGCCCATCTGACCAGGTGGTAGAAACACCTTTATAGCAAAAAAAAGGATTGTTTTGCAGATGTATAAATTTACATCTGGACGCTGGGGCTGCTAGCTCTGCCCCTTGGAGGTGGAATAATAATGGATGGTGCAGCACAGTAGAGCTGTGTAAGGCGCTGTCCACACTACACTGAAAACTCTCCTCTGTAACGTTACAGAGGGTACAAACCGATACAGCAATGGTTTGCATTTATACCTGTAACCTTACAGGAGGCGTTTTCATAACCGTTGTTGAAACCACTTATGAGGTGTTTTCAACAACGGTTACAAAAATGGTTCTGCCTCTGTAACGTTACAGCTGAAGTGTGGATGCATGAGCATGTAGCCCCAGCATTGTCCTCAGTGCAGCACGAACTGCATTGTGGGATAGGGTGCCAACTGTAACGGTCACCCGTCATCCACAATGTGGACTGGCTATAACGGTTCCGAACCGTTAACATTGATGGTTCACTGGCAATGTGGACACACTGTAACGTTTATCATCTGCAACGGTTTGAAACCATTACAGGGTTTTAGTAGTGTAGTGTGGACAGGGCCTAAGTGATGGCAACACTAACCCTAACAACTCTGTGTAGCTGCATAACAGGAATTCAATGTTAGCTGCCCAGGTAGGGATGTTATTGAAGTGTTATACCCCAAGATTGGGGTCCCCCAGCAGTTCCCCATAGTCCCCATTCTCACCAGTGTACCCCAGCAAAGGTGCCCCATTAGTTTAGGTGGCAGGGTTGGGGCTAAACGTAGTAAAGGAGCCCCTGCACAGTAAACTGCAGCCTAAAACGTTTTTTCTAGGGACGTGGATATGTGGTTCTATCCACACTATCTAGCACTGTCCTTTCCCCTTTAAATCTTGCTGGAAAGTCTTCAAGCCGACTCCTCCCACCTACCCAGGTGGTATATCCCTCGGCTCTGCCCCATGACGCCGGATCTTCCTTTCTGCTGGAAGAAGCAGGTTCCCTCCTTACCACTCCTGCATTGAGTAGGCCCTGGCATTCAAATCTTCGGATTTACTTCCAAAACTTAAACTCGTTAGAGTTTCATCTTCAACTCGATTTTTGATTGCAACCACGATGGAGGAGCAGTCCTCGCCCGGATTTTGCCGATGCCTATGCTGACAGAAGATGTCACATACCGACCCCCACGCCACGTGCATCTACTGCCTGGGCCATGAGCATGATCCCCATGCTTGTGATATTTGCGGGTCGTTTCACGCATCAGTCATCAAGGACCGCCTCACCCGCCTGAAGTTGGGCTGCCCGTTAAAAACGACATTAGCCAGTCAAATCCAAGGATGCCTGTTACGTGGTTTTTCACAGCTGCGGGGTCCACTGAGCAGCTAGAGCAACTTATGGCTTTCAAGGAGAAGGAGGAGGAGGAGGCTCGGGCTGCCGCGCAGTCCTCTTCGGCTTCAGCCTTTGTTCCTCTCAAGTTGGGCTCCACTTATTCAGGCTCCTTCACAGAGCTGTGCCCGTCTCCTCCAACCAAGGGAGAGGGTCATTTGGGTTCACAAAGCTCTCGCAAGAAGGAGTCCAAGAGAGAAAAAGAGAAGACTCACCGTTGATGTTCTTGGGACTGGGAACGTTCACGGTCTCAGGAATCTCAGGTTTTGACCACGATCAAAACCACGGCCTTGACTGTCTTCACGGTGCCCCAGTCAAGCCAGTCGGTCGAGACGCTGGCCGACAGTGCAGCCGAGATTTTTCTCAACCCAGTCAACCGGTTGTCATCCAAAGAGGCCAACAACTCCTTGTTCAAGACTCTGGTCCTGCTGGTGACCACTGAAAAGTTGGCTCTGCCCACTAAGCCGGACCCTCCAGTCACTGACCTAGACCAGGAGGAGCCACGGCACTCCCCGGCTCCCTCTGAGATCCCCCAGCGGCTGAGGTTGAGGTCTAGGTCCTCTTCATCATCTGGGTCGAGCAGGTCCCGCCGACATCAGCTGCCTCGCTCTCGGCACCATGGAAAGTGGCACTGCCACTGTTCGTCTTCATCCTCCTCAGGTGAGGAGAGGCTTTGACATAAGTTGCGTTGACGCTATGAAGACCTTATGTGGCAACAGTTGGTGTTGTCTGGTCTGAAGACGACCCTGGCTTCCACGCTGACCATTACTTGGCCTTCGCCCGACAGGCCGACACCGATGCCCCTGGCAGGGCTGGTCGACACTGTTCCTCCATCTGTGGAGCCAGTACAGAACACCTCAGTTTGGCCAAAGCTGGCCTATCCACCGATCTGTGGTGGAGCCGCCTACCAGGGCTCTGACCAAGGAGTCTTGGCCGGCTCAGGGGCTTCCCCATTGGCTGTCGGTCACTCTTACACCTGACTGTCCACGGCGGGTTCGGAGTGACTCAGGTGCTAGGCCACTCTGTGCGGATTCCTCGGAGTCCAAGGATTCCTCACTGCACACCTGTCCATGGAGTCGGTGGGGGACCTCTCAATGGAGGAAAGTCCCACATCCTTCGTGGGAGTCCACAGGGATGAAATTGGAACCTGTCCAGAAACGGGTTCGTTATCCCCTTACAGAAATTCTGGATAAAGAGGACTCTCTGATGGAGGCTTTCCCAGTGGCCGAGGCCATTGTTGGCCCTGCCCTGGAGCTTTGGCAGTGCCCTGCCTCCTGCCCTGCACCCTCAGCCCTGATGACCTGCAAATATGTGGTGCCCACCAATACACTCTTCAGCCGAAGGGTTGGTGGCTGTCTCCGTGTTTCGGCACTCGGGCAGTTCAGAGGATGTCAACAGACCACTGGATAAGGAATCCAAGAAATTGAACCACTCAGCTAAAAAGGTATGAGTTGCCTCCTCGCTCGGCCTCCACCAGGCGAGCTCGGCTATCATGATGGCACATTTCTCCCATGCCCTTTTGGGCTCTCTGGAGATTGTGATTTCTCATCTTTCTGTGGACCTCCAGACTACGGTCAAGCAGGTCCGAGACCAGGGTTGAGCTGTGGCCAAAAAGCAACTTCAGACGGCTCTGGATATTGGAGATTCCTGTGCCCACTCGGTGGCGGCTGCATTTGCCATGCCCCGTAGGGCTTAGCTGCAGATCTCGACCTTCACAGCATACACTCAGCACAAGCTGGTGAATGTTCCGTTCTTAGGCACCGACCTGTTTGGGCCCGATGTGGAGGGTCACCTCCAACTTATCGAGAAGTCCGGTGCCACCTTGGACTCTGTTACATCCACCCAGAGGGATCCAAAGGGCTCCAAGCAGCAGAAGCGTAAGCCCTTTCTGCCCTCCACTCCTGTGGCAAAACCAGCCCAGCATCAGTCTGGTTAGCAGGCTCAGTCGTGGTGACCTAGACCCAAGTCCATGGCCTTGGTGGTCTGAAAGCCTGGAGGGAAGGGACCCAGTGGCTCCTCAGCCAGATCCTCTTCCTCCAAGCCTGCTCATTGACAGGATGGGGGCTGCTACCCTCATACCCGTCATGGCTCCCCTGGGTCCTCCTGTGGGGGGCCAGCTCTGCAACTTTCTTTCTGCCTGGTCCGCTGCCACCCTGGACGTGTGAGTCCTGGAAGTGGTTGGTCAGGATCTGCCTCTAGAGTTCGAGCAGTATCCTCCCAGCTGAGCCCGTGTCCCACGAGAGGACTTGGTATCCACAGACACTCGGTCGGCTCTTCGAGACGACATAGCCCAACTACTCCCCAAGGAGGTCATGGTCCGGGTTGCAGATCCTCTGAAACACCCAGGGTTTGTCTCCAGGCACTTTCCTGGTACCAAAGTGGATGGGGGGTTGGTGCCCCATTCTAGATCTGCACGACCTGAATCAACTCCTCACATCCCGCACCTTCTGGATGGTAACTATGTCCCAGATCATGCCATCTCTGGAGCAAGACATGTGGTTTTGCTCTCTGGATCTTCAGGATGCGTTCTTTCACATCCCGATCTGTCTGTCCCACTGAAGGTTCCTCCACTTATGAGCTGAGGGAACCCTCTATTAGTTTCAGGCCATGCCTTTCGGCCTCTTCTCAGCCCTCAGGGTCTTCACCAAATGCATAGCAGTGGTGGCAGCTTACCTAAGGTGCCAAGGGATCCGGGTGTACCCCTACCTGGATGATTGACTGATTGTAGGTCCCTCCAGGCAGGAGGTGGAGCAGTCCAGGGACCTAGCCCTCCAGACCTGCATCAACCTTGACCTCCTGGTCAATGAGACCAAGTCGGAACTCGTGCTCTTGCAAGTGAACAGCTTCATCGGGACACAGTGCGACTCCTACCGAGCCAGAGCCTGGCTCCCAGTGGACAGGGTGGAGGTTCTCTCTTCCTTTGCCTGATCATTTCTGGTTGGGCACTTGTGCCCTGCCCGGGCCTTCCTGCGCCTTCTGGGTTACATGGCGGCCTGCACCAGCAAGGTCCGATGGGTGCATTGGCATATGCTCTCCCTGCAGTGGGAGCTGGCCAGCCAATGGTCTCAGCATAAAGGTCACTTCGACCAGCTGGTCACTTTGACCCAGAGGATGTGGGACACCCTGCAGTGGTGGTTAGTCGCAGAGCATCTGCCGGAAGGGATCCCGTTTGTCCGTCCCGAGCCAATGGTCATCCTGATGACTGACGCCTCTCTCACAGGCTGGGGTGCCCATCTAGGGGAACACAGAATCCACGGGCTCTGGACCACGAAGGAGTCCCAATGCCACATCAATCTGCTGGAGCTCTGAGCAGCCAGCTGGCGCTGACTGCATTTGCTCTATTTGTTCAGGATCAAGTGGTTCAAGTCCAGACGGACAACACCACGATCATGTACTACCTCAACAAGCAAGGCAGGACACACTCCCTGCCCTTGTGCAAGGAAGATCTCCACGTCTGGACTCTCATGCTCAGCCTGGAGGCAGATCTCCTAGCCATCCATGTGGCAGGAACCTCCAATCAGCTGGTGGACGCCCTCAGCCGGGTGGGCGAGGCATCTCATGAGTGGTCTCTCCATCCGGAGGTAGTTCACAGTCTGTTCTCCCAGTGGGACACCCCTTAGGTGGACCCGTTTGCCTCCAGGGAGAATGCAAAGCTGAGGCTGTTTTGTGCATGCTCCCCTCAGCAGGGCTCACTGCAGGGGGATGCTTTCTCAAGGCTGTGGACCCCAGGCCTCTTCTATGCCTTCCCTCCACTTCTCTTGATCCACAGAGTGCTACTCAAGGTCAGGAGGGACAAGGCACAGGTGATCCTGGTGGCTGCAGACTGGCCCTGCTAGTTTTGGTACCCCGGTCTCCTCAGCCTCAACAACAGGCTCCCGAGGCATCTCCCATAAGCCTGGACCTGCTCACAATCAGTCAGGGGAAGTTACTTCACCCGGACCTTCAGTACCTGCACTTGACAGCCTGGTTCCTGAGTGGCGAGAGTTCCAGGCTTTGGATCTCTCCAGAGATATCCTCACTGTGGTGGAGGCATCTAGAAAGGAATTGACCAGAAAATCCTATGCCTTCAAATGGAAGAGATTCTCCATTTGGTGTCAGAGCAATGGGTTGGACCCTTCGTCCTGTCCAGTGGCTAGCATTTTGGACTACCTGTGGTCGCTCTCTCCCAAGGGGGACTTCGGTCAACGACCCTTAATGTGCACCTGGCAGCCATCTCTGCTTAACGAGCGCTGGCTGGTCAGCAGTCAGTGGCACAGGAGAAGGTGGTCTGGTGCTTTTTGAAAGGCCTAGATCACATTTCCCCTCCGGTGCATGAACCATCACCGCCATGGGACTTGTTGCTGGTTTTGGCACAGCTCATGGGCAAGCCATTCGAACCGATCCACAGGTGTGACATAGAAACATAGAAACATAGAATTTGACGGCAGATAAGGACCGCTTGGCCCACCCAGTCTGCCCATTTCCCTACCTAATGGATAAGTTGCAGATCCTAGTTAACCAGCAGCCTACTTCTTCCTACCCCCAACCCCTAGAATTGCCTTATGACTGTCCCATGCATGCTTGAATTTCATGCCTCACCTGTCATGGAAGACCACCTTCTTGGTGGCTATCATGTCAGCCAGAAGAATCACCGAGCTCCAGGTGCTGTCAATGGAGTCTCTTTACCTGGTCTTCCATAGGGACAAGGTTCTCCTGCTCCCCAACCTGAAGTTCTTCCTGAAGGTTGTGTCAGAGTGTAACCTGAATCAGGTGATGACTCTTCCGGTGTTCTTCCCGAATCACACCTCAAAGGCCAAAAACAGGCTCCATACTCTGGACCTGAGGTCAGCGCTTGCTCATTACAAAGAGCACACGGCTGGAGTGCGGGGAGAGGTTTGCCAGCTGTTTGTCACCTACACTGAAGCTACCTGACAGACCTGCAGCCAAGCAGAGAACTGGCAGGTGGATCACTTCCTGCATTGGTCTCTGCTATAGGTTGGTGGGTAGGGAGCCTCCTGGAAGGCTAAGGGCTCATTCTACCCACCATACCGCTGCAATGGTGGCTGCTTCTAGGGATGTCCCTATCCAGGAGATCTGCAGGGCTGCTACCTGGAAGTCAGCACACACCTTCATTTCCCATTACCACATTGATTTGAGTCATGCCGGGATGCTGGTTTTGGGGCCTCAGTTCCCCAATCCTTATTTCCTAGGTAGGGAGTGTGCGCCTTGCATTCCTTCTCCCAGAGAACTGCTAGGAGTCTGCCAGATAGTGTGGATAGAACAACATATCCATGTCCCTAGAAACACAGGTTACTTACCTGTACCAGTAGTTCTAGGAGTGGTATATGTTCATCCACACAGACCCACCTGACCTCTCAAGGCTCAGACGCACAACTTCTGCTTCCAATTGGCAAGATCTGGCATCATGGGGTGGAACCAAGGGATATACCACCCGAGTATGTGGGAGGAGCCAGCTAGAAGACTTTCCAGCAAAATTTAAAGGGGAAAGGGCAATGCCAGATAGTGTGGATGAACAACATATACCACTCCTAGAACTACTGTTACAGGTGAGTAAGCTGTGTTTTTTCTTTTTGCTGCAGCCTGCCCAGCACTGGCACAAGCTTGTGCCATCCCCTTGTCCAGTGCATGCTGGGCAACTGCTTACCTGCCTGGTCGCTATGGACTCGGCATCGTGAACACCAGGGAGGGCTCCATAGTGGCCAGTAACAGCCATTTTTAAGTTAGTGGTCAGTGGTTAGCGGCAGCAGCGGTCAGGAGAGCATTCTTAGGCACCCCGACAAAGAAAAGGAACAAAAGTTTTGTGACTAAAAGGGAGAGAGGGGACGCAGGGAGGTAAAGGTAAATGTGTACCTACAGTCTTCCTGTCATCCCTCTGTAGTGCTAGCAAGTCTAGCTGTGTTGCAGCAGCTCCTTGAAGTGTTGTGGTGCCTCCAATTGCAGCAGGTTCTCCAGTGCAGCATTCGGCGGCTATTGGGATCTGTGGTGTGGGCTCAGTTTGCCCGTTTTTTGTTTTTTTTAAATTAAAAGTGAAGTTTAACTGCTGGTCCCTCGTTGGCGGCACCCACAAGCAGGCCGCATCCCAGCAGTGTTGTCGGGCTCAGGAGGCGTCGTACTATGTCATGGCCCCATAGTCATCCCCTCCACCGCCTGCCTCCAGCACCAGCAGCAACAGCAAGGACATCTCCCTCCAGTTCTTCTTCCCCGGGCCGGGGTGGTGAGTCGGAGGGAGCACCAACTGGCAGGTGCTGACTGCCGGAACTATAAGATAAATCAAAAGTTTATTTCGCGCTGGAGGGCGCACAGGAGGGCAGCTAGTAGTGCATAGCAAAGCCCCTGAGAAAGGGACCCCCCGAGGACAGGATTATTTAAGTTAGGCTCCATTAAGGGAGCATAAGCAGGGACAGGGCATATGTAAAATTAAACTCCCTGGAGGCAGAGTTTAGGGCGGGACATCCCTGAATAAATAAATTCATAAAACGAGGAAGCTGCAGCCAGGGGTAGGGCAAAGCTCCAGTATTGTAGGCCAGTTAGCCAGGTGGGCTATCAGACAAGGTTAGTTAGCCTAAAAGCTTAAGTTTATTTAAAGGATCAAATAAAAGGGCAAGGAGGGACCAGTTAAAGTGGTAGCCACGCTAGCCAGACGGGCTAGTGAAAAGCCAAAAGTTGTTTTTTCCACATTCTGTTCAATTTAGTAAGCCCCAGATTGTATCAGAGGGTGCCCCAGGGTGGAAAAAGGTGGCCAGTAGCCAGGTGACCAGCAGTAGCCAAGCCACGGCTAGTATTTAGCGAGTGGAAAACTCTGTTGTTTTAAAAGTGCACTCAAGTGTTAGCCTTAGCCAACAGCAAGGGAAGGGGAGTGGGTACATGGTTAGCCACCCCAGCAGCGTAGTGACCTCAGCCCGAGCCAAGGGCTAGTAACCTATATAACTGCCCTGTAGCCCCTAGGTCAGGGAGGGACAGTTAGCAAGGGACCCTTAGCTTGCCAGGTAGCCAGATTGCTTGCAGCCAAAGGGTAATCCTCCTGTTAGGCTCTTTTAAACCCAGTTGTCAGTGGGAGGGGGGGTTCATTCCCCAGGGTCCCCGTGTAGCCAGTTATCTAGCACTGTCAAGTTTTCCCCTTGTATCACCTTCCTAGAGTTCATGTTTAGGAAACATTTCTGTGAAACATTCTGAAAGTGAAATGTTGAACTATGTGTGAATTGTTAAAAAGATACAGCCTTTATTGACATTCAGACTACACTTAAAGGGACAGTGCCTGAACGTACAGTGTAACTGCCTTTCTGCTCAAGCTTGCCTTAGTTATTTCAGAACACTGTGGGATTAACCCTCACTTTGCCCTGCATGTACTAAAGTGCCCTTTCTGTCTGAATATGCCTTGTTTGCTCCAAAGGCTGTGGATTAACCCTGTACTTGCCCTTCTTGTTAAAGACTGCCCTGCATGGCACTGAACGGCCTGCTTGTTCAAGAATCTCTTTGCGTAGTGCCAATCCTTTCACCTGATTATTGCTTGACTTCAGACTGTCACTAGCAGTGACCAACCAGAGGCTGTGACAGCTATCCTTCTTTGGACATGTTGGGGCTGGTCCCCAGCATAGAAATAGTGTAGATAGCTCCCTGTCACTTGCTTCTTTTCCAGATCTACAGGTCATCCCTTCCCTAACAGTATAAGGTAGTGCAGGGAATCGTACCAATTCACAGATGGGGATCTGACGCCCTGTGGGTTGGGGTTTTTGTTGCGGGTGTCCAGCCTTTCTAGAGGTTCTCCAGTGGAGGTGTCTCAGTCTTCAGACGTTCCAGTTTCCTGGGTCAGTGGTGACAGCCCGGGGTGGTTCCTGTTCAATGGATCTTCAGTTCTTCATTCTTCACATCAGTCCTTCCAGTTTCCTGGGTCAGTGGTGATGGTTCAGAGTTGTTCTTGTTCAATGAATCTTCAGTTCTTCATTCTTCAAGTCAGTTCTTCCAATTTCCTGGGTCAGTGGTGCCAGTCCAGAGTTGCTCTTGTTCTAAAATTCCTCAGTCAGTCCAGTTTTCAGTCTCAATTCTTTACCCGGGTTAGGACAGGCCACCCAGAAGTCTTCAGTTCTCAGCATCCCTTTGAATTACAAGTGTGTTTTGTTCTTATCGCTGGTTCTGTTGGTACCCAGTGCCCAAGTGCCCACTTCACCTGTTCTACAAGCCAGCCAATGGAAGCACGTGCGCAGAGGTTTCCTTGTTGTGCATCCCTCTGCTATTCATGGCACCCAACGAATCCGAAAGTACTTTTGGGGTGGAAATTATCGTGATGCCATGCATAGAATCTTAGAGTCTTGTGAATAGATCCATACAACCAACATAGAAGTATAGGGTTCATAGACACAGTATAAGGTTTAAAGTTCTAGAGTCTTTACAGATCCATACAACTACCATAGAAGTATAGTGTTCATAGATACAGTATAAGGTTTAGAGTTTCAGAGTCTTTACAAATAGAACCATTAGTAGCTTTAGTAATATTCATGCTTATAGTATAAGGTCTTTTAGAGTAATAGTAGAGAATTGTAGATAAAATTAAATGTTGTTGCACCCCTTTTCTCCTGTTCCAATTTCCATGGTCAGTTGCTCAATAATCATCCTTTTCATGAGTTGTGCCTCCTGCCTATCCATTTTGATGAAAGTAACATCAGGTAGCCAAATAGGAAAAGAACTGCCTTACCACCTAGTTGATTTACTTTTCTAATCTGAATTCTAATAGTCATAATCAATAATACATTTTCCTCCTCAACTCTCGTTCATATCTCTCAGCATGCTTCAGTAGTTGATCACCTTGTACAGCAGACGTTCCGCAGGTCTTATCAGTACTGAATGCAGATAGTTCACTCTTTCCTAGTCTCTCTCCATGTCTCTTTCCCTCTGTTTACTCCGAGACCGGAGCAACAAGTTTTCATTTTTTATTTTTATTTATTTTACAATTTTTGGCCAGGAAAGACACACTAAGCTGAGGCTTGTTTCCAGGTATGTCCTGGCACCACAGGGAAGTTAAGTGACTTACTCATGGTCACACAATATGCAGGTGGTGGCTGTCGGAGTCAGATCCAGTTCTTCAGGTTTGCAGCTCAGTGCTCTTAACTAGTATGCTATACTGCTCCCTGGTTAGGCAAGGAGAGCACCCTGTTGTAATGATGATGAAAACTGAGGGAAGGCATAGCACCACAGAAGTTTTAAAACAGACTGCACCACAGCTGGGGGGGGGGGGTGTTGTTAAGCAAAGTTTAATAAAACAGATACAGACCACAGTTGTTTTGAGATATAGTGGAGTACTTACCCATTGGAATGAACTATTGCTTTCCAGTGGTCATACTGCCCTCATCCTTCAGGCAGCATAACAGTTGCTAGACACTAGTTCATCCATCAAGTTCAGTATTTTCCCACTATATGCCACACCTTTGGTCAATATTTGTATGTTGGTGCCTGTTGTAAAAAAATGAATATGAAGTAGTCTTTTTTTCTTCTCAGAATTAGTGTCTGTGTGAGAAAAATGGTAAGCTTTTGTTTTGCTGTGGACATCTGCAGTGCCAGCTTTGTTCTATAGCTGTTGCAAAATCAAAATATAAATCTTCAGGTTTATTTTGTCCAGACTCCTGTCTCTTGGCACACAGCGAATCAGTGATTGATTTTTAACAAGTCAGCTAACTGGTGTGAGCTTTTGCTGCAGTTGCTGCTGCATAAAACATATAGCTCCTGAGGTAGTACCTACTGGCACTGGCTGGCAGAAAATAAATAAGTAGTAGCCCTTTTTCTTCTTAGGATTAGTGCCTGTGCACACAAAATGAGGCAAGCTTTTGCTGTGGACATCTGCAGCACGAGCTGCCTGCCAGTATTTTTTATACCACTTATTCTTTAGTTGCTATGAAATAAAAATAAAAAACTTTCACTTTTTCTCCTGACTCATGAGAGATCATTTTTGGCAGTTGCCAATTAATGTGACAAGTGAAAATGTCAGACAACCATCATCAGTCAAAAAACATCTGTGGTCGAGCCCATCCAGCAGTGATTGAGAACATGGTCAACACTTGATAAATGTTCGCCATCCTGCTTTCTCCTATACTCTTAACAGTCTGTTGCTGCTGTTTGTAGCTCTACTTGTTCCAGTGCCACCGCTACTGTTCCTGCTCAAGTGTTAGCCTCTGTATCTGAATGCTGTTGGTGCCACACCAGCTGCCACCATCACCACCTCCACTACTGCTGCTGTGAAGACCATGCTGCCACCAAAAGTAATACAGTTGCCAAGGCTACACTTACTGGTACTGTGGACAGTAATATCTGTTCCACTCTGACTACAAGTTCATTGCCTCAAAAATCTGCTTCTGCCAGTCCCACCACCACTGCAAGTTCTTTGCCACAAAATTCTGCTTCTGCCAGTGCCGCTGCACTGGACACCACCATCATGACCCAGTTCATATGCCACACAGGTTGACTCTGCACGCCTAACTGAATGGCCGCTCCGGAGATTTCTCCTTTGCTCACAGTTCGTAAATTGGTTAAAGTCCTCAGTTTTACCGATTATTTTTCGCAAGTTTCAGTTCAGATCTCTGTCTGTGGTACAGTAAGTACTAGGTCGTGAACTAGACATAGTAAACTTGTGGACATTGTAAAAATCAGAGCTTATTCCCAAGTTAGGTTAGATTCCCTCCACAAGTTTACTATGTCTAGTTCACGACCTAGTACTTACTGTACCACAGACAGAGATCCGAACCGAAACTTGCGAAACGTAATTGGTAAACTGAGGACTTCAACCGACTTAATAATCAGAACAGAGGAGAAATCTCCGGAGTGGCCATTCAGTTAGAGGGAGTAAAGAATCTGACAGCTGCGCTTCAAAGTGCAGCAGACAGAGGTTTGAACCAAACTCGAGCTCAACGTTCTATGCTCAGCATCGAAAATTAACTCTACTCTCTGGGGCAGTTTGAGTGCTGGGATTAACTGCAATAGTCAGAATACAGCAAGACTCCATTAGAAGAAACATAATTACTAAGATGAGTAATTTTTTCTTCTCCTCCCAGGCATCCTCATGTGGTGCCCACTGGGCCACCTCCTGTACTGCCACTGCCACAGCCTGAGGGCCCAGTGCCAGTACTCCCTCTTCCACAGCCTTTGGGTCCAGCACCAGTACTGCCTTTTCCACAGCCTGCAGGCCTCACACCGGTCCCACAGATGGTGCCTGCTGGCCCCCTGCCAGCATACTCTATGACGGTCCTGATGCCGCCCTTCCCTTATCTGGCACTGGCCTACCCTTATCCACTGGTATATAACTATCCTTCCCCAGTGGACTGCAATGTCCTGTTTTCTTTCATGCAGAAGCAGATCTCTGCTCCTCAGAGCCCTCCTCCGGCATCCCCTAGACAGCCTGCTAGGACCTTCCATTCCTGGACCGGGAGCGCTCTGGTGATGGTGCCTCCTGAGTGCCAGGGTCCACTGGATCCAGACCCAATGCCAAGACAAGCATCCACCTGCCGGAAGTGAGTCGGAGGAACCGGATGAGGATGATTCTCATTATTTGGAGTCTTCCACCACCTCGGGGGATTCTTCGGAAGGTGAAGAACCAGCTACAGAAGTCCCTCTCTGATGATCTGTCTTTCATGGACGTCATGAGGCACATCTAAACCACCATTGTCTGGGAAACAGATGAACAGGACCCAGAGCAGTGCCACCTGGTCGTTTACTTGCAGAAGCCTGATGCCCACCCCATGGTTGCCCCACCCTTATTAACTCTTATGAAGATGTCACAAGGGCAGCTTGAAACCCCTCAACTACTCCAGCAGTGCCCAAGAAGGCAGACCAGCTCTACCATGCTCTGGCTGGTAAGCCCTTTTTGGGAGGCCAACCCAAGACTGACTCTGTGGTCATCAACGCAGCACATTACCGCATCAGGAAGCTCAACCACCTCAGTGCCCTTTCTCCTGACAGGGAATCCAGGCAGCTGGACCACCTGAGCAAGTGAGTTTTTGCATCCACCACCCTGGGCATCAGGGCCATTAACTACTTGACCCATGTGGTCCAGTAACAGAATGTCTTCTGGGACTAGGCCAGGGACCTAGTTCATGCCTTGCCCGATGACCCCTCCAAGACTTAGCTCACCCAGCTCCTTAAGGCAGGCTCTGATGTGGGCAACCACATTCTTTGGACCGCCTACGATTCTGTGGACACCTCAGGCAGGGGAACAGCTACAGGCATCTGCCTCCAGCGCCATTCCTGGCTCCAGGTGTCAAGATTTGCCTCAGATGTGGAATCCAGCATTTTGGATGTGTCTTTTTGGGGTGCTGTCTTGTTCGGAGGGTGTATCCAGTCTCTCATTTCCTCCCTCTAGGAGTCGAGCCATGCCCTCCAATCTGTTCACTCGCTGTACCATACTCGGCCCAAGACTGGTCAGCGGCCTCCTTTTCACTGCTTTTTCTGCAGGCAGACCCACCCACCCACCAAATATCAGGGCAACTAGAAAGCGGCATCAGCACCTTCCACAGCTGCCACCAGAGCCCCTAGAACTCCCACGGCTGCCATCCTGGTGCCTGCCCCTATCTCCTGATTCCTTAGCCTACCACCCCCTCCAGGACGGGCTCTGGGGGCGGCTGTTGTGGGTCGATTTTCCCTTCACCTCAACGGGTAGTGGACCATTACCTCAGACAGCTGGGTTCTGCAGATCACAGAACACGACCACATGCTTGTCTCTCGTCTGGGAGGAAATTCAGGCACTTCTGCAAAAAAGAGCTCTAAAGCCCCTCCCCCTGGCTCAGTGGCACAGGGGTTCTACTCCCATTTCTTTCTGGTCCCCAAAAAGACCGGGGATCTCTGGCCATCCTGGATCTGAGTCAGCTGAACTTGTACATAGAGTACAAATGCTTCAGGATGGTCACCCTTCAGGGGTTGTTGCCCCTCCTACACTGTGGAGATTGGTTCTGTTCTCTTGACATGCAGAATGCATAACTGCATATCAAAATGTTCCTTCTCATTGGTGATTTCTCTGCTTCCATTTCCAATTCAGGGCCCTCCCTTTTGTCCTCTCTTCAGCCCTCAGGGTCTTTACCAAGTGCCTGGTGGCAGTAGTGGCTGCCTTGCAGAGACAGGGTTTCTACGTATTCCCCTACTTGGATGACTGGCTGTTAGCAGCCCTCTCCGGCTCTTGTTCAGGCTGTGGAGTATACCTTCCACCTCTTCCAGGCCTTGTGTATCACCATCAATCAGCCGAAGTCCTGTCTTTCCCTTGTCAGCACCTCCAATATATCAGAGCGGTTCTGGATACTGCCCAGGGCATGGCCTTCTTGCCCATGGACAGGGTGGAGTGCTTGATGGCACAGGCTCACCTGGTCTCCTTCAGTCGCCAGGGCCCTGCCAGGGTTTTCCTGCAACTCTTGGGTCACATGGCAGTAATCTTTGCCATGATTCCCCTCACCCGCCTTCACATGTGGATACCTCAGTGGACATTGTAGTAGTAGTAGTAAAATTTTATTTATACAGTATAACACCATTAGGACAATTTATGCCCTATTTACAAGTTGTACCTGTGCAGCAAACATTTATACAGGTTTCAAGTTTCCACAGATTACAATAGGTTTAAGAACATACTTTATGAATCATACAATCAATAGTACAAACACAGACGGCCCGGTGGCGCTGAGGGTTGAGGCGCTGGGTGCCACACCTTGCACCACGACGATGACCTGGTTTCGGGAATGAGTCCGGGTTGCTGGGGGTCAGCAGGGGAAGGAGAGGATTGAGCATCCGGAGGACAACTCTCCTCTCCTGGGAAGGGACAGGGGTCTCTGTACGGCGCTCAGATGCTCTCTGGCGGAAGCTGGAGACACAGCAAGTGCTGAGGAGCAGAAGGAGTGGGGGAGTCGTAAACGTCAAAATCAACTCCTTGATGTCAGGGCACCAGCCACTTCCCAGATCAGGGGAAAATGCCTCTTGGCTCCGGCAGAGATGGAGCACCGGAGCTTGCCCCCGATTTGCGGCCGCCCTCCTGGCACCCAACCGCCTGATGTTACTTCATTGTCGGGGTGTTGGAGCCCATGTCGTCCCTGCTTGGGGGGGGTTAACCGAGGCTACATGGGTGATGGAGGACTGACCAGTAAGGAGCAGACCACAGGGGGATGACTCCTTGGTGCTCCCCAGGAGACCAGAGCCGAGGGGGAGAAGGAGGGATAAATAAGAAAATAAAAAATAAAAAATGAGTACAAAAACGATTATGACATATGTAATAAATATTACTACAAACAATAAAGACTAAACATGTTATTCAGTTGCACCCACATCTGAGACATATTGTCCAATCTTTGTTTTAATACCAAACTTGGAAAGTTCTAAATTTCTTAAATCTGGGGACAATGCATTCCAAGTGCTGGCTACACTATATTCATAGGTCATTTTACCAAAGTTATTTATTATCCTAGGCTGTAACAAATCCCTTTTGAGAGTTCAGTGGGATCAGTGCACGGATGACCTGGACCAGATGGTGGCTAGAGCCGGCCAACCTGCTTTGGGGGTTCCTTTCAACTCCTGGCCCCTCATCAGATTCTCATGATGGACACCTCGGGACTAGGCTGGGGAGCTCATTTGGCGGCTCACCAGACTCAAGGCACTTGGACAGAAGCGCAAGAGGGTCTCTACATCAGTGTCCTGGAGATGTGGGTGGTCTTGTATGCTCTGCAGGCTTTCCAGACTCATCTCCTTCCCGGTTCGCTGCTGGTGCAGATGGACAACATGTATGTGGTGTATTACATCAACAAACGGGGGAACTCAATCTTATCCCATGTCAGGAGATGATGAGGGTTTGGTATTGGGCCCTCGAGCATTTATTTTAAGTTTCGGAGTTACACTTTTGAGCCAACAGACTCTTTTACAAAGGTTCCACGTCTTAGAGAACAATAACATGCTATAACAGGATAGGTAAACAAATAATTACACATAGTTATTAACCAGAAGAGCAAAACAGGCAAATTGTTTAGCAAAATTAATATTGCAAGAGGTACCAGAAAAACAAGAGCTGCCAGAGACTTTTGTCAGCTTAAGGCCTGGTGAGGGGCCAAGATGATGGTGGAGAAGTCAGAAACGGGGAAGGCTGCAGGGTATCAGGGGATGAAAGGGGAAGGGGAAAGCGAAAAATTAGGGTGGGGGCCCCGGGGAGCAGGGTTTTTAGAAGGAGCTGTCACAGATAGCACAAGCCACCAAGTACTGACGAAGTTTGCGCTTAAAGGGGCTTAGATTTGAGGTGTTAATGATGTCCTGCGAAAGTGAGTTGTACCAGTTTGGGGCCCTAGCTTTGAAAGAGCACTGCCCTTGGGAGGTCTGACAGTGGGGGACAGAGAAGGCTAGGGCTCGTGGGGCAATGAGGGGACAGTAATGACTGAACACTGGGGGCAGGAGGCCCAAGTACGCCTTCCTTGCAAGAATGCAGGTGTGATGCTTTATTCTCCCACATAGTTGAAGCCAGCTTGTCTGCTCATATAAATCACGTGTGTGTGTGAGTTGAGGAGCTGAGGTGAGGAGCCAACAGGCTTTATTGAGAGCTAGGGTAATGTGCCGCAGAGCAGTGTCGGTAGCGGAACCATAGATCACGAGTCCATAGTCAATAAGCGAGGTAACCGAGCTCTGTATTGCAATCTTCAGTGCTTCAAAGGTCAGACAGTCCTTGTGCCTATATAGCAGTCCTATGCGGGAATTAACGGTTTTGGTGATGTTATGAATATGCACGGCGTATGATAATGTGCAGTCGAGGGTCACGCCCAGGTATTTGAAGTTTTCAACCTGTTCCAATGCGTGCCAACACTATTTTTGATTACCAGCTGTTGGTGTTTGTGCTTGCTGTGTGTGCCATGAAACAGCATTGATTTAGTTTTAGAGTAGTTTAAGACGAGCTTGTGGGACCTGAACCAGGATTCAGCTTCAGTGAAGTAACGCTGTAGTTGTAGCTGAAGGAGAGAAATGTCAGAGTGACTTGTGAAAATGACAGCATCATCCGCATACAAGAGTATTCTGTCTTCACACGAGGCGGGGGGTCCATTCATGAAGATGCTACATAATAAGGGGCCCAGGATAGATCCTTGGGGGACACCCAATCAGGACAGGGCAGGGTGATGAGATGGCATCTCCAATTCTGACCTGCTGAGAGCGGTCACTAAAGAAGCTCTGAAACCATTTAGTGGCTTCAGGAGAAAGTCCTAGGGATGAAAGTTGTTTAGTCAGTAGAGAGTGGTTGACGGTGTCAGACGCCTTTGTCAGGTCAATAAAGCAGCACCGACTGAGAGGTTCTGATCAAGTGCCTGATGGATGTAGGATGTGAACTCTTAAGAGTGCTGTGACCTTTGCAAAAACCATATTGTTGGGGACTCAGGAGGTTGTTCTTTTCCAGATAGTCAACAAGTTGGTCAGCAACTATCCTTTCTAATGCCTTGGAGGGGGGAGTAGGATGGAGATTGATCTGTAGTTGCTTGGTAGAGTCGCATCACCACTGTTGTGGATAGGGCTGACCATAGCGGTTTTCCACTTTCATGGGAATTGTGAAAACATAAGGGAACGGTTAAGAATTTTGGTGAGGGGTGTCAGGATTTCATTGATGGTGAGGGAAATTAGTTTTAAATCCAATGAGTCTCCACTGTGCCTGGTTTTACCAAGCATGTTGAAAAGGTGCTTTCTGACTAATCCCTCTGAGATTGGCTTAAAGTAAAAAGGGGGTCGTTGCAAGGTTCCATGCAGGCTGTCACAGTGGGTAGAGGCTGGTACTGGATCAAAGAAGTTGGGTGGGAGCACATGACTTAGTTCAGAAAAAGTGGTGTTAAAGGCTTCAGCAATGGTGCCTTTATCAAGGGTGATAGTGCCGTTAATGTTGAGCATTGTGGGAGTACTTTTGGAGCGTTTCCCAGTAACCTCTGAGAGGTTATCACACAGCTTCCTCCCATCTTTCCAGGTGCAAGCAGGAGCGTTCCTGTAGTAGTTGGTTTTTGCTTTCTGAATGGCTCTAGTGCAGGCATTCTGCACTGCTTTGTAGGCCTGGGTGTCCGCTGGGGTGTTAGTAGCCTTTGAGCGATACCAGAGCAGGCCAAGGGATTTCATCTGTTCGAGGAGGTTATGGGTCAACCAGGGGTTAATTGTCCCCTGATCATACTCTTTTTGAGTGGGTCATGAACATCACAGACTGAGTTGAAGGATGTAATAAAGTATTCAAGAGCGGTGTCTACGTCTTGCGCGGTGTCGATTGGAGACCAGTCCAGAGTTTGCAGGTGTTCTTTTAGGGGGCCTCGATGACCAGGTAGCAGGACCCGGCTAGCTATGAATTTCGGGGGTGGTTTGTTAAATTTGTTCGACCAAAGGGACAGTACAGGGAAGTGATCACTAATGGAGTCCGGGAGGACTTCAGTTTTGGAGATATGATCAGGCCGATTGGTAAGAACCCAGTCCAGGAGGGCTAAGGTCCCTTTCTTGTAGTTAGTCCTGGTGAGTGACTGTACCAGTTGTTCAAGGTTGGCAGCTACAATGGGATCTTTATAGTAGTTCGCACTTGGGGCCAACCATGACATTAAAATCCCCTAGTAAAACGACTTCTCCGCTACTACCAAGGAAGCTGATGCAGTCAAGGAAGGGGGGAGAGACATTGTTTAGCTAGTTTGGGTGGACTATATACAGAGGCAATGGTCAGAGCCTTGTTAAGAGCACCAAGATGTATCTTGATGGCTAGTATCTGAAAGTCATTCACAGGGTTAGGAAGGGAGATGACATGTCCCTTGACTGAGTCTTTTAAGTAGAGAGCGCATCCTCCTCCTTTCTTATTAAGTCTGTCTAGCCTAAAGACCGTGTAGCCAGGTAAGGATATTGCGGTGTCTTGGATCTTTGGGGACAGCCAAGTTTCAACCACAGATAGTATGTCGAGGTTGTGTTGGCCGATCCAGGCAGAGAGGGCATCTAGTTTTGAGAGTAGACTGCAGACATTGATGCTAGTGAGAGAGAGAGAGAGAGTGGCAGGGCTACTGGATTTCATAGATGTTGGGCTGGTCTGGAGCTCTTGGCCATACATGTTCCAGGTGTCCAATGCCCTGGCAGATAGTCTCAGTCACTTCCGGTCACAGGCTCACGAGTGGGAGCTTCTAACCCCAGTGGTCGAAGATCTATTCGACAGATGGGGGTCAGCCAGAGTTGGACCTTTTTGCATCCCCACTCAGTGCAAAACAGCTGCTTTTTTACTCGCTCGATCCCGGGTCTGGAGTTTTTAGGCAAGACACATTGTCTCTCTTCTGGATGGGAAGGTTTCTCTATGCCTTCCCTCTCTTCCTGCTCCTTCAGAAGATACTGCTCAAGCACCAGTTGGAGGGGGTGGAGATGATTCTCATAGCCCCCTTCTGGACACATTAGATTTGGTTCCCCTTGCTGCAGCAGCTGGCGGTGGAACCTCCAGTGCCCTTAAGGGCCCCTGTGCACTGGCTTGCTCTTCCAGGACCAGGGCACCCTGGTCCATCCAGATCTAAAGTCTGCAACTCCATGCATGGCTCCTGTGGACTTAGTAATTGCCTGCTTTGGAGTTTCCCCTAGGGTTGCTGATGTTCTGGTGGCTGCTAGAAAGCCCTCCACCAGAGCCACTTACACCATGAAATGGAAGTGCTTTTCCCTTTGAGCTGCTTTGCACTGACTGGACCCCTTCACCTGTCCAATGACTCAGGTGCTGGATTACCTTCTCTCCCTTTCAGATTCAGGTTTGGGGTGCTTCTCCCTCAAGGTGCATCTTTCTGACGTCTTTACGTACCATGCACCTATTGAAAGCAGGGCTGTGGCTCAACTTGAGGTGTCTCACGCCTTTCTGTGGGGCATTATGCATCTGAAACCTCCCATCTGGGACCCAGTCCCTACATGGAACCTCAGTTTTATGCTGGAGAAACTCACATTACCTACATTTGAACAGGCCGTGAGTTGCAAGCTGCACTTTCTGTAGTGGAAAGTGCTCTTTTTAGTTGCTTTTACTTCTTCTCGAAGGATTTCTGCGCTTCAGGCTCTCATGTGTAAGGAGCCTTATTTGGCTTTTCACAAAGACAGGGTGTCTTTGTGTACTAACCCTAAGTTTCTTCCCAAGGTAATGTTGGAGTTTACTTTGAACCAATCCATCCACCTACCTGTTTATTATCCTGACTATTCTAATCAGGGACAGGCTTTGCTGCATACTTTGGATGTACATAGAATCTTGTGATACTATATGCACCAGACCAAGACTTCGAGGAAGTCCGATCAGTTGTTCATTTCGTTCGCCCACAAGAGAGAGGGTACTCTGGTCTCCAAAAAGTGTTTGTCTAAGTGGTTAGCCAGTTGCATTGTTTATTGCTACCAGAAATACAAGAACCTTCAGGGAGTGGTTAAGGGCCATTTCACCAGGGTAAGACTACCTCTATGGAATGTTTCTTCTGTGGAGATTTGTGCAGCCGCCATGTGGAGTTCTGTCCACACCTTCACTAAGCATTACAGTCTGGACATTGCTTTTAGGCACAGGGCCGGTTTTGGCCTTGCCATTCTACAGGGCCTTCTTTCTTAGGCCATTGGCTGTTGTCTAATCTCCTCCTGGTGCTGCTCTCTGTACACTACTGAAACTGCTTGGGACTCTCCTGTTGGTGTTGGCCTGCTGGAAGAGCCTCCCTCGAAGTAAAATAGTACATTTATGTAAAAACTTACTGTAACAGTAGATCTTCGGGAGAAGCTCTTGCAGCAGGCCCTAATTTTACCTCCCTCTTTCCCCCTTCTTTTTCTCTGCTGTATTCCTCTTCCATTTGCATGGGTTTTCTGCTTCTCTTTTCCTTCTTGGCTCTTGGTAACCTCCACGGTTCTTCTTTCGCTGCCCGCTCTGGGTCTCCAGTGGGAGAACTGAGGAGGGTGTGGGAGACCGCCCACCTTTATAGGATAGGCTGACGTTAGAGGTTGACATTGGCAGTGGGTGGTCCCCTGTGGTAGACTGCTTGCTAAAAAGTTTTCCATGTGGTCCTGTTGCCTGGTGGCTTAGTCCTGCCAGTGCTGGCCTGCTGCAGGAGCTCCTCTCGAAGATCAACTGTTACGGTAAATTCTTATGTAACTATACTTTTCTGACTAGTTTGATTGTGGATTACCCCCGAGGGCAAGGCCGTCGAGGAGAACCCCTCTTAACTCCCCGAATGGTGCCTCATGGTGATCTGGGGGTAGAGTGCCTCAGCCTGCTGCATGTGGCTCAGTGGGGGGAAGGCAGACATCCTCTTGCTTCAGCCATGGTTATTGTAAGGTGTGGCGTGCAATAATGTAGAGGCACGTAGGCGCTGACGTCTGGCACACCTCCCCTGGAACCTATGAGCATCGGTCACAATACCCTCAGCCTCCAGCAGGGGTTACTCAAGCACTGAATGCTTTTTCCTCCCCTCTCCCAGAGAAGGAGAACAGTCCATTGGACACTTGATCCTCCTTCCCTTGGCCAGCCTTCCAACTTCTTGGGCTCACATCTGAATCCGGGTCTTTGACAATTTCCTTAAGTTCTTTCTCCATGAGGGCTATGAGGCTGGTCAAAGGCATAACTTTTTTTCTGAAGCACATACTGACACCACAGTTGCCATATCCACCATTTTGCAGAAGCACATATGACATTCAGGGTATTTTCTTGCCAAATACCCCATGGATGAGAGCTGTCTCACAAGACAAACACTTCATATGACATGTGAGTAAATAGTGGCATATTTCACTGCAAAGCAAGTGTTGACAAAAATTCCAAGATATACCCACACTGAAAAAACAAGTGCATCATGGTTTCCTCCTGTAAGTTTTCTGTGATGTCCGACTCTCCTTTCCTTTGACACCTTTTACATTAAGTCTGCCATGGCACAGAGCCAAATTACATCCCGCACCTTTTTGGGGGATTCTGTCATCTATAAACTGTTTACCAATTACATTTCCTTCTACACCTATAGCCACGGAAAATACTGGGGAAGTTAAAAAACAATCCAGTATTACCCTGTGGTATAACTTCTTCCCTGGGTTAGTAAGGACAATGAGACTATCCAAATGGCATTGTTTAATTTTCATAAAACAGTCCCGAACATAGGAGGTTCCTGACCTACCCTTCCTTCTGATGACTTTCAATTTACCCTTTCCCAGGCTGTTAACAAAACTTCACATTTACATTTAAACAAAGCTATCCCATAAATGCCCATACTCTGAAATATTGGCTGAATGTTAAAACTCAAAAATGGACGGTTAAAGAAAACAGCCAGAGTCACCATTTTAAAGAGGATATCTGGAATTTTTGTACCTGGCTTGCTGTCTGTGTTTCTGATACCTGTGATATTCCAAACATGCATTTATTTTAAAAATGTCTTACTTCTTTTAATATTAAAACAAGCATTTTTATCCGTCAAACCAGGAAGTAACCACGTTGTGCGTCAGTGACTGCACAGCACAGCGTGTGATGTATGCTCCTAATCTGGTCGCAGTAGAGAAAATGGGCAGCCTGAGTGGGTTTGAGCTGTCAGTACAGTTCACTTCTCTTATAACAGACATTGTTATAATGGACAGTTGGTTATAGTGGACAAAAACTGATTTCCCAAATCAAATATATAAAATCCAATATATTTTTCGCTGGTTATAATGGACAGAAACTTTGCTTATAAAAGACATTATGACATTTTATGAGTATTTAAAGTGCTTCTCTTCTGGGGTGGGGTATCCAGAGCTGGTGAGGAAAGTTGGCAAGTGTACAATTAAGATGGAACTGAGCAGAGATTTTCAGGCAGTTTCTTACAAAATAATTCTCCACAAGCTGCATAAATGTTTATTAATCAATTACTGTAAAAGAAAATTATTTAATATTTCAATTTAGCACTGACAGTAAAAATTGCCTTTGTTTTTACTGTCCTGGAACCCCAACATCAGGCACTACAATTTCTGTTATTACCTTCAGCAGTCAGCTTCTTTAAAAAAACTTTAGCTCCCTGGCTGTAAAATGACTTTAAACAAGCACAGAGTACAGAAACATATATGCTAATCAGGATTTTGAGTAAGCTACTAAGTTTTATAATGGGTTCTCATTTACTCTGAGCCCCTGCTCACACATACACACAGACACACTTAGTATGTGGGCTCCATCTCTTCTAGATGTAGTGGACACTGGATAAAATGGACAAAAGCTATATGCACAGATGCATCCATTATAACAGGCTTTCACTGTGATAGAAAGTGACAGCATTGATGAAAGCAATGAATTTTTTAGTGATCCCATACTCACCGATGACCCTTATTATCTGGACCCCATTTTCAGTGACAACGATTCATCTGCAGATGAAGGGAGCTAAGAACACAGTAGTGAAAGCAGCCATCTATTAGACACTGCAAGGTTAATTATTGAGCCTGTCTTGTAGGTCTCAAAACGTCCCTCCCTCTCTTCGTCTGATCATACCCTCAGGCCACAACGGTGCATGACAACAGTTGATGTAGTTAATCTGATGGACCTGCACTCTAAAATTAATTGTTCACAAGACTTGTATCCACCTGTCATAGGGGCCCCTTGGGCTTCTGTACAGGGGACAGACCCGAGAGCTGGTCCAGTGAAGTTTGGGGTGGGCTGTCAGTCCCAGCTTGTAACTACAGTTTGAGTGCTGTTATGTCTCCTGTTGTCACCTGCACTACCAATGTGAAATCCAGTGCAGATGGGAGATGGGAGAGTGCAGGCAAGCATGCAGCACACAAAAACAGATCAGAATTGGTCAGTCGCACAGGGTGGTGTGCCTTCAGGTCCTCTGGCAATAGGAACTAGTGGACCATGCACTCTATGGCCTTGTTTCTGCCCACATTTACTGTACCAACCTCCTTGCAATGAAAGTCCAAAGTGTTCATTTAGGTTGTACATCCAAAACACGTATCATGGGTGGGATTGACAGTCTGGCAGTATCAAAACCAAATCAGTCTGTTAGCGAAACTAAGCATTTCAGGCTCTGTAAGGGTGCAGGGGCAACCATGGAGAATTTGGGCCCATAAGCAAATAACATCTGGCCTCAAGGAGGAATGATTACTGAGTTGAGTGAGCTCTGGCAGAAGGGCTTGTGAGTTCAGGAAAGAGAGCCATCATGTTCCCAGGACACATCATAGCACAGGACCAAAGCAGGCGGCAGGGCAAAGCGATAGCACACCAGTGGCTAACCAGGTACAGAGGAGCTAGGGGACAGATCAGTCAAACTTTAAGAACATATGGTCTGGTGGAGAAACTGATGAGGCTGGGAGTAGGCCCTTTGATGGTCAGATGGATTGAAAACTGGCTAGCTGGACGCACCCAGAGAGTAGTGGTCTGTGGGGAGCTCTCAAACCCTAGAGAGGTTGGTAGTGGGGTACCGCAGGGCTCTGTCCTGCGTCCGATCCTGTTTAATGCATACATATCGGACATCAGGGAGGGTATAGGGTGTGAAATGAGTCTCTTCACTGATGACTCCAAGATGGGAGCAGTAGTTGAGGGAGAAGAGGGGAGGTTGGCCCTGCAAGGGGACCTGGACACCCTGGAAAGCTGGGCTCACACATGGAAATTAAATTTCAATTTCACCAAGTGCAAGGTGTTACATCTTGGGTGGGGAAACCCTAAACACAGTTACACCCTGGGAGAGGAGGCGCTGGAGGCCTCAATAGGGGAAAAAGACCTAGGGGTCATAGTGGATGCGTGTATGAATAACTCTGAGCAGTGCAGGAGAGCGGCTAGCAAGGCAAACAGGATGTTGGGATGCATTGTAAGGGGGATCACCTCTAGGAGCAAGGAAGTGATTCTGCCACTGTACAATGGGCTGGTTAGACCACACCTTGAGTACTGTGTACAGTACTGGAGACCACACTTGAAGAGGGACATACAGCTCCTGGAGAGGGTACAGAGGAGGGCAACTAAGATGATACGAGGGCTAGGGGATTTGACGTATGAGGACAGACTTGAGGAGCTCTGCCTGTTTTCATTGGAGGAGAGGAGAGACAGGGGGGACATGATTGAGGTCTTCAAGTACCTCAAGGAAATAAATAGGGTAAACATGGAGGGGATCTTTAGACTAAAGCAGGGAGGTATCACCAGAGGGCATGGTTTGAAGTTGGAAGGTGGAAGGGTGAGGGGAAAAGAGGAGGAGGTTTTTCACTGAGAGGGTGGTGGACCCTTGGAATGCACTGCCTGCGAAGCTGGTTCAGAGATCCACAGTGGAGGGCTTCAAGAGAGGGTGGGACAGACACAGAAAGTGGATGTATCCGATGATGGCCTGTCCCAGGGGGGTGGGGATGGATGATAGGGGTTTCTGGAACACGGGGGGAAGGCCTTGGCACCCAACTAGGGATCTGAGGTTCGAGCAGACTCGATAGACCGTAAGGCCTAATCTGCTGGCAAATAGTATGTTAGTATGACACACAGTACCTTTCAGGTAGCTGGAGCAGTATGCCAAGCACCAGATCTCTCCCCCACAGCTGCATCTTCCTGGTTCACATAATCATCAGCATCCTGGGCTTTAGTGAAAATGTAAGATGGACTACCTGGTCTGGAAATCTGTAGCTTGGATGGATACAAGTGTGCAAATTCCCAGCCCCTGAGATGACGTTTTGACTTTATAGCTGTGAACTGCTGGTACTTTAGCTAAAGGTCTCTGCTAAAGTCTTCAAACAACTTGACTGCTCAGTCAGTTGTTTTATGGGGTTATGCAAGTCTGCTGCTCTAAGCATTCTCCTTGTCTTGAAATCTAAGGGTCTAAATCAAAGCCAAACTGAATCTGCCAATTTCCAAATTCACTCACTTTAGAATGTCCCACTAATAACTCCCTGGGCACCTCTTGGCCACCAATTGTCTGGCACAATTCAAAACTGACCTCAAACAGCACCTAATAACACTCTCTAAGTGCACCTGCCTCTGAGTCCAGCCACACCTGCTCTCTCTCTGCCCCCCAGCAAGCACTAAGCAGGCCTCAGGTACCCCCTTCCTCTGTCCCTTATCATGACTTGCCCCAGCAATCAGTTTGCGTCATGCTCCTTTGGCACCCACTACCCCCTTCCCCAACTCACAGTCCCATGAGTTTACCTAACAGTCACTACTAATGCAGGCTGCCTGACCATGCCCCCTCACACCCCACCATTTTACTCTAGCATGTCCTCTCTGCTCAGCCTCCCCTCACCCCACCATTTCTCCCTATACCTTATCACCCTTCTTCCCCCACCCTTCACCTCCACTGCAGTACCTACCTCTCTCTCTTGTACCTCCTTTCTTCACCCCACTGCCAGCTATCCCCATCCCTCTGAACTACTGACAAGAAACTTTGTGGCTGCTTATTCCCCCCACCCTCATAAAGTGTTTTTTCTTGTTATTTTAACTTGTACCTATGTTTTTGGTTATTCTGTAAGTTCTGAATCCAAGCTGTATCGTTCATTGTAATGTACCTTTGCTTTCTCCTATTGTACTTTGTTTTGCATTCTGTGACATGGAACGTTTGTAAAAGAGCTTGCGCTAAAAGGTCTTTTCCGAATCACTAAATAAATAAAATGAAAATTATAGGCCAGCCTGCCAGCACAGCAGTAGCGCTACTGCTTGTTTGGAAGCCAGCCTGAGTGTCTGATGGCCAGCTGGGGGGAGGAGTATTGAGCATCTCACGTACTGCTCTCCTCCTCGGGAGGGGGGAGATCTTGGCTCTTGCTTGACCACTGGTGGAGGCCAGGCACCCGACAGCTGGTGCAAGCAGTTGCTGTAGGCAGGGCAGACATCAGCATATGTGCCTCTGACATAATTACATGTCCCGCCTCCTAGGGAGAAAACAATAAAACTTGGCCCATGCAGGATGCCACCCACCTCGCACCACAGGTCCTACATCACTGACCCTTAGCACCTTTGGAGCCGTATCCCATCTGCCTGCAGGAGGAAGGGCCCCTACCAATGGCCCCACACTGGGGGGGAAATCCAGGGCATAACTCCAGGTTGGTTAAGTCCTGCTGCAGTGGACAACTGGGCTAGGTGCAGGGTAGAGCTAATGAGGGCTGGTCCCTAAAGTACAACAAATAAAAAAAAAAAAATCCTGCTAATGCAGCTCAGAAGCAGCATGGAGCTGTCAGTGAGAGATTCGGGACCATATGTCACTTCCAGTCCAGCATCTGAATCAGAGTGGCAGCCGTGGTCAACATAAATGCGGAACAAGAAATAAAGAATAAAATGACACCAGGAATGTGGAAAACAATAGTTTCATTGCGATTCATCTGACAGGGACCTGTGTGTGTGGGAGGTAAGTTGCTTTTGCAAATACTTAACCACTGGATCCCCTCTTTAAGTCCCATTTCTTTAATGTTCCAATAAGTGTGCCCTCTTTTAACAGGGTTCATATGAGTACCCCATAGTACGTGAAAAAAGAGGCTATACAGCCTTGTCGCTAAGTATGCTGATGGAGGGAATACAAAAATTAAGAAAAAAAAGGTCGGTATTAAAAAAGTTTAAGCCATATAGACTCTTTTTTTTTTTTTGACATTGTCCAGCCACACCACTTATTGACCTGAAGTTCTGCCATTGCTAAGTTATCTGAATTTAAAGTGGTCATATTTGGTCCCCTAAACCAAATCCCCAGTATTTTAACACATTCTGTGGTGATGTGAATGCTGTCAATATAGTTTTCTAGGATAATTCTTATTTTTCTAGGATAATTTTTTTTTTATTGACCCACACACCTATACTTCTATCCTTAAGTTTGGCTCCAGCTACCATGCAGAACTTTTCAAAGTGCCATAAAGCACAAAGCCCATCTTCTGAATTCTTTACTAGTAAACAAATATCATCTGTGTAAGCTGGTGCCTATATTGGTACCACATGCAGGCCCGCTGTGGCATGTTTCATAGTCCTGTCTTGTTCAATACATCTTAATACTGGGACTATACAAAAGGCATAGAGCACCAGACTAAGTGGGCAACCTTGTCTCACCCCTCTGACCAGTTTGTATGGCTGACCAAGCCTCCAATTCACCAAGGAGGTAACCATTGCATTTTTATGTAGTTTTCTTAAACAAAATCAACGAAATGTGGAGGCAGCCATAATACTTGAGTACCTGAAACATAAAATCATGCTGTACTCTGTCAAGACCTTCTCCTGATCCAGGGATAGGAAAAGGCCTTCCGCTGCTCCCGTCTGCCCACTTTACAGTATTTCTCTCATTAAGGTAAGATTATCACTAGGACAGTGCAGGTTTGTGTAGGGGTTACTAACAGTGATACTACCAATGCCATACATTTACTTAGAATCTTTGCAGATATCTTGATATCTTAAGTAAGGTCAGGGGTCACCAGTTACTGAGATCATTCTTATCACCTTTCTTAAAAATAAAATAAAAAAACATAATTCCCTTAAACATTTGGTCATCCTGGCAGTCATCCTTTAACAAGATATTAAACATGTCTGTCACAGTAGTAGCTAGTTCCTCAACATAAGTCTTGTATAGCTCTCCTGGTAGACTATCCATGCCAAGAGCCACTGTAGTACTTGGGGATTTAATTGCTTCTCTCTTCTCCTCAACAGAGATATCCTTTAGTAATGCATTGCAAACCTGCTCTGAAATGGGCGGGAGTGGGGGTGGTGAGGTTTGCAAGGATTCTAGAAAGTCTTTAGCCTGTGAGGGCTGTTGTCCTGGACGCCAAATCTGTGTTTAAAGTACCTAGTAATTGTGGTTTGCAGAGATTCTGTAGTAGTTACCAATGACCCATGTTCATCTTTTAAACCTGTCAAGACCCTATATTCTGTTCTGTCTGTGCATGTGTCAGAGGGGTTGACCTGGCCTTTTCTGCCCTGTGTGCCATACTTTTGTTCCTGTACCAAAGTGGACATCCTGTGATGTTGATACAGTGCCATCTGGTTTTTGATTTGCAGAATTTGAGGAGAATAGTCATAGTCCAAATTTTCTGCCATGCTTAAAAGTTTTTGCAAATGATGTAAGTCCAAATACTTCAGATAGGAGACATTTTTCCTTTTCCTAGACAAACAACCAAGAACGTTTTTAAGTTCTAGTTTGAAAGCTGTCCACCCAGTCATACATGTCAACTAATGTTAGTTTATCTTTAATAAAATTCCTAACTCGTTGCTTGAAAGGTTTCCTCTTCCAGTCAGGAAGTATTGCATCTCTACAGTTCCTGTTTAACAGTTTTAATGGGAATCAGTACCTATGATCAGTCTTACTATTTTATGATCTGATGTTTCCACTGGGGTTATTGACGTGGAAGTAGTTTGTAACCAAGGAGACACACATATAAAATCAATTCTAGTAGCTAGCTGACCTTTATAAAATATGCTACCTTCACATTTGTGTCTGGTATTAACAACACCTATTAGACATGTGGAGATGATCATGTTTACAAGATAATTAGCATCACAATAATTCTTTTTCCTATTTGAGGCTCGTAAACAACACACACACTGTGACGTATACAAGAATGGTTGGATGGCTTTAAAGACCTCAGTTCTCTGTGACAAATTTGTGGTACATACCAATTAATAAATCTGAGTTCCTTTTCTTGATGCAACACATGTAAGACACTTAGTGTCAGTGGCTCAGTAGGTAGCACACTTGCCTCTGAGACCGGGAGATCAGAGGGCTGTGGGTTCAGTTTCCACATCTGGCACTTGGGTTAATATCCCAGTACTGACACTGTAGTGCAGCATGAGAGGGGTGCTGCACTTCTGAGGTACCGTCCTTCGGATGAGATGTTAAACCGAGGTCCCATCTGCCTGGATTGGTGGTAGCTTAGGTGGATGTTAAAGATCCCATGGCATTTATCAAAAAGAGTAGGGGAATTTCCCCGGTGTCCTGACTAAATTTCCCTCATTCACTAAAAATGTCACCAACAGCTTAATCTTATTCAAGGTCAGTTGGCATTCATCTGTATCCCCCTCCCCCGGGTCGTGCCTGAAAATAGGCAGCATTTGTCTAGTGCACTTACCCAGTCAACAAAAACTAAATAAATTAAATAAAAAATAAAAGATATGGACTCTTCCCAGTATAATACTAGATCTGTGTTTTCACTTTAACTGAAAAGGAAGAAAATAGAATCCCTAGTCCAGAACAACAGCCTTCTCTGTGGACCAGTATAATGGACCCTGTGGCCATAATTTTCTGGTGGCAGATATGTCCCCTAAAGTGTACTGTCTTGGATTGTGGAGCATGGATTCATGGGGAGAGGGGGTCATATCAAAGGAATCTGACTGGGTGACCAAGGAACTAGATCAGGGTGGAGTGGTGGACGTAGCCTACCTAGATTTCAGGAAGGGTTTTGACACTGTTCCACATAGGAGACTAGTAAGCAAGCCAGGTATCTTATGAGTAGGTCCAAATGTACTAATCTGGGTAAGAAATTGGTTTTGGGATAGGTGGCACACGGTAGTGGTAAATGGAGTTCACGCCGAGGAAGGTAGGGTGACCAGTGGGGTGCCTCATGGATCAGTGTTGGGGCTAGTCCTCATTTTTTTTTTGTTAATTTTATTGTTGTTAGTTTATAAGAAAATTTCTCATACAATTAATTCACGATACAGTCAAACATACCTATATGACATGCAGTTTAGCAAGATGTTATACATTACTACATGTTTCCGTTAGGAAGTATATTTGATGTATCCAGTTTTAGACCTTATCGGAACGGTATTACAACTTGTAGGAATTAAACGTTCCCCACCTTTATGAAGTAGATTAACTCATGCCAACACTAAGCCATAAAAAGTGTGTGACCTATAGCTCATGATTAAATATCTACATACTGTATTTCCAGGCTGTGTTAGTACTTGTGTGGTCTCAGAGTGCTTCAACACATGGGTATCCCTGATTAAGACAGAGCCCCCCCCACCCAAGAATCTGTAAGTGTGTTGAGGACCCTTCATCAATAAAACAATTTCAAAAACTAGTAAGATTAATAACATACTAAGACTGTAGGTCCCCAGGCAAGCATACAGTGCACTTATACAACCAAATTTATGCAACCATGTTAACTGATAGCAGCTTCCAATAAAATGTGTAGGCTATAAGCCAAGTGACAAGACTAACATTGTTCAAATCACAACTGTTTTAACAAGCATTTGTCAATGCCGAATGTTTGCTTGCTGATACTAGCATTGGACATGCAGCAGTTAGACAGATGCAGAACAGGAATGGCAGTGAAGTACTGAACTCATGCCAACCCCACCTCCACCCTGCAGAGATGGACAAGCATTGGGGTGTGCCTTTGGGTCATCGCCCATAACGCTCATGGCATTTCACCTCACCCTATCCTGCAGATACCGACAAATGTTGAGGTGTGCTTTGGGGTGTTCGGCTTCACAGTCACCCCATTCCATAAGGACATATGCTGAAATGGGTGCAGTATAGTAGAATGGGGTGAACTCTGGGGCTGAAGAGTCCAAAGCACACCTCGATGCCGGTCATTGGCTTCAGAGTGGGGGTGGAATGGCATGAGCATTATGGCCGGCAATCCAAAGGCACACCCCTGACGTCTGCACAGGGTGGGGCATTATGGTTAGAAACCCTAATGCCCCAGGCGTTTGTTGGTATTTGCACTACAGATTTTCAGCATGGCCTTTTTGTGACCCCCATGAAAGCATTTGGGACTGCTGCTCATGAACAGTGGCACTGTGATTTTGTTAATCTGTCCCGAACGTTGATTTCCCACAGTGACTGTGTCATTCTGCACCAGATGTGCAAAAAGACAGTTCCGGCAGGATGTGAAAAATTACAGCTGTACCATTCATAGGGAGGTGTGAAGGGATGGCAATGCTGAAAATCTGGAGTGAATATGTCAAAAATGCTCGAACTTATGAGCGTACATGGAAACTGAGCAATGCACGCTCATAACAGTCATTTAGTGGAATTATTTCACCAAATTTTCAACATAGGCATTTTGTGACCTCTGCTCTTGAACAGTGTCACTATGATTTTCTTAATCTGTCCTGAAGGTTGATTTCTTACAGTGCCATTGTGCGCCAGATGTGAGAAAACACATTTCGGACAGGATGTGAAAAATGACAGCTGTACTGTTCGTTAGGAGGTGTGCACAAATGACAATGTTAAAAATCTTGAGTGAAAATATTACAAATTCTCGAAGTTACGAGTGTCGTGGAAACTGCGCAATGCATGCTCGTAACATAGACATTTTATGGACTTTTGTCACCAAATTTTCAACATAGGCATTTTGGGACCTCCGCTCATGAACAGTGGCACTGTGATTTTCGTAATCTGTCCCGAACACTGATTTCACAGTGACCACGCTATTGTGCGCTGGAAGTGTGAAACACATTTCAACCGGATGTGAAAATGACAGCTGTACAGTTTATTAGAGGTGTGAAAATGCCAGTGTTGAAAATCTGGAGTGAAAATATTACAGATTCGCAAAATTCTGCAGTGTGCGTGGAAACTGCGTACACTTCACCGTAACAGAACATTGTTTGGAAATTTTTCACCAAATTTGCAAGATAGGCTTTTTTGAGAGCCCACCTGATGAACAGTGACACTGTCATTTCGTTAATTGGTCCCTAAAGGTGATTCCGCACAGTGACCGTGAAATCACCTTTCAGGACCGAATAACCAGATGGCAGTGACTGAATTCATGAGATGGAGTCCCAAGAACTCCATGTTGAAAATGTGGTGCCAAAATTTGCAAAAATGGCCGAGATATCCACCTAAATTTAAAAAAAAAACATTTATGCCATTATGCATTTCTTCAGTTTGCAGTCGGCTTTAAAGAGTGCAGACATATTCCTGCTCCAATCAAGATCAATGACTGGGTTCCAGGAGGTAAGTATGGGGTGAGGGGTGGGGAGGTGGGGCGCGAGAGGGTGGGTTGGGGTGGGGCCACAGACAGTGAAGGACTGTTTTCTGTTTCACAGGGTTTAAAAATAAAACCTTGCAGGATGGTTTTCTTTTACAGGGACAATGGTAACTCTGGGGTGGGCTCCCAGCGTGCCACTTGGGTGTTTGTTGGGAGGGGGGCTGAAGCCGATGAGGATTGGGCACCCTTTCGGCACATACAAAGTGTTTGGGGGGGGCGCATGAGCCGAGGGGGATTAGGCACCCCCCTCAGCACAAGCGAATGGGGGGCATTATGCCGATGGGGATTGGGCTCCCCCATCGGCAAATGAACTTGGGAGGGAGGCATGCTGACAGGGGGATTGGGTACCCCTGTCGGCTTTCATGGGGACGGTGAGAGATGGACGGCGACTGCCGCCGCCATGTTTATTCAGAACAAATGAGGGTGACAGTATGCCAATGGGGATTGGGCTACCCAGTCGGCAAATGAACTTGGGAAGGGGCATGCCGACAGGAGGATTGGGCATCCCTGTCGGCTTCCATGGGGACTGTGAGAGATGGACGGGCAACAGCCACCGCCATGTTTAGTTAAATGGGACACCAGACAAGGCAATCTGTGATTCGCCACTGGAATCAGGGACCGCCCCAGCAGCAAAAACAGCTGATTGTTAAATGACAGGGCGCTCCCTGATTGCAGCGGCAAATTTCTTTCAAGTTGGTGGCACGCTACAATACTGCTGTCATCAACAGTGTGCTCTTCTGTTGGCACCACAGAGGCCAATCCCAAAATGGACTGCTGGCATTGGCCACAACAGTGCTGCATCTCCACAACTCGCCACCACAGCAAGCTGCCGCAATATGTTTGCTTGCGCATGCACGCAAGTGAACGTAAAAAGTCCAGAAACCTTATGGAAAATGTTTAAACTATAAACAGTTTCTAACTATCTGATTCACAACAGTAGTGGTTATCGATATCCATGATTGCAGAGGAGCACAGAGCAGGGCTGTTAGGTTGGTGCTACAAGGTCGGTGCCATCTTTTGCCTGTACACGCAAATGTCAAGGATAAGTGCTCAGTTAATATAAAACAAATTGGTAGCTAGAGATGAATATGGCATATTTCTTAAAAATTTAAGCTAAGCCAGAAGTCTTGCATGGCTTGCCACGTCAGTCAGTAGAATAGGTTGTGCCACTGACGACCCATATACCTCGTCCCAACCCTCCACTCTCCCAAAGCTGCCTATTTACAGTAGCTGTAGAAAGAAGTCATTCTGTCTCTTCTTCTTGCTCTTCCTGGTTCTACGATCCAAAGTTCATACTTATTTTGTTGACAAGTGCTCCCGTGTCCTTGGGGCTGCTGAAGAGATATTGTTTCACAGTGGGGACTATCTTTAGCTTGTCCAGGAACTGCAGGTTGTGGGATGCCCCAAAGGAGCAGAGAACGGTACATTCCATCAAAGGCTTTATGCCTTTCAAGAGTTGCATAGCTCAGGTAGGTGAACAGGGAAATGTTGCCTTCAGTGTCCATGATTGATGATCCCATCTGCCTTGCTGCATCCTGCTTGCAGCCCCTTTCGTGTGGCCCCTGCAGAGTAACCAACAACATATGAGGAGCTGAAATGCCAATTTTTTTTTCTGGGGGGTTGTTTGGAATGATGACTGGGGATGGCATCAGCTTCAGTAGTCCACCCAACCAAGGTCTGACAGATGTCACTGGATTGTCCCCCTCCATCAATTCCTGAACCCCAGGAGGCATAGGTTTGCTGCTTAAGCTAAATTTTCCTTAGCTTCCAGCCAGTAATAGATCATCTTGTTCTCCTTAATGATCCCCGTGGTGGATGTTACCATTTTAAGTGCTGATGCTGCTGCTTCTTTAGCTTCTGTAGACTGTGTCTCACACAGTTGGAGCTGAGTGTTGCACTCCACCAGTATCTGGTCTGTGGTTTGCACCCATAGGTCGAGTGCTTGGATTGTTCATAACAGGTCTCAATTTATGGATTCTTTCAAGGCCTTCTACGATGAAATGATGGTCTTCCCTCTATCTCCAGGCCTGACCAGCTGTCCCTTCTTGTCAGTCATTTTGCTTGGATTCCCCATCTGTTATGAGCAGCAAAACTGTCATGAGAGACAAGCATTTGCTCAGTTTTTCAGTCTGTTAACTTTAAACCACAGAAAGTTGTGAAAATGCACCAGATTACTTTAGATAGGATTCTGGATAGGGAGATCAGCAAAATCGTGTCCGCTCACTATGGCTGCTGGCCACACCCCCAACCCCACCCTGGGGCTGCTCCTCTTTAATGTCATTGTAAGTGACATTGAAGAGGAGCTGGAAGGGATGGTCTGACTATTAACAAATTATACCAAAATCTGCAGTAGGGTGTACACTCCAGGGAAGGAGGAGCAGTGACCTGAGAAAACTCGAGAAGTGGTCAGGGGTATGGCAGCTGGGTTTCAGTGTGAAAAAGTGAAATATAATGTACTTGGGGTACAGAAACCCAGGGGTGGATTACAAAATTGGGGAGTATTACTGACGACCACCAAGCAGGAAAGAGATCTGCGGGTAATCGTATCTGATGACCTGAAAGTGACCAGGCATTGCAGTAAGGCAGTTGAGAGGGTTAGTGGGATGCTAGGGTGCATGGGGAGGGGTATCACCAGCGAAAAAAAGAGAGGTGGTGCTATCTCTGTATAGATGGCTGGTGAGACCCCACCTGGGGTACTTTATCCATTTCTGGAGACCACATCTCTGGAAGGACATAGACAGAGTGGAGGTGGTCCAGAGGAGGGCAACCAAAATGGTGTAGGGTCTGCATCAGAAGCCCTATGAGGAGAGACTGAAGGGCATAAACATGTACACCCTGGAAGTGGGAGGATATATGATTGAGACCTTTAGATACCTCAAGGGGCTAAATAAGGTACAAAAAGGAAGTATTTTTCAGAAAAAAGGGTCTCAAAAACAAGGGGACATGATATGAAGTTGGAGGGGGGTGGATTCATGAGAGACATGAGGAAGTGTTTCTTCACAGAAAGAGTGGTGGATTCCTGGAACAACCTTCCCGCAGACATAATGGGTGCAAAAACAGTAGAGGGACTCAAGAATGCATGGGATAGGCATAAGGGAATCTTAGGGAAAGGGAAGGGGGTGGGGTGAATGGGCCCGAGATCAGGTAGGATCTGTGGTGATACTGTAGGTAGGGAAAAATGAGCAGAATTGATGGGCCAAGCATTCCTTCTGTGCCAGTAAATACTATGTTTCTGTTTAGGGATACTCACCAAAAATATGAGCAGGGTGTGAAACTTTAGGAGAGCTAATTCTGATAAGCCGAGGGAGATGGTTGGGGCTAAATTAAAAATATATTGTTAACTGGGAGTGTTAATGCTAAGTGGGAGTCCCCGATGTGTAATGTAATGGAGCCATTGACTAGATGTGTCCCTGCAAGTAACAAGGGCAAGAAGGCTAGGGGGAGTTCTCTGTGGTTCTCCAAAGAAATTTATAGGAAGATAATTGAGAAACAGACAGCATGTGATTCACGTGGAAGGTTTTCGGGGACAGAACCAGGGAAGTAAACTACTGGACATTACAGAGGGAATGCTGAGCCATGATTGCCAGGCCAAAGTAGGCCTGGAATACAAGATTACACAGAGTATCAAAGGGAATAATCCCGCCATGATTGCCAGGCCAAGGCAGGCCTGGAATACAAGATTACACAGAGTATCAAAGGGGATAATCCCGCCATGATTGCCAGGCCAAGGCAGGCCTGGAATACAAGATTACACAGAGTATCAAAGGGGATAATCCCGCCATGATTGCCAGGCCAAAGTAGGTCTGGAATACAAGATTACACAGAGTATCAAAGGGGATAATCCCTTGTTTCAGTACCTAGGGAACAGAAGGAGAATCGCATGAGGTGGGGTGCCCTGATCACTAAAGAGAGGTCAACCATTGAGGGTGACATGGGGGATGGTAGATGCCCTGAATAAGTGCTTTGTGTTTGTATTCATCCAGGAAGTAAGGGGGCATGGCCAACACAGGACTGAAGTTATGGAAGTGGCACAGGCTGAACAAGTGTTCATGCTTATCATGCCAGAATAAGTGTTAAATATCTGGAGGGTGTTAAGACATGGAGATCACAAAGTCCAGATGGTATCCCCCAGTGGTAGTAGTGGAGTTAAAATGGTCTCTGGCTCAGCCCCTTGCAGATATCTTTCAAGGCTCCTTACAGACAAAGATCATGCAAGAGCACTGGAGCTTGACCATTGTTTTCATTCAAGAAGGGGGACACAGTTTGACCAAAGTAGCTACACATTTATGACCTGATTATTAAAAGATGTAGTGACTCACTGCATGGAACAGAATAGGCTGTTCGATAACTCACAAAAAGATTTCACAGAAAGTAACATGCATAGTATTGTTAGGACAGAAGGGACTTCGGGTTCATCTTCTTGTCCACCCCTCCTACCCAAGATAGTGACTATACTCGGTTTGACCATGGGTACACATCCAGGCTTGATAGCCCTAATGTTACCCATCTTATGCTGTGAACTCTTTCGTGCCATTCTGCCTCAGGAATCTGTCTAGTCCTGCTCTGAAAGCGAGAACAGTGCTACTTTCCAGAACCTCACTGAGTAGGCTATTCCACATGTTAACCATCCTTTGTGTGAAGTAACGCTTTCAAATTTCCCCTCATTCTGTCCTCCCCTATGTCTGAGCACGTCTTCTAGTTCTGCTTGCAGCCACCATCTCAACCATCTGTGTATACTACACTCTATCTCATTTAGTAATTGGAAAGCCCTGATCATGTCCCTTCTCAGCTTTTTCATTTTTAGGCTGAATAACATGGGTATGACCAATCTGTCCTCATAGCTCTTGCCTCCTAAGTCACTAATCAGCTTAGCAGCCATGTACTGAACCCTCCTGGTCTCTTTTCAGTGTCTTTTGTGTATTATGGTATCCAGAACTGGACAAAGAACTCCAAGTAAGCAATAACCCACGACAGGGTGTGCGGGTATTGGGGATTAATCAACACCCCGGGTGCGTTGTGAGGCATGAGGGCACAGCCCGAGTGCCCTCACAGCACCCAGAGTGTTGATTAATCCCCAATACCCGCACACCCTGGAGTGGGTTATTGCACTTATAACGTGGAGTCTTTCAAGAAAGAAAAATAATTAAGAGAAAGTGTTTACAAACTATTGAAAACACAAGAAATGGCCTTGTATTTTGCCGAGGTGTCCAGTAGTCCCCAACAACTACTGTACAGTTCCCTTATGTTATGAACACAGAAATGCCAGAAAACATTATTACAGTGCTTTCTGACATTTCCTGTTCATTAAATGCATGGCAACACTATCTGCAGCAATGTCCTGGAAAACGGTTCCTGTTTTCTGAGTGATCCCGATGTAGATAGAAACACGGAGGGACAGATACGCATGTGCAAACACACATGCACACACTGAGGACAGTGCAGAAAGTAAGCAATAACTGGTCTCAGGTCGGTAAAAAGAAATACCAGGTGACACTGTCTCTTGCTGCATCATGCTGTACCCCCCCCACCCCCGAAGTGCTAGGAAACCGCGCTCAAATAACATACAAGAGAGAGACATACACACAGGAAAGTGGAGAAAATTTCACTGTATCTCTCTCTCGGTCCCATGCTTGCTGGAGCCCACTAGCCCCCTTCAGTTTGTCTGAAACTACCTTCGGCACCTGGTTTACCTCTTGACTTGGCTGTGCTCTTGCTGTCTGGCTCTCCCCTTCTTATTGTGCTGCGGTGCTCCGATTCCGAATGTACGTGCCTCACTACTTGCTGCCTCACCCTGGTCTTGTAGCTGGGGGAATTGGTAAGAAAACAGTAGCTTGGAATGTTCTGATGCTGCCCTCGGTAAGCGGATGACGGGAGCACAGACCCCCAGGTTGGGCTGCAAAAGGGAGCAGAGATTTTGGGTGCAAGATGTGCGTCTGAGACTCCCACTGTCTTTCTAATCCTCATCTCCATGTGTCTCTGTCACTTGAAGTTAATCTGACAGTGCCTGAGGTAAGAAACAACTCTCTCTCTCTGTCTCGGTCTCTTATCACCGCGTCCCACTACTCGCACTATGCAGGGTTTTGGGGGGCACCTAGGGTGCAGTGGCAGGGGGAACAACAGGTGAATTCCACATGACGGCAACAGAGACACACAGAGAGAGTGGGGACAGTGCACCATTCCCTGTCTCATTCTGATAGGCAATGGGAGTGGGAACATAAACATCTCTGTCTCACGCACTGTATGTACAGACCACGGACAGTGGCACATAATGGAGCAGTACTCCGTGTCTTGCTCTCTCTCTCTCTCTCTCGCCAGGGGGGGAGCTGACTCAGACAGAATGGCTGTGAACGGGCCTGTCTCTGTGTCTGTACAGCATCTTGTGGTGCTCCAACTAATGGGAGGGTGAGGAGACACACTCAGGCAAGGGGGCTTCACTGACTCACCTGGTGAGCGGAGATTCACTGAGTGGGTGGGTGGGGATGGACTGCTTTTGACACTATTAAAATGCATTTCTGGTTGTCTTCCACCATGACGATTCTGAGGACAACGTGGGCATAATGGGGGCCTTAACAGAACATTTTGTGAGGAGCCACATATGGTTTTCTGTACTATACTTATCACTCGTTTCGCTAACCATTTAAATGGCTGCCATTTAGAAATGATTTTGCCTACACAAAACAAGTGCAGGTCTGACAAGGGATCCCTCCTCAGTGCCCCTTCACAACTAGCTGTGCTTATATTGGAGATTAATCAGTGGTCTCCTGATGGCTCTGTACCAATCAGGTACCTGTCTTTCCCTACCCCATGTTATAAGTGTGCATAAACCAGGATCTTGTACAGAGGGAGGATCACATCACTTGACCTGCTTCTTATCCCCCTCTTGGTATATCCCAGAATTTCTTTTGCTTTCTTGACTGGAGATGCACACTGGCTGGCTTCAGCTTATAGTCCACAATTACCCCCAGCTCATTTTCCTCAGTTATGCTGCCCATTATTAATTTGCACTACACAGGCTGTGTGTGCAATGCAGATTAATTGCCCCTAGGTGTAGTACCGTGCTCTTCCCACATTAAATATAAGCACCCATTTTTCTGCATATTCCCCTTATGTGTGCATATCCCCCGGTAGTGCATCCCCTTCCTCTACTGTGTCCACTTCCCCTGCCAGTTTAGTGGCATCAACAAACCGTAGCAGCCTTTTGCTGCCTCCTTTCTCTAGGTCATTACTAAATATATTAAAGGACAATGGACATCATAACAGATCCTGAGGTGTTTCCCTTAGCACATCCTTCATTTCTGAATGGTGACCATCTACCACCACTCTCTATTTCCTACCAGTCAGCTAATTTGTTATCCAACTCCTGTACACTTTGTGGATTCCATATTGTGCTACTTTCTCAATGAGGTTTTTCATGAGGCTCAGTGTCAAAGGCCATGCTGAAATCCAAATACACACAGTCCACTAGCTAGCCCTTGTCCACCTCTCTAGTTACCTCCTCAAAAATGGCAGTCAGGTTTGTTTGGCAGGATCTATCTTTTATGAAACCATGCTGTATGCACGAGAATAGACAAAAGTGAGGAAGAAGTAAGTGCCCAAACTAGGGGCTTATGTCTTTCTTACATCTGTCTGTCTGCATTCCACCTACAGCATATGCACATCACAATCTTGTGGATTAAATATGTGCTAGAGAGTGGCCCATTTTCTTCCATGTGCTGAACTACCACATCTTTTATGCTCAACTCGGACACTTTGCCAAGCACCAACAGATTAGGTGGATGATACTGGTTGTTTTCCCAGGCCTCCTGACCTATACCCGAGTATAAGGAGTCCTGAAAGATGTCAGCAAGGGTCCCAGCCAGAACCACTTTTAACTCCACTATTACCCTTGGCTGGTGTGGCTACCATGGGGAACCTGGGATTTTCCTGGATTCACGCCTTCTAGATACTTACTGACTAGTTCTGATGTGATTAGCACTGCTTCATGTTTGGTCTGCACCTCTCCAGTATGTTCCACTCCCAATTAGCCATGCCCCCTAACTTCCTGGCTGAATACCGGCACAAGGTAGAGCTTCCAAAAATAGGTAATCTCCATAGAGCTCCATTATATGAACAACATATGCTTTGTGTCGCCTGCCTTAGACCCAGACATGATTTGGACCCTTCAGTACCTGTGCTACATTTGATATCTGGATGTTGAAGCATTGAGGTCTAAAGATGAAATGTCGTGTTCCAGACTTTGAGGGCAGGCCTCGACACAGGCAGTTGCAAGGTAGGTTACTACACCAGTCCCCTCATCACTCTCTGAAGACAGTCAAGGTACTTAGCTCTCCCTTCTCTGCCAAGCTGAGGTCATTGCAGAGTCTCAGGGGATAGTGTTGGATTGACCTTTTTCCCTTTGCTACCCCTTGTACGTTTCTTCCCCTCCCATCTAAATAAATTATTGTTTTTATTGCATTTTACATTGGGCATATTTGCAATTTCTGGGTTTATGCTACTCTGTGATAGTGGGAATTGTAGGGGTTTGGCTACATCAGGGACGGGGGTCCTACCTGGGGATGAAGGCCTGTATAAAGAAATGGTCTTCATCAAGCAAGGAGGGAATGGCAGCCCTGTGTATAAGGTTTAAATGCTACTTCAATAGGCATTTAAACTAAATGGGGGAGGCAGAAAAAAATGAGGGAGAAAGTGAATGCTCCCCTCCAGAAAATGAAGCAGCAGAAAGGGGAAGCCCAGGTGAAGTGAATTCCCTAGGAGTAAAGGGGCGTAGGGACAAGGGGGAGGAAGAGATAGGAGGGTTGGGACATGGTTTATTTAATTTTATTTATTTATTGAAACTTTTTGCCAGGAAAGGCACACTGAACAACAAGTTGCTCATCTCTCGGTGCATCCTGGGGGAAAGGGTAGTGAAAATAAATACATCCATACAACAGCAAACATTATTACAACAATATTGGCAGCGGTGAATAGCAAATAACAGAAAGAATATATTAAGTGCAGCTTATGAGTACAATTGTTTACAGAGGTCACAATGGACAGGTCAAATGCATTATATTAGGGTAACACCTTAAACTCATGATGGTACCATTTAGCCGGAAAGGAAGGGGTGGATAGGGAGTAACAGCAGAGGTGAAAAGGTAGCGAGGCTGAGAGGGGAGCAGATGAATAGGAATCAAGGTTATAGAGATATTGAAGGAATGGCCAGGTAGGGATCTCTGCAGGGAAAGAGAGTAGTGGGGCTGGAAGGGAGCTGTAATTCAGAATAGTTACTTAATATATTGATAGAGGCTGGGGAGATGGTCAGGAATACCAGGTAGGTTAATTGCAGGTACAGTTCACAGAGAGGAAATTATATAGGGCTGAAGTTGTAGAGGAGGAGGAGTGACAAATCAATCAATCAAAATCTTTATTTACCCAGGCGATCATCATTGAGCAAGCTCATTTACAAGGTGGACCTGCAGTTTGCAAGGACGAGGGTACAGAATAGAGTACAAGTAAAATATACATAAAACAACAGTAGCAAGATGTATACAACAAAATATATACAGTGTAGAAATAAAGGTAAATAATATATACAGAGATGCCTTTATAATCCTAGCCATCAACAACATGTTCATAGCCTGTAAAAGAGTCCCTGGGATATGGAAAAGTGCACGTGTAGGAGGCAGGGACACTGGCAGAAAGATTCTGGGATACTAAGCAGGTGGTATCAGGGCATCAGAGGGGGCAATGGGGGGGTATGTTGCAATGAGTACGTAGTACCAGTGGGACTGGAATGGACTGAGGTGAACCGGTAGTACCAGTGGGACTAGAATGGACTGAGGGAGGGGGGAGTAATCTTGGTAAGGGAACACTTAGTTTGAACGGGAAGGACTTAGATTGAGCCGAAATGTCAGCTGGGCAACTAGGAATGGTGGAAGCAATTACAGAGCTCCACAAATGTTTTGGCATACAGGGTCTTGAACATAGCAAGACTAACAGGGGAGCTAAGTCTCAGCGATTTCTGTATCCTATTCCAAAGCGTGCTCAGGACAAAGCTTATGGCTGCTCTTCTAATTTCCAAAGCGGGTACCGACCCTAGGTACTTTCAGGGAAACCAGCGAGTGACTTCTCAAGGCATAATTCCCAATCAGGCTTAGTGGGAAACAGTCAGCAATGTATTGTGAGAGTTTGTTGGTGATGGCTCGGAGCATCCAGAGGGTTGCATTTCTATACCGCCTGTGTTGAAGGGAGGGCCAACCCACAGCTGCATATAGTGAACAGTGGTGGGTAGAAAAGGGGAGGCCTGTTGTAAATCCCAGAGCTCTATGATACAGTACATCCAATTTAGCAAGGTGTGAGACTGGGCACTGGCCATATATGAAGTCAGCATAGTCAATTAGTGAGAGGAACGTGGACTGGACGAGCTGTCTTTTGGCATCTGCGGTCAGGAGGCAATTTATTCTGAAGAAGAGTCCAAGCCTCTGCCTCAGCTTTTTCAGCAGTTCTTCTATATGTTCCACAAAGGAGAGTTTATTGTCTATCCAGACACCCAAATACTTGAATTTCGTGCATTATTCAAGATGTTCACCTAGTAAGGTAGAGATAGAAGTGAATGGACCAGCAGAATGTGCCCTGGCCAGTTGGTGAGAATAGCATTGCCTTGGTTTTCTTGGCATTAAGTAGTAGTTTTTTACTGAGGAGCTGGTGCTGCAGGACGTTAAAGTCGGTTTGCAGGTTGCCACAGGCAGCTTCAGGAGATTCACGGCTTATGTAAAGCACTGTGTCATCAGCAAAAAAGGTGAATGGTTGCTTCCTTAATGCCTACATCCAGGCTGTTGATATAGATAGCAAACAGTAATGGTCCCAATATGGACCCCTGAGGGATGCCTCTTTTTATCAGTTTAAGTGAAGAAAGCTCCCCATTCAGCCTTGATTTGTTGTTGCCTACCAGTGAGGTAGTCATGGAACCAACACAAGGAGGTTCGGTCTAGGCCTATTGTTTGTAAAGTGGAGAGGAGCAAACAGTGGTTGACAGTGTTGAAGGCCTTACTGAGATCCAGGAAAACTGCACAGATGAATTTTTTGTTGTCTAAGTCCCTTTGCCAGTCAATTAGTTACTTTTGCCAGGGCTGTAATGGTACTGTGCTTTGCTCTGAAGCCTGACTGCATAGGGTTTAGTAAGTTCAAGTTGTCTATGAAAGATCTCAGCTGGGTATCCACAATTTTTTCTAGGAGCTTGGGGAGGAGGGAGATTGGCCTATAGTTATTTAGGTCACAGGGATCCCCTGATTTAAACAGGGGGATGATGTGAGCAACTTTCCATAACTGAGGGAGGGAACCTTGCGATAGGGACAGGTTGAATTAGTGAGAGATAGGTGTGGCGAGGATGTGATAAGCAATTTTCAAGTAATATGGGTCGAAGAAGTCAGCCCCAGCACTTTTTTTAGTGTCCAATTTTAGGAGATCTTCAACTTCCTTTACAGAGGTGGGTAAGAATGAGAAGGTTACAATACTGTTACTCGGCTCCAGGAGCTTAGTGTTGATCTGTTGGTGTAGTCTGCTTATCGGTGCGTTATCGAATGCTAGGCCTGCAGTGGCAAAATGATTGTTGAAGGCCTGCAGGATCTCATTTATGTCATTGATTATAGCATTGTCAGTGGTAATTTTGGAAGGAAGCACATTTCCTGGAGAATGACCAGTCTGTTCTTTTAGTGTGGACCAGAACTTGGTAGGGCATTTCGATGCAGAATCTAGCTCAGATCAGTAAAAATTGGCCTTGGCCTCTATGACCATCTTAGTGTAGGCGTTTCTAGCTGTCCTGAAGAGACACCAGTCTTCGTCTGTGTGTGATTTGCTAGCCTTTTTCCAGAGTTGATCTCTTTTTAGTAAGGCAACCTTGAGGTCCGCTGAGAACCAACGACATGTTCTAGCTTTTATACATGCTTTTACCAGAGGAGCATGGTTATTTAGGGCACTGGTTATAATTTCATGGAAGATGTCATAGGCATTACTCACCAATTTAGCAAGGTAAAAACTCAGCCAGTGCAAAGAGTTTTTTTAATTCATTGAAGTATGCAAGAGGATCGAAGTTCCGTCTGGACCTTTTAGTGGAAAATTTAGATGTTGGTGAGGGTTTAGCATCAGTTCTTATACCAGCAATAAAGCAGTGGTCACTAACATCAGCTGAAAAAATTCCGGCATGGGAAAAGGAATATGGTTTGCTTACAAGAAGAACATCCAATAGGGTGCTGTTCATTGGGTTTTTCTTATTAGTGCGAGTTGGCTCAGTAATGAGTTGTGTGAACCCATGGGAGTCACAGAATTGCTTCGGGGGTAACGAATCTGGTGAGGAAGTGAATTCCACAGTTTTGGGAAACGATACGAGAAAGCAGCCTGGCCTACAGTGGTAGACTGGTGAGGCACAACCAAGGAACGGGAGTCATAAGATCTAAGTGAGTGGGCAGAGGGAGGGAGGGAGGACTGATGGAGAGGAAGAGAGATAGGATGGGAATGATCCAAACCAGAATTTAGAGATAGATTTTGCACAATGATGGAGTTGTCTATTTTCTAGTGAGGGGAATACCAGGGAGTGGTAGAGCTGTGAGTGGTGGGTGAGAGGAGGAGAGCCCAAAAAGCAAAGCGACAAAAGGAGTTGAAGAGGGTATCCAATCTGGCTAAGGAGGTCTTGGGAGCAGAACTGTAGACTAAATCACAGTAGTCAAAACTAGGAAGGGTCATCTTCTGGACAAGTTCACGCCTAGCCGGGAGAGGTAGGCAGTTCCAGTTCCTGTATAGAGTGCTGAGCTTGGGGTACAGCTTTTTCAGGATGGCGTTCACATGACCAGAGATGGTGAGATGTTGGTCAAGCCAAACACCCAGATATCTGAATGAGTAGGTGTCCTCAAGGACTGTCCCGTCAAGGGTATGGAAGGAGGGCAGGGAGGGGGACCTAGAGAGTCTCTGCCTAGTGCCGAAGGTCATGGAGACTGTCTTGTTGGCATTTAGAAAAAGTTGATGAGAGCAAAACCAGTGCTGAGAGGACCATGTCATCTGCATACATACGTATTGAGGTTGTTGTACAGACAGATGGTAGGTCATTAAGAAATATGGAGAAAAGTATAGAGCCCAACACGGACCCTTGAGGGACACCAGTGTTGATGGGGAGGGGGTAGGTGTGGAGTCAGCAATTCTGACTGAGTCCGACCTACAAGGTATGCTCTGAACCAGTTAGTGGCTGAGTCAGTTAGTCCTACTGAGGAAAGGTAGTTTAATAGTAGGGTGTGAGAAACCATATTGAAAGCCTTGGCTAGGTCGACAAAAATGGCAGACGTGATTTGACCACTGCCCATCCCTGAGAGGATGGAGTCAGTAAGAATAATTGGAAAGGTGGTGGTGGAGTGGTTTTTCCAAAAACCAGATTGGAAGGCAGTGAAAAAGTTGGAGTTGGAGAGGTAAGAAGAGTTGGGCAAGAACCAAGTGTTCTTGCAGTTTGGCAAGGGTGAGAAGGAGGAATATGGGATGGTAGTTCCCTGGTGAGGATGGATCACCGCCTTTAAGTAGGGGAAGAACAATGGCATGCTTCCAATCAGGTGGGATGCTGCCTTTTCGAACGAGAGGTTGAAGAGGTCAGACAGTGGGGCAGAGATAGCCGTAGCCGAGAGATATAGCAGCTTGGGGTCCAAGCCATCAGGTGAACTACCTTTGGATGGGTTTAAGGCGTGCAAGGCATCCAAAGTGTCAGAAGGGGTAATTTTAGTGAAAGAGAAACAAGTAGACTGGGGCAGTGTGTGTAGTGAGGTGGAGGTGGCACCTGGCCTAGTAGATGGTAAGGAGGATAGGAGAGCAGAGGCACAAGAGGTGAAGTATGAATGAAATTTAGTAGCAACACTGAGGTGATCAGTAATAAGGGTGTTGTTGAGGAGGGAGGAGTGGTGGGGGTAGAGAAGTGTGAGTGGATGACTTTCCAGAATTTAGAGGGATTGTTTATGCTGGATTAAAAGGTTGAGCTAAAGTAATCTGCCTTAGCCAAACGAGTAGCTTTTGTGCACTTGTTATGAAGAGAACAATATGCATTATAGTCTTTAGGGAGCTTTGAGGCTTTATGTAACTTCCAAACTTGGTCCCACGCTCTTTGACAAGCTATGAGTTCAGGGGAGATCCATGGAAGGTGGCTCCCACAGACTCTCATGCGTCGAAGTGGGGCATGCTGATTCCAAATGTCGAGGAATGTACCTTTAAAGTATTCTGCGGCTTCATCTATCGAGTTCGCTGAGGCTGTAGTGTCCCAGTTTGTATAATCTAGGTCATGGAGGAGGGGAGCGAGGTTCAGAGATTTGTATGAGCGAGTCATTAAGGTTTTAGGAGGGGCCTTGATTCTGTGAATTTTACGTACCAGAAAGATCATGAGGTGGTCACTTAGGGCATCTGATAATACACCAGATTTAATGACCCTATGTGGGTGTGAGGTGAAGGCCCAGTCGATTAAGGAGCGGTTGCTCATTTTATGGTTCATCCGAGTTAGATCAAGGATGAGCTGGGATAAGTTCTGGGCATCAGTTTCATTTTGTACTTTGTTCATGGTGGGGGAAAACCAGTTTAAGTGGAAGTCACCCATTATATAAATTTCACCCAAGGAGGTGTGGGTTACTGTGGAACTGATGAGGTCTGTAACAACAGAGGAGTGGAGGCCTGGGTGACAATAGGCACCTGCCACAAATATAGGGATGGAGAAAGGGAGGGATAGCTGTAAGATAAGCACCTCATATGCTTTCAGAACAGAGGCGGAAAGAATGGTGGTGAATTGGATAGATGAGGAGACCTAGATAGCCACTCCTCCACCCCTACCTGACCGGTCTTGTCGAGATGTAGCATAGCCCAGAATGGAGAGAGAAAGGTCAGCTATTTTATTGTTAAGCCAGATTTCAGACAGGATGATAATATCAGGACCAAGCGAGGCAACCAGAGGCTGGAGTAGATTGATTTTAGGGAGAAGGCTACCTATATTTAGGTGAAGAATTTTCAGTCCACGGGGAAGGACAGTGAGGCTTGATGGGGAAGTTCCTGGAGCAGTGGATGGAGGTGCCGAGGCGCTTGGAGGGCAAGGTCCAGGGTTGGTATTTATGTCTCCAGAAGATAGGAGCAGGAGTGCAATGATAATGTAGTGAAGCTTTGCACTCTTATACCAAGGTACAGAGCAGGCTCGACTGGAGATAAGGGGGTTAAGAGAAGGAGGCTGGAAGCATAGCATATGTAGTAGTGTGCAGTAAATTGGAATTGCTAAGAGTGAGGCACTAGGCCGGAAGAGGTAGTGTTTCCAGGTTTGATGAGAGGGAGATGGGGTAACAGCATAATTGAAGACAGTGGAGTGGAATGTGGCAGAAAGGGGACGTTAACAGTGGGGAGGGGGAAGGGGTGTGGGTAAGAGGGGGAGACAGAGGACAGAAAGGCTAGGGAGAAGTAGTCTGAGTCTAGAGGCATAGGGAGGAAGATATGTAGTGGATTGAGCTGGAAAGTATAAAAAACAAACTATTATATCAGGTGAAATACTATTGAGTGAAACTCTTATAAGTTAGAGGAAAGAAAAGACTATACTATAAGTTAGGGGGAAGAGAAGACTATACTGTTATGACATGGTCATGCTGCAAATGAAAGAACTAAGGTCCCTCTGGTGGCAGATCTTTATAATCTGCTAATGGAAAATGAGAAACTGCCAGGAAGGCTGTACCTGCAGAGTTGGAGGGCGCCTCCCCGTGCGGTTCCTTGGCGGGCTGGAGTGCCCTGGTCAGGGGCCTCCTCCTAGGACGGGAAGAGAGGAAGGGAAGGAGAAACAGGTGAAATTTAAAAGGCAGTCAGACGGTGGGAGCAGTCAATAAGTGGAAATAAGAAGACAGCAGCAGCAGCAAACTGAGTGACAAAGGGAATAATAAAATAGCAAAAGGATGGCCCCGAGAGGTGGTGGTGGTGGTGGTGGTGGTGGGGGGCTAGGAATTAGCCTGGAAGAGAGAGGTAAGGACAGGGAAAAAATAAAAGGAATAGAGAAAAAATAAAATATTCTTTTAAGTTTAGCTTAAACAACTTATACCAAACTGGACTGTAAGTTCTTGCTTAACCAGACTGGCACTTTGCAATTACTAAGAGTTAGCCTAGGAGAGAGAAGTAAGGTGAAGGAGATAGTAAAGGTAGAGGGAAAAACAAAATATTCTTTTCAGGTTAACTTAAACAAAATTGTTCTAAACTATGCTGTAATTTCCTTGCGTTTTACAGTCAAGCACTTGCAATATACAGTGATTCAAATGGTAACAACACAGTTACAGCAAGGTACACACAATACAATTAGGCAGAGGGGTGAAGCTGTCATAATTTGAAAATTTTGTGCCCAAAAGTTAAAACTCGGGCTGGGAGGCATACAACAAAAGATCAACAGTGGACTAGGAAGAGAGCCAATCAGGAGGCCTGTTCACCTGCGCCAACCAATCAGGAGCCAGAGTAAGCGCCGGGGAGAGAGCAAGGCAAAACTGCCAGAAAGGCCGTAGCTGCAGAGCTGAAGGGCGCCTCCTGGTGTGGTTCCTTAGTGGGCCAGAGTGCCCTGGTCAGGGGCCTCCTCCTGCAGAGCTGGAGGGCGCCTCCCAGTGCAGTTCCTTGGTGGGCCAGAGTGCACTGGTCAGGGGCCTCCTCCTGCAGAGCTGAAGGGCGCCTCTTGGTACGATTCCTTGGCAGGCCAGAGTGCTGTGGTCAGGGGACTCCTCCTGGAGGGTGCCTTCCGGTGCAGTTTCTTGGGCCGGAGTGTCCTAGTCAGGTGCCTCCTCCTGCAGAGCTGGAGGGCACCTCCCGGTGCGGTTCCTTGGTGGGCCGGAGTGCACTGGTCAGGGGCCTCCTCTGCAGAGCTGGGGCACCTCCCAGTGCGGTTCCTTGGTGGGCCGGAGTGTCCTAGTCAGGTGCCTCCTCCTGCAGAGCTGAAGGGCGCCTCCTGGTGTGGTTCCTTAGTGGGCCGGAGTGCCCTGGTCAGGGGCCTCCTCCTGCAGAGCTGGAGGGCACCTCCCGGTGCAGTTCCTTGGTGGGCCGGAGTGCACTGGTGAGGGGCCTCCTCCTGCAGAGCTGAAGGGCGCATCTTGGTACGGTTCCTTGGCAGGCCAGAGTGCTGTGGTCAGGGGACTCCTCCTGGAGGGTGCCTTCCGGTGCAGTTTCTTGGGCCGGAGTGTCCTAGTCAGGTGCCTCCTCCTGCAGAGCTGGAGGGCACCTCCCGGTGCGGTTCCTTGGTGGGCCAGAGCACCCTGGCCAGGGGCCTCCTAGGACGAGGAGGTCCTAAGGCTGAGAGGAGTTAAGGGGGTGGGTAGAAGGAATATAAAAGGACAGTACCAGGGACAAGGGAAGGGTGAAGGATGGAACTTGGAAGACAAAGCAAAGTAGGGCAGGGGGGGACAAAAGGAGTGGAGAGCCATGTGTGCCAATGCAAGGAGCCTAGGAAATAAAATTCCTGATCTTGAGGCAACCATTGTGGAGGTGGACCTGGAGCTGATGGCCATAACAGAACCATGATACTCCAACAACCACAGCTGGGATGTGGCCATTCCAGGTTACACCACGTTCTGGAAAAATAGGGAAGGGGAAGCGGGGGGTTATATTTCAGGGAAGGTATAAAGGCCATGGAGATACAAGGACACGACGGGGAAAAGGAAGAGCTGGAGATTCTTTTGGTTGTCTTAGAGACAGAGTCCAAGGCCTTTATCTATGTTGGGGGGGGGGGGGTGTCCAGAGTTAGACAGAGTTTGGGAGAGGCCATTGACAGAATGGCAAGAAAAGAGGAGGTATTGATTATGGAGACTAATCTGCTGGATATAGATTGGAGAATTCTGGCTGCAGCTACAACAAGAATTACGGCCATCCTAGACTCCCTACAAGGGGCATTTCTCAGGCAGCTGGTTACAGAACACAGTAGAGATGGGGCAGTGTTGGACCTGGTACTTATGAACACGGGCAGCATTGTAGATGTCACAGTGGGTAGCCCCCTGGGTATAAATGATCTTTGTACAGTGTAGTTTGGTATACAGTTTGGGCAGGAGAAAAACTACACTAGGATGAGGGTCCTGGACTTCAGGAGAGCAGATTTTAAAGAAATGGGAGACTGCCTTAGTAAATATCTTGAGGGTATGGTGGAGGCACAGTGGAGAAAGATAAGGGGGGAAGGGATAACTACAGAAACAGCAAGCTGTTTGAAGGAAATAAGTAAGGGTAAAAGGAGGAAGAGGCCACAGTAGTTCTCAAAGGATGTGGCTAAGACAGTAAGGGAGAAAAAAACAGCTTTTAGAAAGTACAAGGAGACCCAGACAGAGGGGGACAGGGAGGTATATCTAGATAAAGGGAGACAGGAAGGAGGGTGAGGACAGCAAAGGCTCAAACAGAGGAGAGGATTATCAAGAAGGTCAGAAAAGGGGACAAGACATTTTTCAGGTACGTGAGTGAAAGGAGGAAGGCAAGAAGTGGGATAATGAGGATCGGGGGGGGGGGGGGACTGTGGAGAGGAAGATCAAGAAAAAGCCAAGATTTTAAATGACTACTTCTGCTTGGTCTTTGCAGCAGATGTGGAGGGGATGGACCAACATGCATCAGCAGGCACTGGGTTTGTGGGGGTGGATGAAAGTCTGTTTTCGGATGAGAGAGTCTGAAGGGGATTGGAAGCCCTAAAGGAAAACAAGGTGATGGGATCAAAGGAGATACACCCAAGGGTACGAAAAGAACTGAACATGGTGCTAGCCACCCCTCTGACAACACTATTTAGCACCTCATTGCGGGCGGGGGGGGGTTCAGAGGACTGGAGTAGGGCCGATGTGGTCCCTCCACACAAGAGCAGCAGCAGGGAGGTGGCTAACAATTACAGGCCAGTCAGTCTGACATTAGTGGTGGGGAAACGAATGGAAACCCTGCTGAAAGAGAGACTGATGGAGTACCTGGAGGCAAATGTGCTGCAGGACCACCGGCAGCATGGCACACATGGGGGAAGGTCATATCAAACAAATGCCAAAGATTTTCTTTGACTGACTAGGAAGGTGGATCAGAGGAAGGCAGCGGATGTGGCCTATCTGCATTTCAGAAAGGCCTTTGACACTGTACACACAGGGGGCTAAATAAGAAACAGCCACTTGGGGGTTACGGAGAAGGTAGTAAGGTGGGTATCAAACTGGTTGAAGGATAGGAGGCAGAGGATAGTGGTAAATGGCAGTCAGTCAGGGGATGGAAGCGTGACCTGTGGAGTGCTACAGGGAATCTGTATCGGGACCTGTCTTCTTCAGTGTCTTCATAAATGACATTTGCGGAGGAACTTGAGGGGAAGGTGTGTCTCTTTGTAGATGACACAAAAATCTGCAACGGGGTGGACACCCAGGAAGGGGTGGAGAGAATTCAAAGGAATCTGGAGAAACTAGAGGAGTGGTCTAAGATGTGGCAGTTTGGTTTTGGTGCCAAAAAGTGCATAGTTATGCACCTAGGGTGGGTGAACCTTGGGACTATATATAAGATGGAGGGTAGTACTTACAGTCAGCAAGCAAGAGAAGGACCTTGAGTTAATTGTATCTGATTACCTCCTGGTAACAGGACAGTGTGACAAAGCAGTAGAAAATCCACAGTGGTTGTCCACGCACAAGGTTTACTCCGCGAGCGTGAAATAAAGATATCCAAATAATCACAATGGCAATAAAGCTGTAAATAAGATGAGTTTTACTCATATCTTATCATGCTGCAATGCTTTTAACAGAATCAGCACTTGCATCAAACATACCATTAGTGCCTCAACTCCCACAAGTCTTCAAAGGGGGGTCAGGATGCTAGGATGCATAGGGAGGAAGATTTCTAGCAGAAGAGAGGTGCTGCTGCCGCTGTATTGCTCAGTAGTGAGACACCACCTGGAGTACTATGTTCAGTTCTGGAGGTTGTGCCTCTGCAAGGACATTGACAGTCAGCAAGTGGTCTGTAGGAGAGCTACCAGAATGGTGCAGGGGTTGTAGAAGAAACCATACGAGGAAAGGCTGCGGGAGCTTAACATGTACTTCTCGAGGAGAGTAGAGCTAGAGGGGATATGAATGAGACTTAGAAATACTTCACAGTAGTGAATAAAGTGTAGGAGAGGAGTCTCTTTCAGAGGAGGAGGTACACCAGAACATGGGGGCATTATATGAAGCTTGAGGGGGGGTCAGTAGGGATGTGAGAAATTACATCTTCTTCTCAGGAAGGGTGGTGAACCCTTGGAACAGCCTGCCAGAAGAGATGATAGGGCAAAGACAGTGGGGGGCTTAAAGCATGCGTGGGATAGGCACAGGAGCATAATAAGTATGGGAAAGGGAGGAGGGTGGGACACTGACCGAAGAAGGTCCAGGGTATAGTAATAGACAGGGAAAATGGCAGACTAGATGGGTCTACTGGTCCTGTTCTGCTAACAATTCTGTTTCTGTATTACTTCTGGGGATTAATCAGTACAGTGTCCAAGTAATCCTGTTGCTACTCCAGGTGGAGGCACCAAGTCATCTTGCAGGTATACTCAAGTTGTCCACAACCGAAAGAACACAAGTTGGCCCTCTTGGAGATGTACTGCTAAAAAAGATGAAGTCCCCGGGTGCTTTGAGCTTATATATGACTCACTACTGCTTATAGGAAGTCACCTAAAGCACCCATCCTCCTGGAATCTCTGGTAGGACTCAGTGTTCCTTGTATAGAAACAAACATTTGAGAAAACACCATTGGCCCATCCAGTCTGCCCTATTTTATTACCCTACCTAACCCCATGGTCTATTGTTTGTTGGGGTTTGTGCCCAACTCCCCCTTGATCCCCACCATACTGCTAGCCCCAGAATGACTGTAAGACCCCTTTCTCTGATCCAGCTATGCTTAAACCCATTTATTGGGTTTGCTGTCAGCACCTCAGCTGGTAGGCAGTTTCACTGCTCAGTCACTCTCTCTGAGAAGTAACATTTTCTCACATCCCTCCTGAATCTAACCCTCCCCCCCCACCAGCTTCCATTCATACCCCTTGTTATTGACCCCCTATTCTTGTTGAAGAGCTCCTCACATTTTACCTTGCTTATTCCTGTCAGGAAGTTGCAGGTCTCTGTTATGTCGCTGTTCTCTAATCAGGCCTTCAGCTAGTACATGTTTAGTGCCTTTAGTCGTTCTTCATAGGATCTGCCCGGCTAGCCCTGAATCATCTTGGTTACCTTACCCTTTGCTGTCCTTCTTCAGGTGGGGACTCTGGGACTTGGCACAGTATTCCAAATGGGGTCTCACCTGTGATCTGTACTGAGGCAGTATTGCCTGTTTCTGTCTTCTGTCAGAACCATGTCCGCACCCAATACACCCCAACATTCTGGTTGCCTTTTAGGTCCAGGACTGACCCTTGTGGCGCCCCATTGATAACCTCCGTATCTCGCAGTTTGACTGTTTGCCACCATGCTCTGCTGTCTCCCCAGCCAACTTTCTACCTATGTAACCAGCTCCTTTTGTGCTCCCAGATTCTCTAATTTATTTAACAGCCTTCTGTGTGGCACCAAGTCGAATGCTTTGTTTGAAGCTGGAGTACAGTATATCTGCTGCTTGTCTCCTATCCAGTGCCCTTGCAGTTCGGTGAAGGAATACTATCAGATTGGTCTGACAAAAACTCCTGCCATGAACCCATGCTATTTACTAACCTTGGAGCCCATTACTTTTCAGTTAAGTCACCAGGTCCTCTGTGACTAGTGTCTTTATCTGTTTACCTGCAATGGAGGTAAAACTGATGGGCCTGTAATTTCCCTGGTCCTCCCTATCCCCTCCCTTGTAGAGCAGAACCACATCTGCTATCCTTCAGCCTCTCAGAAACACCCCTGACTGCAGATATCAATTCTCTGAGCACCCTCGGGTGCATCTTATCTGGTCTTGGTGCCTTATCTACTTTCAGGGCTGCAAGCCCCTTTCTTACTCTTTCTACAGTTACGAACATACGAAACTTGCCAGCAGAAATAGGCCTCACTGTCTTTCAGGTCTGCTTGAATGCGCAGCTAGCACCCTTATATTGCAGCTGCCACACCCTCTATCCCCCATTCACCTCTGGAAACTGCTCAGCAGTTGTTTCCCTATGCCCTGTCCCATGCCCTTTTGAAACTTCCCACCGTCCTACATGCCACCACCTCCTTTGGCAGAGTGTTCCATTTCTACACCATCCTCTCAGTGAATAAATGCCTCATCATGTCCCTTCTGAAGCTGTCTCCCTCCAATCTGAGCTCGCGCCCCTTCATTTCTCTTCACTTCCTCAGCTTAAATAACCCCTCCATTCCAGATTTGTTGAACCCCCTCAAGTATTTGAAGGTTTCAGTCATATCCCCAATCCCTCCTCTCCTTCAGTATGAACAGACTCAAATGTCTCAGCCTTTGCATTAAAACCCAATTGCCACCTTGCTGACCGCTCTTCAAGTCTGGCTAGGTCATCCTATAGCTTCTGCCACCCCTCTGTGTCATCCACAACAACTCCCATCTTGGTGTTTTCCATGAACAAACTAATCCTGCTCCCAACCCTGAGTGCAATATCAAATATGAACAGACCAAACAACACCAGCCCCAGCACAGAGCCCTGCGGCACACCGCTGGTCACTAGCTTGGGGGGTGAGAGCCCCCCTCCCCATGATCACCCGTTGCAGTCTTCCAGCCAATTCTTGATCCATTTAGCCATTTTTGCTCCCACCCCTACGTATTCCAGCTTTGCCCCCAGCCACCCGTAAGGGGCCAAATCAAAGGCCTTGCTGAAATCCAAATATAGGATATCCACTGCATGGCCCTTGTCCAGTTTCCTCATGACCCAGTCATAGAATTCTGTTAGGTTGGTCTGGCATGATCTCCCTGAGATGAACCTATGTTGCTGCTCATCCTGGAGCTCATTGAGCTCCAGGAAGGTTACCAGTCTCTCCTTCAAGATTGCTTCCATAAGTTTACCCACTATGGAAGTGAGACTGATGGGCCTGTAATTACCTGACTCATCTTTTGGGTCTCTCTTCTGGAAAGGCACCACATGCACCAATCTCCATCAGCCCTGTTTTTTGAATCCCCCTTGCTGCTGCCTGTATGTCAGTTTCTGTCAGAAGCCTGTTATGCTCCACTGTGAATACTATGGAGATAATTAGCTCAGTCTTTTAGGATATCCTTATCTATAGATATGCCTACTTTGGGACCACTTTTACCTACAAATGATCCAACTATTGACAGACACCTGAAATAAGGCTATTTATTGCCTTATTTATTCCTGGGGTCTCCTAGGAGGGGAGAGAGAGAGAGAGAGAGAGAGAGAGAGTCCTTATCTGCAAAAGTTTCTGCTGAGTGAGAACCCAGGTACATTTCATTGACAGTCCCCAATATTTAAGTTTTAACGGCAGTCTCGACAGAACCACTAAGACTATTATTTTCTTACTATTTTATAGTATTCAAAAGAAAAAAGAACAGCTTGCAGTATACAGCCAGTTGTTATGGCAGTCTATAACAAAGCATACAATTATGGTTTCAGAAAGAAAACAGTAATTCTTATTGCTTTCTGTTTTTGTCAGGCACCTACCCACAACAATGCATGCAGTGCTTGACTAACTATAGCTGATTTAAGATACTAACTTTAGATCTTGTTGGCATTTGGTTCCAAGGCAAGGCACGTTGGCTGAAATCATTCAGTGTTGCATATGAGGCTTTCTTCCATAATGGTATAATGGAAGCTGCTGAGGCTTCATAAACAAAATAAACCAGCGATGCTACATTTTTTGTACATTTCTTAATATATCCAGACTCAAATATGGGGCAGTACACATAATTTTCTTCAGAAATTGGGGAATTTCCAACCCCCAACCACAAGATCCAAATGTCAGATAAGTTTGGTATCTGGATTCAAAATAACTATCTGTCCAAACACCTGTCTGGCACACATACACACATCTAATTTTTGTTATTCTACAGACTTTGACATGCATGTTTCATGGAGCAAAGTAAAGAATGCATATTGTCACATTAAGGACATAGTTTACCACATCAGTTCTCAAACTTTGTCATAGTGAGCCTCCCCTAAGCCATGGAAATGATCTTGAGCCTCCCCCAAAATACTGAAATATTTTTGTGCCTCCCCATAGAAAAATAGCCTACTTTTCACAGTACATCAGGAATAAATTGAAACCTCTTTGCATATCTGGCTCTCATGTTATTAAGCTTATTGTAACCACCCCCCAACAGGATAACCTACTTGCTCCAATATTTTGACTCGCAAACCATTGTTACCCTTACTGCCATGCCTCCATGGGTCAGACTGCTTTTTCTGTTTCCCCTCTAACTGGAATAACCTTCCTGCCGACCTCTGCCTCTCCCCCTCTCCCCCTGCTCTTAAGCAACTTCTCAGGGATCATTTTGCTTCCTCCTGCTCTTATTCCTAGTACCTGTATGGTTAACTCTTGTATGTGGACAATTCTGCTGCCAGTCTAATTGATCAATTGTTCCTCACAGTGTTAGTTTACTGTTCTTAATTTGTTTGTAGTTTTATTCATTTTGTATTGGTTGAGTATTTTGTAGTTACATTTTGAATTATATTCTCTCACTACCCTTCCCTGGGTATACCTGAAATAAGCCATGGCTCAGTGTACAGTACCTTCCCTGGTCACATACTTGTGAATAAATACATAAATTCACCTACTATTATCCTCTTTCAGTTTGCCTTATCCCGTCATACAAAATCTATAAAGTTCAAAAGTGATATATAATACTTTTTCAAGACTTGCTTGAGCCTCCCCTGAAACAGGTTGGGGCCTCCCCAAGGAGGCTGGCCTCACCATTTGAGAACCCCTGGTTTACCATAAAGAGGGGTTATTAATCATCAAAACATTTAAACTGGTACATTAGGGTTTCTTAATCATTTATCATGTTGGTTAGAAATACATTTTGAAGTATTTTACAGTGGGTCATTTCATTGGAACTCAGAAGTGGTAACTACTGGATGTCAGCTTAGCTATATATTTAATTTAAAAAAAAACAGGGTGCCACATCAGCCAACTAGGCAGCAGAAACAATGGCGGGAGACAGGTAAACAGTCATTTTACAGAAGAGCGAGTCTGGGAGGAACTCACAATACTGAAGGTGGACAAAGCTATGGGACCAGATAATATACACCCCAGGATATTAAAGAAATTAGAGATGGTGCAAGCAGAACCGCCAGTGGCCCTGTTTAGTGAGTCACTTAATACAGGGGTGGTTCTAGAGGACTGGAAGGGGGCAAATGTAGTTCCTCTTCACAAGAGTGGTAGCAGTGAGGAGGCAGAAAACTACAGGCCAGTCAGCCTCACCTCCGTAGTGGATAAGATTATTGAGGCGCTGCTTAAGGAAAGGATTGTGGAACACTTGGAAACCATGGGAACACAGGATCCAAGGCAGCATGGATTCACAGCGGGAAGGTCATGTCAAACAAATCTGATTGACTTTTTTGACTGGGTGACAAAGGAGGTGGATCTGGGAGGGGTGGTGGACATCACCTACCTCGATTTCAGCAAGGCTTTCATCACCATACCACACAGAAGACTGGCAAACAAGCTAGGGAGCCTGGGGGTGGGCCACAAAGTGGAAAACTGGGTAAGAAACTGGCTGAGTGATAGGAAGCAGAGGGTGGTAGTAAATTGGATCAAATCTGAGGAAAGGAAGGTGACCAGCGGGGTGCCTCAAGGATCAGTCCTGGGGCCAGTCCTTTTTAATGTCTTCATCAGTGACATCGCTGAAGGGCTGGAGGGGAAGGTTTGCCTATTTGCGAATGATACCAAGATCTGCAACAGAGTAGACATTCCAGACGGGGTAGAAAGAATGATGAGGGATCTGGGAAAGCTGGAAAAATGGTCCAAAGTGTGGCAATTAAAATTTAATGCAAAGAAGTGCAAAATCATGCACCTGGTGGCGAAGAAATCCTATGGAGAACTATAGGATGGGGTGCTGACAGTCACCAAGGAAGAAAGGGATTTAGGGATATTCATCTCGGATTATCTAAAGGTGGCCAAACAATGTAACAAGGCTGTGGGGAGGGCTAGTGGGATGTTGGGGTGCATAGGAAGGAGTATCACTAGCAGAAGAAGGGAGGTGGTGATGCTATTGTACAAAATACTGGTCATGCCTCACCTGGAGTATGGAGTTCAGTTCTGGAGGCTGTATCTTTGCAGGTACATAGACAGGGTGGAGGTGTTCCAGAGAAGGGCAACCAAGATGGTGCAGGGCTTGCATCAGAAAACATATGAGGACAGATTCAAAAACCTCAGTATGCATACACTGGAATAGATGAGGGAATGAGGGGACATGATAAAGGTCTTCCAAGTATCTTAAAGGCTTGTACAAAGTGCAGGTGGGTGACATCTTTCAGTACAAGAGTTGCACAAGGGTGAGAGGGCATGATATGAGATTGGAGGGTGGCAGGATAAGGGGGAATATGAGGAAGGTTTTCTTTGAGGAAAGGGTGGCAGATGCTTGGAATGGCTTATCCCAGGAAGTGGTGGGTGCTGGCAGTGGGTGGGGGGGATTTAAACATGAATGGGATAGACATCAGGGAACCCTAGATGTGGGAAAGAGAGGCAAAAAACAATGACCAGTAGGGTCAGTGGCTGCTGATGCAGGCAGGGAATACGGGCAGACTAGATGGACCTAGTGGTCCTTATCTGCCGTCAGCTACTGTCTTACTATGTTATCAGTGTGTGGGCTGAAAACAAAAAGGTAATATTCAATTTCAGTGTGCATTTAATATTGCCTTTTTGTTTTATATTAAATAAAACTGTCAACTGGATATTGTCTGTTTTTTTTTTTCTAAAAGTCTGCTTCTTGCAGAGATGCTTCAAATCAGAATTACAGGTTTTTAAGACAAAATGGAGCATGAAAACCAAAATGAAGGACTTCCAGTGATGTCATGCACCAGAGTGCAAGCTAAGGAAATAGCTGTCCTTAGGATCCACAACAAAAGCCTTGAATCACAGTTTTAAAAACAGGAAAAACAGACTTTTACCTTTACGCAAGGCTTTACAGTGATTAACTTCAAGGAATGTGCCTCCCAGTCCCTGTGGGGTCACAGGATGATGAGCGATTTGTGGAAGACAGATCAGAGAGTGAAAGCTCGCAGGCCTCGCTCCCCTCATGGCACGGCCACGCCAAGCCTGGGAAAGTTAGCAACACCTTGCTGCAAAAACAGAATGAATTACTGCTTTCCAAACTGTGAGAATTTCGGAAAGAGATGAGATCCACCACAACTGCACTGCGGACAGATATTGGAAAACTTGAGAAAAGACAGGATGATATTGAGAACAACTCACAGCCTCAGATCTTCAGCTGGATACGTCTGAGCGAGTGATCCTACAGTAACACCAGATGGCTAACACATGGCAGGAACGCGCTGAGGATGCAGAGAGCTGCAATAGAAGAAATAACATCAGGCTCTCTGACGTTCCTGAAGGTGCCGAAGGTACCAATATAATTGCTTTCATTCAACAACTGTTTTGCTCCTGTTTGTGGCTACCAGACAGTCTCACATGAGAAATTGAAAGGGCCAACCGCACTCTCAGGCCCAAACCACCCCTGGGAGCCTGCCCATGCACCTTCCTTGTTGAGTTTCTCCGCTCTCAGGAGAAGGAAATGGTCCTACGCACAGCATGGAAACAAGGCACTGTCATGCTACAGGATCAAAGACTGTACTTTGAAAATGATTACTCCCCAGAAACTATGGCTCGGCAGAAAGCATACATACCGATTATGAAAGTGCTGTGGGGAGCCAGCCTCTGCTTCCGAACTCCCTACTCGGCCAAGATGTCGATTTTTTCCCCCAGAGGCTACACTTCACTTCGAGACCCTGGAGGCAGTAAAAGTAGAACTCACCAAATGGAAGATAGAGATTCCGAACACAACAACCCATCCACCCAGTCCCTTTCCACGAAGTTATCACAGCGCATGTGGCAACAGGGGCAGTGATCCTCCCTCTGGCAGATGGATGCTGACTCATTCCAGAAGATCGTGGAGAAACTTGCCAGCGACCCCGGAGCTTACCCAAGGACTGACCAAACTCCCGCTAGGACTGTTCCTTTATCTCCTTGTGAAGTGGGATCACTGAGAAATTAGTAGCTTCACCATGAGGCGCAGGAACCGAACTGATTTACAGGCCAGGACTTTTAGCCATAGGCAGTCTACCAACCTGCTCAAAATGGCTGCTTTCTCTACTAACTTGCATCTTCTTCACAGACTACTCTGAATGTCTGAAGACAATTGAACTGTAGGACTGCAAAATGCATACAGAAAAGGAGATTTTTCTTTATCTTTTCTCTTCTCCCGAACTCAATGAATGCTTAATAGCTGGGCTGGAGTAGAGAGGGGTCTCTCTGCTAGCATTTATATGCCTGTAGGGTTTGTAGTTCATAACGCAAATGGGAAATGTCTTTTATCTTTCTCTATCTCTTTTAAATACAGAGTATACATTCCTCTCCATGCGGTTAGGCCTGTGCATCTATGCACCGATTATGTAACATCAGATGATTAAGACTCTCTGCAAGGCGGATGGAATGGGACCAATCCCTCTAGATGGTTAATGTGCACAGGTACACTTCTGAGGATGAAGTGGGTATTAATTTGTAGCAGTCCATATATCTGTACAGAGAGGCTGTAAATAGCATTATTGACTGCTAGCCTAGAACGGGGTTGGGGACAGAGGAGGGGGAATGGATGCTAACTTCAGGAAACTTTTTGGAATACCCCAGAGGGGTGGGGAGAGAACTAGCTCAGGAAAGAAGACCCTCAGGTATTGGATTAATGTGATTATAACTAGCTCACAATGTTCTCTCCTAGGTCGCAGCAAAACTAGAAACTACTCACTGATCAGGAGCATTGCGAATAAGCTAAATTGTTTCCTATGTGGTACTACCTGTTAACATCACTACGAGTGTATAATGCTTGTACTACAGTATAAATGTGTATCTGCAATGTTCTTTCTCTTGACAGTGCAGAAGTACGGCATCTATGTGGTCCAACTATGACTAAATGCAGTGACAGCGCAGCACCAGATGGCATGGACTCTAATACTGAGGCACAATAGTTGGGATGGCTAAGGCTGCCATCCACCAGGTATGACACAAACACCTTTTGGATTCTCTGTGCTATTAGTAATCACAGTGGCAAAGAGAGAATTCCCTTCTATGAACTAGGGAACTACCAGAAGGTGCCCACACAAACAGCCTGGGGGGGGGTGAGAGAACACATGGGACGGAGCCTGATAAATGGATCCCTGTACATGCTCAGATGGAAGACAGATCCTGTCTGTAGGGAGGTGGAGAGCCTCCTAATTGGAATGCCCAACTGCTTGGACATGAAAAGATCCTGGGGGGGTGGAGGATGATGTCCCCCTCCCAAGTGATCCCCCCTTGATTTCCTTGACAATAATGTCAGAAGGCCTCTCACTAGAGGTAATGTCTTCAGGCAGGGTGGTTGCCCTGCCAAATGGAGCTAGGAACAGCTCCACAGCAATGGAAGCCACATCTCGAATTCTCAGGGTACTTGACACACAGTTGGCGCATTTGACCCCTTTTTCTAGTTTTAAGTTGGTTCATGTCCCCTGTCCCCACATGTCCTAAATCGGGGAGTTGATTAGAACCCGCCAGAGCAGCAGTTGACACTTTACAGTTATTAACACATGAGAAGAAACTTTGGCAAAGAATCAAACTAATGAGAGTTACTGGGTGTAAAAGGGCCCCCTTGTGATGAAGAATAACGCACTCCCAATCAGCACACTGTGAACCTCAATGTATGGTACATGTGGCATTTCCTAACTTAAAATTGGTTTCATTGAATGTGAACAGGCTATCCACACCGGTTTGCAGGTCTAAGGTCATGGCTCATATTAAGGAGGCTGGAGCAGACATAATATCCCTCCGGGAGACACATCTGTCCAGGGGAGAGCACCTCAAGTTACAGAGTTTTGGATATTCGGCAGTGCTCTCCTCTTCTTTCTGGAATGGGATGAAGAGGGGGTAGCCATCTTAATTCCCTGACAAACCCAGTTCATGCTGGTGTCCCACTGGGAGGATCCGGAGGAACGCCTGGTGATTGTGCAAGGACAGCTTAATGACAAGGAGGTGACGTTGGTTAATGCCTGCGTACCTCCAGGGACAATGGCATTGACAATGAAACCCTTTCTGGACAGAGTGATTCAGCTAACCAAGAGTACCTTTGTGATGGCAGGGGACTTTAATATCATGATGAACCCGAGCTGGGACTCCACCAACCCAGCCCCCCCAGAGGCAGACATCAGCACAAAAATGTTTTAAAAGATTTAAGAGGTGGGTTGGGTGGACACCTGGAGACATGCACACTGTCACACCAGAAACTACACTCACTATTCAGCGGTCCACAAAACTTACTGCAGGATCGACCACTGCTACACACAAATGTAACATCTCCATCGCTTGGTGGACTGCAGCATTGGGGATATCCAGATCTCCGACCATGCCCCGGTCACTAGCACATGGGAGATGGGCTGCCAATGCAGGAATACATTCTGGAGGTTAAACACTCACTATCTCAAGTCCCAGGAATTCAAGGGGTTCCTCACAGAGAATATCGAGGAGATTAGGTTAGATAATCCCCCAGGTGACACCACCCCGGTGATTTGCTGGGACACCCTAAAGGTGGTTCTCAGAGGCCATATAATCCAGTATACTGTCACACAGACTAGAGCCCAGATGGAGAAATGGAGCAGGCTGGAGGAAACCTTACATTTCCTGCAGATGGCCCACAAGCAGGGTGATACCTCTCGATAGTAGAACAGTTACAGCAAACAAAGGCTGACATGGATACACTAGCCAAACAGCAAACATAAATTGCACTTACATATCTGAGGCAATGCTTCTGTGAAGTGGGGCCTAGGGCTACTCTGCTTCTTGCATAGCAGGTTCACAAACAGTGAAGCCTTGCTGTAATAACTACCAAACTACACCCCTCGGGAGGTCAGAGCCTTTCGAAAATACACATCACGGAGGGTTTCAATACATATTATAAAGATTTGTACAAGGCAGAGCAACCGGGCACCCCAGGAGATGGTCAATGCATACCTACACTCCCTAAATCTCCCTAGCCTGACACCAGAATGGGGACAACAGTTAACAGCTCTGGCAGTCTTGGCAGAGGTCTGGGCTGCCATCAGTCATTCCAAGACCCAGAAGGCACCCAGGCCTGATGGCTATGGTGCTGAATTCTACAAAGCCATGCAAGAAGGTGTAGCCTGGACCCTCCTGGCTGTTTACAGTGCCACTATTGAGGGACCCTCCTCCTCCAACATGGGCTTATGCTGCCATATCAGTGCTCCCAAAACCTGGGAAAAATCCCCCACTTATGCACCTCATGCAGGCCAATATCAGTTTTAAACACTGATTATAAACTCTTCATGAGTATTTTGGTGAGACGCATTGATCCCCTGCTCTCACAATTGATTGCACTGGACCAGACTGGCTACATCAGCACCAGAACAACAACAACAGATAATGTTAACCGCACCCTTCATGTGATATAGGAAATGGGAATGAGTCAGGGCCCCTTGGTGTTGATCAGTTTAGATGCTGAGAAGGCCTTTGATTTGGTCTCTTGGCCTTTACTATATGTGGTGTTGGGAAGGATGGGGTTCCTGGCATCAGTAATAAAAGTCCTGCAAAACATTTATCAGTCCCCAGTGGCATGTGTGAAGGTAAATGGCCACCATTCCCAATATTTCTCCCTACAGAGAGGCACATGATGAGTGTTCATTGTCCCCTCTCCTGTTTGCCCTGTATATGGAATCACTAGCCGAAAAGGTCAGGGAATCAATCAAATATCGGTCATTCGGGTGGGTGATGCAGAACACAGGCTGGGCATGTACGCAGATGACGTCCTTTTGTATCTAACCAAACCTGAGCGCTCCCTACCAGCAATGCATAACATCCTGGAGGACTTTGGCAATCTCTCAGGGTATAAGCTGAACGCATTTAAAAAAGAAGTACTCATTTTCAACTATCAACCGTCTCAGCAGATCAGACAAAGATTCACGTATCACCGGGATCTAGAGAAACTGAAATATTTGGGGGTCTACCTTGTGAGGTAACCTTGCACAGCTTTTAAAAATAACTACTTGGGCTTTACAGAGCAGTTGATTGCTGATTTGTCCCTGTGAAATATGCTACCACTTGGTATGGTATGGTAAAACTTTATTTTTATACAGGAAGAAACATACCATTTAGACTTACAGTCCAGTTTACAAGACAGCCCTGTACACTAAAGTTCCATTAATTATAAAATACAAATGCAACAAGCACACTTAAAATAATGCACAATCAATCAATGAAAATATATAAAATACAGACTAGTGCAAATCTTAAATGAAAGATTATCTCCCAAGAATTATCTCGTATACCTTCTAGTGTGTGTACAACAATTTCTTATTGCCTTTACAAACTTTCCATGCTCAATTTCAGCCCGTACTAGGGGTGGCAAGACATTCCAGTGTTGGGCTGCCTGGGATCTTAGAGTTGTCCCCATATCTGTTGATTCTTTTGTCTTGATATATTTTATTTTGGTGTGCAGTCCGAACCAAATACCTCTATATCTGAGGTACTTGAAAATAGAATCTTATTAATATTGTGACTAGGATAATTTATTTTATATTTGTGAATAATTGTTAACCAACTTATTGTATAGTCTAGGTCGAGGGGCAACCAGTCTAGAGCGGCCAAAAGGGCACAATGATGTGTTCTAAAATTACAACGAAGGACATACCTAGCTATTCTATGATACAGTTTATCAAGTTTATGTAACAGTTGTTTATTCGCTGATCTATATATAAACACTCCATATTTAAGGGCAGGTGAGATGAGTTGTTCATCAATCTTTTTCCTATCCAGAAGTTTCAAACAACTTCTAGTTGTTCTTAATGCTCCTAATTTCTTATTTAATTTACTAATGGTCATCTCAATATGGCCACTAAAGGTCAATAAAGGTAATTCTACCTTGAGCCCTATATCTGTTGCAGAGCATGCCTATTTCATTCACCCAGGTCATTTTCCATCAATGGAATAAAAGTATCTCCAGATTTATTTGGGCAGGAAAGAGACCTTGCATTAAACATTAGATATTATGCCTACCCCAAGCTCAGGGCGGCCTTTCCCTCCCACATCCTCAGATGTACTACTGGACTGTCCAGTTAGGCCACTTGATGGCCAGACAGCTTAGCGCAGCGAAGTTGCATTGGTTCTCCATTGAACTGTCCCTCCTGTCTGACTTTGAGTACTTCAGGGCCATCTACCATGCAGGATTCAACCCGAAGGATCTCCCGACAGACAACCCCTGGTTCCACTGTAGACTGGTGACCTGGACTGAGGGCCAAGAAGTGGTTGGGTCTTACTCTCTTTCTGCCCCTCCTATGCCCAATCTCCCTGCTGCCAGACTTCCTACCAGCAACACTGGATCGTAGATTCAAAGAGTTGCAAATTTACACACTCCATTATATGTACTAGCTCGCCACATCAGAGAACTTCAAAACATCTGAAGCAATACAACAGGAGCCCGGGCTGAGATGCACTGACTTCTATAGATTCCTGCAACTGAGACATTACCATTCGCAGCTGCTGGGAGTAGTTGCGCAGCCTGCAGTATACCCACCAGTCCTGACATGGTTACAGATACTCATCCGTATGCAAAACACTAGCCACTTGGCGTCCACCCTATACCAACCAATATGCAAGTGCATGCTAGGTGGAAAGAGGAGTTAGGGATCCCCATCTCGGATGAACAGTGGGCTCACTAATTCTGCCAGAGTCTCCAGTTCCCATCAATGGATGGAGTATGCCTGGAAGCAGCTAATACAATATGTTTTGACCCCTGCTATTACCAGACATTACACTGCCTCCAGGGACTCTAGCTGCTGGAGTCATTGCGGGGAGCCCAATGCACACCATATCCATGTGATATAGAGCTGCCCTGGCTTGGTCCCTTCCCACAGCTGCAGGGGGAGCTTAATGAACTCTTTGGCAGGAATATACCCCTTACCTCAGAATCATATCTATTTCTACAGTTTGCTAAACCTAATACTGATCCAAACACCCGCTTCCTAATGGGAATATTGATTACAGCAGCAAAAAAGACATTAACAAAGGTGTGGTTGACCCCTAGAATTCCCATGAAGGAAGAATGGTGGGCTATAGTTAATCAAATATATTACATGGAAAAAATACACACAGCCTCGGTGACCAGGCAGAGAGGTGCTCCTCCCGCTGGACAGTTTGGTTGTTATATTACATGGCTAAGAATGACTCCTTCGTCCTTTGAGATGACAGGCAGCATTAATACCATCATATGAAAGGGAGTGGGACAGGGAGGTGGGGGAGAATTCATACTTTCTGTTTATCTCCTCCTGACTACCCTCGGTGCCCACTGCTTCGGGCCGATCATCACCATCTCCGCCCCCTACTCCGGATCTGCCCCTAGAGTACCTCACCTCTTACTTCCTCCTGCACAGCGGGGTCTGTCTGGATTCTGTGGTCTTGAATGGCCTGGAGCAGTCATCATCTAGGACTACTGAGGGGTATTTTCCCATTTTTCTGTGGTTTCCCTTGTCCCAACCCCCTGAGACGCCGGCGCAAGGAAGCATCCAGAGAAGAGACGTGCTGATGCACATCCCTCTCAAGCATCTACAGACATCCTCCCTGTCCGACTCTGTTAGACAGAGCCACCAACCCCATGAGAGCCCGTGTTTCCACCGGTGCTCTCTCAGGGCATCAGGTGCATCTTGCACCCCTGGTATCCCACCCAGAGGGAGGAGAGCAACCATTGGGATGCTCAATCCTGCCAATCCCCACTGACCCAAGCTCGTTCCCGAACCTGGGTCACCGGCATAGCACGAGGTGTGGCTTCCAGCGCCTCAACCCTCAGCGCCACTGGGCTGGCTTGCCACCCTTACCTTATTGGAGAACCAGATTTGTCTCTTGTATTTGCTTCCCTTGGTAACTGTTCTCAAGCATGATTTAGTTTCTTTGAGAATTACCCTTTTAATTTCTCCCCATCTCTCTTCCACTCCCCTGACCTTGTCCACTACTACCAGCTTTTACTGTACTGTACTGATTCCCTCATCTGGTCAAAATCTGCTCATCTGAAATCCAGAACAACTGCCTTTGATGAGGGTATATCCTTACCAGAGCCAGTTAAAACCATATGGTGTAACTTCCAGTGGCGTCATCATCTGGAAGGCAGCCTGATCGAGGAGCTCCTTCTCAGCGTAGTTAAAATCCACGGGCATCCAGCTTTAATTCCAGCCACCCTGCTTCCTAAATGCAAGATTACTGGTTATGTAATGTCAACCCAACAGCACAATAAAGAAAATCATTGGGCTTGGCAGTGAAACCTGCAAAACATAAGATTGATGGCTTTTAACAGGCTGCCCCTTGTTCCTCGTGCTCCACACCAGCCACCCCCGGCAATGATACTGATGAACAGGACTGCGTGGTTACCTCCAACAAAGTATGCCTGGCTTTGCAGCAAATTAACACTACCTTACAGTGTCTTGAAGCTAAGGTCTCTGAGGATCGGCGGGACCTAAATCTCCCTGAAAAGCATACAGAAGCTGTGGAACAGTGCCTCACTGAATATACCAACACTGACCTTCACAGTTAGCCTTGTTTGATTTACACCGGAGGGACCAGCTTTTAGCTCAAAGGATGGAGAAAGTAGAGATACGAACTGTCTCAATAACATTTGCATCCACAGTGTGCCTGATCGTATGAAGCAAGACAATATGACTCAGTTTATAGACTACTTTCTTAAAGAAATCTTGGGCTTACTCACTGATAAAAAGCTGGACTTCATCGGGGCCCACAGAGCTTTGATTCCTCACCCACGAGATCCTAAAGCTCACTCCAGGTCCATTATCCTGGTTTCCTGGACTTTCGAGTAAAAGAGGAACTCCTGCGCACTGCCTGGTCTAAAAAAGAAATCGTCTTTGGGGACACCCGGTTGTTGTTTGAACATGATTACACCCCCCAGATGGTGCAGTGCAGGAAACAAGTGTTGGAGATCATTAAACAACTTAAACAAAAAGGGCACCAAGGTTATGTAGAGTATCCTGCTTGCCTTAAAATAATGACGGACGATGGAGCTAAACATTTTTCTGACCTTTTGGAAGCTAAACCACAGTCTCTGGGGCTCACTTTCAAAGACAATCCTGCTTTGCAACAGCAGAGTGCACTGCTATCCCAGTCCTGGCAGACCTCCAGAATGAAGAACTCCAAACTGTAGTCAGTGTCGACTCATCCAGCACTGTGAATGTCCGTGGCTGCTAAAAACTTCCTTTACATGATGAAAGGTCAGCAAAGGAGACGGCATCCTTTCAACAGACAACACTTCTACCACAACTACTTGAGACTGAGGTGAACACTGTTTGACTTAACTTCTGTGCGTGAATGAAGTTTAATTCCACCCCTCGGTTTGCTGGCTTGGTTGATATTCCAAACTGCGCATTTTACTGAGACCTTCTAAGTACAGTATATGCCATCTACTTTTATAGCTGTTTTTTTTTTTAAATTTAGTATACTTTTCCCTGCTCCCAAGGCTCAGCCCTGCCAGTCTCAGACCCCTTTCCTTTCCTCAGGACTTACCTCCAGGCAGAGGATACTTCCTGGATTGCCCTCCAGGGTGGGGCCAATGCACTGGCACAAAACCCACATGATGTCATGAGAAGGATTCCAGTAGGAAGCCCACCAGTTTTGCCTCCCTGGCTTACCTCGTAGGGTGGGGTGTGGAGTCGGGCTAGCCACATTGGGAGACGGGATAGAGCAGTGGCCGGAGTGCCGGGGCGGATGACCAGAGCTGGGAAAGTGGGGAGTCGTATAGGCAGCCACTATTTTAGCTCTAGATGGGAGGTGTGGCATGCAGTGATGTGGTGACGCAGAGCGTCAGCGTCCGGCATGCCACCCAGGAGAGTCCAGGCACCGGTCACAAAGAAAACTCTGGCCTCCACCAGGGATTCGAAAAGCCCTGGTCACACACCCCCGAACCCTCCCTGGAAGAGGAGGGCTGCCATACGGTGGCTCAATCCAGCTTCTGCGCTGTCCCCCCTCAGCTAACCTTCAACAACCCGGGCCAGTTCCCGAGCCCGTGTCGGGCATAGCGCGAGGTATGGCATCCAGCACCTCAGTCCTAAGTGCCACCAGGCCGGCTCTTTTATACCTGTTTTTTTAGGTGGATACATAAATTCCCACCTCTGGTTCCGGGAGGTGAGTGGGCCTGTCTGGGGCTGGGTGAGGCTGCTCTTCAGGCAATGGGGCGGTGCCCTTCTCTGGGTTGGTCTGGAGGCTCCCAATGGTTGTGTGTTAGCTGGCAGAGGTAAAGAGTGACTTGGGAGACACTGGGGAAGGTTAACTCCCTCTGTATCATCAGAGGTCTGGTGATCATCCCCGGACTGCCTCGATATTAGGGGACATTCAGGGCCATACGAATTGTGTCTAAAAATGAACCTTTCTGATGTTTGGATGGACCATATTTTAGCTGACCCCTACTAGTTTGAAGGGGAGAGAGTGTATGTGACAGGGTAACCCCTATCATGGGTGGGTACTCCGGTAGAAAGACGAGGGTCCCTTGCCCCCCCCCATAAAGTGCTCTTGTGCTAATGGGTAAAGTGCATAAATTGCCCGAGAACACAGAATATTATGTATAATGTGCCAAGTGCTTAATTGATGTGCAGACCTTAGCTATATATAATTAAGGGTATAATGTTCGGGGCAGTTATACTCTCTGTATAATAACCTTATGACCTTTGAGATGATTAGAAGGTCTTTGTAGTATACAGCGCTGCTGAAAGTAGTTAAAATGCTTTGTAAGACAGCAACTCTGTAAATAGCTTAAAAACAGACTCCTGACTGACTGGCTTATGCACAGGTTAAGAAGCAATGTCAGCCAGCCAGGGAGTCAAACAGAGCAGTAGAAACTTTCTCTTTTCTGCTTGAAGTGCTCTATAGTTGAGGGAAGGGAAGCAGGATTTAAAGTCACTGAGAGGCAATATTTTGTTTTCCTTTGTCGCCACTCGGTGATTCCTACCTGAAACCCCCACTTTAGTGGTAATAAAAAAATAATTACAGGGAAGGCTCCCGGCTTGCTGGCTCTTAAGAAATTAAGAATTATGGCAGTCAAGCCACGGAGAATACATGAATGCAGCTGAGAAGAGCTGCATCTTTTAAAAGTAAAAGCTGCTTCGATGTTAGCTGGAGCGAATCCTGAATCGGATTAAGATTGACACGGGGCGGCAATACTTTTCCTTTTTCTTTGCCACTGCTTCGTGTCTCTTGTTTCCTTCCCTGGTGCCCCTTCAGTTGGAAAAGACCCTGAATGATCTAAAGAGAATAAAAGAGAGAGTTAAAAAGGATACAAAACAGAATGAAGTATAAACGAGGAGTGTGCTCGCTCTCTCTCTCTCTCTCTCATGTGCGGTGGCGCAGTTACAGTGGGGTAGCAAAAATGTACGCTAACAGGCAAAAGCCATCCCGCTCATACAGAAATATACAAGTGCCTGAAACACAAAGAAAGGGGCAGGGACATCTCTATAATACTACAGATGGTGCCCTCAGAAAGAAAAAAAAAGTACCATTAAAAGCCATTCTGGCCACAAAGGAGAGAGAACTCTGTTAAAAATAAAAAGGGAGCATGTAAACTCCAACGTTCTCTCTCTCGCTGCACTGATGTGGCAACAGGAGTGGAGCGGACGGCTTTGAGTTTTTTTTTTTGTCAATTTCAGCCACCGCTCTAAGGGAAAAACCCTTTGGAGTATTGTAATAAATAGGACAATCGCTCTGTCCAAAAAGGATTGGCAAGCCTCAGCATCAGGGCAGGAAACCTTTTAGTAAAAAAATCAAAGGAGCCTAGTATAAAATCAAAGGAAAAAAAAAGTAAATAATGGGCCACAATGAAAAGTTAGTTGGCGGGCTGAAATTTCAGCCGTCGGATGAAAATTAATAAATACTGTTTGCCTTGCCCTAATGCCCCAGGGAAAAGACATTAGGGGCATAAGGTATGTTGTGTATACAGCATAAATAGAAAGAAAGAAATGCTGGAGTAATGCTAGCTGGTAGTATACCAATAATAAAGATATGAGAACTGCTAAATATAAAAGAATCATTCAGCTCTGGCAAGGTGATAATGCCCCAATACTCTTATGAAGGGTTTAAATCATAGATATGTATATATATATATATATATATATATATATAGTATATATATATATATATATATATATATATACACATACACACACGAGGCATATGTTTCCTTTGCCTGAAATGCATTCTGTTTAAAGCTGTAAAAGTATGAACTGTTCTTACCAGGGATGTTGCAGGGAAGGAATGACAGTACAGGAGCCCTATAGGGAGACAGTGGCCCCTAATGGCCTGTTTTATGATGAAATAAAATGTGAGGTCACTACCTAGAGGAGGAGCTAGAAGTAATTAAGCTCCTGGTGATGATAAATCTGGCTAACATTACAAGACACGTATTATTCTTATCTTGTCAGGAAGGAACCCTCTTTAACAGAGGTTTAGAATTAATCCTTTGTTTTTGTATAGGCCAGGTTATGAGCCTCAGAGGGATACCTTTTAGTTGAGGGGCATAATGTGGGTGGATCCCCTGTATGTGATGTCACCCATAAAATACCTACTTGCTAGTACTCCCTCACCCACCTTTGAACTATGGTCTCACTCCTCTATCATTCTAAGCTCCACTTCCTCATCCTCGCACTTCTCTTGCCCTCCGCTGGGGACATCCACCCCAACCCTGGTCCTTCAAGGGCTTCAAGATAATACATCTAAACATATGTAACTTGCTGCAAAAAATAGACCTCCTTCAAATCATGGCAAGCACTCTAAATCCAGACATTCTAATCATCACAGATACTTGGTTAATGAGCACAGTCCCCGATCACTCGGTCTCCATTCTTGGCTACTCCCTCCTAAGGCAAGACCACTTTGGCAGGGGTGGCAGTGTGGCCATATACGTTATTACCTCCATCCAACATTCCATTATCTACAGATCCTCAAACCCAGAGACCCATGATGCTGTAGCTATTCATGTGACCCTTCCCTTCACTTTCCCTATCTTCGTAGCCGGCATTTACTGCAGCCCAAGCATCCAGCCTGCGGTCACCCTAGACCTCCTAACCTTCATCACCACCCTTTCTTTCTCTGGAGAAATTTTCATCCTAGGTGACTTCAATTTAAATTGGTTGTCACCTAAAACTACCAAAACAAGAAACAAAATTGGAGCCTTAAACCTCTCCCAAACTGATCTCGGAACCCACCCGACCTAACCTTAAGGCGCAACAACACTCCATACTCGACTAGGTTCTTACTTCCCACCCCGACCAATCATCTCCTCTGGCATCCTTCCTGACGCTCTTAGTGACCACAACCCAATATTCATGGTCAGGAAAGTCCATAGACATAAATCACCACATAAAACCTTGCAAATATGCTCTTTCAAATCCCTTGATCTTGAAACTCTCCTGAGCAACCGTGCCCTTTCTGACAGTGGTTCCCCCTAACTTCCATCCCCACAGTTGATAAAGCGCTTGCTTACTTTAAAGAAATCTTTCTCATAGCTGGCCCGGTGGCACTGAGGGTTGAGGCACTGGACACCACACCTCACGGCATGCTGGTGACCTGGGTTCGGGAGTGGACTCGGGCCACCAGGAGTTGACAGGGGAGAGGGAGGATTGAGCATCCCTTGGCAGCTCTCCTCCCTCTGGGGTGGGGAAGGGGTTCACGTTGCTCAACAGCAGCAACTGGCGAAAGCCTGGGGCACTGCTGGAAGCGGCGCACATTGATGGTTGGAGCATGGCAGGCGTCGGCTCATCATGCACGGACGTCATTGCATGTCCAGCTTCAAGTGGGGGAGAGTAAATCCAGCCAGAAAATTGTGGGGGTGGTCATGGTGGCTGATGGCTGTACGCCGCATCCCCGGACATGATAGGTGCGCCCACCCAGGTATCAGGATCCAGGTCCCCCAGGAGGGGACTCTGCATGCCAGCCTGCATGGAGGAGAGCGTATCACTGGTCAGATGGGGTGTGGGTGCCAGTGGCTGGATGACTTGCCGCCCGCTCCACAGAGGTAGGACAGAAAAGAATATAGTAATAAAAAAAAATCTCTCTCTCGTGAATTGGAATACCTTTGCCGCACTCAGACAAACCAGAGTCAGGGGTAACCACCTACCATGGATTACCCCTGAACGTTTGGCCTGCATGAGAGCTAGAGATCGAGCCTGGAAGTGTCATAAAACTACCCAGCTTCCTAGCGACCTCACTAACTACCGTAGTCTCCGAAACGCTTGCACCAGGGCTACAAGGCTAGCCAAATCCGAATACGTTAAAACAGCCTTCATCACAAACATAAATTCCCCTTCCAAGTTCTGTAAGGTGGTCCATGCCCTCTTTACCGCCCCCGTCTCACCCACCCACCACTCCCAGTGCTTAAAATAAATGGCTCCCTAGTGGCCGACCCACCTGCCATAGCTGTAGAATTTAACTCCTATTATACCTCCTGTGCCACTGAGCTACTGAAGTCCCTCCCTTCATACCCACATCTCTACACCCCCTAATGGAGTGACTCTCCCACCATCCTCCTACCGTCCTTCTCGTTTGCTACAGTAACTCCAAATGATGCCGTAAGAGCCTTCCTCATCATCAACCCCTAAAAAATTGCCTCCCCGAACCGGCCTGGTGGTGCTGAGGATTGAGGCGCTGGACGCCACACCTCGTGCCACGCCGGTGACCTGGGTTCAGGAGTGGGCTCGGGCCATCAGGGGTCGGCAGGGAGGAGAGGATTGAGCATCCAGAGGACTGCTGTCCTCTCCTGGGAGGGAGGGGGGAATGTCCCGCGAAGCTGGCGGCACCCGGTGGAGATCGGGTGCACTACAGACGCAGGGACCAAGCTGGAAAGGGAATGATGGGAGTTCGTCTTCCAGACATGTGCGAGAGCACTCATGTAGTGGGCTGGGTGGCATTGCATGTCCCACATTTGGGGGAGGGATAAAACAAGAAAAGCCCTCCTTCCATTGGTAGGTGAAGGCGGGTCCAGTGGTAACGGCCCCATGTCCCCCGCCAGGCTTCAGGACATTCGCTCTGGTCCCTCCTCCTGTGACAGATGCCCTCTGATACTATAGATAGGGTGCTGGTAGGAGATGGCGGTCCTTCCTCTGAGGACACAGACCCAGGGGGTTAGGGCAAGCTGCACAAAGGAGTGGGGGTGCCCCTCACCAGAGAATGGACGGGCTATGCTTCAGGCAGGATGGGCAGAGCCAGCTGACTGAGAGACCATGCTGGAGAGAGGCCAGTTGGTAAGGAGAGAATAAATAGAGTTAAAAAAAGTGCCACCCCTGATGGCCCTTACCCTAAACTCCTCTCTCGTTCAGCCCTGGCCATTACCTATCCCCTCTCTTTAATTCTGAATCTCTCATTCTCAACCACTGCAGTCCCCTCCCAATTGAAACATGCAGTGGTCCTCCCTCCCTCCTAAAGGGGGTGACCTCTCATCCCCTGGTAACTACTGCCCAATCTGTCTCCTCCCCACCCTAGCTAAACTACAAGAACACATTGTCCTTTCCCAGTTTACCACATTTTTATCTGACACCTCCTTCTTCACCCCTTTCCAGTCTGGTTTCAGGAAAAACCATTCCACCACCACCTCCCACCTATGACTCATTGACTCCATTCTCACTGGGATGGAGAATGGCCAAATCACCTCAGCCATTTTTGTCGACCTTGCCAAGGCCTTCGACATGGTCTCCCACTCTCTTCTCCTTGACTCCCACCCGGCAGCTGGCCTGTCTCCCTCCCTCTGTCACTGTGACTGCACTGGCTGCTGGTACAGTGGTGGATTACCTTCAAGGTCGCATTGCTGACCTATAAAGCCTACATGACCTGGGACCGTTGTGTCTGCAAGATCTCCTGTATCCCTACTGTCTGTCCCGCACACTCCGATCCTCCGACGAGGGATTGCTAGACATTCCCAGGGTATGGTTGAAAACAGCTGGAGGAAGATCATTTGCCTTTATGGCTCCTACCCTGTGGAATTCTCTACCTTGTCGGATATGAGAGAGCCTGACCGTGGAAGTTTTAAGAACTCCCTTAAAGCCCACCTATTTCAACAGGCCTTTGATGGGACCTGGGAAGGGTAATACTGTAACCTGTAAGAAGTTTTAGATGCTAAGTATTTTATTGCTGGATTTTAAATTGTGTATATGTTGATATCTGTGTTGTAAAAGCGCCCTGAGCTTGGGACGGTGCTTAATATAAATAAAGTTTGACATTACATTGCATTACTAGCTGGTTCAAGGCCTACCTTACAGGCTGAACTCAATCAGTTAGGATCTCGGACAGCATTTCCCCTCCCCTCCCAATTAACACTGGTGTCCCCCAGGGCTCTATGCTAGGACCTCTACTATTCTCCATCATCCTAAACGACCTTCCCTCTACCTGCTCCCCCTCCACTGCCATACACATGTACGCCAATGATACGGTCCTGTATGCATCTGGCTCATGTCCTGCTGAGGTTACAACCAGCTTACAGCAAGACGTTGATACGGTTCAGCTCTGGTTTGCTAACCATCAACTTTTCCTCAATGCCAGGAAGACTGTCTCCATGACCTTTGGCACAAGGCAGAGACTCTCTAGACTTCCCTCCCTGCCCACTTTCCACACCCTCGATGGGACTTTACTTAGGGACACATCCTAGGTGTTTAGCTGGACCAGCACCTAAACTTCTCTGGACATATTGACGCCATCCAGAAAAAACTGCACCCCAAGCTTGGTGCCCTATTCAGGAACCGTAGTTACATCCCTCCTATGGCTAGGTGTGAACTTGTTCAAAAGATTATCCTCCCATTTTTTTTACTACTGTGATGTAGTCTATGGTACTGCTCCCAAGTCCTCCCTGGCCAGATTGGATACTTTCTTCAGTTCCTTCTGCTGCTTTGCCCTTGATGCTCCCTCTCGCACCCACCATTGTGATCTTTATCATGCCCTATCCTTCCACTCTCTTTCAAATAGACGACACGCTCACTACGCTAAATTCACCTCCAAGCACTGGCTAGGAGAACTCCCTTCCTACCTCTTCTCCTCATTTATAACACCCCCTCCCCCCACTCCCTTAGATCTACAGAGTCCCGTACTCTGGCTGACCCCCACAGATCCACCTTCATCGACCAATCCGGTTACTCTCACCACCTCCTTAAAATCTGGAATTCACTCCCCCTCAAATTCCTCACTCATCTTCCTACTACTCCATCAGCACTGCCCTCAACAACTAACTTGCACCTTGCTGCTCCTGCTATGACCCCCAATAGTACCCTCTCACTACCCCACCCTGATAACACTTCCCTTCCCCTCCCCTAAATACCAGCACTCCTTAATAGTACCCACCCACTGTCCCACCCTGGTACTTAATAATACCCACCCACTGCGCCATCCTGATGCACCTGCACCTCCACCTCCCCCTAAATGCCAACACCCCCCCCCCCGCCACTACTGGTCTTCCCTTGCACCCTTACTGTGATTCTCTACAACCAAATTGTACCAATTGTCCCTACCCTCTCCCTTCTTCCACAACCTAACTCTCCCCCTCCAACTCTCCTGCTTTCCCAGTCCCCTTGCAGGGTATCTCTGCATCCTGAAGAGGGGTCCTTTCTGGGATTCGGCCTCTCTTCTCTCTTACCTTACCCTCTCTCTGTGGCCCCCCTGACCCCACGCAGGCTTCCCAGTATTCAGAAGCCTACTCTGCTGCACTGCCTGCAATTCCTGCTTCCCTTATTTTGTGCTCTACATGTACCTTGTGCAGGCAGGGTACTCAGCATTCTGGAGGGGTCATGCACCACCAGTCCCCTCTCCTCCTCCCTCCTGAAGCCTACTCCACCACACTGCCCACAATCCTGCTTCCCTTCTGTTGTGCTCTACCTCTGCCTAGTGCAGACAGGGAACTCAGCATCCTGCAGGGGTTAGGCCCTGGCAGTCCTCTCTCCTCCTCCTTCCTGAAGCCTACTCCACCACAATGCCCACAGTCCTGCTTCCCTCCTGTTGTGCTCTATCTCTGCCTAGTGCAGGCAGGGTGCTCAGCATGCTGGAGGGGTCAGGCTCCCACAGTCCCCTCTCCCTGCCAGGGTTCCTAATATCTTGAAAGGCTTGAAATTTGATATGCCTCTCACCTCCCTTATGCACCCCCACCTCCCCCCTCCATCACCGAGCCCTATTTATGCCTAGCTAATCTCCACTGCACTTGTAGACTATCTGCACTTCTGAAATCACCTTAGTATTCTTGTACAGTCTATGCTACTCCTCACTAACTTGTCCTACTTCAATCTATTTGAATTCAATTCAGTCATCTAGCTACACAGTTATGAGTCATTTAGTGTTTGCCTTCTTACGTTAATCTTGTGCTTTTGTATCAATCTGTCTAGTTCAAAACTGTTAGCATTGTATCTATCTAGCCAAAACTGTTAGAATTCCGTTATATCTTTGCTCACTGTACAGTCGATTCACTTTTATGGGAATGTAATCAATTGTAATTCCTATGTTATTGTACCAAATCTCTGTAATCAGTCCTCATGTTCCCCTACCCCCAGATCGCATGGGGAGACGAGCAACCTGTTGCTCAGTGCCTTTCTGGTGAAACATTTCAATAAATACATAAATGCCTACCACTAGGGGTAGATTTTAGATAGGGAGTCAGTGGAGAAATGATTGTGAGAGGTGCAAGACCTCTTGAGAGTGTGGGTCTCCCCACTGGTCTTTTTCCAGCAAGGCTAAGAGAAGCCTTGTCACTGCTGGGCAAAGCAGTGGCCTGTTTGCTGAGAATCCAGTAACTAACCTTTATTTTGAAGTTTTCTTGCTTTTTGTAAATATTTTTTGTTCATTTTATGCAAATAATAAAATGACAAATGCCATCCGGCATTTTTTATGCTCCTAAAAGTTGTCTGCCTGTGTCTGGTGTTCTTGAAATCCCACACCCTATGACATATGGTTTTAGAAGTGAGATCTGGCTGGAAGTCCAGGATTCTGGGGGATTGTGGCCAGGTGGTACCAGCCCTGGTACTGTTGAGGAGACCAGGCAGCAGTGCATGCCGCCAGATTTAAAAATGATCAATGGAGGTGGTGACCTGAGCAAAGTGCCCCAGAAGGATCAAGAGGGATGTGGAGACCGAGTGTCCGACCTGATGAGGCTTGTCCACTGGCTGAGTGGAAGATGGCTGGAGGCAGACTAGTGTCAGAGGGAGGCTGAGCACCATTACCAGGTGCTGTTAGAGATAACCCATTCGGAGGAATTGGTGGAGGCAGCAGAGGACCAGGAGCCATGGCACCTAGAAGAGGAGGGCTCCCGGATGGAGACCTTATTGCCGGTATTGCCAGTTTTTCCTGGTTGTTACCTGCAGGAGGATGTCCAACAACAGGAGAAGTTCCCAGGTAAGAATGAGACTGTTTCTGGACTTGTGCATACTGGGGTGAAAACTTCAAGCAACACTGAAGAGGCCAATAAAGCTGAAGGGACTTTATTATCTTGCAACCCCCTGATCATTGTACCTGAATGTGTTTTTGAACCTGATTAGGAACATTTACAGGGGAGGGACCCCGAAGTTGCCGTTTAGGGGAATGTATTAAGGTGCAGGATGGGAGGCCAGTTAACAGTGGTGTAGGAGATAGGCTCTGGTGGTATAAAAGAGACAGGGAGTGATCTACCGCATGAGGCCTAACCCCCGGACAAAAAAGGTGGATGCCAGGGTTGTGGTGCCTGTAGCCCTTAGAGAAAGGATACTGGATATTGCACGTGGCAGTCCAAAGAAGCCTTTAGGCCAAGGAGCTGTATTATCAGAACTGGCCCCCTATTATTACTGACCTAGATTATAGAGACAGGTGGCTGACTACCTCAGGGATGGTACTGGGTACTGTCAGAGGGAGATATCAAAAAGGTGTAAGGGAGGAGACGCTCATCGGGTAGAGGGCTGACGTAAGTGGCACCCGGGGAAGCATTGGAGACTCCCATATAGGGCAAATGAAACAAGATGGTAACCCTTGATACACTATAGGCTCAATTCTGTGCTCCTTGAAATGTATAACTCTACTGCTGTTAAAACTGGATACATATGTCCAGGTGTTGAGTTCCAGAGTGAGCTGGCTATCAGAAACTAGAAATCAGCATAAAACTGCTGAATGTTTCTTACTTATAGATACTATGGATGATGCACAAGGAAGTAATTGATCAGTGTCTCAGGGTTATGTAACACATGGAAACAAAATGCATCTACTGTACAGTGATTGTTTGTGTTAAGGGACCCTGAGATGGATCTAATGGAGGAGGGTGGGCAAAGGTCCATCCCCTTCCAGTGAGAGGGAAGGTGGATACTGCCCACTGCAAAATACTGCACCATCTTTTTCTAGGTTTACAAAACTAAACAAATGCTGTCATAGCAGTCTTTCTTTTCTGTCTTCGCGATCAAGTTTTCATGTTTTTCGTCTGATAGATGGGCCACTTAGATTCTCTTTTGATCTGTTTCTTAATCTTTTCTGGTCCTGGTATGAGGAGGTTGCAGAGTAAATTGACCTCCAGGGGGACTATCTGAAGGTACACGCTATTTGTAGGGGTTTGATATTCCAGAGGAAAGAACTGGGTGCTAATATCTAGTGTTATGTTTATGAGGTGACCAGTATTACTGGTTGGAAGAAAATATATAGGTATATATATATATATATATATATATATATATATATATATATGCATTGTTAGATGCAATGTTGTAAAAATATCTGTAGCCCCAGGGTGATGTTAGTAAGTATTGTCATTAGTGAATCACTGTATGAATGATTGAAATACTTATTCTGATTTAAGGGACCTGAGGCAGAGCTCTATGGTGAGGGTGGGCCAGAGCTCCACGACATCCCCCTTTAGAGAAGCTTGGACAACCATAGAACAGTTGCCGTCTTGAGTGGGGGAATGTGTGGCAGGGTGACCCCTGTCATGGGTGGGTATTCCGGTAGAAAGACGAGGGCCCCTTGACCCCCCCCCCATAAAGTGCTCTTGTGCTAATGGGTAAAGTGCATAAAGTACCTGAGTACACAGAATATTATGTATAATGTGCCAAGTGCTTAATTAATGTGCAAACCTTAGCTATGTATCATTAAGGGTATAATGCTTGGGGCAGTTATACTCTCTGTATAATAACCTTATGACCTTTGAGATGGTTAGAAGGTCTTTGTAGAATACAGCGCTGCTGAAAGTATTTAAAATGCTTTGTAAGACAGCAACTCTGTAAATAGCTTAAAAACAAATAGACTCCTGACGGACTGGCTTATGTACAGGTTAAGAAGCAATGCCAGCCAGCTGGAGAGTCAAATGGAGCAGTAGAAACTTTCTCTTTTCTGCCTGAAGCACTCTGTAGTTGAGGGAAGGGAAGCAGGACTTATAGTCATTGAGAGGCAATATTTTGTTTTCCTTTGTCGCCACTCGGTGATTCCTCCCTGAAACCCCCCGTTTAGTGGTAATAAAAAAATAATTGTAGGGAAGGCTGCCGGCTTGCTGGCTTTTAAGAAATTAAGAATTATGGCAGTGAAGCCACGGAGAATACATGAATGCAGCCGAGAAGAGCTGCATATTTTAAAGGTAAAAGCTGCTCTGATGTTAGATGGAGCGAATCCTGAATCTGATTAGGACTGACATGGGGCGGCAATACTTTTTCTTTGCCACCACTGTGTCTCTGTTTCCTTCCCTGGTGTCCCTTCTGTTGGAAAAAACCCTGAATGGTCTAAAGAGAATAAAAGAGAGAGAGAGTTAAAAAGGATATAAAACAGAAGTATAAAGTCCAGTGAAATGTCTTATCCTTTCTTCTCACAGGATGGTGCTGCTCCACTACAATCTGCCTCATAAGAATGACTGCTTTTCTGTCTCTCTTTCTAATGTACTGTGAACTGTATTAGCTTAAACTTTACACTTGCTATGAACTCACTAGCCTAATGTAACTGTTGCCTAGCTCTCCCTATATGTTAGATAGCTGATCTTGGTTGTATATGCTTACTGTGCTCCACATGTTGTCTTCACCATGTATACTCTCTCAGTCAATTTGTATTTTGTTTTTCATGTATTTCTCCGATCTTGTCCATACAGTACTTGTAATGTTGTGTTTTTCTTCTCATGTTGTAATCCTCCCAGGTCGTGACTGAAAATAGTCATTTTATGGCTAGCTCACCTACCCGGTAAACAAAAACCAAATAAATGAGGAGTGCGCTCTCTCTCTCTCTCTCATATGCAGTGGTGCAGTTACAGCAGGGTAGCAAAAATGTACGCTAACAGGAAAAGCCATCCCGTTCATACAGAAATATACAAGCACCTGAAACACGAAGAAAGGGATATGGTCATCCCTATAATAATACAGATGTTGCCTCAGAAAAAAAAAGTACCATTAAAAGCCATTCAGGCCACAAAGGAGAGAGAACTCTGTTAAAAATAAAAAGGGAAAATGTAAACTCCAACGTTCTCTCTCTCGCTGCACTCATGCAGCAACAGGAGTGGAGCAGGTGGCTTTGAGTTTTTTTTTTGTTTTTTTTTTATCAATTTCAGCCACTGCTCTGAGGGAAAACCCCTTTGGAGTATAGCAATAAATAGGACAGTTGCTTTATCCAACAAGGATTGGCAAGGCTCTGCATCAGGGCAGGAAACCTTTTAGTAATAATATCAAAGGAGCCTAATGTAAAATCAAAGAAAAAAAGAAAAGTAAATAATGGGCCACAATGAAAAGTTAGCCGGCAAGCTGAAATTTCAGCCGTCAGATGAAAATGAATAAATACTGTTTGCCTTGCCCTAATGCCCCAGGGAAAATACATTGGGGCATAAGGTATGTTGTGTATACGGCATAAATAGAAAGAAAGAAATGCTGGAGTAATGTTAGCTGTTATTATTCCAATAATAAAAATATGAGAACTGCTAAATATAAAAGAATCATTCAGCTCTGGCAAAGTGATAATGCCCCAATACTCTTATGAAGGGGTTAAATCATATATATATATATCCGTGCTACCATAGTTAGGGTTGAGGAGCCATTTCTATGTTAAACCCCAAAACTTTGCACCTTAATAACTTTGCAACTGTTTGATGGATTTGCCTGAAATTTGGAATTTAGGATCAAGAACCATAGGCCTTGGGATCTGCGAAGTTTCGTACTGGTCAGATATACGGCTGCGGAGTTATTAAGTGTGATCTGTGCACGCGTTTATGCTTTTCTGAATTCTGTGGTCGCACTTTACAGGTCGACGGTTTGTATGACCGCCCAAAATCTTCAGGAACATGCAGCCGGGTCCCTAATGCCTTTCAAAGATTTCGTGAAAAATATTAAACGGTTCAAAGTTATTCAAAAACAGTTTCCCATTATAAGTCAATGGGAAAAGTTAACAAAAGTTCAACACTTTCGCAAATGCATTTTACTTTATAAATGGGCCTGTTACTTTCAAATCGGCCATTTTGTTTCAGTTGGTGATCAGAAAATGGTTGGCATTTAAATTTGGGACCCTCTAGCAACCTAATTTTTTTGTATTCACCTAAGTCGGGCCCTGAGGATGCTTGCCATGTCTTTATTTGTGGTAAAACACCCCAGAAATATGTTTTTCAAATTTCTGGAAAAAGTACTTCATAAATTACTTTCATGCTCAAGAAGTGTTTAAATTTTTGTGTGAAGTTGCGTAAATCATGCACAGTAATTTTCTAGTCTGTGGGAAAATGACAGCAATTCTTTGGCACTGCACTGCAAAATAACCGTTGGGAGTTTTGGGCTGAAATTTGGAGGGAACGCAGCCGACATCTCACAGATGTGCCTTTCAGTGTTGTATTGAAAAAATATTACACAGCGGTAAAGTTATGGCACTCCAAAGTTGACAGTTTTTCCCATAGGATAACATTACGGAGCCCGAAGCATTACAGGAATCCTTTGGCACCCTGCTGCAAAATAACGGTTTGGTCTTTTTTCCTGAAATTTGGAGGGAAGACAGCCAACAGTACACAGATAGTGCCTTTCAGTAGTTTGGTGAAAAATATCACATGGCGGCAAAATTACGGCACTCCAAAATGGACAGTTTTCCCATAGGATAACATTACGGCGCCCAACACTTAACAGAAATCATTTGGAGCCCTGCTGCAAAATAACAGTTTGGTCTTTTTTCCTGAAATTTGGAGGGAAGACAGCCAACAGCCCACAGATGTGCCTTTCAGTAGTTTGGTGAAAAAACATTACAGGGAGGCAAAGTTATGGCGCTCCGAACTTTTCTTTTTTTCCCATAGGATAACATTACGGAGTTCGCGCCCTTTCAGGGCCCGGTATCTCGGAAGCGGGCGAGATCGGACTTTCGTCGGAAAATTTTAGTCCCCTAATGAGAGTTAGGCTGACGATCCCAATGCGCACCCCAATGCCAAGGTTGGGGGTGGTATGGGGTCCAAGGGGGTTTTCAACTCTAACAGTGAATTTCCTCACTTTTGTCGCTGTAGAACAACCCTAACTAATGCATTAAACAGAGTTTTTTGCCTCTAATATATATATATATATACTGTACACACACACACACACACACACACCAGACATATGTTTCCTTTACCTGACATGCATTCTGTTTAAAGCTGTAAAAGTATGAACTATCCTTACCAGAGATGTTGCAGCGAAGGAATGCCAATACAGGAGCCCTATAGGGAGAAAGTGGCCCCTAATTGGCTGTTTTATGATGAAATAGAATGTGAGGTCACTACCTAGAGGAGGAGCTAGACATAATTAAGCTCCTGGAGATGATAAATCTGGCTAACATTACAAGACATGTATTATTCTTATGTTGTCAGGAACCCTCTTTAACAAAGGTTAAGAATTAACCCTTTCTTTTTGTATAGGCCAGGTTATGATCCTCAGAGGGATAACTTTTAGTAAAGGGGCATAATGCGGGTGGATCCCCTGTATCTGATGTCACCGATAAAATAGTATAAAAGCCTACCACTAGGGGTAGATTTTAGATAGGGAGTGAGTGGAGAACTGATAGTGAGAGGTGCAAGACCTCTTGAGAGTGAGAGTCTCCAGACTGGTCTTTTTCCAGCGAGGCTGGGAGAAGCCTTATCACTGCTGGGCAAAGCTGTGGCCTGTTTGCTGAGAATCCAGTAACTAACCTTTATTTTGAAGTTTTCTTGCTTTCTGTAAGTATATTTTGTTCATTTTATGCAAATAATAAAATGGCAAATGTCATCTGCCATTTTTTATGCACCTAAAAGTTGTCTGCCTGTGTCTGATGTTCTTGAAATCCCACACCCTACGATAGTGTATATATTAATTCCCCTAGTTCCTTTCTCCGGGAGATCCTAGGTGACTGTGAATGGCAGTCTGGAGAGGCTTGCGTACAATGGAAGGTTCGGGGGAGCATAGAGACACAGATTTTAGACTCAGGCCGCTTCATTGGTCCATCAAGGTCATCCCTGATTTTTTACTTTCTCTTTTTGCCTTCCCTGTAGTTGGCAGAAGCTTAAAGCCGACCTCTTATAGCTTAATAGACCTTTGGGAACTGCGATTCCTGTAACATTACTCTTAGGCCTTGCAGCAGTTTATAGCATTGGCTGTGGCTCTGGTCCGCCTGCATGGCTTCATAAAGTTATCGGAGATATGGTTGCCAGATCCTCTTGTTCTGATTTATCTCAGTTGCTCTCCCAGTTTGCTTGCCATTGTTCTGGTCGATACCTCCTCTTGATGTGGAGGCCAGGCCTCACCTGGTGATGGGATTGGTCAGGAGGGGCTCTCCCAGTTTGCTTGCCATTGTTCCGGTTGACACCTCCTGCTGATGTGGGGCCCAGACCTCACCTGGGGATGGGATACCCTCACCACCCCCCCTTTATTTGGTTGCCCCTTCCATCCTTTTCCTTTGGTTTTACTATTCTCCCTTGTTCTTAAGGGATGTGAATGCTGGGCAGGCTATTGACGTCTAGCTGCCTTGTTCCGTGGCACTTCAGATCACTCTGCCATACAGTGGCTCTTCCTTTTGACAAGAGCCATTGTCCATCTGGTATTTCCTCTTCCAGATTCTAGGGGGAGCACCAGACTGAGGAGTCATTCTAAGTGACCCCTCTCCACACTCCACTGTGAAACTCATAAGTGGATGTGGGCTTAGTAACTCCGAAACCTTGAAGTACTAACCTGTTTGTTAAGATGTTTCTTTGTTAGTACATGTTTTCTTCTGCCTGTTGCAGTTACAAGTTATGGGTTGTTTTCTCGTTGGCATGCCCCCATCCCCTACTTAGCTGGGCCAAGATACTGTCGTCATCCGGGTCCAGATAGCTGACCTCACTATTGTTTCTTATAATGTAAGGGGAATAAATAGCCCAGTCAAGAGAGCTTGCATTCTGCAGGACTTGAGCGCACTAACACCACAATAGCCTTCCTGCAGGAGACTCACATGACTCCTCAGGAACACCTCAAAATATGCCGTAGTTGGGTGGGAGAAGTTTATGCCTCTCATGCTGCCCTTCCGCATCATAGAGGTGCTGCTATTTTGATACGTCTCAACACCCCACTACGTATGCTACAGACCCAGAAGGATGGTTTATTCAGCTCAAGGGGGAGTATAGGAGACACTCCCCAGCTGGCCATTGGAAGGGTCATGAGGGCGAAGCTGAAAGAAGCTCTCCCCAGGTTTCCCTCGCTGCACACCCGGTCTGAAGCTCCCCAGCTGGCCATTGGAAGGGTCGTGAGGGCTAAGTTGAAAGAAGCCCTTCCCATGTTTCCCTCGCTGCACACCCAGTCCGAAGCTCCCCAACTGGCCATCGGAAGGGTCATGAGGGCTAAGCTGAAAGAAACCCTCTCCAGGTTTCCCTCGCTGCTCACCCAGTCTGAAGCTCCCCAGCTGGCCATCGGAAGGGTCATGAGGGCTAAGCTGAAAGAAGCCCTCCCCAGGTTTCCTTCACTGCACACCTGTTCTGAAGCTTCCCAGCTGGCCATCGGAAGGGTCATGAGGGCTAAGCTAAAAGAAGCCATCCCCAGGTTTCCCTCATTGCACACCCAGTCTGAAGCTCCCCAGCTGGCCATTGGAAGGTACTAGAGATAACTGCATCAGTTTAAACCTTGGCGCCTTTTTCCTGCTCATCCCAGGCGCTCTTCTAAGAGACTGTGTGATTTTCTAGCTAATCTTACACTTGCTGCAGCCTGCGAATTTGTAACTAAATCCAGCCTGGTTAATTGATTAAATGTAACTCTCGTTGCATCCTCTTAGTTTTTAAACAAAATCCTGTCTGCTAAGTGTAATTTATTGAAGCAGACGCTGCAGCTCAGTTGGACCTGCTGCTTGTTGGCTTGATTTTTTTCGACCGTCCACCCTTTGCCCACCCGCTTACAGTATTACTGTAAATGCACCTCTGACTCCGCCCACTGCGGCTTTCTGCCAGTGCACCTCTGACTCCGCACACTGCTGCTCTCTGCCTGATAATCATTTGACTAGGCAAACCTTCCACTACTCTCACCACTCTAACCTATATGCCTCTGATTTCAGAACTGCACAAAACTCACGCCTTAACTAATTCAGAAGGGTTCTTGTTTCCCTTCTTATTCCCGGTTCACCGTGAACCAGGATTCTGTATTTCTTCTACTCTCTCTCCCATAATCATTTTTAAAAACATACCTTCCTACTTGTCCAGTGAGTGCCTTCATTTTTTTTACTTCTGTCCCTGGATACTATAGGTATCTTTCAACTGCCTCGACTTTAATGATAGGCACTATCTTGCCTCAAACAGGCACCGTTTCTGCCTTGGATTCTAGCTCTTTGGATCAAGGGGTTTCCCCCTCCACATCTGTTCTTCCCAGTTTGGTACAACCTAATATATTTACCAACTTCCACTACCCACTCCTGTCTGGCTGATTGTTTGAAGTGCTTCTTTTCTCTCTGTCATTACAAGATGTTTTCTCTTATGAGGCCGAGGACACTTTTGATTATTTCAGGACTGGTACCCTCCCTAATCTCTCTCTCCCACCTCTCGCTTAATATAACAGCTGGTGACTCTGGGTTCCGCTCAAAAGAAGAAAACTCTTTTGTCTACTCGAATCTGCTTCCTAATAGGAAATCACATCCTTTTCTTAACCTTGCCCTATATCTAACATGTCCTGCCAGACTTGGTCATTTCCTTCTCCTTCACTCCCCTGCCATGCCCAAATGCCTCAAACTCATCTATCGCCTCGCCAGAGAAACTTAGGCGACTATCCTGCATTTATCCTTATCTGGGGATATTGAATCAAACCCTGCCCCCCCCCCACAATGCTAGGTTAACAAATGACTCCTCCTGGTTCTCCGCAAAGGGCATCAAAATTGCTTACATGAATATTAGAAGTGTACCTGCAAATTTCCCTGAACTGGAAGCCTGGGTAGCCCACTATTTGCCTGGATATTCTAGGATTGACTGAAACATGGCTTAGGCCAGACATGCCTGACACAGTATACAAAATAAATGGCTTCTACCTTATGAGATTCAATCGCCCCTCTGAACAGAGGGGTGGAGGGGTTACTCTGTATTATAAAGACCATCTCAATATCTCTGTTCAACACTCAGGGTTATCAGATATCTGTGAAACTCTGCATACTGTTCTGCTTTTAGACAGAGAAAAAAGGCTAAACCTGATATGTGCTTACAGTCCTCCAAAGGGGGCACTCCCTAGCTTAAATGGGCTCTTGGACTGTCTCTCTACTCTAAAAGGTAAATCTGAAGTAATATTAATGGGTGACCTCAACCTTGACTTATCAGGTACCCACTCTGGTTTGTACACGGGAGCTCTCACCCGACTTCACCTGTCTCAACTGATTTCTAGCCCTACTCGAATCTCAGCAAATAGCGAGCATCAATCTCTTCTGGATTAGATAGCCACAAACAGAACAAATAAAATTATTGCTGCAGGCACCTTTTCTGATTCTATTAGTGATCATCTGCCTACCTTCTGCATTTGTAATGGTCACTGCCCCCATCCCCTGCCTAGAATTATACAGTTTTGGGATTTTGCCAAACTGAATCCAAGCGCACTCCTTGATGATATTAATAACATCAACTGGTCGCCTATCTATATCACTGAGGATGTAAATACAGCACTTGACTACCTAAATTCTCAGCTACTAGCCCTACAGGATCTGCATGTCCCATTGAAAAAAAAGGCATCTTAGGGGCTCTGCAAACAGATGGCTACATAAAGACCTCCTTCAGGCTATGAGAAGAAGGGACAAGGCCTGGGTCTTGGCTAAGAAATTCCTAAGGACAGAAGACTGGGCTAATTATAGAAAAATGAGGAATGCCTGCAAAAAAGATATTTGGAGGGCAAAAAGGAACTATTGCCTTAAGCTTCTCCAATCTTCAGTGGGTGACACCAGGGGTTTTTGGACATGACGCTAAATGACGCCAGCTGTAACAGTTTACCTACGATTGCAAATGCTCTGAATGCGCAATTCTCTGATCTCTCTGAATACCTTGCAAAATGTTACCAGTCTCCTGCAACCCCTCCTGATATCCACCGTCCCTCAGGACTGTCTTTTCTGCTCAGATCACTCTCCACTACCAAGGTGCTGCATCTTCTTAAATTTATCTCCCCTCATAGATCTGCTGGTCCAGATGGATTACTGCCCTTTTTTATCAAAATGGCAGCTCCAGCTCTTGCTGCCCCTATTGCAAGAATTTAAACCTATCTATACTAACCCAGACAGTGCCTACACTATGGAAAACTGCTCTAGTTGTCCCTGTACACAAAAAGGCGGATATCAAAAACATGGCTAACTACAGACTGATCGCCATTCTCTCTACCTTAAATAAACTACTTGAGAAGGCTGTTGCCACCCAGGTTTCAGAATATCTGCACCTTCACAACCTTCTGTCCCCCACTCAACATGGATTCCAAATGGGGCACAGCACCACAACTGCACTACTTCAGGTATCAAATGAAGTCCTGACAGCAATGGATAAGGGCCTGCTCACGGGGGCCATATCTATTGAACTCACTAAGGCTTTTGATCTTGTGAATCCCTCCCTACTACTCTCCAAACTGTCCATCTTGGGTTTTTCCCAGTCTGCCATCTCTTGGTTTGATAGCTACCTCACTGGGAGGAGGCAATTTGTTCAAATTGCAACTGCTGTCTCTGACCCCTCCCCAACCTTTGTTGGAGTACCCCAGGGATCTATACTTGGCCCTCTCTTTTTATTAACAACCAGCCCTTACTTCCCTGTCTCTCCTCATTGATCCTTTATGCCGATGACATGGTGCTTTTCGCTACTGGTAAAGACCCCACATCAGTAAAGGCGAATCTTCAAGCTGACTTTGACTGCTTACAAGTTTGGCTTCTACAAAACAAACTCATACCTAATGCTAAGAAAACTGTGGCCATGCTTTTTGGCTCCCCCTCTGGAATCAAATGCTGTGCTCCGGATCTTTCAGTACTGTGTCTTGATGGCTCCTTGTTGGAATCTGTTAACTCCTTTAGGTACCTAGGAGTGACACTTGACCCATCTCTGGATTTTAACCTCCACCTTGCAGCTACCTGTAAGACGATTAACTCCAAACTGGGTATTGCCTATAGAATTAGATCCTCCCTGAATGATGCTGCCTGGCTTGCTATTGCACAAGGTTTCTTTCTTCCCTCCCTTACATACTGCTCACAGGTATACCTTAATGCCAACAAAGGATCCCTCCATAAAAGGAGCACCTGTTATAACAGCATAGGCCAATTTGCCCTCTCTGTACACAAACTGACACATCGCTGTCAACTCTACTCCAAACTAAATTGGCTCTCCCCGACTTCGCACAGACTTTATTTTACTGGCTGCTTGATTGACAGTATCATCAGAACGGGGACACCTAAGTACCTTTCAAGGCTGCTATCTCATCCCTCCCAAGCATATCTCCTTAGGTCATCCGTACAAACCCAACTTGAAATTCCCAGATATTTCACAAAAAAGGGGGAACTATCCTTCGCTGTATCGGCCTCCAGCATCTGGAACTCCCTCCCTCCTCACATTAAACTCTCTAAATCCCACCTAGCCTTTAAACTGGGTCTCCATGCCCACCTAACTGACTCTGATGGCTGCTCCTGTGCTGTAACTTGAGACTGTCTCCTAGTAGTGTTCCTTACCTACATGGCACTTACCGTTTCCCTCCACTTTATAAAATCTGCATGTTCCCACTCTCACCACAAAATCGTTAGTTAAAACTGTTTTTTATTTCATAGCAGTTGTCGCATGTCCTTAATTAATATTGTTGCATCATCCAGTGCAAGTAGCTAATGTAAGGGTATTTGTTTTCTCTCAGTTTCCACAGAAATATGTCTTGTTCTTGTCAGCAAACTGCAAAATTGTTTTGTTCCCATTTCATGCTGCGCCATGAACTATTGTCACTGATGTTTGTACCTTGTTTGTACTTCGCACTCTCCTGATTGTACTCTCCTGGGTCGTGCCTGAATGTAGGCAATACTCTTGTCTAGTGCACCTACCCGGTAAACAAAAACCAAAAAAAATAAAATTGATTCCTTCTCGGCTTATATGCACATGAAACTGAATGCATTACTTTTTTTTTTTGGTGCCTGCCCTTCAATCCTCCATTCGGAGGTCAGCCCTGCTCTGTCCATTGTCCCATCATCCAGACAGGCTGCCCCCCCAATGGACACTATAGGCAAGCCCCGGCTTACCCCCCCTTGGTCAGGGCCATGGGAATGGGACCCCCTCAATGGACATTGGTGGCAGGATATCGGACTTGGAATTTCGTCACCAAGTGACATTAAACAAAGAGGTGAAACTAACATACTAATTGCCAGCAGATTAGGCCGTACGGTCTATCAAGTCTGCTCGAACCTCAGATCCCTGGCTAGGTACCGAGGCCTTCCCCACCATGTGTTCCAGAATGCCTATCATCCCTCCCCGCCCCCTAAGCCAAGTCTTCCCCTGGTGAAGAACCTCCTTCTCTTTTCCCCCCTCATCGTTCCCTCTCCTAACTTCAAATCATGTCCTTGGGTGATACCTCCCTCCTTTAGTCTAAATAACCTCTCTGTGTTTACCCTATTTATTCCCTTGAGATACTTGAAGGCCTCAATCAGAGCTAGATTGATGAAGAAGAAGGTTAAATCAGCTACTAAATGCCCAAATAGAAGGACAACTTTGATACTCTGGATAGAAATACTTTGAGCATGGTAACCAAACAGGGAAACTCCTCGTGTGGCAGTTGTGGAAAGACACAGCTAATAGGGCAGTTATCAGGCTCCAGGTTCTGGGGGAACGCACTTCCACCATTCACCCTGCTAGAATCTATCAAATCTTTGCCCAGTATTATTCGACCCTTTATGAGGCTCAACGATCAGCAAATCATGTGGAACAAGTACATGACTACCTTAATAAGCCACCCCCTCCCAACTCTCAGGAAGATATGGATAAACTTAATGCCCCAACCCTGTCCTATGAAGTAGCAGCCAAAATAAAGCAGCTAAAGAATGGTAAAGCACCTGGGACTGACTGTTTTTCTTCTGAATTTTATAAAAAATGTACCCCCTAAATAATAGAATTACTAACGTCCACTTTTAATGAGGTGATGGAAGGAGAATGGGGTGTTCCCCTTGGAATTAAGCACAGATCTCGGTGATACTTAAACCAGATAAGGATCCAGAAGACTGTGATTCGTACTGACCCATTTCACTTTTACCAGTTGATTTAAAAATTTTTACAGGAATCCTAGCAGACCATTTACAATCTTGTATCTCCACTCTGGTACATCCCGAATAAGGTCTGTCTCAGGACGATTCCTTCATGATAACATCCAGTGGTTCTTAAACATCATTTCTGCTCAGCGCACCAAAAGATCTTTTCGATTAGCTGTTAGTATGGATGCAGAGAAAGCCTTTGACAGGGTGGACTGGGCCTTCGTGGCAGCCACCCTGGAGAGGTTTACATTGGGTCCCGGGTTTATCTCAGCAGTAGCCTCAGCTCTATAACTCTCCTGAGGCAAGAGTAAAGGTGAACGGTTTTCTTTCTGAGTGCATCCTGTTGGGAAGGGGCATCCGACTGGGATGCCTCCTGTCCCCCTTATTATTTTTCCTATGTTTTGAACCTTTACAAGTAGCAGTTCGTAGTATGTTGACATCAAGGGGGTTATGGTAGGGGGAGCCGAACAAAGGTTGGCCCTTCATGCAGAGGATTCATTATTTTTCTTAGGGGACCTGCAATCATCTGTCCCTCATTTATTAGGATCTCTCAGAGACTTTGGAGACCTACCTGGGTGTAAAATTAATTTTACCAAATTGGAGGCCATGATATTAAGCGGAAACCCCACCTCTAGATTTAAAGATACATTCCTTTTGTGCGGGGGAAAAAAACACTTTCCTCTATCTAAGTATCCCGGTGTCTGCAGATACCTCTCTTCTATTTAAGAACAACTACACAACATTATACAATACTTTACAGGCAGATTTTGCTCGCTGGACCCTACTTCCACTTACACTGTACAGCTGGGTGCAAACCACCAAAATGAATGTTCTCCCAACCTACTATTTCAGACCCTTCCTATTCCTATTCCTAACTCTTCCTGAAATAATTTCCATGAAGACATCAAGCATTTTATTTGGGCTGGGAATCACCCTAGAATCCCTGAATACATCCTACAAGCCGCACGCAAACTCGGGAGTTTAGCCCTACCTAATCTACATATCTACTACATAGAGGCTCAAGGTGCATAGTTATGCACGTGGGCCAAACAACAGGGTGGTCAGGATGGTATCAGGTCGAGGCAGCTATGTTTCCATGTTGGGCTTTGTGGTCACTTCCCACCAGTGTGCTTCCCCCTCACATCTGGTCATAGGTGCATAACCCATGGACAAAACACTTGCTCCACATACTAATGTGACTCAGGAGACTTACAAGCACTCCAGATACCACTCAACCCCTCTCTGTCATTTGGCATGAAGATTTCTTCCTTCCTTCCTCCCCCCTCAGTTGGACTGTGGCTATGCCTACTGGGAATACCACAAACTCACTACCTTTGCACAATGTATAGATGGCAAGTGCTGTCTACCTTATGCCAGATTAGTGAGCATCTATTCCCTTCTTGGTAAGATCACTTCTGATATCTACAACTCAGATGCTACATAATGTCCCCAGATGTCCCCGGGCTCCGTAGGGAATGCGCAAAATTGGAGTACAGTTTTTACAATGTCATTATCCTTAAAGACAAATTTTGCTATGTGTCTGAACTTTATGCACTCCTGTCCCATTTGGATGCCCCCTCCCCCCCCGGAGAGTATACATACTAGCTGAGAACAAGAAAGTGGAATCCCGATAACCCAGGCCTAGGGGACTCAGCATCTCCAAAGAGGATGGAAAGTCATGGCTTCCTCTTCCTGGTGAGAATTCAACTGGAAGATATTGGATTGTTTTTTTAGAATACCCACAATCACAAAGCATTTGCACTCCAGTTACACTGATCCCTGTTGGAGACAGTGTGGTGGAGCTTGGGGAACACTATCATATTTTCTGGGATTGTCCCAAACTTGCTAGTTTCTGGAAAAACTACAGGGACAAATTTCCTTTTTACTGTCACTGAATTAGTGCTGGGATTCCCAACTTTGTTATCTCACAATAGCTCCATTAGAAAACTAGGCCAAATTTTGAGTGTGGCAACAATCAAATGTATCACCTTCAATTGGTTATCCCCTCAACTCCCCTGTTTAGACCAGTGGCTCTCTAGAGCAGATGAAATAGAACAGATGGAAAGAATTACAAGTGCACTTCGACTAGACACATAAATTTGTGGAACTGTGGTGCCCCTGGCACCAATTAGTCATAGAAGGACAAGTGTAGTCTGTCACTAATGGCTGGTACGGAGCAGGCTAAAGACTGGGTCTTGAACCTGTGACCAGTGTATGATGGGCAGGAGGGGTCTGTGTCCTCCATTCCCCTCTCTGATGAGGTCAATGTTAGTAGGGCAGCATTAGTTTAACTATTAAGGCCAACTACTATGGCAGGGTGGGGAGAAGGGGGTAAGCCAAAGTTGGGACTTCAGACGTTTTCTCTATGTTGTTTATTCTTTGTTATTTGTTACTTATCATCATATATGTACTTATTTTCAGCATATTTATCTATTATAACAACATTGGAACTCAGGAGCACTCTTCAGGTAGGCCTAGTGTTTTGACATCTTTCTTCGAGAGTGACCATACCAATTTATTATTAAACAATCTACAGATTTTGAAGCAGTATAGTGCAGTGGTTTAAGGCTCTGAGCTGCAAATCTGGTGACATCCAGCAGACCAGAGCTGGGTTTGAATCCCACAGCTTCCACTTGCATACTGTGTGACCCTGAGCAAGTCACTTAACTTCCCTGCGCTCCCGGGTCACACCTGTAAAAAAGCTTACAGCTTAGTGTGCTACTCCTGGTTAAACAACTATAAAAAAAAAAGATTCTTTGTTTGTATCAGTTTGCTTCTTTTTGCATCAGACACTTTGATAATTTGCATTGATTGGGATCGCCTACCAGTAGTATGGTGGACCATAGCAACAGAAATTTATAGTACCAGTTCGGACTATGGACTTGGCAACCCTTTTCTGTTTTTTTGCCCTCAAGTGGACAGTTTACATCTCTTGGTTTTATTTGTATGACCATTCCTCCTGTAAATAAGTGCTTTATATTGATACTTTAATCTATTGTTATATATGGTCAATAAACTTGCAGTGAGTTAAAAAAATATGGTGTTATGGTCTCTAGACCACACTGGTTACCCAACCCACACTCTATACATCAATTCCACGTTGGTGAGAACTATGTAGAGATTGGCAGCCTGACTCATTGGTTCCCTGACCAGCTGCACCTTTAGTTCTCCTGGCTGTACGAATGTCTCAATCTTTGTCTAATAGATTGAGAGCCCCACAACCTTGCCTCCCCCTTTGTGGGCCCCTTCTCAGTTTCTATTGTATTAGATAAGCCTTCATTTATTTTAGATCCCCACCAAATCTGCTGAACCCAAGTGTGATGGGGCTTTCAAATTGGCAGACTCTTTTATGATTTGGGGCTTATCCTCTCTGTCTCTGTTGCCATCTGAGGTGGTTTGGCCTGGGTTCTGGCTACAAGCAGACTATGGCCCATTTTTATTTCTCCACCTGGCATAGTGCTTGTGGGGCCAGGGATTTGCACTGATCTATACTCACCAGGAAACAACATCCCTGTATTACAGTCCACTTCATGCACAGTTTCTGCCTCATGGTTCTTATGCCTTATAGTAACTGACACAACACAATAATATACTACAGAACTGTTTATTATTGTGCAAATTATATTTAGCACATGGCACTAATCAGCCACAGCTGCACAAATTTAATTTCATGCTCTGCAATTAGCTCCTAATTTGTGTCCGTTGAAAATATGCAATTTTGGCCAAGTAGCACCATTTTATTTTACTGCAATTATCACTTAAGCGAATATACAGTAGCTATATATATATTACATTGAATATAACCTGTTCTACAGTACTGTAACCAACAACAGTTTTATTAACAAGGGAGGCATGGAAAGGACAAGGTATATTAGGGAACAGTGATTCCTCATGATTTGTCTCTCTTCCTTCCAACAAGACTGTGCTAGTGCTCCCAAACCCTCCAACCTGGTGGCACACTGATGCTTCCCCATAGGTTGGTCGCTATCCCTGAGAAGAGACAGAAGGGTTTGATCCACTGTGGACACACTTATTGTGAGAGTTAGAGGATGGTCACCCTGGGATGTACCTGGCTGGGTCCCTGGCTTAGCTGAAGGCCTCCTGTAGACAGGCCTAGCTGTTCTGGAACACTTCCCTCAAAAAAAGGCAGAGCAAATGCTGTTTCCAGATGCCTTCAAGTCTCTGCTGCAAAAGCAACTGTAGCACTAGTGGTAGATGGAATTAAAGTTCAAATTCTCAGTGCACTGATGATCCACCTAGCCTGTTACGCCAAGGTAATCACTGTAGAAAATGTCTCTCGTGGAGTAAAGACCTTTGTAGAGGAAAATTTTATAGCAGACCTAATGCTGCACAATGTAATTGTGCAGAAAGCACCATAAAATGGCTGCAGAACTGAAACAATCTTCATGAAATGGTGGATGGTGGAAAATTCCATAGCACGCATTTCCTTGTAATAATGTATGCATGCCTTATAGATGATGTGGCTAAAGTAAGTTAGCATAATAATTAGCATAACCAGTCAGTAAGTGGCAGCAGTATTGTATTTAACATAGTATTAGCATAACCAATCACCAACTAACAGCAGTATTGTATGAAGTTTACTGTCCAATGGAGTTGTGCCATGATGCTGTTATGGGACTAGGCAAGTGTATAAGAGAAGGAGGCTTACCATTGCAATCGGAGCTATGCAATAACAACCTGGGGAGCTGGCTGTCTGTATGCATATGTGAATAAATGGTTTGAACTCTGCACAAGACTGTTTCTTTGTCTATGTATAACAAGTAAGAAATTTCCATGATAATCTTGGCGTAGTTGGCAGGATCTGCATGGCTCTGTTTGGTGGAGTCTTCACTGGAATAAGACCTGAAGTACACCGGCGGATGTCCAGGGGACATTGCAGGGAGACCACCTCACAAAGACGAGGCAAGGACCCGGTTTGGGCTGTTCGGGTGAGGACGCACCAACCAGGACGGCTCAGATCGACAAAAAAAAAAGTAAGAAAGTTCTTGTGTTGACTCCAAACTAAGTAAAAGAAGTTTAAAGTAACATAAAAGTAAAGTGGTAAAACAGTGATGTAAAACTCTAGAGATTTAGGCTGTTAAAACAAAAGTAACCTCAGACAAGTTTGAGTCCTTTTAGTAAAAGTGGTCAGAAGGCTTGAGTTGCCAGGGCAAAAGTAACCGAAACATAGGTTTGAGCTTTTGTAGCAAAAGTAGTCCAGGACCTGAACTGTTGGGACAAAAGTAACTAAAAGGGGGTTTGAGTTTTGACTGTGATGCTAACCCGGGAACAGAGCTAAGCATAGGGTGTAAAGTGGAGGCAGTATAGCACAGTGTTCTAAGGCTCTGAGCTGCAAATCTGGTGACATCAAGCAGACCAGACCTGGGTTTGAATCCCACAACTTCCACTTGCATACTGTGTGACCCTGAGCAAGTCACCATGTGCTCCGAGGTCGCTCCTGTAAAAAAGCTGTTAGCTTAGTGTGCTATACCTGATTAAACAACTAAAAAAAAAAAAATAAATAAAATATAATAATACATGAACTAAACACAGGACAGTGACATGGGGGTGAAACAAAGCAAGGGAAAGTTGCCTGATCCCCTGCGTGGACCAGTAAAATGTATGGCTGATAAGTATGGGAACAACTCAATTAGTGAGGTCCCGGAATGGAACCTGAGAACAGATGGATTATTTCCCCTAACAGGAACATTTAGCCTGGATGTCTTACGAGAAGCAAGGAGCATTCTAGAGAAGGTAGAAAGCAAACAAAAGAAAGTAGTAATAGACTGGACAAAGTTCAATAGATGGGAAAGAGAAGCAGAAAATAGGTATGAAAGGTCAGTGAAGGGCATAATGGTAAAACAAGAAACAGAGGAGGAAGAAAGGAAAAGAAAGCCAAAAGGAAATGATATGCCACCCCCCTACCAGCCCTCACCTGCTGCGGCGGCACCGGCTCCTCAACCCACCGCCCCGCCGCCAGATCAGGGGACGGTGGGAGGGTGGCCCCAGGGCATCCCAGGGACATTAAACAGATGCCAGCCAAGGCACAGGTAGAGCCCGATACAACTAGTGGGGAAATGGGCCAGCATAGTGGGCAACAAGAAGTCTGGTCTCCAGTAGGTTACGTAAAGACCAGATTAAGGGCTAAGAGGGAGGACCCTGTAGTTAATATGCCACTAGTATATTACCCCAACCCTAACCCGGCTAATGTAGCCAACCCCTGGATAGGAGTAGAGAGATCTTGGAGCCCTGACGAACTGACTGACGCAGTTAAGGGTATACCACCCCCTGGGAAAGATGTAGATGCGTACATAGAGGAGATGCAAGCCCTATTTGCAATGTATGACCTGTCCACTCGAGAAATGACTGAGTGTTTCAGGAGAACTTTAAAATTCCAGTGGAATGAGTGCAAGGGAAATTGGAATATGGATGCTGCAAGGGACGATAGAGCAAACCAACTGCAAGCAGTTTGGACGGCAGTGCAGACTAAGTTTAAGAAAACTACTGATTGGCCCCACATCCACGCTGCAAAGCAGAAAACAGGTGAGACAGTGCAGGAATATAGAGAGAGAGACTGGAAACCATATTTAAACAGCACTCGGGGGTGAAGCCTGGTGATGCAGCATATGGAAATTTGTTGGGGCATGCCTTTTGTAGTGGACTTTTGCCTGAGATAAAAGGAGTTAAAACTGCTTGTATTGGATGGGAGACAAAATCATTAGCTGAGATTTTGCCGGATGCTGAACACTCTGAGAGACAACAGAGTGGAAATGAAGAAAAAGATCAGAAGAAACTAGTAAAGATGCAGCTAATGTACTATGAAGGAAGTAGGAGCAGGGGAAGAGGCAGAGGGAGAGGGCGAGGAAGAGGCGGTCCCCAGGCAGAGCGAGGGAGGGGTGATCTTAGCCAGTACCACTGCTACCGCTGTAACCAAATGGGCCACATCACCAGAAACTGTCCCCAGGAAGGGGGAGCTGCCCAGTATGAACTACCCCCTCCTGCTGCCGACTTTTCTGTGCACAACCCTTTGTATGAAATGCAACCACCAACGTACAATCGCTAGGAAATAGCAGGACAACATCAAGCAATGCTCTCCCTCACCCCTGACCCCGTTAAAATACTGAAATTGACACTAACTGTTGACAACAAGAATGTTTCCTTTTTGGTAGACACCGGTGCATCATTGTCTGTGATACGAACCTGTGAACTGTACCTGCGTTCCAGTGACACTGTGGTGGAAACCGTGGACCCCTCAGGCATGCCTATGTATGAGCATCTGACCCAGCCCCTGACTGTGCAGTGTAACAAGCTGACGATACGACACGAATTCCTGTATAGTGAGACCTGCCCTGTAAACTTACTAGGCAGAGACTTATTGGCTAAGCTAAACATGACTATAAGTATAAGCAATGAGGGACTCTCTGTGACCTCAGCCAGAGCTGGTATTTTCCCATTGACAGTGACTGCAAGTGACTGGCTGTACTGTTGGAAGCTTATAGGTGAGGAGCAGGTGGGCTCATTGATAGAATGGGCTGCTAACTTGAAAGGGGGTGTGCTGGAACTACAGTACTGTCTCCACTGTACTGCTCACTATGCAAAAGGTGAGAGGGATTTTGGGTATGAGACAAGTAGATGGAGTACTCAGCCAGTGCTAGATGAGTTACAAGTAAAAGACCTATATAGCACATGACAGCTGCGCTGCAGCTGTAGAACTTACTGCTGAGCAACAACAAGCCTATGTAGTGGAAGGGGCAGCCCCTCACATCTCACTTGCAAAGGGAACAGGGGTACAGTGGAAGGATTTGGGGCCGTGGGTGGTGCAAATGAAAAAACTAAGTGACTGGGAACAAAAAGGTGACAGATGGGTGTCGCCATCGACAGGGTGTTATAAGCATGTTCTACATGAGCAAGTGTCAGTGCAACTAGAAATAAAGGCAATTGGACAGGTTACAAGGGGAAAAAGAAAGTAAACTAAATGATAGGTTACCCCCTTGGCTAGATGAGTTGCCAGATAGTCTATGGGCCACTTCCAAGACCGATGCAGAATTAATGAAAAATGCACAACCTTTATCAGTCACACCAAAGTCCTCCTATAGGCCCCACAAACACCAATACCCGCTTGGAAGGGAAGCAGAAGAGGGAATTGCGCCTGTGCATGCAGCATTGGTAGAGGGGGTTATTGTACCATGTCCCAATGCTACGGTAAACACTCCTATTCTACCGGTGAAAAAGCCAGATGGCACCTACCGGTTTGTGCAAGATCTGCGACTGGTAAATGTTGCTGTACATGCCAGAATGCCTGTGATCCCGAACCCTGTCACTGTTCTGTCTCAGGTACCTACAAATAGTTGTTTCTTTACAGTTATAGATTTAGCAAATGCCTTTTTCAGCATTCCCGTGGAGCCCGAGAGCCAAGAATGGTTTGCATTTACGTATAAAGAAAAAAGTGGACATGGACTCGGATGCCCCAAGGGTATGTTGAATCCTGGCTGTGTTCTCAGCCCAAATGAGTGACAATTTGTCTGCCTTTGTGCTCCGGTGGAGTGTATTGATACAGTACGTTGATGATCTGCTACTTGCCTCCCCCTCGCGGGAAGCATGTGAGCAGGACTCAAAGGCGCTGTTACTCTTTTTGGCCGAAACTGGACACAAGGTATCAAAATGTAAACTACAGCTGTGCACAGAACAGGTAAAGTACTTAGGTCATACACTGTCGGCGCAAGGGCATGCCCTAGCCCCAGAACGAATTGAGGCCATTACCAAATTGCCTCGTCCGATAACAAACAACAAATGATGTCCTTTTGGGCATGGCGGGCTACTGCAGAGCCTGGCTGAAGGATTATGCCTTCTTGGCACAGCCCTTGCAAGATGCCATCCACAGCAGGGGTATGCAAATGAAAGATGAGGTCAAGTGGACAAACAAATTAACAGAAAACTTCACACAATTAAAATTGGCTTTAGCGTCAGCACCTTGTCTAGGGTTGCCTGACTTTAACAAGCCATTTGACCTCTATGTGGATGGAAGGCATGGGTTTATGTCTGCTGTACTAACACAATTGCATGGCAATGCAAGAAGGCCGGTGGCTTACTACTCTAAGCATTTAGACTCAGTAATCAGAGGAATGGTGTCGTGTCTACAGTCTGTTGCCGCTGCTACTGAGGCGGTGCTGGCCTGTTCTGATTTGGTGGGGTTTTCCTCTCTAGTTGTACATGTGCCATATGCAGCACACTCAATTATACTGCAGGCCCGCATCACCCATCTAACTCCTGCTCGCTTACTGCAATATCAGAATGTGTTACTAACCATGTCAAATGTTACCCTTAAGCGCTGTACTACTTTAAACCCGGCTACCCTCCTCCCTACCCCGGAGGATGGTGACATACATGACTGTGGAGAAGTAATTGACTCGGACTACAGATCTCGACCTGATTTGACTGATGTACCACTGACTAACCCAGACCTGGAACTGTTTGTGGATGGCTCGGCTCGAGACGGGCAGGATCGTCCAATTGTGGCATATGCCGTATGCACTGACAGCACTACTCTAGAGAGCCATAAGCTGCCGTCCCACTTGTCAGCCCAGGCCGCTGAGCTATTGGCATTAACCAGGGCCTGTGTTTTAGCAAAAAACCAAACTGTTAACATTTACACGGACAGCAGGTATGCCTTTGGAGTAGTGCATGACTTTGGAACACTATGGAAAAACAGGGGTTCTGACCCGTCAGGAAAGCCCATTGCACATCTTGAAACTAGTAGAAAACCTGTTGACGCCATTCAAATGCCTAGGGCTGTGCAGTCATGAAATGCCAAGTGCACACATCTGCTTCTGACATTGTATCAAAGGAAACACCCGAGCTGATGCAGCTGCGAAAAGAGCAGCTCTCCTTGATGTTGTCCCACTACTGTTAATGCTTTCTCAAGAAGTAAAACCAGTAAATCTTTTTTCTGCCAGTGATGTAGCTGAAATACAATGATCTGCTGATAAAAAGGAGAAAAAGAACTGGCAAACATGTTGCACCTATGACGCCACCGCAAAGCTATGGGTGGTGCCCGATGGCAGACTTTGCCTACCAGCAGTCACGTTTCCCTTTTTGGCCAAGTTGGCTCATGGAGCCGACCATGTGTCAAAAGGGGGGATGGTGGCTTTTGTAAATAAATATTGGTATGTTGTAGGTTTCTCTTTGTATGCTGAAAACTTTTGTAAAAAATGTATTATATGTATGCAAAATAATATCGGCAGAGGACTCCAAGTAACCCCCTCTGCCCATCCTTCTCCTACAGGACCTTTTGAACACATAATGATGGACTTTATTGAACTAAGCCCTTGTGAGGGCTACAGGTATTGTTTGGTAATAGTGGATATGTTCTCTAAGTGGGTAGAGGCCTTCCCTGCTCAAAGAAGCACTGCTTATGTGGTGGCAAAGGCCCTATTGAGGGATATTATACCCCGTTGGGGCCTACCCTCGCATATATCTAGTGACAATGGTACTCATTTTGCAAACAAAGTTATCAGGTGCCTATGTGAGGTTTTGAAAATTGATTTAAGAACTCACTGTGCCTACCATCCACAGTCTGGAGGGACTGTGGAAAGGACAAACCAAACCTTAAAGGTAAAGTTAACCAAACTGATGGCAGAAACAGGACTTAATTGGGTGAAGGCCCTGCCTTTGGCCTTAATGAGTATGAGAGGTAGACCAACGTGGATGGGTATGTCACCACACGAGATTCTGATGGGTAGGCCGCTGAGAATGACTAATGCACCTTTTCCCCAAAGCAGGTTGATGTTGCATGGTATAGATAATGAAATGATTGCCTATTGTTTATCCTTTAATGCTCTGTTGAGATCTTTTTACCCTAGAGTAAAGGCAGCCTTGCCTGTGCCAAATCCAGAAGCAGCACTACACCACTTACAGCCCGGAGACTTCATGGTGATAAAGGACTTTTGGCGAAAGAAGTGGAGTGATCCCCGGTGGCGAGGTCCTTTCCAAGTGCTCCATACGATACTGACAGCCGTGAAGATCGCTGAGAGAGACACATGGATCCACACATCCCATTGTCGGTTGGTGACGGCCATCGAGGACAGATGAAGAAAAAGACTGTTTTATTGACTGCAGGGGTGGCATGTGTGCTGGGAGCCACTGTGGTTCTTCTGACTCTGATAAGTATTAAAGAAAACCACAAGATTGTGAGATGCAGCAGCCCTTGAACCTCACACACCACTAATACCTGGTGGACTCTAATGAGCTACATGTTACTAACACTAACCTAAGTGATTGTTATGTGTGTGCGCCACTTTCTCTGCGACCATGGGACTGTACTTGCGGCCTGTACCCTTGGTCTGTATGACACATATTTACTCTTATTTGCTATGCCACATGCAAAGGATAGTGAAGGTAATTGGTCCACGAGCTTGTTAAATAAGGGCAAAGTTACTGTATTTCAAGGACACCACTTCAGACACCTGGTATAAGCCCCAAAATGGGAACCCCCTTAAAACCCTTGTACTTAGATCACAAACCAAAAACCCAGGCCCCCTATTGTGTGTGTAGGAGTTGGACACAGACAGGAGCAAATATACAGGTGGGGTTGTCTAGTTGTTCTAATAATTATTATGCAGGACAAAATTATTCTTATACCTATAATACGTCCGACGGTAACATGACAACATGGTATGGTGAGGGTATATATTTTCCAGCTGAGCTTAAAGAGGGAAAAAGTTTGGTACCTTGTCTGGCCTATACTGGGTGTGTGGGGTAAAGGCGTATGTGTTTTTACCAACAGGATGGATCGGGTGCTGTTACTTAGCTTCACTACACCCATCTGTACAAGTGTATGTGCCCCCTCAAAATGATAATAATGTCTTACAGGGCGATGACCTTAGCATGCGCCGCCAAAAGCGTGCCATAGGTGCGGGAGGTTCTGGAGTACCTAGCGACAAGAGAAGAGTGCCAGTGGGTGAGAAATTAGCTGCAGGATTTTTCCCATTCTGGGAGGTACTACAAAGCATGCAATATATTGATCAACTAAGCTACGAACTTGAAACCCTGGTAAAAGATACCAATGAAGGCCTCACCCTTTTGAGTGCCGAAACTAAAGCATTAAGACTAGTAGCATTACAAAATCGAGCTGCTCTTGATTACGTATTAGCAGCCCAGGGTGGGGTATGTGTAATAATTGGAGAAGAATGTTGTACCTATGTACCAAATGTGGCTGATAACATGACAGAAGTCTTGCACAAAGTACAGCAGCTACAGAATAAAATTGTGAGTGAAAATAAGTCTGAGGGTGACTGGAATCCATGGGGATGGATTACAAATGTATTTGGCCAATGGGGATCGACAATAATGACATATGTTGCCGCTGGCATTATCGCCTTGTTATGTATATGGCTTGTTGTACTTTGTGTAAAACTGCTGCTTACAAAAATGTGTAACACAGCCTGTAACCCTACACCAACTGTACAATCACCTGTGATACATAATTATGACATAGTAAAACAAAATGCATAAAATTGCCTTACTATAACTGTGATATTGAATTTTTGCAGTTGATACAGAGTATCAAAAGGGGGGTTGTAGAGGAAAATTTTATAACAGACCTAATGCTGCACAATGTAATTGTGCAGAAAGCACCACAAAATGGCTGCAGAACTGAAACAATCTTCATGAAATGGTGGATGGTGGAAAATTCCATAGCAAGCATGTCCTTGGTGGATGGTGTAAAATTCCATAAGCAAGCATTTCCTTGTAGTAATGTATGCATGCCTTATAAATGGTGTGGCTAAAGTAAGTTAGCATAATAATTAGCATAACCAGTCAGTAAGTGGCAGCAGTATTGTATTTAACATAGTATTAGCATAACCAATCAGCAACTAACAACGGTATTGTATGAAGTTTACTGTCCAATGAAGTTGTGCCATGACACTGTTATGGGACTAGGCAAGTGTATAAGAGAAGGAGGCTTACTATTGTAATTGGAGCTATGCAGTAACAACCTGGGGAGCTGGCTCTCCGTATGCATACATGAATAAATGGTTTGAACTCTGCACAAGATTGTTTCTTTGTCTCTGTATAACAAGTAGGAAATTTCCACGACACCTTGCAGTTTTACCTAAACTGCAGATAAGCAGGCCTAAAGCCTGAGAGTCATAAGCAGTTGCTAACAATGCTCAGAATGGTTATGGCTCAACAGCAGCAGCAGCCAAAAAACAATGACCAACACAACATGAGCAAGTCCTTTGTATAGTCCAGAGAACTTGAACTGAAGCTCCATTGGTCTTCATGTTTCCATGGTTACATTGTCTTGAGCCTGGGTAAGTCTGCATGCAAGGTGTTCTGTAAAGCAGGTGCTCTGGATTGGTGCAAATTCGCTGAGTATTTGCAGGAATGCTGTAATACTGAGATTCACATGTCAACAGTCAAATTGCAAAGTTCTTAAGGAAATACTGTCCCACCTGCACTAGTGTGATTCTGGTGACCAACCCGATCCCCAAAACGGCAGTGCAAATAGCGGACTCAGCAATGCAAAGGAATTAGGAAATACCCACTGTTGGTGAGGGGGTTACACAAGCTCAGTTCACTTTTTTGCTGTGTTCTTTACTGGCAAAGTAAATCATTTTCATTCCTCCTGATTTAGAAACATAGATGTCAGCAGAAAAAGACCTCTTGGCCCACCTATAGTCTGGCCTAAAATTCCCTACCTAATGTGCTACTGCAGACCCTACCCTAGTCGATCTCTGACCTTTACCCCCCCGGCCCTGGTACTAAGTTCCTCCTATGTCTATCCCATGCATGCTTGAATCCTGCCAATGTTTTAGCACCCACCACCTCTGCTGGGTGTCTGTTCCAGACATCCACCACCCTTTCCTTGAAGAAGTACTTCATCATATCCCCTCTGAGTCCAGCCTTAGAGGGTTTGTCTCCAGATTTGCCCCTCTTGCTCCCTAATTCCCTTAAGGGTTATTAAATGAGCACGATGCTCCAAGCTGTTAAAAATGTAATGCTCCAAAATACAGCACAGCACCAAATTCCTCATTTAATTACTCTCCAGTTTATTTTTTTATCTACAGTGAGTTTGCTGCTCAGCACTTAGGTCCCCAAAGATCGTTTACAGTTAACATTCTGAGTTAGTCTAACAAAAGTAAAACTCTGAACAGTACCTAATGACTCTTGTGCTGCTGCTAGTAACTATCCTCTAGTTTCACTTTTACGTACTCACAGTGAATAGCCCAAGATCTGTTTGCCGTCCGAGTTTAGTCAAACTGCAAACTAATCAGTACTTCTTGGCTCCTATGATGTGCTTGCTCAAGCGCCTATTAAGCTGATTCCCAGCCTGCTAGAATTAAACAATACGCCTGATGTGGGCACTTGACTACCTCACTGTGAGTACAGGTTATGATGCCTTATAAAATGAGTGGCTAAATAGAGAGCTGTTATTGACTATGACCCATCACATGATCATGCATCATATTATTTCAAGTTGAAAATCCACATTTTATGATTGCTAGCCTTTTCTAAACTTCACTGATGTTGCTGGTTGTTTTATCTGCCTTCTTTCTTAGTAGAACTGAAATGCATGCTTGTGGTGTAATTATATCCAATTCTTGTTGTTTCAAATCCTTGAACAACTCTTATTGCATACTTCCTGAACAATAGAAACACCCACAAACAGTGTAACCACTCATGATGCAATAGTCTCCTTTTCTTCCACCGCACCATGAGTGGCTAGACTGTGCTGTGGTGTTCCACAGTCCAGGACTAATGCAGTGGCATTTGATCAAGGATTGTAAACAAGTACATTTTTATGTGGTAAAAACAGTATGGTGAGTAGTCTGTTTTTCACTTTTAAAATGAAAGGAATCAGAATGAAACTACCAGCTATATCAACAATCTCTACAGAATCTGTCCAATCATAATACAGTGGCCCCACTCTATAGTGAATGCCTCTGAAGCCAGCTGAGGTGTTCACTATAGCGAGATGTTAACATGCCTGCTTCTCACCCCAGGAATCCCTTAGTATGTTTGACTAGTGCAGATATGCCAGCTTGGTTCAGCTGCCTCAGAGGTGGAGTTATGCTAATGATGCCAGGAAATTAGCTAATCAGATTATAGTAAGAGAGTGCTGCCTGTAGATGCTGCTGTACTCCAGTCAGATTCATTTCTCCGCTGACTGGACAAGTCTGCCCCGGAACTCTCTCTTCAAACCCTTGCTTGAAGTAGTTTATTTTCAGTCATTTTTTTTTACTTTGTGCTGCTTCTAGAATGGTTTTAGTAAGTTTTAGTGCTTTTTGTGTGTTTTACACAGATTCTTAATTCCTCAGAAACCGCGGAAAAAGTGCTGCTTTTCTCCACATTCCCGCGCCTTTTTCTCACTAATAAATATTGCACCTGAGGTAAAATTCCACTGATGTTTTATTTTAACACTGTTTTTTTTCCATGGATACTTATTTTTAAGCTAGTTCCTTGATTTTGAACCACTTTTTTATTTTACCTCATCTGGGAGCCATTTTTCAGCGGTTCCACAACGATGGGAGCCTTCTGTTTTTTCTGTTGGGAACAAATGTTCCTGAGTCCTCTGACAACTTGCCAGGTCAGATAGTTTCAGACGTAAGACTGTCCCTTTTTTATTTCATATTAATAAAAGCCTTTTAAATTGTGGACTAGGCAGACTGCCACAATCCTCATTTTATATTTTGAGGCCAGTCACTGGTTTCTGTCTGAGAGATTACTTTTTTATTGCTTTATTCATCAAGAAATTAGCCTTTAGGCTGGAAATTATGGCTTTGCAGTTTGCCTCCCCCACTATTAAAAATTCAGAAGTGGGGTCCTCCTTTCATCAAAAGTCTAAAGACAGGTCCTCCATGGACCCCATAGAAATTAATTCTGATAAAAATAATGAGCAAGCCAAACAAAAAAGATATTCACAGCAGGTTACTGATTCAGGGCCTGCTAAAAAGAAACAAAAAGAAAAGCATATCCCTGCCCCTCCCACTGAAAAGCAAAGGAAGATGCCAGTGTTGCAACAAGATATGCCCTCTGCGGAGGAAATGGCTAAGGCTTGGCAACTATATCAAACTTTTCAGGCTGTGGGCTCTCTTCTGGGTGCCCCAGCTGGTGCTGCTACTCCTATTCCCCCTGGCTCTGGTCTCACCCAGGGCATTTACTTTGATGGGGGTGATGATGAAGAAGAGGGTGCTGATGAAACTCCTGACCAAGAATTTGGCTCTTCTTTCCCATGGTCAGGAGGTTTTTCCTCTCATTTTACCTTTGTTCAGCACATGGTGGACACTCTTGACTGTCCTATTCAAGAGTCCACCCAGGAGGATGAGGAGGCAGACTTTTTGGATATGATGGGTCTTCCTCCTCCTAAAAAGCTACTCCTCCCAGCAGGGCTGCATTAACATAGGCTGGACATTTCATGCACCCCCCCACACAAACATGTCTCAATTCAAGGAATCACAACAATGCATACAGTACTGTCTTTTTGTTTACATGACTCCTGAACAAACCACCTTTTTCACTGCACCTCTTTGGCCACAGCTTTTGTTCTTGGAGTGCAGTTTTGTTTTGCTTATGGATCAAGTTTGTTACTGCAGCTCCGTCTCAGCAGACCAGTACTGCACGTTTTTCTGTGTCACAGGCTTTGAATATTTGGCATCTCAGCTGCTAAATTAAATACCATTACTGTGGTATCTGCCTGCCTACTAGTTTGGTTTTATTGCTGTGGGGTTTTGGTGGTTTCTTTACTGATTTGTAAATCTCTTTGGTATTTCACTAATCACTATCTCTCCCTTGTGTGCAACAGTTATTTGAAAAGCCATCGGTACAGTCTGCATACGGACAGCTTTATTTCTGCCTCTTTTTTTTTTCGGCTCGCCAAGGCATGAGCACTGACTCCAACACAAAGCCAGAAATTGTGGATGAAGCATAACAAGAACAAACCCGGAGCACAGGCAGAGACTTTGAAAATATGGTGGTAGTATCTATCAGGTGGAGGGAGGTTGCAGGATTTTCTCTGAGGATTTCTAAGTTGGCCTCAGCCCTGAGTTGCATGAATAGTGAAAGATCAGTTTCTTTAGACTAAAAAAGCTGAAAATAAGTGAAACTAACTTATTACAGTTGTGTATCACTGAAGAAATACACGTAAAAGCAATGGATTCCCAGTCAGATCTGCATAGTGACAGACAATCATTGGGTGGCTTTTGCAAGGACAATTAGTACAGATCGAGGTGGGAAGAGGCACTTGAACTTTGTTCATTAGCTGAGCCTGATCCAGGACGTTTACACAAGGAGTTAGTAACTTAGTAGGTCAACTCTTCACATTCTTCGACATTTTCACTTGCCTGAGGGAAAACCCAGCAAAAAATGAAACCTCTTTGTTCTGCTCATTGCTCCCCAAAACAGAAACAGCGTGGTTGGTCATCGGTGCCAAGAGTTATGTTTCTGAGTCCCAACCATGCTGATGTGCCGCAGTCCATCCGAACGGAATCAATGCAGAGTCGCCATCCGAAAGAAAGAAAATCTGCCTGAAATATGGCCTTATACGCCGAGAACACCGGCCCAGCATTCCCTGCCCACTCTAAGCAGTTTGGCACCAGTGGGATTTTGAAATCCAAATCCACTGCTGATTAGGGAGGTCCAACACCATGTCAGTGAATGATGGAACGGGAATGGGAGGCAGGGACATTTCCTGCAAGGGGGGGACAAGAGACAACTCAGCATAATCATTTTTTCAGCAGAGATGGGGAGGAAGGAAGGAGGGGTGCCAAATGATGGCAGGGGGTCTCAGCAGGAATTGGTATGGGCTTTGTTGTTTTTTTGGTGGAGGTGAACTCTGACTAATCATGCTAGTTAAACCTGTGCTGTGTGTGTGCGTGTAGTGTGCCACAAGGCTAGACTCGCAGCACTCGGTGGACTCTGGCAGCACCAGCAGAGACAATGAACAAGCAGTCAAAAACATATATCTTAGTGCCTTATTCACAGGCACCCCTAAACAGCCGGCACCCCTAGGCTTCAGCCTACTTAGCGTATGCATAAAAACTGCCCTGCCTCCCAGTTCACAAGTCCCTTTGTAGGGCTACTTTCAAACTTCTTCAGAATCCCACCTCCTTTCCAGGGGTGGATAAGAAAAGAGGAAAAAGTACCAGCTAGATAAATCTGATGCTGGGTACCTTTACATACACCTTGACCATGAAGGGGTAGTACAAGCTGCAGCTTGTGACAAAGCAAAGGTATCTCTTTCTTCCATGCCCCCAGAAAAAGAATCTAAAAGACTTGATGCTATGGGTAAGAAATCTTACACCACAGCATTACTACTGCTTCGCATCTGTACTTACATGGCATACACAGCTCAATACCAGAGGGCTCTCTGGAACTCTCTTCTGGCCATGAGCCAGCAAGTCCCAGACAGAGTGGTTCAGGAGTTGGCAGAAACGGTTAAGACTGCCTGGGAAGCTGCAAAATATCAGTTTCATATGGCTGTAGATGCCAGTGACACGGCTTCTAGAGCTATGGCTCAAGTCATCTTTGTCAGATGGTTTTCTTGGTTGAGGCCTACCAATCTCTCCCAGGACACCCAAACTAAAGCTGTGGACTTCCCCTGTGAGAATAATTCTCTTTCTGGGGACAAAACAGAGACATACATGAAGAAGGTGGAGGAACAAACCCACCTATCAGAGCAATGCAGCTAAAGAGAAACCTTCTACCTCCTACAGACCCCAGAGAGGGCACAGAGGTAGGGGTTACTATCCCAAGGCCTTCTACCCTTTGCCAATGCCCATGCCCATGCTCTTGGATTACTCTCAGAGGATTCTTTAGGTGAAGAGGAAGAAGGGCTCAGAAACCTACTGACTCCACACCCTCAGTGAAAACTCAACCAAAACAAAACTCCTGACTGGAAGGCCCAGGTCACCTCCCCTCTGCCAGTAGGAGGAAGGCTGACCCACTACCTCCATCACTGGTGCCACATCACCACAGACAAGTGGGTCCTGGAAGTGGTTTGAGTACTTACCCTGCAGTTCAAAAAATGTCCCACTCAGCAGGGCCACAGGAGCGTAAAACCCCTAACTCCCACAGAGAAAATTCTGCAGTTGAAAGAGTCCCTTTCTTCCAATAAGGAAAAGGCCTCTACTCAAGGTACTTCCTAACCCAAAAGAAAAATGGGGACTGGCGACCCATTCCAAATCTCAGGTACTTAAACAACCACCTGTCCAATCCCAAATTCAAAATGGTCACCCTGTCGGTGGTGATCCCTGTGTTACAATAGGGAGACTTGCTAGCCTCCCTAGACGCCTGTTTTCACATTCCAGTCAGGCCCTCTCAAAGAAAGTATCTCAGATTCAGACTGCCCTCTGGCTATTACCAGTTTGTAGCTCTGCCCTTTCTTCAGCTCCCAGAGTTTTCACAAAGTGCCTGGTAGTGTTGGCAGCCTATCTCAGAAGACAGAAAGTTTCTTTCTTTCCCTACCTAGATGACTGGCTGATAGTGGACAAGTCTCCCCAGAAAGTCAGAGACTCTCTCAGCCTCAAATGGTGCACCTGGAGTCCCTGAGTTTCCTGATCAATACCCAGAAGTCCCATTTCAAGTCAGTTCAACTCCTCGAGTTTATCAGAGTGGAGCTGGATACAGCAAGGCAAAGCCCTGCTCCCTCTGGACAGGATGGATAACCTCCAGACACTGGCACACTCATTTGTCTTGGGCAAACCAAGACTAGCCAGGCACTTCCTCAGACTTCTAGGCCACATGACATCTACTACAGCTGTAGTGCCAGAGGCCAGGTTTCAGATGAGGGATTTACAGTGCCATCTCAGAGCCCATAGGTCTCAAAAGAGGGACTTCCTATCAAAACTGTTTCCAGTCAGGAAGACACTCTTACAAGCCCTGGACTGGTGGAAGGACAGGGATAACCTCAGGGAAGAAATTCCTTTCCAGCAGAAGGAACCCTCAAGTGTGCTTACTGCAGATGCTTCCCTCCTAGGTTGGGGCACACACCTGGCAGACCAGTCCATCAGTGGGGTATGGTCTCCCAAAGAGTCCAAGTGTCACATAAATCTCCTTGAACTCAGAGCCGTGTACCTGGCTATCAAGGCCTTTGCTCCCCAGCTCAAGGGTCAATCTTTCCAGGTCAGGATAGACACCACCACTGCTATGTTCTGCATCAGCAAGTAGGAGGTACAAGATCCACAAAGCTCTGCACAGAGGCCATGAAAATCTGGCCTCTGGCCTACTCCCTGGACATGCAGCTCTCTGCCATTCACTTGCTAGGCAAGGACAATGTGCTGGCAGACTTCCTGAACCACATTAATCAGGGCCACCATGAGTGGACCCTAAACAAACAGGTGCTGGCCACAGTCTTCAGAAGGTGGGGCACTCCAGAGATAGATCTCTTCGCTTCCCAACACAACTACCAGATTGTCCTGTACTGTTGCAGGCCTCCAGCTCTGGGCTCGGTGCCAGTGGATCCCTGGATTGGACAGGTAGGTTCCTGTATGCCTTCCTTCCATTTCCCCTGATTCTCAGGGTTCTGCTAAAACTCAGAAGCCAATCAGCAACCATGATCCTGGTGGCTCTGGACTGGGCAAGGCAGCCATGGTACACCATGCTCCTCACCCTCTCAGTCAAACAGCCCATTCACCTGCCGCCCACTCATAGTCTCCTGACCCTGCCTCAGATGGGGATACCATACCCCAGAATAGAATCTCTTCACCTCAAAGTTTGGTACTTGCAGAGCTAGAATTCCCTGACTCTCAGTATTTGGAGCAAGTCCTGAGAATCCTTTGACTGGCCAAGAAACCAAGTACCAAAAAGACTTATGCATCCAAATGGAAGAGATTTTCTTTCCGGTGTAAAGACAGGCAGACTGACCCTCTGCTAGCTAGCCTGTCCTCTATACTGGAATTTTTGATTCACTTACAAGCATCAGGCCTTAGAGCCTCATCTCTGAAGGTTCACTTGGCAGCCATTTCGGCCTACATATCTGTTGGTAAGGAGAAATCCTTAATTTCTTCACTCCATCTTTAAAAAAAGTCTTTAGCCAGCCCAATGGCACTGAGGGTTGAGGTGCTGGATGCCACACCAGTGACCTGGGTTCAGGAACAAGCTTGGGCCACCAGGGGTCGGCAGGAGGGAGAGAGGATCGAGCATCCTGAGGACTGCTCTCCTCTGTCTGGGGGAGGGTGCTGTGCTGTCCCACTCACTGACTGCCCCCTGGCGACGGCTGGAGGGCAGTATGGGTCGGGAGGCACGTTTCTGATGCACTTGCATCGGTGGGGGGGAGGGGGAAAAAGTGGAAAAAGGCAGAGAGCCCTGTCCGGCGCTCAATGATGGCTGCCGCATCCGAGGGCCAGCCCCGGTTCTGGATTGGGTCTCCGGGGGAGGTGTTTGCACACCACCTACTTCCTGACCCCGCCGCAGGGGATAATTTGTGGGGGAACCCTGGGGTCGGCAGGTGCTGGTGCAGTGGATCCGGAGAGAGTGTTCCTCCAGTAGAGGGCCGAAGCCACCGGTCAGGGAGTCTCCTCAAGGAGGAGGAGGATAAAGTATCAGTGAAAAAGAAAATATTCTTTAAATTCCTGCTCAACCTTCAGACCCTACTTATGGAACTTGTTCCCCCTTGGGAATTGAATCTCTGCATAGCCAAGCTGATGGAGTCTCCATTCAAACCTATGGCAACAGCAGACTTAAAGTATGTCACCTTGAAAACCATTTTACTAGTGGCAATCACTTCAGCCAGAAGAATTTCAGAGCTGCAAGCTCTTTGCACTGAACCTAACTACATTACTTCCAATGGGGATAAAGTAGTTCTCAGGATCAGCAGGACATTCCTTCCCAAGGTAGTGTCGGAATTTCACCTTAACCAGTCTATAACACTCCCTGTCTTTTTCACAGGCAAATCCACTCCTGGTGAGTGCAGGCTTCATAGCCTGGATGTCAAGAGGGCACTGACCTACTACCTGGAGCACACCAAGCTGCTCAGGTCCTCTCACACTCAGCTTTTCCTCACCTGTGGTGAGGTGGGCAAGGGCAGACCAGTCTCTAAGAGGACTGTCTCTTGTTGGATAGTCTCCTGCATTCAGTTCTGTTACAGCAAGGCTGGCAAACAGCCACCTCAGGGCCCACTCCACCAGGGGCACTGCAGCCTCAGTGGCAGCAGCAAGGGACATACCCTTGCTCGACATCTGCAAAGCAGCTACATGAAAGACTGTACACACCTTCACAAAGTCCTACTGCTTGGATGTCCAGTCCAGATCAGATGCAAAATTTGGAACAACAGTTCTGCAGTACCAGTTTCCAAAGTAGATTGTGTTCCCTCCTCCCAACTACACTGCTTTGTAGTCTGCACTGGTCAAGCATACTGAGGGATTCCTAGGGTGAGGAGAAAAAGTGCCACGTGTGTGTGTTTTTCGGGATCCCTCAGTATGCTTGACTCTCAACAACCTCCCTCATGTAACCTGACTGCGAATAGTTCTGTAGTCCTGCCTTAGCTAAATTTCTTCTGTAGAGCAATAAAATGTGTAGCGTCCCACAGGGAGGCATGCTGTACATAGTTTGTCTAGATGCAAATTATCTTTTCCTTGTATTTTTCCTTGTTCTTTTTCCCTTTTTTCTTCTGTAGTACTAGGATAGATTTAGGGTTTGGGGCCTTTTTCCCCTCAGGCTTCAAAATTAATCTGACTGGAGTACAGCAGTACCTACAGGCAGCACTCTCTTACTACAACTGATTGGCTAATTCCATGTCATCATTAGCATAACACCACCTCTGGGGTAACTGAACCCAGCTGACATAACTGTACTAGTCAAGCATAGTGAGGGAGCCCCTGGAAGAAACAATATTACTGTGGGAAGTATTTTTTTCTTAATGAACAATGTGAACCATCAAAGGTGTTCACTATAAGCAGGAATTTGTTATAGAGGGGTTCTTTATAGTGAGAGAGCACTGTGTGTGTTTTTTTTATGTAAGACCCAGACTCCCCTTTTTTGTTACTCAGATAAGGCAACAACCACAGTTGGCAGAAAAGGTATCACCCCTGGCGTTAGGGCAAAACCTGGCTCAGGCATCTCAGAGGTCAGGGGAAAGGCTAAAAAACAGCATTTCTGTTTATACCCAGGCTCAGGGGGAGAGGTGCCAGGGCTATGGTGTGTCTCCCATCTGTGGAGCCCCCAAAACTCATACAGGTACTCAAAGATGGAATGTCTGCAACCAGAAATTTGGGATTTTACTGTATGGCTTTATTCCTGATACAGTGTTAACAGAAATACAGTGGTGCCTCAAGGGCTTGTAGCTGTATGACACAGATGGCACACTTGTAGCAGGCAGAAACATTTCACAACTCTTTCTGGCAGTACTGAGACTTCTCACAAGAACACTTCCTACAGATGTCCATCCCTTTGTTTAGGGATCTTTGGACTTTACCAGTGCATTTATAGTGGTTGCTGCCACTAGGTGAACTAAGTTAACACCTTAGACCCTTCCTTGTAACTGGTTAGGTCCCCTTGAAACCTGGAGTGAGGGGTCAGCTCACTCTGGCCAAAGCCAGACGCCCTCTGCCATTACATTTTCGGAAAACTGGATTGCCTAGCCACACATGGGCCACAAGAGATATCCTTACAGCACATTCTTTGTGTAAGGATTCTGAGGACCTGCATCTTAACCTTGTTGGGCTCCTAGCAAAGCACCAGCCAACCCACAGTCGCACAACAAATGAACCTTATACTTACAGCATGTTGTGTTCCCCAAGGCATTTGTAAAAACACTTGAAATTCCACTGTTCTTACACAAAATCCATAGCTTCTGGGTTGCAAACACATTGGGTGGGATAACCCACTGATGTGCCCCAGCGTGATAATGGCACAATTCCCGATGCACCAGAGCGCATCAGTAATATATGCGCACAAGTAGGGGGGCATGCCCATGCATGCTCCGCACATCCCGATATTCAGCCTGGGATGTGCTGAGCTCATGCAGGTGCAAACCCCTACTTGCGCTGCACACAGTTGAGCCAGAAAAAAAGGAGCAACAGCTGGCCACCCACAGGTGAGCTGCCATATTGCAGGTCGCAACACGGCAGCTGCCAGCTGTGGGTGGCCACCCGAGCTCCGGTGGCACCTTCATGGTAGCGCACCCCCATGCCCAATCACAGGCATATGTAGTAGATGATAGAGTCCAATATCCCTAGTGGTCCAGTGGACCGCGTCCAGCCTGATTGCGGGCGTACGTTTTAAAATAGAACACAGCAATCCATTCCTGGTGGTCCAGTGGTACCCCTCTTCCCAACCGCCCACTGAGCCCCAGCACCCCGCTCCCTCCCTGGTCAGTGGCGGGCAGCAGCCACCCCAACGGCTGACTTCGTATGGTAGGGCTGTACGCCCATTGGTCCACAGCGTGGGCCAATGGGTGTACAGACCATACCATACTACACAGTCCAGATATGTGAATGGATCATTTTTTAAAGTGTTTTAAACCCTCTGGAACTACCCAGGCTATCTGCCTGATCTAAAACTGATGGGATCCTAGAAACCCCAGGAACTGACCAGTTACACTCATTGCCACCAGGCAACCTTGCTGTCTGCAGCAAGAGCTTTAGACTGTAACACAGGCCATCCCACTCCTGGGTGCCCTATGAGGAGGGTTGCGCGCCCCTCCTCTACCTATGACCAACATAGGCAAGTCACCATGGAGGCATGCCGAAGCATCTTCAGCCACCACTAACAAACTAGCTAAGAAAGACCTACTGTATGGTGTCCCAAAAGAGCATCCTGAAGCACTCCTTGACAAGGCAGGACTGGTCACCCCTATCCAGATCAAGGCCACCAACCTATCTGCCCCCTAGCCCACTAGGGAAAAGCTAACTAGTCACTACGCTTTACATATTTCACATTGTACATTGCTTTAGAAACATACATATGACATTGCTATGCATTTCCCAAACCCAATTCTACACACATTACACCTAAAAAACAAAATGTCTAACATTTCCTAGTTAAAACATTTCAAAACATCCACAAGAGCTCTGGCTAAGCCCAAATCCTATTATTTTCTTCTTCCAGCCACACCTGTAAAAAAAAAAAAACCTGCAACAGGAAACAGCAGCAAACCTCCCACCAGCGAGATACAGTACATCCCAGAAACTTTTAAGGGTATTTTCTACAAAAGTCAGTATAAGAGTACAAATATAATACATACAAAACACTTTTAGGAGGGGGGCCTTAATTGTCCATTTAAGGATGTAATGTCCTGAGTGCACAAGGCACTCACATTTAAGAAAGTCTTGAGGATTATGGCCAAAGCCAGTCCCTGAACAGTTCTTGCAAGCAGGCATGAGGCCTACTGGAATTGTCCAGACTATATGTTCACTGGACTAAGGTAGCAAGGCATCACAGTATTAATAGACATTTATTCAAACAGAAAAATAAGAGAAACTTTGCCCTACCAGTTCAGAAGTGCAGGCTGACTTTTCTGCATCACCTCTGGCACTGATCGGAACCTCTTCTCTCCTCAGGCTAAGGACAAGTCTTTGGATTAAACTCTTCCGCAACCTCTCTGGATCTGGTTTCTGCTGGCCAGAAAAGAAACTGCAGCCGCAACATCCCTCATTGCTCCCATGGGGGACAATGCACTTCAACCTTCCGGGTCTCCTTTCTTCAGCCTACTGCCTGCTGATCTTATGGCCTGATGACCACGGCTTACAGTCTTTTGGGTTACTTGTTCATGCTGGATCTTCCAGATACTTTTACGAGTAGTACCACTGGGGATGAAGACCACAAATGATTGTTCTATCTGGATGTGTCATCCTTACTGAGTGCATTGTTTCATTGCCAGCTCGATCTGTTACAGTTACTGAGTCCAGGTGGTGGGTGCGCCCACCTTGCATGAATTAACTTTGTCCTCGTAAACTTTTTCTCTGCCAGATGGTTTAGTTCCTTTCATCCAGCACCAAAGCTCACTTGTAGATGCCCTGGCTTTCTCCAGCAACCATTCCTCTCTCCAGTCTCAATTTATTCCCACATCCACCTTGGCTTGAATGGACACTTTAATCCAAACTCCTTCTCATCTCTCCTCCGTATCACTCTCTCCTCCTTAACTGCTCGTTGGCAGATGCAGACCCTCAGCCTGGCTTGGAGGCAGACAGGTCTGATGCAATCATGCATCTCTGTTCCACACAGAAAAAAGGCAGTCCATTCCTGTGTTCTCCTTCACCTCTTGCACACTGGAGCCCCTCCCTGCTGCTGAGGGCCCCAAAACTCCAAAAAAGATTGGAGGGTGGAAGATTTAGGAGGGAGATGAGGCAGTACTTCACAGACAGGGTGGTGTCTAAATGGAACGCTCTACCAGAGAGGGGTGGTATCATGTAAGACAGGAGATTTTAAGAAAGCGTGGGTCAGAACCCAAGGGAGGGTCTGGGTGGAGGGGGCTGAGGCCATCATGGAAATGACAGATGGGGAGGGGGTTGAGGCAGTTGCAATCTAGGGGGGCTAGGTGCACACTCGGGCAGACACTGATAGACCAGGTGGTCTGTTTCTGCTGGCAGATTTGTATGTTCAACTGCTGCATATGATGGCCCAGTCTTATCATCAGATGCCTCCACTTCCTCTAATGCTTCCATATGGCCTGCCCAGGAGCTAGTTACTGGTTTGACCCCTGCGAACACTCATTCTTCACTACTGCCAGAGGCATGGGCCTCCCATGTGATTAGGTCCTCCAGCTCCTCATCCTTCATGAGCACACTCGAACTTGGACCCTCTGCCGAAGGGTCCACAAGTTCTAGTTCTGCCACTGCCTAATTCCTCTCAGCCTCTTCCTTGGCCGAGGGGATATTTGCTGCTTGCACCTGTTTGCTGCACTCAGTCACACCCTCAAAAAATTATTTGAGGAAATCCTCTGCTTCATCCTTCTCACATTGGGTATCACTCTGCATTCCACATCTATGCTCTGTTCTGAGAGTTCACGTAGGCACTAACCGGACACATCAGACAGTCTCTCTGGGAGAGCCACTAGCCATACACATGCCAGAATTTCTCCTGCAGTCCTGGCAGTGGGGGACATCTATGACATCTCATCCAACTTTTAGGCATACTGCACACACACTAACTGGGTAGCCAGTGAGGGCTATGTTGAGGGGAGCTCCCACATAGTCATACTCCTCTTCAAGCTTCCTTAACTCCTGCTCATTCTGTGTCACCCATGTTTTGACATGCAATGGTTACTGCTTGCTTCCACTTGCCATGTTTACACTCGGTAAAACATATTCAGAAAAGTTGTTACTGTGTGTACAATTTCTCTCTTTTGCCGCTTGCAGTCTTTCTGAAGCCTGCCCACTTTATCTGGTGATCTGCATTTTGCTTTTTGCTGCTGCTATTAGTTTTACTCTGCCCCATGCCCTAGCATAGCATGCTGCATTTGTAATTGCATCACTACCAAATTCACATTTCTTTTTCTTTACTCTATTTTATTTATTTATTTATTTATTTAAAAGTTTTACCAGGAAGATACACTGAGCACTAGTGCTCATTTTCAGGTGCATCCTGGGGGAAGGGGGCAAAGGGAAACAGTACATACACATCAGCAGTAGAACAAGCTAAGCATGTAAAGAGCACAGGGTAATATTGTTACAAGAAATTTGCAGGAATATGCACGTTTTAAAGAAGCATTATATACAGAATGGATTTATCACAACAAGTGCATCCAGTAGAATGAAGAAGAGCATGACAATAAGGGCTGCGGACAAAATTTCGGGCAGTACAACCATGCAGTAGGGTCTAATCAATGCAATGGGAGAGTATATCGACTAACAGTTTTACTTGTATATGTCACACTTGGACCACTGATTCTGATCCCTGCATAATTTTTTTGTTGTAAATATAAGAAATTAATGTATGATGACTGTGTCAGAGGAAAATACTGTCTTACTGGAACTGATGCATCAAGACCCCCCCAGGGATAAGTTCAAAGGACAGGACATAGCTAAACTGCAGATATGTGGGGTGCAATTACCTTGTCAATTTGCTTTCATCCCAGGAAATAAGATTAGCCACTCATAATTCCCTCAGGGAAATCCTTTGACTTGCAGTAGTTGTCAGGAAGAACCTGTGTTGGGAGAGGTGTCAGAGGGAAGCCAGAATGGACAGTGAAGAGAGGTTGAAGTCTGGGCCAGGGAGGACCCAGACGAATTTGGAAGGCCCAATATACATTCCCAGGAACCCTTGAATTACATCAGAGACCTTTGATGTGTAGATTCCAAGGCCCAGACAAAATTAAAGAGGCAAATACACTTTTGCTTTGAATACAATGACTTAGATCAAAGAAACTTTTGAGATGTATGTGTAGCAGAGCACAAACCAGTTTAATCTGGTTAACCTGTGGAGAGGAAAGTCAGTGAGGTCATCTATTATGTTTTTTTAAATATTTTATTTGGACATCCTGTATTATAAAATATAGATTTTGTTATACCAAGGCAGAGTTAGGTGACTTCAGAGAGAAGGCAGGCTCAAGACTCTTCTTAAGTCTACTGCAAACCTTGAAACACATACATTCATTATCTGACTGAGAGAAGAGAGACCATCAAAGCACTGAAGTAAGGACCTTAGACAAGATTAGTCTGAAGTTATTGTTTGTAGAAACTTGCACTTTAAACCTGTTTGTTTTAAGGCTGTATGTGTTGGGATATATTTTGTTCTGTAATATTTTCTGTTTTCCTATCTTAAAGTAGATATATATTTTAAACGGAAACTGCCTGGAGTGCCTTGACATTTCTTTTTATTTAAGTGAAGCTTTTAAAGGTTACAGTTAAAACTGTGTATAGGCTTATTGATATACCAAACTGGGAAACTGATAGAGTTCTCTGAGGGTCTTGCATAGAGTTCTAAGGGTTCATTTTGTAGACCTGGTTAGTGCCCATAGGCAAAGATATCTGGCCCCCCTCCCAAGACAGAATTATCTGAGATTGAAAATTGGGTACGCTAACAAGAGGTTATCAGTTTGAATCCCTCCAGAGCTTGAGACTAAGGTGACTTAAACCCACAAAACAGACAAGAGGGTTACCTTGTTCTGTTCACTGTCCACAAATCATACGCTCAGAAGTTGGCACTTTGGGAGTAGAGGGCTGACCGATTGAGCGAATTTGCAACAGTATACAGTTACTTTTTATTCTTCAAACTGCCTAGAATACTTTTTCTTTGCATCAGAAGGTTTTGTTTGTACTTACAGAAGCTGCTTTCTCCACTTTCATTGCTGTGGCCCATGCACGAAACAACAGCAATCACACTTATGCTGTGGACGGTCCCATCCGATGACCAACAGGAAAAATGCTGGGGTGGCTACCAGAATGAAGATTCCACTTTTAATGGGAGAATGCCTGACTTTTCTCACAGATTCCAGCACTTTGACTCAAAATCCACAGGTCCACTGATGAAGCACCTTTGCTAGGCCTGGCTGCCTCACACGCTGCTCTCTCTCTCTCTCTCCTCCTCGAACACTGAACATTCCACAGAGCTCTAGCCAGGGGGGTGGAGGTTCACAGAGAGAGCCAGTCACTCTGTGCCATGCAAATGAGCTGGCACACTTTCTCTCTCTTTCTGTCTGTCCTCGACGATCCTTGAGCTGTGAGACTCAATTTTAAAGTGCAAAGGACTTTTTTTTTCTTTGTGGTTTCTGTTCACAGTCCCAACAAGCAATTTCACTGATTTTTTCACTCAAAGCACAGTTCTTTACAGCAACTGCAATACTTTACTCTTCAGACATGGGGAAAATTTGTATTTACAGCTAACAAGTGTTTCTTTGCCCAAAATCACTCTGTAGCTGGCAATTTTGACAATTTTCAAGCACTTGTAAAGCACAGTTTCACAGTTCCACTAAAGCAGTCCTTAGCAACATATTTTTCCACAGAGTCCCACACTGCAGTTCACTCTCAAAAAGTTGTACATATGCAGAAGGCATTTTCCTCAGCAAATTGCAACTTTTTCTTCACAAAAACAGTCCTTTGGTGGGTGCACCACCACCAGACAAAAAGACTGCAACCATACCTTCTGCAGGGCAACCTTTTCTCTCCCCCAGAATACTGGATAAGCCCCCAATTTTTGTAAGACCTGGACCCCCCTGTTTTGTTACTCAGACAAGACAACAACCACAGTTGGGAGAAAAGGTATCACCCCTGGCATTAGGGCAACACCTGGCTCGGGCATCTCAGAGGTTGGGTGGAAGGGCTGCAAACAACATTTTTATTTATACCCAGGTCCAGGGGAGAGGTGTCAAGGCTATGGTGTGTCTCCTAACTGTGGGGCCCCAAAAACACACACAGAAACTCAGAGATGGAATGTCTGCAACCAGAAATGTAGGATTTTACTGTATGGCTTTATTCCTGATAGAGTGTTAACAGAAATACAGTGGTGCCCCTAGGGCTTGTAGCTGTATGACACAGATGGCACATTTGTAGCAGACAAAAACATTTCACAACTCTTTCTGGCAGTACTGAGACATCTCACAAGAACACTTCCCACAGACGCCCATCCCTTTGTTTAGGGATCTCTGGATTTTACCAGTGTATTTATAGTGGTTGTTGCCACAGCACTAAATTCAAGCACCACTAGGTGAACTAAGTTAATACCTTAGATACTTCCTTGTAGCCAGTTAGGTCCCCTTGAAACCTGGAGTGAGGGGTCAGCTTACTCTGGCCAAAGCTAGATTCTCTCTGCCATTGCATTTTTAGGAAAACCAGATTCTCTAGCCACACAGGGGCCACAAGAGCCATCCTTACAGCACATTCTTTGTGTAAGGGTTATGAGTACCTGCATCTTAACCTTGTTGGGCTCCTAGCAAAACACCAGCCAACCCACAGTCGAACAACAAATGAACCTTGAGCATGTTGTGCCCCCCAAGACATTTGTAAAAACACTTGAAATTCCACAGTTCCCACACAAAATTCATAGTTTTTGGTTTGCAAACATACAGTCTCTAAATTCTAGGCAGTTCTGTTAGTTCTTACAGACTTTTGGTGGTTGCCTCAAATTACTCAACCTTCAGTCCCATTCCTCCTTTTTAGAAAATCTGCACCCCATCAGGGCTTCACAGGATATGGTAGCCACCATGTCTCACTTATGTGGCTGCTGGTTACTGTACTAGGACAGAAAGTAACAAACTGAGGGTCCTTCCCTCAGACAGGTGGCCTTGGCAGAGCACCACTTGCCTGTAGAACTCTCAACTTCACTCTCCAGACTCCAACTACAGACTGGTTCACAGAAGACCAGCAGCACCAGAGCACTGTGGTTTATGCTGTTGTGGGAGTTCTAAATTCCATTACATCATCCCCTGCCCCAGCCAAGCTAAACAGGTGATGATGTAATGTATTTAAGAGAGTGTTAAACCCTCTGGAACTGCCCAGGCTATCTTTCTGATCTAAAACTGATAGGATCCTAGTAACCCCAGGAACTGGCTGGTTACATTTAAACTAGAAACACTTTGAGGCCTAAGGTGCTTGAAAGTATTGCTTTAATGCACAGTTACAGGTTTTGCTTTCCTTTTACACATTTTAGTTATAAAAATCCATTTTTATAAGTACAATAACACATGCCAGAGTTTGCACAGAGCTATAATTGCTGCATGCTTTACTACACACGTGGGGTGTATGGCGATATAGCTTAATGCACACCCTCTTGTTTGTTATTGCTTACATAAATAATCTAATTAATAATTCATTTTCCCAAATATGGCATATGCACCCTGACCTTTTGTATTCCTGCACATTAGATGCATTCTATATGTGCTATTTTAAATCACTTTTTAACTAATTTTATTTCTTCAATTTATTAGTTTTCTGTGTTGAGCAGTAGTTTGGCACATCCTATAATACTACTGTAACCCCTTTGTTACCCGGGATTACTAGAATCCCAGTAAGACCTAGTGGTAGGCAGGGAAGGCAGCTTGTGAAACTCCAGTTAAATGGGTTTCACACTGTCTCACTCTGTCCTCAGTCACAGCTGAGACTTGAGAGATGACATCATTATAGAACTGTCACAGCTGCATGAGCCACTTTGGAATCTACAGCTCAGGGAGTGAGTTTAGAACTTTGGGAAATTCAAAGTCAGTCTTCCGTTTGTCCTTAAGCAAGAAGGAAGCATCAGTCTGCTGTCTGATCTCTCACTAAGAAAAAGGAAGTGTTCCTGTGTGTTATCTTTTTTAAAGTGGTGGAGACCGCTCCCCCGGTCTCAGTACCCCCTCCCTCGCGGGGGGGGGGAGAAAAAGTTCTCTGTGGGTTCCAGGGGCAATCCCCTTCTCCCACTGTGGAAGGAAGCTGCCTGGTTTTATTTTAGTCTGTTCTTGTATAACAGCAAAGGTTACAGTACTTCGCCTGTGGGGCACCTGCAATGAATGGGTGAGTATTTGGCTCCATTTGAAGGGGCAAACAAATTGTTTTCTTCAGTTGGGAAATGAATGTGGACTGCTATTTGGGAGGACTATGTCAACTAGGACAAACAAATAGAGCAGTCAAACAGTTTAAAGTTTTAAATGGATTTAAAGTTCGCTGTAGAGGGGGTGCTTCAGGTCATCCAACATTCAATCTACATTTTAAAGTTCTAAAGTTTTCTGTGCGTATCCAGAGAAATGGCCGGGTATGGACTGTGGGAGCTGGAGGTGGGAAAACCCCCCATCTTTAGTAACCAGGTCACCTCTACAGTTTCTTCTGTGTTTTGCTACTTGCCTCATGCACTTGGCCAGTGATGGGGTGGGTACCCAGACATGGTGCTTAACTTGAAAATCTCTGGGAGTCGCGGACTCTAAGTGGTGTGGGGAGCCACAGGATGGGAAAATTACTCCTTGTTTGATGGGAGTTCGATTGGAAGTATGAAAACAAATCTCTCTAGGAGTTGCAGGCTCTAAGTGGTGTGGGGAGCCACAGTTTGGGAGTCTCCTTGTTTGATGGGATGTCTTTCCAAGTAAAGTTTGGGTTCATTCTTCAAGTGGACCATCAGTCGAGTGGCCGGCAGGGGAGCCAGGCCAGTCAGGCTATGTATCCAAAGCACATGCAAAGTCCGGTCTGAGTGCCTGGTGGGTCCAAAGCCAGACAACTGTAGTAATGTGTTCATTCCTCAAATGGACCGCTGTGTTCACCTCTAATCTGCACATACAGTAATGTAGCCCTTTGGGGGATCATGCAATGCTTTGTTTATGTTCAGTTAGTTAATAAATAAAGCCACACTGAAAAATCCCAATTCTGGTTCTGGACATTACAGTTATTGCTTCCTGTAGTTGGATTTACTTGGGTGCCCCTGTGCAGAGTAGCCAAACCTAGGTCCCTTGTGCCAGGTAACCTCATCCTTCCCCAAACCCAGGTCTCCCACCAGGTATTGCTGCCAAATGCCAACAGCATGCCACCTGTCATTTTAGTAAAAAGGCAGGGGTGGGGACCCCCTGTGGTTACACTTCTTTTATCTTTGCACTGTTTGTACAAGGAATACGACTTAAAAAAGGCATAACATGCAATACCCAAATATTAAAGAAAATATTTTGTCACATTAAATTTGAAGATATATAAGGATATAGTGTGCCAACCACCACTGCCATGTTGAAGCCTCACTGTGAGGTGAAATGTTGGGGAACTCAGTCCAGCCATTTCTTTTCCCCCAGCCCTGGCCAGAGCTTCCTTCTACCAACCACCAGTGGCCTTAGCAACAAGATGGAGGATCTGGAGGCTGTCATGGTGCAGTCAGACCTGGACATTGTGGCCATCACAGAAACCTGGTGTAATGATAACCATGACTGGGAGATGGTCATACCTGGCTACAACATATTTAGAAGAGACAGGGCAGGTAGGAAGGGAGGAGGAGTGGCAGTGTATGTGAAAAATGACATAAGGGCCACAGAGATTCAGCAGGAACAAAATGGGGGAGAGATACTATGGGTTAATCTAGAAAGGAAAATGGAGCTAACCATCCACACAGGTGTGGTCTAGAGACCACCAGCCCAGGAGGAAGAAACAGGGAGCTGATGCTAGCCATCCAAAGGATGGCAGACAAGGGTGAGGTAGTGCTGGTTGGAGACCTCAATATTCCAGACATGGACTGGAGCATCCTAGCAGCAGCATCAACTAGGAGCAGATTTATCCTGGCCTTCCTTCAGGGTGCCTTTCTCAAGCAACTGGTCATGGAACCAACTCGGCAGAAGGCAATACTGGACCTTGTGCTTACAAACAGGGACAGTGTGATGGGGTAACAGTGGGGGAGTACCTGGGGAACAGTGACCACCAGTCATTGTGGGTTGAAATCACAGAAGGAGCAGAACCAAACCACACAAAAACACGTATCCTGGATTTTAGGGGCAGACTTTGGGAAAATGGGGAGATGCTTGAAAGAGGCATTAAGTGGAATGGGGCAGGAATCAGGGGTTGAGGAACAGTGGGCAGTATTTAAAATGGGGATTACAAGAGCAACAGAATTATGCATTAAGCAGGTTAGCAAGGGGAAAAGGAAGAGGAGGCCATTATGGTTTTCCAAGGAGGTAGCGGAGAAAGTGAAAGTCAAAAAGATTGCATTCAGGCAGTACAAAAAGACACAGGCAGAAGGGGATAGGGAGAAGTACCAGGAGAAGCAAAGGGAGGTCAGTAATGGTAGCCAAAACTCAGACAGAAGAGCACATTGCAAAATCAGTGGGTAGAGGGGACAAAACCTTTTAGAGGTACATAAGTGAAAAGGAAAGGCAAAGGGAGGGATAGTGAGACTGAAGGGGAGGATGGGGGCCACGTGGAGGATGACAACAGTAAAGCTGACATATTGAACAGGTATTTCTGCTCAGCCTTTACTGAGGAATAGGAGAGTAATGGGTCTGAAGGGAGTACAAGGGGTGGGAATGATGCAGAAATGGACACAAGTCCTTTTACATGGAAAGGTCCTAAGGAACTGGAAGTAATAAGAGTTGATAAAGCAATGGAGTTTTAGGGTCCTTAAAGAACTAAGACAGGTGGTGGCTGAACCTCTGGCAATCCTGTTTAGCCGATCACTGGAAACAGGGAGGTACCCAAAGACTGGAGGACAGCAGATGTAGTCCCTTATACAAAAGTGGGAACAAAAGAGGAAGCAGAGAACTACAGACCAGTCAGTCTCACCTCGGTAGTGCGGAAGATCATGGAAGCACTACTGAAAGAGAGATTGGTGGAACATCTGGTTGTCAGTGGACTACAGGAGCCAAGGCAGCATTGTTTCACCAGGGGGAGGTCATGTCAGACCAACCTCGTTGAATTTTTCAACTGGGTGACTAGGGAGGTGGATCAAGGGAGGGCAGTGGACATGGCCTATCTGGACTTCAGCAAGGTTTTTTACATGGTGTCACATAGAAGACTACTACACAAACTGGGGAATATGGGTGTGGGCAGGACAGTATTGTGGTGGGTAGGTAACTGGCTGGGCGGCAGGACACAGAGGGTGGTGGTAAATGGCTGTCATTCCACAGAGGGAAGAGTGACCAGTGGGGTACCACAGGGATCAGTGCTGGGACCGGTCCTATTCAGCATCTTCATCAGTGACATTCATCAGGACCTAGAAGGCAGAATTTCCTGTTAGCTGATGACATAAAGCTCTGTAACAGAGTAGACACACCAGAGGGTGTAGACAGAATGAGAAGGGACCTGCAGAAATTTGAAGAATGGTCAGGGGTTTGGCAGTTGAAATTCAATGCAAAGAAGTGCAAGATAATGCATATGGGGCAGAAAAACCCTTGCACAATATATCAGTTGGGGGGTGAGGATATAGCATGCACCAAGCAGGAAAGGGATCTTGGGGTTATCATCTCTGATGACCTCAAGGTAGAGAAACAGTGTGGCAAGGCAGCAGTTAAAGCAAATACAATGCTAGGATGCAGGGGCATCACCCGCAGGAAAAGGGAGCTCATAATTCCACTATACAAGACACTAGTGAGGCCCCAAATGGAGTAGAGTGTATAGTTCTGGAGACCTTACTTACATAAGGACATAGACAGGGTAGAGAAGGTTCAGAGGAGGGCAACAAAGATGGTACATGGATTGCATCACAAGCCCTATGAGGACAGCTTGAATTGAATATGTACTCCCTGGAGGAGAGGAGGGAGAGAGGGGCTATGATAGAGATGTACAAGTATCTTACAGGGTGCAGAATTACACTATTTTTAAGCAAAATAGATGCTCCAGGACTAGAGAGCATGAGATGAAGTTGGAGGGAGGACGATTCAGAGGAAATATGAGGAAGAATTTCTCCACAGAACGGGTGATGGAAAAGTGGAACTCCCTGCCAGAGGAAGTGGTGGGGGCTGAAACAATCACGGGATTTAAGAATGCAGGGGATAGACATAAAGGAATTCTGGAGGTCAGGGTTAAGGGGCAACAGATTTCCAGGAAAACATAAAGTGAACTTTCAAGCTCAAATGGGCAGACTGGGTGGGCTGTAGGCCCTTATCTGTCGACACTGTCTATGTATCTATTGCCCATTCCCCAAGACCCTGAAGCCTGCACTGTTGGGACTCCTAGCCCCATCCATGGCATACTGCTGTGCTCCTTCCTGGCTTACCCCCCCGGGCTGGGGCCGCCCTCAGCTCCTTGGCTACTTCCCCTGTCTATCTGGCCACCCACTGTGGAGGTGAAGGTTTGGAGTGCCCCCAGGAGCCAGTTGCTGGACACAGTCAGCATGGGGATGGATGTGGAGGACAGGTGGAGGCTTCATCTGCCTGTGCCAGCTCTGTTTTCACCCTTTTTGTCCCACCCACCCCCAAGGAGTGCAGTGACATCATTGGATGATGGCTTGCCTGACGTGTCTAACAACAACCATGTCCCAGCTTCCTCTACTGGCAACCCTGCCCCACACCTCCACCTATGGTGACACAGATGGTGGTACAGCAGTGGGATGCAGGTCCCCCCCAGAGGAGGAGAGCATCCTCTGAATTGCTCAGTCCTCCTTCCCCTGGCTGGCTCTCACATGGCACTGGCTTGTTCCCAAACCTGAGTCATTGGCATCACAAGTGGTAGTGCTACCGCTGTCCTTTGGGGGCTGACCAGTCCAGAGATTTTTAGATCCTCCTGTGATGCAGAGCTCCGTAATCCTCCTGTGATGCTGTGTCCTTCTCTTCCTTCACATCCTGCCTTTGTGACTTTGCTACCCCCTCCTGTAACTATTCCTGATCTCTGACCCTTGGATTCTCTCCTTCTGTGTTGTAGCTCTCCTCCTTGCCCTCCCTGGCTGTGAGCAACTGCTAGCCCCCCCCCCAAGGCTAACTGCACCTAAATCAGATACTTTTATCTGGTAATAGTCTGCTTCTGAACCTACCTCATGAACTGACTTTGTTAGCTCACTCCTTAGCTGTCTGGGTGATGGCAGTCTGCTACTACAGTTTCTGGCATTGACCCCATGTGCTGTATAACACTTGTACCTTAATTTGCATTATGCCCCATCCTTATTTTGTGTAGCCCTGAATATTTTGCCTGTAAATTGTGACAGCGTACCGTTATTTATTTTTGCTTTTACTGTATGTATTTTTATTGTATTTTATTTTTTATTACTACTGTACCTTACATTATATATTTTCACTTGCGCATGTATGCTCCCTTCCCCAATCCCTGCAGGACACATCTGGAAATGAGCTGTTACAAACTCAGTCTGTCTTTCCTAGTGAAGTTTTGAAATGAATAAATAAATAAATACATGCATGCATAAATAAACACGTAAATAAATAAAAGAATAAATGAATCAATAAATAAAGTATATTTTTTCAATTGAGTTCAGTTCACTTTATTTACCAGGTGAGCACACTGGGCCAAGGCCCATTTACAGGAATGACCCGGGCACTTCAGACAAAAGGAAGCTAAGATGGCATGCATAGTAATACAAAAATACATTGATACAGTAACAAATACAGATATAAATATACATGTTTAAAAAACATTTACATGAGGCTAATGATTGCAGATGACTAAATAAAGCCTTCTTAAAAGTTACATTTCTTGGGGCATTTACACAATTGGGGGCAGAGAACTACAAAAAACTGAGCTTTGAATGGAGAAAGTCCTCTCTCCCATGTACATAGAAATCTTAGGTAATGTTAAACAAAATGTAGTGGAGGAATGAAGCATTCTAGATTCCTCCTTAGATTCAAGTGAGGCAAACAAGCTTCCCAACCCAGGACAGGTGCACTGTTTATCATATAACCCAAGTTGTAAAGATAACTCAACCTGGGAGGCAACCATCCAAGGGCATCATATGAAATACCGTGGTGCATTTTGTAAGGCTTAGCCAAAGCAAATCTGCAAATAGAATTAAAAGTTTTGCTAACTAGATCCAAGTCCTTTTTCTCTTATTTGGTGAACACAAAAGAGTTATAGTACAGTGCAGACAATAACACATTTTTAGATGTAGTTTCCCTAGCTTCTCTAGTTAGACAGTCTCTATTTCTAAACAAAGCACCAAGTTTCTGATTCACAGTCTCTACTGTCTTGCTAATATGGTACGAAAACAGAAGATTAGGATCTAGTAACACTCCTAGGTATTTAATTTCCATAACTTGCCGTGTTAAGGATCCAGCTAAATCAAAAACTAGTAGTGGTTTAGCACTGTGCAATTTAGGTTTAGAGCCAAATAAAATACATTGTGTTTTTTTTAATGTTTAGTATTAAACAATGTTGCAAAAGCCATCTATTTAAAGCAGTGAAATCTTGATTTAATGAAATACTGATTTCATCTACTGTTACAGAACTAGTAAATAAAATAATGTCATCCGCATAAAGCAATACTGTAGATGTAGTTGGTATTTTAGAAACCAGATCAATAAATAGGGAAAACAACAGGGGTCCCAAGATAGACTCCTGTGGGACTCCCTGATGAAGCATACATGCCTGTGAATCAATCCCTCTAAGGCTTACCTTTGAAGGGTGATTTGTTATATAACTATGAAACCATTCACGAGGCTTGTCTGTCAGGCCAGAGTCCCTCAATCTCTGGAGCAGCATTGCATGATTGACCAAATCAAAAGCTTTTGATAGATCAGTAAATACTGCCCCAGTCAGCAACCCAAAATCCATTGATCTTATAGTATGGTTTGAAAACATGCCAGTGCAGTACCAGTACTGTAAGACTTTCGGGAGCCATGCTGCTCTGGAGAGCAAAGTCCTTCACCCTCTAGATATTCAATCAACTGACCATTTATAATTTGCTTCAATATTTTGCTTAACGGAGAAAGAATAGATATTGGTTGGTAGTTGTCTAGATCATGAAGAGAGCCAGATTTGGGTACAGGTTTAATAATTGTTTGTTTCCCCGACTTAAGGAAACTCCCCAGAAATCAAGGATAGGTTGAATATTTGTGTTAGTGGCCAATATATAAAGTTAGTGATAGGTTTCAAGAACCTGGATTTAATGCCATCAAATCCCGTACTTTTATTTGTAGGCATCTGTGCTAGTAATTTATGTACTTGTTGCAGCCTAATAATTCGAAAATAAAAAGGATGAGCAAAATCTACAGGAGAATTGGACACTTCTCTGTTTAAAGTACAAGATGGTCCAAAGTTGGTTGAATAATTAGAAAAGTCTGTAAATTTATTTAAAAAGAGATCACAGATCTCATTTAGATTGTTACTGCAACCCCATTTATAATAATGGTACCTACACCTGTATTTTTTCTAGGATCTCTTAATTTTTTAATAGATGTCCTGAATGTTTTTAGAGTCACCCAGTGAATCTATCTGTATTCTTTGAAAATAATCAGATTTGTTTTTACATACAAGAACTTTACATTTATTTCTTAGCATGCAGTATTTATTTAAAGGCTCGCTGTTGTAAGAATGTTTATACATTTTCCAATGCCTATCCCTCTCCCTCATTAATTCAAACAGCTCAGGTATAATCCATTTATTATTTGTGCCCTTTACCCTTCTTTTTAGTAGGGGAAAATGTTTTTCTTGTATCTCTAACAATGTTTTTACAAAAAAGTCCACTGCTGCATTGGGATCAGGGGTGGCATCCAGATATGACCAATCTAGCGCATTTAAATCAGCATGCAGAGCATCACTAGGTGATAATATTTGGTGGAATCTTAGTTTTAGCATTATTCCAGACACAATATATTGGCATATGATCACTAATACTATTGGGAAATGTACAACAAGCTATTACTTTCTCTGCTGTCCTAGTCAAAATCCAGTCAGTCACTGAATGTTGATTACTACAGAAATTCATCTGGGTCAAATCTGTAACCAGCTGGGTAAGCCCAGCATTTGAAATAATCAACTCAAGCTCAGAATGGGCATCCCCATCCCAATTTAAGTTAATATCACCCATTACCAGGACATGTTTGTTACATGTACACTATACAAAATCCCATCTTAATACAAGTGGCTAATTGTAAATCTAAATGTAACCATTCACAACATGTAGAAGGCTGGACTGAAACATCTTTAACTACTACTTCGATATGTTCCCTAATAAAAAACATCATTACCCCCCTTTCTTCTTACCAGCCCTATCCTTTCTAAAAATATTATAACCCACTATTGAACAAGAACCAACATTAGTTGTTGGTTTTAACCAGGTCTCAGTTATACTGAGTACATCTTCCTTGTGGAACCCAATCTAGGCATCAATTTCAGCTTTTTTACTTAAAAAACTCCTGGAGGTAATATGGGCAAATGTCAGTCCCTCTGAACTCCAACTATGAGCATCTTTATACATGGAATTTATTGCTCCAGGGTTAGATTCCACATCCCCAGATATAAATAAAAATCTAATAATCAGGGAAAAGAAATGCACATGGGCGAAAAGGCTCTACGTGGGAATTTTTATCCTTTTGGGGAAATACACACTCCCCAGGTCAGTAATGGTCTGTTTTGATAGACAGCCCAGAATGACTAAACTGTTTTATATTGGATGACAAGATTGGACCAAAAGATTTGAAAAACTAAACAATTCAGTTGGGCCACCCTGTTCACTCAACACAATGGGAATATAAAATATTCCAACATCCAAAAGGACAAGTCCCATGAATATAAACAACAAGCTACCTGCACTTTCCCCATGATAATAGTAACAGCCAGTCAAATACAAAAATAAGAGTCAAATACTTTCTGTAATAATAATACAGGTAAGATGCTAAAATTCAATAGCATAGGCTAATCTGCACACTCATAAAGTTTATTCAATGTGAAAATGCCCCACTAAAGATAAATTACCATACTTGTAAAACAATTGCACATAGTTGTTTGCGTGGCACAAAGGAACAGGTCAAAGATTGCTAGCTTAACGACAGGAAAACAGTATTTAAAATAATACTAGACGTGTTGTAAAGGCAGTGTCTGACTTAGCAGTACGCCAAGCAGAACACTAGGAACAAAATGCCACTGACAGCATTTTTCTAAGGAGTGGCACTCGTGCCACTCATGCTCACACTTGACGAGTGGCACAGGCTTTTAGCATGGAGTTGCTCTACCTTAATGTTGATGTGATTTTGAAATGTGAAATATAAAATGATTTTATTCATTTCTCTTTAATTTATAAATGAGCATCCTTGGAACAAGTACCTTGCTTGCAGCACCTTCTTTTTGCTTTGCTTGTATGGAGTTTGTGCCACGAATGTTTACACTTTAGGTCACAGAGCTGTTTGTTTGTTTTCTTGTTTCTTCTTATCAGCACCACACATAATTGTGTGGGGCTGCCCCCAAGTCCTTGAAATGCAGTTTTAGTATAAAAAAATGTTTTTACTCACTTGGTTTATTTTAAAATCTGGTTGATCTTGCCATCCTCTTGATCTCCTGAATATCAAATAAGTCACTCAGCAACATCCCACAACTCCCTGGGCTGACCAGTGCAGCTGGAGAATAGCCATAAGAGATTAAGTGGGCTGAAATGATAATAATCTCCATATGCCTGTCCTCATTGGTGAACTTCTGATACTGTGTATAGGTTGTACAACTTGTGCATAGCTTTGGGAGTCCATGCCACTGTAGGCTGCTAAAGAATGGTAACATTTGGTACTACTTCTTTGGGGAACTGGTAAGATCTGCCATGACCAAGGACTTGAACCAGTTCCAGGTTTCAACATGAGAAGTATGCCCCTCCCTTCCTGTTTCAGATCCCTGCCTGCCCCATGTGCACCCCTGCATTGCAGGCACTAGGAGTCTGCTGTGGGAGGTGCCTCTTCCTTTCACTCAGATTTAGTCCAACCCAGGCTTATTTCTGCCCATCACGAAGCCCCCAGCTCCTACACCTAGAGCAGTAGCTATTCATCCAGAGCACCCTCTGGAAAATAACCACTGCACAATCCTTGCAGGCAAACCATTCTCCTCCTGAAGCTGCCCTATGCATACATGGTGTGTTAGAAATATATTGCCCTGACATGCCTTGTTTGCATAGTTGTCACAAACTGAAAAACCTTCTGAAATTTCTTGTGCTGTCACAAAGGGATACCTTAGAACTAAGGGTCCCACATTCAGTACCTGGCATTTGTGCTGTGCTTCCATTAATGGTGGGCATTGAACGTTCACGGCCAGCCGAGGGCGATATTCACACAGTGCCCTCCACTGGAGCACACTGCCTGTCTGAATATGATGCTATGTTAGCACAGCGCACAGTGGCAATGCACGGTATGTACACAGACTCCTACAGGACTATGGTCCACAGGAAGGAATGGAAATAGCAGATCCCAAACAGGACAGCACCATTGCGCCTGTGAGCCATATTCAGCCACTGGAATGCTAATAAGCCTATAGGGCATGCAAGGTGCTGCGAGTCCATTTGTATGTCATCATGGGCTAATTAGCATTGCCTCACAATGCCACCATGTGTGACTGTATGGAGGCATTGTGTGGAGTTGTGCTGGCTCCCCACCCTCAATTGCCATAAATATGCCCCTTACCACTGTGTATAACTAATCCCTCGCATCTACTGGTCCTCATCCCCACCCCTGATTGCTGTGAATATGCCCCTGACCACTAAGTATAACTAGTCCCTGGCATTTAGTGGTTACCACACACCCAACAATAGTAAAGATTCCCCTGACCTGGCTTGGGGGGGTGGTGTTCATGCATTACTGTGTGTAACTAATGCCTTGCATCTAGTGGTCAACTCTCCCCCAGTCATCAATCTGATACCCCCAAGATATGCTTTATCAGCTCCCTGGCACCTAGTAGTTCCCCCAATTACCAGTCTAATGCCCTTGAAGTATGCTATATCAACTACTTGGCATCTAGTAGGTGTCCCACCACAGGCATGGTGTGTTCCCCATACAAGGTGCCTATGATCAGCCTGGGGTACCACTAGATGCCAGGGATTAGTTACACACAGAAGTCTTGGGTGTATTTATGGTGACTCTGTAGCAGAGTGGGGATGTGGGCAGGGACTAACAGCTCCTGCTCTCAGTTTACTACCAGCACATTGCTGGGGGAAGGGTGTTTGTGTCCCACTGTGTACAGTGTTAAGAGTAGGGTTTTGAAAGAATTAAACAGTGCTGCAATACAGACTGTTTAGTGTTTTCAAAGCCTCTGAATATACTGTTGCATCCTTTATAAAAGAGGAATCCCTCATTTGGATGGGTGCAGCGGTATGTTGTGCATATCTATGCAATCAGGTCAGTGCTGCACACTGGGGGCCACTGAATTTGGCCCTGCTATGTCTGACCATGTTACTTTCAGTTAGCATGGTGCTAGCACTCTAAATATGGGGGCCCGTATCCCTTATCAATTTAGCCCTAAGTGGCACAAAACAGACCCCCCCCCGCACACACACACACAATCAGTAAATCTTACCTGTGCTTCCCGAAAAGATGCAATTTCACATGCACTGGATACAAGATATTGGTCAGAGTTCCCTGCACCCACCTTCCCCTTGTCAAGCCCCTCTTTTTTTAAGTCCCTACTGCACTTAACTTCATTACACTTCAGTGAGTGGAGTAAATCTGATCACTATGCACAATGTGCTGCGCTTGTGGGAAGTATTGTTGTATACTTTGTAGAGTTTTACAGCCTGGAAGTGCATAGAAACATAGACTTTGATGGCAGATAAGGACCGCTTGGCCCATCTAGTCTGCCAATTTCCCTACCTACAAGATAAGCTGCACATCCTAGTTAACCAACAGCCTATTTCTTTCTACCTCCCACAAAAATTGCCTTATGTCTGTCCCATGCATTCTTGAATTCTCTCACAGTTTTAGACCCCACAACCTCCTCATGAAGGCTGTTCCTTGCATCCACCACCCTCTGTGAAAAAATACTTCCTCACATTGCCACTGAACCGCCCCCTCTCTAACTTCAAATTGTGTCCCATTGTTCTTGCACATCTCTTTTTCTGAAAGATGCTACCCTCTTGGACTTTGTTGATTCTACTGAGGTACTTAAAAGTTTCTATCATGTCCCCCCTCTCCTTCTTTCCTCAAGGGTATACATATTAAGCTCCTGTAGTCTCTCCTCATATGGCTTCTCTTGCAGACCCTGCACCATTTTAGTTGCCCTCCTCTGGACTGCCTCTGTCTTGTCTATGTCCTTGCAGAGATGCAGTACTCCAGATGTGGTCTCACCAAGTGTCTGTACAGAGGGATAACAACTCCCTGTTTTCTGCTAGTGATGCCTCTCCCTATACATTCCAGTATCCCCCCAGCCCTCCCTACTGCCTTCTCACATTGCTTGTTAACCTTAAGGTCATCTGATATGATTACCCCCATGTCCCTTTCCATTTTTGTTGTTGTTATTACTACCTCCCCCGCACTGTGTAATCTTCCCCTGGGTTTTTGTTTTCCAGGTGCATTATTTTACACTTCTTTGCATTGAATCCAAGCTGCCATACTTCTGACTATTTCTCCAACCTTGCCAAGTCCCTTCTCATCCTTTCCACGCCTAATTGTGTATCAATCCTGTTGCAGATCTTTGTGTCATCTGCAAAGAGGCGTACTTTTCCTTCCAGTCCCTCTGCAGTGTCACTTATAAAGACATTAAAAAGGACTGGACCCAGTGCTGAACCCTGCAGTAGCCCACTAGTAACACCTCTTTCTTCAGAGTGGACTCCATTTACAGTTACCTTCTGTGTCCTGTTGTCCAGCCAATGTTTTACCCAGGCTACCACCCTGGGACCCTCTCCCAGGCTGGTTAATTTGACTATTAATCTTTTGTGTGGGACTGTGGCAAATGCCTTACTAAAGTCTAGGTAGACCATGTTCACAGCCCCTTCCTGGTCTACTACTTTGGTCACCCAGTCAAAGAAATCAATTAGATTCCTCTATCATGACCTTCCCACTGTGAACCCATGCTGCCTTGAGTCCTCTGCCCCACTGGCCTCTAGGTACTCAACAATTCTTTCCTTCAGAAGTGATTCCATCACTTTCCCTACCACAGTGGTCAAACTGACAGGTCTGTAGTTTCCTGCCTCTGTCCTGATCCCACTTTTGTGAAGGGGAATCACTTCCACCTTCCTCCAGTCCTCAGGTACCACACCATCTTCCCATGATTTGTTAAAAAGGGTAGTCAGTGGTTTCACTAGTTCTCCCCTTAATTCTTTTAGAATTCTGGTGTGAATTCCGTCAGGCCCCATTGCTTTGTCCACCTTCAGTTTTAGGAGTTCTTTCAGAACCCTTTCTTCTGTGAAAGGACTGGGATCGACCCCCCTATCCAGAGTGCTTCTGTTAATTGAATTAGGCACCCCCCCTCCTCTTTTGTGAACACCGAGCACAAATATTCATTCAGTATCCCTGCCTTTTCACTGTCCTCTCTGCCCACACACTGTCCATTCTATTCAGTCTCACTATCCCTCCCTTTGTCTTTCTATGCACCCTGATGTACCTATAAAAGGTTTTATCCCCCTCTTTAACCGAGTTGGTTATCTTCTCCTCAGTTTGGGCCTTTACTATTCTGATTTCCCTTCCTGCTTTCTTCTGCCTTAACCGGTACAGCTGTCTGTCCTGCTCCTTCTGTGTTTCCTTATACTTCCTGAATGCTATATTTTTCTCCCTAACCTTCACCGACACCTCTTTTGAAAACCATAGTGGCTTTTTCTTTCATTTTGAATTATTTGTTTCACACAAAGGCTTGTTGCCTCTGTGATGGCAGTTTTGATGTTTTCCCGTTGTTGCTCCTCCTCTCCTTCTAGTCTGTTTGCTAGTGCTTTTCTAAGGCACTCTGCCATGTTGTCAAAGTCAGCCCTCCTGAAGTCCAGTACCCTCACTTTTGTATGGCTTGACTCTGTAGCTGAGTTTATCGTGAACCACACTGTTTGGTGGTCACTTGTTCCCAGATGGCTACCCACTTCTAGATTTGAGATCTTGTCACTGTCCCCATTTGAGAGCACGAGGTCTAAGATTGCTCCCTCATGAGTGGGTTCCAAAACTAACTGTCTGAGGCATGCCACCTGTAGGGCATTGAGAATGGCACTGCTCTTGGATGTGGCTGCAGCAAAGGTACTCTAGTTAACATCTGGCATAGTCAGGTCTCCATTCAACAGTATCTCCCCTTTCTCTGCCATCCTAAGGATGCCTTCTATCATATCCTTGTCCATTCCCTCCCCCTGACATGGGGGTCTGTATACAACCCCTGTGCAGATTGTGGTGCCATTTCCAGTCTCTAAGGTGACCCACAGTGCCTCCCCTCCTCCCTGTTTACTCTTTTGTTCAGTTGTTTTTAGCCCTTCCCTTACATAGAGAGCTACTCCTCCCCCTCTTCTCCCTTCCCTGTCTCTCCTGTAGGTTGTATACCCTGGTATGCTAACATCCCAGTCATGGTTCTCTGTGTACCACGTTTCTGTGACTGCTGTGATATTCAGGCTTCCCTCTTCCATCAAGGCCACCAGTTCAGGGAACTTGTTGCCCAGACTATGGGCACTGGTACTCATTAACCTCCATTTCCTGATGGCCATACCCTTTTTTGCCCCATCCCTGTGCTTATTGCCTTTGTCACTTACTCCATTTACCCCTGCCCTTCTCCCTATCGACATCTCTGTCTTAGTGTTTACCTCACTTACTACCCTGATTTTGTTTTGGGGGGGGGCTAGGATTTCCTTGCTCCTTTCCAGTGCCTCCCCCCTTGGCTAGTTTAAATGCTTGTAGAAGTAGTCTCCAATATAGAGCATAAGGTGTGAGGGCGCTTCAAAAGATTATATCTGCAGACAGACTTTCTTGTGTTTCCAAATCTCTTTTTTATTTGCAATGTGGCAATCCTCAACGTTTCATCAAGTGTCTTGGCTTTATCAAGAAATGCCCTTACAAAAAATACGCAAATATATAACATTAAAAAAGCTGTCTACAACCGCACAAATATAATTTTAATATACCTAGACAAGTGCCCACTGATGCTAATTTACTTCATAAAATCTTATGCATGCAAAATCACTTTCTTTCGCATTTGCATGAATTTCCAATCCTATGGAGAAAAACATCTTTTATATATATATAATGTATAAATCTTTACTTAATATGGTATGTCTATTATACATTCATATTCAAAAATAGGACCCAACACCAAAACACCAAATCTTAATAGACAGTACTTAAACTTTTCCAATAAATATTAATCAGTACCCACATTTCCGAAAATTTTTGTAGGTAAATATGATCTTATTCATTCCTAAAAACTTTATCTGATATTTCTTCACATGCCCATCGAGGCTGGAATATAAACAGAGAAATACTTCTCAGATTCATTGCTACATATCTCATGCTCCAGTTATTATCTCACCCCAGTTATCTCCCTTATGTCTCTCCATCATCTCAATCTCCCTTGAACCATTTTAATTTTTCTTGTGATATTCTCAGAAAATGTTCTCTAAGTTATTTAAATCATTACAGGGGCACCCTCTTTTACTTTAAGCTAATTATCCATTACTTCATGATCTTATTTAAAATGACGACCCTCATAGAACTAGTAAATAGATACATATCCCCATATACCCACTCTCAATTCCAGGCTCCTCGTGGAAACAGGTCAAAACAGTTATAACTGGCACAATCTCCATTCACATCTCATTCCCCTAGAGGTCTTCTCTATGAAGAAATACCTGTAACCATAACAAATCTGTTCAAGCATTCCTATGACATATTCTAGTATACACACTTGTATTTAATATGTCTGGTACTAGTTCTTAATTCTTAAAAAATCTGTATATAGTTCCTTCAATTTTACAAATTATTCCAATAACAGCATTCTCTATTTAAATTAATCTTTCAATTACTCTAATGTTCCACCTTATAGAATGACTTTCATTTATATATCAAGCCTTAAAATAATCTTATAGGTATATATATATGCATAAACCTATTCCTTGTCAATCTCTATAGCATTTATGATCTTTCTGTCTACCTACGGCAACAGCTCCAGTTAATGTCTTTATTTAGACCAATTCTTGGATCCAAAACTTTCATTTCAAATATCCATTTCGTCTCCGCCCTCTCTGCTATTTTATTGTGATCACCCCCCCGTTGGAGAGTTTAATCATCTCTAGTCCCCCGAATTTTAAAGATGCCCCTGTATGCCCTACTTCCAAAAAGTGATCTACTACTGGGGTAGATTTCTTATTCCTGATGTTAGACTTATGTTCTTGAATGCATTGTTTGAGGGGTCTTATCATCTTCCCAATATAAATCTTGTCACAGGGACATTGCAGTACATATATAACCCCCGCAGAGTCGCGGGTGATAAATTGTTTAATCTCATATTCCTTATTATTATAAGGATGCCTATATCGCTGTTTCTTGCTGGTATGCCCAAAAACTGAGCACCTACCACAAGGTACCATCCCAGGTTGCAAGGGACTTAATAGTAACTGCCTGTTTTCTAGGGCCTTCCCCTGTATGTGGTCAGTATGTACCAACTTATCCTTTAAAGTGAACACTTTCCTTTCCACTATCTTTGGAAATGTTTGGAAAACATTGTTTTCCATCGGATAGTCCTTCAGAATAGACCAGTGTTTGTGTATTATCCCTCTTATCTCTCTCATTTTATGGTTGTGTTTGACACTAAAAACTATAGGTCTATCCAATTGGGTATCTCCTATTCTACTTAGGGCTTCCGACTGTGTGATATTCCCCACCCTTTTTCTAGCTTGATATAAGGTCTTTCCACTATAGCCACGTACTTTAAATCTGTCAGAGGCTGCCTCAAGTTCATTAGTAAAATCCTGTTCTTCCCCACAATTTCTGCGAATACGCAGAAACTGTGAGTATGGAATGCTCTCAATTAACTGTTCCGCATGAAAACTACTAGCATGTAATATTGTATTATGTGCTGTATCCTTCCTGAATAATGTTGTAGTAAGACCCCCTTCTCCATTAACAATACTTACATCAGCCGGCCCGGTGGCACTGAGGGTTGAGGCGCTGGTCGCTACACCTCTTGCCATGCCGGCGACTCTGGGTTCGAACCAGCACGGTTGTCGGGGTCGAGAGGAGGAGATGGATTGAGCGTCCGAGGACTGCCTTCCATCTCTGGGGTGGGATTCTGGGCTGCCGGTGCCTGCCTGGCTCCCTAGCGGAGGCTGGGATCGACACTGACGCAGCCGCAGAGACAGGGGGGAGGCGGGACATGGCAGACGCTTGACTAGTGTGCACACTGGGAGCGTGCGCGCACTCAGTCACTGGCATCATTGCACGCCATGCCCGCCAGGAGAAAAATTAGGAAAAAATGGAGCCTGGCAGCATGACGCCGTTCCCCGTTGTCATTCCCGGAGGATGCCTCCCTGGCATGGACCCATTTGGGTAGGTTGAGTCACTCCCCACCTCCCTGCCGTGAAGGGTAAGTTGCGGGGTGCTGAAGGGAGGGGGTCTCATGTCCGAGGATGGTGCCGGAGGAATGACGGAGTGCGGGAGGGGGTGTAGCTCCTGAAGAAATAACATCCAAAAAAACCAAAAAAAAACAATCCTTACATCTAAATAAGGTATTGAAATTGCACTACAATCCATAGTGAACTTCAGATTCATGTCACAGGAGTTCAAATATTCAAAAAATGCCAGAAGATCATTATTTGAGCCTAACCATAATATAAATAAATCATCTATGTATCTCTTGTACAGTCTAATATATTGGAAAAAATGATTGTTCTGTCCATCCAGTATATAGGTGTTCTCAAATTCTGACATGTATGCATTTGCATACCCCGGCACCATTGTAGTCCCCATGGCTGTCCCTCTCGTCTGTTTGAAAATGGTCTTCTCAAATCTAAAGTAACTATTCATAAGAATGAACTCTGCCAGCATTAATAGTGTCCCTGTTCTTGGATGTATTCCCCCTTCTCTTTGATCTAGTAATTTCCCCATAGCTGTAATTTCCTCTTGGTGAGGTATGGAGGTGTATAAATTGGATACATCTAATGTGACTAATAAAATAGATCTTCTTTCTATCTCTGTCAAATCCACTTCCCTCAGCATATTTATAAAATGAGAGGTGTCTCTCACATATGTAGGAATTTTCTTCACTAAGGGTTGCATATGATAATTTAAATAATCTGAAATGGGTTCAAATATACTGGATATACCCGATACTATCGGACGTCCTGTGGATCTATCTGATTCTTATGTATTTTTGGCAGTGTGTAAAAAATAGGGATTCTTGGGAATTTCTGTATCAAAAGTTCTCCTTCCCATTCCTTTAAAAAATTGCAGGGTGTCAATTCTTCTATTAATCCTATAAGGTCTCTCTTTATTGTATCCAATGGGTCTATGTCAAGCTCCATATAATTCGTTGTGTTCTCCAGCAACCTGGTACATATATTCCTATAGTGTTCATAATCTAAAATTACAATGCCTCCCCCCTTATCTGCTGGCTTAGTTATTATATTCTTGTCGCTTTTTAAAATGTTCAAAGCATGTCTCTCTGTATATGTTAAATTATCATGCGCAATTGTCTTTCCTTATCTGTCATGAATAACTGATGGATTTCTTTTCTAACTGTCTCTGCATACGTCTCTACTACAGGGCAATTGCCTATTGCTGGATTATAAGAAGATTTTATCCCCAAAGCAGTTTTAATCTTTTGCTTGTAGTCAACTATTTGTATCAAATCACTATATTGTGCTTTAAGTCGCAGAGACCTGAAAAATAATTGCAGGTCACATTCCAATTCAAACATATTAGCCACTGCTGGTGCAAATGAGAGACCCTTAGATAATACTCTTGTTTCAATATCATCTAGGTGTCTGTTACTCAAGTTGAAAATGGGGATCATTTCTGATAGTACCTCTGTTTGGGGCAGGTGTCTCCTCGCCCTTTGCCTGACCCTGTTCCTCCCCCTGCACCTATTCTTCCCGGCTTTGTGCCCTCTTCTGTTCCAGTTCTGTTTCTCATCGTATACCTGGGTTCTCTTTGTTCTTCCATCCTCATCTGGCCTGATGAATCTCTGTTCTCTATCTCCTGCTCAGAAAAATGTTCTCTTATGTGTGTTTCTGGAGCTTGTATCATACATGTATCTGTCCTATATGATGTCCTATTGGATGGCCTTTCCATATCTTGTGTCTTCATAGTCGAGATTGTGTTATTACTTGCTCTACTATAGCTATTATTGCTATCAGACCCACTTTCTTCTTGTCTACTCCGATTAATCCAATTACTTCTCATGTTATTTCTAGTATGTGTATATATCCTATTCTCCTTATAATCATTTGTGTCTCGATTAAACTTCTTTAGCTTCTGTTGTCTCAAATTCTTTTCATAAGAGTCAGTCTTCTGTTTTATTTGTTCCATTGCCTTATTAAATTCCTCTAGTTGTAATTTGAGTTTTAAGGCTTCCTTGTCCGAGTTAATCTGCTCAGTAATCTTACCCCTTCTTTCGATTATAGCCTCAATCAATGCATACATAAAATCAACCGAGCATCTCATCCTGATTCCATCCCATTTCATGTCTAACTTGGCAGATTTGATCCCTATGTTATGTTTCACATATACTCTAAGTCCTCTTGGTATTAGATTGTGAGCTAAATATTGTCCTAAAGTAATAGCGTGCCAATCCAAACGACAATCTCTAAATGCCTGATTCTCAACCCTTCGGGCAGTTTGCTCCGCATTGTCTATGGTATTAGTGGAGAGATCTTTTTCCCCTCTAATTTGGTCTAATAATTTCTCTTTTTCTGCATCCGTAAATGTAACAAAATGGTATTTGGCATTAGCTCCCATTCCTATCTCATTAAAGACATCCATCCTAGATATATTAAAGTCAGACTACCTAAACCTCCTACAAAATGTAACAAATGCAAAAACAAAAACAAGGCATCAGTGGATCTACATATAAAATCTTAATAATATTTTATTATAAGTGTTATCCAGGCTTTTATACTTATTTAGGCTCCCTGAGTTTCCCCTTTCTCCCCCAATTCCCTTAATATCACTTTTCTGTAAACAGTCCAACCTCTGTGGTTTAGATGCAGCACATCTCTGTCATCAAAAGTCCGTATCTAGAGAAAAGGGCAATCCCACAGGAAATGGACCATATTTCCAGTCACAGGTCTAAATAAAGACATTAACTGGAGCTGTTGCCGTAGGTAGACAGAAAGATCATAAATGCTATAGAGATTGACAAGGAAATAAGTTTATGCATATATACCTATAAGATTATTTTAAGGCTTGATATATAAATGAAAGTCATTCTATAAGGTGGAACATTAGAGTAATTGAAATATTAATTTAAATAGAGAATGCTGTTATTGGAATAATTTGTAAAATTGAAGGAACTATATACAGATTTTTTAAGAATTAAGAACTAGTACCAGACATATTAAATACAAGTGTGTATACTAGAATATGTCATAGGAATGCTTGAACAGATTTGTTATGGTTACAGGTATTTCTTCATAGAGAAGACCTCTAGGGGAATGAGATGTGAATGGAGATTGTGCCAGTTATAACTATTTTGACCTGTTTCCACGAGGAGCCTGGAATTGAGAGTGGGTATATGGGGATATGTATCTATTTACTAGTTCTATGAGGGTCATCATTTTAAATAAGATCATGAAGTAATGGATAATTAGCTTAAAGTAGAAGAGGGTGCCCCTGTAATGATTTAAATAACTTAAAGAACGTTTTCTGAGAATATCACAAGAAAAATTAAAATGGTTCAAGGGAGATTGAGATGATGATAAGAATATCGATAGGCTTAATACGAATATTCTGGTACATAACTTATAGGCATTTTCATAAGAGTTAAGTCACAGAGAGGACATCAAAGTGAATGAGATGTAGATTACAATGGGGACTGCTATGATCGTGAAAGTCTGGGATTCTAGAGAAGGCGTCTCCAAGATTTTGAATAAGACGCATATTACTTATTAAGAGAGACTAATATGATGGTTTAAATATTACTGATGCAGAAAATATGATGAACTTAGCTTTAATGGTGATTTGTCTTTAAGAGCAGAACGGTGTGACGTCATTAGATGAGCGCTTTAAAGTCGGGCTGAAGCGACGGGCAGGAAACCCTAGGGGACTCTACACAGCGTTTTCGCGTAGAGGGGAACATTTATGAAACAAGGGCTAGAACCTTTTTGGAAACTGAAGCTGTGACTTAATTTTCGAGACTGGCAGGTAAAGATTTAACAGAACATACGGATTTTAGGAGCAGAGAGATATTTTGGTAGCATTACACAAACGGCTTTTCGGAAGTTACAGGAAAGCTAACATGACCATTATGAGATTTGCGATTAGAGGAAAGCTAACATGACCATTATGAGATTTGCGATTAGAGACACATAAGAATGTAAGCTTATTCAAAGCAATTTGTGAACTTTAGATTTTATGAATGATGGCTGTCTCTATAACTTGTTGCAAGGCAAGCTCAATTATGAGAATGTGTTAGTAGCCTTCACAGTCGTAGATACGTAGGAATGCAGTGCCTTACAGTAAACCTTTAACAACCAGTTTGTGAAAAATGTGGAAAGGATTTGTGACGATCTGTGGATAAATCTGGAGGGGGGATAGTACAATATGAGTCTATCCGAATAAGACTTATTTGTGTTAATATGTTAATGAGTTGGTAAAAGAAATGTGGTAGTGATACAAGAAAAATGGGAGGAGTTCATTATGGTATTTCCAAAGAAGCATAAATAAAGGAAAACCAGATATGCCTAACTCTTAGGCATTTCGTTTATTGACTGCTTACTATAGAACCATTTATATCAATGGCTTTATAAATTTTATATTTATTTAATGGCACATCAGTGCCCCTTATTTACTACAAGCTAGAGTTGTGGATATATGGACTGTTAGAAGAAAATGGAATACATACATACTTTCCTTGTAAAAAATGATGGAGAGACATAAGGGAGATAACTGGGGTGAGATAATAACTGGAGCATGAGATATGTAGCAACGAATCTGAGAAGTATTTCTCTGTTTATATTCCAGCCTGGATGGGCATGTGAAGAAATATCAGATAAAGTTTTTAGGAATGAATGAGATCATATTTACCTACAAAAATTTTCGGAAATGTAGGTACTGATTAATATTTATTGGAAAAGTTTAATTACTGTCTATTAAGATTTGGTGTTTTGGTGTTGGGTCCTATTTTTGAATATGAATGTATAATAGACATACCATATTAAGTAAAGATTTATACATTATATATATATATATATATATATAAAAGATGTTTTTCTCCATAGGATTGGAAATTAATGCAAATGCGAAAGAAAGTGATTTTGTATGCATAAGATTTTATGAAGTAAGTGGCATCAGTGGGCACTTGTCTAGGTATATTAAAAATTATATTTGTGTGGTTGTAGACAGCTTTTTTAATGTTTTATATTTGTGTATTTTTTGTAAGGGCATCTCTTGATAAAGCCAAGACACTTGGTGAAACGTTGAGGATTGCCACATTGCAAATAAAAAAGAGATTTGGAAACACAAGAAAGTCTGTCTGCAGATATAATCTTTTGAAGCGCCCTCACACCTTATGCTCTATATTGGAGACTACTTCTACACTATCAACACATCTGGAGAGGCAGCTTTTGTGACTGGAAATATGGTCCATTTCCTGTGGGATTGCCCCCTTTACTCTAGTTTAAATGCTTGTCAATTAAGCAATTAAACCTATCACCTAGGATCCTGGTTCCCCTCCTGGACAGATGCAGACCATCATGCCAGTATAGGCCTGCATCACTCCAGGTAGACCCCCAGTCCCCAATGAAGCCAAATCCCTGAGCAGTGCACCAGTTTTTCAACCACTGATTGAATCCCATGCACCCTAGCCTCACCTACGCTATAGACAGGCAGCACCTCTGAGAAGGTTACCGCGCATGCTACTTGTCTAAGGCCCCTCCCCAACTCCACAAACTCTTCCAGCACTGCTCTGATCCCTTTCTTAGCAAGGTCATTTGTCTCTAGGTGAACAGTGACATGGAGGTTCCCAGCATCCTCCTCGGTCTCTACTCTTGGTGCCTCCATAGAGGAACCACACTTTTCCAGAATGGCATATGAATTGTGGAGAGGTAGCAACTGGGGGGATGCACCTCTGTTCCACTGCCCTCACCCTCCCTGAGCCCACTGTGGTCCAACCGCTCCTCTTTCTTGGCAACCTCTGAGGAAATGGCAGTGGCACTGGTGGTCCCTGGATGGGAGAGGAGGTCCCACAAATCCTGGCCAACTCAGCCTGGAGATGAGCAACTCCTCCCTCAGCCCAGAGAGGTGCCTGCAGATGGGACAACATTGCATCCTCCAGAATGTCTCCCGGAAGCCTACTGCTCCACAGCCACTGCACTGCACCACTCCCATTACGTCTTATTTCTGGCCCCTTCACTGTTGTTTGGAATACTTACTCTTTCCTCTCTTTATTTTTATCCCCCTACTTACTTACTGCCTCTGTGCCCTTTAAGCTCCTGATCTTCCTGTTCTGAGACAAGAAGATCCTATATTTCTCAGTAGTCTCCTTACTTGCTCAGATGCAGACTTTCAGCAGCTGGGGGGGGGGGGATGGAAAGCTACTCTTTTCCTTCCTGGATGGTGAATCTTTGGTGGCTCTGTGATCACTCACCTCCTGCCCCCAAACAGGAAGGTCCTGTTGTCAGTCAAATCCTGTGCCTATAAAAGTAGAACTGGCTGGGGGGAAGGGGTGGCAATATAGTCCCAGTTGAGAGGGACTTCTCAACCTTTTGTCCTCCAAATGTGGAACATTGCCTCTCAAAACGTGGAACAAATGAGCAAAATGTGGAACACTTAATCAAATCTTTACCTAAGAAGCTCAGAACACTGTTAAAATGTTTTCATTTATATTCAGAAAGTCTGTTAATATTTAAATATGTGTTTTACATCATTTACTATAGATTTTTGCTTTAAAATGTTAACGCTGAATGTGGGAGATGTCCTCACAATGTGGAACAGGGAGCTTTTGTGAAGTAAAATGAGGAACGTTCCTCATAATGTGGTACAGTTGAGAGGTATGAGTAGAGAAGTCCAGTTACAACAGCAGTTCCTTCCTCCTGGTGTTCTCTGCCCATTCTCTGGTACATCTCCTGTCTTCCTGCTTCTATGTATCTACATTATATAAGCCATAGAGCTCAAATCTACTGTATATCAAAACTGGAGGGACATCATGTGACTTTGTTGTTTTTTGTCTTTCATTTTTCTAATGTTAAAGATAGAAAATAACTTGCTTATAGTGAGTGAGTGCCCCAGAAATACCACATGATGTCCTCTCTGGTTTTACGTATATACAATGACTGTGAGAATAAAATTTTGCAAATAAATTAGTTCATTTTCATGTGTGAGAGCCCCAAAGTGGATTTAAACCATTTATAGTGTATGGTGGAATGCGATTGTGTATGGAATTTGGTTACTGGAATCAACTTATTGTGCTGCAGTAGTGACATCAAATTGCTGTTGTGCTGCACCAACTACATCATTACTGCAGCACAACAACTTAAAACATCTTCGAGCTTGTGCAATGAAGTGGCCATGACAGTGAGAACTAGCAAGGAAGTGAGAGTGCTGGAAAGAACCGAGCTACAGTAAGTCACGGTTAAGTACTGCGGGATGTTTTTGGGACACAGGATCGGAATTATGGTTGCCCATTCATTAGAAAAGATTGTGTATGAGCAACCATACACATACAAGGCTGTTTTTTGATCTTGATGTTTCAGTGGCAGTGAGACCTCTTGAGCTGTGCTCCCAGGATCTGTTACCACAGAAACCTCTCAAAACAGCCTTGTGTATGACTGCTAATACACAGTCCTCTATATTTCAGTCTTAGGTGGGTCATCAGCATTTATTTCCACCTGAGACTGGTCACAAAGGAGCTCTTAACCAACTGGAGAACAGCTTGAACAATGCCTGATTACATCACAATTGCATCTACTGCAGATACGAACAGAGCTGTGAAATCAAACAGGAGTGAACTCTTCATTGAAAGAAGTAATCTGGCCAGAGTGGCACTGACATTGTATAAATGACATATGCTATGGGCTGGCTAAAAATGTGCTTCAGCTCCCCCACGGTTGTCCGGCACCCAGCCAGCCACCGATCGGGACCAGGACGCCCGCCTGCAGCTCCTTGGAAGCTGTCTGACCCTTTAATGGGGCTGCTTCAGCTTCCCACGGTCGGCCGGCACCCAGCCAGCCACCGACTGAGACCAGGACGCCCACCTGCAGCTCCTTGGAAGCTGCCTGCCCTTGAACAGAGCTGCTTCAGCTCCCCCATGGTCGGCCGGCACCCAGCCAGCCACCGACCGAGACCAGGATGCCCGCCTGCAGCTCCTTGGAAGCTGCCTGCCCTTGAATGGGCTGCTTCAGCTCCCCACGGTTGGCCGGCACCCAGCCAGCCACCGACCGAGACCAGGATGCCTGCCTGCAGCTCCTTGGAAGGTAAGGGACAGCGCAGCCAATTGGAACACGGAGCGCTTCCAGCAAACCCGCTCTTATTGGCCATGACTTTTCCCCTGCTTCTGCCACCTGGCACTTTTTACAAATAGATTTTAGATAGAACTAGGCACATTTCAAGTGTGTAATAGAAGTTTTCCATTAGCAGGTTATACAGACCTGCCACTAGAGGGATTCTTGGTCTTTCTGTACAAATCACTGTACTCAATCATGGGCAATATGGCCTGCATTATCATTCTACTTCTAATCCTGGCAAAAAGTATGACTCATAAAGCACTGATCCATGCTAAGTCAGAAGTCATCCCAGCCTGGGAACCCACAATCATAGTTCCTGCTGCATCTTCATATTGCTTCCCTACTCTTAATCTGTCGGGTTTTCATTTTAATTCTCATCCCTTTCCTCTGGCCTTCCTCCCTTCACCAATGTCTTTCCATGCACTTCCCCTGCTAGCCTTGAACGGCCATGTCAGCATCTCCTATGCCCTGGCTAGATGTACCTCAATGACTGAACACCACACAAGAACCCATACAAAAAGAGCCCACTTCAGGAGCTGAATATGTATAGCCTCGAGGAAAGGAGGGAGAGGGGGGACATGATAGAAACGTTGAAGTACCTCAAGGGAATCAACAAAGTCCAAGAGGGTAGCATCTTTCAAAAAAGAGTGTGCAAGAACAAGGGGCACAATTTGAAGATAGAAGGAGGGCAGCTCAGAGGTAATTTAAGGAAGTATTTTTTCACAGAGAGGGTTGTGGATGCATGGAACGGCCTTCCGGAGGAGGTTGTGGAGTCAAAAACAGTGGTGGAATTCAAACATGCATGGGACAGTCATAAGGCAATTCTAGGGGGTGGGGGTAGGAAGAAGTAGGCTGCTGGTTAACTAGGATCTGCAGCTTATCCATTAGGTAGGGAAATGGGCAGACTGGGTGGGCCAAGCGGTCCTTATCTGCTGTCAAAATCTATGTTTCTATGTTTCTACCTGATAAATGCCCTCAAGAAAATGTTTCTAATTCTCCTTTTCTGTTCAGGCAATGTCAAACTAAATCCAGGTCCCACAACTCAAATCACTTCTCCGTCGAAGTTTGCAGCTGCTCCTGGGATGAAACTGATGATGGTCAATATTCTAAGACTGCTCAAAAAACTTGATCAACTTCAAGTTTGGGCAGCCCACACTGACCCAGATCTGATTATAATTACCGAGTCATGGCTAAAAAAGACCAACACTGATCTGCAAATTACTATACTAAATATAGGACTTCAAGCTCTTTAGGGCTGATAGAGATTTGATGGGGGTACGCCAAATCAAAATTTGATGTTAGCAGCATTTCCTGTAAAACTAAGTGCAAGGAATACGAGATTGTCTTGCTTAAACTTCACCTTCCATCCTCAGAGTGCATCACAATCATTGGTGGCTATAGACCCCCGTCAGGAGGCACCAAAATGTTTAACGTGTTGAAATCCATAACTTTGGCTGCTAACACAGAAATAATAATCTTAGGGGACTTCAATATGGATTGGCTCACTGCTAAATCCCACTCCCTAAAAGCCATCTGTGATGAGCTGGGTCTTACACAGATAGTAACTGAACCCACAAGAATCAATGCTTCTAACTCTGCCAACAGCTCACTTTTAGATGTCATCTTAACTTCGCATCCCCATAAAATCTCACATTCTGTAGTTTTCCATAACGACATGAGTGACCACAGTATCGTTGTATGTACAAGATTCCAATCTAAAACCCAGCAGCACCCTAAATTCAGAATCAAATGCTCGTTCCGTAAATTCAACTCAGTAAACTTCCTAACTGCTCTAGCTACGATCAGGTGGCAAGACCTATATCTTGCCAAATCTGCTGATGCCACCGTCTCTGTCCTAAATGACAACCTCACCAACTTAATTAACAAGCATGCTCCTCTTATTATAATGAGGATGCAGAAAATCTCGCATCCGTGGTTCACCCAAGAGCTCAAATCTGCATTTACCAATAGAGACAAGCTATGGGCTAGGGCCAGGCACACAAAGAAGCCGGCAGACTGGCAGACGTTTAGAACTGCCAGAAATGCCTGTGTTGAAAGTGTATGTGCTACAAAAGCAAACTTCCACATCTCCACTCTGGAGCAGGCCAAAGAGAACTCCCAAAAAATCTGGAAGACGCAGATCCATTGAAGGCCATCCTGCTGCTTCCTCCCTTCCCACCAAGATTCTGGCCAAGGATGAGATGGTTGAAAATAAACTGCGAATCCTCAAAGAACTTAATCTTCACTTTGCCACTGCTGGGTTGGCATTCGACTCCTCCTCATATGCTAGCCGTGAGAATAGCAACACTAGCCCAGATTCTACACATGCTACTCCACCTCATCCCTTCCAGTTGTGCCTGTTTAGCTACAAAGAAGTCGAAGACATAATTCTTAGCCTTGGCCAAGAAAAGTGCTGGGACGATGGCCTTGAATCATTTTTTCTCATGTGTTAGGCTATGCTAGCTCACAGCCCCATCCTTCACATTCAGCCTCTGTTACTGCCAGCCACTGTTCCATCCTCTGGAAATCTGCCCATATTCTTCCTCTCTTCAAATCAGGAGATCCTTGTGAGTTAAACAACTACCGTCCCTACCTCTATCTTGCCCGTTCTCTCTCCAAAGTGCTGGAAAACTTATATACAACCAACTAAAAATCACCTTGAAGTGCACTGACTCCAAACCCGGCCCAATCTGGCTTCAGGTCGAAGCACAGTACCGTCTCGGCCTTGGCTAAAGTCTCTAATGACTGGATCCATGCTATGGACACCAAGAATGTTACTGGTGCAGTCTTTCTAGACCTCAGTAAGGCCTTCGACACTGTAGACCATCACCTCCTAATCACCTGTCTTGCCTACATAGGTGCCACTCCACTTACCTTTCAGTGGTTTAACAGTTATCTCACGGGAAGGATACAAATTAAAGCCGATGGCCTACTATCTGCCCCCCTTCCAATTGCCAGAGGAGTCCTTCAAGGCTCCATCCCAGGACCAATCCTTTTTTCTCTGTACATCAACAAACCTTGATCCCACATAAAGAACTCTAGCACATTTCTCGGGATTTATACGGTTTTGTACGCATCAGGCTCGCCCTTAACTGAAGTCAGGAAGTACCCAAGCTGACTTTATCCAGTTAGAAAGCAACCTTATCAATGCCAAGCTTCTCTTAAATGCCAAAAAAAAACAAGACAATGATTTTCTCAAGACTTGCCTTGTCTGGTGCCCTACCCCACCAAAAAACTTCATAGTTACCTCCAAAGGTGAATCCTTGGAAGTCGTACCTAAATTTAAATATCTAGGTATGTGGATAGACAACAAGCTTTCCTTCAATGACCACATTGAGGATCTATCAAAGAGGCTTAAAGCATGCTTGGGTTTCTTCTTTAGAAATATGACCCTCTTTTCTCTTGCAACCCACAAAAGACTTGTCCAAGCAACATTCCTTCCCTTGCTTGACTACGGAGACATTATCTTTATCTCCTCCCCAACCTTGAGCCTATCTTAACTGGACATACTCTATTACCATGCTCTTCGCTTCATTACTAACTTATGTACAGGATCCACCACTGTGATCTTTATGCAGCAGTTGGGTGGACCTCTCTTGCCACCAGACGCCTCCTGCATGCTGGCATTTGGACCCTCAAATTACTACTCCACAGACTGCCTGTCTATTTAACGTCTCTCATACACATCTCGCATAGCGCCTACTCCCTAAGGAAATCCAACCTTATCCTACTAGATATTCCCAGGACACATACCACAGCTGGCAAAAGAGCTGTCTCATATGCTCTCCCAAACATTTGGAACCAACTACAAGCCATGCTGAAGCTAACCAGCATCGTATCAGTTAACTCCTACAAAACACTAGCTATCTCTAAATTAAAAGACATATGTAGGTGCTACTAGGCTTCCAACGCCAAGTCAACTTCCTAGGTACCAACTGGCCTCTACTTATTAAGCTGAAATGAGCTGCATAATTTAGGGCAAGGTTAAAGCTGGAATGTACTGCATATATAGCATAAGGACTTCTATTGTGTATACCTCTTGTATTATATATTTTTTCTTTGTTGTTCTACATTTTATATCTCCTGTCTATGTAATTGCGAACTGTATGTGTATGTGCCTCAGGACCTCCTTGTGAATGAGCTTGCTCAACGGAGTCCTTCCTCCAATAAAAACTTGAAAAAAAAAATCACATTTATTTTTATCTGCAGGGTTTGACCTCTACAGACCTCACTCGGGGCTCTGCCACTCATGAAGTCATATTTTTAGCTAGCCATGCATACATATATATATATATATATATATATAATATATATATATATATATATATATATATATATATATATATATATACAGTATATAGGATGTCTATGGGTAAGACACTTCCTGCCTAGGCCTCCATTTGGTCCATGTTGCTCTACACTACAGAATAATCAACCACTGAACCAGCACTGAAAAGCACTCCACACTGCCACTGTAGGTATGAAATATAATATTTTTTCCATGTAGGCTATGTTCTCTGTTCTTTCCTCTTTTTCAGGTCTTTCAGCCCAGGGACCCTAGCTTAATAAGCCTGATTCAGCTTCTCCCTCAATCACACACCTGTTTTACAGGCTGTTGCCACTCATCCCACAAGAGGCTGTAATAGTCTGCTTAGCTAGTTTCCCCACACTATCTAACAAACTGCCACAAAACACTGATTGAGAAGCATGTACCTCTACCAACCCACCCATCCACACAGCCACATTATGTATTAAATAAAATATCTTTCTGGCGTAAGCTAGGTGCTTTGTTCTGTCCTCTATTTCAGGTCCCACAGTAATGCTTGGCTACATGTACAAAGTGATCATGATATTTCTGTGTGGTTATAATTTATGAACTATGTTGCAGAAGTGGAGAGAGTTTCCGTCATAGCCCAAATGACAGGAATTTCCATACAAGAAAACTGAATAGAAATCTTACTTAGTATCTTCCCTTTAACTGTGTTTAACCATTAACTTTGAACCAACCTGAATCCATCAGACCAGCACTGCCGACGGCATAACACCACAGAGACTGCTGCTGAATCACTGTGAGCCTTTGATTAAAGGTACCTTCCAGCATCAGGACACCTGAACTTTTCTTCATGGCAGGCAGGGGGTGGGCCAGGACCATTACAAGGGGCAGGGCTGCAGTGTATAAAAGCCCATACCACCCATGTATTTTACTACCAGCCTGAATCCGTCAGACCACCACTGCTGACAGCATAACATCACGGAGACTACTGCTGAATCACTGTGAGCCTTTGATTGAATGTACCTTCCAGCATTGGGATACCTGAACTTTTCTCCATGGCAGGCAGGGGACTTGGGGGCAAGTCAGCAGCCAGGAGCATTACAAGGGGCAGGGCTGCAGTGTATAAAAGCTTGTGCCACCTGTGTGTATCACTATCAGCCTGAATCCATCTGATCAGCACTGTCCACAGCATAACATCACAGAGACTGCTGCTGAATCACTGTGAGCCTTTGATTAAAGGTAACTTCCAGCATCGGGACACCTGAACCTTTCTCCGTGGCAGGCAGGGGGGTTTGAGGGTGAGCCGTGGGCCAGGAGCATTACAAAGGGCAGGACTGCAGTGTATAAAAGTCCATGCCACCCGTGTGTATTATTACCAGCCTGAGTCCATCAGACCAGCGCTGCCGACAGCATAACATCGCAGAGACTGCTGCTGAATCACTGTGAGCCTTTCATTAACGGTACCTTCCAGCATGCTGTTTGCAGTGTATGCGCTACCTCTGGGTGACATCATTAGATGTTACAGCTTGAGTTTTCACTGCTATGTAGATGATACTCAGCTGTATATGTCCTTTGCACCCAGAACATCAGATGCAGTGGACGTGTTAAGTGACTGCCTATCCGAGATCCAGAACTGGATGTCCTCTAACTGGCTGAGGCTCAACCTGGACAAGATGGAGGTACTAGTGATTGAGCCAGGTGCCACTGGGGAAGGGACATGATTGTTCCTGGGTACCACCTCGTTGGTGGAGTCCAATGAAGTGTGAAATCTGGGCGTCATCTTCGATGATATATTGACACTGGAGGCCCAGGTATCTTCTGTCAGCCAAAATAGTTTCTACCACCTGAGGAATGTCACCTGGATTAAGCCCTTAATACCACCTGATGATCTGCTCACAGTAGTACATGCTTTTGTGACAATCAGACTCGATTACTGTAATGCTCAGTACTTCAGGGTCGGTGGGGTTAACCTCCGCTGGCTGCAGCTGTTGCAGAATGCTGTGGCTAGATTGTTAACGGGCCTTCCTAGGTCCATTCATATAACTCCGGTTCTGCGCAAACTGCACTGGCTGACAGTCAGCTGGAGCATTGCCTTCAAGGTGGGCTTACTCACCTATCAAGCCCTACATACTGTAGATTGGGTCCTGGTTATCTGTCTAACCTTTTGACACCAGCCCACCCGATATGCTCACTCTGTTCATCTACAGAGAACTTCCTTGTCATTCCTAGGGCACGGCTCAAAATATCTGGCAACTGTGCTTTTGAGGTTGCTTGGCTGGTCCTATGGAATGCATTACCACACTCACTGAGGGAGGCACATTGTCTGGAGAGTTTTAAGCAATCATACAAGACTAATTTATTTAAGCAAGCTTTTAATCTTTGAGCTTAATTAGTATTTTATTTAAGGGTTTAGAGTTTTTAGCTTATTATTTGAATCTTAGTATAGCCAACTCTGTTTAAATATTGTGTTGTCTGAAATGCTGTATCCTGTTGTTGTGTTTTTATGTAAAGTGCCCAGAGCCCCTGGGATTGGGAGCTGATAAATAAATTTTGCTTACTAATCAAAACACATGAACTTTTCTCCATGGCAGGGGGCTCAGGGGTGAGCCAGCTTCCAGGACCATTACAAGGGGTGGGGCTGCAGTGTATAAAAGCCTGTGCTGCCCGTGTGTATTACTACCAGCCTGAATCCATCAGACCAGCACTGCTGACAGCATAGCATCACAGACACTGCTGCTGAATCACTGTAAGCCTTTGATTAAAGGTACCTTCTATATCGGGACAACTGGACTTTTTTTGTGGCAGGCAGGAGGCTCAGGGGTGAACCAGCTGCCAGGACCATTACAAGGGGCAGGGCTGCAGTGTAAAAGCCCGTGCTGCCTGTGTGTATTACTACTAGCCTGAATCCATCAGACCAGCACTGCCAACAGCATAACATCACATAGACTGCTGCTGAATCACTGTGAGCTGTTGATTAAAGGTCCCTTCCAGCATCAGGTATTTGGGTGTTCCCTTAGTCACAGGTGACAGCATTAAGAAGCGGCCATAAATTGCTCAGCTCTAGTAAGCAGCTTTAATCAGGCCACCAAACAGAGCAGAGCATGGTAAAAGAGCTCTGGTGCTACTTAAAACAGACCTTGACAAATAGCTACTTAGGTGAAATAAGGTGTACTGCTATTGGTGCTGCTTGGGATATCTACGGAGGTTTCAAGCAGCAGACTACACTAAAGATCTTTAGTGTTTGGAGAAGCATTTTTGGGCTACCAGATGCTGATTACCTGCCTTTTTAAAGGCAGGTTATATGCATAGTCTGCCAATTCCAGGAGGTATTTGCGTGTCCCCATAGTCATGGGTGATGTCATTAAGGAGCGGCCATAAATTGCTCGGCTTTAGCGAGTGGAGTCAAGCGCAGAGCAGAGGCAAAGCGGGCAGAGGCCAGCGGGGTCTGCAGGCATCAGCAGGGGAAGTAGGGGAGAGGAGGCCAGCATATTTCCCAAACATGAAGGGTGGCTGCAGAAACTGCTGCTGAAACCTTTTGTGTGCATGAAGGCATATTAGAGAACTGATATTAAAAGGTAATGAACTATAGTATTTACCTCGGAGAAACTAAATAGCAGCATAAACCTTCTATTAAAAATAAGAATGAGGTGCAAGCACGGTGAAAGCACGTGGAAATAAAATAAAAGGAGAGGGTAGTAACATTGTGGTGGGATAAGTGTATAGGAGCGACTTAGATGGGAAAGAAGTAGGATGGAAATGAATAAAGGAGAAAAGAAGGGGTCAGCAGAGGCCCATAACAAAACAATCACTAAGTCCCTGTTATCAACTGAGGGGGATTTAATGATTTGCTGTAGTTACTGTAAAATGTTCCAAGTGGCAGAACTAGGGATAAATTATACTGAATGTGACTTTGAATGTTTAAAGTGTCGGTTAAACAAAGATTTGACTTACAATCTGCAGATGGTGTCAGAGAGATTGGAGGTACTGGAAAAAAATCAGAGGGAGTGTACGGAAAGACTGAGAATCATGACAAATTTGAATAAAACTGATGGTAGCAGGAGAGGAAAGGGGGCCAACCCAGGACGTGGAAAAAGGAAAATGCCAAAAGAAGAGGGAATTATAAATCATAGTGAAAGGAAGGGAAAGAGTAATGTTAAAAGGAAAAGAAGAGGGGGTAGCCCACTGAAGCTGGTCCCTGGCTGGCTGAGAGAGGAGCCAGAAGTGAGTGAACATAATGTAACTGGGTAGCAGAGAGAGATATTAGATGAAAGAACAAACAACAAAGTGGGTGAAATAGTACGAGAGAGTATACAGTTTAGAAATAGTTTCAGTGTACTAGAGAACACTGAACACTCGAATGCGGGGAGAAGAGAGGGAACAAATTCAGGGGATACAGGTGGATGAAGAAAATCAAGAATCAAGGTAGATAATAGTAACAGGGGACTCAATAATAAAATTTACTGATCAACACATCTGTAAGCATGATAAGGAGAACAGAATGGTAAGTAACTTTTCGGGGGCAGGCATCCTGGATCTGCACGACATGGTTGATAATATATTTAAAACAGCAGGAGAGAATCCTGTGGCAGTGATACATGTAGGTATAAATGACATACTTAGAAAAACATTACCTGAAATGCAAAAAGATTATAAAAAAATGGTTGAGAAATTGGTAGAAAAAGGGACTGAGATATTAATCTCAGAGATTCTGCCTGAGCCTAGGGCCTCAATATATAAGGAACGGCTTTTAAGATGGGCAGGATCAAATGGCTTCAGGTTTATAAGGCATTGAGGGGCTTTCAGAAATAAAAAAGAGCTGTATGGAAAGGACAGATTACACCTGAATCATAGGGGTAGTAGGATTTTGGGAATAAGACTAAAAAATTAGATTGAGTGCTGTTTAAGCTAAAGGAAAGGGGGTTGAAAACTGGGAAAATAAGTAAAAGTATGCAAAGAAAGAACATCATTGAAAGTAATGTTTTGTAATGCGAGAAGTTTAAACCAGATATGTATGTCAGAATTAGAAGTTTTGATAAGGAAAAATAAATTAGATATGATAGGGGTAGTGGAGACTTGGTGGAATAATGAAAATGAATGGTCACATGATATGGCAGGCCATAGAGTAATAAGTAGAAATAGGGAAGGGAGAAGCGGAGGGGGGTGACTCTTTTTATTCGGGAAGAACTGGAAGTTAGAAAAATTGAAGAAGTAGTGGAATTAGGAAAAGTAGAAATCTTTTTCTTTTTTTTTATTTTGCTATTTATGCCTCCTTCTCACCCCCTTGGCCCTGGACTTCCTCGGGAGCACATGGAGTCATCCGCCTACGGCACACACCCTATCTGGCCATCCTCTGTCACCCATGTAGCCTCAGTTATACCCCCGGGCGGGGACTGGGCAGGCCCCAATGCCCCAACACTGCAGTAATGTCGGTCGGGAGGATGACAGTTGGGTGGCCGTAAATCAGGGGCAAGTTTCGGTGCTCCATCTCTGGCCACAGCTGAGAAGCATTTTCTCTGTTTTCTCTTGGGAGTGGCTGTTGCCCCTGACATCAAAGCATATCCGATGTCTGCCACTCCTGCTCTCCTTCTCTGTACTGCACAATGCCTGCTGTATCTCCAGCCTCCACCAGAGATCAGCAGTGCAATGAACAGGGACCCCTGTCCCTCTCCTGCCAACCCCCAGCAACCCAGGCTCGTTCCCAAACCTGGGTCACCAGCATGACCCAAGGTGTGGCATCCAACACCTCAACCCTCAGCACCACTGGGCCGGCAAAAAGTAGAAATCTTAACAGTTGAATTATTGGGAATAAAAGGCAAGAAATGTAGTATTTCAGTGTTCTATAGTGCTCCAGATACTGAGATAAAGCATACTGATTCCTTTTTGGAACATATAGTATGCTTAGCAGAAGATTCAGGTGTAGTATTAATGGGAGATCTGAATCTGCCAGGGATTAAATGGGGAAAGAAACAGTTAGGAAACAACACTGAATGTAGATTCTAGGAAGAAATAATGGCAGTAGGATTACAACAGTGCATTCAAGAAATGACAAGGGGAGAAAATATCCTAGATTTGATTATTACAAACATAAAGGAGAGTATTAAGTATATTACCATTCAACCACAAGTAGGAACAAGTGATCACAGCTCCTTATTGTTTGACTTGGATTGGTCAATAGAAATAGTAAAGGGTAGTACTATTCAATTCTTGTATAAAAAAGGGGGTTATGGAGCAATAAGAAATTTGTTAAATAAAATTGATTGGAAAGGGTTGATGAAAAATAAAGGTATAGAAGATTCATGGAATTGTGTTCTCAGATAATAACTGATGTAATAGCTGTATATATCCTTCAGAAAAACGTGTATAACAGTAAGGGCAAAAAACCTCCCTGGTTAAATAAGGGTATAATAAGATTATATAGGAGAAAGATGGTCCTGTTTCTTAGAATGAAGAAACAAATGATAACTGAACATACAAATGAATATAGAAAGTGTCAAAAGAGACGCAAAAGAGTAACAAAACAAGCAAAACAATGACTGGAGAGGAGACTAGCAATGAGCAAAAATAATAAAAGTTTTTTTTGCCTATGTAAATAGGCACAGAGGAGGAAATTGTATGACAGGCCCACTAACCATTGATGGGGAAATGACGTCAGCACCTCGAAAAATGGCAAATGAGTTTAGTAGATGTTTTTCTACAGCATTTAGAGGCAGAAAGCAAAATGTGGAGATTAGGGATTGGGGATGTGATGAAATTGACCCAAAATCATTAATAACGGAAGAGAAGGTACTGAAGAGAGTTATGGAATAAAAAAATGACAAGGCAGCAGGATCAGACAGGATTCATCCATATATGGAAAAAGAGCTGAGGAAAGAGCTGGTACCAGTGATTACCATGCTGGGGCAGAAATCTGTGGCAGAATGGGGTGGTGCCAGAGGATTGGAGGAGGGCATTTGTTGTGCCAATATTTAAGAAGGGATCAGGCGGAAAACTATTGGCCAGTGAGCCTGACATCAGTGGTGGGAAAGATCACATTTATTTATTTATTTGTTTTTGTTTACCGGGTAAGTGCACCAGACGGCCAAGTGCCTATTTTCAGGTGTGACCTGGGAGGGTTACAATGGAACAATACATGAACATCAGGCATACAGGTATAAACAGGGTTAACATACATTGGGTTCAGGCAACATGATAAATCATACGAATAGGGTACATAGATTAAGGCACTTTAGAGACATTCAAGTAAGGTACAATGTTTGAGGTACACAGATCACATTTGACCGAGCACAATGAGTGGAACTCAACTGTGGGGTAGCATGGATAACTACGTGAGTTGACATCCAGCTGAGTCCAGGAAAAAATAGGTGACAGTGGACTCCCAACGATCTTGAAGAATACCAAGGTACACGGCAGCAGAATAAGTCAGAAACACGGGGTAAGAAGGAAGATAGAAGGAATACTTAGTGAGGCTATGAAGGATATTATGAAGGAGAAGGGACAAGTTGATAAAGGACAGCATGGTTTTGTGTCCTGAAGATCATGTGAGACAAATATGCTAACCTTTTATGAGCATATAAATAGATGGGTGGATGAGGGGAATAGTGCGGATGTAGTAATGCTGGACATTAGTTGGGCTTTTGACATGGTCCCTCATGATAAAACAATTGAGAAACTGATCAGTTTAGGGACTGATTATTGTATGGTTAATTGGGTATCCCAGTGGTTGAGAAATAGGAAACAAGTCAGGATCAGGGGATGTCTGTGGAACCACAGAAGGTGGGGAGTGGAGTTCCACAGGGGTCGGTGTTGGGACCTCTGTTGTTTGGAATATTTATACGTGATTTGATTATCGATAGAATAAAATGGTTAAATTCACAGATGATATTAAGATAGGAGGGGTTGTGAATACTTTTGACGATAGATTGCTGCTTGGTAGGGATCTGATGAAAATTATGGAATGGGCTGAAAATAACAGTATGGAATTTAATAATGAAAAGTGTGTTAAAATGCATCTGGGAAGGCATAATGTATGTCAGGATTATTATATGAAGAGTTTACAAGTAAAGATATCAGTATCTGAGAAAGATCTGGGGGTTTATATCCAAAGTAATTTAAAAAGTAGCTCATATTGTAGAAATGTGTCAAATAGAGCCATGTTCTTGATGAATAGTGTTAGAAGGAGTTTTCATTCAAGAGAAAGTGAGGTGCTGATGCCTCTGTACAAGACATTGATCAGGCCCATGTTGGATTATTGTTCCACTGTATGGAGTCCATTCCTAGTTAAGGATGTAAAGTAACTAGAGAGACCACAGAGGTCTTACACCAAACTGATATCAGGTTGTATGGATTTAAATTATGAGGAAAGGTTGGCAAAATTGAATTTGTGGTCCTTGAGAGACAGAAGAATTAGAGGGGACTTACTGAGTTTATATAACATAATAAAGAACAATAGTATATTTAAGGAAATTAAGCTGGAATGCAAAGAAAATCCATAACAGCTGAGAGGACATGACAGACAGTTGAAGGAAACAAAAAGTAGGACAGAAATAAGAAGAAATAGCTTTAAATGTAGAACAATAAAAATGTAAAATGGACTGCCTCAGGATGTGGTGGAGGAGAATAGTGTGGGTAAATTTAAAGAAAGATTAGATAGATATCTTACTGAAGTTGGTAACTTCGGTTATCACCACCGAATAGTGGGGAAGTCTGTATGGGCTATGCCTTCTTGACTTCCTATTTTTCCAGTATGAAATCAGAACACCTGAACTTTTCTCTGTGGCAGACAGGGGGCTTGGGGGCAAACTGTTGGCCTGGAGTGATACAAGGGGTGGGGCTGCAGTGTATAAAAGCCCATGCCATCCGTGCATATTACTAACAGCCTGTGCTGCCCATGTATATTACTACCAGCCTGACTTCATCAGACCAGCACCGCCAACAGCATAACATCACAGAGACTGCTGCTGAATCACTGTGAACCTTTGATTAAAGGTACCTCCCTGCACTGGGACACCTGAATTTTCCTCTGTGGCAGGCAGGGGGCTCAGGGGCAAGCCAGCATCCAGGAGTGTTACAAGGGGCAGGGCTGTGGTGTGTAAAAGCCCATGCTGCCTGTGTGTATTACTACCAACCTGACTATCCTGGACCCCATTATGATTTAGGAGAAAATAGTTTTCCCTTGTCCTATGAAGTTACAAGCACATCTTCTAGAATTCAGTCATTAAAGATTGTGCACCTGAACATTCAGAGTTTACTTGTAAAAAGGGACAAATTCTACCTGGGTAGAATTATATAGATTTGACATAATAGCATTATCAGAAACCTAGTTAATTGGAAAGATTGAATACACTGAAATTGCTCTGCAGGGGTAAAATGCTTTTAGGCAGGAGAGGATAGGGAGGAGGGGAGGTGGATGCAAGATTTATGTTACATTGAAAGTTATGGCTCAGATTCTGTGTTTCTGTAGCACTTCTCATTGTCAATGGGTAAGCATAACAACTGGGTATTGTGCACCCCTACCAGGGGAAATGGCACAGCGCAAGCTTTAGAATGTTGGGCACATGAGGATTCCAAGCAGCAGCAACTCCCATTTGAAGGGGATAGAGCTACTTTTGTCTTCTGTCAAGATTTTCAAGACTTTTGGGGGCTGCAATTCTGCATAGCAGGTTGGGGCTGCCTGTTTTTAGAGAGCACCCTAAAATTAAAATTGTGCCTGTTGAGCTGCAGCCTTTAAATTGAATAACCTGCCTTTTCCCATTTCCCTGTGTGGATTGGCAGCCATTTCTACCTTGTTAGGGTGTTTTGTTTTAATGGTCTCCATATAAAAAAGAAAAAACTAAGGTGCCACAGGTAGTTACAATTTCATTTATTTTTGGGGGTATAGGGGCAATCAGTCAATCAAACTTTATTTAACCAGGCAAAATCATCCTTGAGCAAGCTCATTTGCAAGATGGTCCTGGACAAGTAGGACATATACAACTACAGCAAAATTACCAGATAAGTAGTGTACACACAATGAGCAAATAAAAGACAGTTACAGAGAAACAAATAAGATAAGGGCTGGGGAGTACATATGGTGAACACTATCCGGGTTGATAATTGACTGTATATATAAAGGATTCCCTCAAGACGTGGAATTATTCAGACAAAGGTCACAACGTTACAATAAGATGAAGGATACCAGGTAGGGTAAGTGAGGGAACAACAACCGAAGGTTTATGGGCGGCGGAAAAACAAAGGAAAGGGTTGGTGAGGGGTGGAAATAGATGTAGTTAAACAAACAGGTGGGAGTTGGCAGAATAATCTCAAGGTAGAAAGAAGAAAGGAAGTGCTAGGGGAATACATGTACGTGCCAAGAGTTTGGGGAGCCACAGGAGATGGAGGAGGTGGTTATTTGCGGCATACACACAGGGCTCTCAGTTTGAGAGTGAGCAGCCTCCTGAAAGAGTGAGGCCCCAGGATGGAGGACAGCCTAAGAGTTTTTTGCATAACATACCAAAGGGTGGATAGAGAAAAGATGATAGCTGCTTAGTCATGTGGTGTCCTTATTTTGGGTACTTTAAGAGAGACAAGAGACAAACTCCTTAGACCATATGTTCCCTCAGTACGCTTAAACAGTGTAGAAATATAGGTCAGTAGTTTATCGGTTAGGGCCCAGTATGTCCACATGAGGGCGTTTTTTTTTGGCTTCTCAGCGTGAGGGAGGGCCAGTCTAGTGCCTGACAGAGCAGGTAGTGGTGGGTGCATAATGGCATGTTTAGGATAAATCTCAGTGCGCGATGGTAGAGGATGATAAGATTACACAGAGCCTGAATAGGACAGTCACTATAGAGAAAATCAGCATAATCAAGCAGTGGTAGAAAAGTTGTTTGGACAAGTCGTTTCCTTGCTTCAAGAGTAAGGAAGTGTCTTATCCGATAAAATATGCCTAGATGTTTTAGCTTTTTAGATAGTTCATTAAGGTGAGCCAAGAAGTTAAGCCTGTTATCCAACCAAACACCCAGGTACTTGAATTTTTCTACTAGTTCCAAGGCTTCACCAAGCAAGGTATAAATCTGGAGGCTCGAAGATAGGTCTGTGTTGTGGGCAGCACAAGGCGAGATAATCATAGCTTTGGTCTTTTTGGCATTAAGCAGAAGCTTGAGCTTTATTAAGTTGTGTTGAAGGATGTCAAAGTCTAACTGAAGCTCCTTGTGGGCTACATCTATGGAGATGTTAGTAGTATAGAGCATGGCCTCTGTGGGGTCCTTCAGCTTTGGCATCGGTTCCCTTCCTCCCCCCACCAGGTTCAGGTTTTGTATTTCTTGTTTGTTTCCTCAGTTAATTTGAATTTTTGGTGTTCCTCAGAGGTTTTTGTCTTTTGTTTTCTCCACAGTCCTCTTTTTTCCCATTTCTGTGACTGCCATTAACAACTGGGTGCATGCTCCTCCTTCAGGCCATTTTCCCACTTTTGTTTTCATACGTGCTCATGGTGCGCACATTGCACAGAGGATGTGGGCCTGCATTGCTCAGGCCAATGTTAAGGGTAATAAGAAATCTCTGGTCCTCATCAAGGTTCACTCCACCAAAGACAGGTGAAGCATTGTTTTTTTAGGGTTATGCAAGGAAACTATGTGGTCTTCCATCCAAACATTCACAAAACATCCAAATTGGATGTTCAGAGTTCTGCTGATGCAGTTTTTGGTCACAGAGTGCTACAGACAGCAGTTCTCAAGTCATTTCTCAGTGCTTACCTCTGGCATATGGGATAATATTCTCCCCCTCCTGGTATTTTCTGGGTACTGCTGCTTAGAACCCAGTTGTTATGATTACCCATTGACAATGTGGAGCGCTATAGAAAGAAGAAATTTCTTCATACTTACCATAATTTCCTTTTCTGTTAGCTGCAACATTGTCAGTGGGGCCCAGCCAGGAGACTGGCTCCTGTGGGGGAATCTTATCCAGTATGCTTGGAGGGATGTCCTTTTGTTAAAATTCCCTGCTATGTTTTTGGACATCTCTGTTTTGTTTTGCTGTGCTGCACTCATAAATAAAATTATTTTTCAGTCAGTCTGCAACCACAGGTTAACAGCTTTACTGATAATTCTTAAGACTTTTTCCTTGTGGCAGGCAGACTCACTGCATTCAGTTGCTGCCTGAAAGTTATGCCTTGTGTGGTCAGACTCAGTTTTCCAGATGGGCGACTAATGTGGAGCCTTTCCTTGTTGCCTGATTGCTATTTCCTGTGGGGAGGACTGAATTGTCCAAACCTTGAGTCCAGTAGAGAGCATTTTCTTCCTCGGATATTTGCCAGGAAGGTAAGGCAGCATTTAGTTACAGTATTAAGGAATGTTGTGTACAGGTAATTGGTTATAATATAGAAAAATGTGTAGCTCATTATGGCACTGTGGGGTCAGCAGTGACTGGGGAATTGCTGCTACTTGGAATCCTCATGTGCCCAACATTATAAAGCTTGGGCTGTGCCATTTGCCCTGGTAGGGGTGCACAATACCCAGTTGCTGTGATTACCCATTGACAATGTTGGAGCTATCAGAAAAGGGAATTATGGTAAATATGAAGAAATGTCTTCTTTTTCAGTAGGTGACATGGGTACTGATCTGACAACTGTACATCTACTTTTGGATTCTGAAAAACATATTACTATTAGCTCAGTTTATATTCCCTAGAACTTGTAAAGAAGGGATTGTAGTTGGTAACTGGAGCCCAAAGTAAATTGCCTCTTAATATGGAATGGATATTGTAAGGTGATTTTAATCTTAATTGGGGACAAGAGCAGTCTGCTGATGTCATGGATTTATTTCAAGAAATAGGTGTCCAGCAGTTAATAACGGATTTCACAAGACATAATTTTAAAACTGGAAGAGGCACCAGACTGTACTGGGTAGTGGTCACTCACCCCAATGAGGTTATTAAGTTTGGGGTCGTGGCAGATTCTATAAGTGACCACTACCCAGTCTATTGTAAATGGACTGCCAGGTGAGCTGGTAATCCCCCATTGCATATAGGCTTTCGGGAATGTAAAACATCTCAATTCTGAAACTATGTTTAGGGCCTTTGGTGAGACTGATTGGACTTGCTTAGAGATAATTAATGATATTGATAGTCTATTGGAAAAATTCAGTCAGTTATTTTTACAAGTAATTGATAGAATTGCTGCTATGAGACAAATGAGAATTAGGGCTAATAAAAATGAATGGGTAACCCCTGAGCTTCTCGAATTAATGAAATTAAGAGTTAGGATGTGGAAAAAGTATAAAGTAAATAGAGATTTAGTGACCCTGCAAAAGTATAAGAGATTATGCAATAAGTGTAAATCTGAAATTAGAAAGGCTAAAATGTAATTTTTTTTTATAAATGAACAGCTAAGTGCTAAAGAGAATCCAAAGAAAACCTGGCAAACTTTAAATTGCCTCCTAGGCAGGGATACTACAAAGAGTGCTATCTCACTACAGGATGGATCAAAATTGGTCAGTGATCCGGATGAAGTAGCCAAGATGTTTAACAACTATTTTGGGGATCTGGATAGGTTTAGGGTCCAGTCTACTAGTGAAGAATTAGCCTCTAAAAAAGAAAATAACAACAGTACCAATCACCCAAAATTTTATTTTTGGAATGTTACACCGGAATTAGTACAGGATTATGTATTGAAATATGAACCATGTCCCAATATTGATCCTGATAACATTGACTGTAAGCTTTTGAAATTGGGAATTTCTGAATTGGCTTCCCCACTTGCCTTCATTTTTAACTACTCACTGTGTTATGGGGATTTTCCTAAGTTTTGGAAATTGGCCATTATTTGACCCATATACAAATAAGAAAGTATGAAAAATGTATCTAATTACCAGCCAGGCTCACTTTTGGCCCCCCTCTCAAAGATTTTGGAGAGAATCATTTCTGATCAAATCATGAGCTATCTGAATCAATATAATCTGTGTGCTTGTTCACAACATGGATTCAGATCCAAACATAATACTGAGATGACCTTGGTGAGGTTCACAACCTGCGTGCAGAGTGCTCTGGGTAAGGGACACTCTGATGCAGTGGTATATGTGGACCTCACCAATGCCTAAATCTTGTGGATCATGGATTAATTCTGGATATACTATCAGAATTTTATTTTTTCCAATGAGATGATAATGTGGTTTTCTAACTATCTTAGGAATAGGGTGCATAAAACAAAAATTGCTGGAAGTGTCTCAAAGGGTTATCCTATTAAATGTGGGGTACCTCAAGGCTCAGTATTGGGACCCCTCTTGTTTTCATTGCTTATGAATTCGGACCCTAGCTCTTGCAAAAAATCTAAGATCATTCTTTACACAGATGATGCAGTTATTTTTAGTGTCAGGTCTGCTCTTGGGAATGTAATGGGTGTTGTGCAAAGGGATTTTGTTTTTTTTAGGAATAGCTTCTGTCAAGAAATATGCTTCTGAATACGAAAACAAACAAACTAAGGCCATGTTATTCACAGGCCCAAGAAAGAGTAAGAAATTTGATCAGCCCATTGTTGATCTTAAAGGTGAACCCATAGAAATTGTAGATAGTTTCAAATACTTAGGGATTATATTGGATAGCGGTTACCCCCCCCACAGCGACATTTCACCAGGGAGGTCCCCTACAGTGACTACAGTGCCATGCCGCTGTGAGAAACCCGTTGGCACCAGGCGTTGTCTGTCAGGGGTCCTGCAACCCCCAATCAGCTCCGACTCAGAGTTGATAATCCTAAAGATGGGGTGCAGGGTGTGCAGCCCCCCTTGTGGGTGGTTTGGGGGTGAGGGCCCCCGAAGAAAACACAGTCAGCCTGTGGGAACCAGCAGCCGACTGCAGAATGCGGTTGACCTGCCGATGTCGCTGATGGGGCATTCGACAAAAATCTTGTCAAGCACCCATCGTGGATCCTTGGATAGCAGTCTTAGTTTGAGCCCCACATTAAATATGTTGCAAAGTTGCTGCATCAGAGTTTGGGCCTTTTATTTAGAGTACATGCTTTTTTGTTACCTGAATCTGAAAGATTATTAACACACAGTTTATTGCTTATCGTACTGGATTATGGGTTTACTGTATATTCTGCAACTAGTGATAGAGTTTTGAGCAAATTGAATGTAATATTATAATAATGTTCTTAGATTCATGACTAATTTACCAAGGAGAACACACCCCTACACTTTGTATAAAACAACAGGTTGCCTTTCATTGGAAAACAGATGCAATTTAAGATTGAGTAAGATGCTTCAGAAGGGAATCACTAATTTGCTTCCACAGAAAGTTATATCATTGTTCACTAGGGCTACCACTACTCAGGGTACAAGGTCACAAAACACGTATGTTTTTAGAATCCCACTATTCAAAAAATCAACAGACAAAAATCTGTTTTATAGAGGGGCTGATACTTTATACAGTACTGTACCTGATACAATTGTTAATTGCACAACAATCACATATTTTAAAGTTAGACTAAAACAATGGTTATTAACAAAGAATGAATGTACTTGTACTTAATGTCTAATTGTATATTCTGTACTTGTAAGTTGTGTTCGTATTTGTGTTGTGTTGTATTTATTATACTTGTCGCTTGTGAACATGGGCATTTTTGCTCATCAGTTAACAAGTATAAAAAATAAAATTGAAATGAAATGAAACTTAGGGACATAGTAGCCTGTTAGCCCCTAGAAGTATGAGGCTTGGCATGTACATGCACTGAGTAGTCTGACAGTAATGTGTAGAAGATATTAAATATGTGACTTTTTTGCATTAGGAATGTTTCTGAATTAATTAAATATATATTGTTAAAGTAGTGAAGTACAGTAAGTGTTTTCTATATACGAGCAATTATATATATATAAATGTGATGGCAGGAGCCATATTTAAAGGAGGGCTATAGTTCCACAGGTAACTCTGAGGAAATTCCTTGGGAAAGGAATGAAATGTCAGTTCCTGTACACCAGCTGGTCATTCAGCTCCAGTAAGTTATGTCTCCGTATCTGTTTTTATTTTGTGTGCTGTATTTACAGTATGCGCACATCTGTATTTATCTGATGACTTGATAAAATAACTTTTGTACAAGGATATAGTGAGCAAGCATATATAGAATAATGGAAAGGGAACTGTGCACAACAAGGCTGTGTTCCCATCGAGGGTTTTGATGACATCATAGACCTTGAGAGCGAAGCGCGAGAGGTCCCTATGATGTCATCAAACACCCAAGATGGAGACACGGCCTTGACGTGCACAGTTCCTATGTGTTATTTTGTATAGTATATGGTTCCCCACAAACTGTGCCACATTCATTTCACAAGGATTTGTTAGTTTCTGTACCTTGTCCAGACACCGCCATTTTCTCCCGGTCCTCACTGCAGTTCCGCTCCGCTGCTGACCCCGAAGGTACCATTGCTCACTGTCATCTGGCTTAGCTTTGTAAGGAGGGACCACTGATTTATTAAAAAAAAATAAAACTGCTGACAAACTGATAGTTTGGAAACAGGGTGCTGACTATGGCAGTCTGTGTCCAAACTATCTGAAAAGCTCGTGTTCAACCGCGCTTACCAGCGCCGCCATGCTGTACAGTATTTTTTTAAAAAACAATGTTTCAGCCAATCGGGAAACAGTTGAAGGTTAAGAAGTTGTTGTAATGTCGTTATGATGTCAGAACGATAGTACAACAACTTTTTTGACCTTTGAACTGTCCTACAACAGGATTTGGAAAACCATTGTTTTCCATCCACTATAAACCCTAACCATATAGTATATATTATTAGCACATAGTGGAATATTGGTCTGCTTGGGGTGGGTGCATCTTTTTTTTTTTTTACATTTATGAACTATGTTGAAGAAATGGAGGGAGTTTCAGTTTTAGCCCAAATGTCAGGAATTTCCACACAAGAAAATTGAATGAAGTAACTGGAAGGGGAAGGGAGCAGAATTTCCACACAAGAAAATTGAAGTAACTGGAAGGGTAAGGGGGCAGATCTGTTCCAGTACAGTAGCTTCTTCTTGTTGTTTTTACATGGTTTCTTGTGGATTTTACTTGGTAGAAGGTTATTTCTTTTCTTTCTTACTACTTCTAAGGGGCTAGCAGGGTATTGTTTTTGGGGCTGTTGGAAGTTTGGAAACTGTTTTTGGTGGCTATACGTGGGCTCATTTGTTTGATGTTTCACTGTGTAGCAGGCTGCATTTGTGGAGGCCTGTTTTTTCTGATTTAAAACCTATTTGGTGGGATTTAATTGGGGCTGTTTCTTTGAATTGGAGACCCATATCTGTTAATTTCAAGCCTATTTTGATGTGTTGTTAGTGAAGCTGTTTGAATTGGAGACCTGTTTCCTTTGTTAGCAAACCTATTTTGGGGGGCTTTGAGTGGAATTTTGACTCATTTTTGCTGGCTTCACTAGCTGCAAAGTTTAGTGCATAGTGGGGGAAGGGTGCTAATGGTCTGGCCAGGTCTCACTCAGCTAATTAACTGGAGACAGAGCTGAATCAGGTTTGTGGTGTCAGTTGCTTTGGCTTCTCAGAAGTAACTGGAAGGGTAAGGGGCAGATCTGTCCCAGTACAGTAGCTTCTTCTTCATGTTTTTGCATGGTTTCTTGTGGATTTTACTTGGTAGAAGGTTATTTCTTTTCTTTCTTATTGCTTCTAAGGGGCTAGCAGGATATTGTTTTGGGGGCTGTTGGAAGTTTGAAAACTGTTTTTGGTGGCTATAAGTGGACTCATTTGCTTGATGTTTCACTGTGTAGCTGGCTGCATTTGTGGAGGCCTATTTCTTCTGATTTAAAACCTATTTGGTGGGATTTAATTGGGGTGGTTTTTTTGGTTGCAGTGCTTGGAGGGGCAGACACAGGGCTGATACACTCGAGAGAGAGAGTCGGGTGTAGGCCCTTATCCTGCCCTCCCCTACCCCTCCCTCCCCAGAGCACAGCTCATTTATAGGGGAACATCTGACCTGCAATTGGAGGAAAAGGCTTCAGGTGCAGCTCATGTAGTTCTAGCCACTGGGGGTTGGGTTTAAAGACTGGGAAAGAGGAGTTTAGGGAGTTGTTCACTTCCCTTATATGTTTACTGTGTTGTACTGCACCTAGTAACAGGGGTACCTGTTTTCTGTGGGACTGTATCTAGGATTAGTGGGTGACCTGATTAGTGGGTAGGGGGTGTATCTTGGACTAGTGGGGAACCTGGTGGCTCACCCAAGGAAACCTACTTGGAGGGGGATGGGACCACATGTCATTAGGGCCAGCATCTTTGGGAGGGTGATGGGGTGCACAGGGTGTGGGACAACCATTATACTGGACTGGGCTTGATGTTCAGTGGTTGGCCAGTGTGCTACCAGCTGGCACAGCTTAGGGAGGAGGTTGAGGGGATTAGGAGACAGCTGGGGGAAGGGGGAGATATGGTTGGGGAATAGGACAGGGGCTCTCCCATGGGGTTGCACCAAGCACTGGGGTAGGGGCATAGGGTAAGGAGTGCAGGAGAGTACTCTGGGGTTGCATAGGGACCCTGGCAGATGGGGTCTAAAAGGAAGATACTACCAAGGAAGCAGGCAGGTAACTGGAGACCCTCACAGATGGGGGCCAAAGGGAGGACATTCTCAGGGAAGTAGGAAGATGGCTGGGGCTGGACAGAAGGAAGCAATGGGGGGATGTGGATTGGACCTTAAGCTCAGTAACCGCTTCAATTCTGTTCTTCTGCTTGAGGATGAGGGGGGTGATGTAGCCATGACAGGGCGGTTAGAGATGGAAAGGGAGTAGAGGACAGGAGGTGGGGGCCAAATAGCAGGAGGAACAGGGGGGAACTTGGAATGTGGGAAAATGGGGGGAGCAGGGGATCAGAGCAGGACGAGGAGGGGGTACAGGGAGGAAAGCGCAAGGAGAAGGACCAGTTGGGAGGAAAGGGCAAGGAGAAGGACCAGAAGTTCAAGGAGGATACAGTAAAGGGAGCTGAGGGTTTAGACCAAGGGAGCACAACAGGCAAGGAGGGGCTGAACAGAGACGAGAAGGAAGGGAGGATGAGCCAGGCTAGTTTAGCAGATTGGGGGAAGAACCAGTCGTGAGCAGTAATGGTGGGGGTAGTGAGGTACAGAAGGCTACTCAGGAGGAGGAGAGGCATAGGATCGGAGGGGAGGGGGTGGCCAGGGTAAATAAGGAGGGAATGGCAGGTGGCACCCAGATAGGGGGAGGAGCAAGGAGCCGGCTGGGGGGAGGGGCCGGTAGAAAGGATGAGGGACATGGAAGGAGGGAAATGGAGGAAAAGAGGCCGCCAGAGTGCTCCTGTTGGGTGATTCCATCATCAGGGGGATCAAATGGGATAGTGAGGGAGAAGCCTGCCTGGTTAGAACAAAATGCTTCCCTGGACTAACGGTACATAGGGCCAAGCATAAGGTATATCAGCTGGCAAAGGATTGCAGAGGTTCCCCGGACATACTGGTCTACCTGAGTACCAATGACATTGAGGGAAATAGTGAGCTAGAGATACAGGCAAAGTTCAGGGAGCTTGCCAGGGTCTGTCATGATATAGGATGTGCAGTTTCCTTCTCAGAAATCCTACTGGTGCCAAGGGCTAGTGGGGAACACAAGAGGAAGATTAGGGTGATAAACCAGTGACTCAGGGAGTGGTGTGGGGCTAGAGGGTATGGGTTGATGTGGAATTAGGGGGAGACCTGGGAGGATAAGGGGCTGTATGCTAGAGATAGGCTCCATCTCAATTCAGAGGGGAAGGAAATCCTTAAGTTGAAAATAGAGGGATTCATTGGTGAAAGGTGGGGTTTAAACTTGTGAAGGGAGGAGGGATGGAAGAAAAGGCTGTCGAGGGGGGTCCGATAAAGGAGGGACTCTGTCTCCACCCCCTGGGGAGCTGGAGGAATGCAGGAAAAGGCCGACTGGTAAGGTGCGGACCAGGGGAAGACAGAATCCCTATGGGAACATGAGCAGGGGAAATGGAAGCATAGGGAAAGGGTGGAAGGTAGTCCTGCTAAATGCCAGGAGCTTGGGCAATACAATGCCTGAGCTCCAGGCGATGCTAACTGAGGGAGAGGTGGATGTGGCAGTGGTCACTGAGACCTGGGCCACCACAGGGCATGACTGGGACCTGAACCTGGAGGGTTACACCTTGTTCAGGAAGGACAGGGGGGAAGGAAGGGGAGGGGAGGAGGGGTAGCAATAATAGTCAAAAACTGCATTGTCATAGTAGGAGTGGAGGAGGTGGCGGGAACTGTGGAGGCTATTTGGGTCACCTTGATAACAAGGGGGGGCAAGAGAGTAAAAGCAGGAGTGGTGTATAGACCCCCTGTGCTGGCAGAGGAGATGGAGGAGAGTCTGGTGGCATATATTGGGAGACACTGCAGATTGGGAAGGGGAAGGGTGGTGGTGTTGGGGGACTTAAACATGCCAGGAACAGACTGGGAGGCTATGACATCCTTGGTGGCTAGGGAACAGAGGTTGTTGGATGTCTTTCAGGATGTGTTCCTAACTCAGCAGGTGGGGGAACCGACCAAGGAGGAGTGGATACTGGATGTGGTCCTGGCAGACAGTGACCAGATTAGGGGCCTGGAGGTAAGGGACCCGTTGGCGGGGAGTGACCATGACACGGTCTGGTTCTGCCTGAACCTAGGAGGGGTAGAAGGCTTCACAAAGACGGAGATAACTGACTTCAGGGGGGTGGATTTCAAGGAAACGGGAAGGATCCTTAAGGAGCACTTGGATGGGGTTGGGTCAGATATGGACGCTGACAGTAGGTGGGAAATCATCAGGTGGGGGGTGCAGGATGCTACCAGCACCTGCACAAGAGTAAGACGAAAATGTGGTAGGGTCCTAAAACCCTGCTGGTGGACCAGGGAGGTTCAGGAAGTGGTGAGGGGAAAGAAGGCAGCCTATAGGCAATTCAAGTGCTCAAGGAGTGAAAGGGACTGAGGAGAGTACGAGCTGATGGCCAGAAGGGCCACTAGAGTGGTGAGGGCGGCTAAGGCAAGGAAGGAGCAGAACCTGGCCAGGGAAATTAGGAGAGGGAACAAAGAGTTCTTTAGAAACATTGGGGAAAAACGAAGGGTGAAGGGGCAGATTAGTAGGATTAAAACAGGGGAGGGATGGGTACAAGACCGGGGGGAGCAGGCTGAGGTACTAAATGAGTACTTCGCCTCAGTTTTCACCGATGAAAATGGGGGCTGCATCATACATGGGATGAGATGGTGAAACTGGGGGGGGACCCTTACCGATCGGTGGGTCTGGGAAGGGGGGCATCACTGGCAGGTGGGGGGAAGGCAAAGCAGGGGGACGAGGTAGCGGAGGTGAAAATCATGGCAGAGAGAGTGAGGGAAGCCCTTAGGTCTCTTAAGATGAAGAAAGCACCAGGGCTGGATAAATTACATCCCAGAGTGCTGAAGGAACTGGCGTATGTCCTGGTGAAACCCCTGGCGGAGCTCTTCAGCATCTCTCTGAGGACAGGGTGGGTGCCCCAGGACTGGAAGGTGGTGCATATAGTGCCTATCCACAAGGGGGGATCAAGGGAGGTGGCGGGGAACTACAGGCCAATCAGTCTGACATTGGTGGTGGGAAAGGTGATGGAGGGCATTGTCAAGGAGAGGCTTGGGGGGACCTGGAAAAGTTGGGGTGCCTGGATGATAGACAGCATGGATTCATCCCGGGGAAATCATGTCAGACAAACCTTGTGGAGTTCTATGACTGGGTGACGAGTGCCTTGGACCTGAGTAGACCAGTGGACATCCTCTTTCTTGATTTCAGCAAGGCATTTGACTCTGTTCCTCACGGGGGTCTGTTGGCTAAGCTGGGAGAAATGGGGGTGGGGAACCAGATGATCAGATGGATAGGCAATTCAAATCAAATCAAATCAAATCAGTTTTATTTATAAAAGGCGCCTTTTTGAAACCAAGGCACCTGTACAATAAAATACATAAAATAAAATAAATTATTATAAAACAAGCATATAATTCCACAAAAAGCAATATAATAGCAGCATAGTAAAGTAAAATAACCCCATCAATCAGCAAAAGCCAGGTTAAATAGATAGGTTTTTAAAAAATGTTAAAACTCTGGACGGTTAGGCAATCTCATACCCGATGAGGTAGAGAGTTCCACAGGGATGGAGCAACAAAACTAAATGCCCTTGTTCCCGATGTCTGCAAACGTACCCTGGGAACCTCTAGCAATCCTTCATTGGTGGATCGGAGAGGTCAGAAGGGACAGTAGGTGCAAAGGAGATCTTTCAGGTAACCTGGTCCCTGGTCATGTAGGGCCTTATAGGTTAACAAAGCAACCTTAAAGGTGATCCGCCACCGCATTGGCAGCCAGTGCAGACCGCGGAGCACAGGTATTATATGACTGGCTCTCGAGGCACCAGTCAGCAACCTGGCTGCCGTGTTCTGCACTAGCTGCAGGCAATGGATATCAACCCCCAACAGCCCTAGGTGAAGGGCATTGCAGTAGTCAAGGCGGGAGGTAATGAAGGTGTGAACCAACGTTGGAAGATCATTAGGAGGAACTGGCTCCAGAACCAGACCCAGAGGGTCGTGGTTGGCGGGATAGTCTCATCCCCAAGGAGGGTCATTAGTGGAATCCCTCAGGGATCTGTCTTTGGGCCCCTCCTGTTCAACGCCTACGTCTCTGACATAAGGAAGAGTATCAGGACTGAGATGAGTCTCTTTGCAGATGACTCAAAACTGGGGGCGGTGGTGGATGGGGAGGAGGGGAGGGTGGCCCTACAGGGGGACCTGGAGGCTCTGGAAAGGTGGTCTTGAAAGTGGAAGCTGAGGTTCAATGCAGGGAAATGCAAGGTACTGCACCTGGGAGCCAGAAACCCGGGCCAAGTGTACACCCTGTGGGGGGAAATGCTACAAGTCTCAATGGCTTAGAGGGACCTGGGGGTAGTAGTGGATGTCAAGATGAACAACTCCGAGACTTATAGGAGGGCAGCAGCAAAGGCAAACAGGATGCTTGGATGCATCGCTAGGAGGATCACCTCCAGAAGGAGGGAAGTGATACTCCCTCTGTATAACTGCTTGGTGAGGCCACACCTCGAGTACTGCATGCAGTTTTGGAGGCCACATTTAAAGAGGGACACTGAGCTCCTGGAGAGTGTCCAGAGGTGGGCAACCAAAATGATTTGAGGCTTGGGGGATAGGACCTATGTGGAGAGGCTCGAAGAGCTAAATATGTACACATTGGAAGAGAGAAGGGACTGGGGGGACATGATAGAGGTCTTCAGGTACACGAAGGGGGTAAATAGGGAGGAGCAGTCAGGGTGCTCTGAAGAAAGGAAGGGGGCAACTAGAGGGCATGGGTGGAAGCTGGAGGGGGGGGAATTCAGGGGAGAAAGGAGGAAATGCTACTTCTCTGAGAGGGTGGTGGAGCCATGGAATGCGCTGCCTAGGGGGCTGGTGGAGGCAGAGACGGTGGAGGGGTTCAAAAGGGGGTGAAACAAGTACAGGGGAAGGGTTCTGGAAGCAAAAACCAGTGCAGCGAGAATATATGGGACTGGGAAGGGAGAAGCCAGAGAGGGAGAGGGGGGCAGCAAGGTCAGCTCCCAGGGTGGGGGCTGACCAAATGAGCAGACACAAAAGACCGTTGGGCCTATTCTGCTGGCATTTTAGTATGTCAGTATATCCCCCAGTCATTTTCCCCCTGGCAGTATAGCCTTAGAGGTTAGAGTAACAAGATGTGAATGAGCTTGGTACATCCAGAAGACCTAGGTTTGATTTACACAACCTCCACTTGTATACTGTATAACCCTTAGCAAATCAGTTAATCTCCCCAGAGCTCCCAGGTCACCCAGAAAACAGGCCTTGCACCTAATTAGCCTAGTTAGTTACCCAGTTGCCAAAGAATTAAAAAAAATTCCTCCTTAACTGTGTTTGATCATTACCTCCACCTCCACCTTATCCCCATATGACCCCCCTCCTTTAGTTTCACAAGTTTACAGCTGATTTCCTATGCTTTCTGTGGGCTACAAACGTCTAACTTTATTTTCCCCATTATATCATTGGCATGATCTCTACCTGTAACATTTAGAACTATATGCCATACTTATATTTTATCCTGCTTCCCCCTTTTCCTTTTCCCCGGGTCCCAGCTGGAAATGAGCTTAGGCTTAGTGTGCCTCTCCCAGTTTCCAAAATTTTAAATAAATAAATAACAATTACCTTGTGGACACATGAGCCTGTTAGTTTTTATTTTGTAAATCTTCCTCAAATTATTGTGCATAGCCACCGGATTTTACCTACTCTCTGTTCACCCTGTTAAGGGGCCATATCATTACGTCACTATTATTGTCATGATGAATTGTTGACGTACTACTGTTGATAACAGTAGTGTTCAGCTATTGTGTGTGGTTGTCTGTGTTGATAAGGAATTATCTCAACTTGCTTGTTACTGCTGCCTTCTCTGTCCCCCCCCCACCCCAACGTTGCGCCTGGAAATGAGCTTCAGTTCAGTGTGCCATTCCTGGTTACCAGTTTTCAGATAAATAAATAAATAGTTTCACTGTGTGAGAGTTAGGCTTATGCAAACATGAGAAACTATACTCACTCCCACTGTAAATATTTACGCGTAGTGTCCCTGGGTGAGGGAGGGGAACTGGAAGAAGTCTATTCTCTATGGTCTGTTATAAACTAAGAATCTGATAATGCATTCAACAAAGCTGTACCGATAAGTTTTCTTTCTTGGCATAAGTCCATTGAGGCTTGGTGACCTTCTTTTGGAGGGAGTTGAATAGCAGTACTTAAGTGAATGTCAATTTCCTACAGCCTTTGTAATAGTCTATTGTATCCTTGTGACTGTTATAGCACTGGATACTTCTTAATGCCTTGCTATTGTTGTTCGGTAGTACATGTCTCTACAATAAAAATCTTTTCAAAACAATTTGTTTCAAAAATTGTTTCAAAACAATATAGAGCAGATATTCTTTATTAATGGGGATACTACTGAAGCTATGCAAAAAGTTAAAATGGTAGGTGTTACTATCTCATCAACTTTGAAATGGCATCCCATATGAAGTATATAGTTTCAAAAGTGAATAAAGAAATGTACTTTTTAAATGTGTTAAAAAGAGCAGACCCATCCAAAAGTGACCTTTTAAAGGTGTGTAGGAGCTGAATACATCCTATTTTAGGTTGTAATTGTTCTGTGTGTCACTCTAGATTCACCAAAGGTAATGCTGATGATTTGGAATCACTTCAGAAGAGTGCTGTATTATTAATAGTTCCCTGAAATATGGTTAAGTGCTGTTGGAATTTCACCTGCCTGTATTGGCTGAATTACGTGAATGAATTGCATCACTTTTTTTTCAAGGTATGAAAAACCTACAAGTAGACATCATAATCTTATTTGAACTAATCCCCACAACAGCCATTGGACAAGACAGCAGAAAGAATGTTGTGCTGATAGAGACATAAGAAGTTGGTTTAATGCCTCGTTTATTCCTTGGGCAGTGTCAAAATCTGGGTGACCCTTTGCCAACCATATATATCCTTGTAACCTTTAATTCTAAGACATTGATTGTTCCTCAGTGCTTGCTGTCTGTTACCCAATGATAGAAATGAAAATAATTTTTGCACTAATGACAGTTGGACATTTTTAATACGTATCGATGAAGTAACGGCATGCTCAATCAATCAATCAATCAAAATCTTTATTTATCCAGGCGAACACCACTGAGCATAGCTCATTTACAAGATGGACCTGGTTAGCACAGGAACACAGGATATACAATTTATAAACAGTCACAACATAACATCCCAGTAATACTATACAATACAGTGATACAATAGTTTTTTTTTTATTATTATTATTTATTTATTCTCCTGTGGCCACCCAGATGCTTCCCTGTAGCCTTGCAACCCTACCTATGGGGATCCAGCTGCCGTCCCTCTCTACCGGGACCGCTGGCACCCAGTAACCCCTGCGGCTTACCCCCCACAGCAGGGTGGCAGGGAGCCCCCTAACTCCCCACCCCAATGGATCCAGTTTGGGTGCCAGTGCTAGGCGAACTTGCAGATGGCCATCAAGCAGCGTAGGGTGCCACCATTTTCCCCTGTACTATTTCCCCCAAGTCGGCAGTGTGCCATAACGCCAGCGGGCGTAAGCACACATGCGGCTGCACATGTCTTCAGGTGTTCGCCCCAACTCTACCCCTTAGTACAGTGTGCATCCCTCGACCCCAGCCTTGCCAGGGGGCAGTCGGATGCTGACCATTGTGAACCTCCCACCCCAGAGAGTGAGAGCAGTCCATCGGACGCTCAATCCCTCTCCTTCCCTGCCAGACCCCGTCGACCCGTGCTCGCTCCCGAACCCAGGTCACTGGTGTGGCGTGAGGTGTAGCATCCAGTGCTTCTACCCTCAGCACCACTGGCTGGCCGTGATACAGCAGTATAACGGAGAAACAAATGGAGAACAGTGGTTCAATTCCTTCATGGTGTAGTAATGTCTCTAACAACAGTAGCTGGGTGAACTATATGAGGACGACAGTTAGGTAACGGTATATTAAATACAGTACCTTGTGAAACAAGACAATCAATGTGTTCATAATCAGTGTAAACAGGGAAGAAGGGGGGTGTGGCAGGCAGAGGGGAAGTAGAGTACAGGCAAGGTGGTAGAAGGGGGAGAGATAAAAGCCACAGGACAGGAGGATGGAGAGTACAATTAGATAACAGAGCGGAGAAAGTACTAGAAGAAATGTGAAGGAGAGGCCACAAGGCCAGGCATAGCAAAGAAGACAGACACCATCAAGAAACGCCATAGGTGCAGGGGAAATTTAGGATTGGGGGAAACAGTCACACATTTCCTTAACTGAATGGACATACAGTGTCTTGAAGGAGGATAGGCTGACTGAAGTACTAAGCTTCAGCGATTTTTTTATTTTATTCCATAGAGATGGCAGTGCAAAGCTTATAGCCGTTCTCCCAAAGTGTATTTTAAGCTTAGGTACCTTTAACGAGATAAGGGAGTAGCTTCTCAGTGCATAATTCCCTAACTCGCATAGCGGAAGACAACCAGAGATGTATAGGGGTAGTTTTTTGATAATAGCTCTGTTTCTCCTATACTGAAGGGAAGACAACCCCTCGGCAGTGTAAAGGGCCCAATGATGAGTGGAAAAAGGTAGGCCAGTAATAAATCTCAGAGCCCTGTGATACAACGTATCCAATTTAGCAAGATAAGAGGCAGGGCAGTGACTATAAAGAAAGTCAGCATAGTCAACCAAGGAGAGAAACATTTGTTCCAGCTGCAGCTTGGCATCTGTAGTAAGGAAGTTATTAATCCTGAAAAAGAGTCCAGGCCTCTAGCTCAGTTTTTTTAGCAGATCCTTGATATGGTCCATGAAGGAGAGTCTATGGTCGAGCCACAATCCCAAATATTGGAATTTATTGACAGATTCTAGGTTTTCTCCCAGGTGATCTGTGGAATAGTGTCAGCAGTAGCTGGGTTTGCTACATGAAGAAGTGGTGAAAACAGTATTGCCTTAGTTTTTTTGGCGTTTAGTAAGAGCTTTTTATTTAGAAGTTGGCTCTGAAGTAGACTGAATTCAGCTTGTCGGTCTCCACAGGCAGCTTCTGGCGACGGGTGACTTAGATAAAGTACCATGTCATGAGCAAACAGATGAATATTGGCCTTAGTTATGTTGGTGTTGATGTTGTTTAGGGGACCAAGAATCGATCCCTGGGGGACCTCTCTTTGCAGGAGTTTAAAGGGAGAAAGTTCACCTTCTGCCTTAACTTGCTGCCACCAGTCCGAGGTAGTTAGCAAACCAATGCAAGGATAGTGGGTCCAGGCCTATCGCCCTCAGGGAGGAAAGGAGCAGGCCATGGTCGACAGTGTCGAAGGCCTTGCTTAAGTCTAAGAACACTGCACAGATGAAGTTTCTATTCTCCAGGTCTTGCTGCCAATCATTGGTCACTTTGGCTAGGGCCGTAATGGTGCTATGCTGTGTTCTAAAGCCAGATTGCATTGAGTTTAGTACGTTCATAGTTTCTACATAGGTTCTCAACTGCTTGCTTACAATTTTTTCTAACAATTTGGACAGAATAGGGAGTACAGAAATCGGCCTGTAGTTGATAAGATCACAGGGGTCCCCTGATTTAAACAGGGGGATAACATGGGCTGTTTTCCATAAAGGTTGGGAGGATTCCACAAGACAGTGAGAGATTTAATAGATGGGTGATTGGTACAGCTAAAACATGGTAGGCAAGCTTTAGAAAGTATGGGTCAAGACAGTCAGCACCCGTGATCTTTTTGGTATCCAACTGTAATAGGAGTTCTTCAACCTCTTTCAACGAAGTAGGCTGAAGGGAAAAGACTGAGTTGGTAAGAGGTTCAGTATTTTGTGCACCAAACTGGGAACATAAAGAACATGCGAGGGAGTTGTCAAATGCTAGCCCTGTGGTGGCAAAATGGTTGTTAAATGCATCCAGGATCTTCATTTTGTCGCAAATGGTGGCACTGCCAGAGGTGATCTTTGCAGGCAGAGAGTTCCCCGGTGTATGGCCCAACATGTCCTTAATAGACTTCCAAACTTTAGAAGAGCTTCTGGCAGCAGAGTCCTGTTCTGAGTGGTAAAAGGAGGCCTTAGCTTGTCAAGAACTTTTGTATAACATGGTAATGCAAAGTTTTGTGGTTCAAGTATGGACATTACATATAATATAGGTATTTCCTTCCTCTTGCTCTGGGTTTTCCGCTCCCAGACTAGATGGCAGCCTGCCCTGAAAGCACCCTCAGTTGTGACAGTGCCAACTGTCTCATGCCTCCTCTCAGCTGAGGGCTGACACCCTATGATAACACTTTCTGAGTGCCAGGTAGAACCCAGGCTATGAGGCATGGTTGCAAGGTACTCTCTGTGTCTAGGGGTATGCTGTTGTCTTGCTCACCGGAGGTCTCACCTACACAGTAACTGCATAATTCCCAATTTTTGACAACTCTCCACTCCTGTCCGTGCTGCACTTCTGTGCGAGCTTTACTCAGCATAGTCCTGTGGAGGCAGGAATAAACATTCTGGGTATGATTAATGCTGTTGTCATGTTTACTAACATGTTTACAGTCAAAAGCATTGTCCTTGAAATTCTATCCTTGTCTTCACTACTAAGGCAGGCTTGATTCTGACCCTGAACATAAGTCAGAACAATCAAGGCCCATTGTACCCGTTTTTACATGCAGAGAGCCCATGATTTCTATTATTCCTCATATTACAACCAGTGCATCAAGTTCAAGTTTATGTTTATTGGGACATTAGCCATTGAGTCTAGGCTCATTTCCAGTAGTGTCCCAGATAACTTTTTTATTATGACACTTTTTACACTGTCAGCTGCCCCATTCAGTTTGACTGGCCTCCCTAGCCCCAACGCCCAGAATTAATGGGGCTTACCTTATGCCTGGCCTGGGAGCAGTGCCTGCAGGGGGTCAGGCATCATCCTGCTGCCAGATTAGTTTTCTCCTCCATTTTACTCTGGAGCCCCAGGAGTAGAGATGCATGTGCGTGGAGGTGCGCATGCATGCTATAGCCCCGTGACAGCCCCTTCCACCCACCCATCTGCCTAGCACCTGTGCACCCTGTAGCCTGTACTGCACCCTGGCCTCCACCTCCATGCCCCCCGCCGGCCCCCAACGCCAGTGCTTGTTCCCAAACCCGGATCTTCGGTGTGGTGCGAGATGAGGCATCCAGCTCCTTAGCCCTAGTGCCACTGGGCTGGTGGTGTTCCAGATAACTTCAAAGAGTGTATATAAAACAATAAACAGTAAACATAACACATCAGCTACAGTGTTACACTATCAAATAATAATTTAAACTACATAATGGTTAAACAATGAACAATCCATGCAGGAATTTATACCTCAGATCTGAGCCTCTCTACCACGTCTGAATTTAACAGTTTTCCTGTCTTGCTATACACATTACCTTACGCTCATGTTCACACATACTAATGACATCTTTGCTCATCAGCTGGTGTGCAGGAGGCAGCATCACTGTAGGGACTTTCACTCAGACATGACTAGCTAATGGCCACATCTTCTCTGCCCACCTGTTATCAGCCAGATTCTTATTCTAACTGCATGGTGTGCTGGGCATTAGCGTGTCTGTGTATACCTCAGCCTGGCCACTGGCAGTGGCTGGAAACCTTCCTAGACTCTCAGCCAGTGACAGAGTCTCCAATTTACATCCTAGCTTGGGATTTCCAAAAACAGTAGTAGTCATATCTCCTACCAGTATCTGCAGCTCAACATCTGTCACCAAAGCTATCAACATCTTCAGAGTCACTGGCAGTTTCTTACTTGAGAGCAGAACCAATATCGCCCCCCCAAAGGGTAACACCCACTTTGATGAGATCCTCCATGCGATGCAGTGCTGCCAGGACTTCCATTGAGTGGCAGCCCCTTAGATGATCCTTCATTCCTGGTGATCCCTTACACACCCACTAGAATTAGTGGTGATCTACACTAAATGACTTCAGACTCCAAATCCACAGAGTCTTCACCGCTGTCCAGCTGACTGACCCTAGATGCTACCAGATGACCAGACAATGAGTTTAGTTGTTCCCAGACACACTGAATCCACAGACAGCTGCTACTAGTGAGGGGCCCCCTCTCTCCTTGGTTGGCCTGGCAAGCGACCTAAAGCAGAAATGCCCCAGAGGCATACCTGTACCCTCCAATCACTATGCCAGCTTGACATACATCTACTAGCACCCACTAACTGGCACCCTGGCACCACCCACTGACTATTGGAACTCAAATTGGTAGGCTGCATGGCCTGGCATTCCTATAAATAAGCCCTCTCCCCCTGCTTGAAGGAGAGTATTGTTACACTCTCCCTCCTGAAAAACAATATTCATCTGCAGAAATTTAGAGGGGAATTGTTGTGCTCGCCCTTCGTATTGCAAAAGTGGGTTAGCTACTCCACCCTTCACCCAACCCAATGATCAGTATATGCATCTGTGATGCTCCTCTTCCCATGACAGAATCCTCCCCCAAAAATTTAAAAATGGCAAAACAACCCCATCTGTCTACACCTAAGGGCACCTGTCCCTGCCCTCGGGAAATCTGGGTCCATCACGAATGGCTGCATCTAATTTTCACTGTGTCTCCAAAGAGTTTTGCAACACTTTCTTTAATGTGCACAATACAGTGAATTTGCCCTCTGCAAATGCTTGCATCATGGGCAGTCGAACTAGTGGCTTGAAACTGATACAGCAGTGATATGTTGCATGGCTTCCATACTGGTATATCACTGACCTATTCCACACCCCCATACGCCTCCCAAGGGAAAGATTCATTAAATACAAAGTCCTCTCAGGTCTGGACTCTCACCCATGGAACCAAAGTCTATGTCTTTCCCTGGTGAGAACTGTCCCACCCCCCTGGGATTTTCTACTGGTGTCTTATCCAGGTCCCTTACTAGCATGGTACAATACACCTGCTAGGGGTGAGTGTTACCCACCATGTAGCCCAACTAGTTACTTGCCCCCCCCTTCCCCCAGGTAGAGGAAGAGCAAAGTGATGTCAACAATCTTACAAAAATAAAATGACTTTACTGGGATATGTACTCTATGCAGGATACATATTATCATTCAGACTTGCACCATTTTCTTTACAATTGCAGTTTACGTTTTATTTATACTTCTGCTATGGCTCACTTTTCTTGAGAAATATAGTTTCACATTTCTGACTGTTAGACCTTATCTGACACATGCCTAATTCTCTCTCTCCTGGATATTTTAGCTTGGGGGAAGGAGGATGCACACCATCAGTATGTGCACAGACATGCTAACATTTTGCTGTGACAAATAGTGAAACATTAGCACAAAAGTACAAGAACCAACGGTGCGCATCCTTCTTCCCCCAGGCTAAAATATCCAGGAATGGAATTCCAAAGGAGTAGTAAGATGTATTCGCATGCCTATCCCATTCTCATTTGCCTAGCAATGTTGGCTGCTCCATTCATACTGCAGTGATGCCACTGCCATTCACACGTCAGCCCTCTACATCGGTGCCACTGCCCTTCCAGCATTTGGGGCGAACTTCACTCTTTCACTTTCACGTTTCACTTTCTCTTCACTGTTTCACTTCCATAGCTATCTGCAAGGGTCAAAAGTGTGTGCACAGCATCTTTACCCCCCACCAACAATCACTGATTCTGCCAATACAATCAGCCCAGAAGCGGCCAGAGGGGAGCTTTTCTCCGTCTACCCCTCTGAATTCAGCTGCCAATCACCTAAGGATACTACAGGCAAATGAACCAGTGGCAGTCTGCCAAAATCTAAATGGAGCTTCCAGCCACAGATAAAGGCAGGATCACTTTACCCACAGCTGTTTCACTCCTGGAGCCATCTGTAGGAGTTGAGAGGGTACCGACGGCACCTCTACCCACCCTTCCCCCACCAATCACCGACTCTGCCAGGATGATCAGCCCAGAAGTGGCTGGAGGGGGCTTTCCACCTCCCTTCCTGAACTGAGCCACCAATCAACACACTCCACATCATCCTTGGTTGACATAAAAAGTCCACTGTCCAAGCAGTCCTACATAGATACATAGATACATAGATACATAGACAGTGTCGGCAGATAAGGGCCTATGGCCCACCTAGTCTGCCCATTTGAGCTTGTAAGTTCAGTTTGTTTTCCTAGAAGTCTATTTCCCCTTACCCCTGACCTCTAGAATTCCTTTATGTCTATCCCATGCATTCTTAAATCCCGTGATTGTTTCAGCCCCCACCACTTCCTCTGGCAGGGTGTTCCACTTGTCCACCACCCGTTCTGTGAAGAAATTCTTTCTCATGTTTCCTCTGAATCGTCCTCCTCCAACTTCATCCCATGCCTCTAGTCCTGAAACATCTTTTCGCTTAAAATAGTGTTTTCCTGCACCCTGTTCCTCCCTGTAAGATACTTGTATGTCTCTATCATATCCCTCTCTCCCTCCTCTCCTCCAGGAGTACATGTTCAGTTCCTTCAACCTGTCTTCATAGGACTTGTGATGCAACCCATGCACCATCTTTGTTGCCCTCCTCTGAACCTTCTCTACCCTGTCTATGTCCTTACGTAGGTATGGTCTCCAGAACTGTACACTGTACTCCAGGTGGGGCCTCACTAGTGTCTTGTATAAGCGGAATTATGACCTCCCTTTTCCTGCTGGTGATGCCCTGCCCTATACATCCCAGCATCCTATTTGCTTTACCTGATGCCTTGTCACACTGTTTCCTACCTTGAGGTCATCAGAGATGACAACCCCAAGATCCCTTTCCTGCTTGGTGCATGCTATATCCTCACCCCCAACTGATATATTGTGCCAGGGTTTTGTGCCCCATATGCATTATCTTGCACTTCTTTGCATTGAATTTCAACTGCCAAACCCTTGACCATTCTTCAAGTTTCTGCAGGTCCCTTCTCATTCTGTCTACACCCTCTGGTGTGTCTACTCTGTTACAGAGCTTTGTGTCATCAGCGAACAGTGAAATTCTGCCTTCTATATCCTGTGCAATGTCACTGATGAAGATGTTGAATAGGACCGTCCCAGCACTGATCCCTGTGGTACCCCACTGGTCACTCTTCCCTCTGTGGAGTGACAGCCATTTACCACCACCCTCTGTGTCCTGCCACCCCAGCCAGTTACCTACCCACCATACTACTGTCCTGCCCACACCCATATTCCCCAGTTTGTGTAATAGTCTCTATGTGGCACAGTGTCAAAGGCCTTGCTGAAGTCCAGATAGGCCATGTCCACTGCCCTCCCTGATCCACCTCCTAGTCACCCAGTCAAAAATTCAATGAGGTTGGTCTGACCGGCCTCCCCTGGTGAAACCATGCTGCCTTGGGTCCTGTAGTCCATTGACAACCAGATGTTCCACCATCTCTCCTTCAGTAGTGCTTCCATGATCTTTCCACTACCGAGGTGAGGCTGACTGGTCTGTAGTTCCCTGCTTCCTCTTTGTTCCCACTTTTGTATAAGGGGACTACATCTGCTGTCCTCCAGTCTTTGGGTACCTCCCCTGTTTCCAGTGATTGGCTGAACAGGATAGCCAGAGGTTCAGCCACCACCTCTCTTAGTTCTTTAAGGACCCTGGGGTGCACCCCATCTGGCCCCATTGCTTTATCAGCTCTTATTACTTCCAGTTCCTTCAGGACCCTTTCTCATGTAAAGGGACTTGTGTCCATTCTGCACCATTCTCACCCTTGTGCTCCCTTCAGACCCATTACCCCCCTCTTCCTTAGTAAAGACAGGGCAGAAATACCTGTTCAATATGTCAGCTTTACTGTTGTCATCCTCCAACTGCTCCCATCCTCCCCCTTCAGTCTCACTATCCCTCCCTTTGTCCTTCTTTTTCACTTATGTACCTGTAAAGGTTTGTCCCCTTTAACCACTGATTTTGCAATGTGTTCTTCTGTCTGAGCTTTGGCTTCCCTTACTGACTTCCCTGCTCCCTTTGTTTCTCCTGGTACTTCTCCCTATCCCTTCTGCCTGTGTCTTTTGTATTGCCTGAATGCAATCTTTTGGCTTTCACTTTCTTTACCTCTTTGGAAAACCATAATGGTCTCCTCTTTCTTTCCTCTTGCTAACCTGCTTAATGCATAATTCTGTTGTTCTTATAATCCCCATTTTAAATACTGCCCACTGTTCCTCAATCCCTGATTCCTGTCCCATTCCCTTAATGCCTCTTTCAAGCATCTCCCCATTTTCCCAAAGTCTGCCCCCTAAAATCCAGGATCGTGTTTTGTGTGGTTTGGTTCTGCTCTTTCTGTGATTTCAAACCACAATGACTAGTGGTCACTGTTACCCAGGTGCTCCCCACTGTTACCCTCATCACACTGTCCCTGTTTGTGAGCACAAGGTCCAGTATTGCCTTCTGCCGAGTTGGTTCCATGACCAGTTGCTTGAGGAAGGCACCCTGAAGGAGTCAGGATAAATCTGCTCCTAGTTGATGCTGCTGCTGGGATGCTCCAGTCCACGTCTGGTATATTGAAGTCTCCAACCAGTACTACCTCACCCTTGTCTGCCATCCTTTGGATGGCTAGCATCAGCTCCCTATCTGTTTCTTCCTCCTGGGCTGGTGGTCTATAGACCACACCTGTGCGGATGGCTGGCCCCATTTTCCTTTCCAGCTTAACCCACAGTATCTCTCCCCCATTTTGTTCCTCCTGGATCTGTGTGTCCCTTATGTCATTTTTCACATACAGTGCCACTCCTCCTCCCTTCCTGCCTGCTCTGTCTCTTCTGAATATGTTGTAGCCAGGTATGGCCATCTCCCAGTCATGGTTATCATTACACCAGGTTTCAGTGATGGCCACAATGTCCAGGTCTGACTGTACCATGACAGCCTCCAGATCTTCCATCTTGTTGCTAAGGCTCCTGGCATTTGCACATGGCTTTCCATGGTTGTACTCCTAGACTGCTTCACTGTTCTATTCCAGCCCTTCCTTGGTTGTCATTTATCCCTGGTTCTCCTTGCTGTCTGCCCTTCTGCTGAATTTGCCCCTTTTCTGCTTATCCTCCTTTTGGACACTAATCTCCATCTTTGCACACTGCTTTGCAGAGATAGCCACTCCTCTGGTTCACTGGTTCCATTACTAGCTGTGGGGGTGAGCAAGTAGGCATCATCCTTGCTGGCCTGCCACCCTCTTTGCTAGTTTAATGCTTGTCAATGTAGCATTTAAACTTATCATTGAGTGCTTGATTCTCCAGGATGGATGCAGGCCGTCAGGCTTGAACAAACCTCCATCCCTCCAGATGGGTCCCCAGTCACCAATGAATCCAAACCCTTCCTCCACAGCACCAGTTCTTCAACCATGAGTTAAAGTTCCTGGTGCATGCACCCTATGCTTCCCTTGCCTCTCACAGGTAGTACTTCTGAGAAAGTGACAGAAGTAGCTACTTGCTTGAGACCCTCCCCAGTTTCCTAAACTCTTCCTGAACTTCCTTTGGCTCCCCATTTGCCAAGTCATTAGTACCTAGGTGGATAATGACATCCAGCTCACCCTCCTGTCTTGCCTTCCCAGTGATCCCTCAGTATCTTCCTTCCATCCCTCCATGCCGTGGCACCTGGTAGGCACCTCACCTCCCTGTCCTCCCCTCCTGTGTTCCTAGCTGGATCCCTCTTATGATGGAGTCCCCACCAGGATTCGCTTCCTCCTCCCTCTGGGGTCCACTGCTTTCCCACTGAGTCACCCTCCTTGCCTAACCTCCACATCCTTTCCTTCCACTTCCCTGGGTACCTCTATTTGGTTGTCCTCATTTGCCAGTGTGGCATATGAGTTCTTGAGAAGGAATAGGATCTGGGATGTGCCTCTGCCTGACTGCTCTAACTCTCCTGAGCCCACTGTCATCCAAGTGCTCCTCGTTTCGGCATCCTTTGAGGCAGCTGCATTGGACTGGGTGGTTCCTGGACAGAGTGATGGTACTCCTGACCCAGTTTACTTCCGCTCTGAGTCTGGCTACCTCATCCCGCAGTCCCGAGAGATGCATGCAGACAGGGCAGCACCTCAGTGTCCAGAAGGTCTGCCTGAATATGGCTGCCCCCACAGCCACTGCATTGCACCACTCCCCACATTATACTGCAATTCCACTACTTATCTGCTACTGAAGCTCTCTTAGTTCTCTTTTATTTATTTACAGTACTAAAAATCCTGTAACTGATCCTCAGATATATATTTTTAAGGAAAAAACCAATAAATAAATAAATGAGTCAAAAAACTTGTCGTGCTGAGGGTGGTCTTCTTCCCCTTATGCCCCTCCTACTTCACACCTCTTACTATACCCTGTGTTTAACTCCTGTCAATCAGATTTATCAGGCATATAATTAGGAGTTGGGGAAGAGGGTGGGAGGGGTAATTACAGCAATTAAAGACAGCACAGAATTACACCACCACTATTTTTAAATTTTCAACAGCCCAAAACAATTATAAGTAAAGACAACACAGAAAGAAAGTATAGTGTCACTACAAGCCTACAATCTAAGTTTAAAAGAAAAGTACCAGTTACCAGTTACTCTGAAGCACTGAATTGAATATGTTTCCTTCCTTCACCTTCTGGCTTCTTCTGAGTCCTCCACATTAGTGGTCCAAAGCGCTAAGGGCCACAGGGCAAAGGGTGACTACTGTGGGTGTTGGCTGTCAGCCAGTCATGCTGCCTAAGTACTGACCCATTGTCTGATCGGCTTCCCATGATATAATTGAGGCCCTTCCACAACACCTACACCACACAGAACATGACCCGGCAGGCCCTAGCAATCCCATGATGAAGAATGAGCCTGGGACAGTGCTTCTTTACTAACTATCTGCTACTGAAGCTCTCTTAGTTCTCTTTTTATTTATTTACAGTACTAAAAATCCTGTAACTGATCCTCAGATATATATTTTTTTAAGGAAAAAGAAACCAATAAATAAATAAATGAGTCAAAAAACTTGTCGTGCTGAGGGTGGTCTTCTTCTCCCTTATGCCCCTCCTACTTCACACCTCTTACTATACCCTGTGTTTAGCTCCTGTCAATCAGATTTATCAGGGCATGTAATTAAGAGTTGGGGAAGGGTGGGAGAGGGCGAACATTTGCAGCAATTAAAGACAGCACAGAATTACACCACCACTATTTTTTAAATTTTCAACAGCCCAAAAACAATTATAAGTAAAGACAACACAGAAAGAAAGTATAGTGTCACTACAAGCCTACAATCTAAGTTTAAAAGAAAAATACCAGTTACCAGTTACTCTGAAGCACTGAATTGAATATGTTTCCTTCCTTCACCTTCTGGCTTCTTCTGAGTCCTCCACATTAGTGGTCCAAAGCGCTAAGGGCCACAGGGCAAAGGGTGACTACTGTGGGTGTTGGCTGTCAGCCAGTCATGCTGCCTAAGTACTGACCCATTGTCTGATCGGCTTCCCATGATATAATTGAGGCCCTTCCACAACACCTACACCACACGGAACATGACCCGGCAGGCTCTAGCAATCCCATGATGAAGAATGAGCCTGGGACAGTGCTTCTTTACTAACTGGGCAGCCATGTGGCTAAATGAACTCCCTGCTAACAAAACCAGTTACCCAAGATCTCACAATTCAAATGGATCCTCAGGGCTTATAGTGCCCAAAACTCAGCTTGCCGCTGTCCTGACGCGACCTGAACAGGAGCGGTGTAAGCATGTTCGTGATCATACTTTGTTACATGCTATTACCTGATCTTCCTGCAAATGAGTAATTATGCTATAATGCATTATCACACAGTTACCTACCTACTGCACATGGATTATTTATTTGTATTATAGTGTACCATACTAATCATACATTACCTACGTAGCCATGAGTAGTCCTGCTATGAGGCTCCACTTGAGCCGACTAATTATTGAATCTGTATTGAATATTTACCCTGTATTGTATTGTTTCTAATTTGACTTGGAACTTTTGCAAATGAGCAATTTGCTCAAAGGTTGTATCTGATTATCTTCAATAAATAATTTCTTCCACTGTAGGAATGGTCTTCTTCCATGTATAATTTGTGGACCTTGCTAATGTCATCTTTCTGGCAGCTCCCCCATATACTACCTCCCTGCTGAGTTCCCCAGACAGGTGCTGCAGTTTCCTCTCCCTGTGACTTTCACTGGCTTACATCCTGACTGTTTTTGCATTTGACTTTCCTCCTCGGCAAAGCTTTACTGTTCCCCCATTTGTGCCTGCTGTTTTGAGACTGGTAAGTTGAATAATGCTGTACTACTACTAAGGGTCTGTACCCACACTTACTTAAAGCCTACACATAGTTATTTACTGTTGTTTACGGGTGTAATTTGTTTTTCTGACTCGGCTGAAGCTCTCACCTTGTATACCGACTCTGCTTCCTATTGGCTCGCTTGGTCTTTCCCCTTTACCTAGTTCTTCCGCTGTATTCTTCCTATTGTAATTTCCATTGGGCTTATGCTTTTTGGTATATCAGTTTGTTCGGAGTGCACTCACGCTATTACCTGTTAGCTTGTCTTGCCTCTGTCTGTGCCATACTAGCCTCTGACGTGCTGGTCCCTCTCCTACTAGTGCTAAAGCTAAATCTTTCCGGCTATACCTTCTCCAATTTGTTGGTTGTGACTGCTCTATCCCCTATCCTAGGATAGTGCCTTAGACCTAAGCTTTTAGGCTTCAACATAAGGTACCTAAGTTCAGACGATTCCTCCACCCACTAATGCTCCATGCTGTCACCTTATCTCTTCTGCGGCTTACAGCCCTATCAGGAGATGTAGAAATGAATCCGGGCCCCCAGCCTAAGCAGTTTACATACAAAATTACAAAAAGAGCCAGCAGAAGAAGACCACCCAGTCTATCGCGTCTGCTTGGTAAGTGATGCAGCGTCTGGCCTTACAATTTACACCAGTGACCCTGCTCCCACCCGTCCCTCTCTCTCCACCCCATCTCCTCTTCCTGGGTCACAAGGGTTCCCTTTGTGCTTGTCCCAGGCTCTCTTGAATGTTCCCACTGTCCTTGCTGATATCACCTCCTCTGGCAACTAATTCTAGGCAGACACCACTCTCTCCATATAGAAATGCTTCCTTACATCCCTTCTGAATTCCACCCCCCTCATCAGTTTTAGGCTATGCCCCCTGGTTGTGCTGTTGTCACTCATTTTAAAGAGACTCTCCCTTTTCACTCTGTTAATTCCCTTCATGTACTTGAAGGTCTCGGTCATATCACCCCTCTGCCTCCTCTCTTCCAGGGAGTACATCCCCCGGGTCCCCAGCCTCTCCTCATGGGACCTATCCTGTAGCCCCTTGATCATCTTAGTTGCTCTCCTCTGGACCCCCTCCAGCATGCTGATGTCCTTCTTAAGGTAAGAATGCCAGTACCTCACCCCATATTTGAATGTGGTCTCACCAATGACCTGTACAGTGGTAAAATAACTTTGTGCCGCCTACTACTGAATCACCTTGCAATACACCCCAGCATCCTGTTAGCCTTCACCACCGCCTTTTTACACTGAGAGGTGTGTTTCAGGTCACTCGTAGTCACTACCCCTAGATCCTTTTCCTCTTCAGAAGCAGTCACCTGAACCCCTCCTATGTAATACACTGTCCTAGGGTTCTTCACCCCTATGTGCATCACTTTGCACTTTTTGGCATTGAAACTTAGTTGTGAGATTTCTGACCATCTCTCTAGTCTGGTGAGGTCCATTTCAAATTTAAGCTCAGTCTGAACAGTCCCCAATCATGGCTGCATGCTAAGGGTCTGAAATCAGCACATCTCAACATAGGGAGCATTATGTCTAACCTTCCTGAGCTTGAAGCCTGGGCTTCTCACTGTGGCCCTGGTATTCTTGATATCTCTGAATCCTGGTTACAACCCTCCATCCCTTGTTCTATGTGTTCCCTTACTGGGTACAGCATGCTTTGTGCTACTTGGTATTACTCGGTTGTACAGACAGAAGAAGGCTCTCAGCCCATCATGGCTGTCTCCCTCTATCTAGTAGGCACATCCTTCCCATGAGAATTTGTTTAGTTCTGATTTGAATCTTTCAAAAGTTTTGATCTTGACAAAGTGTTGTGTCAAGCTGATCCATAGCTGTGTAGCCCTTACTGTAAAGTAACTGTCCCTATTTCTGGTGATTATCCAGGGTACCTTAAATTGTAGGTTGTGGGATCTGAGATTTGGTGTTTTAGTCCTATACTCAATTCCACATAGTGTGGTAAGCACCTGATTCTTCATTATTTTATACAGAATTGCTGATCGCCCATTGTTAAAAAGGGGTGGGGGCCTTGTGCTATTCTTCAAGCCTCATCTTAACATTATTCTTCTGTGTGTGTCTCCCACCTCCCTTACTTCTGTGAAGTCTTCCACTCTCTACTGGTCCTAGGTGGAAACGAGATGCTTCACATTTTCTGCACTTACATTCACCCCAGAGGTGATAAACCTGGACTAGCTGAACTTATCGACTACCTGGTCCCTGCTGTAGGGAAAAATGAGAGCATTCTCATGGGTGGTTTTAATCTAGACTGGCTCGGTGCAAACTCAAAAGCATTCAAGGCACTACGAAGTAAGGCCCACCTCTCCCAACTAATGGCCGACCCCACCAGATACTCCAATAGTGGGGGGGTCACCACTCACTCACTGATTGGATTCTGACCAATAGGAAGGACAAGACTGCCTTTGCTGACTTGATCAGTGATCACTCCCCTGTCTTTTGTGTGTGGAATGCCAGCCCCTCCTCATACCCACCATAGGAGCTAATCCTGAAAGACTTCTCAGCTCTCAACCCTGATGCCTTCCTTGTTGATCTCAGCTGTGTAGATTGGTCCCCTCTGTACTCCTCCTACAATGTTGACACTGCCGTCGAGTGTTTCACGTCCACCCTCACCTCCCTTCAAGAGAAGCACATTCCAGTTACCAGGCGTCAGGTCAGAGGGAAACCTACTAGATGGATGCATTGCACCCCCAACTCTCTATGCTAAACTCCAAAGACAAATGCTGGGCCGAATTCAAATCTTCCTTACATTCTGACTAGATGCATAGGGAGAGGCATCACCAGTAGAAAACAGGAAGTTGTTGGCCCTCTGTACAAACAGTTGGTAAGACCACATCTGGATTACTGTGTACAGTTCTGGAGACCCCATCTCCGCAAAGACATAGACAGAGTGGAGGCTGTCCAGAGGAGGGCAATGAAAATGGTGCAGGGTCTGCACCAGAAGACATATGAAGAAAGACTAAAGGAGCTTAAGATGTATAGCCTCGAGGAAAGGAGGGAGGGGGATACATGATAGAAACTTTCAAATACCTCAAGGGAATCAACAAAGTCCAAGAGGGTAGCCTCTTTCAGAAAAAGAGATGTGCAAGAACAAGGGGGCACAATATGAAGATAGAGGGGGGATGGCTCAGAGGTAACGCGAGGAAGTATTTCTTCACAGAGAGGGTTTTAGATGCATGGAACAGCCTTCCTGAGGTCATAGAGTCAAAAACAGTGGGGGGAATTCAAGAATGCATGGGACAGGCATAAGGCAATTCTAGTGGGGGGAGTAGGAGGAAGTAGTCTGTTGGTGAACTAGGATCTGCAGCTTATCTGTTAGGTAGGAAATGGGCAGACTAGGTGGGCCAAGCGGTCCTTATCTGCCATCAAATTCTATGTTTCTATGTGCTATGGGAAATGCTTGTAAAAAGGAAATCAGGTTGTCCAAAAGCAAGTACTGTAGGGATCTTCTTTTAGCTATAGCTAGTGACTTCCATGAGCTTCTGGCCCAAATTAAAGGGCTCTTCGGTAAATATAGAAGCTTAACCCCTCCAGACATGGTCATTGACAATGTCATCTGCAATAACCCTGTCACTATTGCTAATGCCTTCAATTCACACTTCTCTGATCTTTCTCGATTCGAGTTTCCCATGTCTTGCCCTTGGCAGCTCCCCTTCTCTCCCTCCTGTCCCTCCAACCCCTCAGAGTACCTCCGTACATTCTGTTGTCACAAGGTCCTGCGTCTCCTTAACTCCATTTCACTCTTTGGTAGTGTTGGCCCAGATGGGATTGAATTGAAAATATTTAAGCTAGCCACTCCTCTCCTCGTCTCCCCTGTTGCCTGACTCTTCAACCTCTCCCTTACCACTTCCACTGCCCTAGAACATGGAAGGTGGCTAAGATAATACTCATGATCAAGAAAGGTGATGCCAAATCTATTAATACCTACCGCCCTATAGCAATTCTGCCTACCCTCAGTAAACTTCTGGAAGTGATTGTTTCCTCTCTGGTCTCAGACCACCTACATAAATATAACCCGCTATATATACTCTGCCCAGTATGGATTTAGGCCTGCTCATAGCACCTCTGTTGCCCTTGCCCAGTTCATTAATGATGTAAAATCTAACATGGATAAAGGTATGCTCACCAGGGCCATTTTCATCGATCTCACATGTATTTGGCATGGTTAATCACTCCCTCCTGCTTCACAGATTAGAGTCCCTGGGTGTCTCATCCCCAGCCTCAAAGTGGTTCTCCAGCTACTTCTGTAACCATCAACAATTCATCTAATTTAATAAGACCCTCTCTACCCCACCACTATCAATGTTGGCATCCCCCAATGTTCCATCTTGTGCCCGCTACTTTTCTCTGTCTTTAACAACAATATTCCCAAAGCCCCCTCCTGTCATACTCTTCTATATGCTGATGACTTAATGCTCAACTCTGGCTCCAAGTTGCTAATGGTTATTAACTCCTGGCTCACTTCTGACTTCCACAAAGTCCAAAAGTGGCTGACCCAAAATTGCCTTCTACTGAATGCTAGCAAGACCCAAACAATGCTTTTTGGGCCTCTCAAAAGGTTTGGACTTGTGCCATTGGTCTTAACATCTGTTGTTTCAATGGCTCCCTCATTTCCATGACCAACTATTTAAAATATCTGGGTGTTACACTTGACCCTTTCTTGGACTTCTTGCTGCACATCTCAAATATCTGTAAGTCCGTCTGTACTAAACTCAGACTTGCCTATAGGATCCGTTATGCTATCACTCTTGGGGCCAGTGTTGCTATTGCCCAAGGGGTCCTACTTCCTAATCTATGCTATGCGATTACCTCTTTTTATCAGGTCAATGCAAGCTACTTCCACAAATGCAATGTCTCTTATAACGACGTGTGTAGGTTTGCCCTATCTGCTCCTCATCTTACCCACCACTGTTCGCTGTACTGTAGTCTAAACTGGTTGTCCTTCTCTAGTATTGCTTCTATATTCTATGTTGTTCAATTGATAACATCCTTAGGTCCTCTAAACCTACCTCATTGGCCTCAATGCTCACTCCTGCTGAATCTTCCTACCCCCTATGCTCCAAAGATCAGGCCCTTCTGGCCATTCCCAAGTGCTCCTCTAAAATGGGTAAGCAGGCATTTTCCCACTTTGCCCCTAGAGTCTGGAACTCTCTACCTTCTCACCTCAGAGTCTGCCAGTCCTACATCACTTTTAAAAGAGAATTATTCAACTATCTTAGCTCCTCTGAAGTTTACTCCTGCTCCTGACTTCCCTAACACTGCTGTACACCTGATCCTGTCCATTATCCTGTAGTGATGCTTTTCTCCTCTCACTTTTGTTTTGTTCTTTTGACTCTTTTCCTTACCTTTGGTTATTTGATTTTACCTTGGATGTTTCTAAATGATCTCTTAGCCCCCCTCCCCAGAAGTATGCTCCTGCTTCTGACTTCCCTAATACCACCTTTACACCTCCCTGCCCTTAATCCTCTAGTGATACTTTCTCCTCTCACTTTTACTTTGTCTTTTGGCTTAAGTTCAAGTTTATTGCAGGAAAGACTCCGTTGAGCAAGCTCATTCACAAGGAGGTCCTGAGGCACATACACATACAGTTTGCAATTACATAGACAGGAGATATAAAATGTAGAACAACCAAGAAAAAATATATAATACAAGAGGTATACACAATAGAAGTCCTTATGTATATATGCAGTACATTCCAGCTTAACTTCCCTAAATTATGTAGCTCATTTCAGCTTAATAAGTAGAGGCCAGTTGGTACCTAGGAAGTTGACTTGGCATTGGGGGCCTAGTAGCACCTACATATGTCTTTTAATTTAGAGATAGCTAGTGTTTTATAGGAGTTAACTGATACGGCTGATTGCTTCAGCATGGCTTGTAGTTGGTTGAGAAATATTTGGGAGGCGTATGAGACAGCTTTTTGGCCAGCTATGGTACGTGTCCTGGGAACATCTAGTAGGATAAGGTCAGATTTCCTTAGGGAGTAGGCGCTATGCGAGATGTGTATGAGAGACGTTAAATAGACAGGTAGTTTGTGGAGTAGTAATTTGAGGGTCCAAATGCCAGCATGCAGGAGGCGTCTGGTGGCAAGAGAGGTCCACTCAACTGCTGCATAAAGATCACAGCAGTGGGTCCTGTACGAAGAGTTAGTAATGAAGTGAAGAGCATGGTGATAGAGTATGTCCAGTTTAGATAGGCTCAAGGTTGGGGAGGAGATAAAGATAGTGTCTCCGTAGTCAAGCAAGGGAAGGAATGTTACTTGGACAAGTCTTTTGCGGGTTGCAAGAAAAAAGAGGGTCCTATTTCTAAAGAAGAAACCCAAGCGTGCTTTAAGCCTCTTTGATAGATCCTTGATGTGGCTGTTGAAGGAAAGCTTGTTATCTATCTACATACCTAGATATTTAAATTTAGGTACGACTTCCAAGGGTTCACCTAGGGAGGTAACTATGAAGTTTTTAAGTGCGGTAGGTAAGGCACCAGCCAAGGCAAGTCTTGAGAAGATCATTGTCTTGGTTTTTTTGGCATTTAAGAGAAGCTTGGCATTGATAAGGTTGCTTTCTAACTGGATAAAGTCAGCTTGGAGTACTCCCCTGACTTCAGTTAAGGATGAGCCTGATGCATACAAAACCGTATCGTCCGCAAAGAAATATATGCTAGAGTTCTTTATGTGGGAGTCAAGCTTGTTGATGTACAGGGAAAAAAGGATTGGTCCTAGGATGGAGCCTTGAGGGACTCCTCTGGAAATTGGAAGGGGGGCAGATAGTAGGCCATCAGCTTTGACTTTTTGTATCCTTCCTGTGAGATAACTGTTAAACCACTGTAAGGTAAGTGGAGTGGCACCTATGTAGGCAAGACAGGTGATTAGGAGGTGATGATCTACAGTGTTGAAGGCCTTACTGAGGTCTAGAAAGACTGCACCAGTAACCTTCTTGGTGTCCATAGCATGGATCCAGTCATTAGAGACTTTAGCCAAGGCTGAGATGGTACTGTGCTTTGGTCTGAAGCCAGATTGGGCTGGGCCTCTGCCTACCTTTGGTTATTTTTCTGTTGTTTTCTGCCAGCACATTTATGATGCACTACTGTTGCTGTCTGCTGCTTCTCGCTTACTCACTACCATTCCTGAATCCACCTACTTATTTAGGTCCACCTATGGTGTAGTTAGTTTTGCTTTTGCCTGTTTATGGCTATCTGCTTTATGTTCTGTGTGTAAGCCCCCCATCCCAATGTCTAGGGGTATTTAGGATGTTACTTAGGGGGAGGGAGGCACTTGTAGCCAGAAACACAGTCCCAGAAATTAAAAACTCATTACCGGGCTTCCGATGTGAGGTCTTGGGGGGGTGCAGGCAGTTCACAGAAATGGGGTAACAGCAGCTGTGTGGGCAAGCTTAGTTAATGCAATCACAAAGTGATGTAATGAAGTCCATTGTCCTCTCTGGAGTAAAAGAAAAAAAATTATTTAATTGTGCAGATTTGATCAATCCACTTCATGGAGCATAGGGTACATAATTAAATGGTGGGTAACTTCCTGGGCACAAAACCCGATACAGTCTCTAGCAAACTTTCATCTCCCAAAAGCTTTTTCTGCAGTGCTTCCAACAGCTAGAGCTTGAAAGTAGCTGCTTACTGGGGGTCTCAAATCTCTGAGGCGGTGGTTCAGTTCTGGAGCTCTCCCACTTACTGCCTCACAAACAAAGACTCAAAAGAACTAGCCAAGTCTGCTCTTGCCAAAGCCAGAGCAAAGCATCAGGCATAACAGGGCATCATAGCACTCATGCAGGGCCCTGGTGATCTGAGAGACTCGGAGCACTTTCTCTTCTTTGGCTGCATAGGTTATAGGACCCACTCCTAGCCACACTGCAGTGCCACTGGAAAGGGAGACAGTCTACCACTACTGATCTCTCTACAGTATAGGCTGCCACCACTGCACTGCCTCGACAGCCTGGCAAACACTAGGACTCCACTTGTTCTCAGTCTGCAGATGAGGATACTCAGACCTTCCTGCGTCACACCACCTCAGTGCTGGAGATCATGAGGTGAGCCACAACTTGACTTACTGGGCTCCAGCTCCCCTGGATGGTGCAGGCGGTCCCTTACTTGGGCTCCAGCTCCCTCAGATGGACTCCTGCACCACTACATTTACTGTCATTCTTTAAGGGTGGCGGGCTGGGTTGGCACATGGGCCACCCGGGCCCTGAACCTTGGCCCTCACAGTGGAACACTCACATGGGCCACCTTTTCTCCTCTCTCTCTCTGGGACCTCCTTTCATGCCAGAACACTCACCCTTGGCCTGAGGCCTCCCCCTTCCCACCAGCAGGCTGGGCCCCAGCTCCAGACAGGTGGCTACAAAGATGGCTTACATGTATTTAGTCATTTAAACTATGGTTATTGTTTTATTTAATTTTCTGTAGCTGCTTTTGGAAACACTTTGTGTGCTTTGTACATTTCTGCTTTTTTCGCCTATCTTGTTTTGTGTATTGTTACCCTGCTTTTGTAATTCTCCCAGTCGTGCCTGAAAACAGGCATTTTATTTGTCTAGTGCACTTACCTGGTCAACAGAAACTAACTAAATAAAATAAACCTCTGTGTTGGGGGGGGGCTACTGATGTTAGCCTGTTGCTATAATTTTTATTAAATATAATAGATTCACATATCTTCAGCACTGGGAGTAGCAGTCGGGCCTGCTTCACTCTTATACACTATATATGCTACAAAACAGTGAAAATGTCTGCTGGCATGTTGGAAAAGTAAAGAGACTTGTCGACAATACATTCTGGCCGCCTCCGACGCTACCAGCATTCTGGACCCGGAATGTATCTTGATGTATCATATTTATTTAAAGATTATAGGAGCAGGGAAACCGGGCAGACTAGGTGGGTCCAGATGATTGGAGGTTTAGCACAGGGTACAGTAGGGCTGCACCAGTGCAGGCAGAGCAATGTGTTCACATGCTTGCAAAAAACACCTGCACCAGTACACGAGCTCATCAAAACAAGGATCATGGTTCAACACAGCAGAACAATGTACAACACTCTGTCAGTCATTTACGCAGCCTGATAGGTGCCGGTGCAGCTCACCTGCACTGCTCGCAATGGTGCAGATCAAGTCAAGTGAACGGGGCAATAGAATCCGTGTGGCTGGGTGATAAGTGCAATCTCAACTGCAGATGCAAGGAAAAAATAAGTCTGTAAGGCCGAATGTGAGTGGGTCAGACTGAACGGTGGTGGTAAGTGTATACAGTTTTGAAATACTCTTTGATTCTAATGGTGGTTTTTAATTATAGTATTCATGGAATAAAGTTTTGTGTACCATGAACTCAGGAATGGGGACATTGATTTTTTTTAAAGAATAAGTAAAGGAGTCAGTATGGAGTGACGGTACAATGGTGCTTTGCACCACGAGCAAAAAAGCATCTATCACACCTTAGCATGATCTAACGGTTCCTGGAGTATCAAGAGTTTGACTGCTACATTGCCTCTGAAATGACTAGCCATCCTCTTCTTGAAGAGTCATCTTTTTCTTCTCTATGCCATCCTTGGTTCGGGTGCCATCTCAATATGGCATCCAACAGCACTAGGTCAGAACAGTGCCAGCAATAAAAGCGCAGTCAAGAACAGTGCAGTCAAACATCGCTGTCAACAACAGCGCAAGAACAAAATGCCATGACACAAAACAGTGCCCATAGTAGCGATTGTACATCACACCGACGACTGCTACCATTCCCCAAAACACAAAACGTACACTTTTGTTTTGTGGGGGGCTATGCCCGCCACACATCCCAATGCAGGGGGCTGTGCCTTCTGCACCTCCGTTATTTATATAACCAGCTCCAAGGGGAGGGTGGACCTTGGAGAAAAGCAGAAACTTGGGGTGGGAGGAATTTCTGTTGGGCTGTAAAAAAAACAAAAACAAAAACAGAAACTTTGGGCAGGGGAGTTATGACCACATGTGCTGGGAGACTGGGAACAGAACCCCAGTCTTTCAAGCTATACTGGCTGAGCTGCTTGTGCCTTAGACCTCTGCACCACAGGAGCAACTCAGCCAGTCTCTACATTTTCCCCTACTTCTCCACTTCCCACCTTGCCTTCACAGCCACAGGGGTAGTGGTTTCTAATGTTTGCTATTCTACCCCTGTTGCTGTTGAAGGCAAACACAGTTTAGGAGGCTCATTTTAGTCTGCATTCTTCTAGCTGTGCTCTTCTAACCTAGCACAGTGTCCAGCTTGTTGTTGTAGCCTTTTATTGACACATTTCATGCTCTTGGCTACATGTGCGAACCTCACTTTTGCTCAGCCAGTAACTGTAGTCCACTCCTCTCGCTTGCCTCCTGCCAAGAAACAGGAATTCTGATTTGCTCTGTGTAAATGCAGACAACTACCATACCTGTCACTCAGACCCAGCTACACATGCACCCATCAGAGCATTTGCACATGTTCTAGCCCTGATGTAATGGTCTAGAGGTGCTCTGTGGAGTGCTCTGCTCTAAAGGTGGTGAAAAGAGATGAGCGAGGCACCAAGGTCCGAATTATGTGGATAGGATAACCTATACCCAGACAAGGAGAGGCAGGAGTCAACCTAGTGCTTCGATGCCCACAGGGCATTTATTTTGTACCAAGGGTAGAGAGACACAGTCACAAGAAGGAGGAGGGGTTGTCCAAGAACAATAGGGCAATCAACAGGGAAATACTTTATCTACAACTACTAAGATTATTACCACAAGAATAGACTATAGGCCTACTGCCACTCTTATTCTGAAATTATTCTACACTTTGATACTCTTAGATGAGGATCAAGTGACATAAACCACTCAGAACTGTTCTAGGGTAATCATGTACACACATTTCCATCAGAGTCTATATATATTTACAAAGTCAGAGATCTGGTAGCCACAAGTTCTTAGATTGCTTAATAAAATTTTAGCTACAAGGAAATAAAACAGAACTGTAGAACCTAATCACAATTCCCAGCAATGACCTAGTTAAGGCCACTGGGATGGTGAGAGGTTTGGTAAACAGACCATATGTTTCTTCGGCAAAAGCCCACTCTCTCCAAGGCTGACGGAATGTAGAACCAGAGCAACTGGTTCCTGAGATAACACACTGAAAACAAAGGGTACCTCGGCTAAAACCACTTCCAGGGTTGCCAAGGATGAAGATAGATCAAGATCTGCGTGGAGATGAATCCAATGAAGGACTACCATGACCTGACTGATGCTGTGGCACTCCAATGGCCCGCTAAATTTGGAAGGAACTCTGACAGGATCAGGAACCATAAGAATCTGAAGAGATGATGGTTGACTCTGCAATCCTAGGATCAGGAACTAACACAAAACAAAGAAACGGCGGATGCGTCCTGTACTGGGCTTCGACAGACTCCAACTTTTGGCGAGAAGGACCAGGGAGGGGGCATGAACTCCAAGTTCTCCAGGATGAGCTCACTCTTCTGTGAGGGGCAACCAACCTCGGGACATCTGGAACAGGAACCATACGGAACGACACTGGCATGGCTGTCGTGATGCGTTTCGGCGGATGTACCTTCAAGCTGTGAAAAACAAGAAACAGCGGGTATGACTTGTACAACTGGCAACGGACTCGACTTTGGCGGACGACACTGATGGATGGGATGAGCTGATGGATGATCCCACAGGAGTGAAGAATGCTGAGAGGACGTCTTCTTCTGAGTAGAGACTGATTTTGAGTATGTGGTGTTACAGACCACACTACAGTATGAGACTGCAGTGTGGTAGAAGATTGAGACTGTCTTCATATAGTAGTAACCATATAACTGAAAAATGCCCAGAGAACTGTGGAATAATACAATAATTTGCCGGAGGAGGGCAAATTATAACTTCAGGAGTAATTATTACTGATGAGGGCCAATGTCCAGGTGCTTAGCAATAGTTCAGGTACTGTACTTCAATCAATCAAAATGTACTTCAATCAATCAAATCTTTATTTATTCAGGCGATCATCATTGAGCAAGGCTCATTTACAAGATGGACCTGATAAGGTCGAGGTTCGAGTTGGTGCACAACAATTACATCACATACTTATGAGACAGTTATACATACAGAAACAAGAAAATGTTATTTATAACACAATAATATACAGAGAATTCACATGCTAAAGCTTGGCAAGAGAAAGTTAAACTAACATCTACAATATGTACAATACATATATATCACAATGAGGGCCATGACAGTCACTCACATAATGAGTACAAGGATGGTGAAGGGAATATTGGGTGCCTATACTGCTCACGGTGTCTGGCTGGAAGGAATATGCCATATGTGATTGGAATAAGGTTTTGTGGGATGACTATTCTATCTCTACAGGTAGCAACTGCATTTCTCTGTGAAGAAGGCTGTACAGTGCTGCTTGAAGGATGTAAATGGAATGATAATGGACAGTTTTAGGGATTTTGTAGGGTGTTCCATGCTATGGCTAGAGAGTAGCTGATTGCTGCCCTCCTATTTTGGTGCTGACTTTGGGCAATTTGAGCAGGATGATATTGTTGCTTCTTAGGGCATAGGAGCTGGGAGTGGTCAGGTTGAAGCAGTCCAGGATATAGCTTGGGAGTTTTTTTGATAAAGCTTTGTAGATCCATAGAGCTGCATTTCTGCTCCTCCTGACATGAAGGGAAACCCATCCAACTGAATCATGGAGAGAACAATGGTGAGTATTATATGGCAGGTCTGTAATGAACCTTATTGCTCTATGGTATAAGGTATCCAACTTTTGAAGGTAGGGAGTGGAGCAGTGACTATAGAGGAAGTCTGCATAGTCAATGACTGATAGAAAGATGGCCTGGACTAATCTCATCTTTGAACCTCTATTAAGGAAGGGTTTTAATCTGTAGAGGAGGCCAAGCCTTAGGCGAAGCTTTTTCAGCAGTTGTTCTAGATGCTGAGTAAAGTCAAGTCTGTTGTCAATCCACACACCTAGGTATTTGAAATTTTCAACATACTCCAGATTTTCTCCAAGTATAGTGCATATCTGGGGGAGACTGATTGAAGAGGATGTGTTGGTGGAGTTTTGGATTGTGAACATCATTGCTTTGGTTTTCTTTGCATTTAGCAGAAGCTTTTTCTCGAGAAGCTGATGTTGTAACAGGGAGAATTCTGCTTGTAGGATTTCATGAGCAACTTTAGGTGAAGGGTTGTTGACATACAGTACAGTGTCATCAGCAAAGAGATGTACTGAGGACTTGTTAAGGGTTGAGTCAATTTTATTTATATAAATGGCAAAAAGGATAGGACCCAGAATAGAGCCTTGGGGGACTCCTCTTGACAGTGGTCTTAATGGTGAGAGGTTACCTTCAGCTTTTACCTGCTGTGATCTACCGGAGAGGTAGCATCTGAACCACTTAAGGGAGGATGGATCTAGGCCAATGGAGTGTAGGGATGAGAGTAGCAGTTCATGGTCCACAGTGTCGAATGCTTTGCTCAGGTCCAGTAATACTGCACAGACATTGTTCTTTTTATCCAGTTCGGTTTGCCAATCATTGGTGACCTTGGCTAATGCAGTGATAGTGCTATGTTTGGCCCTGAATCCAGATTGAGCTGGATTTAATAGATTAGCATTGTCCAGATATTCCCTTAACTGAATATTCACTAATTTCTCCAGCATCTTGGATAACACATGTAGGATGGAAATGGGCCTGTAGTTATTAAGATCCATAGGGTCCCCTGATTTTAGAAGGGGGAAACTGTACTTAGGACAATAGTTCAGGTACTTAGGACAATAGTTCAGGTACTGTACTTAGGACAATAGTTCAGGTACTTAGGGCAATAGTTCAGGTACTGTACTTAGGACAATAGTTCAGGTACTTAGGGCAATAGTTCAGGTACTTAGGACAATAGTTCAGGTACTTAGGGCAATAGTTCAGGTACTTAGAGCAATAGCCATGGCATAAGTAGTACAGTAGTTTCACAGTATAGGCAAATCGAACACTCTTAAATGAACCCGTCTCTAAATGTAGGGTCTTCTTGAATAGGATCTCTTTCTGGACGTCGTGGCTAAGGCCTCCCTTTAGCACCACTAGGCTGGCTTGCCCTATTCCGCTAGGCCAAGGCCTCCCTGTAGTACCACTAGGCTGGCTTGCCCTATTCCGCTAGGCCAGGGCCTCCCTATAGTACCACTAGGCTGGCTTGCCCTATTCTGCTAGGCCGGGTCCTCCTTATAGTACCACTATGCTGGCTTGCCCTATTCCGCTAGACCGGGGCCTCCCTATAGTACCACTAGGCTGGCTTTCCCTATTCCGCTAAGCTGGGGCCTCCCTATAGTACCACTAGGCTGGCTTGCCCTATTCTGCTGGGCCTGGGCCTCCCTATAGTACCACTAGGATGGCTTGCCCTATTCTACTAGGCCGGGGCCTCCCTATAATACCACTAGGCTGGCTTGCCCTATTCTGCTATGCGGGGGCCTCCCAATAGTACCAAGCTTTACCTCAGGCCTAATGCCCTACGTGTACCTCGGGCCTGACACGCTACCAAAACTTGGGCCTGGTGCCCCACTTTATCTTGGGCCTGGTGCCCTACTTTACATTGGGGCTGGTGCCCCACTTGATATTGGGCCTGGTAGCCCACTTTGCATTGGGCCTGGTGCCCCTCTTTATAATGGGCCTGGTGCCCCACCTTGTATTGGGCCTGGTGCCCCTCTCTATAATGGGCCTGAATTGCCCCTTTAAATCTCAATATGGCCAAAGTGGCAAGGCCCCTTTAAATCTCTTTAGCTCACTGAGAGCTGCTGCCACTCAATCTCTCTGCTCCTCCTTCGGACCAGCCCCCTCTTTGAATATTTATGAGGCCTTGATTTGGCCTTACTTCCAAGCCCCTCCTGTGGGCGTCACTAATACCGCCTCCCTCGTGAATATTTAAATTAAGGGTCCTAGTGACCCGATACCCCTGCAGCGCATGGCCGCCTTTCTATGCACCTACTGTGCTCTAGGCAGGAAACACAGCTTCTGTTGAACAGGCAGTCAGCACTCTTCTAGTGCTGCTGCCAACTCACTGCTCCTCCGTCTTCTGGAGGTTGCTGTGCTGTTGGGAGGCGGGAGGGATGCTGGCAGTGGGAGGGAGTATAGAGGCAGCTGGGGGATGACTAGGGGGGCCTTGGCAGGCCAACAGGGGGAGCGACGATGCGGCGCTTCAGTGTCGCTGACATGGGACCGGAAATTAAACTAATAAACAACTGGGGGGAGGGTAAAATAATAAAACGACAGGGCTGTTAAGCCCAACGCCAGGCAAACGGACGTCTTACTTCTTCGTGGTGCCCCGATGGCTCCGCGGACCGTGGAACAAAGCAGAGCAGGAAGTCTTCAGGCAGGGGAGGCAGCACAGAACCACAGCAAGCCCAGAGGGATGGCTTCAACAAGGTAAGCCCTAAACTGTCCCTTGACTTCTGTGTCCTGTCTTCTCTACCACTGCCCTGGATCAACTGACTAACAGAAGAGTTATTTTTTAAACTTGAAACCCCCCAGGGTTCTAGATTGGCTGGAGTGGAATGCTTTGCATGAGCCACTCAGCACAGCATTCCATCCAGGCCATTGTGACATATTTTGCTGTTTAAATCTGCTTTTTGACCATACTGTAAAGTGCACAGGGCACTTTTCTGCATTATTTTACAGTTTCTCATTATAAGGAGGTGAATATTTATTTTCGGGGGCCCCTTAACATAGTATCCTGCTGCCTACATCTACAGCAGGTACCCTGAGCACCTGTGAACCCCTAATTTATTTATTTATTTTCAGCTTTCTGGGATGCCCCAACTTTGGGGCATTACAGATTCGGGCCCGCCTAAAAATACATGTCCCCATGTATTCCCTTAACAGTTTTATAAAATCTATCATTTTAACAACTTCTAAAATCTTGCTTAACACTCTATGAAGTCTTACGTTATTAAAACACTCTTAAATTCTCTAAAATATTCTTAAAACATCTACTATACTGTAAATTTTGTTTTGAAGATTTACCCTAAAGTGACTGTGTCTGGGAAATTACTTGGATTAGATCTACCTGTTGTATCAAGATACGCATTGAGAAGCTTCTGTGATATACCTTCTAGGAGGGATACCTGCGTTCGATCTTTGGGATCTGTGGGGTTGGAAATCAGCAGGTTCTTGAACAATACGTTCTCTTTCCAGGACATCCGGTATTTCCAGAGCTATCACTGGTACACAATTCGAATGGTCATGGGAATGCATATACGAAGTACGGGTCCAAGGTTCTGTACACCAACTGGTTGGCGATTCTAGTTCCTACATTTTGTCTTTTGTGGACTCCTGCCTCTCTTTTGGCTTAGGACCGTCCTGTTCTTTAACGATCACAGTGTCTCTGAAAGTGCAAGCTTTTAGGAGATTTCGATGAACAATCTTGGTACCATGTCCAAATTCCTGTTGGATCTTGTATACCGGTAGTTCAGGATAAGGTATCTCAATAATATAATAAGGTTCTGGTTTCCACTTTGAAGACAGTTTGCTGCATTTTTGGTTCTTCTTCAACATTACTCTTTCTCCAACAAGTAAAGGTGTAGCTTTGGCCTTGATATCATAGTTTGCTTTCTGCTTTTGCCGTGCTTGCTCCATGTGTCTACCAACAATTTTTCCAGCTTCCTGCAACTGTTGATTATGTTCTTGGACCTAATTTGTCACTGGCTTATTTCCTTTAGTTTCCTCTTGTGGTACTTCCAGTACAAAGTCTATCAGAAGTCTTCCGTGTCATCCAAACATTAAATAATGAGGTGTATAACCCGTGGAGCAATGAATAGTATTGTTATAAAGATATGTGAGTTCAGGAAGTAAAGCTGGCCAGAAGGGACGTTTATATTCTGGTAGAGCTTGCAACATTTCTAGGAGAATCTGATTTGTTCTTTCGCAAGTCCATTACCTTGGGGATGGTAAGCAGTAGTTTTTAACTTATGGCTTCCATACAGGGCGCAAAGTTCATGAAAGAGTTGAGATTCGAAAGACGTTCCTTGATCCGTGAGGATTTTTGTAGGAGATCCGTAAGGTCGTACAAAACATCTCATAAAGGTTTCAGCAGTAGTTCGAGCAGATAGGTCTTTTACTGTGCTTGCAACTACGAATTTGGAAAAGTGATCCACCATAGTGAGGATATAAATGTGTCCATTTGTGCTAGAGTCTAACTTCAAATGATCAAGAGCAACTAGTTGCAATGGTGCGTTACTATTGGATGAGAGGAGCTCTCTGATTCACCTTCTCCTTGCGCTTTAAGTTACATGCTGGATATTCCTCACACCATTTTATTATATCGTTTCGCATTTCTATCCAGTAAAATCTCCTTCTGATAATAGCTTCAGTTTTCTTGTGACCAAAATGTCCTGAATTATCATGGTACTCCTGTAACACTACGGAAGCACTGGTCTTTGGAACTATGATCTGAGTTACTTCTATGTGTATGGTAGGATCTCTACTTTTCTTAACCAGATGATAATCTTCTATGGTCAGATGAGTTCTGTGTCTCCAAAGTTTCATGATTTCTGTGTTCAACTTCTTTCTTTCTCTTTGGGTCATGCATTTCTGTTGAGCAACTAGAGCTTTTACTTGGCGAACTATAGGGTCTTGGCTTTGTAGTTTTACCCATAGGTTCTTTTGGTTCGCAATCATGTCATCCACTTCTGGTTGACTTTCCACTTTAAACTTGGGAGCAATTTGACAACATGCCTGTATAATCTCAGGTAGTACCTGCAGAAAAGGTGGCATTTCTATGTTTTCCAGCAGGGTATCATCTATTTCTGATTCTCCCTGTCTAGGCCTCCAGGACAAGGCATCAGCATTCACATTAGCTTTACCAGAGTGATATTTTAAGGAGAATTGGTAATTCGCGAGTTGAGAGGTCCACCTTTGCTCGAGGGCTTCTAGCTTTGCAGTATTCAAGTGTGCTAAATGATTATTATCCATGAAAACCGTGAAAGGGGTGGCAGCTAAATATTGCCAGAATTTCTCAGTGATAGCCCAGACTAGCACTAAAAATTCAAGTTTGAAAGAGCTATAGTGGGCGTCGTTCCACTCGGAACCTCTTAATCCTCTACTTGCATAGGCTATTACTCTTTCCACACCATTCTGTTCTTGTGCAAGTACCGCACCCAACCCTTTGTTGCTGGCATCGGTATACAACAGAAAAGGTTTCGCATAATATGGATACGCCAATACAGGAGCTTCAGTTAGTATCTTGTTTAATTGATCGAATGCCTCTTGTTGCTCAGTACTCCATGTAACCAGGTGATTCTTTGGGACTCGACCTTCTGCTGAACCTCTTAAAAGTTTGTGTAAAGGCACAGCAATTTTGGAGAAGTTCTTGATAAATCTTCGATAATATCCAACAAATCCCATAAATTTTCGGACCTCTCTAATGGTAGTAGGAACAGGCCATTTCTTTACTGCTTTGATCTTCTCTGGGTCTGGCATCACTTCATCCACGGAGACTATATGTTCCAGATAACTCACTTTAGTCTGCAACAGGTGACATTTAGAGGGTTTTATTTTCAGACTGTATTGGATCAATTTTTGGAACACTTTGTCCAGGTGACGCAAATGATCTTTGTGAGTTTTTGAATATACAATGATATCATCTAAATATAACAACAGGGTATCGAAATTCCGGCTTCCAAGACAATGTTCAACCAGTCTTTGAAAAGTTCCCGGTGCATTACACAATCCAAAAGGCATCCTGGTGAATTCAAAGAGACCCATGGGGGTAATAAAGGCTGTTTTCTCTTGATCCTTTGACGCCATAGGAACTTGCCAATATCTGCTGGTCAAATCCAGAGTGGAGAATACGGCTGCTGATTGAAGGGCTGTGAGAGAATCTTCTATCCTAGGCAAAGGATACGCATCCTTATGGGTGATGGCATTTAATTTGCGGTAATCCACACAGAATCGAATCTTACCATCCTTCTTCTTTACCAGAACAATTGGCGCTGCCCAAGGGCTGTGACTTTCTTTTATCACATCAGCCTCTTTCATTTCTTTAATCATTTCTTTTACTTGCTGGTACATGGCTGGTGGAATAGGCCTAAATCGTTCTCTGATAGGCGGATGTCCATGGGTACTGATGTGATGTTGTACCCCACGAGCTAATCCAAAATCTAAGGGGTGTTGGCTAAAAGCTTCCTTCTGGTGTAAAACCACTTTCAAAACATCAGCTCTTTGCTTCATGGTGGTCTTCAGATTGTCTACTTTAATCTCTTTGGTCCATTCTGGTATCTGGTCACTTTCTATCCCATCTTCAGGCACTTTCTCTATCTCTCCCCCAGCTTCGATAATGTCCTGTAAACACACCATGTGGATCTGAGCAACTGGCTGGTTTCGGTACAGTTGTACATCATGAGTCCCATAATTCAGCACTCGGACTGGTATCCAACCTCTGATCACCGTAGCTACACTCTGAGCTACTATTATCAGCTCTTCCTTGTCCATTGGGTAAGGTTCCACTAGGGCATCATAATCTTGACCCCTCGGGCCCACCTTTTCTTTGCACCAAAGAGTGGTTTCGATGCCTGGCTTCAATGTTACTCGTCTAGCATCTGTCACTCTTACTTTACCGATTTCACCCTCAGCATTAGCGAATCGTTGATGGCATTACAAGTTGTAGATAGTTTGTTGCAGGGCATGTTTCTCCATTCAGGATGTGTTTGGCTTGTTGCTGGAGGATGCTCACTAATTCACTGAAGCAATTTTGGAGAACATTCATCCCTAGAATTAGTGGTGGCAGTTGATCACTCTCAATGTCGCTCATAATGATGCCTGTGTTGCATTGAATGTTCTTTCCTAGCTGTACATCGGCTTCTAGATAGCCTAAATATGGTACTTTGTCACCGTTGCTCGCTGTTAACTTTACCCATGATCTAGGAGGTGGCTTCAGATCATTAGGTGTCCAATATCTCCAGAACTCTCATCCTTGCAATATGGTAACCTGTGATCCGGTGTCTAACAATGCCATAAGCTTGATGCCATCGACCTTGACTGGTATCATCGGGCTTCTACCAATGAAACACGACTGCTCTAGTGGGACTGCTGGACCTGATCAGCTGCTCTTCGAAGGTCGGTCCTCACCCCTGAAGAATTTCTGTTTAAATTTAGGGTGTTATTTACTGGCTGACAACATCTTCTTTCTATATGGCCACTAACACCACACCGGCGACATATGGGCCTTCCTTGGCTATCAAACTGATCTGTGGAGCGTCTCCCTTCACTCCTTCTTGAGTGGTTCATTTGGTCATGCTTCCTTTCTTTCCCTGATGGAACAAAGCTTCTCTCATTCTTCCAACCAGCTTTCCAACTTTGCATTTCCTTATACATCTCTGCCATCTGGTTGGTCAGTGTAGCAATATGCTCAGTCAGCTCCGAGTGTTGTCTAGCGCCAGTCTGTACAGAACAGATCGGTGTCTGTATCTTTGGTTCATGTATCTGCTCATGTTCTGAATGCCGGCTCGGGTAGGCAACAGCTTCTCTTCCCGGTTCTTGTCTTTGTAAGGACATTTCCTCTGGCTGGAGTCTTGATTGCCAAGAATGGTCTTCTTTCCATCCTTTTGTAGTGTAGGTTGGCCATTGAGTTCCATAGAGGTTGCCATTTGGGGATATGCCGGAGCCTTCTCTCTGGAGTGTCCCAAACCAAACATTCGAATTGCTTTCTCCTTAAAATCCAGAAAGTCGACTTCAGGGTTTTGTAAATGCAGCATGCGTAGTTCTCTCCTCAGGGCCTCACTTTGCACTCCTTCAACAAACTTTTCGACTAGTACTCGATCTGCATCTCGGACCTCTGCTGCATCTACTCTCTCTATCGCTCGTAACAGCTCTTGCAGACTCAGTACAAACTCCCTCAGGGTCTCTTGAGGCTTCTGGGTACGTGAAAAGAACTTCATTTTGAGGTCAGACACGGTCCTAGCATAGAAGATCTGCTGTAGCCTCTGGAGTATCTGGTCCGCTGTGGCTTTTGCTCCACTCGGCCAGGACTGGACCTTTCGGTGGGCAGCTCCCTTTAGTTGCCCAATTAAAATTTCGACTTTCCATTGCTCAGGGATCTGAAACAGCCGAAACATGGCCTGCATCTTTGAACGGAATTCCCCCAGGTTGCTGGTTCCATCCCCATCTTTTTCTCCAGAAAACTGTGGAAGCCATGGCGTTCTGAAGTTATACGGCATGGTTAGTAGAGATGGTGGGATATTCTCTTTAGGTCCATCTCAGTCTCCTCCAGCCGACTCTCTATCTCCCCCAGACAATCCACTACTACACCCTGGCTCTATCTGTGCTTCTTACTAAGCCACTCCTACTTTGGACTCCTCAGATAAATAATTATTGTTATCCTGCCGACTACGCCAAAAATGTTATTGTTCTAGCCCTGATGTAATGGTCTAGAGGTGCTCTGTGGAGTGCTTTACTCTAAAGGTGGTGAAAAGAGATGAGCGAGGCACCAAGGTCCAAATTATGTGGATAGGATAACCGTTACCCAGACAAGGAAAGGCAGGAGTCAATCTAGTGCTTCAATGCCCGCAGGACGTTTATTTTGTACCAAGGGTAGAGAGACACAGTCACAAGAAGGAGGAGGGGTTGCCCAAGAACAATAGGGCAATCAACAGGGAAATACTTTATCTACAACTACTAAGATTATTACCACAAGAATAGACTATAGGCCTACTGCCACTCTTATTCTGAAATTATTCTACACTTTGATACTCTTAGATGAGGATCAGGTAACATAAGCCACTCAAAACTGTACCAGGGTAATCATCACCACACATTTCCATCAGAGTCTATATGTTACAAGAGTCCAGAGATCTGGCATCTTCGTGTACACCGTCGTTCTTCATTGGTAGCTACAAGGGAAATAAAACAGAACTGTAGAACCCTAATCACAATTCCCAGCAATGACCTAGTTAAGGCCACTGGGATGGTGAGAGGTTTGGTAAACAGACCATATGTTTCTTTGGCAAAAGTCCACTCTCTCCAAGGCTGCCAGAATGTAGAACCAGAGCAACTGGTTCCTGAGATAACACACTGAAAACAAATGGTTCCTCAGCCAAAACCCACTTCCAGGGTCGCCAAGGATGAAGATAGATCAAGATCTGCGTGGCGATGAATCCAATGGAGGACTACCATGACCTGACTGATGCTGCGGCACTCCAAGGGCCCGCTAAATTTGAAAGGAACTCTGACAGGACCAGGAACCATAAGAATCTGAAGAGATGATGGTTGACTCTGCAATCCTAGGATCAGGAACTAACACAAAACAAAGAAACGGTGGATGCGTCCCGTACTGGGCTTCGATGGACTCGACTTTCGGCGAACGACCAGGAGGGGCGCAGACTAGGTTCTCCAGGATGAGCTCACTCTTCTGTAGAGGGCGACCAACTTCGGGACATCTGGAACAGGAACCATATGGAATGACACTGGCACGGCTGTCATGATGCATTTTGGTGGACGTACTTTCAAGCTGTGAAAAACAAGAAACAGGAGGTACGACTTGTACGACTGGCGATGGACTCGACTTCGGCGGATGACACTGATGGATGGGATGAGCTGATGGATGATCCCACAGGAGTGAAGAATGCTGAGAGGACATCTTCTTCTGAGTAGAGACTGATTCTGAGTACGTGGTGTTACAGGCCACACTATGGAACTGCAGTGTGGTAGAAGATTGAGACTGTCTTCATACAATAGTAACCATATAACTGAAAAATGCCCAGAGAACTGTGGAATAATACAGTAATTTGCTGGCGGAGAGCAAATTATAACTTCAGGAGTAATTATTACTGATGAGGGCCAATATCCAGGTGCTTAGCAATAGTTCAGGTACTGTACTTAGGACAATAGTTCAGTTACTTAGGACAATAGTTCAGGTACTTAGGGCAATAGTTCAGGTACTTAGGGCAATACATAAGTAGTACAGTAGTTACAGTAGTTTCACAGTATAGGCAAATTGAACACTCTTAAATGAACCTCTGTTTCTAAATGTAGGGTCTTCCTGAATAGGATCTCTTTCTGGACGTCATGGCTAAGGCCTCCCTTTAGCACCACTAGGCTGGCTTGCCCTATTCTGCTAGGCCAAGGCCTCCCTGTAGTACCACTAGGCTGGCTTGCCCTATTCCGCTAGGCTGGGGCCTCCCTATAGTACCACTAGGCTGGCTTGCCCTATTCCGCTAGGCCGGGGCCTCCCTATAGTACAATTAGGCTGGCTTGCCCTATTCCGCTAGGCTGGGGCCTCCCTATAGTACCACTAGGCTGGCTTGCCCTATTCCGCTGGGCCAGGGCCGCCCCATAGTACCACTAGGCTGGCTTGCCCTATTCTGCTAGGCCGGGGCCTCCCTATAGTACCACTAGGCTGGCTTGCCCTATTCTGCTAGACGGGGCCTCCCTATAGTACCAAGCTTTACCTTGGGCCTAATGCCCTACATTTACCTCGGGCCTGACGCCCTACCAAAACTTGGGCCTAGTGCCCCACTTTATCTTGGGCCTGGTGCCCCACTTTACATTGGGCCTGGTGCCCCACTTAATATTGGGCCTGGTGCCCCACCTTGTATTGGGCCTGGTGCCCCTCTCTATAATGGGCCTGAATTGCCCCTTTAAATCTCAGTATGGCCAAAGTGGCAGGGCCCCTTTAAATCTCTTTAGCTCACTGAGAGCTGCTGCCACTCAATCTCTCTGCTTCTCCTTCAGACCAGCCCCCTCTTTGAATATTTATGAGGCCTTGATTTGGCCTTACTTCCAAGCCCCTCCTGTGGGCGTTGCTAACCCCGCCTCCCTTGTGAATATTTAAATTTAGAGTCCTAGCGACCCGATGCTCCTGCGGCGCTCGGCCACCTTTCTATGCGCCTACTGTGCTCTAGGCAGGAAACACAGCCTCTGTTGAACAGGTGGTCAGCACTCTTCTAGTGCTGCTGCCGACTCACTGCTCCGCCGTCTTCTGGAGGTTGCTGTGCTGCTGGGAGGCGGGAGGGATGCTGGCAGTGGGAGGGAGTATAGAGGTGGCTGGGGGCGACTAGGGGCCTTGGCAGGCCGACAGGGAGAGCGACGATCGTGCTTCAGTGCACTCTACATGGGACTGAAAATTAAAGTAATAAACAACTGGGGAGGTAAAATAATAAAGCGATGGGGCTGTTAGCCTAACCCCAGGCAAATGGACGCTTTTGATTTCTGTGCCTCATGGCACCGTAGACCATGAAATGAAGCAGAGCTGGAGAGTCTTCAGGCAGGGGAGGCAGCACAGGACTACAGCAAGCCCAGAGGGATGGCTTCAACAAGGTAAGCCCTAAACTGTCCCTTGACTTCTGTGTCCTGTCTCCTCTACCACTGCCCAGGATCAACTGACTAACAGAAGAATTATTTTTTAAACTTGAAACCCCCCAGGGTTCTAGATTGGTTGGAGTGGAATGCTGTGCATGAGCCACTCAGCACAGCATTCCATCCAGGCGATTGTGACATATTTTGCTTTTTAAATCTGCTTTTTGACCATACTGTAAAGTGCACAGGGCACTTTTCTGCATTATTTTACAGTTTCTCATTATAAAGAGGTGAATCTTTATTTTCGGGGGCCCCTTAACATAGTATCCTGCTGCCTACATCTACAGCAGGTACCCTGAGCACCTGTGAACCCCTAATTTATTTATTTATTTTCAGCTTTCTGGGATGCCCCAACTTTGGGGCATTACACACACTTTTCACATCTCTTGCTAATGCCATTAGCCTTCTTCGGTTCTTCTTTTTTTTTTTACTTTTTATTTATAACTGCCTACTCTAGTTCTGACTGTGTTTTAAAATGAGTCATTTTTTTTTCTTTCTTCTAGGTCATCCTCTCTAAATCACAGTACACAAATATCAATGTGAGAGATCACATCAGTCACAATCTTGGACAATGACTACCCAATCTGTTCGCATCCTTTCCTTCTTCTTACTCTGGGTTCTCCTCCCCTGGACTAGATGGCAGGCAGTACTGAGAGCTCCCCCAGCTGTAACAATGTTTACTGTCTCTTGTCTCTTCTATTGGCTGAAGGCTGACAACCTCTGATAACCCTCTTGGAGTGCCAGGTGGAAGCCAGGGTATGGGGCATGGCCCCAAGGATACCCTCTGTGTCTGGGGGCATTCTGTTAGGTTGCTTGCTGGAGATCTTACCTGTATAATCACTCAGTAATTCCCAAATATACACAACTTTCAATTTTTTTCTTCCCTTTACTTCTGAGGGAGCTTTACTCAGGATAACTGTGGGTGCAGGAATAAACACTCTGGATGTGATTAATGTTGTTGTCATGTTTACTAACATATTTTCAGTTACACACTCAGGAACATCGTCCCCAAAATGCTCTTCTTGTCAGCATACTAAAGCAGGATAAATTCTGACCTCAGACATAAGTCAGAATCTAAGGGTCCTTTACATATAAGTTGTGCCCTTTTTTACACACAGAGAGCCCATGACTCCTATTATTCCTTACAATTCAGTAGGTGAGGTTATACCTTAGGTCAGAGCCTCTCTACTCTGCAGTCTGAATTTATCAGATTTCTCATCTTGTTATACACTGTAGGTTATACTCATTTTCACACTTACCAAGTCACCTGGTATGCAGGAGACAGCCCTGCTGTAGTCACATTCACTTAGACATAACTAGGTAAAGGCCACCCCCTCTCTGGGCACCTTTCATCAACTGGATTGTTACTCCCACTGGTTGGTATACTGGTCATCAGTTTGGTTGCACATACCTCAGACTGCACACCAGCAGTAGCTTGCAATCTCCCCGGACCCTCTGCCTGAAACAGAATCTATGATTCACATCCCAGCTTGGGATTCCCCAAAGCAGTAGCAGGCATATTATTCTTCCTGTATCTATAACTCAGCATTTGCCTACAGACTCTCACCATCTTCAGCAATACTGGCAGCTTCACCCTTGGGAGCAGGACCGATGTCACTCCCCACCCCAAAGAAGTAACACCTGCTTCGGTGACACCCTCTATGTGCTGCAAGACTACAAGGTTCTTCTGCTGAGGGGTAGACACTTAGGATACTCCTTTTTGCTGATCACTGACACTCACATCAAAATTAATGGCAAACAACTAAATAACCTCAGGCTTCAAAACTCCAGAATCTTCACCACTGTCATGGTGTCTGTCCCTGGAGATTACCAGATGACCAGACAGTAAGTTCTGATGCTGTCACACACACTCGATCCACAGGCAGCTGCCACTAGTGAGGGAACCCCTCTCTCGTTGGCTGGCCTTGCAAGCAACCTAAGGCAGGGGTGCCCCAGAGGCACACCTGTACCCTCCTATCACTATGCCATCTTGATATACATCTGTCAGCACCCCATAGCTGGTGCTGTAGCTGCACCCACTGGCTGTCAGTGACTCTATTGGTAGGCTCCATGGTGTGGCATTCTAGTAAATAAGCCCTCTCTCCGTACTGACAGGAGAGCGTTGTTTTAAAAGGGTTTTTAAGATAACTTGTTGATATAGATTTATGCTATGAAAAATATATAGTTTTGTGTATTTGTATCTTGTTATTATTCCTACTGTATGACCCTCAACCATATTATTAATTACAATAAAGGCAATGACTGTGATTGTCTTTCCGACTGTCTGTCTATCATATTCTTGCACAGAGCATAACGGGCCAGAACTCAGGTCATGAGAACAGAAAAAATTACATTCCATAGTCACATTAGCCATATATTAAAGTAAGTGTTCCTGGAAGTATATGTAATACTCTTCATATAAACACCTTTTGGCATGTTCTTTGAAACAGATAGTTTTAATGGCAACATTTTATATTTTTCAAACTAAGAAAGTGTTACATTCATGTATCAGGAGAAATAAAAAGGTAGATAAACTTTCAAATGTACATACCAATTCTTGTGTCATATGATCTATTCCTGATTTGCATTTTCAAAAACCCATGGGGCTGCAAAGACTCCCTTGCACTTGCACATCAAAGGCACCCACTGCTTTCAACAGAACTGAGATGTCTGTAACAACAGCTGGATTGAATTTGCTTGATCATTACACCGATTGAACCAGACATGGTTACACCAGTACAGAACTAGTCCAGGGTGTGGAAATGTTTTAAACCACAAAGCTTATTTTTAGTGAGGGCTTTTGTGGAAAACTGCCTTTGGATTACAATTCAGCATCCATTTATGTCACCTCTGCTCCAGGATGGCAGAGGGTCCTAGAGGGTGACTGTCAGGCCAGTCAGGTGTAGCTGTCTGAGAAGAGAGCCACAAGGGCTGTTGGACTTGAGATGGACTTAATTAAGTCAAATACATGTGCAACCACCAATCACCTGTTGAGTGACAGACCTTCAGTACTGTCTGAACTGATTGACAGTTCATGCAACCAATGAGAGCTGTGGATTCCCTAGTGAACTGCCAGGGCTATTCCAGATCCCCTTCAGTCTGAGTTTGGCTGCTGCTACACACACTGAGACATGATTGGTGTTGAGGGTCCGCTTGTGTTACAGAGACAAACTGCATGTCTGCCTTAGACATGCAATCAGGCGTAAGAAACAGAATTCCTGCCTACCAAAAGAGAAGTACTTGTGCTTCAAGTGCTGCATGAGTCTGAAGCTGAAAGCTGCAGCTTGCAAAGAGGCTTTTGCTAAGTTGCACTGCAGCTGGAGCCTGGATTGAGACTGCCTAATCAGCATGCCTGCCAGGCTCTAGTTATTGACACCCCCATGTGACTGGCTGCCTGGACGTGCTGGGTGTGATGGATTCACAGAGACTGCCACAGGAGAAGCTTCCCAGAGAGATTTAGCTACCAATCACTGGAGCCAAGAGAGTCTTGATCTGCATCAGATGGGAGAAGCAGCGAGAGGGAGAGACGAGAGTGAAAGTGACCACAGCCAGAGGGAATCACTGCAGACTGTGCTATCAACCCCTGCACAGTGAGGGAAATGCCTCGGTTTGAGAAACCATGAGTAAACTCAGGGATTGCCCTACAACTTGAAATCTGTAAAACAGTTGGAAACATTTAATGGTCTAGGCCATCTGGCCAGGAGTCACAAATACCTCACTGGAGGTTTAAAAGTCTTTTGGATTTGGAGCTTGATTTTTCTAAAGCATTGTTAGCCTTTTTATTTAAGTGTTCTGCCACCAGACAAGACAACCATATGCAACATCACTGTGTCTATACCATTTCCATGTCTAGATACCCACTGAAGCACATAGAGCTTCCTAGATAGAACTAAGGGTATTGCATTAGAATCATTACTAGTGAGAGTGCTGCCCTCAGTACACATGCCCTACTAAAAAAGTAACTGTACTGTGCATTAGTTGTGATGTTGAGATGAAACAGGGATTCCCCCACTGCAGACACCTACCAGACTGGAGTGCAACATGATACATGCAAGTAACAAAGAGTGGTACCAGCTTACTGTTAAGGGGAAGGTGCTCTTTCAAATTTAAGATCTTTGGAGCCAATGCTCCACAGCAAGCCAGAACACTGCCATCTTGTTCACCCTGACCTCCATCACTGCAGCAACAGGGGCTAGGGGTTGCATAATCAACCAATCAGGCTGCAGAGCCTGAAGATGAGCCACAAGGAGCTCCTGTGACACTGTAGGACAGAGGAATTTTGGGTGCAAATTGTGGGGCCAACCATCTGTTGTGATGAACTTCTAGCCTGGCCAACAATGATTAACAGCTGCAAGGACTAATGGGGAACTCACATTTCCCTATGAACAGAAGAGGCTGTGGTAGGACCCCATCAGTCATAGAAACATAGAAACATAGAATTTGATGGCAGATAAGGACCGCTTGGCCCACCCAGTCTGCCCATTTCCCTACCTACTGGATAAGCTGCAGATCCTAGTTAACCAGCAGCCTACTTCTTCCTACCCCCACCCCCCAGAACTGCCTTATGACTATCCCATGCATGCTTGAATTCCACCATTGATTTTGACTCCACAACCTCCTCCGGAAGGCCGTTCCATGCATCCACAACCCTCTCTGTGAAAAAATACTTCCTTAAATTACCTCTGAGCTGCCCCTGCTCTATCTTCAAATTGTGCCCTCTTGTTCTTGCACACCTCTTTTTTTGAAAGATGCTACCCTCTTGGACTTTGTTGATTCCCTTGAGGTACTTGAAAGTTTCTATCATGTCCCCCCTCTCCCTCCTTTCCTCGAGGCTATACATATTAGGCTCCTTAAGTCTCTCTTCATATGTCTTCCGGTGCAGACCCTGCACCATTTTAGTTGCCCTCCTCTGGACAGCTTCCATCCTGTCTATGTCTTTCCGAGATTAGGTCTCCAGAACTGCACACAGTACTCCAGATAGGGTCTCACCAGCTGTCTGTACAGAGGGATACATCCTCTGTTTTCTACTGGTGATGCCTCTCCTATGCATCCCAGTATCCCCCAGCCTCCTTGCTGCCCTCTCACATTGCTTGCCCATCTTTAGGTCATCTGATATGACTACCCCAGGTCCCTCTCCATTTTTGTTGTTGTTAGTATCTCACCCCCATTATGTACTCTTCCCTGGTTTTTGTTTCCAAGTGCATTACCTTGCACTTCTTAGCATTGAATCTAAGCTGCCATACATTTGACCATTCCTCTAACTCGCCAAGTCCCTTCTCATCCTTTCCACCCCACCCTGTGCATCAACTCTGTTGCAGATCTTAGTGTCATCTGCAAAGAGACATACTTTCCTTCCAGTCCTTCTGCAATGTCGCTTATAAAGACATTGAAGAGGACCGGGTCCTATACTGAACCCCCGCGGTACCCCACTCAGTAACCCTCCTTTCTTCTGAGGGACCCATTTACTATTACTCTGTGTCCTATTCTCCAGCCAATTCTTTACCCAGGCTGTCATCTTGGGACCCACACCCAGGCTGGCTAACTTGTATATTAATCTTTTGTGTGGGACTATGTCAAATGCCTTACTAAAGTCTAGGTAGGCCATGTCCACAGCCCTCCCTGATCTACTACTTTGGTCACCCAGTCAAAGAAATCTATCAGATTCGTCTGGCATGACCTTCCCGCTGTGAATCCATGCTGCCTAGGGTCCTGTGCCCCTCTGGCCTCTGGATACTCGACAATTCTTTCCTTTAGAAGTGATTCCATTATTTTCCTTATCACTGAGGTTAAACTAACAGGTCTATAGTTTCCTGCTTCTGCCTTGCTCCCACTTTTGTGAAGGGGAATCACATCTGCCCTCCTCCAGTCCTCGGGCACCACCCCATCCTCCCATGATTTGTTAAAAGGGTAGTCAGTGGTGTCACTAGTTCTACCCTTAGTTCTTTTAGAATTCTGGGATGAATCCCATCAGGCCCCATTGCTTTGTCCACCTTCAGTTTTAAGAGTTCTTTCAGAACCCTTTCTTCTGTAAATGGGCCGGTATCAACTTCTGTATCCAGCGTGTTACTACTGTTTGTTTTATGTACCTCCCCTTCCTTTGTAAATACTGAGCAAAATATTTGTTTAGTATCTCTGCCTTTCACAGTCTCCTCTGCCCACCCTCCCACCCCTTTATTAAGCCTCACTTTCCCTCCCTTGGTCTTCTTCACCCCTGATGTACCTATAAAGGTTTTATCCCCTTCTTAACTGAGTTGGCTATCTTTTCTCGGTTTGGGCCTTTGCTGTTCTGACTGCCTCTCTCAGCTTCCTTTTGCTTTAACTGATACAGTTCTCTGTCCTGCTCCTTCTGCGATTCCTTGTACTTCCTGAATGCTTTCTTTTCTCTTGAACCTTCACTGCCACTTCCTTTGAGAACCATAGTGGTTTCTTACATCGCCTTGTTTTGTTTATTTGCTTCACACAAAGGCTCGTTACCTCTGTGATGGCAGTTTTATTATTCCCCATTGTTCTTCCACCCTCCTTCCTGCCCATTTGCTAGTGCATTCCTTAGGCACTCACCCATTTTGGCAAAGTCAGCCCTCCTAAAGTCCAGTACTTTTGTCTTTGTATGGCTTGACTCTATTGCTGTGTTTATTGTGAACCATACTGTTCGATGGCTGTGTTCCCAGATGGCTACCCACTTCTACATCTGTAATCCTCTCTCCATCTCCATTTGAGAGAATCAAGTCTATTGCTCCCTCTCGAATGGGCTCCAGTACTAGTTGTCTAAGGCATGCCCCCTGTAGGGCATCTAGAATAACTGCACTCTTCGAAGTGGCAGCTGCAATGGCACTCCAGTTAACATCCGGCATATTCAGATCACCCATCAGCAATATCTCCCCTTTTTCTGCCATTCTAAGTATACTTTCTATCATTTCCCTGTCCATTTCCTCCCCCTGAGAAGGGGGTCTGTATATAACCCCTGTGCATATTGTGGTACCATTGCCTGCTTGTAACATCTGCATGTAACTACAGTGAGAGGGCGAAGCAGACTGGCAACTGTGAGAGCTGCTGGATAAGACAAGCCCCGCATCTGCCTAAGAGAGAAGTAAATGAGAAATATAGCAAGAATATCACCTGTTGCTGCTACTGGAGGTCATTTTGTGCTAACCTAGCATGAAAGCATAAGCTGCAGGCTGCAGGTGAGTGAGCAGTTTTGCTTTGCTGCAGCTGAGCCTGAAGCTAAACTGGGAACCCAGTTCATCTAGGAAGCCACCTTGCCAGTACCACAGCCTGGTACTGTTTATCACAACACATTAAGGACTGTATGCCAGGACATGATATGTGGGGTGGTTAGGATCAATTCTCACCAGAAGAGCTGCCTGTGGATGGAAAGGAGGTGAGAGAGAGAGAGAGAGAGAGAGAGAGAGAAAGAGAGAGAGAGAGCGAGAGAGAGAGAGAGAATTGTGTGCTGAATGTGAAGGCCAGGAGTGGCCTGACTGGACCAGAAACAACAGCCATCTGTCAGCTGACATCCTGCGCTATGTCACGAAGGAATGAGTGCAAAACCAGTCAGAGAGGGACTTGCTGTTAACTGCACCATCATTCTGGCACACTGAGGAAGATCCCATAGTCTGGAAGAACCATGAACAAACTCGGGGCTTGTGCTGTACCCACCACCTTTGTATATTATAGTTGAAAAGAATTTGCTGGACTTGGCCATCTGGCCAGTATTTACAAATGCCTCAGTTCAGGTTTGAAAGCTTTCAGGATTGGGGATTTAATATAAAGCTGTGCTTCATTTGTTAAGTGCACCATTGCAGGCCAACTGCATGCAATGTAATTGGGCCGACACCGTTCCATGGCTGGGCACCTAGTGAAGCATCAGGAGCTCTGAGTTATTTAAGGGTTATTACTAGATCCAGTAGGGAGAGGGTAGTGCCCACCACTACAGCTGGGAAGTAGCAACTGCAGTACTATACAGATGTGGTGTTGGGGTGGGCCACTTTGTTATGGGCTGAGACAAGAAAGGCAGTGAAAGCTCAGCCCAGGTACAAATATTTATTTTGGCTTTACTTAGGACTAGTGCAGTCTGCAAAATATCGGAAAAACTGATTAAACATGAAATCATCACCTGGGCCAAACAAGAGAATCTGCTTGAGAATAGTCAGCAAGGGTTCAGGAAAAAGAGGTCATGCCATACCAATTGTCTTACATTCATGAGTAGAGTAACATCGGAAATAAATAGAGGCAATCCAGTGGATATGGTCTATTGAGGTCTGAGGACAGCCCTTGACATCTAGTTGAAAAACTGGAACTATTGGGATTAGATATCTTGCTTTGGAAATGGAGAGTAAGCTGGTTGAGTGACAGGAAGCAGAGATTATGAAAAAAGGTCCAGCTTCCCATACGATGCACAGGGGAAACACCAGAACTCACCCAACAACTATCACACCAAAATCTGGCCAATTGAAAATCATGTGCACAAATGCTCGCAGTCTGGGAAACAAGATCTCAGACCTGAAGGCAATAAAGACAGAGGCTAAACTGGACATAGTAGCAATTAGCGAGATGTGGTTTACCAGTAACCACACTTGGGAGACTTCAGTACCTGGCTATGTACTGTTCAGAAGAGACTGAGGTGCAAAGGGGGGTGGAGGTCCTGTATGTCAATGAAAATATCAAAGCTACAGAAATTCAGAATACACATAAGGAGCCAGAAGAACTGTGGGTCACCCTGGAAACAGGAAATGGGACAGCCATAAGAACTGGGGTTGTCCACAGGCCCCCAGACCGGGGGAGAACATAGACACATTACTGTTAGAAGATATACAAAACATAACAGCTAAAGGGGAGGTTCTGATAATGGGAGACTTCAACATGCCAGATACAGATTGGTCAATACCAGCAGGAACATCTGCCAGAACTAGACACATGGTGGATTACCTGCACGGGGAAGGCCTCAAACAACTGGCACAACAACCCACAAGAGACAGGGCTATCTTGGATCTAGTACTGACTAACAGGAAAAGGATCACAGATCTTCAGATAGAAGGTCACCTGGGGGCCAGTGACCATGACATGGTATGGTTCAATTTGGCCACTACAACTAAATCATCCCATTCCAAGGCAAACATATGGGACTTCAGAGGAGCTGACTTCGATAAGATGGTCAACAGAGTTAAGCTAGCCCTGGCAAAAAGAAATACAGGTGAGGGGGTACAGGCAAAGTGGGCAAGCATTAAGGATGCAATACTTGAAGCAACATCCCATTGTGTTAGAGAGAAAAGGAAGTGCAAAAGAAGAAGGAAACCACTTTGGTTCTCAAAAACAGTAGCAGAAAAGGTCAGAGCCAAAAGGCTGGCCTTCAGGAAATATAAGGGAACACAGCTTGATGAAGATAGGGAGGCATACCAAACTTCTCTAAGGGAAGCAGGGAAGGCAGTAAGGCAGGCAAAGGCCCAAACTGAGGAAACACTAGCACAAATAGTAAAAGAAGGTGACAAGACTTTCTATAGATCCATTAGTGAAAGGAGAAAGTCCAGAGGGGGTATTGCTAAGATCAAAGGAGATAAGGGGGCATGTGAGGATGAGGACCATGTAAAAGCATCTATCCTAAATAGATATATCTGCTCAATATTTACTGAAGAAAAGGTAGGGCAGGGCCCTCAGCTCAGCACCATGGACACAGGGTGGAGGGAGGTGAGCACTAGTCCCTTCACAAAAGAAAGGGTCCTACAAGAGCTCGATAAGCTCAGGATGGATGAGGCAATGGAACCTGATAGCATACATCCCAGGGTTCTAAAGGAGCTAAGGGTGGAACTAGCAGAGGCATTATCAGAACTGTTTAGTGAGTCTATGAGCACAGGAGAGGTCCCAGAAGACTGGAGAAGGGCTCATGTGATCCCGCTCCACAAGAATGGTAGCAGAGAGGAGGCAGGGAACTACAGACCAGTCAGTCTTACCTCAATAGTGGGCAAGATTATGGAGGCACTCCTTAAGGAAAGGCTAGTGCAACACCTGGAATCCACAGGAGCACAGGATCCAAGACAGCATGGGTTTACAAAAGGAAGGTCCTGTCAAACTAATCTCATAGATTTCTTTGACTGGGTAACCAGAGTGGTGGACCAAGGGGGAGCAGTTGATGTCGCCTACCTTGACTTCAGCAAAGCTTTCAATACTGTTCCACATAGAAGATTGATTAATAAGCTGGGTAGGCTCGGGGTGGGTCAGAAGTTGGTCAACAAGTTGGCAAACTGGTTGACAGACAGAAAACAGAGAATGGTGGCAAATGGTATACAGTCAGAAGAGATGCAAGTCACAAGTGGGATACCTCAGGGATCAGTCCTGGGGCCAGTCCTCTTCAATATCTTCATCAGTGACATTGCAGATGGACTGGAGGGTAAGGTTTGTCTGTTTGCAGATGACACCAAGATATGTAACAGAGTAGATGATCCAGATGGGTGGAAGAATGAGAAGAGCTCCGGATAAACTAGCAAAATGGTTGGAAGAGTGGCAACTGGGCTTTAAAGCAAAGAAGTGCAAGATCATGCACATAGGAAACAGAAACCCTGAAGTCACCTATAGGCTGGGAGGGGAGTTATTGGCAGTCACTAGGGAAAAAATAAACTTGGGCATCACTGATGACCTGAAATCATCCAAGCAGATCACTAAAGCTGTAGGTAAGGCTAGGGGGATGTTGGGGTGTATTAGTAGAGGTGTCACAAGTCAGAAGAGGGAGGTAATAATCCCTCTTTACAAGACACTGGTTAGGCCCCATCTGGGGTACTGCGTGCCTTACTGGAGGCCACACCTTCACAAGGACATTAACCAAATTGAGGCAGTCCAGAGAAGGGCAACCAAAATGGCACAGGGGCTGCATCAGAAAACATATGAGGACAGATTAACGGAGCTCAATATGTATACTCTAGAGCAAAGGAGGGAGAGAAGTGATATGATCGAAACATTCAAACACCTTAAGGGCATTAACAAGGTGAAAGAATCTAACTTGTTTCAATATAAGAAAAATAGCAGGACAAGAGGACACAGCATGAGATTAGAGGGAGGCCAATTAAGGGGTCATGTGAGGAAGTTCTTTTTCACAGAAAGGGTGGTGGATGCATGGAATGCCCTACCTCAGGAAATGGTGGATATGAATACAGTGCAGGGCTTTAAACAGGCATGGGATAGGCATACGGGAGCAATACAGATGAGTATAAATAGATAGGCCATTGACAGAGCAAATGCCGATGGCACATTTATAAGGTAGAAAAAGAAATGGGCAGACTGGATGGGCCTTGCGGTCCTTATCTGCCGTCAACTTCTATGGTTCTATATGTGTGTGTGGAAGGGAAATATTCATATTGGTCTAAGGTATTGAATGGGGTACCCCAGGGATCTGTTCTGGGTCCAGTTTTGTTTAAGTTATGTATTAAAGGGGAAGGTAACAATGATGGGTCTCCCAGATTCTGAAAGTCCATGAAAAAAGCTTTCAAATGAGGTACTGGGCTTACCTGTAGCTGTTAGCAGTCTTGATATATAAACATACAAATCTGCTGTCACAGAAAGTGATGTCACTGAGGGGCAAGCTGTAATTAACAACATATAACTTGCCCCTCAGTGATATAATTTTCTATGTTAAGATTCCATGAAATGTCTGCTCCCATGTTTTAATTGATAGATGATTTAGATGCATATATCTCAGGACTGCCAACAGTTACAGGTAAGCACAATACCTCATTTTGAAAGCTATTTCCATGGACTTCCAGAATCTGAGGGGCACATCATTGTTACCTTCCCCTTTAACAAGTTAGATAAGGGTACACAGAGCTGGATCAAGAATTTGCGGACAATGCTAGGATTAGTCATCCAGCAAAAACAAGGATGGTATGAGTTTGCAGAGAGATATAAACATTGTCAGTTGATGATCAACAAGTTGAGGAATGTGTTATAAGGAAGAAATGTGTAAAGTGATTCACTTTGGTCACAGTAACCTGGAATTTAATTGTTTTTTTAGAGGTATTTTTTTTATTAATAAAGTTAAGGAAGAAAAAGACTACAGTACTCACAACTTCTTACTTGAAATTAGCAAAACATTGCAGATCTGCTATAGTCAGGGCCAATGCAGTCACTCAGAATATCAGGATGGGATTTCTGAATAGGAATAGGAAGATGATTATTCCATTGTTTAGGTCATATGTCCTCCAGCCTCATTCAGAAGCTCTGTTTCGTTGCTGCATATGTCAGACTTGAATAAGACTCTGTCCCATTTGTTATGCAGAGAGAGCGTTAAAAGTAAGTATCTGTTCTGTCATCTCCTATTTCTGGCACGTCTCTGTCTTTGCCTGTCTGATTGTGCAATAGTCACATCTTTTTCTTGGGGCACTGAGGAACTGGCCACTCTGAAAGGTCCCACAGTCTCTTCCTGCTGTCTCTCTGCCTTCACTTGCTATTTCTGTTCTTTCTTTCTCCCTTGCTTCTCTGTGGTTAAAATATATGTGAATCTTTAGGTGAAACTGAGATTGCCTGGTTTGCAAATGTGTATAGCTATGCTGTTTGAAATGTACCGCAGAAGGCAATGTGAGGATTATTAGAAAAGACAGAAACCTGTAGCAGTGGGAATTGACCTTGAGAAACCTTTTGACCTTCTCAAGCTTGTTTGCAAAATATTCAACGTGATACAAGCTTGGGACAGATTATTCTATTTTGCTGCTCTTACAGACTTGCCTCAGGAAAGAAATTGACAAACGTTCTAATACACTGGAGTGATGATGTAATGTTAGAACTCTCGCAGCAGCATAAGCCACACTCTGGCAAGCAGTTGTTAGCTAGAGTAGAATGTGGAGTAGTCTTGGAGTGTGAGTTCCAGGAGGAGGCTGCAGCTTGCTGGGCAGCTCCTCATTTAGCTCTGTTAGAGAGCTACCTCTTTAGTTTTGGGTAGTTTGTTCTCACCCTAGAAGAAGAACACAGAAGACAGTGGCCCAGATATTCAAACTGCGCCAGGCTGTGGCGCAAGCTTGAGTGCAGCTCAACTTGGCTACGCAGGGGTGGCTTGGGCGATATTCAAAGGAGCTGCGCCATGGCTCAGCAGCTTTGAATATTGCACCCTGGCCACCCCCACTGTGCCTGGTGCAGTGGCACTGTGCCAGCGCAAGTGGCCAGGATGGAGCATGGAGATGCGCTAGCACAAGTGCCATTGCGCCATTCACAGCACCCGCGATATTCAAAAGGTGACATGCAAATGGGGCCATAATTTATGCAAGGCACACATGGGGCCATTTGCATGTCATTATGGCCCAATTTGCATCCCATTTGCATGCAGCTGCACTGATCCCCGACGCCTTGCACCTGGCACCCTGCCAGGCAGCAGCCATCGGGGACCGACGGCCCCTGCAGCCCAATTGTGGGCATTTGTTTAAAAATAAAGTCCCCATCCTATATCCCTGGTGGTCCAGTGGACCGCTCTCTGCCCAATCACAGGCATCTGACACACTATACATCCTCGTCCAATATCCCTGGTGGTCCAGTGGACTGCTATGTGCCCAATCGTGGGTATCCATTATAATAAACCCCCCCGTCCAATATCCCTGGTGGTCGAGTGGACTGCTATGTGCCCAATTGTGGGCATCTGTTATAATAAACCCTCCCTGTCCAATATCCCTGGTGGTCCAGTGGATTGCTATGTGCCCGATCGCAGGCATCCATTATAATAAACCCCCCCAGTCCAATATCCCTGGTGGTCCACCAGGGATATAGGATGAGGACTTTATTTTAAACAGATGCCCACTCGGCATGGGGCGCCGCCAGTGCAGCCGGAACTGGTGGTGACCCACAGTGGTAGCTGCCGCTGGCGCCCCCTGCAATGCGCAGCTCACCTGTGGGTGGCCATCAGTTGTTCCTTTTTTTTGGCTTAACTTTGTGCTGGTGCAGGTAGGGGTTACGCATGCATGGCTCTGCACATCCCGGGCTGAATATTGGGCTGTGCAGGTTATGCATGGACATGCCCCCCCTACCTGTGCCTGCATACATTACTGATGCGCTCCGGCGCATGGGGATTTGTGCCGCACACTTTTCCCTTTTGAATATCATGCCTGGGCACATCAGTGGGTTGCGCATGGCGAAACACTGTTGCGCCATGCGCAACTCTTTTGAATATCTGGGCCCTTGTCTAAAATGGTGAAGACCTTGCTAAGTGGGCTTTCCTTTGCCCCATCCCAGGAAGGATGGAGGCGATCTTCAGGGTTCAGGGGCAATCCCCTCAATCCATTCTGACTGGTGAAGCTGCCTTGGACATCATCATTTGTTGTGAATACAACTTTTCTTCTGAGTAAGCCCAGGAGGGGCACCTGCAATACCTAGGGGTGAATTTCTCTGACAAAGGGACCCTGTCACTTGAGACTTTCTGTTTAAAAGTGTCTACCTACGTTGGAGTCCAGTATGTGACCATCCAAGTACAGAACTTTTAATTTTCTGACACCTTAGAGGTGTGTGTGTGTGTAGTATGCTAAGTGTGAAATACATTTCAAGACAGCATCTACAGTTTTTTACAGTTGTGTGGTGTTTTTAACCAGATGAATGGCTGAGTATAAACTTTGAAGCAAAAGGTGAGAGACCCCCCTCATCTGGAGTGACACTGTTTACCTCTCTGGGTTCAGTTTGGGCACCAGTAATTTTTCATTTAGTACATCTGGCCAATGCCTAATGGAAGTAGCTACCCCTGGATGTGGATTGTTTTCTCTCAGTTTACCCCACTATGGTGGGTTCTGAAAGTTCCTGAGCCTGGATGTGCTCCTTTGTGGTCATGTGTACCACCTCCATTCCTCATGAAAAATGGGAAAGTGTCCTAGTACTGGCCGTGTGTGTCTAGTCGATGGGAAATGTACCAGTTCTGGCCATGTGTGCCAATCTCCATTTCAGAACCAGGGTGTTCACTGTTTTGTGTTACTTCAGCCTATGCTAAATGGGAATTACAGGAATTTTTGTATCCTGGAGAATCTGCAGTACTAGTATGTGTAGCCCTGTGGAGATCCATCTTCACTTTGTGATTATTCCTACTTTGTTACGTGAATAAAAGCCTCACTCTAGAATCCCAACCTGGTTTGTATAGTATTGTTATTGCTTCCTTATGTGTGGATTTACTTGGGTGCCCCTGTCCAGAAATGCAAACCTAGCATAATTGTGAGCAAACATTTTCTCTCAGGGACTTGGGTTGCTGGCCATGGTAATTGGTCCCCCCAGGTGTGTGCCATGTAGCCACACTTGGGTTTGACTGTTCTAGTGTAACAGTTGGGTCACCTAGCCTAATGGTGGCCATTTCTTTGTTTTCCAAATCTGAATTCACTTATGAAACTCCCCACCCCTCTTGTTTGCCCCTAGACATCGGTGGTGAGAGGAGCAGCCCTGCTAGTTAAACAAGGGAGGGGGGCGATGGGGGGGGTTACAAAAATGGCTCATCTGAAGATGTGTTTTGAATTTTAGGAGAAAACTAAAGATGTTTGCTCAGGTTGTGGCTAGCATTTTGTCTGTCTGGCAGGCGGTAGCCCAAAATTGGAAGCTTTGCGCATAAGGAGTTTGCCTAGAGTAATGCCATCCGTATGTGCCACTGTGTGCTTGCTGTTCATGTGCTGCTCTGATTGTGCCAACGTTTACCAAGGAGCTATAAAGCCAAATTGTGTGTGCCCGTTGTCCTGCATCAAGTAGAATGTTTACCAACTTTAATTTTCAAGTTTTCTGTGACAGAAAAGTATTGTGGATTTTGGGAAACAAAGAGGCAGTTGTGCCCTGAAAGTTTCAAATGCTTGCTGTGTGAACTGGGGAAGTGGCTAAAGAAATAGCCAAGTTCTGAGTAATGAAATGGTCAAAAATGGTGCTCCCGCCATGGAAAAGTTCAGCCGCAAAAAAAAGAAGTTGTTTTGCAGTTTAAATTTTGCCTGCTCGACGATCACTGTGGAGAAAGAGCACAAGAAGAGAGAGGAGCTCTTTTGCATGGTGTCGAGTGATTGGTGAGACTGCAATCAATCCCGTCCACTAGCCAGCTTCAGAGTGCTGCCCAGTGTTCGAGAGGAAGAGAGCGAGTGGTGTGCGAGCTGGTAGCAGGAAAGTCGTCATGGTGACTGTAAGCTTTCTAAAATCTGTAAATACAGACTATTTCTGTGCAAGTTCAGGCTCAACCCATAATCTGACATACTGGGAAGTAAGTGTGGTGTCTGTAGTGACAATCGGCAGGATTTCCAGACTGTTTCAACCCAGAGGCCTTCCAGGATCTGCTTTTGGCCGAGATTGTCCATTGAAGCAAGCCAGCTACTGATTCAGTGAGTACCAATCAGCAAAACTAAGCTCAAACTGTGTTATGATTTTCAAAAGCCAGCTGGATCTGTATGTAAACAGTGTGATTGTTTTTGCAAAGAAGGACTGTAAAGTAATCAAAACAAGCAAGAATTCTGAGCAATAGACTGTGAGCATGTATTATGGATTCAGCAACACTATAATTTTCTGAGCAATTTGAGAGACTGTGAGTTGTATGAGAGGCTGCAACAAGCAAGCAATCCTGCTCCTAGAAATATTGTGGTTTTAGTGACTTTAAGTAAGTAAAATTGATTGAAAGCTAATCGTAAAGTCCAAAAATCATATAGATGTGCTGAGGAAGGTAAAAGTAGTGTAGTCGTTACAGTTTGAGAACATTTTCATTATGCAGAAAGTCGAATACGCAGTGGCTTGAATTGGAGACAGATTTATTGATGCATCAGGAGTGCTGTCACCACCATTACAGGGTGGGGCAGTAATGTAAACACAGCAGTAGGGAACCATTTTAAGAGACTGTTCCAAGTATTGTGAACTCAGTAGTAACAGTGAACATTTGTGTGTTTATTTACAGACATGGCTTCAGGACCATCCCACTACCCGGATCATGCCCAAGCTATGATAGTGGAGGAGGTTGCCAAGTTTAAAGAAATTGAGCAATGTTTCTATGGTGAAAGTTTGCCTCCTCATGTTGCAGTTCCCAACTACCCTGTGAGAGTATGCATAATGTGCCTCAAGGCTGGGAGGAACGTATTCTTGATTCCTCACTGTTCAGGGTGTTTAGAGAAGCAAGGTCTGACAAGAACATCCTGAATTCATTTGACTCCCACTTGGGTGAAAGTAGAAGACCCTGCATGTAGCAGCATACAGCACCAGGTTTAATCTGCTGGGGGAAGCCCAGCAGAGTGTGGCACAAAGGAAGAGGGTGTAGATATACTGCCAGAGCAGATTCCTTGTGATGTATCCATGCCTGTGTCACAGATGGGCAGTGTGGAGGGAGAATTGATGAATCCATGGAGAGAGGTTCCTAGCTCTAGCCTCATTGGAGAGGATGAGGTTTGAGAGACTCTAGAATGGGAGGTGTCTACCTCCGTGCCTAGTGAAGAGTGGACTGTCTCAGGAGTGAGGATGACTGCTCACTCCTGGGCCCAAATTCTGAGTGAGGAAGAGGGAGAGGAAGAAATGTATCTTCCTGTTGAGGGTCCCAGTCTGCGGCCTTAAGCTCTTGCCTCAGAGAAGCCAGAAGAAGAAGTTGGTGACTCCACAGCCCTGCCCTCAGAAAGAGGGGTCAGGAACAAGTTCTACATTTCTTTGAGTATGTGACACTGGCAGAACCAGGACTGGCTGCCCCCAAGCCAGGCCTGAGGGTTGCAAACTGATAAAGAGCAGTAAGGAGGAAAGAGCAGTTCTTAGGAAGGCCAAGGATGTCTATGGGTGGACCTTTCCCTCTGAGAATCTGAGAGGAAATTGAAAAACACAGGAGAGCCTGGCTAGAGGAAGAGGCCAGTCAAGATATTGATCCAAGTACAACTTCCTACGTCAGAAATAAAGTGACAAGAGACAAACTGCAGTTTTGGAAGTTGGTCAGGACATTGTTCATAGACACTATACGATATGTGGACAACACAGGGAAAGAGACTTTCCGTAATGTGAATTATGTACACCCAGACGGTGTCACAATTCTTGCACCTGATCCAAATCGGTACTACCCTCAAGTGTACCATCGTCCTGAGAATATGCCCGTGCCTACCTAGAGGGAAGCAGAGCAGTGGTAGCAAGTGTCTACCATCCAGCCGTTGCCGTACCCATGCTGTTCCGTCAGTCTGGTGTTCCGGGATCCAATGTGCATTCAGATTCGACAATCTCTACAGTGTGCCTTTCCAGTTTCATCGCCTGGTTTTCCAGATAGCCTGGATGACATCAGCCCTGCTATTCCTTTCCTGTTCCAAGGTTCCATCTCCTAGATGACATCAGCCTAGCAGTTTCCAGTTCGTCATCCTGTTTCCTGGAAGATTTCCACCCAGCTGTATCCGAAAAATGCTGCCAGAGAGAGTCTTCAGCTGGAGAAGTAGGTGATGTCCATTTTTTCGTTCTTCAAGGGACTGGTAAGTCTAGACTTTTCTTACTTTATTGACATTGCAAAACACATCCTACACCTGGCAGACTAGAGACTGTTGAACTAGCCACAAAGACTCTTCCCTTTGGGACTACAGTACTTCAAGAACTGTGCTTCAGTGGGCTCCAGCCCAGGAGAGACTCTTTAATGGACGTTGCTTTCAGTCATAACTGTTATCACTAGTTTGGACATTTAGGGCATTCCATCCCCCCAAAAGGTGTATTGTACATAAAGTTAGATGTTTTCCACTGTTTTCTACTTTTCTAAAAAATATTTTTTTGGGATTCTCCAGTGTTTCAATGTAAGGGTTATTGTTGTTAAACTGGGTGTTTGCAGATTTGGGATGTATTTTGTCTCTTTTTCTCTTTCAGGTGGTTCCTGTTAAAGAAGAAAGAAGAGAAAACCAGAAAAGGATGTGGGAACACATCTGAGTTCCTCTGCTTTTGTAGAGTGTTTTGTAGAACTGTATGCTTAACAGGCGTTAACAGTTTTCCTTCCACAGGTGTTAGTGCATTGGGGATAGTAGGAGTGTAATGCTTAGGTATAGTATTAGCACTGTTTTTGGTTTGCAGGTGTCCTGGGCTGGGGGGAGGTCCTTCCTTTGGGTAAGTTTGTTGTTAAATAGGTTTTCTCTAGAGGGCTAGGGGGATAGACAGGTTATGGTCCTGATCTGCAGTAGGGGTTATAGCTCCTGTCTGTCAGGCTATGATCTGGACAGTTCTTCCAGAGCCACTGGTTTTCCATAGTAAGATCATAGTGTAGGGGCTGATGCATCAGTCAATGGCCTCTGGGCTCTTAGTGTTGCCTGCCTGTACCTGGTACATTTTAGGAGAGGGCCTGATCACCCCTCTCCGTAGGTAGCACATAGGGTAGGATGGCCTGGTGCCGGGTAGGTAATGATTGGGGACAGTCATTTTCCTGGCTAAGAGTGGGTGTAACCCCCTTGTTCCCAGGGGTTACTAGAATCCCAGTTAGAATCAGTGGCAGATGGTGGAAGACAGCTTGTGAAATGGCAGGTAAATGGGTTTCACACTGTCACACTCTGTTTTCAGTCTCAACTGAGCTGGAATAATGATATAATCTTAGAACTCTCACAGCAGCATAAACCACACTCTGGCAAGCAGTTGTCAGCTAGAGTGGAATATTGAGTAGTCTTGGAGTGTGAGTTCCAGGAGGAGGCTGCAGCTTGCTGTGCAGTTCCTCATTTAGCTCAGTTGTAGTGTGGTCTAAACTGGCTTTACTGCTGAGGAAGAGGAGGAAGATTCCTCAAAAAGAACCTTTATAAATTTCTAGAGGTTCCTTCCTTGCTTATGGTCATTGCGCCTTGTATGCATTCAGCTTTGGAAGATGCCACTATGGCTGCTTGGTATACAACTAGTACTCTTACAGCTGTGCCTTGTAAGGAAGATAAACAACATTCTGCTCCTACTGCCTAACCTTATCATATTTCAAAGCCGGAGAAGGATTCTGTGGTCATTATGGCTGCCCATGGCCGCTCAAAGGCTCTAAGGGCCATGGGCTCTCTTCCTAAACTAGATATAATGGGCACGAGGACATATGCTTATGCATACCTTGACCTAACTGCTTTTGATGATTCTGATGCTGCAGCTCATGTGGCTACATCTGGCATTTGCCTTTACCAGCACTCAAGGCTGCAGGTGGCAGACTTTGCCACTGATGTCCAGCAGCTGGTCCCTAATGCTCCCTTTTAAGGTAAACAGCTTTTAGGCACCAGTGTAGAATCAGCTTTGAGGGATCTGCAAATGTCTAAAATGGCTTTACATTTCCTTCATGCTCTAAATCCAAAGCCTTGGAGCAAGGGCAGGAGTTCCTTTCATGAGCCCTAGAGCTGCCCTGGTAGAGGCTGTTCCACAGGGCCTGGCTGTGTCTCCCAGCAGACCCAGGATGCCACTAAAGCCCCTTTGCCTCCAAGTGTCCATGCCAGGATCACCAAAGGTGTGGGTGCTGGCGATGTGCCAGCTTCCACTGGAGACTTCTGACCTTTTTCTACCTCCTCCAGCCACTGCAGACCAGGGGATCCTAGTGGAAGGTTGCATCTCCCTCTTCTTTCCAAAGTGGAGGGAGATTACAACAGATGCTTGGATATCAGAGGTAGTTCAGTGAGGTAATGCCCTAGAACTCTTCTCTGTCCCTCTGGTGCATACTCTCTTACCAAACCACTATCCTTTGGGACATCTTTCCCTCCTGCTGGAAAAGGTTCAACTCCTCCTCTGCAAGAGGACCATAGAACCAGTCCTGACTGCGGAACTGAATCAGGGATACTATTCCCGGGACTTCCTTGTACCGAAACGGATGAGAGATTTAAGACCTGTCATGAACCTTCAGGGCCTAAACCTATTTATAGAATACAAATGGTTCAAAATTGTCTATCTACAGTTCCTGCTTACCCTGCTACTAAAAGGACATTGACTGTGTGCCCTGAATATGAAGGACACTTACCTTCATATCAAGATCCACAAGTACCATGGACAGTATCTGCAGTTTATGCACTAGGGCTCTCACTGTCATTTTCATGTATTGCCCTTTGGTGTATCCTCTGCACTGTGTCTTTACCAAATACTTTGCAGCAGTTGCAGCTGTCCTTTGCTGGGAGGGCCTTTATGTTTTCCTGCACCTTGATGATTGGCTTCTGAAGGCCCCATCACTGTAGACCATAATTTTCACACTGTTCCATACCCAACAGCACTTTGAACAGTTGGTATTTTTTTTTTTTTAAATTACTGTTTTATCCACTCTTACTCCCTACGAGCTCTGCATCTTCGGGAGCACCAATGAAGGACTGTCCCCATTCCAGCCACCTACCTGCCTCCATGGTCAACCCCCCATGGAGCCACAGAAGAGGTGGGGTGGAACACCTCAAACTCTTCTAGTCTCATTGTGGGACCCTGGAACCAGGCCGGCAGGAGCCATTAGGGGTCTGCCTCGGTGCTCCGTCTATCCGGAGCTCACAGAGTGTTTTCCCTGTTCGTCTTTTGTGGGAGTGTCACATGCCCTATGCCAAGGTGTCACTGTTGATGTCGCCACTCCCATCCCCAGACATCTGCTCCACACTTGCCATGCCTCTGGCCTCCACCAGAGGCCAGTCAAGCGCTGAGTGCTGACCCCCCTTCCTCCCAGGAGAGCTGTCCTCCAGATGCTCAATCCTCTCCCTCCCATGCCGACCCCCGGCAGCCCAGGCTCGTTCCTGAACCCGGGTCACCGGCGGGGTGTGAGGTGTGGCGTCCAGTGCCTCAACCCTCAGCACCACCGGGCCAGCCCCAACAGTTGGGTATTCTGGTAAACAAGCTGAAATCAGTGCTCACTCTGTGCCAGCAGCTCCAAACATAGGCACAGTTCTGGCCAAGGGGGAGGGGTGCAGGGCATATCTTCCTTTGGACCATGCCACGGCACTGGTAGCTCAGACTCAGAAGGTTTCTTCTAGTGACTGTGTCTTAGCCAGATGTCTACTACAGTTAATAGGCCTCATGATTGTGGCAGTCCTCCCTATACCTCTGGCACATCTGTATATGAGGAGTCTGCAAAGGATTCTCTTTGTCCAGGGGGCTGAGTATTGGGACAGACTGAAGTGTCTCCTACAGGTAACTCCTACTTCACCACTCCCTGCTCTGGTGGTTAGACAGCTTCAACTTGGAGATGGGGTATCCCTTTCTTTGTCTGTCTCCCTTCTAGTGATGATGACAGATGCCTACGTCTGCACACAATGCAAAACTGTCACATTACTGCTCACTTGCTACAGGACCTGGAGTTTTTGGTGAGATGCATTGTTCCTCTCTTGGAAAGGGAGGTTTATGTACACATTTCTTCCATTCCCTGTGATTCAGAGAGTTCTGGTCAAGTTAAAGTTGGAAATAGCTGCCTTGATTTTATTGGCTCCTTTCAGGCCCAGACAAAGTTGATTCCCTCTGTTTCAGCAATCGGCAGTGGAATCCCCTGTCCCACTCCCTCTAGAGGCAGGACTTCTGCCTTAGGAGCACAGTTGTCTGGTGCATTTGGATCTTTGATCCTTGCAGCTCCATACCTGGCTTCTGAGGATGTAGAACTCTCCCGCTTTAGGGTGCTCCTCGCTGTTGCAACTGTTTTACTGCTAGCTTGTAAGCTGTCTTCTTGGTGCACCTTCCAAAAATGGAAAATAATTCCTCAGTGAAAGTGCGCTTGGCTGTGGGTCAGCTTTTCATGCCCTCGCTGACGATAAAACAGTTGCTCAGCTCAGGGTTTCCTGCAGATTCCTTTGGAGGATTCTGCTTTTGCACTCCCTGGTCCAGGATTCAGTTCTTGTGAGGGACCTTACTATGTTTTTGGAAACCCTTACTGCACCAGGTCTATGTGATAACGGCGAACACCTAAAGGCAATCACCATTATCGCTCAGTCAGAGTGGCAAACACATTTTCAGCACTCTGACAACCCTGGCGCACCAGCAGAATGGCGCCAGGACAGATTTTTACTGCTTTCTGTGGGGGGGCTGTACCCCACACCCCCTAAGAGCTACTCCCACCCCCTACTTAAGGATTCTCAACTCCAGGGGTTGTATGTTGGGGTGGGTGAAAGCAGTAAAAATAAAAAGGTTCGGGCCGGGCGCAATAAAAATTGCACCAGCACCCAGACCCAGTACCTCAGCCACCCCAACCACTAGCCAATCCCCGATGCCACAATGCAGCTCGACTGGCAACTGCAGTGCCACTCCCTAAAGCCTCTCCACCCCCTCCCAGCCCATGCTCGCTGTGCTCTCTCTCACCCCCCCGCGCGTGTACGTATAGTGACATCCTGTTGCCTAGTTCGCCCACCCCCTCTTCCGGTCGCCCTACCTGTCTGTCACCTTGAGTGGATTGATAGGGGAAGGTGTCACCATAATGGACAGCACCCTTCCTCATGAGCCCACTTCATGGGTTACCTATTGCACCTCCCTTCAAGCCTGCTGCTACTTCTGAGCTCATCTTCTCTCTTAGAAGTCATTGTTCCTCATGGCCATGATGTCTGCTAGACATATTTCTGAATTGCAAGCTCTAGTTACAGAGCCTTATTTTTTTTCCACAAGGATTGGATTTTCCTTGAGTACCTATCCTCATTTTCTGCCTTTTTTGCCAAAGGTGTTTTCTGAACATATGTTAAATTAGACTATTGGACTTCCATTTTACTTCTCTACGCCCACAGATAACAGGGAACATCATCTACACATGCTTGATGTCCATTGGATGTTGTCTTGGTGCCCTGATTATACTAAGGATTGTAGGAAATCCTCTCAGCAGTTTGTGGCTTTCACCCCCAAAATGATGGGCTCTGCTGTTTATAGGCAGGGGCTTTTTTAAAAATAGGTGGCCTGCTACATTAATTTCTGTTACCAGAAATGTGGTAAGCAGCTTCCTGGTCTTATCCATACTCACTTCACTTGTGGTGTGGCTATGTTCGGGACTTGTTTTCAAAGTTCACCTGCTGCAGACATGTGTGCTGCTGCCATTTCAAGCACTATTCACACATTCACTAAACATTACTGTCTGGACATCATCTCTTGTAAATGTGCTGGTTTTGGCTGTAATGCCCTGCTGGCCTCCTGACTCCGGGTTCTTAAATCCTTCCTACAGTACCACCCACACACAGGGCTCTGGTACTGCTTGGGAATCATTCCATGACGTGGTTCAATGGAGGGTGATATTCTCAAAGAAGACAGAGCAGTTACTTACTGTAACAGTAGATCTTCAAACCTCCTCCACTGAGCCATAGCTCTCACTCCCACCTTCCCCCTTTTTCATCTGGTGGCTTCTGGCTATCCTGCCTTCTTTCACATGCTGGTTGTCCTCTTATGCCTAATTGCATCCTAATACTCAGGATTCCATATTCTCTCCTGTGTGCCTGGTTTGGTCCTGGTGGCTTTGGTCACTGCTGGTCCAGTGATCCCCAAAACTTGCTTTCAGTGGGGAACTGAGGCATGATGGGGCCACCCATGTTATATAGACAGCAATGATGCACATCGATGTGGGCAGCCCCAACTGGCAAAAGTTTCTGGGTGGTTCTGATGCTGGTGGCTTACGGTTCTGTGATGTGGCTCAGTGGAGGAGATTCGAAGACCTACTGTTACAGTAAGTAACCACTCTTTCCTTCAGCAGTCATCATTCAGTCAGTTCATTTCTACATCCATGCCATCACTCTCTAGGAATACAGTCATACTGGCCGTTATCATATTCCCCAAATCTTTCACTTAGCATTCCCCTGTGTACAGACATGCTCATTCATGCCTCTTGTAGTCCACATTGTGAGGCTCAGTCCCTCGTCATAGGTGGAGTTCCTACTTTGTTGGGTGCTTATGTCCTGCGGTGCCTCCCAGCAGTCCCACTGGTGGTAAGCTTTTGGGGGGGGACTTTAGCAGTGTAGACCCATGGTTGGAAGAAACCTATTGTGTAGTATTTAAGGCTTCAGCTGCGAAGGGTGGGGCCCTAACCCCACATGGGTTCCTTTAGCTGTGCAGACCACATCAACAGCACTTCTGAAAGCTATTCTCACTGTGGCTGTTTAATGGCCATCTAGTCTCCTTCTGTATCCCCTTCCTTCAGCTTCCAATCAATATTAGCCCACATCATGATCCTGAGGCTGTGTGGTAGCCTCTCAGCAGTCACTGCTCTACTCATTCCACATCTTGGGGATGAGCCTCTTTCACAGGGGAATTTCTTTTAGCTGCGGAGATCAGCTCATAACACCCCCATAGCATTATCCCATTAGAGGGATAATGCAAGATTTATCCCTACAGAAATTTTCCTCTGAACTGCAATTCATAATGCACCCTGTAGCATCGCACGCCACCTGGATGTTGATGGAATAGTATCTTTTGTGATTCAGGTATGCTTCCGCCCCTTCTACAAGTGGTGCACAGATGACCACTGGCACCTAGCACTGATGGCAGGTGCACAACTTAATAGAACTGCTTCATGCTGGTTGTTCTCTCCACCTTTGTACTGGGAAATGTGATGTACTCCCCATCATGGCACACCAGTCCATTCAGGAGCTGGTTCAGCAGGCAGGATGTGGCAGACTTGGTGATCCCAGGTCTGTCACCAACAGGTATCTGAAAGCTACCTGTGGCTAAGAAGCAGAGTGCTGCTGTCACCTTCAGCTCCACTGACAGGGCGTGGCTATGGTGGGTGTTAGGCTCTCAGGGATGCAGGTGCCAATGTCATTTATGCACATTTTGTGCTTCAGGACACTCATTTTTTTCTGCAGAAATCCCCGAGACACTATTGTAGGTCCAGGAGTCCCAGCAGGGGCCAAGATACTGCATGTGTGTGAATTGTTTTTTTTTTCTGCCTCAGTTAGGCACCTGGTGTGATTTCCACACCATTCATACCAGGGGGAACACCAACATGAACCAGGGGGGAGGAGGGAACTGTAGGTTGTGCCCACAACAAGAGGAAGATTCATCCCCTTGAAGGAGCAGTTGGTTCGACCAGAGTAGACACTGTGTCTGGGATGGAGCAGTCATTTCAGAGGCACCAGGGACCATAGCAGAGTTGCAAGTCAACAAACAACGTCTGATTTTACAATTAGAAAAAAAGTCATTTGCAGTCCTCTTGACCTGGAATGAGTTGGAACGTCAACTACATGGACAGGCTACACTGAAAATGCAACCAAGACAGTAAGCAGGTAAGTGTTTATTTAAGTACTACTCAGGCAGTTAGGGCATTGCACGACTATTTTGGATGACAGTTTAAGTTTTTGTTTTTATTTTTGGGGCTCAGCTTTAGTCAGTGCAAATTTGCAGACAGTCAGTGAGAGGGGAGGGAAAGTTGAGACTGCCTTGTGGTCAGCACAAGACAGAAATGTCACAACAAAGCCTTAATGATTATTTTGGTGGAGGAGATTCAGCAGCAAAGGACAAAGAATAACTTCATCTTCTGCATGTGAAGTTAAATCAAGAGATTCTGAAGGTCAAGACTGATAACGATAAGCAGCTGGAGGGGACAGCATCTCCAGGTTCAGTTAAAAGCCAACAAGAAAAGGTTTTGGAGGGACAGCTGGACAAAGATATTTCCATGGTTTGTAAAGGATGAAGTAGAGGGAAACACTGTTGGGAAGTGTAATTGGTGTAAAAAAGGTGGGAAAGGAAATCCATTTGCCACAACTGGCACAACCAATCTGCAAGTGTCTGCTTTTTTACAGACACTAAAGAAACAGAAAACATTTGCTGGTACAAACAAGAAGGAAAATAGCAGAAAAGCTGTCTCTTCCAGTGGCATCTGAGGAGCAAATATCAGGTCCTGAGGCAAAGGATGACAGTAAAGCTGCCCAGTTACTGACAGTATATTACCTTACCAAAAAAAAGGGCAATTACTGAACCAGTTTGAAACACTGCTCTCTACATGTGAGGTATACTGTACTAGGAATTAGGAGGGGAATCATCAGTTTTTTTGAAAGGGGCTCTGGGGGCTATTTTTAGAAATACATCTGATGTTGTTCTTTTACATTCACAGAAACTAAATGGCTGTCCAGTGTTGCAAGACAGTGGCACAATCTACTGTGGTTGGAATGCAAGATATAACATGTTGGACTCCATAAACGAAGTCATACAGGAAGAAATCAAAGCCCACTTATCAGGTTCTCAGTTTCGTAGGGTAATAGTGGATGAAACCACTGATGGAACCATTCACAAAAAAATTAACATATATGTAAAGTGCATACTAAATGCACAGTCAAAAATTCATTTCATTGACTGTGTCGTAGTATCTGATGGGAGGGCAGAGGCAATTGTATCAGAAATCTTAAAGGTTTGTTCTGCCAATGCAGTTGACCCTATGAAGATCATCACACTAGCAAGTGATGGTGCAAGTGTAAGCTCCCACCCCCTGTGTGGTTTTAAGAAGGCTAGTACAGCTAAAAAGACTTTCCCTTCTCCCCTGGTCCTTTTAATTCTGGTGGCGGGGTCGGGGAGCATAAACAAAGGGGGAGATCACTGCTGCAGAGGAAGGAAGAGAAGAAAAAAATGGTAAGACTGTTTTTTGCCCAGGAAGAGCGGAGCCAATCAGCAGGGAGTCTGGCGAAGGCTATAAATATCCCCAGGAGCCCACCAAAAATCTGGTCACCAAGGAGACTAGAGACCAGGAGGGACTGCAGCAAGGGCTGGAGCCCCAAGCTGTGATGGTTGGTCTAGACGCCTGCAAGCACTAAGCTACAGTGTTGAGACTGACGAATCAAAAGAGAAACTGTAACTGTTTGCAAAAGAGCCAAGTAGATTGCTGCTGATTCGGGCTGTGTTTTCCAAACTGTTTGCTACAAGACCTGCTGAAGTCCACCGGAGGGTGGTGAAGAAACCAAGGACATCCATCTTACCTGCACCATGTCAGCTAAGTAAACTGTTATCACCACGGGGATTGCAAATGGTTGCTGTTCTTCAAAGTTGCTTTGCCTTGTGTTATTTCTTCTTCTAGAGCCCCAACGCCATCTACCCCGTGGCATTGCAGGCCTGCCACCGTAGTGGGGTACCTCAGAGGACAAGTCTGGTACCAGATGGGTGGGAGCTTGGGGAAGTTGCATTGGGTGTTATTGATGGTTATTACTGGTATAGTTATTGGTGTTGGAAAGTGCTGTATAAGTGCCTAACCTAACTTTATTTTCTTGCAGCCAAAGTTGGCAGTCTTACTACCTCCAGTAATAAATACTTACTGTGCTTATTGTAATTTTTGTCTCCACGACTGTTTTTGGGTACTGTATATTGTTGGGAATTGCCTGGAGGGGCTCGGGAGGTGGAAATATTGTTCCTGGGGAACGAGGGAAGTTCACTGGTTATTTTGCCTGAGTCCCCAGATGGAGGCACCACACCACCGAAGGTTTAGTAGTTATGGTCCTGTCTCACAAGGACCCAGGCCGGCCCCCTTTAGCTGTCACGAGGGACCCGGAGCCGGTACTCAGGACTGGCCAACAACCTACGTTACACAAGCTTCATGACGAGAATGCACAGTGAGGTGGCTGCAGAGTTAAGATAGCAAGTAAATTCAAGGCTAATTCAGATCCATTGTGTTTCCCACAGGCTGGCACTGGCAGCAGGACAAGCAAGTAGGGACAATACTGTTTTCAATGAATATCAAGTAACCATAAAAAAATGTATACAGGTACTGCAGCAACTCAGCAGTACGGTACAATGCTTTGTGTTTCATCTAAGGAACACTCAATGACAACATTAGATATCTGTCTCTGAAAGAACCTGCAAGTTTCCGGTGGCTGTGGCTGCATACTGCCGTTCAAGCAATTTACAGATCATACCCTGCACTGTTACAAGCCTTAGAGCATGATACAGCAAAAGGCGTCCATGAAGCAAAGGGCCTTTAGACAAAAATAGAACCTGTCTGCTTTATCTTATGCACTTAGTTTTTCATGGATGTCTTAGATGTGGTGAATAAACTGTATCTAGTCATGCAGTGGGACAGCGTTGACATTTCAGTGGCCAGCAGCATAATGGAAGCCACTGTTACTAGACTACAGCAGTTCAAAGAGCAGAATGGGGGCAGAGCTACAAAAGACATTTCAAGAACTTGACCGACGTCCTGGGATGTGGCAAGATCAAAAACTGAATGATAAACCAGCATTGTGCATGCAGTTCCAGACGGCATCTCAGGAATACCTGGCACAGCTCATTGAAAACATTCACACAAGATTTGAGACATCTTCAGTGGAGTTACTGCATAACTTAAATGTTCTTCTAAATCCTAAGCATCTCTCAGATGACTTCAAGATAATGGACAATGGACTACAGTTACTGAAGGATGTCTGCACATATTTCCAAGACACAACCTTCAAAGAAGAAACACTGCCAGCACTTATTGACCAAGAAAGGGCAGAGAAAGATTACAGAAAATTCAGACTTGTTCTCAAGTCTAAAAAAGGACAGACTTTGCTCAGCAGTGTCTGCCAAGACTTAATTGAGAACTGTTCAGATACATTCCCAGATTTTGTCACAGTGGGCAAGATTTTACTTGTGTCACCTGTTATATCAGTGGCATGTGAAAGAGGATTTTCTGTGCAAAACAAAATAAAAACAAAAGATAGATGTTCTCTAAAGGCTGACACTATGAGCAAACTCATGCGAATAGCCCAAGAAGGAGCTGAAGTTGAAGACTATGACCTTCATCAAGCATTTAAGAAATTTAAGGCCATTAGACTACGCAGAAAATAATGTTTTAAAATTGTCTTAAATTGTGATTTTGTTTTTTAGTTTCAGACCCAGACTACTGACCCAGAGACAAAAGATGACTGATGGGCAACTTGGGCACAGGAGTCCAAGAGAAGAAAAGTATTTTTTGCCCCATTTATAAAGGGGGTTGGGGGGATGGCCATAACAAGTAATAGCCCCAGTCTGCTCTTACCTCATAACACCTTATGGGTTTCTAATTTGGTGGGTGGGAGGGAGAAATGTCTAACAAGTAAACTAACCCCATTCTGCTCTTTCCACAGTCTGTCAACAATGGCTTCTTCTGTCATCAAGAACTGAACAGAACTTAAGAAATGTTCAGGATAGGTATGTAAGGAGAAGTTATAGGCAGGAGGTAGTTAGAAGTTAAGGGTAGGAGGGCGTTAGAAGTTATGCCAGGTCAGGATGTCATGTCAAGAAAAAGAAGCACAAAGAAAAGCAAGTCCACACAGGAGACCACCATGTAGATTTTGCCACTGTCTTAACCATGGCAGATTGGGAGTAGGTGTGTGTGTGTGTGTTGGGGACTGTTTTAGTCAGTAAAATGTTTCATGCAAGACGTGCAGGAGAGAAGAGAGGAGAAGTGTTGAGAAGGGGAGATAGGTTGTGCCACTGTCTTAACCATGACAAATTTGGAGTGAGCAGGTGGGGATTACAGCTGTTTTTGTCAGTAAAATGTTTTATGCAAGACGTGCATGAGAGAAGAGAGGAGAAGTATTGGGCAGGAGAGATGACTGGGAGACATAGGTAGGGCCACTGGAAATTCGCAGGTGCAATTTTACCACAATTTGTGCAATTTTCTGCCCCCCCATGACTCTTCTATCATATCTGGGCTCTTGATGGTGTTCAGTAATATAAGTGGGCACTTTGGGGGAAAAAAATGCATATTATTTCAATCAATATTGTAGCCCGTGTGGCTCTACAGTGGTTTGAGTATAGTCCACCCCTGCTGGTAAGGCTGTTCTGCCCTGTAGCATCAGCGAGTGACATCAAAAAAGGGGTGGAACACCTCCAGCATTAAATTCAGTTGAATTTCATGCCGTTTGTAATTACAGAGTTTCCCCTGTAGGTCCACCTAAGCCTTTTAAATATGGCAGGTTTGGAGAGGGAAACAGCCACAATATCAGCTGGCTTAGTCCCTAAAGGAACTGTAATTCATTCACTTACCTGCCATCCTGCACTTTCAGCTTGCTTCCGGTGCTGTTAAGAACTGTATTTGCAGACTAGACTGCTATCCTGCCGACCTATGATCTTGCAGTTTTCTGTTTCTCTGGGCTGTTGCTTTTTGCAGCTTGGCATGGACATTTAAATTCACAGTTGCTTGCCATCCACTTACTTTTCCTGCCTGCTTTGTGCTACTGACCTGCACTGTCTGCTTCGTTGTGCTGCTGACCTGCCCTTTCTGCTTCTTTGTGCTGCTGCTGACCTGCCTTGCCATCTGCTGCCACAGGACAACTGCTTTTCTGAGTGCCTGCTAGAGCCTGCTGAGTCTTTTTTTCTGAATAGCCCTGCTGTTGTTTGAATGGGAAAGCAAGGAAGGAGGGATGGAGCAGATGGGGTGGTGCATGAGCTGGCATGCTTAAATAAAAAAAAAAAGAATGTTTTCAGTATCTGTTTTTTTTTGTGTGTGTTACCAGTTTGCCAGGTCTGTCCTTCGCTACTGTGATCTGCTGTTGATGGTGGGTGGAGGGACAGGCCGGGCAGACTGGTATACATGTTTAAACAAAACTGTTCTGGCCTCTGGTTGCTACAAGGGAGAGGAAGACAAACAAAGTGGCACGGAACATTTTTCTTTAACATGTATGCTAGTTGGCTGGGTCCATGCCATGCAACTGTGGTTTGTCATTGATGGTCAATAGAGGAACAGGCTTAGCAGACTGGTATACATGCTGAAAAAAATTGTTGTGGCCTCTGGTGATGGAGGAGGGAAGGGCGCATGGGTAGATTGGCACAGAACAATTTTTCTCCACATGTATATCAGTCCACTTGGACTGTGCCATGCTCCTGGGGTTTGCCATTGATAATCGGTGGAGAGATGGGCTTAGCAGACTGGTACACGTGCTGAAAAAAATTGTTATGGCCTCTGGTGATGGTGGAGGGAGGGGCGGATGGGCAGACTGGCACAGAACAATTTTTTTCAACATGTATGACAATTGACTGGGTCCATGCCATGCTCCTGTGGTTTGTTGTTGATGGTTTGTGGAGGAACAGGCTTAACAGACTGGTACACGTGCTGGAAAAAAATGTTCTGGCCTCTGGTGATGGAGGAGGGAGGGGCGGATGTGTAAACTGGCACAGAACAAGTTTTTTCTTCATATGTATCAGTCCTCTTGGTCCGTGCTCCTGTAGTTTGTTGTTGATGGTTGGTGGAGGGACGGGCTTAGTGTCACAGGGAGATCCTGCCACTTTTGAGGACTGACCTTTTCTTAAATCAGTTGCAACAGTTCTTCAATTTCTTAGCCTAATCTAGGCTTTACAATTTCTAGTCCATAGCATTGGCCACCTATAGGCACCGTCTCCCCTTTCTTGTCTATGCTATAGTGACCTCTTTAATTTTTCCTTTTCCCTTTCAGGTCCTCACACAGGGAGGTTATTGTCTTGACCTCCGAGCTGATGTAAAACAACAGGCTGTATTCCTCATGGTTGGATTTAGTATGCAATAGCACTATGTCATAAATTACCTTGATGTATATGCTCTATGTGTAGGAAACCTGTCAATATTGAAAATACCATGGCACTAGGTGTTTTTGATAAAGGTAAAAAGTTACTAGAGAACTGTATTATAGAATTAAGTTACCAGGGTAGGGAACTCAGAAACCCCCCGTTGTGTTAAAATGCATATAAATTACAAATTGTTTGAGAGACCCTTGGGTGCCATGAATTCCTGCTTTAAGCTGAACTAGCCTTAAATGTCATTGTGATTTACATATGCATCCCATGGTGCTTTGCATTATGGGGGTATGTGTGATGTTGTGTTTCTTTGAAACTTTGCTTTATTGCCAATGCCCTGTGGGATAACCCTTGCTTCAGTGCTTCTGCACTGAGGTTCTTTGTCTTTAACCTGTTTTGGGTTTTTTTCTTTTTGAGCTCCCCATCACCCAAACACACAAGACCAACATAGGGAAAGAAATAATTTTCACTAAAGAGATAAATCAGTATATCAGTGGGTTAATAGGTGCTGACCAAGTGCAGAGGAAGGACATGCATAGTCTGTTGCTGCAAATGGATGTAATGAAGAAGGGATATGCCAATGCTTAAGGTTATCCCCTGTGTTTAAAATAAGCATCACACAGAGATTGTGTGTTGAACCTGAAGTTCTATGTCTGGTCCATCCTTATCCCACAACCCCTCCACAGACTAGGTGTTAGAAGTGGGATAACTTGCTGGAAATGTCTGGACTGGGGTAGGGGGATGTTTTCTGGTGGATATCACTCAGATATCCCAGGTGGATCGATGCACCAGGAGTTACCAGAGGAGAACTCAGAGAAGAAAGTCTGTGGAGTTCTGACCAGAACCATGGTTGACAGACTGGGAGAGAAGCTACTGCCTGGACCTAGGAGCTCGGAAGAAGGCCAAGCCTGAAGAAGATGATGAAGAGATGCAAGGGGACGAGGAAGAATCGAGAGAACTACCTCTTCTTGAAGATGCTCCACCTGAGGATGTCGGGGAGTTGTTGAAATGGCTCTGCATAAAAAAGGTGCAGATGGAGAGAGAGAGAGAGACACACACACTGAGTGGAGAGATAGAGACATTGAGTGGAGAAGACAAAATGCCAAATGGGCGGATGCCATGAGGGTCTTGCATGCCATCAGTGCAGGGCAAACAGAAAGAGCCAGTACCTCAAAAGATATTAAACTGTCTAAACTTTCGGACAGTGATGACATTGAAGCCTACCTCACAACATTTGAGAGGATTGCTTGAACATGTGTATGGCGAAGGGAACAGTGGGTTGTTCGACTAGCACTGCACCTGACAGGCAGTGCCCAGTTGTTTATAGCCACATGGACTCTCGAGAGGCAGAGGACTATGACTGTGTGAAGCAGGAGATCCACAGGTGCTATGACATAAACACTGAAACCTATCGCCAAAGGTTTAGGTTTCTTAAAATGCAGTCACTGGATACCCCCCCCGAGAGACTTATGCTCATCTCAAGGAGCTCTGCTATAAATGGTTGCAGTCAAATAACAAGAGCAAGGATCAACTTCTAGAGGGGGTAATTACTGAACAGTTTATTAAAGTTTTTTTTAATTATAGTTTATTGCTTTTGAATAAAAAACAATAGCATATAACTATCTCATGCAAGAGATCACATAAAAGTACAGTCGATACATTCAGTATAATAGTAACCACAAGTCTATGCATTCTTGTTTAAGGATGTGGGAGCATTTCAACATAAACCAGTCCATAAAAACTCTCCAAGATACGCTGCACCCTACAGAACTATGGGTGGTCAAGTCCAAATAGAAAATTTGTATTCCAAATTTCGTTGACTCAACAACCTGTGTTGATGTGACCCCCTCTGAAAATACTCAATCCATAACATGTTTAGCACTAGGGAATAAGAGAACTCTGCTATCACAGTAAAAAATACTTAGAACATGAAATCAGAAAGTGAGAATTTCTCATGTAAGACTTAGATAGTATAAGGAAGTCAGTAAACAATGCTGGACAATACATACTGCTAATCATAGCTTTCAGGACCCCTGCATGAATTATTATTTGGTAGTATAACATACAGCTTGAGCAATCATAACTTCAGTTAAGTTCAAACATGGCCAGCAAAACTGATACAGTGTAGTGCCACCAAACGTAGAGCAAACATACTGCAATTTGAAAGATAAATTCAGTGTAAACTGGAAAACCTGAAGTGCAATTAGTGGAAAGTCGCAGTTTTAAAGCAATTTCTCCTCAGGTGGCTTCATCAGAATCTGAAGAGTTGCAGGCTTGCAGATGCTCAAATTCCCATCCGACAGCTTCCACCTTTCTCCCCGCCTTGTCCAGATCAGTAAACTGAATAAACTGAAAGGTGTGCCCTTCATATTGTATGTGTAGCCTTGCAGGCATCAGCAAGGAATGTGCGATGCCTGGGACATGCAGTTTTGCCCTCACACCATCGAACTTCCTTCTGGCCCTTGTGACAAATGAGAGGTTGGGGAATAGATGTATGTTTCTCCCGTCATAGTATAACAGTCCCAATCCTCTTGCTGCTTGCAGAATAACATCTCTGGTGGAGTCCCCGGTGGTAACCAGCAGAACCGTGCAGGGTGTGTCATTCAGACTGGCTGCCACTCATGGGAAGATGCAGTAAGCATTCAGAAAATTGTCCAGTGTCCATGTCCTCTCCAAATGGAGATTCTGGGTAACCACTCACTTAGGAAATCCAGTAAACTTTCTCCTGCACAATTCTCTGATAGGCCCGCAATCCGGACATTCATGGCCCTTTGACCATTTTCCAAGGCCTCAAGGTGGTATCGAAGTTGAGTGTTCTCCTGCCCCATTTTACTTGTGCCTGCCATAGCTTTAGTAGCCAAAGATTCTGCCATTGATGGAACTTTGGTAACAGCATTGATTTTACTGTCCTGTTCCATGAGCTGGGTCAAAATGGACTTAACCTACAAGTTAATCGCCTGCATTGATTTCTGCAAGGCCATCTAGGGGGGTTCCATCCCCAATGGAGGTTGTGGCTCAGCCACTAGCTATGTCTCAGTTGTCTGTTGTTTTTTCTGGCCACTGCCTGCAGCTTTATTTGTGCAACTCATCTCAAAGAAATTTATATGTAGTTGTGCTGCACGCTGTAGAGAATGCACCGCTACCCTTGAAATTAAAGCAGTAGGTGAAAAAAATAGTTTTTTATAGCTGAAAGTCTTCAATTTTAGCAGAGGTCTTCATTAGCATGTCTGGTCGGTAGGTGTGCTCAACAGCACCCCCCAGTTTATTAAAGTTTTACCCAAGGATGTACAACTTTGGATTCGGGAGCATAAGCCTGATTCTATGGATAAAACCATCATATTGGTGGAAGACTTCCTGGCTACCCGAGCATCCAGACCCAGAGGGTTCCAAGGGACATCAGCAGCCGCAACCACCAGCAATCTGGTAAGGAACCCTTTTACTTATAAACTGTCAAATCCAGCCCCAATGAAACAAGACTGGAGAGCAGAGAGAGGGGGTCGAATTCCAGTAGCAGAGATTGTATGTCATGGGTACCAAAAGAAGGGCTATTATGTAAGAAACTGTCCTAATATAAAGAAAGAGATGGCTCACATAGCCTTAGCGAACTGGGGTCACTTTATGGCTACTGTGCAGATCGGATCACAGTAGATGATGGGACTGATTGATTAAGGGATCCGCCAGACTCTTGTATGAGCAGATCTGGTGACTGGGAATCATAAAGGGCCAGATACAGCAGTCATGTGTGTGCACTGTGATATCCATTGCTACCCTACAGCCACCATACAAATGACTGTTCAAGAAAAGACACATGAGGTAGAAGTGGGGTTGGTACCTTGCCTATCTGTGCCAGTTGTTATCAGGCATGACCACCCAGACTTTGTTTCATTTATACATTGTCATGATGCCCAGGACTCTGCTGTAGTTGCCATAACCACCAGAGCTCAAGTGAAGCAGGGACATTTGCCATCTGTGTTCACATTTGATGATGATGTTTTTGAAGATCCTGGCAAGGATTACAAAACTAAGTTGGAGAAGAGGAAGCTAAAGAAGGACTGGATTGATACTCATGCTGGCGTACAGCCAGACTTGGAACACACTTTTAAATGTGATATGCAGCATGAGTAAAAAGCAGATCCTTCACTTAACCTTTTTTTTCACAGTTGGGGAAGGGAGTAGAAAAAGGTGCCCCTCAGATTTGTTGTAAAACAGGAAATACTGCACAGAGAATACACTAACCCCAGAACTGGAGAGATTGTAAACCAACTAATGGTTCCAGAAAAATTCCACTCCCAACTCATGTATCTGGTGCATGACATCCCTTTAACTCATTATTACATGGGTGGCCATTTTGTGTCAGGTGAACAATGGATAGTTTGGACTTCATATGGAGCTACTGGAGGTAATGAGTTAACAGGCCATGTAGGCAGAGATAGCACCCTGAATAAGATATTACTCAGGTTTTATTGACTCTCGATCCATGAGAACATAGCTGAGTATTGTAAAGCATGTTCTGAGTGTCAGAAAGTAACTCAGGCAGGAAAAACAGATAGATTACCACTACAACCCCTCCTCATTGTGACTAACCCGTTTGACAGGATAGCCATGGATGTAGTGGGCCCCCTGGAAAAGAGCTCCAAGGGTAACCGATTTGTACTGATCATATGTGATTATGCTACCTGCTACCCAGAAGCTATCCCCATGAGAACTATCACTGCCCTAAGGATAGCAGAGGAGCTAGTAAAGGTGTTTAGCCACATGGGAATCCCCCAGGAAATACTTACTGATCAGGGGTGTAATTTTAATGCACCTGCTAAAAGAATTGTACCATCTGCTGGGTGTGGTAGCAGTGCATACTTCTTCATACCACCCACAGACTGATGGCCTCATAGAGAGGTTTAATCAGACATTAAAGAGAATGTTGAGGAAGTACTGTATGTAAAAGAAGAGGGTAGAGATTGGATAGGTACCTCCCCTATTTACTTTTTGCTTACAGAGAAATCCCTCAAGCATCCACTGATTTCTCTCCTTTTTCACTATTGTGTGGGAGGAACCTGAGGGGGCCACTGGATGTGGTTAAAGAACACTGGGAAGGAGGTGGGACATCTTAATGTCATACAGTACGTAACTTGGTTATGCAAACGCCTGGTGAGGGATATCTACTTAGCACACCAGAACTTAGAACAGAAGCAAGACTTGCAGAAAGAAAGATATGATCAGGGTTTGAAAACTAAAATGTTTCAGTCAGGAGACAAAGTGTTGTTACTCCTTCCCTCCACAGAGAACACACTACTCATGAAAATGCCAGGGCCCCCTTCACCATTTTGAGGCAAACAGGAGCAGTGAATTATGAGTTTAGTATGCCAGGAAAGAGACCCCCGCCTGAGAAAATTTACCATGTGAACCTCCTCAGGAAATGGTGTGAGAAGCCTAACCCCTTCCTTTATATCCATCATGAAGTTAGGGAGTCAGAGCTGGAGGTTGCCTATAAAAGCTAGAGCAGATGGGACAGGACAGTTGGGGGAGATCCAGATAAACCCTGAATTGGAGCCTCAGCAACAGAAAGATTTGCAGGGGTATTACAAGAATTTGAGCCCATATTTACAAACATCCTGGGAAGAGCCAAAGGAATCGTGCACACCATAACTGCCATGCAAAACAAGACCATACAACAAAAACCCTACAGATTGCCCATGAAGGTGAGGGATGAAGTGATTCAGGAAGTCAAAAAATGGAGCAGTTAGGCATAACTGTGCCCTCAATGAGTGCATGGTCTTCACCCATGGTTATAGTGGACCAGAAAGAGGGTGGGATACGTTTTTTCTTAGATTTTAGAAAGCTTAACAACGCGTCACTATTTGATGGCTATCCAGTGCCCCAAATACATGACATCATTGGCAGGCTAGGCAATGCACAGTATATCTCCACCCTTGACCTTACTAAGGGACATTGGCAAATCCCCTTGTCACCTGATTCTCAAGATAAAACTGCATATAGCACCCTGTTTGGTTTATATCAGTTTGTCACAATGCCATTCGGACTACATGGGGCCCCAGCCACTTTTTAGTGTTTTTTTGGATCACATACTAAGACCACACAATGAGTACTGTGCGGCTTATTTGAACGATGTGGTCATATTCAGCCCTGACTGGGAATCTCATGTTAGACACTTGTCCCATGTACTGCAAGCAATAAAGGAATCAGGAGTGACCATTAACCCTACTAAGTGTGCCCTAGCAAAGACTGAGACAAGATACCTAGGGTTCATTTTAGGCAATGGACAAGTGAAGCCTGAGGTAGAAAAGGTGACAGCAGTAGCAAACAGTCCCATACCTACCACAAAAAAACATGTGAGATCTTTTCTAGGCCCGGCTGGTTATTACAGGAGATACTGTATATTCCAAATTTCTTGCCCATTGTCAGTCCTTTGACTGATCTCACTAAAAAGAGGTGGCCGAATAAGGTTCAATGGACCCCTATTTGTGATGCAGCTTTTAGAACAATCAAGGCCATTCTATGTACAGCTCCTGTATTGAAAAGCCCCGACTTTGACTAAGTGTTTGAGGTTCAACCCGATGCATCAGAGAATGGTATTAGGGCAGTCATCTCAGAAAATAGATGGGGAAGAACATCCGATCATGTATAGCAGCAGGAAGCTACATGAGAGGGAGAGAAGATATGCTACCGCAGAGAAAGAATGCTTAGCTCTGAAGTGGGCTATTGAGTCTCTGAAACATTATTTGTGAGGGGCTGAATTTAAGGTTGTAACTGATCATAACCCACTTTGCTAGTTGCACCAAATGAGAGAAGAAAATCCCCGTATAATGAGGTGGTACTTAGCTTTTTAGCCCTATCGAGTTACTGTGTCCCCCAGGGCAGGGACAAAACATGTAAATGCTGATTTCATTTCTAGATATGGTGTAGGGATTGATGTCAATGAAATATGACAAACTTTCCCTAAATGAAATAGTGCAGGGAAGGTACCATTAGTCTCTGTTGTGAAATGTGTTAACACCTCAGGATAAAGAATGATGATATTCACTATGTTTATGATGGAATATTTATCATTAATAGGGACCCTGAGATGGAGCTTCTGAAGATGGATGTGTGGAAGCTCCATCCCTTCCTAGGACAGGAAGGTGGTAAGCATGGTAAGCAGTCTGAGAGAACTGCTTCCCTCTTAAGGTGGGGGATATATGACGGAGATCATGCCACTCTTGGGGACTGAACTTTGCTTAACTCAGTTGCAACCGTTCTTCTATTTCTTAGCCTAATCTAGCCTTTACAATTTCTAGTCCAGAAAGTTGGCCACCTATGGATGCTCCCTTCCCTTTCTTGACTATGGTATAGTGTCCTCTTTAATTTTCCCTTTTTCCTCTCAGGCCATCCTACATGGAGGTTATTGTGGTGACCTCTGAACTGATGTAAAACAACAGGCTATATTCCTTATTGTTGGATTTAGTATGCAATAGCACTATGTCATAAAATACCTTGATGAATATGCTTATGTGTATGAAACCTGTAAATATTGAAAATACCACAGCACTAGGTGTTTTTGATAAAGGTAAACATTTACTAGCAAACTGTATTATAGAATTAAGTTGCCAGGGTAGAGATCTCAGAAATCCCCCGTTTTGTTAAAATGCATATAAATTGCAGATTGTTTGATTGTTTGAGAGGCCCTTTGGTACCATGCATTCCTGCTTTAAGCTGAACCAGCCTAAAATGTAATGTTAATTTGCATATACATCCCATGATGCTTTGCATTATGGGGGTATGTGTGATGTTGTGTTTCTTTAACACTTGGCTTTATTACTTTAGTGCTTCTGCACTGAGTTTTTTGTCTTTAGTTTGTTTTGGGGTTTTTCCTTTTTTGAACTCCCCATCACCCAAACACACAAGACCAACATAGGAAATGAAATAATTTTCACTAAAGAGATAGATCAATAGATTAGTGGGTTAGTAGGTGCTGACCAAGTGCAGAGGAAGGACATGCATAGTCTGTTGCTGCAAACGGATGTAATGAAGAAGGGATATACCATTGCTGAAGGTTATCCCCTATGTTTTAAATAAACATCACATAGAGATTGTGTGTTGAACCTGAAGTTCTGTGTCTGGTCCATCTGTTATTCCACAACCCCTCCACACTTAACAGAATGGTGCATGAGCTATGGAGGAGGGAAGAGCGGATGGGCAGACTGGCACAGAACAATTTTTGTTCCATGTGTTTATCAGTCCACTTGGGTCATGCCTTGCTCCTATGGTTTGTTGATGATGATCAGTGGAGGGGCAGGCTTAACAGACTGGTACACTTGTGAAAAAATAGTTCTGGCCTCTAGTGATGGAAGAGGGAGGGGCAGATGGGCAGACTAGTACAGAACAATTTTTTAACACGTATATCAGTCCACTTGGTTTGTGCCATGCTCCTGTGGTTTGTCGTTGATGGCTGGTGGAAGGACAGGCTTAGCAGACTGGTACATGTGCTGAAACAAATTGTTCTGGCATCTGGTGATGGAAGAGGGAGGGGCTGCCAGGCAGACTAGCAAAGAAAATTTTTTTAAGTATGTATACCAGTCAGCTGGGTCTGTCCCTGGCTTCTGTGTGGACTATGAAGCTGTAACCAGCTGCTTTCATAGGGTTTGATAGCTAGCAAACTGGGTTAGAATGTGGAAAGAGGAAAATTAATTTCTGGAGTCTTTGGGGCCCATGGACTCAAAGAGAAGCCATGCTCAAGCTCAGCGCCACAACAAGGTAACTCCAGTAGCTGAGGTTGAATGCAGAGTGCCACCAGACTGGATGCAGTGTAGTACCTTGCAGTATTTTGTGCCACACATGTCATTCACTACAAGAGACTGCATTGCATCCTGGCTGGCAGAGCTGCATATGGTGGGGGGGAAAAAAAGGATTTCACTATATATTTTACAGAGAAGATTTCTAAAATATTTCATATGTGCCTACAGCTAGTATGTGTACATGAAAGCATGGGTCTAAATTATTTCATTTAATTAATTTAATGTAATAGTGTTTGCAAGAATTGAAAACATGTCTCAGACAAATGGCAAGTGTCCACGTCTGTCCCATGAGGTAGCCAAACAACTACAACTTTCCTATACTGTGCGTGCCATCCATCGCATCAGACTGTATCCTGAGGATCTATTTGAGGATGGGGTGAGCTGTTTTGCAAGTTCTGCTGTCAAGCTGTGGACTACCTGCACAGACATACCCTCGATATACACATGAAAATGCAGAAACGTATTGATCAGAAAGCTGCAGCAATGAAGAAAAATCAAGAAGGTATGGATAAAGTATTTCTACAGAAGTCTGAAATGCTCCAATGTGTGTATTTTTTTTTTTTTGGAGAGGGGTTGGTTCTTTTCAGAATACTGATTTTTTTTTTCTCTATCCACTTTACAGGCAGTACCATGCAATGACAGCAGTCCTTGAAATCGTGTTTTGCTTGGGCAACATCAGCTGCTGAGGAATGCAAGAGATTTGTCTTGGACTTCGTAAGATGCCTGACTTCCCTCTTGAAAAGGCTCCAGCTTTTGAAGAGTTCCTCTACAAATGTACAAGACATGGTGGAAGTCTTCCTAGGCCTACGCATCTGCATAGTACTTACCTACAGGAACTTCACCCCAAGCATGAGGACTACATTGGAAGGCAAGTTGAAGACACTGATGTCTACTTGATCCTGGATGAGACAACAGATGCCTGTGGATTCAGTGTTTTGAGAGTTCTGGGACAGCCTCTGACAAAAGTCCAGGAACAGCCTGTATTAATAGGACTTGAGTTTTTACATAGAAACATAGACTTTGATGGCAGATAAGGACTGCTTGGCTCACCTAGTCTGCCCATTTCCCTACCTACAGGATAAGCTTCAGATCCTAGTTAACCAACAGCCTATTTCTTCTTACCCCCCACAAGAATTGCCTTATGTCTGTCCCATGCATTCTTGAATTCTCCCACAATTTTAGACCCCACAACCTCCTCAGGAAGGCTGCTCCATGTGTCCACCACCATCTCTGTGAAAAAATACTTCCTCACATTGCCTCTGAGCTGGCCCCCTCTATCTTCAAATTATGTCCCCTTGTTCTTGCACATCTCTTTTTCTGAAAGATGCTACCCTCTTGGACTTTGTTGATTCCACTGAGGTACTTAAAAGTTTCTATCATGTCCCCCCTCTCCCTCCTTTCCTTAAGGGTATACATATTAAGCTCCTTTAGTCTCTCCTGGTATGGCTTCTCTTACAGACCCTGCACCATTTTAGTTGCCCTTCTCTGGACTGCCTCCATCCTGTCTATGTCCTTGCGGAGATGGGGTCTCCAGAACTGGATGCAGTACTCCAGACAGGGTCTCACCAACTGTCTGTACAGAGGGATAACAACTTCCTGTTTTCTGCTAGTGATGCCTCTCTCTATACATCCCAGTATCCTCCCAACCCTCCCTACTGCCTTCTCACATTGCTTGCTAACCTTAAGATCATCTGATATGATTACCCCCAGGTGCATTTCCATTTTTGTTGTTGTTACTACCTCCCCCACATTGTGTAATCTTTCCCTGGGTTGTTGTTTCCCAAGTGCATTATTTTGCACTTCTTTGCATTGAATCCAAGCTGCCATACTTCTGACTGACCATTCCTCCAACCTTGCCAAGTCCCTTCTCATCGTTTCACACCTGCTTTTGTATCAACCTTGTTTCAGATCTTTGTATCATCTGCAAAGAGGCATACTTTTCATTCCAGCCCCTCTACAATGTCACTTATAAAGACATTACAAAGGACTGGATCCAGTACTAAACCCTGCGGAACCCCACTAGTAACCCCTCTTTCTTCAGAGTGGACTCCATTTAAAATTACCTTCTGTGTTCTGTTGTCCAGCCAATGTTTTACCCAGGCTACTACCCTGGAACCCACTCCCAGGCTGGTTAATTTGATTATTAATCTTTTGTGTGGGACTGTGTCAAATGCCTTGCTAAAGTCTAGGTAGGCCATGTCCACAGCCCCTCCCTGGTCCACTACTTTGGTCACCCAGTCAAAGAAATCAATTAGATTCACCTGACATGACCCGTCCCACTGTGAACCCATGCTGTCTTGAGTCCTGTGCCCCACTGGCCTCTAGGTGCTCAATAATTCTTTCCTTCAGAAGTGATTCCATCACTTTCCCTACCACAGAGGTCAAACTGACAGGTATGTAGTTTCCTGCCTCTGTCTTGCTCCCACTTTTTTGAAGGGAAAATCACATCCGCCTTCCTCCAGTCCTCAGGTACCACACCATCCTCCCACGATTTGTTAAGTAGGGTAGTCAGTGGTGTCAATAGTTCTCCCCTTAATTCTTTTAGAATTCTGGGGTCAATTCCATCAGGCCCCATTGCATTGTCCACCTTCAGTTTTATGAGTTCTTTCAGAACCCTTTCTTCTGTGAAAGGACTGGGATCAACCCTCCTCTCCAGAGTGCTTCTGTTAATTGGATTAGGCACCTTCCCCTCCTCCTCTTTTGTGAATACTGAGCAGAAGTATTCGTTCAGTATCCCTGCTTTTTCTCTGTCCCTCTCTGCCCACCCGCTGTCCTTTCTATTCAGCCTCACTATCCCTCCCTTTGTCTTTCTATGCTCCCTGATTTACCTATAAAAGGTTTTATCCCACTTCTTAACTGAGTTGGCTATCTTTTCCTCAGTTTAGTCCTTTGCTATTCTGACTTTCCTCCCTGCTTCCTTCTGCCTTAACTGGTACAGTTCTGTGTCCTCCTCCTTCTGTGTTTCCTTATACTTCCTAAATGCTATCTTTTTCTTCCTAACCTTCACTGCCACCTCTTTTGAGAACCATAGTGGCTTTTTCTTTCATTTTGATTTGTTTATTTGCTTCACACAAAGGCTTGTTGCCTCTGTGATGGCAGTTTTGATGTTTCCCCATTGTTTATTTATTTAGACAGCAGTTTGGAAAACCTTTGAGCCATAGGCTCATTTACAAAGGTACCTTGTCACAGTAAGAGAAATGAAAATACACAGTTTAACAGTATAACACAGTATAACAGTAACTTAAGACATAGATACAAACAAGCTGGTACAGGTAGGATTGATGCAAACAATACCAGAGTTATGTTGTCCTTAGCAGCTTAGTAGTAAGCTTTGTCATTAGTATTGAGTACGGCTTTGACTAGTGGCAATTACAGCTTCGGGTGTTAACAAGGTGGTTCCGTAAGGACGTTTTGAAGCACAATATAGTTGGAGCTTCGGAGATGGAGGGGGGCAGTGTGTTGAACCAGGAGGGGGCCCTAAAGCTGAAGGCTCTTTGGCTGTGAGAGGTCCTAGCTCTAGGGATAACAAGAGAGGTTTTCCCAGAGGTCCGAGTATGAACTAGTGGGACAGAGCGGTGGATGGTGGTGGTCAGTCCTGGTGGGGATAGCCCAAGGAGGGTCTTTTTTGTAAGGGTACAGGACAGATATTTGAGGCGCTCATCAAGATCAAGTACCAGTGCTTTAGCGTACAGTAGACAGGTGTGTGTTAGCCTAGGTGCCCCAGTAATTAACCTGCAGGCCTTATTCAGAGTAGTGCGAATTTTATGGAGTGCGGTCTGATCAGCAGCACCATACACCGGCAGTCCATAGTCCACTAGGGACAGGATAGAGGAGGTGACTGAGAGTCGAAGAGCCTCTGGGGAGGCAGTGTTTATACCGATGTAAGATGCCCAATCAGATATTAGTGGCAGTGGCTAGGGCAGCGATGTGTCCATGGAAGGAGAGGGAGGGGTCAAAATGGATCTCTAGGTATTTATAGGAGCAAACTTGTTCGAGTGGGAAAGAGGACCCAGAGTGAATCAGGAGTTTGAAGTTGCAGGACTTGTTTTGAGGATGAGTGAAGAACATGGTTTTTGTTTTTTTAAGATTTATCACCAATCTATGTTCCTTGAACCAGCCCTCGGCTTCAGTGAAGGACTTCTGCATCGAGTCCTGGAGGGCAATAGGGTTACGACTTGAGGCAAAGATGACTGCATCATCAGCGTACAATAGAATGTTCCCCGAGCAAGAGCGTGAAAGGGTGTTAAGGTAAAGGGAGAATAGTAAGGGGCCCAGAATGGAGCCCTGGGGAACCCCAGAAAAGATGGGACAGATGTCTGAGTAGGTCCCATTAATTTTTACACACTGTGAGCAGTCAGACAGATAACTGGTGCACCAGGAGATAGGCCCAGCAGCAAAACCAGAGAGACTAAGGGCATCAAGAAGGAGGGGGTGGGAGACAGTGTCGAAAGCTTTATAGAGGTCGATGAAGACCGCACCAGCCAGAGAACCAGTGTCTAAGGAGGAGTGGAGAAAGTTGGAGAACTCTAGGAGGGCTGTGTTGGTACTGTGGCCCACTAGGAAGCCATGCTGCTCAGGACATAGGACATTGTAGGTGGAGAGGTAGTCAGAGATTTGAGAGGCTACCACTTTTTCCAAGGCCTTGGAGAGAGGAGAGAGAATGGAGATTGGCCGATAGTTTCCAGCCACAGTCCTATCACCACCTTTAAAGATAGGGGTGACAGTGGCGACTTTCCAAGCAGTTGGAACCTTCCTCAGGCAAAGAGATTGGTTGATGAGGCACGTGAATGGGGTAGGACTGTGTCTAAGACCAACCCGTGGGATACGGATCAGGGTGTCACTGCCGTACTATTACTCTTGAGGCAGTGACAAGGTGACGCCTAAGTTCTTGGGCAGAAACATGAGAGGAGGAGAAAATAAGGCGAGAAAGATTTACGGGCAGTGCTGGGGAGGAGGGTCAAAAAATTTGTGGGAGGATACGGCCAAGGTCAGTGAATGAGGTGTTGAGGTGGTTGGCTATGAGGGTTGGGTCTGAAGAGATCACGCCATTAATGTTGATCTGGTGGTGGGGGGAGTGCGCACTCCAATTTAACTGTTTAATGTTATCCCAGAAGGTTCTGGGGTTTCCCATGAGGCTGTGAGTGAGGACCGATAGTGCTCAGACTTGGCCTTTTGATGGCCCGAGTGCACTTGTTTCGGGTGGCAGCATATAACTGCCTGTCACTGGGCCGGCCAGTCTCAATGGCACGGTGCCATAGGTTGTCCCTATGTTTGAGTTGGTGAATCAAAGCTGGGGTTACCCAGGGGGCATTCTGCCTTTTAGAACGGCGGGTCGACATTGGGGCAAAGATATCACAGACATTATTAAAAGTTTGAGTAAAGAAGGAGAGAGCAGTGTCAATGTCAGGAGTTGCCTGTATAGGAGACCAGTCGATTTGGGACAGAAGTTCCTTAAGTTTTGTCAGACCACCAGGTATTAGATGCCGACGGCATGTGGACTGTGCTATGGGTTTGGGGACTGAGGATGACCAGCGGAATAGAATGGGGGAGTGATCGCTGAGAGAGTCTGGGAGGACTTGTACATTGGGGATCCGATTAGGGCGGTTGGTGAGTACCACATCAAGCAGGGTACTGGAGCCTCTCTTGGGGTTAGTCCTGGTAGGTTGGGTAACTAGTTGTGTTAGGTCTATTGCAGAAAAGGAGTCATGGGTAGAGGAGGAGGAGGGGCTGAGCCAGTTGACATTTAAGTCACCCACCAGAATTTGATCAGCGGAAGGAGGTAGTGAGGAAAGGTATTCTGTAAGAGAGGCAATGGACTGCGTTTGGTCCCTGGGGGGCACGTATGCAGTAGTCAGATAAAGGGGTCCCTTTAAAGGGTCAGGGGTTAGTTTCAGCATAAGCGCCTGGGCCCTGGAGTCAAGGATTGGAGTAGGCAGGGCTAGTACGGGGAGAGATTCCTTGACATAAATAGCGCAGCCGCCGCCCCGTCTCCCAACACGGTCGGACCAGAAGAGGTGAAACCAGAAGGGAGACCAGGGAGTCGGGGGAAGATTTCGACAGCCAAGTCTCAACCAGAGCGATGACATCAGGGTTAATTGATGTGACCAGGCATTGTAGTGAGTCAAACTCTTTTAGGAGGCTACAGATATTCATGGAGACCATGTATAGGCCTGTGGTGCTAGTCGGGGGGCTCCTGGAAACCGGGCCAGGGTTTGGATGAATGTTCCCTGACAGGAGTAGTAGCATGACTAACATCCTGGCTGGGAGATGGTGAGAGGTTTTCCAACGATTGACATGGGGGAGGGATGTTAGAGAGCAGGGGTGGGCAGGGTGGTACAGGAAGGAAGGCAAGAATAAGAAGACACCCAGGTGTGCCTGAGGTGAGGAGGAAGCTAGGGGAGGCAGGAGGACTGAGACACACAGAGGTCCCAAGGCAAGACAGCAGGTTCAGGAGCAAGGAGGGAGGGGTGCCAGGGCACAGTGCGGAGTAGCAGATGGGTAAGTGGGCAAGTGCACTGCTAGTGGGGATAGGCACAGGCAGAGCATGAGGCAGGGCCAATACATTGTGGTGAGCAAGATCCAAGAGAAGGAGTACTGTACAGGTAGAAGTAGGAAGTAGCGAGGGAGCATAGGTCCCTCTAGTGGCCAGCAGGTATAACCTGCAAATGGGAAAGTGGGGAGATAGGTTCTGGGCAATAGGACGTGATGCTCCACCCCTCCTTCTAATCTGTTTGCTAGTGCTTTTCTAAGGCATTCTCCCATCTTGCCAAAGTCAGCCCTCCTGAAGTCCAGAACCCTCACTTTTGTATGGCTTGACTCTGTAGCTGAGTTTATCGTGAACCACACTGTTTGGTGGTCATTTGTTCCCAGATGGCTACCCACTTCTAGATCTGAGATCCTTCACTGTCCCCATTTGAGAGTATGAGATTTAAGATTGCGCCCTCATGAATGGGTTCCAAAACTAGCTGTCTGAGGCATGCCACCTGTAGGGCATCGAGAATGGCCCTGCTCTTGGATGTGGCTGCAGCAAATGTGCTCCAGTTAACATCTGGCATATTCCGATCCCCCATCAACAGTATCTCCCCATTCTCTGCCATTCTAAGGATGCCTTCTATCATATCCTTATCCATTCCCTCTCCCTGACATGGGGGTCTGTATACAACCCCTGTGCGGACTGTGGTGCCAATTCCAGTCTCTAAGGTGACCCACAGTGCCTCCTCTCCTCCCTGTTTTCTCTTTTGTTCCATTGCTTTTATCCCTTCCCTTACATAGAGAGCTACTCCTCCCCTCTTTTACCCTCCCTGTCTCTCCTGTAGATTGTGTACTCTGGTATGTTAACATCCCAGTCAAGGTTCTCTGTGTACCATGTTTCTGTGACTGCTACGATATCCAGGCATTCCCTCTTCCATCAAGGCCACAAGTTTTTAGACCGGGTCAGCCATACCACTGTTTCCCAAGCTTTGCTGTGCTTTCTTAGTGATAATTATGTAAACTTCGACAGGGTGTCTGTGGCTGCCACAGACAGTGCCAGCTATATGCATCAGGCTTTCAAAGCCATTCTTTTGGACATATTCCCCAATGCCATGCATGCAACGTGCACTGCACATTTGCTAAATCTGGTCTTAGAACTCTGGTTCACAGAACTGGAAGAGCTTAATGCTGCGATAAGCTTGAGAAAAAAATCTTCTGTCAGAGCCCCATGCAATGACATCAATATTTAGAATTTATGGAGTCAACAGATGAGATTATACAAAGGATGCCACTTTACACAGTATTAACCCACTGGTGCTCCTGTGTGAAGGCAGTTGTATACCTTGCTGACTACCTGACTGTCATTGCAGAATTCATTAAGAACACTGCATCTGCTACAGCTACTTTTAAAAAACTTAGTGTTGCAAGCAGACTTATAAGTTCCTCCAAACTACATCGACAACAAAGTTGTTGAAATGCGACATGGCAAAAGTCACAATGTCAACAGGTGAAATTTTGCCTGTCAGACATGGGCTGTATTTTTTTTGCAGGGGGCTTCACCCCCTGCACCCCCCAATCTCTGAAGATCCAACTCCAAGTCGCACTTGACTTGGAAGGGGGGAGTATTACAGGGGACATTACAGCGGCAATTTTGAATTTTGTTGAAATTGTTGCTGCGGTGACGTTTGCTGCAGTAATTTCACTGTTTCAACATGATACAGACTTACCGTACTAGTAGCACAAGCCACATTTGTGGGTGAACACTCCACTGAGCTTGTCCAACTCATTGAGGAGCTGCAGGCAACCACAGCACCCCAAGGACACAGCATTTTCAATAGATTACATTAACTCCATTTGTTTTTACATTTTTGTGCCACTGCTGGAGTACAAGAATACAGACCTACGACAGTGGAAAAACTGTTGAATTGCAAGGAGGATGACAGAGCTGCTTGTGTCCAACTTTTCCAAGTGATGTTGGCCAGCAGTGAAAAACTGAGCAGCGTGATCAAAGAACGCCCGTCTATGCACACTTTTATAGTGGCTTGTGTCTTTGATCCACTGCAACTTCCAGTGCTTGACAAGCACAAAGACAACTATGTCAGTCACATACCAGGGCTTGTAGACATTTCACCATTTGAGTGGCACATTTACAATAATAGAAACATAGAAACATAGAATTTGATGGCAGATAAGGACCGCTTGGCCCACCTAGTCTGCCAATTTCCCTACCTGATGGATAAGCTACAGATTCTAGTTAATCAACAGCTTACTTCCTCCTGCTTCCCAATAGAATTGCCTTATGTCTGTCCCATACATTCTTGAATTCTCCCACTGTTCCTGACTCCACAACCTCCTCAGGAAGGCTGTTCCATGCATCCACAACTCACTCTGTGAAAAAATACTTTCTAACATTACCTCTGAGCCGTCCCCCCTCTATCTTCAAATTGTGCCCCCTTGTTCTTGCACATCTCTTCTTCTGAAAGATACTACCCTCTTGTACCTTGTTAATTCCTTGAGATACTTGAAAGTTTTTATCATGTCCCCCCCTTCCTCCTTTCCTTAAGGGCATACATATTAAGCTACTTTAGCCTCTCCTCGTATGTCTTCTGGTGCAGACCTTGCACCATTTTGGTTGCCCTCCTCTGAACAGCCTCCACTCTGTCTATGTCTTTGCGGAGATGGGGTCTCCAGAATTGCACGCAGTACTCCAGATGGGCTCTCACTAACTGTCTGTAGAGAGGGATAACAGCTTCCTGTTTTCTACTGTTAATGCCTCTCCCTATGCATCCCAGTATCTCCCCAGCCCTCCTTACTGCCTTCTCACATTGCGTGCCCACCTTTAGGTCATCTGATATAATTACTCCTAGCTCTCTTTCAATTTTTGTTGTTGTTATTAACTCACCCCCCATTGTGTATTCTTCCCCTGGGTTTTTGTTTCCCAGATACATTACCTGGCACTTCTTTGCATAGAATCTGAGCTGCCACGTAGTTGACCATTTCTCCAATCTTGCCAAGTCCCTTTTCATTCTTTCCACCCCACCTTGTGTATCAACCCTGTTGCAGATCTTTGTGTCATCTGCAAAGAGGCATACCTTTCCTTCCAGGTGCTCTCCAATGTCACTTATGAAGATATTAAAGAGGACTGGTCCCAGTACCGAACCCTGCGGTACCCCGCCAGTTACCCTCCTTTCTTCACTGTGGACTCCATTTACTATTACCTTTTGCGTCCTGTTGTCCAGCCAGTTTTTTATCCAGACTACCACCGTGGGACCCACTCTGAGGCTGGCTAACTTGTATACTAATCTTTTGTGTGAGACTGTGTTGAATGCCTTGCTAAAATCTAGGTAGGCCATATCCACAGCCTCTCCCTGGTCTACTACTTTGGTCACCCAGTCAAAGAAATCTATTAGGTTCATCTGACATGACCTTCCTGCTGTGAAACCATGCTGCCTTGGGTCCTGTGCCCCACTGGCCTCTAGGTACTCAACAATTCTTTCCTTCAGAAGTGATTCCATTATTTTCCCTACCACTGAAGTCAAACTAACTGGTCTGTAGTTTCCTGCCTCTGCCCTGCTCCCACTTTTGTGAAGTGGAATCACATTTGCCCTCCTCCAGTCCTCAGGTACCACTCCATCCTCCCATGATTTGTTAAAGAGAGTAGTCAGTGGTGTTAGTAGTTCTACCCTTAGTTCTTTTAGTATTCTTGGGTGAATCCCATCAGGCCCCATTGCTTTGTCCACCCTCAGTTTCAAGAGTTCTTTCAAAACCCTTTCTTCTGTGAATGGACTGGTATCAACCCCCCCATTCAGAGTTTCTCCCTTGTTTGGTTTAGGCACCTCCCCCTCCTCATCTGTTGTGAATACTGAGCAGAAATATTTGTTTAGTATCCCTGCTTTTTCACTGTCACCCTCTGCCCACATTCCCTTCCCTTTATTAAGTCTCTGTATCCCTCCCTTGGTCTTTCTTCACTCCCTAATGTACCTATAAACAGTTTTAACCCCCTTCTTAATAGAGTTGGCTATCTTTTCCTCAGTTTGTGCCTTTGCTATTCTGACTGCCTTCCCTGCCTCCTTCTGCTTTAACTAATAAAGTTCTCTGTCCTGCTCCTTCTGTGTTTCCTTATATTTCCTGAATGCTATTCTTTTCTCCTTAACCGTCCCTGTCACCTCTTTTGAGAACCATAGTGTTTTTTTCCTTTGTTTTGTTTTATTGATCTGCTTCACAGAAAGGCTTGTTGCCTCTGCGATGGCTGTTTTGATTATTCCCCATTGTTCCTCCACCCCTCCTTCTTGCCCATTTCCTAGTGCTTTTCTAAGGCACTCTCTCATTTTCCCAAAGTCAACCTTCCTAAAGTCCAATACTCTTGTTTTTGTATGGCTTGACTCTATGACTGTGTTTATTGTGAACCACACTGTTTGGTGGTCACTTGTTCCCAGATGGCTACCCACTTCTAAATCTGAGATCCTTTCTCCTTCCCCATTTGAGAGTACCAGGTCTAAGATTGCTCCCTTCCAAGTGGGTTCCAGCACTAGCTGTCTGAGGCATGCCCCCGTAGGACATCAAGAATGACTCTGCTCTTGGATGTGTCCAGTTAACATCTGGCATATTCAGGTCCCCCATCAACATTATCTCCCCTTTTTCTGCCATTTTAAGGATGCCTTCTATCATTCCTTGTCCATTTCCTCCTCCTGAGATGGGGGTCTGTACACAACCCCCATGTGGATTGTGGTGCCATTTGCTGTCTCCAGGGTGACCCATAGTGACTCATCAACTTCCTGTTTACTCTTTAGTTCTGTTGCTTTAATCCCTTCCCTTATATAGAGAGCTACTCCTCCTCTTAATGCAGCTAAGTCAGTCCCATATGACTCTAACATGCTGGCATGGTGGAAGTCTCAGTCCCAGTCACAAGCCAAACTGGCAGCACTGGCAAAATGCCATATTTTGATGCCTGTCAGTACTGCAGCCATAGAATGGACGTTGCTGAGTACACAGACCTCTTAAAGGACAATAGGAGAAGTCTAAAGGAAGACAATGTTAAACTATTCCTAATGCTAAAATACAAGAAACAATCTGAACAAACTGGTTTTAGTGCCTACCCAGGAGTACTGGGGAGGTTAAGTGACTTTCTTAGGGTCACACAGTATGTCAGTGGAGGTTGTGGGACTCAAATCCAGGAATGCGAATGTACTAAGCTCTAGGATATGCTGCCAGCTGAATTTTCTGTTACTGTTTCCTTGTGTTTTCAGATGGGGTGGGCATTGAGCAACCAAATGTAGAGAAATATGTGTAAGTAATTTTTGTGTGTGTATATAAATTGTTAATATGTGTTGGGTGGGGTGGTGCATTAGGAATAAAGCTGGGGTGGGAGACAAAGAGTGGGGAATATGTTTTTAAACATTTTGTCACTTACACAGGTCTTCTGAGACTGCCATTTATTCATCATTTACATTTTTTTTTGCTGCTTTAATGAATGAAAAGGTTTTTCATTTTGAAAACACTGTGTGGCTTTGTTGTACTTAAAAAAGCAAACTACTGACCATCAAAAGCACCCCGTGCACTCCCTGCAACTTTCCACACTTTTGGTACAAAACTTTCCACAACAGTGACCACATTTCTCCTCAATTTTCCAGTGGCCCTGGACATAGGCGACTGTCAGCATTGACTGTGTGTTTAGCAGCCCCAACTATGATGTTTTAGTGAACATTTATGCTTTTTACTAAATGGCCTTGACTTTTTTTGTAGCCAGGTTGGGTTGGCACATATCTGCTTTGAGGGGGAAGCAAGATAGAATTTCCATGTTAGAACCGGCAGAAATAGCTGCAAAACTATTTATTGTACATTGAACCTACAACAGGTACAGGTTTAAAAATTTGGCATTTTGTAATTGTGATGCTTTGTGGTTTATCAACGACTGTCTTGCGGCACCTTTTAAATTACACTTTTAATGACTATGAAACCCTGCTGAGAAAACCACTGTATGACAAAAATACATTGTCATGTCTGCATTCCTGACTCAGGAATTGCTTGAAAAATAAAAAAAGATGGGGAAATAAAGACACAATGGGAAAATGAACTTATCCAGACTTGTTCCATTCATTTCAATAGGAACCCCAAACATTTCACAGGGACTCCCACATTTTAGCTGAGGACCCCCTTTTTTCCAGAAAGTCCAGGACCCCTGAACAAAGCATCCAACTGAGAGCCCTGCGTTGGTGTTGCTCTGAAGGTCCTCGTGCAGCAGTTTACAGAGCTGCATGAGCATTGGCCTATCGAGCCTGTATTAGCCTATGATCTGCTCAGCACTGAGGTCTGTGAATCTCAGTCGGGGTCAGTGCACATAATACACAGTGTAGTGCCTCCTATGCCAGTGACACTATACTCGGATGGAGGGCTTGCCATGCTTTCTCTTCATAACCTCCGTGACCAGCTGCATCAGTCATGTTTCTCTCTCCTACCTCTCTAGTGAGTTGTTGTTCTTTGTGTCTTCTGTGTGTTTGTGCCTTTTTTCACTACACACTTTATCAGCAGCACATTTACACAGCGTTAACCATCTTAATATTGCTGTATGCATCACATTCTGGAGCCCACCCCCTGTATGCACATTGCAGACATTACTTTACTGCTCCAGCACTATCACCATTCTGTGGTGCATTTGAAGCTTCTCAATATGGCACACATATTGGCCTATGCATGGTGCAGATATGTCCTGCATTACCTAGTATTTCTAAATATGAGATCTTACTCCCTTGGCACAAAGGCCTATCCACTGCAGGCAAAATGTTGTTATGTAACACCCAGAAGCAATATACTCCAAAAAACAACATAATAGGTCGTTTGAAAGAAGAACAGTATATATAATTTATTAACACTACAAGAAGACAGATATTGTAATTTCCAATTTGATTTAAATACATCTTTCTAAGCCACATCCATTCCATAGAAATTATGACATGCAGTGCAAAGCATCATGGGTATGGAAATGCAGGGGAGTTAATTCAAAAGGAATGTCTTGACTGGTACTACAATATGCTTACCATGCCAGTGCTCAGAGCTCACCACAACCAACTCATACACTAAACATAATCTTCCTGAAATGCATCAAATGACATGCATGATAACACAGAGGATAATGTGTAGGCATCCATACACAACAAGCATGTGTCTGCATCAAGAGGTTTCTGTGGTAACCAGAAACTTGACAGTAAAGCTCAAGAGATTTTTGGTTGCTATAGAAACTTTGAGATGTAATCACAGGCTTGTCTACATTTGGATTCCATATATTATCTTTCATAGTATATGGCCATCCATATTTCATTATAACTCATTACACCTGGGCAGCTATGTTGTATCAGGTTAAGCAATGAATGGTTCGGACTTCTTACGAAACTATTGGAAGAAATGAGTTAAAAAAGATAGAAAAAGAATACTAGCAAACTAAAGGCAAAGTTTGAAATTGATTTATATAAATTCAACTTACACACCAAATCCTCCGTGTCATTTTGAATTCAGGCATACAATGTAACTCTGTTCATAACGTGTGAGCTGGTCAGAACTACGCTAAAACAAGGAAAAGTCTTTCTTTGTAATTGTGTCTTGAGTTGTCCAGTCTGATACTGAAAAAAACAAAATATGACAGCTAATGATAACAGCTGCGGCTTGAGCTAATTTATCACGTGGCAGCATTTGATACTGTTGTGCAGCAGAAGGGACATCCTCGGTTCAGCACAACATCATGACCTCAGTCCTGCAGCACAAGGATATTCTAGGTATGGATTTTTATTCACAACAGCATTCCATTATACACTATATAGAGGATAATGTATTGGCACTCATATACAACAAACCAGTGTCTGCATCAGAAGGTTACTGTGACAACCAGAACCTTGATTGTGAAGCTGGTCATCACAGAAACCTCATACCCTCTTACCCCTCTCATCCTCCCCACACTGCCCTCCCCCAACAAGTGACTCATAGTCTCCCTCAAACTCCTTGTCCCTGTGTTGCTTTTAATAGCAGGTGTGTGACAGGGAGCTCCTGCCACTGTTGAGGACTGACCTTTTCTTAAATCTGTTGCAACAATTCTTCTGTTTCTTAGCCTAATCTATTCTTTACAATTTCTAGTCCATAAGGTTGGCCACCCATGGGCACCCCCTTCCCTTTCTTGACTATGCTATAGTTTCCTCTTTAATTTTCCTTTTCCCTCTCAGGTCCTCATACTGGGAGGTTAATCTTGTGACCTTCGAGCTGATATAAAACAACAGGCTGTGTTCCTTGTTGCTGGATTTAGTATGCCATGGCACTGTGTCATAAAATACATTGATGTATATACCTTGTGTGTATGAAACCTATAAATGTTGAAAATACCATGACACTGGGTGTTTTTGATAAAAATAAAAGGTTATTAGGTGACTATATTATAGAAATTAAGTTGGTTGTATTGTTAAATGCATGTAAATTGGTACCATGCATTCCTTCTGTAAACTGAGCCCATCTGAAATTTCATGGTGATTTATATATATCCCATGATGCGTTCCATTGTGGAAGTATTTGTGATGTTGTGTTTCTTTGAAGCTTGGCTTATTGCCAATGCTCTTTGGGATAGCCCTTGTTTCAGTGCTTCTGCACTGAGGTTCTTTGTCTGTAGTGTATTTTTATTTTTTTATTTAACCCCCCATCACCCAAGCAAACAAGGCCTGCATAGGGGAGGCTAAATCTCAACAGATAAATTAGATCAGAAGTCAGTGAGTTAGTAGATGATGGCTAGGTAGAAGAAAGACTTGCATAGTCTGTTGCTACAAACTGTTGTACTGAAGAAGGGATATGCCATTACTGGAGGTTATCTCTTGCATTTTGAATAAACATCACACAGAGATTGTATGTTGAACTTGAAATTTAGTGTCCGGTCCATCTGTTATTCCACAACCCCTCCACAGGCTTGGTGTCAGAAGTGGGATAACTTGCTGGAAATGTCAGGACTGGCTGAAGAGGGATGTTTTTCACAGTGGATATCGCCCAGGTATCCCAGGTGGACCCATGCACCAGGAGTTGCCAGAGGAGAACCCAGGGAGGAAGGTCCATGGAGTTCTGATCAGAACCATGGCCGATAGATGGAGAGAAGCTTCTGCCTATACTGGACCTGGGAGCTCAGAGGAAGGCCAAGCCTGAAGATGACAAAGAGATGTAGGTCAAGGCAGACTGGAGGTGCAAGAGACAACACCCAGGAGGTGGAAGCCCTGATGAGGATGAGCCACTGTATGAATGGGCAATGGCTGGAGGCAGACTGACTATGCAGAGAGTTGTAATACTGGTGCTAGGTGCTTGAGAGGTCCCTGCTGGGGAGTTTGGATGAAGAATCGGAGGAGGATTTATCATGGACTCAGCTAGAGGAGGACCCCCTGACTGAGAAGGATATTCCTTTGTTGCCTGTGTTCCCAGGATGTTACCTGTTGGAGGTTGGAGATGCAAGTATGGAACTTGAATGTGAGGACCCCAGTTAAAACTGTGCCTAGTGATATTGTGCTGGGGTTGAGGACTCCAAGCAAGCATCTTCAGCTGGTCCTGTCAGCTACCTAAACCACCACCAAATATCACCTTTCATTATTGACTACACCCAGGAGGCATAGCCAAACTTGAACAATATCTAATTAACTGGGACTGGTCCCCCTATTTCCCAAGCTCAGCACATAGATGATGCATTGCACTACTTCACCACCACCTTTAATACCTCCTGTGATGCTTTTGTACCGACCATCAAAATGACCACTAAGAAACGAAATGCCCCCTGGAACACCCCAGAACTCCTACAACAGTTCAAAATGCATGACAACCTCTGGCAGGCCTATAATGCTGCCCACAATAAGTGTACCTGGGCAATCCGCAAGGCCAAGGTAGAGCACTACAGAACCGCTCTAGCCACCTCCTGTGGTAGCTCAAGAAAGTTCTGGGATAATATCAAGAAGCTTAATGGTAAATCCTACTCTCCCCCCTACAACTTAGTGTTAATGGTACTACCACCACAGACACACTTCACATAGCTAACTGCCTCAATTCCCACCTTCTCAGACCTCGACTCAGTCCTCCCTAGCAACTTTTTCAATCCAATTCAGCCTACCCCACTGCCTGAGCTCCTCCACACCCCCTACAAACTCAGAGTCATTACCCCTATAGAAGTGAAAGCCTACCTGTCCAAAGCCCTTCAGAGCTTCAATTACTGCAAACACACCTTTGATATGCATATCCTATACCTTGCATTAGACTCAGTTATCTCCCCACTCACCGACCTTCTAAATCTGTCCCTGCACCTGGGCCAGTTCCCAACATCATGGAAAATGGCAGTGATAACACCAGTACTGAAATGTGGTGACAGCTTCCTCCCGAACAACCACCGGACTATCTCAGTTCTGCCCCTCCCCACTCTCTAAAGCCCTTGAAAGATCATGGCCAATTAGCTCACTGACTACCTCCTCACACACGACCTCTTATATAGGGAGCAGCATGGTTTTGGAGCTGGTCATAGCACTATGGCTGCCCTCACAGAATTTACTAACTCCCTGCACTCCACGCTTGACAAGGGGCACCTCACAGGGGCCGTGTTTAAAGACCTCTCAAAACCCTTTGACATGGCTTCTCACCCCCTCCTTCTTAACACATTACAGCAAATTGGGGTCTCTCATTGTCCACTCTCATGGTTCTCCAGCTATCTTTCATCTAGAACCCAATGTGTTAAAATTAATAATACCATATCTACTCTGCTGCCTGTGTGCTCAGGAGTTCCCCAGGGATCTATCCTGGGTCCCCTGCTGTTCAGCATCTACCTCAACTCCCTGCATAAATCCTGCTCTGGCAACCTTCTCCTCTACACGGATGACGCTGTTCTTTATGCTGCACATCCTGATCCTCTCTCTCTCCAGCGTACCTTACAAAACTCCTTCTTTCAGATTGAACACTGGTTTGCTGAGCACAGATTGGTGGTCAACATTAAAAAAAACTAAGACAATGTTCTATGCCCATTGCCAAACAGATCAAAGGAATTCCCCCTTGAAATACTCTCCGCCTCTCTCATCCCACTGGAGCACGTCCAAAAGGTATAAGTATCTAGGTATTACATCTGACTCTTCCCTCCTGTTCCACGAACATATAAAAATCCTCACCTCAGCCACCAACACCCACATTGGTCTCCTGTACAGACATAAAGACTGCCTGTCACCTGGAGCACTTCACTTAGCCGTTACCTCCTCAGTCTTATCGCTGGTGGACTATGGCCTCACAATCTGTGCTGCCGCCAACCCTACGGCACTTCATCAAATACAAGTAGCCATCAATGAGGCCTGCCAGCGTCTCTCTGATGCCGATGGAAGTACACATACCTGCACCCTATACACACTCACCAAAATTCTCTACCTTGAGGAAAGATTATTATGCCAGACTTGTCTCTTCACCAAAAAAAATCCACCTGTGTTTAACTCCAATAGGTGTCATGGCTTCCCTTCAGGCAGCCACCATCTCATTGTCCACACAGGCTGCTGCAAAAACTATCTGGAAGGTGCCTAGGATCAGGACCACCCTGGCCCAGTGATCCTTCCCCCATAGAACTCCATTCTGGTACAATACCCTGCCACCGGCCATCACATCAATCACCAATCTAGGTCCTTTTAAAGCTGCCTTAAGGGCCCAAATCCTCTCCTCACATCAATGCCAGTGTAACCAGTAACCTGTGGAACCTGCACCATGCCACTGGGCCACACACCCGCCCTTGGTCAGGCTGTGGAGAGCCCTCACTATTTCTAGCCTACAGGTTCCCAACCTCCCTCAGTTACCATATAGTTGCACTGCACTATGAATACATTGTATTATGTATAAGACAAGGCCTCACTGAGGCGGCTTATTACCAATTCATATCATGCATTGCTTTAGCTACCAATTATATAGGTCTTAACTGCTCATTAGGTAAATATGTCGATAGCCCTGCCTTGTTTTAGTTACAAAATGTATAGGCATTAACCCGTGCTCATTGTATTTATACTCTGTATGATTGCTTACCCACATTTATTCTATGTATGTACTGTATGAATGTCTATGTTTTATTCTGACGTGAAGCCTTTAGAAATGAGTCTATGACTCAAAGGGCTGTAATTCTGATTTCCTAAATAAATAAATAAAAATAGAAGAGGAAGCCTATGAAGCTGAAATGACTTTTCTTGTATTGATGCTACTAAATCTATTAACAGTATTGACTGGGGTATACTGCAAGCTAAAGATACTAATTTTGCCAAAATGTTACAGTATGTTAAAATGAAGGAGGTGGTACATGTGTTTTTTTTTAATGAAAAACCTACAAAGGAGAAGGTGGGTGGAAAATGGATTGGGAGCTTTGTTGGGGTAACACCTAGAGTGTCTACCCTCAGGTGTCTGTATCAGTAGCAAGTGAAATGAATGAATCAAGAGACATAGTCGGTTTAGTAGAGGGGTTGAACCTAGGAATGGGCCCCTGCTTAAAACTGACATGTCTGGTGGAGCTGGAGCAGATAATTACCCCAGAGTAAGTCTTTCTATGATACTGGACTTTATAGCCATCCAGATTTTTGGTTAAGAAATATGACAAACTTTCCTTAAAAGGAGATGGGAAGGTACCGTTAGTCTCTGTTGAGAAATGTGTTAATGCCTCAGGGTAAAGTATGATGATATCCACTATGTTTATGATAGAATGTTTATTGTTAATAGGGACCCTGAGACAGAGCTTCTGAAGATGGATGAGTGGAAGCTTCATCCCTTCCTGGGACAGGAAGGTGGTAAGCAGTCTGCAATAACTGCTTCCCTCTTAAGGTGGGGGATATGTGACAGGGAGCTCCTGCCACTCTTGAGGACTGACCTTTTCTTAAATCTGTTGCAACAGTTCTTCTATTTCTTAGCCTAATCTGTTCTTTACAATTTCTAGTCCATAAGGTTGGCCACCTATGGGCACCCCTTCCCTTTCTTGACTATGCTATAGTGTCCTCTTTAATTTCCCTTTTCCCTCTCAGGTCCTCGTACAGGGAGGTTATTGTTGTGACCTCTGAGCTGATATAAAACAACAGGCTATGTTTCTCATTGTTGGATTTAGTATGCAATGACACTGTGTCATAAAATACATTGATGTATATTCCTTATGTGTATGAAACCTGTAAATGTTGAAAATACCATGGCACTAGGTGTTTTTGATAAAAGTAAAAAGTTACTGGGTGGCTGTATTATAGAAATTGAGTTGGTTGTGTTGTTAAATGCATGTGGTACCGTGCATTCCTGTTGTAAACTGAGCCAATCTGAAATTTCATGGTGATTTACCTATATCCCATGATGAATTGCATTATGGAAGTATTTGTGACGTTGTGTTTCTTTAAAACTTTGCTTATTGCTGGTGCCCTTTGGGGTAACCCTTGTTTCAGTGTTTCTGCACTGAGATTCTTTGTAGCTTGTTTTTTTTATTATTATTTGAGTCCACACCTCCCAAGCAAACAAAGCCCTTATTGTGGAGGCTAAATCTCAACAGATAAGTTAGATCAGAGATCAGTGAGTCAGTATGTGCTGGCTAAGTGTAGAGTAAAGACTTGCATAGTCTGTTGCTACAAACTGATGTACTGAAGAAGGGATGTGCCATTGCTGAAGGTTATCTCTTGCATTTTGAATAAACATCACACAGAAGTTTGGTATCTGGTCCATCTTTTATCCCACAACCCCTCCACAAGGTGATAATGAGCTCAGTCCCCACCCCGCCCTGTCTCCCTTTTGTCTCCCCAAATGACTGAGAGTGACACATATCAACATGTGAAGCCTCCTCCCAAAGATTGGTTAGCTGCAGTTGCTCATGATTAATCCCAGACCTGAGGTGCTGGTGTTCTCGGAGTCTTGGTTATCCACCAAGATTCCTGACACTGCATTTGCCATCCCTGGCTGCATAATCACCTATGAGGATTGCACTAGAGTTGCAGTCTACCTCTCCACTGACCTCCAGTTCAAGCCTGTATGCTCCATCACCTCTCTTCTGCTTATAAGTTGCTATTTCTCAAGCTCTCCCTTTCTTTGTCCCAAGATTTGTGGCTGGTACCTAGTGCTGCCCTGGCATGTCTTCACCTTCAGTCACTGAGCTCCTCACCACTGTCTCCTCCCATGCCGCCTCTTGTGGCTGCATATCCTTGGTGATGTTAACCTCAATTGGCTCCCCCCCCTCTAAATAACTTCTGCCAAAACATGTCCCTCCAGTGTACCCAGCTGATCACTGACCCAACATGGCAAAATCACAGATCCCTCAATCACTCCCTTCTGGACTGGGTATTCATCTCCAAGCTCCACTGTATTGTGAATGCTGGTACCCTTCTTAATGCCCTCAGTGACCACCATATAGTCTACTGCATGCACAAGATTTGCCATCTTAAAGACCCCCTAAATTCATTCAGATTCAGTCCTTCAGGTCGCTTGACTTCTTCTCCCTCCATGCTGACTAGGTGGCTACCAACTGCTCGCCCATCTCTGCAGCTGGTAACATAAATAATGCCCTCCATTCTTTCATCGCATAATTATTGTCAGCCTGGGATCTTCATTCCCTGTAGAAAAATCGGTCCAAGATTCCTACCTCCCACGGGTCATGGCTGAGTTGCTGGCCTGACTCTGTGCATGTGATCTTGCCTGGCCCACAAGTACTTTGGCTCCCTTGACAACCTAATGAAGTACCAGACCCTTTATAATGCCTGTACCAGAGCTACCAGTTATGCCAATTCTGAATGATTCACATACATGCTCCACAGCAATCTTAATCACCCCTCTAAGTTCTGCAAGGTTACCCACACCCTCTTCTCTTCCCTTCCCTAACCCAGCCCCCCCCAATGTCCTTAAGGTAGTTGACACTCCTATTTCTGACCTCTATTCTGTTGCCTCAGCTTTCAACTTATTCTTCACCTCCTGTGTCTGCTTCTTCCTCTCCTGCTGCCTGTTCCATCTTCTGCTTCTTCCACCCCTCAACACCCCTTGTCTTTCTCTCCTTCCACTCTCACTGCCTCCCTTAAGGCCCTCTTGGCTGTTAACCCTCACAATGGTGCAAGCCCTGATGGTTTTGACTCCAAACTCCTTTCTCTGTCTGCCCAGGCCATTGCTGTAACTATTACCTCCCTTCTTAACCTCTCCTTCCCTTTAGCCTCCGTTCCTAACTTTTGGAAACAGGCCACGGCCATCCCCAAGTAAATCTGGAAAACAAGAGCGAGTACAGTTGGCTTACATGGTGCTTTAAATAGCTAAAGTCTAAACTTGCACATTCTTTAAGAAACTATATAACAACAGAAACTCTCAAAAATGAAAGATATCAACTAATGAGACTCACCAAGCTATCCAAAAGCAAATGTGCACCACATTTTTCAGTGCCTTACCTGAGGGAAATGCTGCCTGTGAGTAGCTGCCCCAAAGATTTCAAGTCTTGTAACAGAAAAAACGCTCAGAAATTTATATCCACCAGGTCTCCTGTACTTTCCAGTGTTTAGATCTGCCCCCGCACCGCCCCATACTCTGCCAACTTTATGGCATGATGACAGGGAGAGCACAGGCATGCACTACATTATAGATTATGGGCAGTAACTTTACGAACAATTTCATATATTACCTTGATCATGTGGTGATGAAATGAGGGCACCAGTTAGACCCAGTGGATACAAATTTACAAGCATTTTTTCTTTTACTAGACTTGAAATCTTTGGGGCAACTACTCACAGGCAGCATTTCCCTCAGATAAGGCACTAAAATATGTGGTGCCTTAGGCTAGCCTGGTAGATCTCTTTAAGTATAAAGGATTGGAGCCTGCCCTATGTGCGTGTGTGCATAACAAATATAGGAATATGACATTATAGATGTGTGTTGCAAAATCCTGAAATGAATTGCCTAGTAATATAAAAGCTAAATATTCCCTTTAATTTATTTATTTAAAAGTTTTACCAGGCAGGCTTACTGAGCAGACAATTGCTTGATTCCAGTGCTCTTAAGAAAATATTGTACCAACCATGTGAATGGTGCACATGACATTTTAATATCAAGCCTATATGTAATTTATATTTATTTAGGTTTTACCAGGAAGGCATACTGAGCAGAATACCACTCGACTCCAGATGTGTCCTGGGGGGGTAGGGGAGGGATGGTAGGGGATGGGAGGATACATACAAATTTGAAAGAACAGACATTTCACAAATACGTACAAAAAATAGCTGTATATAATGGTATGTACAGAATAAATACAGAATGTGACACCACAAGCAACCAGAAAATCTGGGTGTACACGGCAGCTAAAATTATATGCGGTGCAAAAATGACAACATTCACAAGAGTCAGAGATAAATATTTGGAGTACCCACAGATGGCACCAGTTGGAAAGCTAGTACCTGGTCTAGTGTGAGCTTAGTCCACATGAGCAGTTGGCGGAGAAGTGCCCTTTGAGGAGTGAGTTGATTTGCCGAGAGGTGGGGGCGTGCTGAATGTCCACAGGCAGAAAGTTTCATAGTTTGGACATGCGAGCTCTGAAGGCCAACTGGCCAGCAGAGGTCGACATGTTAGGGACACGCAGGAGCCAGGAGTCAAAATTCCTGAGTGAGTATGCAGGTGGAGTTTGGGCAGTTAGGGTAGTAATGAGGTAGGAGGGTAGTGACTGGGTCCAGAATCTGGCCGTAAGGCTATTGCAGTAGGACTGTCGCCTTTCATAGAGCGAGGGGAGGTTAAGGGACCAGTAGAGGTTGCAATGGTGGGTGGAGGGTGTACAGTCCAGGGTGAGGTGACAGAAGGAGTGGAAAACAATATCCAGTCTAGCCAGGGTGGTCTTAGGTGCGGCACCGTAGACTACGTCCCTGTTATCAAAAATAGGGAGGATCATTTTCTGTACAATTGCCCTGCGGACTGGCGGAGAAATACAGCCATGGTTACGGACTAAGGCGCCCAGTCTAGAGTGCAGCTTTTTATGGATAGCAGTGATGTGTGCTGAAAAATCGAGGTGCTGGTCCTGCCAGACCCCAAGATATCTGAAGGAGGTGCAGTTTTCTATGGGAATCCCTTCTAGGGTTTTATTAACTTGTTCTGCGTCTGTCAAGTATTGTATATGTGAAAGATTGTTAAATGTTATCACTTGTTTAATGTATTTTATACTGTACATGGCTTTTGTTGCAAATGTGGTCCCTAACGAATTGTTCCTGTATAAAAATAGAAATTTATCTAGCTATCCATCTATAAAAATGTTATCTATTTTCCACCCATCTATTCGGCCATCTGTCCGTCCACTGGAGGTGGCCAAAGTGATCAAGTCATGTCCAGGACACCTACATACCAAACAGGCAGACATGTCAGGGCACTTTGTGGAAGGTTCCTGTTTGCAAAGGGGCCACTGTCCCTATTTGGGAATATTTGTTAACACAGTAACCCCTAGATGGACCATTAGGGACACCTTCCCATTGTGTTAGTAGTAATGGAGAACCTTGCCATATTGTTACATTTGGCCTTTTGCCACCACATATATTTTCTCCATATAGAGGTGTGTGTACTGCCATTTGTGTGGGCCTGTTGGAGCCTCCTGTTGTCAAATAGTATAACACTGTTTGAAAGCCTATTTTGTCAACTGATTTATTACATAGGAACAGGGTTGGCCAGGCCCTAAGGGCATCTACATATAGGGGCACTCCCCTTGGGGGACATGGGTGGTAGGATGTGACCGGAGAGCATGTAGTGTGTATACTGTAACAGGGTGTTACTCTTGGTGACAGAACTACAGGGTGTGGTGTGGGGTACACGTGTCACTCATTTACACCATGTACTGTGCAGTACGGCACGGTTGTCACCTGCTTCACTAGGGGCCCCATGTCATGCACAGGGTCAGACAGCTGCATGTGGGGTGGTGGGACCAATATCTAGGTGTGTTGGATACCACAGTCTGCCACTAAACACCCCAGGGTACAACAATAGGCAATGGGGAACACATGTCAGACATCGGGGACACATCATACTATGGGATAGTTACAGTGGCTGCCTCTGCTACATCAGGTTGTGTACCACTGAAGGCATTCCCATAGAGGACAGCAACTGTGGCACTGTCTTTTGGACCATTCTCCAGTATGGGTCTATCCCTCACATCCCTACACCTCTGCAGCATGCTTGCCATGTATGGGGGAGGGAGGCAGGGAATGGATGCATTGAAGATTATGTCCCTGTAGGATGTTGACTTTCAGGGGCATGCGCCGTTGTTTACAGCAGGGGTCTGCCTGGCATAACCATGCCACAGCCTGTGCAAGTTCCTTTACAGCGTGAACAGCATTGTTTATATTTGTTACGGCACATGTGCAGCGTGTGTCTGTCTGACACACTCCTGCATGCATCTGTGCAGCCCTTCCCTGTGGTGTGTGCATGTGATGGCAATGCATGCTGCGTAACCTGGCTGTGCATCCTGCTTAGACGGATTGTGTGCATGACTCCAGTGTAGAGGTGTATGCAGGGCAGTTATGTGATTGGTAAATAGAGCCCACTGTAGTAGTAATAAACTTTATTCATGTAGCGCCCAATCTCAGGGACTCTGAGCGCTGAACAAAAATCCCAAGATAATAGTATAAAAGTAAAACATTTCCAAATATAAAACCACATTCAATACAGTTTTAAATAGTGTATTTTTATTTATGTATTTTACCAGGAAAAAGCTCCATTGAGCAAGGTTAATTTTCAAGGAGGTCCTGGGTAGGACGGAATACAATACAGTAGGATAAATAACGGTTCAAAGCACAAGATACTCAGATAGGACATAGTACATAAAAGGCAGTACACATACCAAATAACTTAGTATGGAAATACAAGATTATCTTAAAGTATAATGTTCAAGGGAAAACAGTAGAATCAAATTGACCCTAAATAGTACCATATGAATACGTAGTAGTGTGACAAGGTTACAGTCAAATTATCTAAAAAGGAAACAGTGTATCAAAGCTACTATAGGCGATAGGGTACAAGTAAAATGCTAAAGCAAACACATTTCTCTACACAATATCGACTAAGTAAAGTTTGGAAGAACTGAGAGCTAACAAGTGAGGTCATTTTTTTTTTTTTGTACTTTCCTTTTTATCCCATTTATTCTGCCCTCTCACCCCACTCCTTCAGACTTGGTCAGTTCCCCCTTAGTGGATCCCCACCCACAGTATCTTGCCCCTAGAGTGCCCGGTCAACTCCTACCTCGATCCTCTTCCTCCATTGGAGTGTCTGCACAGTGGAGTCTTGCCCGTGGGTAGGAGATCCTGGGTAGGACCAGTCATCATCCAGGGTTGGGAGGGTGTTTTTCCATTTTCTTACCTGTTAGTCCCTCTACCCCTGAGGATGTCAGCATGCAAGACCAATGTCCAGACAAACGGCGTGCTAATGCATGCTGTTGTCAAGTGCCCCAGACATCCTCCCCTCCCTGACTCCATAGAGCTGCCTATACCCGGGCACCCATGCTTCCACCGGCACCGGAGCATCGGGTGCACGAAGCACCCATAGGTCCCACCCCTGGAGGAGGAGAGCATCCATTGGGATGCTCAATCCTCCTCCTCCCCTCCGACCCCTGGCAACCCGAGTCCATTCACAAACTCAGGTTGCCAGCGTGGCGCAAGGCGTGGTGTCCAGCGCCTCAACCCTCAGCACCATCAGGCCAGGCAAGTGAGGTCATTTTGAGCAGCTTCTGGAGGGCATTCCAGATTGTAGGAGCAGCCCAGCTGAAATCCATCTTCCCATATTTTGAGAAATACCTGAGGACATCATGCAAGAGTATGTTGTGCTTTCTAAGGTTGTATAGCCCTTGGGACCTAAAGAGGAGTGAGGCAATATATGGAGGAAGGGAATTACTCAGCACTTTGAAGGACCAAAGGTTTAGGTGTCTAATCCGCCAGACTTCAAGACAGGGCCACCCTACTTCCTTGTAAAGGAGGCAATGATGAGTATTGGTACGAAGGTCACTGATAAAGCTCAGTGCTCTGTGGTATAGGACATCTAGACGTATATAATATTGCCATAATCCAACAATGGGAGGAATGTGGTCTGGACAAGTCTTTTCCTAATGTCACGGTTAAAGCAAGATTCATTTGGAAATAAAACCCCAACCTCTGTATGAGCTTTTTACAGAGGATTTCTATATGTACAGTGAAGGACAGTTTGTTGTCCAGCCATATGCCTAAATATTTAAAGGAGTCTACAATTTCAAGCATTTCATTAGATAGGGTGAAGATACCTAGCGGGGAATGGGGTGGGTGGGTGCAGACAGATTTGTGGGAGAAAACCATGTACTTTGTTTCAACTGCATTTATATAAAAGCTAAATACAATAATATTATAATGTATGGGAGAGGGCTATTATGTATGGGATTTGATTGAATCCCAGTGCTGTTATACCATCAATGTGATGTAAAAGGTTGTTGTACCACTGTGAGTATGTGACATCAATGGTACAACAACATAGAACATGTTTGCGCATGCGCATTCCACAAACTGGAACGTGTTTGTGCATGTGCATTCTATGAAACCCACTCTGTCTGAAACAGCCATGGCGGTGAGAGATGAACATGGAATAGAGCGTCACTGACTAAATGTGAGTGCGACGGACTACTTATGCCTTTTAATAATGGATCATACACTATAAAAGACAATGTATGGTCCACTGTCAGCAACAAGTGTGTGTATCCATCTCAAGGTAGCCATGGTGATCAAAATCTCTCGAGCTTCGCTCTCGAGGTTTAAACAGTCACCATGACAACCTCTCGATGGCTGCACATGCTTGTTACTGAGAGATGGCCATACATTATCTTTTATGTTATTATTGTTCTTAGTGTTCCTTATTGTCCTCCCTTTTCCCTCCTCTACAGATACACCTGGAAATTAGCTGTTACCAGCTCAGTATGTCTTTCCTGCTGAAATTTTTGAAATAAATAAAAATAAATACAACACTTACACAAGCTTGTCTATGCATGGTTGCCCAGACATTATCTTTTATAACATTTGAGCATCCCTACTTCATTATAATGTGGTGTTTTTTGTATGGTCCACCACTAAAAGACCCCTTACCTTCTCTGTGGTCTGCCAGCCCCTTCGGTTGTTGCTGGTGCTGCTGGTGAGGACCCCATCTGGACCATACGAATAACTAGTCGGACGCATAAAATAAAGAATAAGGCAGGTTTATTCAGTTCAGTAGGTGTTCTCTTCATGAGGACAAGCCCCACACTGACTAAAACTCTGACTGACAGACCAACATGGCACTGCCAGGCAGTGCAACAATTAGATACATGCAGTTCTAAGTGCTTTTAAGCAATAATCTATATGTTTCTAAGAATTTTTAAGTAAATAATTTAAGGCAAAAAACATTGTCAAGCATTACAAGGCAACAGATTTTCCCAAAACAGAACAGTACTCCGGGGGGGGGGGGAGGAATTAACCTGGACTACGCTGGGGACCAGTCAGAGTAGCACCAGAGAGGAGGGAAACACAATAGTACTTGAGACTTGGTCATGCCACAAGTGCTAAAGTGTGGGGGAAGGAAAAGAGAATAGAGGGAAGGGTAGCAGCAGGAGGATACCCAGAATGCAGGCTCACACTTTAATAACAGTTGCATAAACAGATGGACTGTCAATTGAAAGAAACATTCCTAAGGGGAAGAAAACGTTAGTGCAGGTAAATAGTACCATGGCAACAGGTGCAAGAAAGAGGTACAACAAGATATTTACTGCAACAATGAAAATCAGAAAATGAATTAGTCCAGACACATTTCACTGAGTCCGGTAACAAAAGTTCAAGACCTCCGTCGACTTTTCCGGTCAGTGGAAATGGAGGCATGCATGGACTGCACCAGTTCCTGACAGGAGGGTGTCAGGTCATTAAAAGCGACCCAGGAGTTCTGCCCACTATCGAATCCACACCACTTTGCTCTGTAAGTCCAGGATCCATTGACAAACTTCTTTCTTAGGATCTTCCTGATCTGGTACACTGGGGTGTGTGGAAGAGAGTTCTGAGAAAAAGAAGAAGAAGATTGAGAAGAAGAGGAATCCCTGGGAAAATGCTCTGGAAAAACATAATCCAGCTGGAGAGTGTCAGGAGTGGGAAGATCTGTAGGAACTGGCTGCAAGTTTTCTGGGGGAATCTCAGCTTCAGAGAGGATGGCAGGCTCAAGGGCAGCTTCATTTGCAGGAGGACTGGGGTCATCTGGAAGGTTGTTATTGAGGTACCCATGCTTTAGTCAGTTTATATGGACTTTGTTGTGTACCAGCTTGCCATCCGACTTGCGTTGCAGATGAACGTGGACCGGAGGGAGCTTTTCTACAATGTAGAAGGGACCAGTCCAGGGGCGAAGCAGTTTCTTGGTGGTGCCCGGAACAAGAACTGGATGGTACAAATAGACAATGTCCCCAACAGAGAATGAAGGCTCATGCACCTTGGCTGCAGACATTTTCTTAATTGCCGATTTTCTCTGGCCCAATGTGGTGATTGCAACTCTTCGGGCAAGTTCCAGCTGTTCCGGAAGAGGGATGAAGAAAGGAGAAGCTGACTTAGGTACCTCGAGCAGTGAGAGATCCCTGTCCAGTGGAGTTCTTTTGGTGACATCCATGGAATAAGAAGAAGGAGGTGTATTCTGCGCTGTCGACACAAGGGCTGGTATAGTATGCAAACTGCACATAGAGAACAAACCAGTCCCAGGTGTCGTGAGTCTCATCCAGATACTTGGAGAGTGTGCTGAGAATGGTGAACATCATTCTTTCACTCTGTCCATTGCATTGTGGATGGTAACTTGTGGTATGTGTCTTTTTTTATGTCGAGAAGTTTGCAAGTTTCTCACACAATGGTGGACTGGTAGTTAGTGCCTCTGTCTGAGTGTAGGTACAATGGAGTACCGTGACGACAAATGACTGTGTTGAGAAATGCACTGGCCACAGTGGTGGCTTTAATGTCTCCGAGGGGAATGAGTTCCAAATACTTTGTTAAGTAGTCCATAAAGACAAGGATGTATTTGTTACCAGTCAGAGCATGTTGGCAAGGGCCCAAGAATGTTAGTGCTGACTCTTTGGAATGGTTCAGTGGCTACAGGCATTGGGATGACATGTGCCTTTGTTGGTTTGGCCAGAGGCTTTCTCTGGGAGCAGGTCTGGCAGGATTTTATGAACTGGACAATGTCTCTGTTCATGTGTGTCTAGAAGAAGTGAAGCCTTGTCTTTTCCAGAGTTCTGTGAATTCCCATATGACCTCCAGAGAGTGGAGAGAAGAACTTGAGTGATTAGGAGGCTGGCACAACTAGCTGTACATGAGTTCTATCCGTGTGATTCCTTGCCTTCCTTGGTCCAAATGTGAAAAAGCACACCGTCACTAAGGAAGTATTGCGAAGCAAGGAAAAGTACATCTTGGCGATGTTGCTTTTGTTGCGGATGTTCCAGACTCTAAGTAGGTGATGATGTCCGTAAATTGAGTGTCAGTTCTTTGTTGCATTTTAACAGTTGCCAGGGACAGATCAGATGTAGAAGAGATGAGAAGCTCTTCAGCTGCTTGTAGTATCAGAGGATTTGGGTGTCTCTCTGTGCAGGCAGTTGGTAGCAGCAAAGCAACTTGAGGTGTTGAAGGAGTGTCCACTGGAAGCACATCCGTGGCATGGAAGGGAAGAGCTTGTAAGCAGGATTCTTCATCTGTTGAGGAGGATACAGAGGGATATCATCTCTGGCTTACACCATCAGCATTTGAGTGAACTTGACCTGACCTGTATTGGATTTTGAAGGTGTAGGATTGCAGCATGGTGATCCATTGGGTGAACTTGCCTACTGGCTCCTTCATTTCAAATAACCATCTAAGGGCAGAGTGATCAACGATAGCTGTAAAAGAAGAGTAGCACAGGCAGCAGTCAAATTTCTTCACAGCAAATACCATGGCCAGACATTCTTCCTCTGTGATGCCATAGTTCTGCTCAGCTGACGAAAGAGAGCGCCCGGCATAAGAGACAACTTGTTCTGTTCCATCTTGAATTTGACAGAGTACAGCGCCCATTGCAAAGGAACTAGCATCTGAGTAGAGCTTGAATGGTTGGTCGAACCTTGGGTAGGCCAGTACTGGAGAAGAGATTAGGTTTTGTTTTAAGGTGTCAAAGGTCTCTTTACATTCAGAAGTCCGACTGTAGTCGCATCCCTTTTTTGTGAGGGCGTACAGTGGAGCTGTAATCTTGGCGTAGTTGCAAATGAACTTTCGGTAGTAGCCAGACAAGCCCAGCAAAGCTCGAAGGTCTTTGAGATTGTTAGGCTCTGGATAATCTTTGACTGATAAGAACTTGTCTGGATCTGGAGAGATGCCTTGATAACTAACCACATGTGCCAGGTAATGAATTTGATGCTGCGTAAAACAACACTTTTCTGGGCGAAGCTTGAGATTGGCTTGTCTGAGACGTTCCAACACTTCTTGAAGATGTTGGAGGTGCTCAGGCAAAATTCTGTTGAAGACTATCACATCATCCAGGTACACTAAGCAAGCTTTCCAAGACAACCCACATAGTACGGCTTCCATAACACGTTGAAATATGGCTGGACTGTTCCGAAGACCCATAGGCAGACGTTTGAACTGGCAAAGTCCCAAGTGGCAGTGCCATGCTGTGTATGGATGAAAAGCTGGATCAATTGAAACTTGGTAGAACCCACTCTGAAGGTCTAGAGTGGTGAAGTAAGCAGGACTGGCCACACCAAGACTCTCTAAAGCATCTTCGGTTGTAGGCAAGGGATGAGCATCCTGCGGCATGTAGGCATTGAGTTTTCTGTAGTCTACCACAAAATGATACTCTTTGTCCTTCTTTACCACCAGCAAGCAAGGTGCACCCCAGGAACTTGTAGACTCTTTGACTATGTCTTGGTCAAGCATGTCTTTGATTATGTCCTCGAGGACTTGTTTCTGGTTGTGCCTGTAGGCGTTGTGTTATAGTTATTAAATTATAAATTAAAAATGAGACGAATGGAGACAAGACTGATGGCAGAATAATTTAATGATTACAATAATAATCACAGCGAGAGGTTGCGATTGGTACATTCTTCAAAATAACAGTGTGTGCAGGCTTGCTTATGTAGTGAAAGACAGCATAATTATTTTCAATGATTTTCTATGATTGGTTTAAAACAAGCACAAACATCAGTTTATAAGGTAATACTTTTTCTTTGGTATATGTATGAGCTCATCCTTGGTCAGCACAAGTATAGATGGTATACATTCTATTATCATATATGGCTAGTAACAACTGTCACCACCAGTAACCAAGGTTCAGGGGGAAGAAATAGGTTTGGACTTAGGAATGTGCATACAAGCATTTTGGCCTGTCCATATAAGGACAAACACTAGAGATAGTCAAGAGGGGTATTTAGACACTATCCTGTGCTCCTGCTTGCAGTCACGTAGGCCAAATGTTTGTTATTACTTACATCTACAATGTTATAAGGCACTTTAATATTGCAACTGTGGCTCAGTCTCTCTATAGCTTTATAGGCTTTATGTGGCCTAGCTTTATAGGCCAACAGTTGTTACACAGGCACATTATGTTTTAGACCAAAATAAGGTTAGGATGCAATATAGGGACAAACTCCTTTATCCCTTGTTACAATCCCCCTTGGCCCTATATTGCCTCATAATTTCTCATGCAGCAATGCTGCTCCTCGGAGCATGTACATCTCTCTGCATACATTACGAATGGTATGTCTCAATCGACATAGGCCTATAATTAACAAGAACACTAAGACCACTTGCAACACAAGTAAAGCTTTAAAAGAGAGGATCCCTAAGGGCTCTCCTGTGTAGCTATAAATTAGGTACTCATTATCACTTTCACTGAGCAATTCATTACAGCTGCTTGGACCTTATGGGCGTAATTTTGGATCTGTATTAAATGAGTATCTTTCCAGTTTAGAAGTGACTGCACGTTAAGGGACAGAGGAGGTATAACAGCTCCAAATGATGGCGCATACTTGTTAATATCATATGCCTGGTGTGGGATGTCGAATGTCACATTATATCTCTTATCCCCTGAGTTGGTAATAGGGTGCAACACTTTGTCACCAATATATACATTATGTTTGGGAGTGATACAAAAGTTTGGGTTGTAAATGGTACATGTCTTCCCTTCATAGGTTAAGATGGGTTTATTTGTGACAACACAGTATTGGTTAGTACCATTATAAGTTACAACTACCTGTGGGGTGTACCACTGTTTTAACTGGACGGGGCACCAGGCAGTATTATTTTTGGCTTGGCCCATGGGAATTTCCCCACAGATTGGTTGTGTTTGTGACATGACGTCACACTGGCACATCCACTGATTATTTCTTCACAGCAATGTAAGTTTGGTGTCACCCAAGACCCATCATTGCTACACACCAGGATCTCTGGGGGCGAGACTCGATATGCATAATACTGACTTTGTAAATATCCTATGGAGTGTACCTTTACTATTTGTGAGTACACCTCCTTATCGTACTCAACTTGAGGTAGTCTTACCACGAGGGACACCCTCATGGTGCAACTAAGAGTACTGTTGGGTCTAAATACTTGTGGTTTAACATACACTTTGGTTACTTTGTGGACCCACCACATGGGTGGGGCTTGAGCCTTAATGCAAAAGGTTATACACCTGTTGTCATTAACATTAAGACAATCTGGACAATACCACAACTTTAATTGTGCATCAGAAATTTGATTAGGTAATTGACTATTAGTAATCTCTTATAGCAGTTGGCTAACTTGGGTTAGGACATAAGATCCGTAAGCACTACACACTATAGCTTTATTTACGGTATTATCAAAAACCTCTTGATTATGCTCAGCCACAACTTCGTTGATTTTGTGCTCCACCTCTTTAAACAGGCAGGCAATATCATGTATATTATATACAGATAAACGCTCCTCCATTGCTAAACCTTGTTGACCTAATGCTAGTGGTAGCAAGACCTTTTCTCCTATATTAGTATTAAACTGGTCTTGGTAGCCCTTAATGGCCTCCAGGTCTGCCCTATTCCATATACTCATTCCTGATCCAAAGAGTCCAGCCAGGTCTCCCCACAGATCTCATTTTTTCCTAGTATTACTGCCCCCTTCTTTACTGATAAGAGGGGCCATAATACTCCCAGTTTTAGCATGGAAGGTGCTCAACATGTCAATTAACATAGTGGCATAAAACTTTGACACACTAGTGTCAGCACAACTACTGTTAACATTTATATTCCAACCAGAAAAATCTAGGTTTATATGTACTCTACTATATTTTACATTATTCACAAGCACTTGATCAATAGGTGTTGATGTGAGTCCGTTCTCTGGCCCCTTGTCACATTTGGGCATTCAGTTGGTTTTACAGTTAAATGTATGGCATCTGAAATTGTAAAACGTAATGAGTTGTTTGCACTAGCATAGTTACAAACACTACTGTTACCTCAAAGACAGTAGGATAGAGTTAACACATAGACACCATTGTCCTTTGGTGTGGCTTTGTTTATAACAAGAGACCCATTCCTTTGTTCCCAGTCCATGTAGCTTGTGTGATCCAGTCTTGAGCTCTGAGGCACAGCCAGACCAGCTATTAAATATGTCCACACACCAATTTGTAGATATAAGTATGGTTATTTTGGTCCAGGTGGCTTTCCATGCCTGCGTCGTGTAGGTGTTTGTATCAATAGGGTCCTAGTTCCAGCTGATTAACAGTGTAACAGACTGTTCATACTCACACACAACATTAGTCTGTTCCACATTAATGTGCAGGCTGAGGATTATGGAAAGTCTTATGGCTGCCACCAAGCCGGTGATAATGATGTCTTGGGTCCTCATGGCTATAAACATCAAGTGCAGTATTTAATTTTTCAACCAGCTTTATTTGACACCTTTTTACACTGATCAACATGTACCCAGAATTCTTTTTTCTTCCTCCGGCCCCCTTTTTGTCACTTACTTTAACCACATATACCGTATTCTCACCTAGTCACTTACACACCTGGTATGGTCCTAACCAATTGGCATCTTTCCATGGATTTTTCTGCTCCCAATTCCGCACCATTACTACATCTCCCTCCTCTATAGGTAGCCCCCATCCTGCTACCGGCTGTCTACCTTGTTTATTTTGTTCATGTAATTTTTCCTGTAACTCCTGTACCTGTCTTGGCGGTGTCCTGAAGCTCAGTGTATAGACGCCAGCTTCTATCATGCTCTTGTGACTGCTGTTCTAACTTAATTTGTAGGAGGGCATTATTTCTGTCTAACAGACACAAATCCCTGTTCTTTTATTAACTGCGTTTAAGGTTAACACACTGTTGTTCTAATTTTGATGTTGACCTATTGGGACGCTTATCTTTATACTTTGATGTTAATTCTTCTAGTTGGTGTTGCAATTTAGCATTTTGATCCCTTTCATCCCCCAACTGAGCCACTTCTTTATTTCGGTGACACACAACAGTTTGATTGTACTGCCACAGCCCTTGCAATGCATTTGCAAAGATTTCTTTTTCATTTTTTACTCCCTCATTACAGAGGGACACTTGCTGAGTAAAATACAATTGTGCCTGTTGATCATCAGGCACCGGCTTGTATGTTCCCCCTTTTAGGTGTTTTCCTAAAAAACGACCTATTAGTGTTTCCATACTAATTTTTTGTCTTTTTGCCTGCCTAGCCTTTACAGCCGAGCTCACCTGTGCACTGGTGCCCCGGTCTGTCTGGCTATGTCTTACGGCTCCCTTGTGAGGTCCGGCTTGCAAGTCCCAGTACCTTCACTTACCTACTCTGCCCCATGAGTTCCTACAGAGTTAAGCATTATTTTCTTTTTAAGCAATTTGAGAAGCATATATCACCTGATTGTCGAGTGGCTGTGACTGTCTGTGTGTACCTTCTCCCCTCGCTCCAAGCCAGCAGTACCACGTCTCCGAGCATCATTATTCTGTTATGGGGGGCTCGCAAACTAACCGACCCGCAGTTAGGCGACCTCCCAAACGTACAGCACCAGCGATCCGAGTCTCGGCACCAAATGTAGGTGTTGTGTTATAGTTATTAAATTATAAATTAAAAATGAGATGAACAGAGACGAGACTGATGGCGGAAGGATTTAATGATTACAATAATAATCACAGTGAGAGGTTGCGAATGGTACATTCTTCAAAATAACAGTGTGTGCAGGCTTGCTTATATAGTGAAAGACAGCATAATCATTTTCTATGGTTTTCTATGATTGGTTTAAAACAAGCACAAACATCAACTTATAAGGTAATACTTTTTCTTTGGTATATGTATGAGCTCATCCTTGGTCAGCACAAGTATAGATGGTGTACATTCTATTATCATATATGGCTAGTAACAGCTGTCACCACCAGTAACCAAGGTTCAGGGGGAAGAAATAGGTTTGGACTTAGGAATGTGCATACAAGCATTTTGGCCTGTCCATATAAGGACAAACACTTGAGATAGTCAAGAGGGGAATTTAGACACTATCCTGTGTTCCTGCTTGCAGTCACATAGGCCAAATGTTTGTTATTACTTACATCTACAATGTTATAAGGCACTTTAATATTGCAACTGTGGCTCAGTCTCTCTATAGCTTTATAGGCTTTATGTGGCCTAGCTTTATAGGCCAACAGTTGTTACACAGGCACATTATGTTTTGGACCAAAATAAGGTTAGGATGCAATATAGGGACAAACTCCTTTATCCCTTGTTACAGTGCCCCACTTTGTAGGCTTGTTGACGGATTGGTTTCTGGTTTGGCAGTACTTCGATGGTGTGTTGCAGGATATCACAACATCCAAGCTTGTTGTCTGAACCAACAAAGACATCTGGGTAATTGTCCAGGAATTTCAAAAGTTGTTGCTTTTCTGTTGGAGATGCTGGAAGTTTGGAAGAGGATAGACGCTGACTGAGGGGTAGCTCTGTTGAAGTGGGAGTGGTCGTGATAGTATTGACAGGAGTAGAGTTGGTGGAACCAGGCTAGGGTTCTTGCATGAGATGAAGCTGGTCTCCTAAAGACAAGCAGACAAACTTTCCAATGTTGGCACCCTTTGAAATGACCACTGGCTCATCTGTGAAATTACAGCATTTTTGGAAGACTGCACCATCTTGCACCACTGATAAGGTATTTCCCGGAAGGAGACCTGACGAATGCAGTATGGGTGATCCTGTGATGATGCCAACAACACCTTGTGGAAGTGGTTCATCTCAAATCTTGGCAATCAAAACCATTTCCGACTGAGGAGGCATGGTGACTGAGTCTATAGCTGTGAGTTGCCTCCGAGCATCTAGGGACAATTTGCTTGAGGCAAAGTCTAGGATGGCTTTGTGAGCTTTGAGAAAGTTCAGGCTTAGAATTATTGCAGGTTGAAGGTCAGGCATGATATAAAACTTGACAGTAGCTTGCTGTGAGCCAAAGTGGAGCTTGAGATGGACCATGCCTGTGATAGGTACTGTATCTGTACTGGCTGTAATAATGTACTTTATGTCGGTTGGAGAGACATTAGGTATGTGATGAATAGCATGATTGTTTAAAATACTGCTATTGATAACTGAAATTTCTGCTCCAGTGTCGACCAAGATGTGTGTAGACCAATCTCCGATGGTTACAGGTACATAGTTCGCTAAAAGAGGTGAGCTGATGATGGGTACCTTTGCCCCAAGAAGTGAGAGTGTGCCAGAGTTCACAGTTGGAGGAAAAGTTTTGTTTGAATTGAGAGAGTCAGAGGGGTGGTCAGTTGCTGTGTTCCCCTGGTGCTGGGAGTAGTTGCTGTTATCTTGCTGATTGTGCAGCGGTGGGTGCCTGTGGTTCTCTTGATTTCTGTTGCACTTTCGCTTTCGGCAGACAGCGGCACTATGTCCCCTGAATTGACACCACTGGCAGGTCACTGGTTCACGTGAAGGAGGAGGAGGAGGTGGATGAGGTCGCTGTCGAATTGGGTGAAGGACATTGACAGAGGTAGTAGAAGAAGCAGCTGAGCTGCTGTGCAGAGTATTAATACTTGTAGTGAGCATCTCTATCATTGATTGTTGTTGCTGGACACATGATGCGAGTGTGGCTAACTGCGATGACTGAGGTGATGGTACACTGGTAGCCTGGGACATTGCTATGGATTGTTGTGCAAGTCATGCCACTTGGATTGTCTCCATCCAGGTGGCTAGTTTCTGCTGGATTACATAAAGATGGAGTTGAGGAAGCAGTCCCTGAATAAATATTGTGATTTGTTCTTTCTCAGGTTTCTGTAAGCATTTGCAGTGAGACTCAATGTCCACTATGAAGGCTTCAAGAGATTCGATGAGTTGCATTGTACATTCCCACAGCTGTTGCTCCAATAACCAGGGTGGGTCTGCTTGGAGAAAATGGGCTTTGAAGGTTGTGTACAGTGTGGCAGTATTCCTTTGACTTGGTCTGGAAGTGCATTGAACCAGGAAATGGCAATCCCTCTCAGAAGCAAGTGCAAGGCATTGGAAATACACACAGGATCAGTCCAACCATGCAAGGAAATCCAGGTTTGGAATTGTTCCAGCCAGTCGACAGCGTCTTTGTGAGGCAAGGCTGAGAAGGGTACTGGTTGTAGGCTGGTATGGACTGTGGACTATGTTGAAATGGCTTTAATGTAGGCCAAGTCATCTTGAATAGCTAGCATGGCTGGTGCTCCTTGAGCAGAATAGAAGACTGGATGTCATGGAGGATTGTTTCAATTTTGTAGCCCCACGCCCTAGAGGTGGGTGAAGGTAAGACTCCAGATGCTCCAGCACCCATATCTGTGTTGTCGTCAGACATTGTGGTTGGAGATGAGCTTCATTTCACTGAGCGAAGGTCATACAGGTGAGAAGGAGTTGCCGTCATGCAGGAGACTGGACGTTGTGTTGTAGATGAAGTGCCAGGCAAAAATTATCTTTGTAGACAAAAGTACAAATTTGTGTAGCAAATTTCATCAGTGACGTCTTAATAAAGGATTTCCCACTCAATTCTGTGTTGTTTGTTATTTAAATAAAGGTTTTGTTGTAAAAATCAGGTTTTGTAACAGTGTCCATTCATATCAATAGGACTCCCATTGTTTTCAATAGAGTGAGGTCAATTTGTGCCCTTCACAAGATGGCCGCTGAACTGTGACATGCAGTTTCTGTGGCATTTGACTGTCTGACTGTAGCAAGATGGCCACCAGTAGGGGGTCAAGGTTCATATCCTTTCTTGTTATTTTACTCTGCACAAGATGGAGGATCTCTTCCATGAGGCTGCCTAGCTGATGAACAATGATGAAAATGGCGATTGCCACTCTGCTGTCCTTCCTCCCCACTGAAATGGCAGAAAGAATCTGTGGTGGTGAATGGCAAAAAGCTGGGGGAATTTACTGTAGTTATTTGTTCACTTTCCATTTAATTTGTTGTGCTTTGTACTTTATTTCAAGTATTTATGTGACCCCTGTGCTTATTTATTGCTCCCTGCTTTGTTTATGGGGTTTATTTTCTGTTGACTCCCCTCCATTGTTTTTATTCTTTATTTCCTGGCCCCATGTTTGTACTTTGTGCCCCCAGAACTGACTTGCTTCCATGGGGTTCCTGCAGTTTCATTTTTATTTATTGATTTATGTGGCTGGGTGATGAGAGGTGTGCTTCTTGCAGCTTCAGGAGTAAGAGGGAAGCCACGGTTGCTGTGGAGGGACTGCCTGGTTGTGCTCCACGGAGAGTGTTGCTGTGGAGAGAAAGGGAAGTGGGGAGCAGAGGCTCTGTTTTTTGTTTTTATTTTACTGTGCTCCCTTTTATTGCATGGCTAAGTGGGGATATAGCAGAGCTGTGGTTGCTGCCTAGGAGCGTCAGTGCTGGCCTGAGATCTGTGGAGGTCCAGGAGTAGGACAGAAGTAAGCGAGAAGTCGAGGAGTGGCCTGATGCAGATGCAAGAGGGAGCAGAGCTCTGTGTGGCTGGTAGGTGAAAGGGGCCTGCAGAAATGCTGTTGTTGCTGGGATCTTGGAAAGGGAGCTGAGAAGCCGAACCATGCTGTGCCCTGCAGTCGCAGGTAAGATGTGTGGTTGTGCCTGCAGAGTTCTGGTGCTGTACTGTGCAAAAGGGGTTCAACTGTGTGGAGCGGATCTCTCCTTGTGGCTTGAGGAGTGGGGCTCCAGTTTGGTTTCTGTTGCTGGTGGGTTGGGGACTCTATTGCAGCATGGAGGGAGGCAGCAGTGAGCATTCCGTTGCGGCAGTGGCAAATGGAAAACCACAGCTGAGAGGAGTAATCGGGCAGCAGGCTGAGCTTTTAAGTGGAGAGAGCGAGAGGTGCTGGGCCATTTCTTATAAGTTGCCAGAGTAACGCTGTGGCACTGAGTAGGGCAGCCAGTGTGTCGGGGAGCAGGAGGCTTGTGTTGCAGCGCTAAGCCATGGAGTTGAGGGTGGGAAGGGGGTTCGACAGCACCCAGACGGCCCTTGTTGCATTAGCCACTAACAGAGGTAGCACAAGAGCTTTTGTAGGTTTATGATTTTTATTTTCTTTTGTAGGTGCACTCCCTGTTGTAAGGGAAGTTTGCTCGGCAAAATAGACAGACCTGCCATGAGGTGGGAGCTGGGGGGGGGTACAGTTCGGAGCTCCGTGGTGCTCAGGCTTGGAAAAAAAATAACTTGCTGAAAGTCTATTTGTTTAGCTGGCCAGCAACGTTGAAGATTTTTTTTTCTTTCTTTCTTTATGATTTTTGTTTCTACAGTACGAGGGCTGCAGGTTGCTTCACCAGGCAGTTCAGCTTTTCCTCTGGCTGCCAGGGCTGTAGTTAATAGATCAGCATGAGCATTCAGACAATTCAGGCATACTGGGGTGATGACTTTGGGCAACCAGCGATGCAGGCAAGCGAGATGGGGGTCTGGACAGAAGAGGGACGCATTCTTCACCATGTGTGGTGTTTTTTTGTATGGTCCACCACTAAAAGACCACTTACCTTCTCTGTGGTCTGCCAGCCCCTTCGGTTGTTGCTGGTGCTGCTGGTGAGGACTCCATCTGGACCATGCGAATAATTAGTCGAACACATAAAATAAAGAATAAGGCAGGTTTATTTGGTTCAGTAGGTGTTCTCTTCATGAGGACAAGCCCCACACTGACTAAAACTCTGACTGACAGACCAACATGGCACTGCCAGGCAGTGCAGCAATTAGATACATGCAGTTCTAAGTGCTCTTAAAGGGGCGGCAGCTAAACATTAAGCCCCATGCTTAATGTGTGCTTCACAATAAGAAACTACAAAAAAAATCAACTGTCCGCTCCCCCCTCAACACCATTGCTCTGCTGCACTTCTTGTGCCCTCAACTAAATACCCTAGTCTGCCTCTAACTGCCACAGTTGCTACTGTTCTGCCAGTCAGCCTCTATCTTTCAGCAAACATCTCCTATAGCAGCACAACCATTCGTCGCATGACAGCTGACACTGAAAGTTAAAAATGTAGTTGTCTCAATCGCTGATGCTGTCTTGTTTGTGTGAGCATTAGCGATCAGAGCTGTGGGTTGAAAGTAGTGCATATGCCATACATTTCAAGCTGTTGTTGCAGCAGTGACATCCATACCACAGCACAACAGCCTTTTGATGTTAAAACTACAGTGCATCAAGCTTTTTCTAGGGATGGAATTCCATCCCTAACTGCGTCCCACCGTACACTATAATAGGATTTTCAAGCTTCACTTGAAGCCTAAAAGAGTGTGCGGAGGGGGTGGACTCTCTAAAACAGTTAAACAGCAGTATTTGTTAGTTGGCAAAATCTTTTCATTATGTAGTTTTTTTTAGCAAAAGTATTTTTTAAAACCCCTTTTAAAGCTAATTTTGTATTCAATGACACAAGCCATTAAAGATGGCCACCACTTGAACTTTTTAAAAATCTCTTCTGCTGAGGTTACCTGCGGAATTTTCACACTAGATTCATACTGTAGCTGTCTTAGGATGGTGTAACACATGTTTGTGATGGTAGACAGCACAGCACCACACCAAGATATTTCATTTTTTCCTGGTGTGCATGTCAGTGGAGTGGGAATTTTTAAAAACTTTGAAATCCTACACCTTAGCCCTGGAATGGAAGAAAATAAAAACACGTAAAGTACTAAAGGTACTGAAAGGCAACAAATGAGAATCTGTGTTTTTATGAAAAATGATTTACAACTAATTATTTAACTAGGAAAAACTATAAACACTTTAAAATAGTTCAGTTTAGTTTTTTGCATAGTCTATACATGATACAAAAACTAAAGTGAGCCATTGTGCTAGCATTTTGTTATACAGTATAGCTTTTTGGCCACCAGGGCTACCTCCACCTGCTTCAGGATCTTGTTCCAGCATCCCCCTGTCCCAGCTGCACTCCCCCGCCATCCCTTTGGCATGGATCCACGTGGGGAGGGACACAAGGACACTGGTGCCATCATTCATGGCTGCTAATGCACATTGGTTTTTCTGATTTTCTCCCTTGCCTCCTGCCTTCCCAGTGCCCTGGCACAGGACATGTGTCTCCATGCACGTTGCCTCAGATACATGTAGCGGTGTTCTGCAGGGGAGACAAGCTCCCTCAGCCCATCACACAGGTCACTACATTGCTGGAACCAATAGGGTGCCTCCCTCCACTGGCTGGGAGTGTTCCTGCATGGCAGCACTACCCCAGCTCCCCTCCACTCCCGACTGCCTGATCAACTTCACTGGTCTGCTCCCAAACTCAGGTCATCTGCACGGAAACATGTAGTGCTCCCGCCAGGTATTCAGGTGTGTCTTGTTCTAACATTTAATGACAAAAGTATCACACTACTCACATACCTTCAGTACACATAGCTGGAATTGTAGCAAAAGCATGCTTGTGTGAATATTGGGAGGGGGTACATCACACTTTACCACCCTTTCCCTAAGTGCTTTTTACTTATCCTTTGTTGATAAATTAGTTGTATAATGACAGTGAAAATAAATTCCTGAAACTTAAAAGTGATATTCAGCTATTAGGACCTATTGACTGTGCAATCAGGATGCTATTTTCAGTTTATGCAGTATGCCATACTGATATGCTTTAACCAGTGGGGCAGCAGTTTTTGCAGTGCTTGATGACATCACAGTGGCCCTCTACTGCACTGAAAAATGTAAGTTTAAGAGAAACTGTTTGCTTTTTATGGAAAGAGCTAGTTTACGTTAAAATATGAAAATAGATGGCATACAAACATATTGTAATGGTCTTCAGTGGGTTAACCATATTTATTCCCCACGTGTGCAGACAAGACCCATAACTTGTGAGTTCTGGAACTATTCTGGATGCTATGTTCAGTTTCAGGTGTATTCCACTGTTTAGCCATCCATAGTTTCAGTTTATTTGATTTGACATAAAGTCATTACAAACAGTTTATTGTAGAAAAACACAATTCCATAAAATACATATGTTAAAAGTTAAACCAGATATTTTTACGTAGGTACAAAAACAATCTAGACTTTTTAAAAAGACTTGTAGGCAAGAAACAATGCTGAGAAGTGTAGTGCACTCAGCTAGTCCTGTACTCAGGATGTAAACTGGATGTGAAGGGATCCGGGTCTGGTTTCCTGCATGGGCCATCACATTATATAATCAGTAATCACTATAATAAGAAAGGATGCCCACTTCTGGGCAATAAAAGTGCAGTTCACTTCTATTCTGTTCATTCTTAATAACCCCCTAATAACATCAGTTCTTTTTGCTATTTAAACAAAACTATTACTAGGGGAATAATGGTAATAAAAAATAAAAACACACCTATATAACCCTATAAAAATTCACAGTTCCGGACATAATTCCCATGTGCAGTGTTTCCTTACAAGAGAGTTTAAGACTCAGTGCAATTAATGAAAGAGAAACTTACGTTTTTTCTTTCTAATGTTAGGTTCAGCACATATACGAACATACGAAAATGTCAGCAGAAGGAGCAGGCCTATACGGTCTATCGCGTCTGCTCAAATGTGCAGCTAGCCCCTCAACTTGCAGCTGCCATGCCCTCCTCTCCCCTCTTCATCTTAACACCCCCTTCCCTGTCCCAGCCCCTCTTAAAGCTACCCACCGTACTACAGGAAATCACCTCCTTGGGCAGAGTATTCCACTTGTCCCCCACCCTTTCTGTGAAAAAGTGTCTCCTGATTTCCTTCCAGAATCTTCCCCCCCCAACCTCAGCTGATAACCTCTCATATCCCTCCCTCTTCTAAGCTGGAAGATCCCTTCTGTATTAACCTTATTTATCCCTTTCAGGTGTTTAAAGGTTTCAATCACATCCCCCCATCCCTCCTCTCCTCTAGGGAGTACATGTTCAGCTTGCCCAATCTATCCTCGTAGGAGTTTCCTTCCAATTCCTGGATCATCCTTATTGCCCTACGTTGTGCCTCGTCCAACAATTTGATATCCTTCTTCAGGAATGGGTGCCAGTACTGCATGCAGTACTCCAGGTGAGGCCTGACCAGGGACCTGTAGAGGGGAAGGATCACCTCCCTATTCCTGGAGGAGATTCCTCTCGCTATACACTCCAACATTCTATTGACCTTTGCCGCCACCTCCCTGCACTGAGCAGAGTTGTTCATGCTGCCCATTATAACCACCCTCAGATCCTTTTCCTCCACTGTACTTTCCAGTTGCACCCCTCCCAGCTGATAGCTCCTCCCCTGGTTCCTCGCTCTGAAGTGCAGTACCTTGCACTTGGCATTGAACCCCAGCTGCCATGATTCTGATCACTTCTGCAGTTTGGTCAGGTCCTCCTGCAGCCCCTTCCACCCTTCAATGTCATCTACCACTGCTCCCATCTTTGTATCGACAGTGAACAGACTGATCCTACTCCAGACCCCTTGTGAGATATCAGCTATGAATATCCCGAACAGAACTGGTCCCAGTACCGATCCCTGTGGCATCCTGCTTGACACTTCCATTGGTGATGAGAGCTCCCCCACCACCACCACCACTCTCTGCTGCCTTCCATTCAGCCACTTGATGATCCATCTGGCCATCTTTGATCCCACCCCTATGTATTCCAGCTTTCCACCCAGCCTCTCATGTGGCATGGAATCAAAGGCCTTGCTGAAGTCCAAATACAGCACATCCACCGCATAGCCCTTATCAAGTTCCCTGGTCAAGAAGTTGTAATACTCAATTAGATTTGTCTGGCAGGATCTGCCTGAAACAAACCCATGTTGATAACCATCCTGGAGACCATTGTCCTCCAAGAAGGTCACTAACCTGTCCTTTAGGATTGTCTCCATGAGTTTCCACACAATCGATGTAAGGCTTACTGGCCTGTAGTTGCCTGGTTTGTCCCTGGGGTCACTCTTGTGAATGGGCACTACATGGGCCATCCTCCAGTCCTGTGGTATGCATCCTATGTCCAGGGAGATATTGAACAGGTCAGTCAATGGTCGTGCCAGGATCTCGGATGGCTCCTTGAGTACCCTAGGGTGAATGCCATTTGGTCCCACACATGGAAATTAAATTTCAATATCACCAAGTGCAAGGTGTTGCATCTTGAGCAGGGAAACCCTAAACACAGGTACACCCTGGGAGGGGAGGTGCTGGAGGCCTCAACAGGGGAAAAAGACCTAGGGGTCATGGTGGATGCATGTATGAGTAACTCTGAGCAGTGCAGGAGAGTGGCTAGCAAGGCAAACAGGATGTTGGGATGCATCGTAAGGGGGATCACCTCTAGGAGCAGGGAAGTGATTCTGCCACTGTACAATGGACTGGTTAGACCACACCATGAGTACTGTGTACAGTACTGGAGACCACACTTGAAGAGGGACATACAGCTCCTGGAGAGGGTACAGAGGAGGGCAACTAAGATGATATGAGGACTAGGGGATTTGACGTATGAGGACAGACTTGAGGAGCTCTGCCTGTTTTCACTGGAGGAGAGGACAGACAGTGGGGGGGCATGATTGAAGTCTTCAAGTACCTCAAGGGAATAAATAGGGTAAACATGGAGGGGATCTTTAGACTAAAGCAGGGAGGTATCACCAGAGGGCATGGTTTGAAGTTGGAAGGTGGAAGGGTGAGGGGGGAAAAGAAGAGGAGGTTTTTCATTGAGAGGGTGGTGGACCCTTGGAGCTGGTTCAGAGATCCACAGGGGGGCTTCAAGAGAGGATGGGACAGACACAGAAAGCGGATGTATCAGATGATGGCCTGGCCCAGGGGGGTGGGGATGGATGATAGGGGTTTCTGGAACACAAGGGAGGGGGAGGGCCTTGGCACCCAACTAGGGATCTGAGGTTCGAGCAGACTCGATAGACCGTAAGGCCTAATCTGCTGGCAATTAGTATGTTAGTATGTCCCAGTTCCTTGTCCACCCTTAGTGCCCTCAAGCCCTCCCTAACCCTGTCCTCTGTAATCCCTATGTCAGTCACCCTCTCCCCCTCACTACCCCCCTGCCCCCAAGGGGTATCTGCCTCCCTTTCTCCTCCATGAACACAGAACAGAAGTTTTTATTTCATGCCTCTGCCTGTCCCCCCCCTTCTCCACCCACCCTCCGTCCTTCCTAATCATGACAATCTGGTCCTTGTTCTTCCTTCTTTCTCTAGCGTATCTGAAGAAATCCTTCTCTCCTTCCTTAATACCCTGTGCCAGTCTCAGTTCTCTTGAAGCCTTGGCTGCTCTGACCAGCCTGGTAACCTCCCTGGACTTTTCGTGTACTCATCCTTGTCAACTCCCCCCCAATTTCTTCATCTTCTGAAATTCTCTTCTTTTGGCCCTTACTTCCTTCATAACCTCCTTAGTCAACCAGTTGGGCTTTTTTTCCCCTTCCCTTCTTACTCTGTGTCTTTGCACACATCTCAGTGGCCTCCTTCAGCCCTTGTTTTATAATGTCCCACTTTTGACTAGCATCCATGTCTTGATGAATGCCTACCAGATGCTTGCCCAGAAATTTCCCCCATCCTGTTAAAGTCTGCCCCTTTAAAATCCATCACCCTGGTCCCTGTACCCCCTGTTTCCTTATTCATATTGAACGTGAGCCACACTGAGTGGTGGTCACTCCAGCCAGAGGGTCCTCCACCCCGAGATCCCTTATAACCTCCCCATTTGAAAGTACTAGGTCCAGAGTCCTCCCCAATCTAGTTGGCTGATGTACCAGTTCTACCAGAAAGCTGTCCTGAAATGCCTCACGCTTGTGACTGGAGTGCTCCAATCCACCCCAGGTAGGTTGAAGTCCCCCACTACCACTGTGTTCCCCTTCCTACAGACCCTCCTGATTTGCTCAGCTAGCTCTCTGTCCAGGTCCTCCCCTTGTGCTGGGGGTCTGTATACTACCCCCATCCTCAGTGCTCTCTCTTTCAAGCCTGAAACTGCATCCATAGGCCCTCTGTACTGCCTTCCTCCCCCTCCTCCCTTATACACTTTATCTCTTCTCGTACATAGATTGCCACACTCCCCCCTTCCCTTTAGCTCTGTCCTTTCTGAATATTCTATAAACTGGGATCATCATATCCCAGTCCTGGTACTGGGTAGCCCATGTTTCTGTGATGGCCACAATGTTCACACCTCTCATTGCCAAGAGAGCCTGCAGCTCAGCTGCCTTATTGCCTAGGCTCCTTTTAGTCACCGTAACCACCCTCCATCCCATTTCTATCTTTGTCTTTCCCTGGGTTTCACCCTCCCAACTGTGCACGTACCCTGACTCCTCCCCTGTTATCTTGGGGGATAAGCTCGTCAGGCTCCCCTATCTGGGTTCCCTGCCTACCAGCTGTCCACTTGCCACCCTCCACCAAGTTTAAACTCACTTTTGCTAATATGGACCCCATTATCCCCTGTTTTAATGTTCCCTTCCCCTCCGTGCTTAAGTGTAGCCTGTCTCCTACATATAGATTGCTGTTGTGCCATGTTCCTCCCCATTCCCCCACTATCCCATACCCCCTGGATTGACACCACTTCCCTAGCCATGAGTTGAATTCTCTAATCCTCCCTTTTCTCACTATACTCGCTCATGGCACTGGTAGCACCTCTGAGAAGGCCACCGATTCCCCAAGCTCCTCACACACCCTTCCCAATCCCTTGAACCTCTCCCTTACCATGTCCACCATGTCCCCCGCCAGTCATACATACCCACATGCAAAAAAAGATGCGGTTTCTTCTTGCTCTTCCTTGTGCACTTCAGAATTGGCTGCCCCGCCCTGCCTGCCATTAACCCAGGTATAACCTCCACCCGTATTCGACTGTGCCTTTCCCCTTACTGCCCCATTTTAGTATGGAATCCCCAGCACTAGTATCCCAACCTTGTTATTCCTTGTTCCCGCCTCCACCCTGCTACCAAGGTGGCAATCTCTGGAGTCCACCCCCTTTGTAGCTCTTCCCTTCCCCCCCTGTGGCTCCCTGTTCCCCCACTCTCGACCTGTCCCCTCCCTCCCTCCTGCTCCTTCACTGACCTCCACAACCCCCATCCTTACTGGACCCCCACCCTCTCTGCCCTTCCTCAACTCCTCCCAGCCCTGTTCCCTGCCCTTCACCCACCCTTTCCTTGTGTCCCACCCCATTGCCCTTGACTTCCTCCGACCTACATCCATCCCTTGTGTCTGCCCCACCATCCCCTCTCCTGTCCCCCTTGGTGATCCTTTCCTCTCCTCCTCAATGTTGCCAGGACCACATACCTATTGCCCACTCCCACTGCCTTGCTGTGCATCGGTTCTTCCCTCCTGCCTGTGGCCCTCCTTACAGTGCCAGGTCTCCAATTTGGTTTACTCCCATGCACACCCCCCCTCTCTCAACCTGATTTTTCCTCTTAAGTGGTTCCCTCATTTTACCCTCACTGGGTGGCCTTCTTCCCCCAGCTGTTCCTGGTCCCCTGTTCAGTTTACTCCCTCTCCCCCCCTTGACCTGAAGCTCCTTCCATGCAGTTCCCTCCTGTTACCCTCTCAGGGTGACCCTCTCACCCCAGTAGCCCCCCTCCCATCCTCTCTAACTCCCTACCCAGCCACAGTACCTCCTCCTCAAGCCTTCTCAGCCTGAGACAGATTGGACACCCTCCAGACTTCCACAAGATGTTCATCCAAACTGCTGCCCCACAGACATTACAGCCCACTATCCTACCCATGTTCAGTCAGGATTTAGCTAATAGGAAATGACAGTACCACAGGAATACAATACTACCAATACTTTTTTACAACTAGTACTATTTGTACATTTTTCACTTGTTCTGCCTCCACGAGGAACTTACAGGACAGTAAATGAAAAGAACACTGCACCACCTATGTTTCTCCCTGTTCCAGACCCCAAAATCAAACTATCAGAAAGTGAAAGGAAAGAACACATTGCCACCTATTTCTTGCCTGCCTATGATACCTTACCTACTAAATGACTCATACGTGCAAAAACAGTGTCCTATGCCAAACACAGCATAAACTGCCCCTACAGAAACTGTCATATGCCAACATACACTTTAAGAAGCCCCGCTCTTGCCCGGCCCCTCTGCAAACAAAGTAGTGCCAGACAGACTCACCATCTGCATTCAGTCAGAGTCACTGACATCCATGTAGCTTCCAGCTCCTTCCCGGTCCCCTCCTGTGTTTGTGCCTTCCCCTAGGAGGTGGCGCCTTCTGTTGCACTCCACCCCCTGGCTTCTTGCTGCTCCTTGTACTGTAGCTGGCTTCTCCCACCTTGACCATTTAATAGAGGTCGGGGCCAGAGTGGGTGGGCGAGATGAAATCCTTCCTGCTTAGGGCTTTCTCTCTGCCCTTGCTCCTGCTGCTATTCCTGCTCTACGGCAGCTCCCTGCTCCCTGAAGATGCTTGCAGCACTTTCCGCCTGTCTAAGCACACACCCGGCTCCTCCGATGCTGCCTGCGGCAGTAAGCCTGCCGATGCAGCTCTCTCCGGTCCCCCCACGCTGCTAGCGGCACTCGCCGCTCTCCCAATTTGCAACTGTCTTTAAACAATACATATCTTCAGTTGTAAGTATTGCTAGTAATTCCCACTTCCCTATCTCATCATCATGTAGAAATGACCCAAGCCACACCTTCCTTATATCTTCGTATCAAAGGCACATCAATATTATGTGACTCAGAATATCAGTCTCACCATTCTCACAAATGCAGTTACCATCAGTTGTATTTTTTGACTTGTTATATCAAGCCCAGAGCGCTTTCCTTGGAAAAGTTTTGAATCTAAAATTAGTAAACATTTTCCTTTTCTTATCATCTGTGAATTCATGAAGATAATATCTTAATCTGCGCCTATTCTCATTGGCAATAAGCCAAGGAGAACATTGTGAAACACTTACAATTCAAGATCCCTACAGGCCTGCACACTCTGAATGGCATTACTCACATATAAAATGGGCTGACAATGAAGAGCCAAAAGTAGAAACATCGTTGGTTAAAAACTGTCACCTGACTGTTGATTCATGCCTAGTATACCCACACTTGGTTCCCAACAGCCTTAATACGAAAAGAAAAAAATCACTATGCCACTACAGTCCTCCCCATGGAGAGAGAGAGATTGAGAAAGGATGACGAGAGGGAAAGAGAGAATGAGAGAGAATGGGGGTGGCACGCCATGCTGCTGGCAAATGTGTAGGAGAGAGAAAGGAGAGGGAACAGGTCACCGTGCTGCCCAAATTCACATGAGGGAGATGTCGCTGTCCCTGACCTAACAGCACTGTTGATAGGGACATCATTAAGTGGTCAGTCTTGAAGTTTTAATATATGTTTACACCTATTTCAGGTTAAAGTAGGACATGCATTGTTTAAAATGCTCAGATATTTGAGGAAATATATTTTATACAGCATTAGATTTTCTTTAGGGGCTTGTCGCCTTAACATTTCCAACAGCAGTACTATTATGGAAGTTATTATCTGCTTACTATTAAGGTTTTTAAAAGATTTTACAGCTATTCCACACTACTTACAATGTAAGAAATGTTACTGGGAAGTTTCACCTGCTTCACATTTATATTTTTGATGTCGTACTGTATTCCAGCAGCTTGCGGTTGCGGCTGCAGAATTTAATGCGTACTCATTATTAATATTTTCGCAAAAGTTTACAGTTGCTCCAGCTTACTTACATGGTAAATGTTATTTGCAAGTTTCGCGTCTTTCTGACATGTCGTTTTGAGGCAGGAGTTTATTTGTTCCAGCGACTTGCAGTTCTGGCTGCAGCATTAGTTAGAAAAAAAAAACTTCCTGTTTCGTTTTACAGTGACGAGTGACATCATTATTGGTTCCACATAACAAGACAGTATTTTTGCATTACATTTATATTTAATAAAAAAAAAAACACAGTTGTACTTAAAAACACATGGCAGTTATTTACAATAAGTTAAAAACTGAACAATGAGTTTTGTTAAATGGAACTACTTTGTTAGGCGGAGGTGCACAGTCAAAATAAAGGAAATTTAGATGTATTAATATAGCTTTGGAGCATTTTTTTTCCCGACATAACAGAGGTCTCATTTTATAAGTGCAATGACCCACTCCAGGCAATGGGTGTATGGGGCATTAATGCACACCCTGGGTGGTTGGAGGGCATTCAGCCTTTGGCCTTGTGCCTCACATTGCATCCGGGATGTGCATTAATGTCACATACACCCATGGCCTGCTGTGGGTTATAGCTTACTTTTTTGTATTTATTACTAATCATGCTTTTATTCTTTGAGTAGTTCCATAATACTAATAATTTAAAAGTGTAAAGTGACTGCTTCAGATCCGTCAGCCAAGAAGGCTGTGGACATTCAGTTTCCTTCCAGTATAACTTTTCATATAAACATTTTTAGGAAGCCTATTATCAGGCATTCCAGTTAGCATGATCCAATAGTTAATTTTCTGAGCACTAGCCAGGGCCTCAGTATTTGAACAACCTAGTTCAGCTCCAAGATAAGTTGCTGGTACTGATTTTAGAACTGAGATACTGGTTCATCTAAACTGGTTTTAACTGCATCGACCCATAGCTCTGCCCCATAAAAGCATGGGTATTATATTTAGCATGCAGTACTTTTAATGCAGGAACTACTGACTGGCCCTAGAATCTGTAATTGAACCTCTTGAAACCCCAAATAGTTATTTTTTTATTTCATCTCCACCTTTCCAGTATGTTTTCTTAAATGACAATTAGTGGAGAAAGCTATACCTAAATACACATATTCTATTACCATACCTAGAGTTTCTTCCCCTACTCTCCATTGTTTTTTTTATGCTTCTCGCAATTGGCCCTCATCAGCCTGAGTGCCCCGACTCCGCCACCCTGACGTCTACCAGGACATAATGCTGCCGTCTTCCCCACACTGTCCACTTGTAACATTTTATTTGAACAAAGTGCCATGACCTTACTTTTATTTGGGTTAATTTTCAATTGTTAGAAAAAGTATGTGACATAGTACTTTTTTTTGCAGACCAGAACATGGTATTTTAACTTATTTTATTTATTTTGAATACTTTTTGCGATGTTTATTATGCTTGAAAATCGGGCCCGTGTGTGTTGAATGATATTGCGGGATTTGTGTATAGTTGATCTTATTCCCCGGCTGATCAGTAAATGCCGGTCGGTAAATGCTTTTGCCTGCTATCTCTTAGTTGGGATTTTTAAGGATTCCCCAGGATTTTGCTCCATCAGCGTTAGTAACCGATGCAGTCGTGGTGTGCTGTGGACTCTGAGAACTGTATGTGGCACCGAGGTGGCTTTGGATGCCTAATTTTCCAATATTGGTGGAGAGAGTCTGCTGCTGCGGCGGCCGAGATTAGGACTGTTACAGGACTGTGGCCGGTGTGAGAGAGTCGTGGTCCCAGTGCTATGGGGTGATTGTTTGTGCCCCCCTGGACTGAAACACCTGTTTGAATCGGAGTGAGAGTCTGTAGACTGAGGGAAATTGTGAATATCGTGAACTTGTTGAGATACCCCTGAAGTCACTCTTTCTGGATACTGGGAACTGTTCGAGTAGGTTTGCTGCTATGTACTAGAAGAGACACGGCCAGTCGGACTGGCATATCCTGAGGATTAAACTGAGATGCTCTGGTAAAGGAGCTGTTCGAAGAGAACCGCTCCATATTCCTTTTTACTTTTTATCGATCCGGTATTGTCTTTGCAGTATTTTACTACCTGTTTCAGGGCTCTGACTTTGTTTTTTATCTAATTTGTTATCTATTCTGGGAATTTCGGGGGTTTCTGGCTCCCACAGGGTTGGGGAGAGGGGTCGGCTGGAGGACCGGTGTCCTGTTCTCCTCCCCTAAATTTGCAGGGTGGTCAGTCGTAGAGGTGGCTCTGCCCGCAGTTGTGGTGGTGTGCCATTAATCCTCCAAGATATTTCCCCTTACTCCATAGCTTGAAGAAATTTGTGTGCCCTGAGAGAACTTTGGTTTAAATCTCTGAATCTGGCTACCTGGGACTTGATTGGATATTTGTTCTGGCATCTTGAACTCCTGGAAATAACTGATTGGAATTAATGTCTTCAGTCTTTGAGTCCTTGTGTTTCCTGGACAGCAAGCATTTTTTATTTTTTTTAATTTTATGCCATCTTCAGTTCTGAATTTTTCTTGTTGTTAAGTTTTTATTTTATTTTGTTTTATGTTATTTTTTGGAAATTAAGGCAGTGAGAGGGCTCAGTAACAATCTGTATTTTCACCCTCCTTCAGATAAGTGTGAGAGACTAATCTGGGGGTGGGTTATCAAACTATTTTCCTTTATTTTATTTTCTTTGGTTTGTTTAGTTTATTTGCTTTTGTTATTTTTCTTTTGTTAATGATCTGTACTGATTGTCCTCCATTGAGATTTGTGAGAGACTTCTCTGGAGGGCAACCTTTTGGGTTTTATTATTTTTTGTGGTATAATTTAGGTTATGCTAAGTTAGTAATTTGGTAGTCTTAGGTATCTAGTTGGATGACAGGAGTTGAATCTCATAAGCGGTTGATTTTTAGGAGTACGATATCCTGTTTTTAGATTGCTTAGTTTTGAGTGCTGTGCTTGGTTGTGGACTTATGAGATGTGTCTGCCTGTTACCCCCCCAGTCGTGCGCTACTCAGCCTCCACTCTTTGCTTCCTCTGCCCTTTTCATATGCCTCCTTTGTTTTTTTCTATCTATCAACGTTGTCGGGCTTTAGGTATTGCCCGCAGGAAGGGGGGAAGGGGGGGTGAACAGTGGAGGCTGGAGGAACGGGGCGCTCTCATTAGGGTGGTTAAGCCCAGTAGATGCTCTGGGGCGAAGTGGAGCCTGGAGCGTGGGCCATCTTGTTTGGTCCCCATACCCAAGGGCACCATCATTGGTGATGGGCAGGTAGCCAGGGCAGCCCAGGAGTTTTGTCCAACCTGGGCGCTGTTGTGCTATGCTAGTTCTGTCCGGAACAAGACTGCTGTGATTTCAGATATTGTTGGCTCGACAGATCTGGCTTGCATCACCGAGACCTGGCTGGATGATAATGCGGGGCCAATACTTGAGGCCGCAATTCCAGTCCGGTATATGGTGATACAACGCTCTATGTTGGACCACGGGGGGGGGGGTTGCGGTCTGTTTCAAGACCGAATTGCCACTCACTAGTGTTCCATTTGAGGAGACCATCTCTTTTGAATGTGCTGCTGTGGCAGGTGTGGGTTATTGAATTTCTCTCATCTACTGTCCACCTGGAGATGGGAAGCAATTCCTTAAGGAAGTAGTGGACTTCATTGTCGACATGGCTTTTGAGTCTCCCAGGCTGATGGTCCTGGGTGATTTTAATGCCTGGATCGACGACAAACTCTTGCAATTTGGATAACACTTCCTCCAGTTAATGGATTCACTGGGCCTAACACAGGTGGTTACCACTGCCACACATAAAGGTGGCCATTCTCTTGATTTTGTCTTCCTCCTTGGGATTGAGGCTTCTGACGTGGGGGTGGAACCAGTCAGCTGGTCTGATCACTACACTGTGAGATTCAATTCTGGCACCCCACCTTGTAGGCTGACCCCTGTGAAGATGGTCAAGTACTGCCCTTTCTTCCAATGGCCTTGCTGCGGTCCTTGACCTATCACAATTCCCTGTGCATTGCAGTGATCCAGAGGCATTGGTTGTGGCCTATAATAACACCATCACCTCTGCCCTGTATTCTATTGCTCCAGTTCGTGTGTGTCCTCTCTCCCTTCGTCCTTGGACTCCATGGTTTGATGGGGACTTGAGGGAGTTGCAGTGACTTGGACGCAGGTTAGAACATTGTTGGCGGAAATCTGGCCTGTATGCTGACCATCTTAGACCATCTTAGACTGTTAGAACACTATCAATTCTATCAGTCAGAAATTTCTTGTAAGAAGGCAGAGTTCCTGTCCGGGGAAATTACTGCCACTCAGAACCAACCAGCTCAGCTGTTCAAAACTGTGGACAGATTGTGCAACCCAACCTGTCTACAGCTCTGTAGAGCATTTTCACAATTACAGTGTGATGAGCTTGCTCGGTTCTTTGCTGATAAGGTGGCCGACATTAGGTCAGAGATCCATTCGACACATTCTGTGCGGGTTGCTATTGGTCAGGATTTGGTCACCACCCCTTCGTTTTCCTGGAGTAACTTCGACCACCTGGAAATTGTGGATGTTATATGGATTGTCCAAGGGTTGCACCCTACCTGCTGTAGTTTAGATTCAGGCCCTACTTCCCTAATTTTGGGGTGTAGGGAGACCATTCTTCTGGTTCTAGCACAGATAGGCTGGTGCTCCCTTGACTCGGGAGAATATCCCTGTGCCTCGAAAGAGGCAGTGGTGACACCCTTGCTGAAGAAAGCTTCTTTGGACCCAGACAGGCCTATCTCGAACCTCTCCTTTGTGGGGAAGGTGATCAAGAAAGTAGTGGCGGCCCAGCTGGAGAACCACTTGGCCATCCATAGCATCTACGAACCTCTCCAATCAGGTTTTTGAAAGAGGCATAGTACCGAGACTGTGCTGGTTTGGGTGCTCAATGATCTCCTGATGGTGAGAGACCAAAGAAAATGGTCCATTTTGGTAATATTAGATCTGTCATCAGCATTTGACACCGTTGACCATGGGGTCCTACTTGAGCGCCTGAGATGTATTTGTGGGCTTTCTGGGATTGTTCTCAGATGGTTCACTTCATACCTCACCGGAAGAACTCAGAGGGTGGTTTCAGGTTTTTTTTCCTCTGATCCCATCTCTCTGTTTTATGGGGTTTCTCAGGGCTCTATATTGTCTCCCAAGTTGTTTGCGGTGTACATGCTTCCCCTCAGAGACATTGTGAGATGGTATGGGCTGAGGTTTCATTGTTATGCCGATGATACCCAGCTATACCTGTCCTTTGTACCCAACCAGGAAGGAGCTATCTCAGTATTTAACAGCTGCCTCAATGAAATCCAGGGTTGGATGAGGTCCAGTTGGATGATGTTGAACTCTGGGAAGACGGAGGTGTTGGTTTTGGATCCAGATCCAGATACCCCCATTGGGGCCGGCTCCCCATCTGGACTGTTTTTTGGGGATGTCGAGCTACAGATCTCTGAATGGGTGTGAGACCTGGGGGTGATATTAGATGCGGGGCTGACTCTTTGGTCCCAGGGCTCAGCGGTGGTTAAGTCATCTTTCTACCATCTAAGAAACATTGCTAGGGTCAAGCACCTTGTTCCGTTCGGTGATCCACCAACCTTAATCCATGCCTTTGTGACCTCGTGCCTAGACTACTGCAACTTGCTTTACTTTGGGCTTCCGGGGGTTGATATCCGCCGCTTGCAGCTGGTGCAGAATTCCGCAGCACGGGTGTTGGTGGGTACTCCTAGATCTTCTCATATTACACTGGTGCCCCAGTCAGACATAATTTACCACAGCAGATTTTGTGATATTAAATAGAATCCAGAACTGTAATCAATAAGGGTGCATATAATTTCTGGGATCTGAAAACAACATATTTTTCTATGAGACAAATACAAAACAGTTATCAGTAGTATTTCTTCCAGCTCTACATCCTGCTTGAAATTGGAAGAGACCTCCTAGTTTTTCTATAAGCACGAATAGCCTCATCAATAATGCTTTCGAGAATATTTTAAAGAACTGCCTTGAATCTTCAAGCCAGTGTTTTCTGTAGAAGATACGTTTGCAATACTGTTTCACATTCTGTTTTTGTTCCATCTGAACTGGTCTTTTAGTAAATTCACTGGGTGTTTCTGCTTTGTACTCTGGTGGGCAGTCCCATTTTAGAACTGTAAGATGTACTTTATGTTCTTGTTAAAGAACGTACATTGTTTTCACAATGCATTCAAGTTCTACTCTGGAACCGTGTGGCTCAAAGGAGAAATAAACTACATCATACAGTTCTAAAATGGCACTTACCAACAGCGTGTTACTCAGAAGCACCCACTGTGTTTACTAAAAGATCAGAAAAGATGGAACAATAACAGAAAGGGATCAAATACAGTATATGAAAAAAACTTCTACTGGGAAAAATGACTTACAGCTTCAGTATAGTTCTCCTTTAAGAACAACGGGCCCTATTTACAAATGTTCTGGATGTACCAGCGATTCACGCATACAGAGTCCGTGCAGCTCTGCACCTTAGAACAGGCACACACTGGCCAGTATTCACCATTGCTGTCCACTTGTCTGCGCCCCTGCCCCCTCATCTTGCAGCTGCGTGGGTATGGATCACGGTTGCATGGGGAAGATTGCAGGACCCGAGTGGGCATCCAGTCGGATGCCCATCTTGGGTCCCAAAGTTGATTCCCTGCTGTGCACATGCAGGGGATCCTGGGAAGATATGGACCCCGGGATGTGGAGTCCGATGAGTGACTGGCTGAGTGGCTGCCCCCAGCCCTCCCTGATTGGCCTAGTGGGCTGGGGGAGCAGTGTGAGGGAGTTTCCATTGCTGCCACACCTAGCCGGTATACACTGTGGGGGGGTGCACAAAAGTTACAGCATGGTTCCCCATCGCATAACTTGTGCCCCACCCAGCCTGGCACTCCGCACCTTAGTGAATGGCACAGAGTGCGGGCACACCCCTGGACCACCTATGGCATGTAGCTGTGTGGGTGACCAGGAGATCCAGTGTGCTAACACACCTGTAGTGAATACTGTCTGGAGTATGATGGACCCTGCTACATGGTATTCAGGCATAGGTATGCCTACACATCATACATACATGACGCGTATGCTTTTGTGAATAGACCCCAATATCCAGGAGACTTATGGGGTCTGACCTAGCCCTTTTTTATATATTAGGACTATTTCTGTTCCTTTTCATGAAGTAGGTACATATTTTTCTCTGATGCATTTATTAAAGAAATGAGTGAGAATGATGCACCAAGATTCATCCAGACATAAATACACTTCAGCAGGTATGTGGTCTGATCCCTAATAGCACTGGAAATATTCTCCATTCATCAAATGCCCTAATTCAGCAAAATTTTATGATAACTTAAAGGGACACTGTCACCCTTTTTTAGGATCTTATCATTTCTAGTTAAAAAACACATTTTATGATTGCTTACCTTCTCTAAAATTAATTGATGTTGCTGGTTGTTTTGTCTGCTTTCTTGTTAGGTAAAACTGAAATGCATGCTAATTTATAGTTCTCACCCCAGGAATTCTTCAGTATGCTTGACAAATGCGGTGTGCCAGCTGGGTCTAGCTGCCCCAGAGGAGGAGGAGTTTATGCTAATAGCTATTGGCAACAGCCAATCAGAGAGCAGAAAGAGGGGAGTGCTGCCTGAGCTAGAGCAGGAGATCAATCAAATTAATTTCTTCACTGACTGGACAACACTGTCCCGGAGCTCTCTCTTCACACTTCGCAGGGCGAAGTTATTTTCTGTGGTTTGTTTAGTTAATATTTTATTTCTTTGTGCTGCCTTAGTGATTTTTTGTTAAAAATGTTTTTTACTGTTTATGGTTTTTATACTAGCAGTTCCTTCAGTCTCAGGAACCCCGAGTTTGCCGCCTCAAGGTTCCATGCACGGTTTCCGATCTCTCCTGAGGTAAAAATTTGAAAAAAATGGTCAGTTTCCACAGTTAAATTTGCAGTTTCCTTTACTTTTTGGGAACCACAATTTTACATTAAATTTTTTCATTTTTAGGGCTTGGTAACCTTTTTTAAAGGTCTGTTGACAATTAGCATGTCAAACAGACCCAAAAGGAGTTCTAGTCTTACTGCTTCTAAAAGCGGTCCCAAGTGTTTCTGTGAATTTAGCTCTAATCCATCTAGTAAAACAGTGAAAAATAGCCAAAAGGTTGGAGATTATGGTTACTCAGTCTGCTTCCACCTCTAATAAAAATTCTAAAGAGGGCTCTGCTTCTCATAAAACTGAGAGGAGGTCTGAGGAAGGCTTTCTACAGAACAAAGTAGACAACATCTGACCAAGCCAAAAAAAGACATACTGAACAGGTCAATGATGAAGTGCCTGCTAAAAAGAAACAAAAACATATAACTGCCCCTCCCACTGAGAAGCAAAGGGAGACACTAGTGTCACAAAAATCTATGCCCTCTGATGAAGAGTTGGCTAAAGCTTGGCATTTATATCAAACGGTGCAGGCTATGGGCAGTATTTTTAACACCCCTCCTGACCCTACTACCCCTCACACATCAAACCCTGGTCATACCTAGGGTTTTTATTACGAGGGTGATAATGATGATGGATGGGTGATGAACCCTTAGATCCAGAGGCTTCTTCTGACCCAGAGTTTGATGGTCCCACTAATGGGCAGGAGGATTTTTCCTCTCATTTTACCCTAATTCAACATATGGTGGACACCCTTGATCTTACAACACAAGAAACTACTGACCAGGAGGTGGAGGAAGACTTTTTAGGTATGATGAGCCTCCCCCCTTCCAGGAAATTACTGCTGCCCATACATAAATCACTTTGCAGGGCAACTTTTAACGTGCTTGCAAACCCCACTTCTAGCACAGCAGTGGACAAGAAAATTGAAGAAAGTATCAGCTTGACAGATGTAATGCAGAGTTCCTGTATATGCACCCTAATCATGAAGGCGTTGTGCAGGCTGCTGCTTGTGACAAGGCTAAAACACCCCTTTCTTCACAGCCTCCTGAGAAAGAATCTAAACGGCTGGATTTTATGGGGAACAAATCTTACACAACAGCCTTTCTGCTGCTTTGCCCATCTACTTATATGACCTATGCAGCCCAGTACCAAAAAGCTCTCTGGAACTCGGTGCTAGCTATCGGCCAGCAGGTCCCAGACAGAATAGCTCAGGACCTCACAGAAACTGTTAAAATGGACCTGGAAGCTACTAAGTACCAGTTTCACATGGCAGTGGATACTAATGACACTGCCTTCAGAGCCATGGCCCAGGCAATCTCCTTAAGACACCATGCCTGGCTAAGGGCAACTAATCTCTTGCAGGATACCCAGACTAAAGCCAAGGATTTCCCCTGAGACAATAATTAATTATTTGGGGACAAAACTGAAGTTTATGTGAAAGAAGTGGAAGAATATAAAACACCTACCAGAGTAATGCTGTAAAGGAAAACGCCTCCGCTTCCCAGAGGCCTCAGAGCAGAGGGAATAGAGGCAGAGGCTACTAACACAGGGTCTTCTACCTTATGCCAGTGCCTGTGCCCCTGGATCACTCTCAGGTGAGAGGTTACTTCAGGGGAAGGAGTAGGAGGGGCCAGCAATGAGCTGGGTCCTTTCCTTCCTCTAATACACAGTCGAAAACAAATCTCCTGACTACAAAAGACAAGTCACCTCCCCTCCTCTGGTAGGAGGAAGGCTGTCACACTACCTCCCCCACTGGCACATCATTACCGCAGACAAGTGGGTACTCAAGGTAGTGAGTCAAGGTCTTACCCTGCAGTTCAAAAAGTTCCCCTTTCCACATGGTCGGAAATCACTCAAATCTCTATTTCCAACAGAAAAGTTACTGTTGGAGCTAGAAGTAAAGTCCCTTCTGTCTGCAAATGCAGTGGAGAGAGTTCCCCCTTCCTAATGGGAAAAGGGTCTTTACTCCATATACTTTCTAGCTCAGAAAAAAAAATTGGGATTGGTGACCTATGTTAGACCTCAGGTACCTAAACAGACACCTTGTCAATCCTAAATTCAAGATGGTCACCCTGGTTGTGGTGATTCCATCTCTGCAAAAGGGAGATTGGCTAGCTTCCCTAGATTTGAAGAACGCCTATTTCCACATTCCAATCAGACAGTCTCACAGGACATTTCTCAGGTACAGATTGCCTTCAGGCCACTACCAATTTGCAGCAATGCCCTTTGGTCTTTCTTCAGTGCCCAGGGTCTTCACAAGGTGCCTGGCAGTAGTGGCTGCCCGTCTCAGGAGACAACAGGTGTCTGTCTTCCCTTACCTGGGTGGTTAATAGTGGGCAAGTCTCAACAGGAGGTCAGAGACTCTCTCAGATTGATTCAGACTACCCTGGAATCTCTAGGGTTCACAATCAATCCTCATAAATCCCATTTTCACCCAGCTCAGCTACTGGAATTCACTGGGGCAGAACTAGACACACACAAATAGAAAGGGCCCTACTTCCCCTCGACAGGGCACACAACCTGCAGACCCTGGCAAACTCTTTCATCTTGGGTTGGCCAAGACCAGCCAGGCACTTGATGAGGCTTCTAGGCCACATGGCTTCTACCCCAGCTGTGGTACTAGGTGCCAGATTTCAAATGAGGGACATTCAGTGTCACCTAAGAGCCCACTAGTCTCTGAAAAATGACTCTATGTCAAAACTTATTCCAGCCACAAGGACGTTGCTTCAAGCCTTAGTCTGGAGAAAGGACTTACAGAATCTCAGGGAAAAGGTTCCGTTTCAGCAAAGGGAACCATCCAGAGTTCTTACTACAGATGCATTCCTCCTAGGCTGGGGAACACATCTGGCAGATGAGTCCATAAGTGGAACATAGTCCCCTAAGGAGTCCACTTACAATATAAACCTCCTTGAACTCAGGGCAGTTTATCTGGCAATAAAAGCCTTTGTTCATCTCCTAAAAGGTCAGTCTGTTGCGATCAGAACAGAAAATACAACAGCTATGTTCTACATCAAAAAGAAGGGTGGTACCAGGTCCACAAAGCTTTGCACAGAGGCCATGAAGCTTTGGTCTCTGATCTACTGTCTGGAAATTCAGCTGTCAGCCATTCACTTGCCAGGCAAGTACAATGTACTGGCAGATGCTCTGAGTTGCATCAGTTAAGGACACCACAAGTGGGTCCTGGACAGATACATACTGACCATGGTTTTCAGAAGGTGGGGCACTCCAGAGATAGATCTTTTTGCCTCTAGACTGAATTACCAACTACCCCTGTACTGCTGCAGGCCTCCAGTCCTTGGCACAGTGCCAATGGATGCCCTAAATCTGGAGTGGACAGGGAAGTTTCTGTACACATTTCCCCCTTTCCCACTGATCCTGAGTCCTTCTGAAGCTCAGAGCCCAGCCTGCCACTTTGATTCTAGTGGCACCAGACTGGGCAAGATAACCCTGGTATTCTCTACTCTTGGCCCTAGCAGTCAGGCAGTCAATTCGACCACCATCGAGCCACAGTTTTCTGACTGTACCCCTAATGGGGATAACGTAGCCCAACATAGGGTCTCTTCACCTCAAAGTCTTGTACTTAAAGAGCTAGAGTACCCAGACTCTCAATTCTCAGAGCAGGCCCTAATGATTCTTCGGCCTGGCTAAGAAGCCTAACACTAAGAAGATCTTTGCCTCAAAATGGAGAAGATTTTCCTTGTGGTGCAAGGACAGGCATATTCACCCACTGAAAGCTTCCCTTTCTTCAGTGCTTGACTATTTGATACACTTACTGGCCTCTGGCCTCAGGGCCTCATCCTTGAAAGCTCATTTGGCAGCTGTGTCTTCCTATATTTTGTCTGGGAAAGAAAAGTCTTCTATTTCCCATCCTATCTTTAAGAAATTCTTCAAGGGCCCATCACACTTTCAACCCCCTTTGAGGGAATCTATCCCTCCGTGGGACCTGACCCTCTGCATAGCTAAGCTCATGGAGCCTCCTTTTGAGCCTATGGCCTCAGCTGAGCTACAGTACATCACTTGGAAAACTGTCTTTTTGGTGGCAATCACCTCAGCCAGAAGAATTTCAGAGCTGAAGGCTTTCTGCACTGAACCCAACTACGTTATCCCTCACAACGATAAGGTAGTTTTGAAGACAAATAGGAAATTCCTTCCTAAGGTAATGTCAGAGTTCCACCTGAACCAGTCCATAACACTTCCTGTATTCCTCACAGACAAATCCACTCCTGATGAATGAAAGCTCTATAGTCTGGATGTGAAAAGTGCATTGACCCACTATCTGGAGCACACCAAGCAGTTCAGGACTTCGCATACTCAGCATTTCCTTACTTATGGCAAAGCAGGGAAAGACAGGCCTGATTCTAAAAGAACTACCTGTATCTCTCGTTGGATAGTCTCTTGCATTCAGTTCTGTTACAGTAAGGCTGGTGAGCAGCTGCCTCAGGGCCCACTCCACTATAGGCACAGCAGCCTCGGTGGAAGCTGCAAGGGACATACCATTGCTGGATATCTGCAAAGTAGCTACATGGAGGACTGTACATGCTTTCACAAAACACTGCTGTTTAGATGTACAGTACAGATCAGATGCCAGATTTGGCACAGCAGTCCTGCAAAACCTTTTTCCAAAGTAGGTTCTGTACCCGCCTCCTAGCTGTACTTTAGAAGAAATATTATATACTGAAGAATTCCTGTTGAGAAAAACAATTACCACCATAGTAATATTGTTTCTTCCGAGGTATTCTTCAGTATGCTTGACCTCCCACTCATCCTCCCCTACATAACCTAACTGAATAGTTATGCAGTCTATACTTTGGGCCAGATTTCACTGTTGATCTTTTACTCTACTCTACTCTCTTCCTCTACCGTTTGCACAGCACCCTCATTCCCCCTTTCATTCTTCCCTCCCACTTGCCCTCTTCTCCACACTGTCCAGTCCATTTGGCCCAACTTGTGCCACCCTCGATCCCACACTGGCTTGCCCTTCCTCTGTTTCTGCCCTCACTACGGTACTTTCCACCTCTGTCCTGAACTTGTACTGTACTTATTCATGTTCTGTGTTTTGGTTGCCCCTTTCATTGTTTTGCTGTGTCTCTCCATGTTTCTAGAAGCTCTAATTACCCACCTTCTTGTCTTATCTTATCCTTGTGTCCTCTGTGTTTGTACTTACTCCTGGTAATCCTGAATTGACCTAACTGCCAGATACACTCTGCCTGTAACTTAAACTGTTTTTTCCTCTGAGTAATGTTATTCCTATGGCAATTGTTTATGCTAGTTTCAATACACTGTACATAATGTATTGTGTGCTACCTTGATTCTGTACCCAATGTCCATTTATCCTGATGTCATATTGTTATTACAGTCAAGCCCGCTTATAAGAACATACCATTTGCCAAGGCAAAATGTTCTTATATGCGGGCTATTACTAAAAGTGGGCTGCCATTGAAATCAATTATACCAGTGGCCACTAGGTACCGCCAACCCCTATTTGTCAAATAAAGTTAAGCAGGTGATGGATAAACATGAAAAAACTTTACTTTTTATAAAAAATATGTTTAAAAAGTGCTAGCACACAATTTTTAAAATAAATGCAGTTAAAACTTCAATACAGTAGTACAGCGCTATCGTACTGTACGATACAATGCAGTAAGGTAAGGTGCTTCAATGCATACTGAGCTATCCTAATCCTAATGCAGTTTACTAAAATAATCTGTGATTTTTTGCTGCTTATGGCAGGACATGGAAATTTCATGGAGAAATGCATCAAACTGCTTGAATTCGTTGGATGTCATTACGCCTACAGGAGCTCTGAACTTCACTGAGACACTCTATGATTTGGATCTTCTGTGCGAGTGTTAATGCTGTACGTTTGTTCTTCTCCATGTCAGCAGCAGCAGGTAAGCTTTGGTAGCGCTTTGGAAAACACACAGACTAAATCAGGTTTTCAAAGGCTAGCCACGGTGGAATGTCTAAGTTAATTTTAAGTGTAAATCAGTTTAAAGGGCACTTAACGGCAACTTATTGCCCCCCCCCTGCAATGTTTCCCATTGATTCATAGTGAATGAGCTGGGATGGGATAAACAAGGTTCTCCCCAGACTGCATTGCAGACTTTAACAATTCATTAACACATCCTGTGTTGCCATTGAAACTAATGACAGCACTTGGCAACCACTGCAGCAGTCAGCAAGATCAATTACAGTGTTAACGAACTGTGACTGCTGAGAGCAATTAGCGCTTGATTGTCAGCCCCTAGTGTGAGCAAACACATGGCTCAGACAGCCAGGATCACAAAGAATTGTCCGAAAAAATGTGATTGTAGCTGATCTCCGTGTTCTTATAAACAGGCTTACAGCCCATAGGAAACAATGGAGCAAGATCGGTACATAAGCAAAATGTGATTATACCCAGGATGTTCTGATATCCGATGTTCTTATAAGTGGACTCGACTGTATCTACTTAGTAACCTCCCGAGTTGTGCCTGAAAATAATAATTTTTATGGATAGTGTGCCTACCCAGGCAACAAAAAATAAATAAATAAATAAAATAATTAGATTTTTTATAATTATAAGTGGTTTTCTGGTTATTATATATTGTTCTTGTTCACTATTTTTGATGGTTCTGATAAGAATTGTTGCAGCCTTTTGCCCCTTAGCTTCAAAATTAATCTGATTGGCCTCCTGCTCTAGCTCAGGCAGCACTCCCTTGTCAGGAGGTCTAAACCTCACTTTCAGGTTCTTGGCAATATTGGGAATGCAAGTAATCACAGACACATTGCATTAGAGTAATAAACTTGTTTATTACTACCAAAAGGATAAAATCTCAGTGCCCTAAGCAGTTCTTACCAATACGAACCGGGAGCCAGTGCTAAGCGTTCCCTATACCTCGAGGTTTCTTTGTGTCTCTTGGGATCTCCGAGGTACAAGACTTGTGTATCACATTATATACCTATGATAATTACTATGGTTACTGTAAGATAGAAACATTTCTAGTTACAGAGATGATCCCTACTGGTTAAATTAGAGGAGGCTCCATGGTCCAAGATAACATTATATAATTTTGTAGTAGTCATCAGTTTGTGAAACAAAAGAGTTCTTATACAGAGTCTTACATAACTCAGTGTAGTAGTACAAATCACCAAAAGGTGGCAATGCCGACTTACATATCATAATTATTCCAAGGACACAGGTGTCCTGGCATCTTACAAGTAAGAAATACACAGAAAATACATAGAAGAATATATGTGTATTAGCAAGCAAAGTGTATTACAACAATATGCATACATATCCTGACATCTACTTTTATACGGCAGATGCCCTTAGCCTTATATGTTAGTATTACATATACCTAAGCATTAGCTGTCTACGGTGTACCTCTGAGGGTACCAATAAAGGTGCAGGGACATCGTGTAACACCCTCTTTCTGCTCTCTGATTGACTGACACCAATAGCTATTAGCACAAACTCATCCTCTTCTGGGGCATCTGGAATCCAGCTGGCATACTGCACCTGTCAAGCATCCTGAAGAATACCTTGGAAGAAACAATATTACTATGTTGAGTAATTTGTTCTTATATACAACTTTATTTTGTTTCAAATCCTTGCTCTTCTCTTATTGCATACTTCCTGAACATTAGAAACACCTCCAAACAGTGCACCCACTTATGATGCAGTAATCTCCCCTATTCCCACTGTATACCCTAATTAGTGACTGGTGTGTGTTGGGGGTGTTCCTAAATCTAGGAAAGATGGAGTAGGAGTTGATCAAGGAATGTGAACAAACATGTTTTTGTGTGGTAACACCAGTATGAGGGACAGTCTGTTTTTCACTTTTTAAAAGAAGAAAGAATCTGAATCAAACTACCAGTTACATCAGCAGTCTCTACAGAATGTGAACAATCATAACATGCATGTTTTAAACTAGAGTCGCTTTGAGGCCTAAGGGGGTTGACAGTATCCCTTTAACCCAGGCACTGTCCTGCTGTTCCTCAGAGAAGATATTTTTAAAATGGCTGCTCCATCTTTCTACTGTGATGTTATTGGTTAATTTCATAACTAAAATGAGAAAATCCCTTGGTCACCATACACCAGAAACTCATCATATCTTTTCTTTCAAAAACGTATATCATTAATTTCCATTATAAAATGACAAGGAAAAAAATCTAGAAATGTCATTGCTTGAGAGATGTCACCTGACCATGCATTAAATCTTTATAAATGCACAGTTAAGGGCTGCATCTAATTTTCCTCCTAAAATATGTACTTAGAGCTACTTTATAAGTGTAATAAGCCCCTCCAGGATGTGTACCATAGGATTTTAATGCCCTTCCCAGGGGAGTAAGGATACTTGGCCTTCAGCTTTGTGCCTTACTACACCCCTATGGTGTGCATTAAAATCCTATAATGTACACCCTGTCATGGCTTTATAATTTCTTGTGCACTACAATATTCCTTTTTTCTTTGCCACTAGGTGTTGTTTATATTGTTTCCTACACAAATTATTATCAGTGTCAGTGGCTCAGCAGGTTGCACACCTGCCTCTGATGCTGGAAGGCTGTGGGTTCTATCCCCACATCAGAAACTTGGGTTAAATCCCAAAACTGATAATGTAGTGCAGCATGAGGGGGGTGCTGCACTCCTGAGGAGCTGTCATTTGGATGCGACTTAAACCAAGGTCCCATCTGCCTGTTCTGGTAGTTGTTGAAGATTATGTTAAAGATCCCATGGCACTTCTTGAAAAGAGTAGGGGAATTTGTTTTACTGAGAAATCATAGAAACAAACAAAGGTATTGCAATGAAAATCAAAAGTATCAAACAAATTAAGAAGTTACATATTTAGAAAACAATCAAGAGAGACCTAACTTATGCCATTTTGTATATTCAAAAAAATAAACAAACATATTTATGTATTTGGAACATCACCATCCGTAATCCGAGGTAAATTTTTTGTGGTTTTTTGTAGATACTGTTGACTATTACAGTTTGCTTCAGTGTAATACATTTCTTTCAATTCATTAGTTATTTTAGACAACAATTCTATGTCATTTATAGATTTTTGTTGAAATGTGAACAAACTCCTTGTGTTCCAAATGTATCACTTGAAGGTTGCAAATATGACATTTAGCATACTTTTTCCCATTTCCTCCATTCTCTAGGATACATTCCATAAATCAGAATCTTATAATTAACTGCGAAAAAAGGTACAGCTTCTCATTGCTGAGCTACAGAACCCCAGAAGTTCCTAATATAAGAACACGTAAAAAATAAATGCTTGGTAGTTTCCAGTCATACACATTTTGGCCTTGAGCAGCTTTAATATTTGAGCATTCATGGCAACACAACCATTGTATGTCTTTCATTTTCTGTGATATTCTTTTTCTGAAATCAAAGTTTGTACGGTTGTTAAACAGTCTGGTGGGCATGTAGGAAAAAACATCAGGTTCTGAAAAATGAGTATTTATTATCTGCATATAAACTTATGTTTTAGTCCCTGTAAGAATTAATGAACTGGGCATGTTTCAAGATTTAAATTTTACAAATACTTTCCACAGATATAATGGTGTTTGCAGGAGTTTCCTAACAACCCTTAAAGTTCCAGCTTCCCATAATGGGAACCAGGTGGAAATACTGTAGTAGAGAAAAAACAGATCTGTCCAAACTTTCCCTATATTAAATAACAAAGGTTTTAGATTAGAAAATATGAATTGGCAGTAGAAAAATAGGATGGGATAATCATATTCAGGCCTCCTCTATTTAAAGGTAGGTATAAAATATTTTTTATGGGATTTAATCTGCTGCCTCATACAGCTTGGAAAACAAACACTTAAAATAGTTGCCTCTCTAGATTTAGGTGGTTGAAAAATGTTACTTACAAAAAGAAAAATGGGTAAGAGGTATGTTTTAATCAGATAGATGCGCTTAGCCTTACTCATAGTCCATTGATTCCATTTTTTAACCATTACTGTTCCCTGTTGTATCTTCTTATCCCAGTTTAAAATGTCCAGCTGTTCTGTACTGAATTCTATCCCCAGAGTTTTCACTGGCTCTCTTGTTAGATTTATTCCAGTGATTCGTGTTTTTGAAAACCTGTTATTTCCCTAACTCCCTGCCTATACACTTTGCTGTATTTAAAACAGTTCCTGAGATGGATCCATAATCTTTACAAGTTTTGATAGTTTCTGTTGCTGAGGATGAGTTTTTAACTATTACACAGACTTCATCTGCATATGCCATTGCAGTACAAGGTATTGTATGATTTTAAATCTGAATGGGAAGAATAGTTTTGGTATCAGTCATTCATTATTCTTAATAAGGGAGCTACTGTATACTAAATACATATAATAATGGGCTAATAGGGCAGCCCTGTCTTACTCCTTTCTTAATAGGAACTAGTGGATCACATTTGCCATTTATCAATGGGGTTACTGTTGCAGTTCTATATAGAGATTGTAACCAATTAATAAAGAGGTCTGGTGTTCCATATTGCTGTAAAGTGTACCAAAGAAAAGTATGAGTAATGGAATCGAAAGCCTTTTGTTGATACAGGGTTAAAATAAATCCTTCCAGACCAGAAATATTGTCCCTTTCAATAATATCCCTTACTAATATAAATTGATCAGTAATAGATATGCCTGGCACTGAACAAGATTGTGCCGGAGTTATAAGATATTTAGCCGCTTGTAATAATCTGTTGTTTAGAATTTTTTGCTAGAATTTTAAAATCAATGTTAAGGAGACTGATTGGTCTTCAACTGGATCATTTTTTTGTCTCCTTTTTTTATACAAAACAATAAGGATCCCTTTAGTCAGTTCCAAAGGCAGATTTTGATTTAATAGGAGAAAGTTAAAAACTTGAGTCAGTTCTGGAGCTATCCCCTACAGAAATATAAGTGTGCTGTGCACATGCAGAATGCATGCCTCATGCTTAATTGTGTAATGTTTGCATGTGGGTCACATACACAAAGGGAATACAAGCAAACAAGGTCTAAAAATCACATCAGGTTCACGTGTTGCACGCTTGACAAGAGTGCAGCAGTTAAGCTGGTGTGAACATCATTTAAAAATCATATCAGGTTCACATGCTGCACACTTGCCACATGTGCAGCAACTAAGCTGGTGTGAATCTTATCTAAAAAACACATCAGTTTCTATTTCTCATACTACTGCTAGCAATTAGAGCCATTAAAATACCATTTTCATTGATTTCCCATTAAAATTGGGTAAACTCAAATAATTCTGATCCTTTTGCAAGTTGTTTAATGGCTTTTGATTTTTGTCATTAAATTGCTATTAATCTGTAAAGTATTGTTTGCTTGCTGCATTAAATTCATAGTATATAGTCAACCAACATCCCCCATTCCAGATGTGCGAAGAGGGACCTCTGTGTTGTGAAGCCTGACGTTTTTGTTTTGGGCCATGCAAATTCCTTATGCATATTTAGTGCTACAAAATTATTTCTCCATGACTGTTTCAGCTCACTTACTTTCCATTTGTCATTCTGTATGGAGCATATACACTATGGCCATGTTCAACACTTTTTGTGCTGAGTAGGGTCTTGGAAGCATGCACCATACCTCACATTTTGTCACCAAAATGAGGGACATGGACACTCAAAATGAGGTACAGTGAGTGACACTAACCCTCACGATGATCAGGACACATCCTGAAGCATGGAGATACAGTACTTCAGAACACAGTGGAAACCATTGTATTTACTTGTAGTGATGTTAGTCCCTGAGAAGGAATTTCTACTATAAATCAGAGGTGCCATTTAGGTAAGACATAGAAACATAGAAGTTGATGGCAGAAGGAGACCGCTAGGTCCATCTAGTCTGCCCGGAGCAGTCCCCCCCCACACATTTGTGCCTAGGTTGTTCTTATGGTGTGGCAATAATGGCATTACATTTGGATTTAAACTTTTGCACAATAAGTGCCCCCCCTGGCCTGTGTGCACTCATGCTACAGGTGCACTCCTGAACCGACTGTGTCTGTATTGCTTTGTCCACTATCTCTACCTATTAGCAGCAGTGCCATCACATGTGACATGGAGGAGCTCCAGCCAAGCAAAAGAGCACATGAATCATATGAGTGTGACACTGTCTTTCCCACCACAGAGTAGACAGCCTGCACGCTACAACTTGGAGGAGTCAAGTGAGCACTGAACTCTCAATAGCAGTGTTGTGGTGGCATGTTTTTGTTGGTCCACTCTGAGTGAGTCTCCATCTCCCCTGGTGGCTGAAGGGGCAGAGGGTGAGCTAAAAGTTAATTGGAGACTAGACTACCTACTTACTCAGCTCACCTCACAAAAAAACAGCATAGGCTCCCCCCCCCCATGGCAGCAAACTAGGCCTAGCAGCAGCAGCGACAGCAGTGTGGGCAGCCTTCATACGCCTTGAACAGTGCAGTGTGGCAGCAGCCATAGCAACAGCAAAGCAAGAAGCAAACACAGGTTGGGTGGGCTCAGTTGGTGAGGTGACTTTATCGCAGACCACGTTGGGAACCTAGGAGGTCAGCTCTAGCATCCAGCCTCTGGCAGAAGGATGGAAAAGGAGTGGACTGAAAACTGGGCTGATGGCACACTGTGTCAGGCCACAGGTTATGGCCTAATGGCCAGGTAAGTAAAAGTAAAACATTTTTTTACAGGGGGTTTGGGGAAGGAGGAAGGACTGGAATATTGATGTGTTTTTCATGTTTCTGTGCTTTTGGGCAGCTTAATAATCCATATGGCTGTATAGCACAGTGGTCTAAGGCTCTGCGCTGCAAATCTGGTGCCATCCAGCAGACCAGACCTGGGTTTGAATCCCACAGCTTCCACTTGCATACTGTGTGACTCCTGAGCAAGTCACTTAACCTCCTTGTGCTCCCAGGTCGCTCCTGTAAAAAAGCTTTTAGCTTAGTGTGCTATACCTGGTTAAACAACTAAATAAAAAATATGGGAATGGAGTTGGGGAGAGAATTGGGACAGCATTTTTTTGTGTGTGGGGGGGGTGAGGGTCAGAACTTCAGCCAAGAAAAAAAAAGGTTAGTAACTAGGTGGGTTTAAGCCAAAATCTGATGCACTGCTCTGGGGTATAGACAGTTGAATCTTACACATTTGAATTTCTCCTGATTTGCATATCACTAGTTTTACCTTTTAGAGATGTTCCAGACATTCTAGAGCTTGCCACCTAGGGGCTAACTAGCACCTGGCCTCCATTTGTTGTTGGCTGCCCCCTGCTGAAATCTGAAATTGTGCCCCTTCCATAAAGTCTAAATTTACAGGATATCCGCTGTGTGAGCAGCATGTTTTCCATGAGGGATGGATGAAGAGCAGAGCAGTTTTCAGGGGTAAAATGAGGACTGCAACTTGCATTCAGGGACAGTTGAGTGGTATGGTATGGACAGACTATTGGAGTCCCACTATAATCAGGTTATACACCCCCCGTGAAGTGACCTCCACATTCCCATGCTCAGGCACAGTATGACATACAATAGGGCAAGGGAGGCTACAGGGGCATGCACCATTGAGATGAATGGGGGTATTTTTTTATTAATATTTTATACATTATTGATGGAGAGTTGGAGATTAATGAAGGCGACTGAGAAGACTGGACTGGGGGGGTCAGTTTAATTTTATTGTAAAAGTATGAATATAAAAACTTTTGTCACATACAAAAAAAATTACAAATAAAATATAAACATTCAGTCTTATACACATTTAAATATCTTACTACTTATAACCGTACTCCTAATAACTTTAAGTGTTAATAATTAAGTATTACATTATATATATATTCCATTTTAGTTTTGTCACTACTTTATGTGCAAAACTTGCAATAGCAAACATTTTTTTGTTTATTTGCAGTTTAAAACAGTGGTCAGTTTCTCATTTCTAGTCATCTCCTTAAGGTTACTAAAGTGCTGGTTAATGTATAATTCCCTTCCTGCAATAAAAGCTTTACATTCAAAAATTAAGTGTGCACTTGTCATACTTGTTTCATTGCAACCTGGACAGACAGTCATACCATTACCATAAAAATTATTTATCCATCCTGTAAATATACCAAATCTCAATCTTGCTAATGCTTTCCTATGTTTTAACAGATCACATTTCAACAGATACTTCTCTATTTTGAATCCTGTTTTTATAATCTTTAAAGAATAATTTTCCCATGCATCTTTTTCTTTAATATGATCCATATTTTTAGCAATATCCTCTATCCTCTGTATTGCCTCTTCCACAGATTTAATTGGATTTAACCCACCTTCTATCTCTCCAAGGATATAGTTATACTCTAAACCATTTTTGTTCAATTCTTGATTGAGTATTCCAAACCAAGTTAATTCCTTCTTGTCTTGACATTTTATTGCATCAGTCCAACAATTTTTTAATTGCACTTTTGCTTGGTTCAGTAACTATTATTTCCAATAAAGTACTGCTTTAATAACTGTCCTGGCAAATATTGATAGGGTACCAGTTTCCATTCTTACCCCTGCTGCCGATACAAAATTTGGTAGTCCAAAAAGGTTTTTCAGATATTTATTTTGAACCACTTCAAATTCTTTTAGGTTGTTCTCTTTTGATAATCCCCATGCTTCTAACCAATATATCATTTGCAATTCTACTTTGGCTCTTAAACACCTGTATTGTGTAATAAAGGAGTTCCCTGCTATTGTATGAGCAAAACATTTAATTCCATTCAGCATTTTTTCTGCTTTTTCACATATTTTTTCTGTATGTTTCTTCCATCTTAAATTTTGGGTAAATGTGACCACTAGGTAACAACATTTCTTTACCTCTTCTATTTGCATATCTCTGATTTTCCAGTTTTCTGTTTTGGATGTCATTTTTTTCCCCCCAAACACCGTCACTTTGTTTTTTTCTTGGTTCAATATCATATCTAGTTTCTTTAGTATATCTATTGTTGCTATTATTGCCCCTTTTAACCCTAATGGGGTTTGTGCTAACAGTCTCACATCATCTGTGTATAATAGTATTTTTACATCAGGCCCATCTATTTTGGGTAAAAAAGTTTCCACCTTTTTTAATTCTTCCACCAACTTGTCTATATACAAATTAAATAATGTTGGTGCCAAGATACATCATTTCTTGACACCAACATTTACATCTATTGTCTTTGTTGTATTCCCTTCCTTATTATACTTTACCACAATTTTATTGTCCATATGTAACAGCTTAATAATATTCAGTAGCTTTTCACATATTCCTTTCTCAGTGAGGATTTCCCCATAGGGTTTCACAGTTAACCGAGTCAAAAGCTGCCTTGATGTTAATAAATGCTGCGTAAATTTTCCTTTTTTTAATAATTACATATTTTCCAATTACGTATCTCAGGGTAAAGATCTGATCTATTATAGATCTTCCTCTGAGAAAACCAGCCTGTACTGTTGATAATATTTTGTTGTCCTCTGTCCAGAACTGAATCCTTTTCAATAATAATCTAGAAAAATGTTTTTTATTAATATTTAATATAGGCTTATAATTTTCTGGATTCTCAGTAGGCCCTTTTTTGTACAGTGGCACTATCATTCCCATATTCCAAATATTTGGAAGTGTCATATACTTTATTATATAGTTATATAGACCTAATAATATTTCAGCCCATCATTCAACGTGTGCATGGTACAACTGCACCAATGTTATCAGTCCCTGGTTCCTTATTTTTCTTTTGCGCTTTTATAGCCTCTATTATTTCTTCTTTTGTGAACTCTAACCAGTTATTTTCATCTACCTTCCAATGGTCTACTTCCATCCATGAACTATCCTTACGGTTGTTAAAAATTCCTTTGCAATGTTTCATCCATTTTTCCGGTGGGATTACTGCCAGTATATTAAATCTACTATTATTTGTACCTTGGGCTACTAGGCTCCAAAAAGTGCTACCATCCTTCCCTTTAATGGCTGTTTGTAGTTTATCCAAAATGTCTTTTTTTATCTTACTTCGAGAGTCAGCTGTTGCAGCAGGTAACACAATTAGGACTGATGTTGGCAGGTGTTAGGACCTCATGCCAAACTTCTAACCAGCAGTACCAGGTGGGGACTGCCCCCGATGTCAGCCCATCCCCCGACGTCCAATGCGGTATAAAGGGTGGGTGGTCTCTGGGGTGCCTCAGTTCTTTTCCCATCGTCGACTTGCATGCATCAGCTCCATGGTTTGACTTGCACCAGTCTGTATGCCATTTTCTCTATCATTGCAGATTTGTTATGTTCTTGAATAGTTTGCTTGTTTCAAGCCCACTTCTTCTGAATGTCATCTCCCCATCTCCTTCTTTGTGGCACACTAACAAGTGTGCCTGTGGGAAGCAAATCCCTGCAAAAAAATGGCCATTTGGCCTGCCTGCCATGCCTGGGCCCAGACCACGATACCGAGTCCTGCCAGCACTGTCAGTGCTTCAACAGCTGGACCCAGATCAGACCCCAGAAAACCTTGCAGGCCCACCTCACCCAACTAAAGTTGGCCACCATGCAGCGAGACTCCTTCTTGGAGATGGAGTCTTCCCACCTCTCCAACAAAAAATCAGGGAAACATTCTTCAGAAAAATTTAAAGAAAGACAGAGGGAGTGGGAAAGATCCCATTCAAGATCGAGGTCCTTGGGATCACACTCTGCCTGTAAGAGCAGCTCCGACTCCGACAGCTATGACTCCTGGTTTACCTTCGTTAAGGCCCTGATAGCAGCCCAGGTCTCGGGGCATAAGGATAAGGGTTCAGGGATGTCTACATCCTCTCTCTAGCCTATCAAGATTAGGTTTCTGGCCCCACCGACAGGCAGTTCCACGGACCCAAGTAAGGGACATTAGCTTTCACGGTCAGCCTCTGTATGCAGCGCTGACCCCTTGGATAGGAAAAAGACCTCAGGCTCCTCTGGGAGGTCTTCCTCTCTTCTATCCAAGCAGTCTAAAAAATTGGTGGAAAAATCACCTAGAGCACCATCGGACAAACGGTCATCTGATAAGCATCTTCCCTGTATGTCCTCATTGAACCACCACCGATGCTAGACTTCTGACAATGCTTCCAAAGTTCCTCATTTGCTGGTGCCACCAGCAGGAAACCCATCACCTCCGGCGTCTCCTCCAATGACCAGACCAATGACACCCAGGTGTAAGAAGAGGAACTGGCATCTGTCCCCCAAGATGAGCTTGCACCCCACGTTGACATAGCTAACATCCTGGCAACCCCCCCGGTATTTCATCTGATGCTGGGCTGACCCAACAATGGTTCTGATACCAGGGCTGGCACAGGTACTGAACTGACACCGGACCAGATGCCAAGTTCGGAACCTAGACTAAACCTAGCCCAGGTCAAAGATTTGTTTAGCCACTGGTGGGAGACCATTAAACCAGATATTCTCCCCCCAAAGGCCACACCAGATACTACAATGATTCCAGAGGTAATTCATCCAGATGGGACAAGCCCACACCCCTCTTCCAACTCCAGACAAAGAGAAGGCCCCTCAACTGCTGTCAGACAAGGACCAAAGCAAAGAGCCTACCTCTCGGGATAAGCCCAAAGGAAAGGCCTCTAGAAAGAGTCACCACAGATCCAGGTCATGGAGCATGAGCTCTTCCAGCTCGCCTGACAGATGTGGGTACGGAAAAAGGCGGTGCAGGTCTTCCTCTGTCTCCTCCTCAGACTGCTACCAGCCCTTGGACTCCTCCTACCCGGACTCATCATTAGGGTATTTGTCTTCTCCGGACCCAGAGGATGCACCTAAATTGCCTCCAGATGATCCCTCTTTCATGGAGATTATGAGGCATATCCAGACCAACATGGGTTGGGACACTGAGGACCTCGACCCATAGAGAATGAGTCTGGCCAAGTACCTCAGACAGAAAGATCTGAAGCCAGTCATTATCCCACCACTGGTTGGCACCTTTGCAGATGTCACCCAGGTGGCCTGGAAGCATCCTCACTCCTTTACAACTGTCCCCAAGAAGGCTAATTGCCTGTATAGGGCACCCAAGGATCAATCATTTCTGGCTGAACACTCCACTGCAGATTCAGTGGTGATTTCAGAGGTGCATGACTGTTCCCAGAGACCAGAACACCTTAGCACCCAACCACTGGATAGAGAATCCAAGCAACTGGACTCCATGGGGTGCAAGGTATATGCTTCTGCAACATGCAGCGTTCGAAGTCTGAATTTCTTGACCCATATGGTCCAGTTTGAGAATGCACTTTGGGAACAGGGACTAGACATCATGCAGGAATTGCTAGACTGCCCGCAGAAGGCAGAGCTTTCTAAACTCCTACAAATCAGATCAGAAGGGAAGCTATGAGAGTGTGAGCTTGGGCCACGTCTCATCACTTGATGATCTCAGTGACTCATGTCACCGGGGTCCAGAATACCTTGGCAGACACTCTCAGCAGAACACAGTCAAGAGCACATGAGTGGTCCATTCTTCAATCTGTAGTCAATGACCTGTTCGCCAAATGGGGGACACCCGAACTGGACCTCTTTGCCTCCCCTACCAATGTAAAACTGCCCAGATTTTGCTCCCTAGATCCCGCTTCTGGTGTTTTCTGGCAAGGTGCATTGTCCTTTTCTTGGAGGGGGAGAGTCCTCTGTGCCTTTCTCCCATTTCCACTCCATCAGAGGGTCTTCCTCAAGGTACAAATGGAAGGGGCAACAATGATCCTGGTGGTGCCACTATGGCCTCGACAGATCTGGTTCCCACTTTTGTATCAACTAGCAGTGGAACCTCCCACCACCCTACCACTGAGCACGTACTTGCTCTCCCAGGACAACAGAACCTTGGTCCACCCAAACCTGTGGTCCCTTCACCTTCATGCATGGCTCCTGAAGACTTAGTCAGGTTCTGTTTTCAGAGTCTGTGACAAGATCACCGACGTTATTGTTGCAGCCAGAAAACCTTCCACTAAAGTGACTTACACCATGCAGTGGAAGCGTTTTTGTCTGCAGGCCATGGCTTGTCACCTGGATCCTCTAGCCTGTCCAGTGAATATTATCCTGTTGTACCCCTTATCCCTTTTGGACTCAGGTTTGGGTTGTTCTCCATTAAAGTGTATTTGATTGCCCTTTCTGCCTATCAAACCCCTGTTCAAGGCAGAATGGTGGCACAGTTGGAGGTAACCCATGCTTTTCTTAGGGGTATACTACATATTAAGCTTCTCATCAGGGACCCTGTCCCCCCATGGGATTTACTGTTTTTTCTGGAGATGCTGACCTTACCCCCTTTTGAACTGGCCGTGGACTGTGAGCTACATTTTATATCTTGGAAAATGCTATTTTTAGTTGCTGTCACTTCTGCTTGAAGAATTTCTGAGCTTCAGGCCATCATGTGCAAGGAGCCTTATTTGATATTTCACAGGGACAGGGTGGCCTCGAGAACCAGTCCTAAGTTTTTGCCCAGAGTGGCATCTGAGATGACCCTAAATCAGGACACCCAACATCCGGTTTATTGTCCTGAGTATAAGAATAGGGGAGAGGCTCTTCTCCACATGCTAGACGTGCATCGAGCTCAGTGTTATTATTTGTCCAGAACAAGGACAGCAGGCGTTCCAAACAATTGTTCATCTCCTTTGCCCCCAGAATTCTAGGGGCTCCCATGACTAAACAGACATTGTCCAAGTGGCTGGTGCATTGTATTTCTTTTTGTTACCAAAAGCATGACAAACCCTTACTGGGATCAGTCTGGCTTCACTCAACCAAAGGTGTGGCGGCTTCTTTTGCTGCATTGAAAAACGTATCTGCATCAGACATTTGTGCAGCAGCTACATGACATACAGTCCACACCTTCATTCAACATTATAGTCTGGACATTGCCTCAAGATGCAGAGCAGGCTTCTGCCTCGCAGTCCCGCAAGGCGTTCTCTCGTAAGGGATCTTCTTTCCCCTTCTGTCCTGTTCACCTATCTCCCGAGCCATTGTCTTCAGTTTATACTGCTTGGGAATCAGTCCTAATTGTGTTACCTGCTATAAGAGCTGATTCTCGAAGTAAGATAGTAAAGTTATGTAAGAACTTCCCGTAACAGTAGATCTTTGAGAGAAGCTCTTGCAGCTGGTATACTTCTCTCCCTCTTTCCCCCCGGAGGTCTCTTGCTGTCAGCGAATAATATCACCCTAGTCTCACCTGTTTTCTGATGTATTGCCCTAGGTTTTCTGCTTGGATCATGTTACAGTCGGTTGCTGGAGTCTGTGACGGAAAAAGAACTGGGGCACGTCAAGGACCGCCCACTCTTTATACCATATGGGACGTTGGGGGCAGTGGTCCCCACCTGGTACTGCTGGCTAGAAGTTTGCCATGGTGTCCTGATGTCTGCCGACATCAGTTCTAATTGTGTTACTTGCTGCAAGAGCTTCTCCCAAAGATCTACTGTTACGGTAATTTCTTATGTAACTGTACTTTCTTTGTCAAATCTTTATATTCATCCTGTATATTTATTAATGCCTTGCGGCTCTCCACATCATTAGATTTCACAATTCTTCTACCCACCTTGAGCAGTAATTTTCTTTTTTGTAGACATTCTGCATCAAACCAATCTGATATATGTACTATAGTGGCACGGTAGTGCCACTATAGTTACGGTTGAGTACCCTATTTAAGGTTAAAGTGTGAAATTTGTCAGGTTAATAACTTTGCCACCTTATGGCTGGATTTGCCTGAAATATGGCAGGTATGGAGCAGTCCCAAAGGTCTCTGGATCTGCTAAGTTTTGTACTGGTCGGATATACAGTTGCGGAGCTATAAAGCACCGTTCAGTGTCACATTTATGCTTTTTTGCTCATTCTTTGCTCGCATCTGCAGGTCACATGATTTGCGAGACCGGTCTGATAACTTCAAGGAACATGCGGTAGGGGTCCCCAATGTGCCTTTCAAAAATTTCATGAAAAAATATTAAATGATTCAAAAGTTATTCAAAAAACAAGTTTCCCATTATAGTCAATGGGAAACATTAACAAAAAGTTTGACAGTGTCGCAAATGACCCATGTAGTGTCATGAGTCAGCCATTTTGTTTTCACTTACTGGTCACAGAAATGCTTGCATTTAAATTTGGGACCCTCTAGGGACACAGTTCTTTTTGTATTCTCCTAGTCGAGCCCTGAGGATGCTAGCCATGTCTTTTTAGGGGGATTAAACACCCCAGAAATATGTTTTTGAAATTTTTGTAGACTGTAGTGTCACAAAGTAGTGTCGCACCTGTGACACGTTCGTGATTTTTTTTAGCAAAAGTGTCGTGATTTATGACACTACTTTGCGACACTATGCCCAAAATAACAGGAATTATTTGCCACCCTGCTGCAAAAGAACGGTTTGGTCTTTTGGGCTGAAATTTGGAAGGAAGAAAGCCAGCATCCCACAGATGTGGCTTTTGGTGATATGGTGACAAAATATTACAGGGATTCAAAGTTACAGTACTCCAAAGTTGACTATTTTCCCCATAGACTAACATTACGGCATCCTCCGCGCCTTTCAGGGCCCATATCTCAGAAATGCTTCGAGATACACACTTGTGCAAAACTAGTCAGGAAAGTCATAAATTATATGAAATTTTTTTTTCTATGTCATACGGTTCCTGAGATATAAGCAATTTAGTATTCCAAGTGCTCATTTTCTGCTCTGAGGCCCATTATTATGCATACTTTCTTCATATTCATTGTGTTTCTCTATGCAGCTTTTGGGGAAAAAAGGGTGTGCGCTTTCGTTACTGTTACAGTTAGCATTTCCAATTGTGTTTCCGTAACCGTTTGCATTAGAGTTCCCCTCTACACCTCCGTGTGTGTTACCCTTTGCATTTTAATTTGCGCTTGCATTTGTGTTACTGTTACCATTTGCGTTTCTATTACTGTTTCTGTTTGCGTTTCATTTTGTGTCACCGTGTGCATTACCATTACCATTTGCATTTGTGTACGTGCTTCCATTTGCATTTTTGTTTCCTTTGGCGTCATCATTGCTGTTACCATTAGCATTTGCCTTTCCAATTGCGGTACTGAGACCGTGTGCATTACCATTTGTGTTTCCGTACGCGTTTGCGTTACTGTTCACTTTGGCATCATCATTGCTGTTACTGTAACTGTTTGCAGTTCTAATTGTGTTACCATTACTGTTTGCGTCTTTGTCGCCGTTTGCTTTTCTGTTGCCCTTAGCGTTTGTGTTTTCAGTTGCTTTTCCATTGTTGATTGCATTACTGTTTCCTTCTGCGGCGCCATTGTCTTAACCATTTGAATTTTTGTTTGTGTTTGTGTTACCATTTGCATTTTTCTTACTGTTTGTGTTTCCGTTAGCGTCACCATTTACTTTACTGTTTTCATTAACATTTGCGTTTCTGTTACCGTTAGTGTTTGCGTTACCATTTGCATTACCATTTCTGCTTTCATTAACATTTGTGCTTGCATTTCTCTTACCATTTGCATTACCATTTATGTTTGCGTCACCTTGTACGTTACAGTTTGTGCTTGCATTTGCGTTACCGTTAGCATCCGCCACCACATTCAATTCACTATTTATAGTGCTAATTCTCAAAAAGAAGGGAAATTCATGCAAACAACTCAGTTTAATGCATCAGTTAGGGTTGTTCCACAGCAACAAAAGTGAGGAAATTCGATGTTAGGGTTCCCACTCCTCTTGCACCTCCACCAGGCATTGGGGTGTGCATTTGGGTCATCGGTCCTAACTCTCACCCCATTCTCCTATACTGTACCACCTCACCTTGTTTACACAAGGGATGTCACACCTGTGCTGTGTGAATTGCACTGGCTGCCGTTGTGATGGAGGATCACCTTCAAGGTCGCGTTGCTGACCTATATGACCCTACATGGATAGGGACTGGGTTACTTGCAAGATCTCCTTTGGCCCTACCACCCTCTCTGCCCACTCTGTTCCACTGATGAGGGATTGCTAGAGGTTCCTAGGGTTTGTCTTCAGTCATCTGGGGCCAGAGCATTCTCCTTTGAGGCCCCATCCCTGTGGAACTCTCTACCTCGTCGGATTAGAGAGTGCTTGTCTACTGAATCTTTTAAAGCTTCTCTGAAAACTTATTTATTTGAGGTAGCTTTTGGAGATAATACTTAGTTTATTCGGCTGCCTTTTTAATGTTTGACATATGTATTTACTATTGGATGTCTGTTTTCATCTTTATTATGTATCTGCACTTTGGTTTTTTTAAAAGCACATTATAAATAAATGTTGATTTGATTTGATTTGATGGGGTGAGAGTTAGGACAGTGGGGTGCAAGAGGGGTGGGAACCCTAACATCAAATTTCCTTGCTTTTGTTGCTGTGGAACAACCCTAACTGATGCATTAAACAGAGTTTTTTGCCATGAATATAAATATATATATATATATAATATTCCAGTGAGATAAAACAAGTTATTTTCACTGCAGTGAAATAAATCCTGATGACATCAGCAGAGTTAAAATAAATGCCATTTATTGCACCCCTAGAAACCTTTTTGCAACAATGAGGCCCCCATTGTATAAACAGGATACATGATGTGCACTCGTGATATGGGAAATATGTTCAATCCTGTACAGTGACCTCTGAAACCTCACTCGTGGCTTCACCACTCGTGAGTATTCAGAGGTCACTCTAGAGGAGTGAAAATATTTTCCATATCACACTCGTGCTCATCATGTATCCCCTATATATATTTATTTTTTTCTTGTTCTTTAAACTTTTATTATTTTGCTGTCCTTCTAGTTCTTTTACCATTTTTTGTTCAGTGGCTTCAAATGTCAAAAATACTTCTTTTGTTTTATTTTCTGATTCTTTAACTTTTAGATTTCCTTCTAATTGCATCATACAATTCTGTTTTATTTCCAAAATCTCTTTAGTTTTCATAAAGTTGTGTAGGTGTTCCAAACTTACTTTTCTCCATTTTTTTTTCTGATTTCCATGTTATTATCTGTCCATTTTCTTTTATTTTTATCTTCTTTAAGTATACAGTTACTAGCATCCAAACATATCTGGAGTGGTTTATGGTCACTGTCCCAGTTATTGATAACTTCCATTTTTTGTACATTATTATAAGAAAACACATCCACAATACCATAATCCAAAACACTAATTCCCCTTTTTTTATGCACATATGTGCAATTTCCATTCTTGTTTCCACTGAATCTCCCATTTAAGATGCACAAATTTAACTTGCCCAGTGTTCTTATAAATATTTTTCTTGCTTTATTCTTCTTTTAATCCATCAAAACTCTAATTGGTATTGAAAAAACATCATCCAGGTTCCAGTTGGTTCCTTTTTCTTCTTGCTCACTCCCTACTCTTCCATTACAATGCCCTGCTATCAAAATCATAATACCTGGATATTGATTCTGGATGTTCTCTACTATACTTGCAAGTGTGTTTATGCAACCTGCAATGGGAGACACAGAGGTATCGGGTGGAAAATAGACATTCAGCAATAAACATATAACTCTGTCCTTCCCAGAGATCTCCAACACCTGTATATAATAACTTATATCACTCCATATACATTTACAGTTCAAATTTGTGTTAATTTTAAGACAAAAGTACTGATTCCTTCTGAAGTTGTACCAAATTTAGAAGTTTTCTTTGCTTGGATATGCCACCCTTGATATCCCTCAAAGTCACAATCCTCTATTTTATTTACCCAAGTTTCTCGTAGCATAATTATATGTGCTTTTTGTATATATTTCACAATACCATTGTTTCTGAATTTGCATAAAGCACCTGCTATATTCCAGCTTAATATTATCAAGTGCTCTGTTGCTTCTTTACTTTTCATTTCTGGTAGTCATATTTCTTCACCTATTTCACTGGTAACATACAAAACCTCCTCCTCATGTTCATTAATTTCCTCCTCCAACTCTGAGAAGTTTACCATTTCATCTGTTACTTCTAATCTCTGACTCTCTTCCAGAATAGTACTATTATTTATTATGTGTCCCTTCTGTTGCCTACCTCTGATTACTCTATCATATATTTCCTCAGACAGCAACATATGTTCTTTCTTGATAGGCTTCATATAGTTATATATCATTCACTAGATTTTATTCTCAGATTTCGTTATCTTATTTACTTTCCCTTTAGGGGGTGTAACTTCCTGCACCACTCTTTTCTCTGTTCTTTCAATAGGAATGGTCACATCTGCATTTATACCCAGTTCTTTCAGCTGTTCTTTTGCTTCTAATATCTTTTTCCTGATGTTTTTACTTTTAATACCAAACAAATCCAGCCTTTTTCTTTACCTCCATGATATCTATGTGTGGAGCCTATCTCATTCCAGGTAAACTTGTTACCCATTATCTCTTTATGAATGTTATATACTGCCAACTTTAGTATCATATGATTTTCATTTTTTGGCTTAGGGATACCTCTCAGAAAAACTGTGGGTAACATTTTTCCTTTTTCTATTAGACCTTCTTTTTCTTTTCCAATATTTTCCTCTTCTGTGCCAATATTTTCTTTTCCGTTTATCTTTTTTCCTTTACCTCTCTTGGTACTAGGCATTCTGTCATGATTTTGTGTCTGTTTAATATCCCATCTTCTTCTATTTGAATTATCTTTTCAACCACTTCTCTCTTTCTTCCCTTTTTTCTATAATCTGTCTTTTGTTCTATATTTCTGTTTTCTCTGGTGTTCTTTGTCCTTTCCTTATACTTTACCCATTCATTTTCTATCCTTTTTTCAATTTTTCTACTAAAGACTGTTTGTCTTTTTCCTTTTCTTTTTTACTTTGAATATCCAGTACCAATTTCTTTGTTTCCTTTGATTCTTTCTCGGCAATTTCTTCTATTGTTTTCCTAATCTTTTCTTTATTAGTTTCTCTCTTTTTGTCTTTTGGGGTTTGTCATTCCCCCGCCTGTTGTTTTTTTTTTCTTCCTGTATTTTCATTTTCCCCTCTTTTATTTATCTGTGCACTCATCAGACTGGTAACATTAATTAATAATTCATTATTCAGAAGAATTCCATTTCTTATTTCTTGAAGTATCTGTAATATATTGCTCTCATGCACTCCATTTATTTCAAAAATTTCCTCAGTTTCTGGGGTTTCCAGATTTTTCCTTTTTCCTGTATTCTGACTAACCTGAATAATGTGTGGAATATCAGGGGGTATTGTGTGTGTGGATGTAACCCAGGTCTTAACATATAGGGGATAAGGAATCTTCAAAGTCTCCCAGAAAAGATGCACTGGGACATTGATGTGATACATCTTTAACAGAGTTTTCCCTCTTTACCCCTATTTTGTTGAAAGTTTTTTAAATCCCTTTTCTATCCACCTTTCTCCTTTCTTATATTTTTAGAGTTTTCCTTATTCTGAATTTCCAGATCTATTACCCCTTTCATCTGCTCCTGTTGATGTCTTGGTTCTTCAACTCTGTGACCTTCCTTTTCTAAACGACTAATGGTTTTCATTAATGGGTGTTCTGTCTCCAAAATAGAATCTGTTTCCTGATAATTTTTTATGAGTGATGTAAAGGGGGGAGAGTGGAACTTTATATCCTAAGTACCTCTTTTTTTCCTACCAGGTTTATATGACTACCTGGAGTCAGGATGTAACTTGTGATCTTTCTCTCTGCTCTATTTGTTTTCCCTTCTATATCTTTCTTAATGATTTTCTTTTTGTTCTTATAACTGATAGGATTAGCAATCTTCTTCCTTTTTTGCCACTCTTGTATTCATTTCCATAAGTTACAATTTCCAAAGCCTGATTAAACTTAAATAACAGGATGACAAGAAATTTAATTATACAATGGCAACTTAAAGGTTGCACAAAACTCAGTCCTTTTGAATCCTTTTCCAATGAGCCTTCATTTTCCTTCTTCCTGCTTGATACAACTTCTTGATTCCCACTTCTGAAGTTCTTTAAAAACTTCTTGACCACTTTTTCCTTGTTACATACACCTTTCCTTTTATAAGCCTCATTGTCAGAAGTTTCCTTTCTGTATGCAAATCTGAAAGAACTTTAAATTTATCCATGTAAAACTCTTCTTAACCTAATTGTAGTTTTACCTTAAAATCTTTTGTTAAAAAAATGACTTAATTTACAATTTTACTTATTTATTTATTTATATCTTTGGTAACCAGGTAAGTGCACTGATCAATTGGACTGTTTTCAGACATGACCTGGGCCACATATGTGGCTACAAAATAACGTAGTCAACAGGGACGATGTACAAAAATAGCAATAGCACAGAGTAACACATATAATACAATATTTACAGTATAATACAAGATTTGGTAACGTACCTGCAGACGAGGTAATTAGCATGTGATGGAGACAAAGCAAGTCTGCAAGCATAGTTTCAGTATTCAAGGTCTGTCTAAGATGCCTACCTGCTGTAACAATGGACAGTAGGCTAAATTAGTAGGTGCACGGAAGTTTACATAAAGCATACAAGCTGGCAATGATCTAGGATAATTAGGTGTATACAAGCTCAGACTTGCTGGAGAAATATCAAAACAGTGGATCAGTAGTACTGCAAAGAGGTAAGAACAGGTTAGGAGAGCAGAGAGTACCATGAGATACGATGCAGGTAGAAAAGGCTAGGGGGCAACAGGGAGGTGAGTTGGAGGAAGGGGAAGGGGTCCCAAAAGATGTCACAGCAGGTCCTGGTGCCACGATGGCCCACACCCACTGGTGTTATCTTGGGGGCAATTGATGCTGGCAGAGAAAGCTAAGGGACAAACAGAGTGAGAAAGGCCAGAAATGTAGGGTGATAGAGTTGTCCCAGCAGCTCACCAGGTCCTACTGTCTTGATAGCCCACTCCCTCTGGTATTGTCTTGGGGACACTTACAGCCTGACCAACTAGAAGCCAGTTGCACAGATTGATTTTGAAGGACAGATGGGTGGCAGAGGTGTGGATGGATACAGGTAATTTATTCCACAGGGTGGGGGCAGAGACTGAAAAAGTACAACCGCCCATTACAGAAGAAATGCGTGGCACTTCGAGGGGGGGAATAGAGGTTACCCTGAGGCTCCTAGGTACCACTCTGTCTGTGAGAAGAAAAGAGTAGGGTGAAGACTGATGGCTCCTGAGGGACTTTGCAATAGACAACTCATGATATGGTCCTTATAGTGACCCTGTAATGGGATTCATCCAAGAGACTGGTAGAGAGCAAAATGGTGGGTGGAGAAAGGAGCTTGAAGCACAAAGCAGAATATAGAATTGTAAGTGGAGTTTAAATGGGTGTGCAATGAGGAGGACATGAGAGAGTAGACAGGAGAGAAGTAGTCTAACGGGGCAAAAGATTGCCAAGTGCAATGGCAAGGCGAGCTTCCATGGATAGTAGTTGCTTTAGCCTGTAGGCAGCACCAAGTCTTTGGTGAATTTTTTGCACAGTGTTGTTGATGTGTTCTACAAAAGTAAGAGAGGGGTCAATGGTAACACCAAAGTATTTGAAAGTGGGGACAATGTCAAGTGGGGGACCTGCAGGGGTGTGAACCAGGAGGGATGAGCCTTGGTCAGGAAGGGTTTGGAGCCAAAGAGCATAGCCTTAGTCTTCTTGTTATTGACTGTCAGTTTGTTGGAGAGGAACCAGTTGTGAACAGCACCGTAGTTGACAGAGAGGGTGGATGAGATAGATTCAAGCGAGTTGTCACTATAGTAGAGGACTATATAATTGGCATAGAGGAGTGAATTATAGGTGAGGCTATCTGCTGGGAGCACATTTATAAACATGAAAAAAAGCAAAGGGCCAAGTATTGAGCCATGGGGGACAACAGTACCAATACGTAAAGCGGAAGAGTGTACTTTGCCTATGATGACAGTCTGACAGCCAGATAGATAACTGTGGAACCAGAATGTAGTATTACATGAGCAACCAAAACTGTGAAGAGTGGAGTTGAGAAGTTGGTGGTCAGCTAGGTCAAACGCCTTAGATAGATCCACAAAAAACACACCTGTGGCCTTCCCCTTGTCCATATTTCTAATTATGTGGTTGGTAAAAAGTGTCAAGGCAGAAGAGGTACTATGATGTTTGTGAAAACCATGTTGGAGGGGGTATAGGAGGTTGTAATTTTCCAGGTGTTCAGCTAACTGGTAATGAATGACTTTTTTTCAAGTAATTTGCTGAAATGAGAGAGGAGAGAGATGGGCCTGTAGTTTTATGGCACAAGTTGGTCACTGGTTTTCAAAATAGGGATAATGTGTGCAAGCTTCCAGGAATCTGGCACAGTGGAAGATGAGAGGGCAAGGTTTAAGATGAAAATAAGAGGTTTGACAATGGCAGAGGAAATCAGTTTTAGGAAAGCTTAAATACCAGAATATCTGCATTTTGTGTACCTGTGTTCCGAACCCTGATTTTCTCCCTGGTCTTTCTTGCCTTCTTAAAATATTTTAGAAAGTTTCTTTTATTGGCTATATAGTGCATCTAAAAGTTAAAACAAAAGGCAACTATCAGCTATTTTGTGTTCCAGTTAAAAGCTAGTTTTATATCATACATAGGTGCCTTTAAAAACGTTTAATACGATTAGTGTTAAATCAGAAATACACAATTAATATGATACCAGTGGTTTACCTTTCGGTTTAGTTTTTAGATTTCCTGTAGCTATGTTTCTTTATAGGTGTCGATTTGGCTCAGCTTCCACTCTTAAATTCCAAACTCGGTTAAAACACCTTTTTCTCTATTCTTCTGGAAAATAGCTGCAGAGTAACTGGTTGTAACTGCGTGTAGCTGTGTGTATCTCTCCCAAAAAATGGTGACTCTCCTGCTCAAATGCCACTCATGTGCAGTAACACATTATCTAAAGGCAGGAAAAAGTAAGACGTATGGAGTCGTATTGACATCACTGTGTGCCAAAAAAGTAGACCAGGTAAAAATACCCCTTTATCTATTTTTATTAATAGTTGCTATATCTTCATATGTTTAAACTGTTTGAACTAGTATCCTTAACTTACTTTGCATAGGTCGTTTTTGCTTACACTTTTGCGTGGTCTAATAACATATTCCTATACTTAGCACTAAATCAAAAAATAGGCTTCTATACTAATTTTAAGTTTGACTAATTTTTTATTCTGTTCTCGAAGAGATGCTCCTATTCCTGCATACTTCCTGCCTCACAAACTCTACAAAATAAAGTCAAGTCAGTAACAAGATAAAAACAAAACAGACAGAGAACAGTCCCATCAAGCTCCTTTAGTGTTTCTTCTGAGATCAGCATTACCCAAATCTCCCTTGCCGTTACACACTTATGACTTGCAAATCACAGATTATGCCTTGCTTTTCAGGGTCAAACAAGGAGCAAAGTCCCTAATCTCCTTCAGTCCTTCGATTCCCCAAGCTTTAAACCACCTCACTTCTCCATCTTGGAATGTCTCTCCGGAGCAGTTTCAGTGCTCTGCAGATGATGTCAAAAGGAGAATTTAACCCAAAAAACTCAAAGTGCCAAGTCACAAACTTTCTCTTCTCTGTTAGTCTCTACCTTTTGATCTCCTCTCCGGTTCTCCACAGAACTCTCTGTCTTCTATCAAACGAGCTTGGGCTCCTCCACTGCAGGACTCCACAGTCTCCCTGGGGTAAAAGCAAAGAAAGGAGAGGGCAAAAGAGGGATATCCAAGATAGCCTCACAAGCTGGCCTAGTAAGTGCTGTAAACTAAACCACGAACTGCTCAAGCAATGGTGGCATACCTGTTATAGCCTTTTTACAGCACCTGCTCCTGTCTCTCCTACTCAGACATAGAGTGCGGCGACCATCTTGGATCAGTGAGGAGTGATGGAATCACCCCCTTTGTGGAAAGTGAGAACCTTGGCAATCTTCCAAGACTGAGGGACAGTGAAAAGGGTGAAGGAGAGATTTAGGAGGTGAATAAAGGGGAGGCAATGGCAGGAGCTGACAGATGGAGAAGTTTAGGGTTGAAGCCATCTGGGCTAGACATGGAAGGGTTGAGCGATGAAAAGGCAAGCAGGATCTCCGGGGGAGTAACAGGGAAGTAAAACCCCAGGAGCGATGAGGTAAGGAGGAGGGAGAAGAAGGGGATGAGAGGACAGGAACCAGGAAGTGGAAGGGAAGGGAGAGCACAAGTGGTTAAAAAAAATGCATTGAAATGAGCAACAACAAAAAGCTGGTCAGACACTGGTGAGCTTTTATCCATGAGAACTGAGGGAGAAGACTGGACTCGGGGATCAAAAAGGGAATGAATCACCTTCCACAATTTTTTGGGGGAATTAATATTATTCTGGAGGTTGGCCTTAGTGCAAGAATTCCTAAGCACCCTGTAGGAGAGGAGTTTCATGTTTATTGGGGATCAAAGTATATATGAAATTCTATAACGCGATAGTACTGTCATCTAAAATTACATTAAAATCAATGTGCAGAATAAATTCCACAATTAAAATAATACAAAACACGAAGATAACATTCCACACAATGCTAATAAGCCTAATAATACTTAAAACTATACTATCACCAATAATAGGAACCTATTAAAAACCAACATTCAGTCATGCTATGTGTCTTGCACCTTCTTGAATATACAGACCTCTAGATGTCTTTTACAATTTGGAGAGCCTGTGACATGAAGAAGCCAAGTGCAAATATACTAGCATTTGAATTCAGACTTAACTGTGCTGTTTACTACTTGGCTGTTTTTCCTTTAAGATCCTTTCTAACTGGGTCAATCCACTTCTCCCTTTCCTTTGTCATTAAAACAGATTCTAATAATACATGAGGTATAGTGAGTGTAATATTAATGTCACATTTAGAAGCCCTTGGCGACATTCTGCTGGGAATACATGACCACAGTTTGTTAATACCTTGAATCTGAGTCTGCCAGTCAACTTCCTGTGAGTGACATTGTCGCAGGATGCTAAATATTCTTCTGTTGTAACATCTTTTTTAATTAATGTAAAAATGTTATACTGTCCTGAGTCTTGAATAATAGTCAAATCTCTTTGAATTGCAACATTGACAATTCTCTGTGTTGCTTCCTTCCCAAATATGCTACAATCCCCATATGGCTCAAAAATACAATTATTTTTTTAAACCAAAGTTAGTTGACCTTGTGTCCTCACAACAATTATGGATTATGCTATCTGTGGGGGTTGACACCATTATACCATTTTTAGACAAAATGCTATGGCCCTTTTCAGTATTCTAGTGTATAGGCCTAATGTACCTGTTTCTGCTCTTATAGCGGCACTGGACATTACTCTTGTAGGAGAGGAGGTTTGACAGGGAGTGGGATAATTTATACCTGGCCAAGGCTTTGTCATGTGTCTTGCACAAGGTAATGAGATCAAAGGTGATCCAGGAGTGCTGAGAGAATTTAACCCTGAATTTCCTGATGGGGGTGTGCTTGTCCCAGACAGAAGTAAATATTGAACGGAAGAGGGCCATAGCAATGTCTGGGGCAGTGAGCGTGTGGGACTAGTCACTCGCAGACAGGTCACTCTGCAGAGCTTTTTTGTTCAGCAGCCAAAGGAACCTGGACCAGATGTACTTTGGGGAGGAGGGAGGGAGCCAGACTTTCCTGACACAATCATGCAGTGGCCACTGAAGGCATCTGGCAATATACCTGCTGCAACAGTGCAGTGGTGGTGTGAAGCAAGAGCCCAGTCCAGGAGGATATGGTTTAATGAGTGGGGATTACATCAGGTGGGTTATATGATGAGTTGTGAAAGGTTAAAGGACTGAATCCTGTGGGTAGATGGCCTGGAGGATGGGGAAAGCCAGTTACTGTCTTAATCAAGCAAGTAAACCAGGAAGTGTCTGGCTGCGACTAGAGGTGCAGGGTTGGTGCAGGGACCAACAGATAGCCCACCTGTAACTCTGAACACAGAAAGAACAAGCTCCATACTCATGGAAATAGCATATGAATTCACTCAAATGCTGGAAATGTTTCCAAAAATTGCAGCTTTATTCGAGTATCTCGTGGGTGAAAAATCACAGAGCAAGCTGAGAACCATTGCTGCCCCAGCGCTTGAAGAATTACTTCTCTTCGTCAGGAGGCATGGCAGGTAGAGACAAATGTCAGTTTATATACATCATCACATTAATATTAAACACATCCATAGTGACATCACCAACCCATATACAACCCCCCCAAAAAATGAAGTACCAAATGACAAATAAGTGACATAATAGATAATGCAGCAAACTGCTTGTAAATAAAAAGACTGCTCAGATAATTGCCATAGAACAATACATTTTGGCATATGTAGCAAGTATAATTGTACTATTCAATTCTAGACAGTAACTAAAGGATGCAGTCTAAACAAAGAGATAAGTACTTAGAATAAAGACACTGTGGTTCAGTGTGCCATGGCATAATCCTAATCAAAAATGTATAGAATTTTAGTGAATTCTATTTACATAATGGACTTTGATGGAGCAAAAAACACATAGCACCAGGAATACATAAAATAAAATGGGGGAGGGGAAGGCGAAGGTAAAGAAAAGATGGGAGAAAAATAAAAACAATAAAAAACAGACATACATGGATCAACTGGAATCCGAAATCCAAAGAAGGAGGTAGAGGACCTGAAAAATAAAGAACAACAATAAGAAAACAAATTAGCATAACATATGCATGCTTTTTGACAAAATGTAAAAATCAAAAGTTTTAACAATCATAAAGGCCTACAGCAAAAACAGTTTCAAATCCCATTTGCCATTTAAACCTAATTTCTTAAAGAGGGACTCCTGCCAACGGTGCTACATTGCAGCATTAGAATAAGCATACCTCCAATAAATCTCATATCAAAAATTAGGTTTCTACGTTATTTCGTTTTAAAGTTATGAGCTATTTTTGCAACCCTGATTTCACTACCTATTCAAAAAAGTGAGTTTCAGTAAAGAGCCACTGATGATGTAATCTTCTGAACTCACAGCCTAGTCCTCCCTGTCAGCAATCTTATAGGACCTGCTTCTCCAAAGTTTAAGAAACTGTAGCTATAGTAATCCTTTAAAAAAATGACATAGGATTGGCTGCAGTGCTTGCATTTCCAGAATGTTCAGATGCATGGCACTGTAATTTAGAACATGTCATGAGGTGGTTCTGGAATGAAGCACTGAACCAAGACATAGAATGTCAAGGTGGTGCACAATTTTAAAATGTTAGGGGGAAACACAATCTCAGAATGTGACAGGGATGTGCCATCTCAAAATGTGGTGGGACAATTAGTCTCAGAATGCGACAGGGACACACATCAGGGGATTTGGTGGAGACTGGCAATTTTGGAATATACTGGTGAAGCATGCTGTCGGAATGTGACAGGACACAACATTTATTCTGAAATTGCTTGTCCCTGCCACATTCCAGAATGTTATGCACCCACCATATTTCAAAATTGTGCATCACATCCCCACCACATTCCAACATTATGCATCCCAGCCACATTCTAAAATTATGCATCCCTACTATATTCCAAAATTGCACATCCCTTCCCCATTCCCAAATTGCACACCCCTGCCACATTCTGAAATGATGCATCCCTGCCAAATTCCATAATTGCTTATCCTCACCAAGTTGTATTTCAATGCCACATTCCAAAATTGTCACTGCCACATTCCCAAATTAAGCGTCACCACCACATTCCAAAATTGAGTGTCACTGCCACATTCCGAAATTGTGCTTCACTGCCACATTCCTAACTTATGCATCACTGCCGCATTCTTAAACTATGCATCACCACCACATTCCGAACCTGTCACCACCACATTTCAAAATTATGCATCACTGCCACATTTTGAAATTGTGCATCACCACTGCATTCCGGAATTGTGCATCACTGCTGCATTTTGAAATTGTGTGTCACTGCTACTGTACATTCCAAACTTATGCATCCCCGACACATTCTGAAACTGTGCGTTACAGCCACATTCTGAAATTGTGCATCACTGTTGCATTCCTAACATGTGCATCACCGCTGCATTCTGAAATATTGTGTCATCACAACATTCCAAAACTGTGTGTCACTGCCGCATTCCAAAATTGTGTGTCACTGCTGCATTCTGAAACTGTGCATCACCACCACATTCTAAACCTGTGTGTCACCATGGCATTCCGAAATTGTGCAACACTGCCACATCCGAAATGTTGCATTACCACAGCATTCCAAAATTGCACATTACCGCTGCATTCTAAAATTGTGCATCACTGCCACATTCTGAAATTGTGTGTCACCACAGCATTCCAAAATTGTGCATCACCAGTACATTCCGAAATTGTGCATCACCGCCACATTCCAAAACTGTACATCACTGCCACATTCCGAAATTGTGCATCACCGCCACATTCTGAAATTGTGTCACCACCACATTCCAAAATTGTGCATCACTGCTGCATTCTGAACCTGTGCATCACTGCCACTTTCTGAAATGATATGTGTCTGCCACATTCTGAAACTGTGTGCCACTGCCACATTCCGAGACTGTGCATCACTGCCACATTCCAAACCTGTGCATCATCACTGCATTCTGAAATTGTGTGACACAGCTGCATTCCAAAATTATGCATTACCACCGCATTCCAAAACTGTGCATTGCCACTGCATTCCAAACCTGTACATCATTGCCACATTCCAAATCTGTAAATCACTGCTACATTCCGAACCTGTGCCTCAGCATCTGACCCTCCATTTGTGGCCTCAGCTTTCAACACCTACTTCACCACATGTGCTTCTCCTCTCCTCTCCTCCTTCACTCCCTCCCTCCCTCCTTCCCACCACTTGCCTCCCCTACCCTTCCCCCTCCCCGTCTACTCACCCCTCCTTTTCTTCTCAAAGGTTTCCCCACCCTCCTGCCTGAAAACTCTTCTAGCTCTCAACCCCATACAAAGCAGCAGCCCTGATGGGCTTGACCCAAAGTTCCTGCACCTCTCTGCCCAAGCCATTGCTTCTCCTGTCACCTCCTTACTCAACCTCCCATTCTCTCTTGCCTCTGTCTCTGTGTCCTAGAAGCATGCTAATGTTATTCCCCTTCACAAAGATGGTGACTCCTCCTCTCCTGGAAACTTTTGTCCTATATCCCTTCTCCCTACCCTATCCAAACTCCATGAGCATATTGTTCTTTCCCAACTTACCCCTTCCTTGACTCTTCTTCTTTCTTCACCCCTTTCTAGTCTGGTTTCCACAAACTCCACTCCACTACATCCTCCCTCCTTTGACTCATGGATTCCATCAACACTGCAATGGACCAGGGCCTTCTCACTACCACCATCATCATCGATTTAGCAAAAGCTTTCAGCACTGTCTCCCATTCCCTCCTACTGCATAAACTGAGTTCCACAGACCTCTCAGTCCCTGCCACTAATTGGTTCAGCTCATACCTTACGGGCAGATCACAGTCTGTGAAACTTGGTGATGCCATATCACCTCCCTTCCCCATAACTTCTGGCACCCCGCAAGGCTCCGTGCTTGGTCCTTTTCTATTCTCCATCTTTTTAAATTACCTTCCATCTGCCTGCTCATCTGTGTCCATCCACATGTACGCAGATAACACAGCCCTGTTTGTCTCTGGGTCCTCTCCAGCTGAGCTGAGATCCAAGCTCCAACCAGATTTTGACTCAGTCCAGAAGTGGTTTAGCGGGGAGGGTAATTAAAGTTAATTTAATTAAAGGGAGGTCATAATTCTGCTATACAAGACACTAGTGAGGCCCCACCTGGAGTACAGTGTACAGTTCTGGAGACCATACCTACGTAAGGACATAGACAGGGTAGAGAAGGTTCAGAGGAGGGCAACAAAGATGGTGCATGGATTGCATCACAAGTCCTATGAAGACAGGTTGAAGGAACTGAACATGTACTCCCTGGAGGAGAGGAGGGAGAGGGGATATGATGAGAGACACAAGTATCTTACAGGGAGGAACAGGGTGCAGGAAAACACTATTTTTAAGTGAAAAGATGTTCCAGGACTAGAGGGCATGGGATGAAGTTGGAGGAGGATGATTCAGAGGAAACATGAGAAAGAATTTCTTCACAGAACGGGTGGTGGACAAGTGGAACACCCTGCCAGAGGAAGTGGTGGGGGCTGAAACAATCATGGGATTTAAGAATGCATGGGATAGACATAAAGGAATTCTGGAGGTCAGGGGTAAGGTACAACAGACTTCTAGGAAAACAAACTGAACTTACAAGCTCAAATGGGCAGACTGGGTGGGCCATAGGCCCTTATCTGCCGACATTGTCTATGTATCTATGTATCTAGCTCAAATCAGCTATCACCAAATGCCAAAAAGCCAGTTTCCATGTGCTTTGGCACTAAACTGAGGATTTCTAAATTCAATTCCCTCCCATCCTTCCACACCCTAGATGGAGTCCCACATGATGATGTGTCTTCATTCAAGTACCTTGGTGTCTGGCTTGACCGGCACCTCCATTTCTCCCAGCACATAGATGCCATACACAAAAAACTCCACCTTAAACTTGGTGCCCCCTAGAGACACAAAAGTTACATCCCTTTACCTGCCTGCTGAAACATCCTAACCAAGATAATTCTCCCCATTTTTGATTATGGCGACAGAGTCTATGGTGCTGCCCCTAGGTCCACCCTGGCCAGACTGAATCCCCTCCTCCACTCCTTGTGCCATTTGCTCTTAATTACCCTCCCCGCACCCACCACTGTACTCTCTACTCTGCAGTCTCCCTCCTCTCCCTTGGGGATCAACATTTAACCCACTGCACCTCCTTCACTTCCAATTTCTGGTTCTCTCTTCCCCCCATCTTGACTCCCTCTTCTAACCCTCCACTCCTTCCCCCTACTCCCTTCAAAACTCTGGGTTTCGATTCCTCTAGACCCCTTCTCACAAATCTCTTGCTGGTCAAGCTGCTTTCTCTTTCCCCTTTCCTAAACTTTGGAATTCTTTCCCTCTATCCATTCGCTCTGCCTCCTCCAAATCCTCTCTAATCTCTCTACTCCTCTCTCATATCACTTCATCCTGTCACTGCCCTTAATGTGGCTGGACCTCATTCTTTAAGTCTCCTTCTCTCACCTTTTTTGTCTAGTTCTCCAGCATGTTCCCTCTTCTGCTTAAACTTGGTGCCCTCTATAGGTACATAGAAACGTAGAAATTGTTGGCAGATAAGGATCACCTGGCCCATCTATTCTGCCCGTAAGCTCTTGTACTGGATTACTGCTTCCGACCCACCCACTGCTGTACATCTATGGTTCCCCTATGCCTGTCCCAAGCATGCTTGACTCCATCCACTGTGTTCGCTACCACCATCTCTTGAGGCAGACTACTCCATGTGTCCACCACCCTCTCTGTGAAGAAGAACTTCCTCACATTCCCTCTTAACCTCCCGCCTTCCAATTTCATGTCATGCCCCCTCATTCTTGTGCTCCTTCTGTACTGGAAAATGTCTCCCCTCTGCACCTTGTTTATACCCTTGAGGTACTTGAATGTTTCTATCATGTCCCCTCTTTCATTCCTCTCTCCCAGCAAGTACATATTGAAATCCCTTAATCTCTTCTCACAAGTCTTGTGTTGCAAGCCCTGTACTATCTTAGTTGCCCTTCTCTGGACTGTCTCCAGCCTGTTAATATCTTTGCAAAGGTGCGGCCTCCAGAACTGCACACAGTACTCCATGTGAGGCCTGACCATGGTTTTAAATAATGGCATCACTACCTCCCTCCCTCCTTCTGCTGGTGATACCACTACCTATGCACCCCAGCATGCCACTGGCCCTCCCAGCTGCCTTAGCACTTTGCTTTGACATTTTCAGGTTGTCTGAAATAATAGCCCCCAGGTCCCTTTCCTCTTTTGTGACTGTCATCAATCCCCCCATCTTGTAGCTTTCCCCAGGGTTTCTGTGTCCCAGGTGCATAATTTTCCACTTTTTTGAATTACACTTCAGTTGCCAGTCCTCAGACCATTTTTCAAGCTTGCCTAGGTCCCTCCTCATTTTCTCCACCCCCTCTGGGGTATCTACTCTGTAACAGATCTTGGTGTCATCCGTAAATAGGCAGACCTTTCCCTCCAGCCCTTCTGCAATGTTGCTAATGAAGACATTGAACAGGACTGGCCCCAGAACCGATCCCTGAGGCACCCACTGGTAACCCCTACTCTCCAGACTACACCCCATTTGGCACCACCCTCTGCCTCCTGTGTGTTAACCAGTTTCTAACCCAGTTTACCACTCTGTCCCCCATGCCCAGCCTACCCAGGTTGTTTATCAGCCTCCTATGTGTAACAGTGTCAAAGACTTTGCTGAAATCAAGGTAGGCGACATTGACTGCTCTACCCTGATTTACTTCATTTGTCACCCAGTCGAAGAAATCAACCAGATTTGTCTGACATGACCATCTCGCTGTGAATCCATGTTGCCTATGGTCCTGGGCTCTGATGGCTTCTAGATGCCCCACTATCCTTTCTTTAAGCAATGTCTCCATGATCTTCCCCCACTACTGAGGTGAGGCTGACCGGCCTATAGTTCCCCGCCTCCTCCCTGCTGCCAGATTTGTGTAGAAGGGCCACATGTGCCCTCCTCCAATCCCCTGGTACCACCCCTGTGTTGAATAACTCAGTGAACATGACTGCCAAAGGTTCCTGCTATCTCCCTTTGCAGTTCTCTTAATATTCATTTATTTATATTTATCTTTTGATGACTGGGTAGGTGCACTAGACACAAAAGTGACTATTTTCAGGCATGACCCGGGAGGTCAACAAGACAGAGGTAAACAGGTACATAGAATACAGTGTAAAGAAATGTACAATACATCACAATCAGAAGCGAAAACAAAATTAAGACACTAATGGTAATTTAGGTACATAAGGAGTAAATTATACAATGGAAGGTAAGTGCCCACATATAAACAAATAACAGTAATATCACATTGAAGGTGCAAAAGTGCCATAGGGAATCTTTACGACTAGCTGAAAGTGAGAGAAACTGCTAAAGGGAGGAGGCAGGGAGAGAGGTAGAGCTGAGAGAAGACCTAACAAGAGAGAGGAGGAAGAAGGGAAAGGATGGGGGGGAAGGAGGAGAGAACATGAGGGTAGGCTGAGAAGCAGGGTGCCCACTCATATTACAGAGGGTGGGAGGTAAACTTTTGCAGCTGAGGCAGAAGAAGCCAGGTTCTACGGTGGGTTGAAACAGGTGCAATGAGCACATGCGGTAAGATGGGAGTGGTGTCTCTTCTTAAAGGTATCATGATTAGGGGCAAGGCATACATCTAGGGGCAGAGAATTCCAGTACGAGGGACCAACGTGTGAGAAGCCAGATTTCCCTTTGGTAGTTCTGCATCTAGGAATAGTAAGCAAGGAAAGGTCTGAAGATCGGAGACCATATGAGATGGGCTGAGGGGTCAGCAAGGAGGCAAGGTGGGAAGGCATCATGGTCCATAGTATACTGTCCAGAAGGTTGCCAAGAGAAAGGAGCCTGTAAACAGTGAGGGAGGGCCAATTTAGATCTGAGTATAGTAGGCAGCGATGCCTAAGTCTGGAGGATGCAGAAGCATATTGGCATATACTATTATAAATTGTATCCCACCTGTGGAGAGCAGTCATTGATGCGTTAGTATAGATTATGGATCCATACGAGAGTGATGGAAGCAGGATTCCTCTAACAATGGCTGTCCTAGCAGAAGGGGTTAGAATGTGACTAGCTTTGTAGGCTAAACCCAATTTGGCATTGACCACCTTACATGTAGAGGTTATATGGGTGTCATAAGTAAGGGATTCATCTAGTAGGACACCCAGATATTTAAAGGAAGTTACCATCTCCAGTGAGACCATCAGCCCAGGAGACCTGGAAAGATTCACGGCCCTGCTTTAGTTTGATTGAAGATCCAAGAGCATAGCCTGGGTCTTTCCAACATTGAGAATGAGCTTGTTACTAGAGATCCAGGACTGAATATTATGTACATCCATAGAGAGCTTGTGATTAATAGCATGGACATTATTAGAGCTAGTGTAAAGAACAAGGTCATTGGCGTATAGCAGTGAAGAACAAGAGGATATATTTTGAGCTATGTTGTTAATAAAGATCGAGAAGAGGAGGGGGTTCGAGGATAGATCCCTGTGGTACACCAACATTGATGACTGCTTTTTCAGAAGTGGCCGAGTTGAATTTGACAGCTTGGGTTTTGTTTGATAGGTAGCTGTGGAACCAGGTTACTACTCCAGTAGAGAAACCCAGGGTTTGGAGATTTGCAAGCAGAAGAGGGTTGTTAATGAAATCGAAAGCCTTGGTCAGATCAATAAACACTGCATCTATTAGATGACCCTGATCCATGGCATGAAGAACATCATTTGTCAGCTGTAAGAGATCAGTTTGAGTACTATGGCCTTTTCTAAAACCATATTGGTTAGTGTGGAGAAGGTTATACTTGGTAAGGTGTTCTGAGATGAGCTTTTCGAGCACTTTATTTAGTACTGATAGTATGGCTATAAGGCTATAGTTGGTTATATTTTTCTTGTCGCCTTTTTTGAACACTGGTGTCTCTAGCCAATTTCCATATATTGGGCACCATGCCCTCACTCAGGGACAAGTTGAGTATTCTGGTCAGCGGTCCTGCAATGAACGGTGCTGCAAGCTTTAAGAGTTTGGGTTCAGTGCATTCAGATCCAACAGCGGTGCTGTCTGATATGGAATTCAGATGTTTAAGGACAGCCTTCTTCGAGATAGCTTTGAAATAGAAAGGAGGCGTCTTTGTGGCGTCCTTCGGGGTGGAGGATCCAGACAGCGGGTTAATGGAAGAGAAAGCAGTTGTGTAATTTGAGAGGTCAGAGAAATGAGAATTGAATGCATTGGCAATTGTGCCCAGGTCATTACAATGAACACCATTCAGTATCATGTCATTTTTTAGAAGAGTTTGCTTTGATCCGAGGAAAGTTTTAATATGGGACCAACATTTTTTAGGGTCATCGGCTGCATCCATCAGAAGGCCCTTACAGTAGTGGCTTTTGGCATGCCTTATTAGTGTTTTGCACTTTGTGATCGCTGTTCTCTATATATGTTGAAGTCCACTATGGGACCGGAGACTTTAAACTGTCTCCAGCATTTGTCTCTATTTTTGAGGGCTGTAAGGAGGTCTTTATGCAGCCATCTGGTTTGTTTACCACGAATGCGCTGAGTGATGACTGGAGTGTGTTTATCTTGTAGGAGCATGAACCTGCTCAGCAAAGCATTGAGGGTGGTCACCATGCTTGTTGATGTGTAGACAGGGGACCAATCCATATGTAACAAATCATATAGGAAATGAGCCTGGTTTAAGTTAGCATAGTTTCTGAAGCATATACATTGTTGGGGGTATGTGGAAGTTGTAGATGAGCTCCATATGCAGAAGACAGGGGAATGATCACTGATATTGTCTGGTAGTGTTCCTGTTGCTGCAATTCTGTCAACACGATTAGTTAGAACCCAGTCAATAAGAGTGCTGGAGTCAGTGGTGACAGACACTCTTGTAGGGTCAGTAATAATTTGGTGTAAGTTGTAGCTCTGTACCAGGGATTGTAGGGTATCTCGAGATTTACTAAGCCAGTTTAAGTTTAAGTCTCCAGAATAATGAGTTCACTTTTCCCCGCATATGCTGCCGTATGATCCAGCAAGTCTACTAGGCCATTAAGGCCACTATTCGGAGGATTATAGGCACAGAAAATGTGGAGTTTCTTTGCTCCTAGTCTGAGTATGGCATGGATGTATTCACACAGGGAGTTTTTCCTGTCAGTTAGCATGGTAAGGTTTAGATTGCTTTTATATTGTGACACCTCCGCCAAGCTTTGGAGGTGGCCTATCACACCTAGGAAGGTTGTATTTTGGAAGTGGGCAATAGGTATCTGGGATGGAGGGCCTTAGCCAAGTCTCAGACAGACAGAGCACATCAGGATGGTGGATTGCCACCCAGGCTTCAAGCTCTGTATGATTGCGAAGAAGACTCTTGGGTGTATGCCATCTGGTCCCATCACTTTGTCCATGTTCAATTTAGTGAGCTCCTGCAGGACTCTTTCCCCTGTGAATGGACTATTGTCCACCTCTTCACCCCCCTTGGCAACTGCTGTGGCCCCTGCCCCAACCCTCTTCTGTGAATACTGAACAGAAATATTTATTCAGTATTTCTGCTTTTTCCATGTCACTCTCCTTGCATTCCCCCCTCTCCCTTGAGCCTTGCAACCTCTCCCCCTTGTTTTTCCTCCTTTCGCTGATGTACCTGAAGGATGTCTTGTCCCCTTTCTTAACTGACTGTGCTAAACCTTCCTCAGTCTCTATGCCTTTGCTCGCCTTACTGCCTTTTCTGCTTCCCTTAGACACTCTAGGAACTCTTCCCTGTCCTTCTCCCTTTGGGTCTCCTTATATTTCCTGAACCCTTTCCTTTTTGCCCTGACCTTTACTGCCACGTCTCTTGAGAACCACAGTGGCTTTCTTTTTCTCTTGCCTTTGGATATCAATCTGATGGATTGGTTTGTTACTTCCAGTAAGGCTTTCTTTAGACACTTCCACTGTTCTTCCACTCTCCCTCCTGCCCCCATTCTCTCCAGGGCTCCTTTGATACCCCTTCCCATTTCAACGAATCATCATTTTTGAAATCCAAAACAAACATTTGTCCCCTTACCTCCACACTGAGCCATCCCTTTTGTAATACTGTGTATGCCTACCGAATATATTTGCGTATAAGTCAGATTTTTGGGAGCTCATTTTAGTGCTCAAAAGCACGTTCTGACTTATACACAAGTCACTATAAGGAGCACAGAAATGTATAGCCTGGAAAGAATGAAAAAAAAAAACATGCTAAAAACCTGATTGCCTCAAGTACCTGAGCTACTAACATCTAATTGATAACTGCACAGAACACCTTATTTAACAGATACTCGACCACATACAGAGCCTGAGTGCTGATTAACACCTAATTACTAGCTTGACAGCTTGCTGATTTGTCTCTATTCATTGATGCTGCTCTCTATCTCTCTCTCTCTCTCTGTCTCTCTCAGCAAGATGCATTTGTAATCAATTAAGCAACCCAGTAAAAAGAGTAACATGAAGTCACTAAATATTTAGCTCCCTCAACTTTTGGTTTGGTAGAAAATGACCCCGACTTATACGCAGGGCAATTGGTGATGCAACTATCTTAAGTCATAATATCGGTCCCCTGACTTCTACGCGGACCTATTTTTATGTGAGTATATACGGTACTTACTTACCTGATCTCCATGCTCTTATTGTTGTACATTTGTGTGTGTGTATATATATATATATATATATATATATATATATATATATATATATATATTATATACCTCTGTATTTATTGTTACTATGTATCTAAACTGTTATGGTAATGCATATATTTTATATATTGTTCTCCTCTGTTCCCTTTTCCTGTCCTCCCAGGATGCATCTGGAACCAAGCTATTTTGATTCAGTGTGCCTTTCCTGGTGAAATGCTTTAATAAATAAATAAATCACCGCTGTATTATGAAATTGTGCATCACCGCAGCATTCCGAAATTGCGCATCACACCACATCACTGCACATTCTGAAATTGTGCATCACTGCCACATTCTGAAAATATGTGTTCCAGCTACTTTCTGAGACTGTGTCATTGCTGCATTCCACAATTACAAGTTGGTGATATTTCAAAATCTCATACCCTCAGTATTTTAAAAATTGCACACAACTTTGTAATTCTAAAGCCATGTTTGCCACTGCATTCCATCCCCCCATCACATTCTGAAGTACTGTACCTTGCATCTACACATTATGGAAGTGCGTGTGCTGACCTCCACCCCCCCCCCATGTCAGTTTTCCTTTTTCAGATGTTCACTACAACTGCAGTTTTAAGTAATATAAGAGAAATAAAACTTGTAAGGCAGCTTGTGGGGAGGACTAGATTGTGAGATCAGGAGATGACATCAGCAGCAGCTCTTTACTAAAACTGGCTTTTTTGAACAGGCTGTGAATTACGGGTTACAAATGACTTGTAACTTTTAAATGAAGTAACATACAGATCAGATTTTTGGCATGAGGCTGATCGAGGATATGCTGCTCAAAATTCTGAATTTATTGATGCCAAAAATGTTGGCCTCAGGCCCTCTTTAATACACTGCAGACTGAAAATCCAGAAACTTTATGTTTTAAGTAGCTTGTTTTTCCTATCCCTCCCTTAGAAAGACCATCAGCATGCTCAATACCCGTGAACTTCAATGAATTAGGATCTCAGTCGCGGTAAGTGGCGAAATGACATCCAACTGGAATGTTTGACCTTTGATTAATAATAGAGCTTGCGTGTTCATGTATCCGCTGTTTCAGTGGGTGGATAGTTTTTCCTACATGCACCAGTTCACAGGGGCACAAAAGAGCATACACAGTGAATGAGGTGTCACATGTAATGCATTGTTTAATTGTAACCCCTTTGGACTGGTCACATGGATATTCAAACCTAGCCCCTGGTTGTGCATATTTACAAATTTTACAATGCATACATTTGTAGAATCCTTTGGGTCTTACTGGTAACCAGGAAGTTCTAGGTTCAGCTTGAATTCTATGTAAATGACTTTGTACCAATATATCTTTTAGATTCCTAGCTCTTTTGAAAGAAACCCTTGCTATAACCCATATAGAGGTGCCCACAGTGCCATCACTAAGAAGGACTGGCCAGTTTTGATAAATAATGTTACCAATGTGCACAGCTACCTCATTATACTCCATGACAAATGTGCCAGGGTTATGTACATCCAAAACCTCATTATGAGGTGCTGCTTCTTTCTGTAGTAGGGAATCCCTGTCTAAATCATGTGCTCTTTCTTTGGATTTAGCTAACAATGTTTTGCTATATCCACGAGCCAAAAATCTATTCTCAAGTTCTTCAGCTTGCATTAGAAAGTCATCTACACCAGAGTAGTTATACCTCAATCTCACCATTTAGCTATATGGAATAGAATCTTTTAATTTGCAAGGGTGAGCACTATCAGCTCTCAGAACTGTACTGGTTGCAGTTGACTTTCTGTAGCATCTCATCAGTAGTGTCTAAAAACTGCAATCTTTCTTTACAGGCACTGTATGTGAACTTTAAATTCAGATAATTTAGCTCATTTTCATTTAACAGACACACACACACACACATCTATGTAATGAAACCAGTGTACAATATTCATGAAAAATGGATTAATTGTTTCATTTAGTACCTGAACCATCTCCCACCATCCTAAAACTAAATTGGTATAGCTGGGAGCCATACAGGCTCCCATAGTCGTGCTACACAGTTGCAAAAAATATCTGTTTTGGAACTCAAAAACATAGCGAGTAAGCACAAATTCTAGTACTTGTATCAGAAATGCAATAGGTACATTTTTAGTTTTAGATTTTCAAGAAAAATATTTCCTGACATGAATCCCCCTATGTGTGCTTGATGGAATTATAAAGGGACTCCACGTCTATCCCCAGCCAAGTAAATTCATCACTCCAAACCAACTTACCAAGTTTCTTAAGAGCATTGCTGCTATCTTTAAGATATGAAGGCAATTCCAGGATGCATTTCTGCAGAAAACAAATCAATGAAATGTCCAAGATTTTCACACAATGCCCCGTTACCTGATACAATAGGTCTACCCAGTGGTTTACTAATGTTTTTATGAATCTTGGGCAAAATGTAAAAACCTGGGACTACAAGAAATTCTTGCCAGATGTATTGATATTCATTCTCCGAAATACTACCATCTTTTATGGCTAACATTAAAAGCTCCAGTAATTTTTTTCTTGAAGACAGGGGTGGGATCATTGGGTAATTCTCTATAGTTATCTGTGTTGTTTAAAAGTTCCATGACTACGTCTATATATTGTTGCCTATCCATCACTACTATGTTCCCATCCTTGTCTGCAGATTTTATTATGATCTCACTCCTTTTACTTAATCTTTTAAGTGCTTTTGACTCAATTTATTTTTGTGGTATTAAACCTATGCATAGTATTTCCCTTTTCTAAAAGTTTCTGCACTTGTTTAGCTATAACCTTCTCACAGGAGGAGATGGCAGCATTATTAATGTTCAGGCAAAAAATAGATTTAGGTTTAAACAATGTCTTTCTTTGTTTTTTAATATCATCAGATACATATAGTATTCTGGGAATGTTAAATGTGTTCACAATGTTATTCTCACCCTCATTACATTTGATGCACTTGCGCACCTAGCATTTTGGGACAAGTACAAGGGGATTTCGAGATGTCTCACTGGTGAACCCATTGCAGTTGAAACTGCAAGGGGCTTGATCGTCTTCACCAATCACCACACATTGTGACCGTTACACAACTCACTGCTTGCTGGCCTGTACTTCCAAGAAATAAGCCACTCCAATATAAGAGGACTTCGCCAGCCAACAAGCAGCTGAACAGCTTTAAACATCAGTCGGACAACATAGTGTGAGACAGAGAAGGAACAGCAATGCAGTGTAGGGAGGACATCACAGTGGCACAGTCAGGCACAGCAGGAGGCAAGGCGAGGTCGGGGCTGGGGGAACCACATCACACTGGCACCTGACCAGTCGAGGGAGACAAGGGCATGGTGACCACTCACTCACAGTCCCAATGCATGGAGTCCCACTCTGGATCATTTCTTTCTGGGTCCCCACTGACTCTCACTTCCTGGCCATCCCGAATCCCACTCCCAGCACATCAGTGCCTGCTACATCCCGAGTGAATGCCATTGTTGCACAATCCTAATTTATTTTCCTGGACCCGATGACCTCCAGTCCACTCCACCAGCAGGCTGCTCAGGAGAAGTTGAGGTACAAAAAAAAAATGCATACCAGCAGCAAACATTTGGCATTGACAAATGCTTGCATTACTCTGTCGCTGCTGATCATTGACACTGTTTCTCCCCCGGCCCCCAAGTGCGAAGCAGCAATGATGTAAACTTAGACATCCTGCCATTGTGCCACAGCAAATTAATAAGATTCCCCCACTAAACAGACATTTCAATGGTTATTACCTCACATAGGATTTGCAGTTTGCATCCACATTCATGTTATTTTAAAATGGGATTTAAGTGTAAGCATTTATACGTTTGTTATAATGAATCAGAAAACTTGCGATAATGTGGATGTGGTTGTCCTTATTTTAACTGTTTCCATGCACTTCACATGCACTTAATGAGTGAATGACCATCTCACCAATCATTCATTAAGATTTGTGATTCCTGCAGCATATCTCTGAACTATTTAGACTCACCTTGATTTATGGAGAGTTGTACCAGCTACTGATCCTTGAATTTATTGGAGTGGTGGGGAGATGTGGTTGTGTACCACACTCTTGTTAGAAACACTATTTAATTTAATTGGATCTCATACAAATTATGCACACCTGAGACACTTATATAAAGAGTTTGTGATGTGTGGATAGCCCCACCCCAAGGAAGAGGTGGTTTAACTTTGAAGTGCGGGGGCTCATTAGGCACTGGTTTGTTTGGTCTGTGTGTTATAAAATATAAAATCTGTAACTTTATGCACAGTCTTGCACATTAAAGAAATGACTACCTCTGAATGCAGTGGAGTGTTTGTTTTTTCTGGCATGTTGATACGTACCATTTTACAAGCACCTGGTCCTTGCTGAGAGTGTAGGTTTTCTTGTACTGTTCTAATATTGACTGTAAAACTGTTTATGTTTGGCTATGCAGTGATTTCAATTTTAGACAATATCTGCTTGATGGGTTTGGATAGCCACAGGATTTAACTGCTGCTTATTAACTTTGTAATTATTTAATGCTCATCTCTTAGTTTGTATTGTCATTTACTGATAATTGACTGTTAACTGTAGCTGCTTTAGTCTCTATATCTTGCTGCAACTGTTTCTTCTGTGTTTTAAGAATCCTTGTCCCTGGGGTCACCTGGACTGAGGTGTCTTCTTATATTTATGTTGTTAGCCTGGTTAACTTTGAGTTATAACACCCAAACAACTAAATTAGTTAATGTAGGGTTTATCTACAGGCAGTTTGGGGACACCGCAATACCTTTTGGCCCCCCATATGCAGAAACAAGCATAACACCTAGCTTAAGGACACAAAACAATTTAACAAAAATGGTCAACGTAATGGTTAAATTTTTTTAAATTTCATTTAGTAGGTTGAAAACAGTTTGGCAGTAAATATTTTTAAAAAAGTATGCTCAGAGTAATTTTGTACTCTAACAAATTGACTATTGCTGGAGGCATGATACTGCTATGCCTTTTACTAGCTGGAGATGTTCAGTTAAATTCAGGCCCTCAGCCAGCTGCAGATATAACTGTTGATATTAAAAAAAAAAGGAAAGTCAGTTTTATCCATTGTAGCCCACTTCCTAAAATGAATGCTGTGAAAGAATGGATATTGGAATTTAACCGTAGTGTAGTCATTTTTACTGAAACATGGTTAAATAACAATGATGAGAATAAAGACATCAATTCCAGGTTACATGTGCAGACAAGATTGAAATAAAGGGGGAAGGGGAGTTTGATCTATGTTAAAATGTATTACGTACTGAATGCGACACCAAATTCCTGGGTTGGAAAAGTTAGCCCTTGATCTAAGATTGCCCTATAGTAAGCTCCATATTGGTCATTTTGATAAATGCCCTAGGTTATAAGTTTTCAGACTGGTTTCATTAGTGATAGATGGGTCTTTAAGTAGAAATCTAAGTGCTAATGACTGATATCCTTTTTCACTGTAGACCTGACACACCTCTGAAATGCCATTCATTTTAATGAAAAGGTTATCAGTTTCATTAGCACTTACAGTAGATTTCTTCTTAAAGACCCATGCCCCTTCTGCTAGTTGAGCCCAGCCTGAGAGCATAAATCCTCTGACAGCTTATCCTTTCCTTTATACAAAACCAAAAGAGCACTCCTAACAGTTTTAGAGAAATGCTCTGACACATTTTACCAAAGTATGCATTGTCCTCTGTGTGAGTGTGTGTATGTGTGTCTGCAGACAGTGGATGGTGTCTCAGTCAAACAATTTTTTTTAATTATTTCAAAAGGTAAAGGGTCTGCTATAGCTAATTGAATATTGAATTTAATGGGATGCTGCAATGTACACCTTGGAAACAAAAAGAGAGAAGCCTCTATCCAGAACAGTAATGCTGCTACTCAAAGTATTTATTTTATCTGCCTGTCATTATATTTAAACACACACACACACACACACACCTTGCAGAAACTGAAGTATAGGCAAATAAACCCTTTTCCAGTTTCAGTCCCCTTCCTTGTGCAGCATGCCAACAGATCTAGCAGACTTGTCTATGTCTAGATTTTATTTAGGTGTGTGGCTATGTACTATTATGATGAGCAGGTTACTTCTCCCCACAGAGCAAGCCGCCTGCCTACTAGATGACCATTCATGCAACAAGACTTACTTTAAGGACATCATAGCGAATGTGCCCTCCATGGCTGGCTATTCGGCATGTTTGAGAAGTATTTATATTGTCTAAATTAGCATAGTGAAAGCAGAATTCAGCAATTGCTTCTGATCAGCCTCTGTCCTGGGTGAGCAGCTCCAGGTGGCTGGATTGCTGTTTATACTGCAGTGGTAGGAGGAAAGGCTCCCCCATTAAGTCCATGCACATAGTCTCCTACATGCTGTATGTAGTGTATACTGCATGCTAATGTGCCCACTCCACATTGCACAATCCTGTTACGTGGTCTTAACCCATCATTGTGCTTAACAAATTGCTGGTTTTCATTTTCCTGCAGTAGCAACTCAAGTACCTCCAGGCCAGAGAATCCATCAGTGTTAGTTGTCCCAGAATGCCCATCGCTTGTGGCTAGTAAAAAATCCAAATCCTAACCCTGCACCAGACTGAAGATGTTAATATCCTGTCTCCCCATGTTAGCACTGGAAACATTTGAGTTTTGTTGGGCAAAGAAAACCTTAAGTTGGATTTTTCTGAAAAAGTTTTGTAAATCCACAAAAATATGAGTGGTGTTAATTTGAGGACTAGGGACAATTTTCAGGTGTCATTTCAGTACTGTAATCTCCAATGGGTCCAAATACCATGTAGAAATATTTATGACGTGTAGTTGTTCTTCCTGAGTATTCTTTGTGTCTTTCTGTTGCCTTTTGCCTCCCGGCTTGCCCCTCCTTGTTTTTCATTTGCTTTTCATTTTTGTGGCTGTGTTTTTTTTGGCTAAAAAAGCCTCCTGCAAAATGCCAGATGCTTTGGGCTGTTCTTCTCCCCCCTCTCTTTCTCATGACGTGCTCTTATTAGAATCCGTCGTGACTGTCTCTTGCTTATCAGTGCTATCTGTTGCGAATTGCACTTTATTTCGAGTTTTGCTCTTACTTCTGTTTCAGCTTCTGCCTCTTGCATGCTTCATCCCCAGCTTACAATATTACCCTTTAGGTAATCTTCAGAGTCTCTTACTCATTTTTTTGTTTCCTCAGTATAATCTTGTCCTTGTACTTCTGTAGTTTCTTTTGCAGGGCACAATCAAATTCATTATATCTTGGGCAGTCTTTAAAAGTAATTGTAGCCACTTTGATCTCTTTTAATTCTTCTGTTTTTATATTTATTTATTTAAGTCTGGATTACACAATACCTTTGAGCCAAGGCTCTTTTATGAAGGTTCCACGTCAGAAATAGTACAGTATACAGTATGAGACAGTAAATGATCATTAACATTTGACGAACATGCGAATGCAGCAACAAGGAGTACAAGAGGGGAAATGAGGCAGGGAACTAGGGACAGAGGTAAGAAGGTGTGAGGGTGGGGGAGGGAGAACACAGAGTTTAAGTGGTAGGGGAGGAGAAAGTGGAGGCGGGGGGGATGGCATGCAGCCTGAGGGCCTTGTCATGAACAGACAGGTATAAGTGCCAGGTTAGGGAGCAGTATTTTGTCGAAAGTGCTGGATATGGGAGAAAGGCAGGAGGGTGGGGGACTACTAGGGTGAACAGTCACAGGAGCTGGAAGCAAGCAGGAAGAGTCGAAGTCTGGACTTGAAGAAACCAAGGGTTGGTGCGGCAAAGGTGTCACTACTAAGGAAATTAGTCAGTAGGATGCCGTGTAAGCAAATGATCTTTGTCCTTGGGTAGTACGACACCATGGGATTTGTAGGGAGTGAGGTTTGGACCTCCTTGTATTGGAGTAGCTGGACCTGGATGTGAGAAGAACACAAACTCCAGGAGGAGAAAGACCCATCATTATTTTTTTTGGTGGTGATGCAAGTTTGTTAGTTTCTCTAACTTGTTAGTGTCAGATGTGAGTATCAATTTAACATAGCCAACATTGCATTCATTAGCCAATCTGATCCATTCTTCCTTGAATTTAAAAAGTCTCAAGACCGCTGGAAGGTGCTACTGTATTACAGACACCTCTAGGTGTGTGGTTGTTTTCTATGTATTTTTCTAAAGTGACAATGTTGTAGGTCAGGTCAATTTCCTTTAATAGGAACTTTTCAAGTATCAAAAAATGTAATTTAATATCACCTGTATTTGCTTGTTGGGTATCCACACCTCTAAGTTGCTCCGTCACCTTTTTTTGCTTGCTACTGTTATCCAATCTCTCCCAGCTGTAGCTTTTAGTGTTTCCAAGGTACTAGCTCCATCTTGACTCATCCTGGCTCAGGGTGCTGTATTTTGCAGAAAGTCTTAGCTGACTTCTCCCACAACACAAACGTGCACAAGCTAACTGCAACCAGCTCTGGTACTGTGTGAGTCCTAACCCTCAGGTCCACCAAGTGAACCTCATGTCGTCAGTCACAAACAAGGCAAGCAAGTAAACCAGTAAGTACAAAATCACACATACCCCCATAATGCAAAGCATCATGGGCTATATATGCAAATCACCACAGAATATTATGCTGGTTCAACTTTAAGCAGAAATGCATGTTGCCAAAAGGCCTCTCACACAGTCTGCAAAGGGTGCCAACAGAAAGACACAGACACATGTTTCATTCTACCAGGACTCATCAGTGTGTTTTGTCTGTATGACACCCCAGTGGAATGGACCAACTACCCTAAGATGGTCTATGTGGGTTATGTTGTGGTGAATCCAATAAAAACAAAAAACAAACTAAAAAACAAAGAACCTCAGTACACAAGCACTGAGGCAATGGTTACCCCACAGGGCATTGGCCGGGAAGCCAAGTTTCAAAGAAATACAAAATCTCACATACCCCCATAATGCGAAGCATCATGGGCCATATATGCAAGTCACCACAGAATATTATGCTGGTTCAACTTTAAGCAGATATGCATGGTGCCGAAAGGCCTCTCACAGTCTGCAAAGGGTGCCAACAGAAAAACACAGACATGTGTTTTGTCCTACCAGGACTCATCAGTGTGCATCATCTGCATGACACCCCTGTGGAATGAACCAGCTACCCTAAGATAAAAAATAAAAAAACAAACTAAAATACAAAGAACCTCAGTACACAAGCACTGAGGCAATGGTTACCCCACAGGACATTGGCCGGGAAGCCAAGTTTCAAAGAAATACAAAATCACACATACCCCCATAATGCGAAGCATCATGGGCCATATATGCAAGTCACCACAGACTATTATGCTGGTTCAACTTTAAGCAGAAACCAGTAAGTGTCTGCCTGTGACTGCTGGTGCAGGAGCTAACAGGTAGCCCATCTGTAACTCTTAACACAGAAATAACAAGCTCCACACTCGCAGAAATAGCATATGAATTCACCCAAATGCTGGAAATGTTTCCAAAATTTGCATCTTTATTCGAGTATCTCATGGGTGAAAAATCACAGACCAAGCTGAGACCCACTCCTGCCCCAGCACTTTGAGAATTACTTCTCTTCGTCTCTTACTTGAGCAGTCTTTTTATTTATAAGCAGTTTGCTGCATTGTCTATTATGTCACTTGTCATTTTGTACTTCTTTTTTTTGTATATGGGGTTGGTAATGTCACTATGGATGTGTTTAATATTAATGTGATGATATATATAAATTGGTGTTTGTCTCTATCTGCCACACCCACTGAGAAAGAGAAGTAATTTTCAAAGCGCCAGGGAAGGGGTGGTTCTCAGCTTGGTCTGTGATTTTTCACCCACAAGATACTTGAATAAAGCTGCAATTTTTGGAAACATTTCTAGCGTCTGAGTGAATTCATATGCTATTTCTGCGAGAGCGGTGCCTGTTCTTTCTGTGTACTGTTGTAGTCACCCAGGAGGGAGGATGAGCTCACCAGCAGAGGAATGTGAGGAGAAAGTGAGGAAGGGGGATTTTCAGTGAGGCATAGAAAATACCAACAGAAAGGGAAGTGAGGAGGGGAAGAAAGTTTGGCTAGCAGAAACTCATGGGAGGAGGGTGCAGCCTCCCTTAGAATGATGGTGCAGAAGAGGTTCTGGTGGACATATAGGGCAACCCCACTCCCTTTTTTACCCCTGTTCTGCTTAAACCAGTGGTAGTGTGGAACAGCTAAGCTGGAATCAGGAATTCTGCAAGAGAGTCAGGATTTCATGACAGAGGAGGTTTGGAGAGTGAATAGATACCTATAGAATGAAGAGATCCAGTTTAGGTAGGAGGCTCCTACCGTGAGTTGGAAAACACTAAGGCCTTGAGGAATAGAGGGGGAGAGGGACCAGGGTTGAGTTCCACTTTGCCATCAAGGAGGGTAAGCAGGGTACGGAGGCAGAGAATGGTGTAGGACTCATATCCCCTTGCCAGGGGAGGAGAAGGGGGGGATGGAGGAAAAGAGAGGATGGAATGGTGGAAAAACTCCAGGTTATGGGAGGGGTAAGGAAGGAGACTAGGATGGATGGAGAAGGAGGGGAGGGGGAAGAAGGGTGCGTGGGGAAGGAAAAAGGAGAGGGAGGGGTGGGGGATTAGCGGAAGGAAGGGGAGTAGGAGAAAGCAGGGGAGAAGGGCTGGGAGCATGGTAAGCAAGTAGAGTGAGAACTGATATGAGCAACTTGTTCAGACACTAGCAAAAACAACAGTACACAACCAATCTTCAATTATCAAACAGTTGAAAACAGCAGGCAAATGGTATTAAAACTAAGCTGTGCCGGCTTTAACAGAGATAACAGTGAGGAGGAACCCTGGAGGGGTTCAACAATTACAATTACCTAAGAGTAGCAAGGTATCAGAGTAAACAACAAGCAAAAACAAACAGACATGCGGATGGTGAAGGCAGCTGAATAAGATGCGCGCTGCAGAATTATTGAAGCCAAAATCAGAAATAAAACCACACCCAGATAGGGTATAGTTAGGATACCTGAGTTAGCAAGGTAGCAAACGGTCACTTTTGTTGGTGAGGAAGTCTCTTGATGCAGTAAGTTAGCGCAGTCTGTGAAGTAAGCCCTAAATGGCACTGGAGAAGAACGGTTCAGTTCTTTTTTGGTTTTAAATCATTTTTTATTACCATTTATGTAGAACCTTACATAAACAATTATGCACAGGCAGGCAATTAGCAGTTACATAGCTCTTCCAGCTAAATTATAACATTGTTACAGTAATTAATCCATTGTAATATATGGATTGTCAAAATAATAGCATCGAAAATTGTTCCAAAAAAAATCTTGTAATACATACCCAGATTTCCAGTAATGTCACACTCCATTCCCAATAATACTATGCTTCACTCTCAATAATACCATCGTTTCAATGCCGTAATACTATCATTCTGACATTGGAATAATAGTATTATCACTCTTACACAAAAGCACAAGCACAGCCTGCCACCTTGCGCTGACTGCAAGCCGGCTTCTTCAACAGTCAGCCCAAAGGATTTAAAAACTGGCTCCATGGTAACCGAGTGCTATGTAACTTTTTGGCAGCATATTAAAAAAACAAAAGCAATAATGGCTCTTTCAAAGCCACAAACAGTGACAGAAGACAGGCTGCAATTCATCTCAATCAAGAAAATCAGAATACTTTAAAAAAAGCAGCCTTCGACTTAAAACTTCTCAGCAAACACCTCAACAAAATAGGTGAGTCATGGCATATAGGAATGATTCAAACTGAAGAGCTAGACAGCATCTCAGCTGATTTCATATATTAGTTAAAAACGCAGGACGGCACAGAATACGAGCCGAGCACAACCAGAAGTATCCTAGGCAGCATAGACTGCCATCTAATAAAGAATAACTCTCCAGACTCAATATTTCAAAGTGCCACAATAACTTTTAAACAAACCCACACACAGTCACAGCCAAACAAAAGTATTTGAAGAAGCTTGGCACGGGGAATCGGCCAAAGCAAGCGCAGCCACTCACAGAAACAGAAATAAGTCAGTTATGCAGCACCGGAACCCTTGGTCTCCATACACCAACAGCTCTGCTCCAGCTCATGTTTTTCAACATAGGCCTACACTTTGCACTCCGTACAAGTGAACAGTACCAACTGTGCTGGGGTGACATTGTGCCAGGTAGAGATACAGAAGGCAAGGAGTACCCAGAATACCATGAATGAGCCACAGAAACCAGAACAGGAGCAAATATCAGAGATGTCGGACCAATAGCACTCAGGCTTTACCAAAACACATGAATAAACCAGATGCCCCCTTTTACCTCGCACCAAATCTACAGCTGAAACCCACATGCCATTGGTACAGGGGGATGACAATAGGAGAAAATAAAATCTGAGGGATAATGAAGCTTCTCCAACAGACAGCAGGCCTTCCCCCAGAAAAGAGAATTACAAACCATTCAACAAGGAAAACTCGATACAGATGCTCATTGACTCCAATATAGCACCGACTGATGTCACCCAACTGTCTGGGCATAAGAATATTCTAAGTATTAATAATTACTCTACCTTGTCTGAGTGTAAACAAACAAAAATATGCTCAATCCTTTCATTTGAGCAGCCTTCCACCTCCTGAGCCCAGCCAGAAGCCGCATGTCCACAATCCACCTCGGAGCCTACTGTCACTGCACAAAGTGTCCCACAGGAAATGACAGCAGCTCACAGTCTCACCAATAAAAGTGCCCAGTTTTCCAGAACATCTGGCAACATACACTGCATTTTCCAAACTTTCCAGCTGCCTCTGAAGCAGATTATTTTCTTTAGTTAAGCCAGCCAAAACTATCAGGGCTTTATCAGTGATTTTTGTAGCACTTTTGTTTTGATCTGCCAATGTTCCTATCCTGGTGTCCATTTGCTTATACTGTGTAGAAAAGTCTTTACTTTCTTGTCAAGGCTCTGAATCACCCTGAGCATTAGAGGGCTATGTGGGGTCCCCGTCTGCCATGTTGCTGCCACCCTGTTTTGGCTCTTTGTGTCGGGTGCCCTCCAGGTTCCCTGCTGCCTTGTTTGTTCATTCCATATTTCAGAAAATCTGTGACTAAGCTGTCCAAAAAAGATATTCTTCAGTAGTTTATACCTGGATCCAGTGAGTGAAAATATTGAAACTGCTGGTTTCATCATTTAAAAGATATTTTTTAACAAAATTCTGCTGCAGTTAAGGAGCTCCACAATCAAACTCTTCTTGGCTCAGTTGCTGGCCATCTCACCCCCTTGAGAACAGTTCAGTTCTAAGAGTCTGAGCATGAAATGCTTGGAGAATGTAGACTGATCACTTGATCCTGCAGTACAGGAAACTGTATGAAGTTAGACAGTGACAGGGTTGGTGGGGGTTGGGGCTCTTCCTCAATGCCGCCACCCCATAGGACTCCAGTGCAGATAGTCCAGGAGAAAAAGAGCAGTCCAACAGAACCAGTGTGCTAAAAAGATGAATAGGGGTACTTCCATAAGAAGAGACAGATAGCTTGTTCACACAGCATTGGCGCTGTGTAGATCGGTGTGGCCATGCTTGCTGAAACACTGTGGATCAGTGTTCAGATGGCATGGCCAGGGAAGCGCTGCATATGCTGCCAAGAAGTTCTGCCGATTTGAGGAGGGTTCCAGCCAGGAAGGGGGCATGGGCCGGGCTCCCCTATGGTTGTGGCCAAAGATCAGGGAGGGGGTCTTCTGACCCAAGTTCAGCTAAACATTTTTTCTGGCTCTTTAAACAAAGCTGAACTCAAAGAAGTGGTTCTTTTTGTAAACTGAGGGCTAAAATTTGAAGAAAACATGAGCTCAGAGTTGAGCCCTGACATTGGGTATGTGCTAATGCATATATGCAAGCCCAGTGTCATGGCTTGACTCGGAGCCCATGTTTTCTTCAAATTTTAGCCCTTGGTTTACTAAAAGAATCACTTCCCCAAGTTCAGCTTTGCTTACAGAGCCAGGAAAAAGGTTTAGCTGAACTTGGGTTGGAAAAATTCATGTAAATATTGCCATGACAACTAGAAGTGCAGGCTGGAAAAAGCCTGCCACAACATTATGGGTGGTGCGGGCGGTTCACACAGCAAAGTAAAATGCCTGCACCATTTTGCAATCCCTGGAAAAGAAGGATCACAGCCGCAATGAAACAGAACCTGAAATGGCCAAATTGCAGCATTCAGACATGCACATTGGCAATGATCTTGCTGCTGTGCACCTCCAACAGCACCACAGAATTGACTGTGTGAATGAGCCTAGAAAAGCAGATCAGTACCAGGAAACCCCAAGGTATCTCAATCGGTTGGTAACTGGGTGTGCGAGGGTACCCTGCTACTCCAACTCAGTCAATAGAAGGGGAAAGAACTCATTCTCTCCACTACAGCCCAAGTTAACCCCAGTTAAGACCCCCAAGTGCAATCTAGCGAGGCAGGTGAGTATTGGAACCAATGTTGTTAACAGAGGTACAAAGACAAATTACCAGGGGAGTACCAGACTAAATTTAGAATAATATTAGATGCAGTTCTGTCTTATAGTCCAAAGGGGATCTGGTTTGTAAAAATATCCAAGTCCTAAGAAAAAGCAGGAGGAGCAGCAGATAGATTACTAACCCTTTTGATTGTCAAGGAGGAACTAATTGCTGCCTTGGGACACTAACATCCTAATCCTTTCTCTGAAGTTCTTTGATGCTGCCAATAGCAGACAGCAGACAAGTTTGTATAGTTAGTGTGTTAATGGCTCTTACTAAAGTTGGTGTTTCTGTAGACCACTGTGCTGAATGATTGCTTCCCAAGAGATGTTCCAAAGCTAATTCCAAATGGATTTTACACAGCAGGCAGACACCCGATGATAAAACTTTCGAAGCAGTTCTGTACTGAAAGCTTCCCAGGATAATATGTGTAAAAATGATGATGGTAATCCAGTTAGGAGCAGATGAAAAAGAAAAAAAACTACTGTAAATCTAAAAAAGAGAAACACGCAGCTAACAGACTACTATGGGTACTTCAGAGGTATATTTCCAAATAAATTAATAAACTATGGCAGACATTTTGAAAGAGATTAAAGGGGAAGTAAACATTGCAGGGTCTCTCAAATTGTGAAAGCCCATAAAAAGATATTTCAGATGAGGTAGGGAACTTCCTTGTAGGTGTCAAGAGTCCTGAGTTATGAATATCTAAATACTCTGTAAATCAAAACAAGGCAGCAGCCATTTCATGGGATCCTGAGACAGAAAGTGATGTCACTGAGGGGCAAGTTACAATAATAATAATAATAATAATAGTACTAATAAACTTTATTTGTTAAGCACAATTCAAAATCAAAGCACTGTACAATAATAAAAGCATCAAGAACAACAGAAATAAAAAATCAGAAACTCCAACATTTTATAAAAATACAACACTATACTGCTTAGTCACTAAATGCCTCCAGAAAAAGGTATGTTTTATAATGAACAACATAGAGCTGGCCCCTCAGTGACATCACTTCCTGCTTTAAGATTACATGAAATGGCTGCTGCTTTGTTTTCATTTACAGATAATTTGATATTCATATCTCAGGACTCCTGACACCTATAGCTAAGCCTAGCACCTTGTTTGAATGGTCTTGTCTTGTGCTTTCACAGTTTAAGTGACCCCTGCAATGTTTGCTCCCCCTTTAATTAATTCTATTAGCGATCTTCCTCCTTGATTTATTTTAATATCTTTAGACACTATTCCATTATTCACATCCTCTGAGACCCAGTTGATTATTGTACAATCTTTATTGAATTTTGTTGACCCGATTGGCCTATTGAGACTAGAATCCCTTTTCAGGAATGACTGGGGGGGGGGATACAGATGGTAACCAACTGAAATTGAACCAAATTAAGCTGTTGGTGGTATTTTTAGTGAATGGGGTAAATTTGGCCAGGACACCAGGGAAATTCCCCTACTTTTGCAGCAGGGGCACTGCTGCTATGGAGGAAGGTGTTGCAAGTGTTCATTCTGCTGGTGTACCTGTGGGTGTGCAGGTCTCCCAACCCACAGGTCCAGCCCAGGTGACCAACAATGTTGCTGAACCTACTAGTGCAATGGAAAAGGAATTACCCATTTTTGTGACTGATCCAGTAAGTCCACCTTCAGGTCTCTTTTCATCGGATGAAGCCTGGTTGTGTAAACTCTTAAAGCAAAATAAAGCACTAAGATTTGCAGAACACGAAAGTACAATGATCCCATACTCTGTTGCAATGGATTTTCCTGAATTGCAGTCTTACCAGCTAACATCTGCAGATTTGCGAGCTGCTGCATTGTGTTTGAAAGAATTGCCTTTCTGTACTGATGCAACTTTAGTTTCAGCTGAGTGTTCTACAACACCATCTGCTGACATATATGCATCAAACGCATTCCTCCCGCATGAGTCAGAGTGGGCGGCGGAGTTGGTGACAGATGCAGTGCGGCCTATGTTGCTGATTGAAACTCAACAAGATTTTGGTGAGATGGTGGACACAGTGAGTAGTTCTTTCCCTTTGCAGCAAAAGACTGCTTGTGAAGCTGTTACAGACCTTGGTTTGCATAGAGGTAGAGCTGCTGATAGTTCTCCCCCGATCCAATGCGGGCATTCCCCGACCTCTTTAGAATGCTCGCTTCTGGCTGCTGGCTGGAAAAGAGGTGTCAGGTGTTTGGATTTCTGACCCCTTGCATAGTCTGATTTCAGGCCAACCTCCTTCCCAGGAGGATTTGTTGACTGATGGGGTACATCATATTTCTTTAAAAAGAACTGATTCCCCTGTGGATCCCTTGGTTAGTTCGGATGTCACTAATGACAAAAACGGAACAGTTTTGCTTTCTGTCTTACTTTCTAATTCTTCTGAATCAGAAGACCCAGAACTGATACCTGCAGGAAGGGGTCATAGTCCAATTATGGATCATGAATCTCCACAACCTAAGGAGAATTTTTTTGAACAGGTGAAAACTGCATGGGAGCAATTTTGACAAAAAGACCCCTTTTCTGACCCCCCTTACAGAGATGCAGTGCTGTCCATGTGGAGTATGTAGGGGATTTGGAAAATGACTCTGATCATCTGTATGTTGGCAGAACCTTAATAAAAACATCATTAGGTTTTTTCTCTAATGAGATACATGCACTGATTCATGTTTCAGTAACTAAAGTGTTTGATATTAGCTTTAATACCCCACAGGGTTTAGACTGTTTCTGGTCTAAATATGATGCTTTAAAATATTCAGAAGTTTGGATTCCATTTCGTGTTCTCCCTTAACTAAACCTTCAACTAAGAATATGACAGTTCTTTTTAGAAATGGGTCTGTGTCTGTCCATGTTATCACCTATTGGATAGAAAAAAAATGTGATGTCATTGAATCTCCACAACCTATTTTTGATGAAGAACATTTGTGGAATGGGGGCTGGAAATATAAAGTTTGTTTAAGGAATAATAGTTTGGGGCCTGTATATTTTCCAGATAGTTTGTTTTTGGGGAGTGAGAGAGGACACTGTTTTTATCCAGGGCAACCAAGGACATGTTTTAAGTGTGGGGCTTCTACTCATTTGGGGTCTGCCTGTGATAAGTTAAAATACAATCCTTGTTTGGCCTTTGGGCATCACAGTGTGGATTGTAAAGAAGAGATGAGGTGCAATTTGTGTCTGGACCTCGGACATACCTATAGAAACTGTCCATGGGCCACTCACAATTGCACAGATCATGTCAGTCAAGATTTTATAATCAGAGAAGCCCAAAAGAAGAATATGGTTAAACAAGGTTCCTCTGCACCTAAACCCCAATCAAGCACAGCTAGGCCTGCTACCCCTCCCCCTTCCCTCCCACCTGCAGAACTTGTGGAAGTAGCGGCAGGGGAACCTATGGCTGAAGAATCAGTAGCTCCTCCAGCTAGTGATGTTATACATGTACCATGTGAAACTGCTGTGGTGGAAACCATGATAATTGGTGACATGCCTCCCCCTCCAACCGTTAAAAGTATAGCAAAGAAACGAGGGATTAAACAAACTAGGCCTCGGTCCAAGGTAGCTAAAGCTAATATACCTGGGGATGAAGGAATACTTTTGAAGAATAGTTTTGAAATATTGGCTAAAGGTATGCCAAACTCAGAAGCATCTTCTTTAGTCCCTCATTCTTCTTAATCTGAAGGGGAACTGCAGGTGCAGGAAATTGATATGGATAGGAAAAAGAAAATAGGTGCCAGAATACGGAGGAGTTCTAGATTGAAGAAGCCACCTTAAACTATTTCACTGTTTCCCTCCCCAGTGCCTCATTCACTGATTAGCATTGCTACAGTGAATGTCAATAGTATTAAGAATGCTGAAGGGTTGTGACTATGACAGCTATGAGAAGTCTCAATTGTGATATCTGTCTGCTATAAGATACTCGACTGAATACAGATTTTTTGGTTAGAGCAGCACTGAAATGTTGGTGTTGGGGTCCTTCCGTTTTTTCATTTGGTACAGCTGTTTGTGATGGTCTCAGAGTTCTGTTTCGAGGGGATGGGTTTAAGATTTCTCGGTTAGTGGATACCTCTCTAGGGAGAATGTTGCTATTAGATTTTTCATATAAAGGGGAGGGTTGGAGACTGATTAACATTTACGCTCCTCCTAACAAAAAAGATAGGGTAGATCTCTTTAATATGATCAAACCATACTTACTCACAACAAAACACATTATTTGGGCGGGAGCTTTTAATTGTGTGGTAGATAGGAAGGATATGGGTGCAGTTACAAATAAACTTTACTGTGATTCTAATTGCTTAAAGGATATACTTGAGTAGTGTAATTTGCAAGACTCTTTTCAATCACTACATCCACAGGGTGGTCACACTTACTATAGAGGAACTCTATCCACCAGGGTTGATTTTTTGTTTACACAGAAAAATATTCATATTCATAAGGCAGATATTATCCCACTGGAAACTACAGACCATGCAATTCTTTCTGTAGTTTTGGGAGGCATAACAGGCCCCCGCTATAGTAGGCATTATTGGAAACTGAATACAGTCTTATTGAAGGAAGGTAAAGTGGTTTTGTTTTAAAGGCAAGTATGTCTGTAGCTATGTTGCATGACAATATTAGTTTTTGATGGGAAGAAACCAAGCAGAAAATACGGTCTTTATTTCAGACCTTTCCACACTTCGTCATAATTCAGAGTACCAAACATGTCTTACACATCATCAACAACTATTTAAAGCATACACTATTACCAATACACATTGTATTGCATCAGCATCACAGATTTCTAATTTAAAATCTGCTATGGTGTCATTACACTATTCCAGAACAAAAGCCGTGTTAAATGAACACAGAATTTGTTCATCCGGTATAACTGGATTTGGAGATGCATTTAAAAGTTGTTCACAACGTGCATCTGATAGATTCATGACCTGTTAAGAATACTGAGGGGAGATTGGTCACTGACGGCCCAGACATCTTAAGAGAAGTCACAAAATATTTAACTGATATGTATACTGCCCCATTTATTGAAGACAAAGAACTGGAGGACTTACTTTCCACTATTACAGTTCCCAATATAACTGATGACTTTATTGGAGATCTTAGTAAGCCCCTCACTACAAAAGAAATTGAGGCAGTAATCAGGAATTTAAAAGATCACACTGCTCCAGATATTGATGGTTTACCGCCTGAATTTTATAAGGTGTTTGAGGATTTATTAAAAGAAGTTTTGATGGTTGTTTATAATTGGGTACTGGGCAATTTATGTGTGGACTTCCAATTTTGTATTGCTGTTCAAATTTTGGCGTTTAAACAAGGGGAGAGGTCAGATTTGAATAACTGGAGGTCACTTAGCCTATTGAATACAGATTATAAAATTTTGTTAAAAATTCTACACAATAGATTAGCAAATACAGCCTCGGCTCTTATTTCAGTGGCCCAAACTTGTTCAGTACCAAACCGTTTAATCCATCATAATTCACTATTGATCAGGGAATTACTAGAACAGGGTAAAGAGGGTAAGCTGCATGGATACATTATGTCATTGGATCAGGAGAAGGCCTTTGACAGGGTGCCTCATCGGTTTATTTCCAGAGTTCTGCTTCATTATGGGATCCCTCAGGTTTTTGTGAATTGGATAGGCTTCTTGTATATGAACACTCAGGCTGTCCCATTAGTAAATGGAACGATGGGTTCATATGTATGTATCACACATGGGGTTCAGCAAGGGTGCCCGCTTAGCCCATTACTTTATATATTTTGTTTAGATCCATTACTGAGGCTTTTCCAACAAGATATGTGCATTAGAGGTATTGCACCTGTTGGGGGAGGGCTGGAGACATGTGTGATAGCATATGCAGATGATGTTTGTGTATCAGTAGCAGATCAAATATCAGTGATTTGAGTATTGGAGGTGATAGATAGATATTCTAGGCCAACAGGAGCAAAATTAAATAAGGGGAAGAGTATTATCTATGCCCTTCATGGCACTGTTGCCCAACAGGGGACTTGGCAAGATATTTTAAGTTCTTGGGGGTTTGATTTGGGAGGGGGGAATAATGGGTGTTTAAACTGGGGTAAAAAATTGACTATTGCCCAATCAAAAGTTGTAATTTGGAAGAATTGGCAACAATCAAAAAATTAAAAAATAGTGGTTAAAACTTTCCTTCTTCCAATCTTTTTGTTCATAAGTGCTCTTTACCCCCTGCCATGAGCTTATGAAGTGACCCTTCTTGGTCTAGTTTTTCAGTTAATTTGGGGGAACCATCTGAATCCAATAAAAAGGAAAATATTATATTTACTGTACCTGTGAGACAGGGTGGTTTGAATTTAATTAATCCTGTGGTTTTCTTTTACAGTATATTTTTTCTTGTTAACTTATTAGACCTCACTGGACCTAGTTTGGCCTTCTGGTCTATTTATGCAAATCACTGGATTAGGCCAATTTATCAAATATGGGAACTACAAGGGGTGATACCTGCCCAGTTTAAGATAAATAATATTTTTTTTAGACCCGCATTAGCTAAATTAAAGAAATGGGGTTTGATGTTGCAAACTGTGCAGCTTTCGACTAGTAAATCTCTTTATGATAAGATTAATACTCAGATTGGGATAGCATCAGTTGAATTTAAAGATATTGACCACTTACATCAGGCATATGTGTCGGATTCCTTAATGGATAAATATATTCCTCCTTGGATCTGGGATGTAGTATGGCTCTGTTCGCATGGCAGGCTGTTTGTTAAGGGTAATGCCAAACATAAAAGTTTGGAAGAACGTATATGCCCCAGATTGAGTTGTGTGGCACAAGAAGAAACTATGAAACATTTTCTTATACAGTGTCCTTATGTAAGTGAAGTATGGACAACATTGGCACTCTTATGGGGAAATCAGTATTGGAGGTCTATAACTTATGCAGATATTGTTGGTGGTTTTAGTCTGCAAAACCTGGGGATTGACAGAAGTCTGCTTCGTGTGATATTCTCCTTTATCAAATTTACTTTGTGGCAGACACGATGTAAATATGTATTACAACAGGTGTACCGAGATCCACTGTCTGTTGTTAAAAAGATTGAACAGGAATTGTATAACCAATGTATGTATGAACAACAACATTGGTTGACTGTCCCTTTTATAAAGGACAAAATTGGATGATTCCCTTGATAGAATTCTCTTTCTTTTGTTTTTCTCAAGTTTGTTTTCATCATTATGTAATTTATTTGTATTGATGTACAGTTATGTATTCTGAATATACTTAAACAGTTTCTCTACAATAAAATGTTCCCCTATTTTCAGTAAGGGGCACTGAGGCTGTTGCAGAGATGGCCAGTCCAGCTCGGTCGACAGAGTGTGTGGCTCCTGGAGAGGCTGGGGAGCGAGTCTCCTCCCCTGTCTCGAACCCACTAGAGACCAGTACTCAGGATATACCTGAAGACATTTTTCTTTTCTTTATGCTGATAATGATGTTTGATTTTTCTACTGTTTCATTTTTATGTTGTTATGTTTATGAATAAAAATGTCACCTACTCTTTCTGATAAGTGCCATTGGATCTTTAACGTCTACCTAAACAACCACCAGAACAGGCAGATGAGACCTCGGTTTAACATCTCATCTGAAAGATGGCACCTCAGGAGTGACCCCCCCTCATGCTGCACTATAGTGTCAGTATCATGATTTAACCCAAGTGCCTGGTGTGGGGATAGAACTCACAGCCTTCTGATCCTCTGGCCTCAGAGGTGAGTGTGCAACCTGCTGAGCCACTGACACTGCACTATATAACCAGCAAAATTCCTGACAGAGGCATTCAAGTCACTAGCAATCATAATGGTGGACTTTGGGAATATTCCTTGATATGACAGCAATTTACATCTTAATGTATCCCAAATGGAGGTAATGTACTATTTAGAGTTATGATGAGGGATATAGCAGGTAACTAACCATATGGAGCCTGGACTACATCTTAGCCTTATCACTATGAAAAATTCATCCACCTTTACTGTTTCACATTTTAGCATAGGGTCTGTTTTTACCAGTATGATTAACCCTCCCACTCTCCTAACAATATTTTCTATATTCCTTGTGAGCTTTTGTATAATCTCATATCTATTTATACAGGTGTCATAGTTTGCTACATGCCACATTTCTTGAAAACAGATAACGTGGCATTTAGAATAAATGACACTCACTCAGCATCTACTAACTTGTTTACTATATCTGCTACATTCCAAGAAAAAAATAATTCTTCATGAACATTGATACTGGTGGACATATTATGCTCTACGTTACATATGACTGTAGCACTCTGATCTTCCATGGTTGAGTGAGAAGTTACCACTGCTGAACTTTGTAGTCAATTATTATTTTCCAGGAATGTCAATGGCGCAAATCCATTTCGTAGAAGCAGCTCACTGCTGCACTGTGCCAATTGGCTAACTGTTCTAACCCTAATTGACCACTTTCCCTTTTGTTCCTAGGTTTTCTTGTCCTTAATAGTTGATATGTATTCCCAAAAGATTATCATAATCTCTTCTAATAATACTGGTTCTTTTAACATTATGTCCACTTGTCCTTCTTCATTCTACCTTTCCCTCCTAAGGACTTTAACAACACCACCTCTTCCTATTCAAATGTGTAGGACATATTTTATCATATTGCATTTGGCAAATGTTAGTTTTGTATAATTTTCCCTATGAAGTATGAATATACTCAGTACATTATGATTCTCTGTCTTTTCTCTATCAATTTACTTTTAGACTTGCCTAATTCTGGTCCGTTAATATATGTGAGCTTAAGATCCAGATCCTTCAATCTTTTGCAGTTAATTCATATATAGTTTGCTGTTCTATAAGCAGCACAAATTAGTGTAATACATATTACCCCTTGTTCGTCACAGCCTCTATAGATGCTGCATATATCCTCATTCTCTATGTCAAGTCCCAATTCTATTCTTAAAAGTTTAAATATAGTTTCTTCCAAGGCCTGATCAGTTTCATTATTATTTTTATAGAGACCATAAATTATAACAGTACCTCTCCCTTGCACCTGATTCTTTCCCTTTTCGCTCATATTTTGGTGATCTGTGTGGGAACTACCCCATTCCATGCCTGCTATGTTTCTAAACCATTTTGATCTTTTCCAGCTGTAGTAGCCTGCTGTAAAATTATATGCTCAACTGGTTCCTCCAAAGCCTTGTACATTATGTTTTAGCAGTTGCTTCAGTTATAATCAGCTCCTCTTCTACAATATATTGACCTTCTTTTACAGCTTTTTTAACCATTAGTTCATCTTTTTCAGTCTGGTTGGAGCTGTCCATATTTTCCTTTTTCATTTTGTTGTTGTTATTCTTTTTTTCCCTCTTTCTTCCTATTTTTACCATGAGTATTCACTTCCTCCTGATCTGTAAAGATGATGGAGCTGTACCACCCGTATTCAGTTCTACCTGATCTTTAAAGAGGATGGAGCTGAATTCTGGTTTAATTGCCTCAAAATCTGTAGGTGAGGCTATTATAATGAAGATTTCTTTGGAGGGGCAGTTACATTTAAGGTTTTTGTAACATCATCCAGTCTTGTTCCATTGATAGCTAATTACTCTTTTCTTTTTATTTATTTGACCAGGAGTAGCACACTAAGCTGAAAGCCTTTTTACAGGAGTGACCTGGGAGCACAGAGAAATTAAATGACTTACTCAGGGTCACACAGTATTCAAGTGGAAGCTGTGGGATTCAAACTCAGGTTGGGTCTGCTAGATGTCACCAGATTTGTAGCTCAGAGCCTTAAACCACTGTGCTATACTGCCTCGCTGCCTCTTTAACAGAAATAATTTCATTTCTAATAATCACTAATTGTTTCATGATCATTAGATTAGCTGTATAACTATTTCTCATAATGTTAATTATGTCATCACTTAAAGAGCCGCTGATGTCTTTTGGAAAACATCGGAAAACATAATAGACACAATTCAGATTGTATTTCATATATCTTCTATAGATGTCACCTCTCCATTATTTATAATTAAAGAATTTCCCACCAAAACAAGATCTTGATACTTCAGAGTACATATGCCTCTAAAGCTTGTTCGCTACTTGAAATCATAATGCTCCATTGTGGCATCACAGTCTGTTGCTATGGAAATAACTGTGATGTCACAAGCAGAGTATTGTAACATCAGGTTGGGAAGAAGCAATACGAGCTGATGAACCCTCAAGGAACAACTCTCCTGATTTCATGCATATGACTTCAGTAATGAAAAATGGAGATTAGAAATACAGAGCTAATGAGAAATATAAGCTGCTTTGTGTCCAAGTAGTATGTTTTTCAAAGTTCTTCTTGAGGCATCGGTGGCTCTTTAAATAGGAAGGAAAATGTATGGAATCCAGTCCATCATCCCTTATATCGCAGCTGCAAGAAGTGTCCACCTTTACCTCATTAGCTTTAGGAACTTCAAATGTGCTACTATCAGCTGGCATTACTACAGATTGTTTATTATTAAGGATTTAAGGATATCTAGGGCCTTCAGACCATTTATTGTTTGTTGTAAATCTCTAAGAACACTGTGCAACGAAGTATTATTAGCCTTCTTTTCACTCTTGCAGGAGGTTGTATCTACTAACAGGAGGATACTATCCTGTTGCTGTACGGAGACATGAGGCAAAAAAAGAAAACTCAGCAAACTCTTCTTCTGCAGTGACCCTGCCCCCCAAAAAACTGTTCTCTGCCTTACTTAATTGTTTCCCAGACTGCTCAACTTCACTGCTATGTGATGCTCTTTCTGTTGCACTGATATTGATAAGCAAATGTGGTGATGTTGCTAAAGCATTTACACTGACATCAGGTCTATTTGTATTACCAGCATCAATTATAGGCTTCAAAGTTCTGTCCTCCACTCCCATCAGCCTATGGGAGTCATTCAGCAGGTTCCTTGTCTATTATTAGCTGATGTTGGCCTTCTGGAATTTTCTGAAATATTCACTTACTTTTTCCCATGTTCTTTTAGCAGTAATTTAATGGATTCTAGTTCAGGGACTTTCAGTTGTTTATTATCTACAACGAGACTTACCTTGGTTTTCTCTTTTTTTGCCCTTTTCCCCATTTGTTACATTTAGAGAAACTAAAGTATTTTTTATCCATGCACCCTTCCATTTCTTCCCTTGTTTTATCAGGAAATATTGCCTTTTCCTTTTACACACACCCCCACTGCCTTACTTGTTTTTGTCAGAACCATTCTAGGCTTATAATAACTTTTTAAAATAGAATACTTGATAACAGAATAATGACATCTATATCACAATCAATCCAGAACTGCAAATGAAATCAAATGAATTTTTAATTCACACAGCGTGCATGTCTCTGAGTTCTGGTTCTCTCTGTATATCTTCTGCTGCTTCCAGTGATGAAGTTCTTTAAAAAAGTCCACTCTTACCACATCAGAGTAGATCAGACCATTTTCATGCACCAACAGCATTCTTCTTATAAGCTCATCTGTTAAATGTCTCACAATAGTAGAGAAACAAGGTGCTTCAAACGGTATGCTTCTGGATTAACTAGGGCACCTGGGTCCCTTTCTGCTGGCTAAAATAAGCTCAGTCACAATCTTCCTATAAAGGAATTCATAATATAAATTCAGTTCCACATCCACAATGGAAAAGAAATGACCCACTCACCAGGAAGTGATACCAATATTTTTTAAGCAAATTCACAAAATATGCTAAGGCTTAAAGGAAAACTACGCCCTCATATCTTTTACATTTTGTTTGTTTCCATGTCAACAGACAACTCTCTTCCTGTAGCTGTTGGGGATATATGTGATTGCTTTAGTTTATTTTCACTGTTTATGCTAATCACTGTAACTATCCTGGGCATCTCTGTTTTATGGCTGTTGACATCGCGCTGTCCCTGGGAGCCTCATTAGCATATGAGAACATGGTGTGAAATCGCCCTTTAGACTCTACATTATGCTTGTCTGCTTAATTAGATTTCAAAAAAAACTAGTCACAGCAAGCTGTGAAATACCACATTTACCTTTGGTTAGCTTAGCAAACTATCTGAGTTGTAATACAGGATTTTCCCCACTGAAGTGCTTTCAATTCATGTGTTTCCAGGGATTGTTTTTTTCAGGATACTTGTACTTTCAGCATGGAGATACATGGTATAAATGGTTGCTGTGGCATCATGTTTTCATATGCTAATACAACTGTCATGGACAATGAAATTTCAACAACCATCAAATACCCCCAGGATAGTTACAGGGGACTAGTATGAACAGTGAAAACAAACTAAAGTGAACACATATGTCCCCATCAGCTACTAGAAAAGAGCTGCCTGTTGACAAGGAAACAAAATTTACATGATATGAGGGTATAGTTTTTCTTTAAGGGCAACAAAAAACAACATTCCATGGTTTGATCAACCACTTAAGAGATTTTTATTGACTATGGCTTATGGAATAAAGGTTACAAATTTAAGATAAATAATGATTTTGCTAATCACTGTAGTCCAGATATCCACTAATTTACATGTCAAAGGACAGCTAAATGGCTATTAGTTGTATTATGGCCATCTTTCTCCATCTTAGCTAATAAACACATTAATATTTATATCCTTTTATATGAGAGTCATCATCCACATCAGATGCAACATGTTATGGCTTTCTGAATCAAAACAGCTATAGACAAAGACTAACCACACTTATAATAGTACCTGAATTTCATACATAAAACATCTAATTATTTTCTTTATCCAGATGGTATATGTTTGGGTGTTCTGGAATTTCTGGAAAGCAACATGAGTAAGTAGTTTCAACCTCTCAACTAACAAATGCGGTCTAATTGCTGTAGATTTTTCAAATTAGTATTTCAGTACTTATTCTTTTCCATATTATTCTTGGTCCTCACCAAACCTAAAAAGCCAACAGCATTTGCCTTATGGAGTGCCATGGTCAGATACATCTAATAGAGAAAGGCAAACCAAATGGTTCTAACATTGACTACAAACAGTATCCTTTCCTTGGCATGGGACATTGGCTCACTCTGCAGCATCCCATAAATAGAAACACAGAATCTGACAGTAGAAAATGACTGCTTAGCTCACCCAGTCACTCAGACATCCCTTATCTATTCTGTCTCCACAGACCCCATGTGGTCTCCTTTGACCTATATGCTTTGATCCTCAGTGATACATTTTTCTAGGCTCTAAACAGGTCATAAAGCACAAATAAATCTCTGTACCAATTGGTTGAATGGGCAACAACAGTAAAAAAAAATATAGAAACCTCTGGTATTATGCGAAATGCCTAGGTGATTACCAAGGGACAACAGCGTGCCTTGCACAATAATGAAACATGGATCCCATCAGTACATTCTGTTGGCAGTATGGCCAGTATGGCTGAGTTGGTAGCACATCCACCTCTGTATCAGAAGGTCATGGGTTCTTGTCCCACACTGAGATTGGACTTGCACCTAAAATTCACTGGCATCTGAGTGCAGTAGTGGGGGGTGCCTGTACTGCTGTGGTGTGCCGTCCTTCAGATGAGATGTTAAACCGAGGTCCCTTCTGCCCATCCTAGTGTTGTCCTGGTGGGTGGTCCAGGTGGAAGTAAAAGAACCCAGGGCACTCTTCGCAAAGAGCAGGGAACATTCCCGGTGTCCTAGCCAACATTCCCCTTCCCATAAACTGGTTCATGCAATTATTCAGGCTGTGTTTGGGTGATGATGTGCGATATGGCCGCCACCACACAGTCACTTCACTACCAGTCTAGCATTACTTGTAAAGTGCTTTGGGATACTGTGTATGAAAAGTGCTGTATAAATGCTGATTCCTCTCCTTACTAGTAAGTAAAGAACCTTTGAAATAGGTATTGGATTCAGATTTGTGTCAAAACCCCCTGCATGCCTACTGTGTCAAAATTCAAACCATGTAATTTTAACTTCTATTTTTGTTTTGAACATCCCAGGCTGACTATATAGTATCATTAACCTGACTTTCGTGTTTGATTTTTTGCAAATTTCTGTTTATTGAGAGTCTTTCCATTTTTTACAGAATAAAAATCCAACAGGGACAATAATAGCTGCACAAGAAGATTATAACAATGACAATAATATGCAGTTTGATTTTTGCAATGGTAGTACAGGAATATAGTGGAATCAATGTCTGCAGTGCCGGAGTGTTTCACAGCTTTGAACAGAAAATATTATCTGTACAGATCTATATAGTGCAACAAAGGATCCTTCCCAAGCAATAAACCCAGATAAAATTTGTAGAGTCCTTAAGAGTGCCTCATGCCTGGGGCTGCTGTTAAAGATGACAGCATAATCTACATACAGCAGTATTTTAGAGTGGGTGCAGGCCTTAGGTAATTTATTAACAAAGAGACTAAAGAGAAAGGAGCCAAGAATGGATCCTTATGGGATCCCAACAGAGACATCTCTAGCATCCAGTTAGACACCGTCGATCTTTACTCTTTGAGAGCAACCCAATAGGTAGCTGCGGAACCAGTACACTGATTTGGGGGAGAGGCCTATGTTGTAAAGTTTTTTTTAGTAAAAGAGTGGGATTAACAAGATTGAATGCTTCTGTGAGGAAAATCGCCACTTGTTTGACTGAATGATGGCTGCCCAGATCCCCTCATGCCATGAATCCCTGGGAGTAGCCTCTGGAGCCAATCCACCATTGCACACCCTGTATGGATTTGGATCCTAGCTCTCCTTTCATGGGCCCAGGGAAGGGAGGCACCTGGCGAAGGGATACATCAGGTCAACCGAGGCATGACATGGGTGGGGGGGCAGTGGATGGTGCTGAGAGAAAATGCAGCAGGATGAGGGTCCATTGGTGGCCTGAAGGAGTGGCTGGCCAAGGGTGTGGGAAGCTAAAAAAAACTTTATTTCTAACTTCCTAGTGTGTGTATTCTCCATTATGTTAGTGCTACATGTATTGTGAGTTTTGTGCAAATATTAAATATTTTAGTTTTAATAATATCTGTAACTGCGGTGTATAAAAAGTACAGGTAACCTATTGTTTGGGCAATTCAATTATCCTCCATCCTAAGAGCACTGGCAAGTTAAAAGTAAACCTTTGCCAGAAACAGAGCAAGGTAAGATGTACCTTGACTAGACTAGAGGGATTCCTATATCCAAGAGGCCTTGTACTGTGTGAGCAAGAGCCTGTGGTGGGGCATGAAGAAAAAAGCACAGAGTGCATCATGACTGAGTTGGTTGCAGCATATTTGAGTGAGCATATCTGTTCACAGTAACCAACTAGGACATCTTGGGAGGTGTTGGTGACATCGCTGTATTTAAATGTATTTTTCAATAAAAGAGAGGATTGTTCACTTTGAGATGCCTTCCTGGTATCCATTGTATCCTAAGCTGAACTGCTCACAGGAGGGTAAGTGCTCTTGCTTTTTTGTTTTCCCTGGTGTTTGTTGTTCAGCAATTGAACACCCCTGCTTGCCTACACAGTAGCAAACTTACTTTCTTTTTTTCATACATACTTTTTTGTTTTTCTGTTTTACTCCCCTTCCCCCCCAGGCCACAGCGTACACATGTGTATACATGCATGGAGGTGCATGCCAGGATCTGGTGGCCACTTCCACCCCTCCCCAGACTTGTGTCACTGCTCCTGACTGCCTGTACTACCAACCAGACCTCCAACCAGTGGTAGTGGGACTACAGTGGAGTGGGCACCCACCCCTATGGAAGGGAGAGCCATACTTGATCCTGTTCCCACCCTCCTCCCTGAGCTGGTACCCCAGTGGCCCGAGGTCATTCCTGAACCCGGGTTGCTGGTTTGGCGCGAGGTAAGACACCAGCACCTCAGCCCTGTACACCCCCGGACCGGCGGCAAACTTACTTTCTTTAGAACCAAGACATGTTAAAAATATCTAAATCTGTCATCCCATTCCTTGTGTATTTTCAGCTTTTCCCTAACCCAAGGTTATGTTCCAGCTAAGTAATATCATGCCTGGATTGTTTTTAGCTATATACCAGACGACATCTGTTCTGGTTCTAATTACAGATCTAGTTCTCTCCAACCCATAACTTCTTTCTGTATAATAAACATATAGTTGTCAGTGTAACCCTTTGAGGTGTTTAATTCTATTAAATGCCCCCTGATCATGCAGGGCTTGTATCAGCATTAACGAAGTGAAGGTTAGGTTGACACTGTACTGATAAAGCTCGATGTCCATTCAGAAAAATCTGAGTCTTCTGTTAGTTTTTTTTGTGAGAAATAATTAAAAGCAACCTCTCTTAAAATGTGTTTTCTTTTTAACAAAATGTTCTCTTCCAGACCGTTGGAAACATTCAGCGATCCATTGCTTTAATACGCAGGTGTTCTGCCTCTGTGAGTGAGTTTAAACATTACAGTCTGTATTAGTGAGGACTAAGGTGTAGCAATAATTTAAAAATGATTAATATTGTTGTTTATACATAATTTATTTTAAATTATGGAACAACTGAACTAATCCTTTTGCTAGAAATTCCTTAATGGCTCTTGTATAAATAAATAATGCTGTAATATAGTAATTTATGATCTGGAGGGACTCTAGGTTCATCACATCTGCTGCACCACTTGATAAGCCGATATGAATAAGTATGTTGTGCAAACATGTAATAACCAACAATATTGTAACATAATAATTTAGTTTAAGTTTCTGCTGCTCTGTTCTTGCTGGTGGTTTGTTTCTCTGCTTGACCTAGGGAGAGAGAAAACAAAACTTACAACATTTTTTTATGTTTGAAAGCGTACACATTCATAGCAAACATTTTGTTACAAGAACCACATTTCAGAGGTGTGTCACTGTCTGGGCCAATGCAGCTCAAACTGCAGAAGGCTCGACAGTGATGGGCTAATAATCAGCCAGGCTGGTTATGATACTGATCAGTGCTTGTGGGGTGTAAACGTCTTGTAATTGAAAGGACTGAAGTTTTCCTATGAAAGTGCGCCTTGATGCTTTTATCTGCATGAAGCCACCAGCAAGCAGTTGAGTGGTTGTCATGCTCAACCTGTGCCTCTTCCCCCCCCAAATGTGCTGCAGTGAATGAAAGATAAGTATTGTTCATCATGTAATCTATTAAATAATGCTGCAGGTATTTTTTTGTGGCCACAATCCTGCCCCCCCATCCATCTGTTGTTCATTTCCAGTTTAAAAGTTAGACTATTGAAAAAGACAAATCAAATTGAGACTCAGCCATCATGTCAGTATATGCCATCTACATGTACACATACTTTGTGACACTGGGGTGCCCAGTCCCCAGTGTCACCCTTACTGCAGTAAACATACTGTGTGACATGGGGTGCCCAATCCACAGTGTCACCCTTACTGTAATAAACATACTGTGTGACATGGGGTGCCCAGTCCCCAGTGTCACCCTTACTGTAATAAACATACTTTGTCACACTGGGGTGCCCAGTCCCCAGTGTCACCCTTACTGCAGTGAACATACTGTGTGACATGGGGTGCCCAATCCACAGTGTCACCCTTACTGTCGTAAACATACTGTGTGACATGGGGTGCCCAATCCACAGTGTCACCCTTACTGCAGTAAACATACTGTATGACATGGGGTGCCCAATCCACAGAGTCACCCTTATTGTAATAAACATACTGTGTGACATGGGGTGCCTAGTCCACAGTGTCACCCTTACTGCAGTAAACATACTGTGTGACATGGGGTGCCCAGTCCCCAGTGTCACCCTTACTGCAGTAAACATACTGTGTGACATGGGGTGCCCAATCCACAGTGTCACCCTTGCTGCAATACAAAAACAGTCTCTTGAAGTCTTTTTTTAACCCTGAAAAGCAGAAAAACATCTGTCATGTCTTTTGCAGCTGACTCCAACCCACCACACACACACACACGCACACACCCACTCTCACTCACCTCAAAATGGTCCACCACTGCTCTGTTGCAAAACACATCGTTCTTCAACATTGACCAGGAACTGAAGAAACGAGGTAAGTGCAGTCCATATATTTCCAATGTGTTTTGAACTTTTTTCTATAACAGTCATTTATTTATTTTTTTTCGTTAACCAGCTTTTTGACATAGCCTTTTTTTGGACCTCACCTCATGAACAAGGAAGGTAAAATTTTTCAAATCAGGCTCGAAAGGTGATTTTGCAGTCATTCCATGAAATTCCCTTTCGGGTGGGTTTTGAAAAATGTTCACCTACTGGGTTCATGAAGTGGAGTAATAATAAGGCTATGTTGAAAATCTGGTGAAAAACATATGGTAAAATTACTAAGTAATAAGTGGATGTTGAAATATTTCATCACTCAATCATAAGTTTGTCATTTGTCAATATTTTTCCACCAAACTTTCAACATGGCCTTTTTGGGACCCAACCTCATGCACAAGGTACTGTAGGTGAAATTTTTCAAATCCGGCCCAAAAGGCAATTTTGCAGTTACACCACAAAATCACCCACCTTTCAGGCAGAATCTGAACAATTTCACCTACCCAGTTCATGAAGTGGGTTCATAAAAAGACAAGGTTGAAAATTAGGGGTCAACATCTTTAAAAACACCAAAACTATGAAGTTAAGTTGAAAATGCTCCATGTTCACTCACAGCTGTAGTAATTATCAATATTTTGACCCCCACATTTTCAACATAGCCATATTTTCACACCATCTGATGAATGTGATAGGTGTTGTTTTTCAAATCCTACCTAAAACGTGTTTTCACTCTTGTGGCATGAAATGACCTTTTAGTCAGTATTTCATAAATGATACCTGTCATGTTCAGAAGGGGGGGAGGCATAAAAAGACTATGTTAAACATTTGGAGTTAAAATGGTAAAAAAAAGTTATGAAGAAATGTTGTGTGCAGGGCTAGCCATTGGCCCAGTGGATAGTGTGTTGTGTTCTAGTGCCAGTGACTTGAGTTTGGGGACTAGTTCAGGAAGCCAGCTGGGCAACATGAGGATGGTGGCCAACACTGTTGCATACCATTGCTCTGAGCCTAGGAAGGTATTGTGCAGTGTTCTATCACACAGGCAGTGCCTTGTGATGGGCTTGGGAGCCTTCCTTCATGGGGTTGCCATGTGTGTCATAGCCTACTTTTGTAATTAATTACTCATATCATTAAACATGACCACCACTTGACATTTCTAAAAACCTCTTCCCTTGATCTTACCTTTTCAATGTACATGCTAGATTCCTACTCATGACATAGAAGGATGTTGTTATCACATACTTGTAATGGTAAATACCACAGCACTGTACCAATATATTTTTAATTTTTACATAGCACCCATGGCATGAGACTGGGAAGTTTTAAAACTTCAAAATCCTGCATCTTGCTTCAGAAATAAAAATGCATAAGACAAGCATTACTATTCACTGACTCAATTGCAGACTGTCTCTTACTACAATACTACTGTGCCTTCATCATTCTCTACAACTCAGTCAAAACCTGAGATACCCTTTAGTTAAAATAAAACAAGATTTTATAGCCATGGCAAATAAACTCATTTACATGGACTGTAAATTTGCCTTTTCTGAGATTTTGCCTATTCCTAATGCTTCTTACTATACAGAACTTAAAATTAAACAACTGAACAACTGGTTACGAAGTTGGTGTCTAAAACAGTACATTGACTGTATAACTCATTAGGAGGAGTTCTATGGTAGACACAAATTCTTCTCATGGGACAATCTTCACCTTAGCAGGAAAGGTAATAGCATTTTAGGCAAAAATATTGTTGCTTATCTTCAGAAGAATTTTAACTAAGTGACGGGGTGAAGGGATACCTCCGAGCCTATGAACACTAACAATAATGAAAGCAATGCCATATTCACAGTAAAAAATACAAAACTACAACACAAGACAAAACTGAATATATTATTGGTTAATGCTCGCAGCTTTTTAAACAAAATAGACAAGCTAAAGGATTATACAGTAGCCAACGACAGAGATATATGTGGTATAACTGAAATGTGGTTCAAAGCTTCCAATTGGGGTAAAGAGATAACTGGGTACACAAAAATTGAAAAAAATCACAGTGGTTCTAGAGGAGGTGGTATCACCCTATATATATCAAACATTTACAAAAGCATTGTAATTGACAGTAGATCCGACAGTGAGTACTCATCTGAATTATTATGGACTAAAGTCCTGTTCTCCAATAATTACAGTGTCACTATAGGTCTTGGTTATAGGGCCCCTAATCTATCCAGTCAAGAAAATGATGCATTCCTGAATAAAATAGAAGAAATGGGACTTGACCAGAACTATATTCTTCTTGGTGACTTTAATTTCCCTAACATCAACTGGGAATCAGGCAATCATTTGTCCTCAACAGAAAGTAGATTTATGGACATAATGATACATAATAATGTGGACCAACTTGTTAAAACCCTTACCAGGAGAAATAACATCTTAGATCATTTCTTAACAAACCTTTAGGAGAATATTAGCAAAGTTGAAATTCTTCATCGATTATGAAAAAGTGATCACAATATGGTACTAGTCGTAGTTAATATTGAACAATATACTACAACACATAGCTTTACAACAGTAAAAAAAATTTACACAGCAGATTACAAATCGATAAAAACATTATTGATGGATTGGGACTAGAAAAATGATTTAACCGATAAAAATCGAAATAATATCTGGCTTATATTTCATAGCAAGATACAATATTGTTTTAACCATTGGGTTCCATCCAGAAATAAATACAGTAACAATAAGAGAACTCCTCAATGGTGGAACAAAAGCATAAAGCACAACATGAACAGAAAACAAAAGCTATATAAAAATATAAAAAACATCCCACACCTATTAATTGGTCCAAATATAAAATATCAGTTAATAAAAATAAGAACCTAATTAGGAGAGCAAAGAAAAACTTTGAGGAAAAGATAACACTTTCAACAAAAGATAAAAAATGTTTATATAATTACATTGGGTCTATAAAAAAATCTAGTCCTACTATAGGTCCTCTAAATACATTGGCAGGATTTATTACTGATGAAAAAGAAATGGCCACAGAATTTAACAGACACTTCATTAGTACGTTGAGCCCCAAGGCTCAAATTCAAGCACCAAACATGGAGTTAAATAATACCATAATACCCCTTAGAGAAGAAGAGGTTATGGATGCCATAATGACACTAAAACCAAATGGATCTGCTGGTCCTGATGGAGTCCCCCCAGTTTTTATAAAGAATACTGCTTCTTATATATTGGGCCCTTTAACTTTCTTATTCACTGCCTCTCTTAGTATAGGGTCGACGCTACCAATATGGAGGCAAGCTACAGTGATTCCCTTACATAAAAAAGGTAGCAGAAATTCAGTACTAAATTATCGACCAATAAGTCTCACAGCCATTTTTTGCAAACTTATGGAGAGATTATTAAAAGACAGAATAATAGAACATCTTAAAAACATTGGTTATATAGATACAACTCAGCATGGGTTTGTCAAGGGCAGGTCATGCCAAACAAATCTTCTAAACTTTTTTGAGCCAGTAAGTAATGCCTTAGAAAAAGGCCTATCTGTTGATGTAATATTCTTAGACTTTTTGAAAGCCTTTGACTCAGTGTCTCATAAAATCCTCATTAGTTTATTAGAAATATATCCTCAAATCATAAGTTGGATTAAATCATGTCTCTCTGATCGCACACAATGAGTATCTCTAAAAGGCTATTTATCATCATGGGCTGTGTCACTAGTGGTGTCCTCCAGGGCTCCGTCTTGGGAACAGTTCTTTTCAATGCATTGATTACCACCATGCTCCTCTCGAACAATCACTGCTGGATGGCTAAATTCGCTGAAGACTGCAAACTGGAAAGCATTGTAACTAACTTAGATTCTGCACTTCAAATTCAAAATAATCTTACACATCTTGAGAACTGGTCAATTAAAAATGAATTACTATTTAATGTACACAAGTGCAAGGTGATGCATCTGGAAAAAAACAATCCATGTTACACTAACAAATTGAACAATACTAACTTACAAATTACTGAAAAAGAAAAAGACTTGGTGGTAACGTTTTCCAACTTTTCTTTTGATACACATACAGCTAACATTGCTAAAAAAGGTAATCAAATACTGGGATGTATTTTAAAATAAATATCAAAAGTAGGAATGAAAAAGTCATAGTCCCTCTTTTTTCAAGCCTTGACAGACCACTCTTGGAATACTGTTCAGTAGTATGTGCACCACAACTCATTACAGGCAATAAATTAATTGAAAATATTCAGCATAAAGCCACTAAAACAGTTAAAACTGTGCAGAATTTTGACTATGGCACCAGGCTGAACAAACTGGGTCTTTACTCAATGCAGTACAGAAGAATGAGGGGTGATTTGTGTATGGTATACAGAGCTATTAATGAAGAATCAATATTCAAAACTATTAGGTTGTTAAGTAATTCATCTAAAGCTAATATCAGATCAATACCAGATCACATGACAAAAAATTAATGGGAACTTTAAACAAAAGAAACAAAATAAATCATTGGTTCACACTAAGAGTAATGACGATGTGGAATAGTCTACCAAAAAGTATCATTGAGAGCAAAACAATTGACACTTTTCAAAAACAGTCTGGATACATATATGAATAATAAAAAATTCATTTTCCACCAATGAGAACTGGTGGCGAGCTTATAAAAGCCATAACTGCCTCCCTAGCTTATAGTTACATATGAACCTATGAATTTATGACACAGTATGTAAGCGTTCGGCATTGACAAACGCTTGTTTCTTATTGCCATGAATTTCATTTTTTTATACCCACTGTGCATGGGAAGGCACAACACTTTTATTTTAGTGACATTGTCTTTGCCTGATGTAATTTTGTATGTATTTTGATTGACCACTGGTCGTACCAGTAAAAGGGATTGTATCCCAGTGTGTTTACCCATGTACAAATAAAAATCAAATCAAATAACGTATCCAGCAAGTATTTGTTAAACACATCACAAACTACACTAATGGGGTGAACAGTTTGGTAGCTCAGCCCCTTGGTCGATGGTTCAGGTGTATACTGAGGCAGAATGTCACCAGTCCTGAGTGTTTTTATTATGGCCTCTGATTCTGTAGGCTTTGATAGTGCCTCAGTGGATCTTGACCACAAGTTCACTGTACTGCCAGTATTCAGCTTGTTTTTTCTGAAATGTGGCCTTCTCTGGTGTAGTAGATAATGTTGTGCTTTCTTATGCTGTGTCCCACATTCCTCTTGTCAATTGTGAATTGCAGCTTCTCCTCACAGTTAGCTTCTGATTAAAATGTTTCATATTGTACTACTGTTTCTCTGACCCATCCTCCATGCCCAAGCTCAATGGTGCACCAGAAACAAATGGGGCAATATGGGAAGCAAAATTCCCAGTGGCCATGTACCCAGAGGATAGTCTCCCATCTGCCTGGCATAGTTTGTCAAGAGTTACTGGTCTCCAGCCTGGAACCAGCCAGCAGTCCATATAACTTTTGTGTTTTGAGAATGAAGCAGAGGGCTACAGTTCAAAAGGAATGACCTTTGAGCTATGACCCTTCATTCTTAAAAGATGATGCATACAAAGCTCTCAAGTTGAATATTTATTTTATCCATCAATTATTAAAAAGCACATATCATATGCTGTTCGGGAAAAAAAAAACACAGCATGTTTAAACACAAATTGCTACTAATTGCTGTATGAGCTCAAAAAGTCAGACTAAAGTGCTGAGTTTGAAATACAATCTTAGCTGACAAACAAGTGAAAAAATGGCATGTAGCCTGCACTGATACCTGACCAGCCTGAAATGAACCAAACCCACCAAGAGTCCAACACCAGCGCCCCTACATAGTGAGGTGCCCTACTTCTTCATCAGGGGGCAGAGTCTGATGTTAGCCTGAGTTCTTCTGTTTAAAACGTATCCTCTAACTTGGAATAATTTGATTAATCAGTCCTCTGACTGATGTAAGCAAGACAAATTACTGCACTTCTGCACGTCCCCATTTGGGCTAATTTAGCCAGAGTTGCCAGTGTTAGGATTAGAAGGTTCCATATTTATAAATGATATCCATTACCTCTTGTTAAATTACACGGGTGTGCCATATTTACCCATACCAACATTAAACACTGAAATCAGATATCAGAGTGATTCAGGCGTGGCTTGGTTCCTTTTACAGTCTAAATTCTCAGAGACATACCTCTACATTCACATATAGAGAATAATGGATAGTCACCTATTAGTAGCATTCTTGTTAGTGCGTCGAGAGGTTACCATGGTAACCTATCAAACCTCGACAGCGAAACTCGAGAGGTTTGGTTGCCACTGGTAACCTCGAGAGGCATTAACACAGCTTGTTACTGTGAAGTAACTCCATTATTTTTTATACTGTATGATGCCTGCCACAAGCAGTTAAAGTCACAGAGACAACATCCAGTCACAGTTAAAAGTCCTACTGTTTTTTTTTTTCTCGCTCTCTGCAGCTTTCCTTCACTCTTCCTTTTCCTGTGGCTGCTTCCTGGATGTGTAACGTGCATGCGGTAGCACGTTTGATGTTGTTATGCTGTAGTAGCTAAGTAGCTAGTGAAACATAACAGTTACAATGACGGAACTACTACAGCATAACACTGTTTTGAAAGATCTAGTTTTTTTATCAGAAACAGTGTTCCATCATACACTATAAAGTCAGTTTTGGGATAAAATTCAAGTAGATATGATTTCAGTATTAACACCCCAATATTACAAATTCATTTAAACAGTATATGAACAGTTCTGCTGCTATAACATTTAACAAATGATGCTCCTATATGATGCTCCTATTTGCTGTGTACATGATAGCTACATAATCATCATCCTTACAATCTGAATGTAAATAATAGCTTAATTTGCTTGAAACCTTTGTACCGTGTTTGAATTTGGGTTGTTTTACTCTCCACATTCATTTGTAATACCTTTCATTGTAGTGTCCATTTCTCTTGTTTGTACTTCCATGACATGGAGCCTTTGCAAAGGAGTCTCTGACTCAAAGAGTTGTAATTCTGAGATCTCAATAAATAAATAACACCTTGCAATTCTTTAACACAGCATACAAAAGTTTCAGTTTTGAATGCAGGCTTCATTTGTTACATGCTGTTTTCATATCAGGATGAATTCTTCGTCTGTGACACAAGCACATTATAGATTGTGAAAGACAGAAAAATACAATATTATATACAGATCAGTCTCTATATTTTAGACGTACTTCAGACCCATTTTTTATATAATACTGAAATTCATGAACATTTCAATTCATTGGCTTCCTTGTGTGCTATATTTCTGGTTATCCTGCTTGAACTAATAACAGAGTCTAAGCATATTATAAAATTAGTTCCTGACTGGAAGTATATTATTCAAATCCAATTATTGTTTACCAAAGGCACATATAAACAATGCCAGGACAGGGGGACAGACAGCAAAGGACTGAGGGATTGGATTGGGGGGGCTAAGGAAAAAAAGGGAACAAGGTTAAAAGGTAATAGAATGACCAGGGATGTATTGACAGGGATTCTTATGATATTATAATATATTCAAAATACCTTAGATATAATATCCACATTTCACTCCTAACACTGCACATGTACAACATACCATTAAAAATGGACTCAAATCTAATATCCACATTTGACTGTGAAAAGGCAGAGATACTAAACAAATATTTTTGCTCAGTATTTACAAAGGAAGAGGGGGAGGTACCTAAAACAAACAGTAGAAACACTCTGGATACAGAAGTTGATACCAGCCCATTTACAGAAGAAAGGGTTCTGAAAGAGCTCTTAAAACTGAAGGTGGACAAAGCAATGGGGCCTGATGGGATTCATCCCAGAATTCTAAAAGAACTAAGGGAGACTAGTGACACCACTGACTACCCTCTTTAACAAATCATGGGAGGATGGGGTGGTACCTGAAGACTGGAGGAGAGCAGATGTGATTCCCCTTCACAAAAGTGGGAGCAAGGCAGAAGCAGAAACTACAGACCTGTTAGTTTAACCTCAGTGGTAGGGAAAATGATGGAATCACTTCTGAAGGAAAGAATTGTTGAGTATCTAGGGCCAGAGGGCACAGGACCCAAGGCAGCATGGATTCACAGCGGAAGGTCATGCCAGACAAATCTGATAGATTTCTTTCACTGGGTGACCAAAGTAGTTGATCCGGAGGGGCTGTGGACATGGCCTACCTAGACTTTAGCAAGGCATTTGACACAGTCCCACAAAAGATTAATATACAAGTTAGCCAGCCTGGGAGTGGGTCCCAAGATGACAGCCTGGGTAAAGAATTGGCTGGAGAATAGGACTCAGAGAGTAATAGTAAATGAAGTCCACTCTGAAAAAGGGGGTTAGTAGTGGGGTACACGAGAGGTTCAGTATTAGGACGGTCCTCTTTAATGTCTTTATAGCGACATTGCAGAGGGACTGGAAGGAAAAGTATGTCTCTTTGCATATGACACAAAGATCTGCAACAGAGTTGATGCACAAGGTGGGGTGGAAAGGATGAGAAGGACTTGGCAAGGTTAGAGGAATGGTCAAATGTATGGCAGCTTAGATTCAGTGCTAAGAAGTGCAAGGTAATGCACCTGGGAAACAAAAACCCAGGGGAAGAGTACACAATGGGGGGTGAGATACTAACAACAACAAAAATGGAAAGGGACCTGGGGGTAGTCATATCAGATGACCTAAAGGTGGGCAAGCAATGTGAGATGGCAGCAAGGAGGGCTGGGGAATACTGGGATGCATAGGAGAGGCATCACCAGTAGAAAACAAGTTATTATCCCTCTGTACAGACAGCTGGTGAGACCCACATCTGGAGTACTGCGTGCAGTTCTGGAACCCAATTTCCCATAAGGCATAGACAGGATGGAAGCTGTCCAGAGGAGGGCAACTAAAATGGTGCAGGGTCTGCACGGAAGACATATGAAGAGAGACTTAAGGAGCTTAATATGTATAGCCTCGAGGAAAGGAGGGAGGGGGACATGATAGAAACTTTCAAGTACCTCAAGGGAATCAACAAAGTCCAAGAGGGTAGCATCTTTCAAAAAAGAGGTGTGCAAGAACAAGGGCACAATTTGAAGATAGAAGGGGAGGCTCAGAGGTAATTTAAAGAGTATTTTTCGGAGAGGTTGTGGATGTATGGAACAGCCTTCCAGAGGAGGTTGTGGAGTCAAAAACAGTGGTGGAATTCAAGCATGCATGGGACAGTCATAAGGCAATTCTAGGGGGTGGGGGTAGGAAGAAGTAGGCTGCTGGTTAACTAGGATCTGCAACTTATCCATCAGGTAGGAAAATGGGCAGACTGCGTGGGCCAAGCGGTCCTTATCTGCCGTCAAATTCTATGTTTCTATGTTTCTATGTTTCTATCTCATTTAGCCCATTTGGTACCAAAGTTTTCAAGTGAAACATAGAAACAGAGAAAATGATGGCAGATAAGGACCGCTAAGCCCATCTAGTCTGCTCGTTTTCCCTGCCTACTGTAAAAGCCGCAGACCCTACTTGATCTCCGGCTTTACCTCCTCATTCCTACTGCTAGGGTTTCCCCTGTGCCTGTCCCATGCATGCTTGAATCCCCCACTGTGTTTGCCCCCAACACCACTGCTGGCAATCTGTTTCATGCATCCACCCCCTTTCTGTGAAGAAATACTTCCTCACGTTACCCCTTAGTCTACCCCCTTCCAACCTCATGTCATGACCCCTCGTTCCTGAACATCTCCTTTTCTGAAAGATGCTACCCTTCAGTACCCTATTTAAGCCTTTTAGATATTTGTAGGTTGTTATCAAATCTCCCCTGTTTCTTCTCCAGGATATACATATTGAGGTATCCCAGTCTCTCCTCATATGACTTTTGGTGCAGGCCCTGCACCAACTTTGTTGCCCTTCTTTGAACTTCCTCCACCCTGTCTACATCCTTATGGAGATGCAGCCTCCAGAACTGGACACTGTATTCCAAATGAGGCCTCACTAATGATCTGTAGGAGATCCACCATGACTTTGTCTGCAGTAGTCATGGTAGTTGTGCTCCTCCTCTTTCTCTTTTTTCCACATAGGTGTTTCTCTCCTGAACATGGCAGAGTATGCTCCCTTTAGCTGTCTCCACCACACAATCCACTGTCCACCATCTCCCCGGCTTACCTATCAGCAAGATACCCCCATGGATCTTCCCCCATGGTGGGGTCAGGAGGGGGAAGGCCATCCTTCCCTTGAAGTACAATCCAGTAAGTGCTGCAAGTGCTGGTGATGTGGAGGATGGAGGAGTGGTGGGTGTGTATTATATGACTCTGCCGTGCTGCCCTTTTTCCTCCTATTTTCTCCCTGGCCCCAAGGGCCTGGCAATGGAGGGGTGCATACATGTGTAGGAATGCATGTGCTCCTGGCCCACTTCCCCTTCCACCCTCTATGACATTGTGTCAGCCTCTGACCATCTGTGCTCTGACACCCAGTCTCCACTAATTGTCAGCCAAGACGGCGATGACTCTGTGGAACCACCTGGGAGAGGACAGCTCACTTGTGACTTGCTCAGTTCTGCTCCTGCATGCCCCACCACCCAGTGCCTTGCAACCCAGGCTCGATTGAACCAGGGTTGCAGTGTAGCAAGAGATAAGACACTGTAGTGGCACCTCAGCCCTCAGCATCACCGGGCTGCCTCTTCCTCCTCTTTCTCCACAAATTATTAGCAAAGGAGGCAGTGTAGTGCAGATGTTTAGGGCTCTGAGCTGCAAACCTGGAAACCAGGGTTTGAATCCCACAGCCCCTACTTGCATACTGTGTGACTCTGAGCAAGTCAATTAACTTTCTTGTGCTCCCAGGTCACATCTGGAAACAAGCTTCAGCTTAGTGTGCCTTTCCTGTTTAAACAATTTCCCCTTTCCCTATAAATTATAATTTCTAACCCAGTGAAATGCAGATCACTGGTATTACAGTCATGGGTGTCATTAAAATGGGGTTCCAGGACATTCAATACTTGTTCCACTTCTAATTACCCTGATATGTTCTCAGATTGTAACTTGACTCTGCCTGGTTTGTCCTGCCCATATACTGTACTCTTTTGGGTAAGACCACCAGGCAGCATATATAACATACTCAGTCTAACTGGTAATAAACTGATGTAATTCCACCCTCCTGTGTGCAGCATGTAAGCATTAATCACCTCGACAGGAGGGCATTTCCCAGGAATGAATGCATTGTTGGGGTGGGATGAACGAAGCCACAGGCCAATTGCATCCCTTCATCCAACCATGCATTAATTCCTGGGAAATGCCCTCCTGTTGAGGTGATTAATGCACTTGTAATATGGAAGTGCTACAGAAATTGATTGCCAATATTATTATTTTAAATCGAAACAGAGACATGCATTTTTGTTTGAGTTACTGTATGCTACTTAGTGCCATATGTTTCTGAACGTCTAAGATCAGATCATACTGTGTCTGCAGCCTGCTACAAGTTCAGCATTTAGATTGTTGATCTGCACTGTCATTCAGCCCATGTGTCACTGTCAGGTAAGACGCTGTTTGTGCTGCTACTCGAAACCATCTAACTATCATCATGGCTCAGTGAGTGACTGGAAACTTTCTCTACGTGCGCTCAGGTAGCGCTTTTCGTGTGGACAGTGTTTGTACTACAAAATGAAGCGGTAATTTCTAGGGAATTAATGACCACTTCATTTTGTACTACTGGGTGTGTTTCCACCTATTGTTATGCCAGATTCACTGCACACATTATTTGCCATGTTAAAATAGGTATTAAGGTATTTTTCCTATTACAGCATATTGACAAATGTTGCAATTAAAGCATTTATAAAATCCCTGAGTTTTTTTCAGCAGCCGCATTCTACAATCATCTTTTTGACAGTGATAATGTACCACAAAATCTGCTGTATTATGCCCCCCGCGGAAGGTTACTCTAGGCGGTTGTGCCTAGAGTAGTTTCCGTATTGTTGCATTCCCCTGTACTATGAGTCAGTTCATTTTGAATATTTCCTAATTTGAATTGCTCTTTAATTGAACTCTTTTATCGTGGATAAAGGTTGATTTCTGCCTTCTTGCTCTCTTTCGTTTTTGTGTTTCAACAATTCTTCTATTTTCATTTTAGATACTTGAGCAATAGCTTGTGTAGCCACCTGCTTTGAGTAACCTCTAACATGACATTTTTGTGCCATTTGAGTGACCTGTTTATTATAGCGTTCTTCTATTGAACAATGCCTTTCCTGGTTAAACAATGTCCCCTTTCCCTTTCCTGTCCCTATCAATTATAATTCCAGGAACAGTGAAATGCAGATCACTGGGATTACAGTCATGGCTGTCCTTAAAATGGGGTCCTAGGGCATTCAATATTTGTTCCAAACTAAGCAGTGTCAGTGGCTCAGCAGGTAGCACACTCACCTCTGAGGCTGGGAGATCAGAAGGCTGTTGGTTCTATCCCCACAAAAGGCATTTGGGTTAATATCCCAATACTGACACTGTAGTGCAGAATGAGGGGGGTGCTGCACTCCTGAGGTGCCATCTTTTGGATGAGACTTTAAACTGAGGTCCCATCTGCCTGTTCTGGTGGTAGTTCATATGGATGTTAAAGATCTCATGGCACTTCTTGAAAAGAGTAAGGGAAAATTTATTGAAAACAAAGAAAATCAGTATACATCTCTATACAGTGATCGTATGTTTAGGTAGTTTATACAGACAACAAAAAAAGGGGGAAAATACAACAGGTCCTATTATTGCAACCTAAACAAAGAGGGAAGAAGAAAAAAAACAAAACGTGCAAAGCAATTCCAAAAAATATTTCATCTATCTCATGTAATTGCAGAATCAGAATCAACAATCCATGGTAACCCTTTCCATAGTTCAAAAATGTCATGTCTTGGTTCTTGTGTGCATTCTAGTATATATATATATATTGTACATCCTTTACAATTTTGTTTATCAGTTCAAGGTAATTACTTTCTTTCTGTTGGAGGGTAAATAAGCATCTGGCCATCCAGATGTTCCATTTAATTACTGTAAAGATAAGGCACAGAGTATTTAAGTTCCATTTGTTCCATTGTTTTGAGAAATGTCCATGCATAATGTTTTGATAAGTGGTTGACTGGAATAGGGGTTCTTTCCATATGTGTGATAAATGAGTCTAGAAAGTTTTAATAAAAGAGCAATCAAAGAATAGGTGAGTGATAGTTTCAACAGTATTAATGCATTGTGGATGGCTGCATATTCTTTCTTCCAGCTGTTTGTGTTCATGGTTAGATTTTACGTTTAGTCTTTCGTGACAAGATAACCAATGTATATCCCACATATGTGGAGGTATTCTAGTATTTCGTAGTAAATTTCTTAATGATTGTAAGTAAGGGTTTGGACATTTCTCAAAAGGTTCAGGTACTGTACATAGGGCAGTGAGTAGGTTTTGATATAACGCTTTACATGTTGTATAGAAACATAGAAGTTGACGGCAGATAAGGACCTCAAGGCCCATCCAGTCTGCCCATTTTTTCTACCTTATGAATTTGCCATAGGCCTTTACTCTTAAGGTTATTACCTTTACTGTTAAGGTTATTACCATCTGTGTGGTGACTTTGCACTGCTTTAATCTAATGAATGTGTCTTTTATATACACTGGTATTGTTACAGTGTTCCTTACTGTTTTTAAAGTTTGTGTTTCCCATTGGTGGAACCAGGTTTTACAGGTATTATACAGCCATGGTTCCCACCCTATTTGTTTATTCACCAGTAGGGGCTTCAGGTTTGCCATGAAGAAAATGCTGTTAAAAAGGAGAACCAGATTAACCATGTGTAGGCCTCCATCTTTTATTGGGAAATAAGTGATGTTTCTCTTTAATGGATTCAGCTGTCTCCCTCATAGGGCCTGAAAAAAGATTCTGAATATAGATGTTTCTAATTTTTTCGGTATTGGAAAAACATATAAGAAGACAGGGATCAAAAATGTTTTAGCAAAAAGATCCTTTGTTTCTTTCCCAATTTCCACCTATTCTATAATGCTATTTTTTGGTGTCCAGTTGCTATTTTGTCCTCCCAGTTCATAGTATCCATCTCTGGGGAGCCACATTTAATCTCTAGTATAGTTATGGAGTCACGCTGAATTTTAATTGGTCCTATTCTATTTATGCTCAGTTGGGAATGTCCCAGCTGGTATCCTGTACATTTTTTGTAGTTAAGGGCTGCTCCAGAAAGAATTCCAAAGTCTGAGCATAAGCTTAATGAGTGTCTCACAGATGTTTCGTCTGCTAGAAGAAGGCACACGTCATCAGCATATGCAATTACTTTGTGGGGTACTTTATTCTCCCTTGTTGCTACTGAATTTATGGATTGTAATCCATTTATTTTGCTTAGTAAAGGGTCGATAAAAAACACATATAGGAGGGGGCTGAGGGGACAGCCCTGTCTGACACCTCTTTTAATGGGTATCATAGGGCCCCTCCATCCATTGGTAATGCAAATCACTGTGGCTGTCTTATAAAGAGATTTTATCCATGCTATCAATGGACGTGGAACTTTGTAATGCTTGTATACAGCCCAGAGGAAGTCATGATTGATAGAATCAAAGGCCTTCCTCTGGTCTAAGGAAATTACATAGCCTGATGAGAAATTGGTGCTTCCCTGCTCCATTGTTTCTTGTAATAGAATTAAGTGGTCTGAAATCTTTCTGTTTGGAATACAGCATGATTGTGCTCCAGATATTACTATTTCTACCGCTAGTATTAACCTTTTAGTAGTTAGAATCTTAGTAAGTATTTGAAGTCTGTATTTAACATACAGATGGGCCTCCCGTTTTGTAGGTTTATGTTGTCCCCTTTTTTTGTATAAATATACAAGGGTCCCCATATTAAACTCTAGGGTTACCTTTCCTGATTGTAGGAGAGAGTTAAAAACAGTTACCAATTCTGTAAGTAGCCGATTTCCCAAAATGTTATACAGTTTGCTTGGGAGGCAATCTGGTCCTGGTGTGGTATTGAATTTTAGTGATTGAATAGCCTCAAGTATTTCTTTTGGGGATACTGGTTTGCATATCTTAGTAGATACTTCTGGGGGGATTTCGGGAAGAGAGGTAGCTGAAAGATATTCTTCAAATTTTGCACGGTCCATTTGTATGAGGGAAAACAAGTTTATGGAGTGATTTGCAACTGCCTGAGAGATTTCTTCCTTAGCTACATATTTATCTCCTGTAGGTCCTGTTAAACAAGTCATTTCTTTTTTCCTACTCTATGGTAATTTTGTTCAAAGGGACAGACTGAGTCTGTCATGCCTTGTTTCCCAAATTTATATTGGTGGTATAATTGCCTTGACTTTTGCCCATGAAAATACAGCTCGTCTTTCTGAATTAATTTAATTTGTAGTGTAAAATCTTGTTTTGTAGTGCATGCTAGTGTCATTAAATTTTGGAGGTAGTGTCTTTGTTGTAAATATGTTAAATATGTACTACAACTTTTTTGCTTACTGTACTGTTTCAACAGGTGCTGAATATCCTTTTTTATGTCTTCCCATCATAATAGTGGGTCTGAGTAGCAGATAAGAACAGACTTTCTGGCTAGGAGAAATTGGCTTACAGTGGCCAGAAAGTGGTGATCACTAAGTAAGTCTGTCTTGGACTTCCATAGTCATGGCCCATTAAAAAGGGGGAGGGGCTGTACCTAACGTGATTGAGACCATCTTATGGTCAGAGAAGTCTAAAGGGCATACTCCAGCTTCTTTAACAGGGAGGTTTTGAGAAATGAAAATGAAATCGACTCTAGTTGTTAACATTCCTTTTTGAAACTTAGGAGAGTGCTGCTGAGTTTTCTCCATATAGGTATCTTTCATAGAAACATAGAAACATAGAAGTTGATGGCAGATAAGGACCACAAGGCCCATCCAGTCTGCACATTTCTTTTTCTACCTTATGAATGTGCATTCGACATTTGCTCTGTCAATGGCCTATCTATTCATACTTATCTGTATTGCTCCCTTATGCCTATCCCATGCCTGTTTGAAGCCCTGTACTGTATTCCTAGCCACCACTTCCTGAGGTAGGCCATTCCATGCATCCACCACCCTTTCTATGAAAAATAACTTCCTCACATTACCCCTTAGTTGGCCTCCCTCCAATCTCATGCTGTGTCCTCTTGTTCTGCTGTTTTTCTTATATTGAAACATGTGGGCTGGCAGTATAGCCTAGAGGGTAGAGGAACAAGGTGTGAATGAGCTTGGTACATCTAGCAGACCAGACCTGAGTTTGATTCTCACAACCTCCACTTACATACTGTGTGACTCTGAGCAAGTCACTTAAATGCCCAGTGCTCCTAGGTCACTCCCAAAAACAAGCACTTGTGCTTAGTGGGCCTTACCCGGTTACCAAAGACTAAAATAAAAAAGTAAACAAATTTAAAATGTTAGACTCTTTCACCCTGTTAATACCGTTAAGGTGTTTGAATGTTTCAATCATATCACCTCTCTCCCTCCCTCCTTTGCTCCAGGGTATACATATTGAGTTCCGTTAATCAGTCCTCATATGTTTTCTGATGCAGTCCTTGCACCATTTAAGTTGCCCTTCTCTGGATTGCCTCAGTTTGGTTAATATCCTTGTGAAGGTGTGGCCTTCAGTACTGCATGCAGTACTCCAGATGGGGACTAACCAGTGACTTGTAAAGAGGGATTATTACCTCCTTCTTACGACTTGTGATGCCCCTACTAATGCACCCCAACATCCCCCTAGCCTTACCTACTGCTTTAGTGGTCTGCTTGGATGATTTCAGGTCACCTGTGATGATGATGCCCAAGTCTCTTTCTTCCCTTGTGACTACCAGCAACTCCCCTCCCAACCTATAGGTGGCTTCAGGGTTTCTGTTCCCTATGTGCATGATCTTGTACTTCTTTGCGTTAAACCCCAGTTGCCTCTCTTCTGACCATTTTGCCAGTTCATCCAGATCTCTTCTCATTCTGCCTACCCCATCTGGATCATCTACTCTGTTGCAGATCTTGGTGTTATCTGCAAACAGACAAACCTTACCCTCAAGTCCATCTGTAATGTCACTGATGAAGATATTGAAGAGGACTGGCCCCAGGACTGATCCCTGAGGTACCCCACTGGTGACTTGCATCTCTTCTGACTATATACCGTTTACCACCACTCTCTGTTTTCTGCCTGTCAACCAGTTTGCCACCCAGTTGACCAACTTCTGACCCATCCCAAGCCTCCCAGCTTATTAATCAATCTTCTATGTGGAACAGTATTGAAAGCTTTGCTGAAGTCAAGGTAGGCAACATCAACTGCTTCCCCCTTGGTCCACCACTCTGGTTACCCAGTCAAAGAAATCTATGAGATTAGTTTGACATGACCTTCCTTTTTTAAACCCATGCTGTCTTGGATCCTGTGCTCCTATGGATTCCAGGTGTTGCACTATCCTTTTCTTAAGGAGTGCCTCCATAATCTTGCCCACTACTGAGGTAAGACTGACTGGTCTGTAGTTCCCTGCCTCCTCCCTGTTACCACTCTTGTTGAGCGGGATCACATGAGCCCTTCTCCAGTCTTCTGAGATCTCTCCTATGCTCAGAGACTCACTAAACAGTTCTGATAATGACCCTGCTAGTTCCACCCTTAGCTCCTTTAGTACCCTGGGATGTATGCCATCAGGTCCCATTATCTTGTCCACCCTGAGCTTATCGAGCTCTTGTAGGACCCTTTCTTTTGTGAAGGGATTAGTGCACACCTCCCTCCCCCCCTGTGTCCATGGTGCTGAGCTGTGGGCCCTGTCCTATATTGAGTCACAATATAATTTCTGTGTTCTGGAGTGTGCACTCTTGTCTTGTAAACTAAGGCCACAGTTAAAGTCCCCTGCAAAAATCACCTGCCTTAATGAGTGCAGGTAGGGCTGCATGAGCTTAAGAAGCTCAATTTGGCCTGTTTTGGATTGAGGGGCATATTGATTTATTAATCTATATGGTTTATTTTGGATTAGGGAATCAAGGATAATGGCTCTGCCAGGTGCCATATCGTATAGTTTAGTTAACCTAAATTCTGGCATTCTGACTACCACCCCAACCCAGAACAGGCCTCCTGTCCAATAGACCAGAATGAGGGGGCCTTGGATCCAGTGTCTTTGTGCCTGTTGAATTTCATGAGTTGTATGAAAGGCCTCAGTGGAGAAAAAAATGAAGATCACAGAGGTTAATGACTGGCTTAGGAAGTGAGGTGAAGAGAGTGGGTTGGGGATGTTAGGGAACTGTTCAAGTTCAAGTTCAAGTTCAAGTTTATTTCAGGAAAACTCCATTGAGCAAGCTCATTCACAAGGAGGTCCTGTGACATGTAGACTTACACAACATACATACATAAATAGTTAATAGACAATATATACATAAATACAAGCGTCACATAATTCAGACATGATATACATACATGGTTGTCACATAGGATGACCGCAGGTGGTAATCAGCTAATAAAGCACAGTAAAGCAACTTGTAGATAGCATACTGATAATTTAAACATGGCAACTGGTGTTTGCAATATATACACTTTGGCAGATGGGACAGACAACTGAATAAGACAGATAAAGAAGGTAGGAATGGTTTGATAGTGCGATCAGTGAAGTGTATACATAGACAAGGCAAGGAGTAGGAGGGAAAGGGGTAGCAGTAATTAGGTTGCTACAGCAAGGTAGCAGATGTAAGTCAGGTGCCAGAACGTGGAATAGTATCTTGTTATAAATGAAAGTGCAGGCAATAAGTAGTTAATATGAACAAGCAATTATGTTCTTACCAATGGATGCACATGGCACACATAGGGAAAGAAGAGGCTTAATGACAGTTACAGGTATCTTTTATTTTAGCTGAGCTTAGCAATTTGTAGGAGTTAATTGAAACTATGCTAGATAGTTTCAGTACGGTTTGTAATTGGTTCCAGATAGAGGGAAGGGCATGTGCAATAGCACGTTTACCAAAGGAGGTCTGCGTCCTCGGTATATTGAGCATAATAAAGTCAGATTTTCTTAGTGAGTATACACTATGTGAAATACTAATGAGAGATGACAGATAGCTCAGAAATTTCTGCAGGAGCAGTTTGAGAGTCCATAACCCAGCATGGAGCAGGCGTCTAGTAGTGAGGGATGTCCAACCAACAGCTGCATATAAGTCACAATGATATGAACGGTAAGGGGAGTTGGTAATGAACCGTAACACATGGTGATAAAGGATGTCCAGTTTACTTAGATTTGCAAGAGTGGTAGAGGAGTAGATTACATTGCCATAGTCTAGAAGAGGGGAGAAAAGTGGCCTGGATAAGCTTATTTCGAGTTTCAAGAGGGGAAGAGGGGCCTACTTCTAAAGAAGAAACCTAGCCTGGCTTTTAGCCTTCTAGAGAGGTCATCGACATGGACATTGAAAGAGAGTTTGTTGTCAATCCAGATACCCAGGTATTTAAATTTGGAGACAACTTCCAGAGGCTCATTTAGTGTGGTAACAATAAAATCTTGGGGCAGGGTATTGGGGGTACATGTGGCAGCACTATGGGAGAATATCTTCGCTTTGGTCTTCTTGGCATTTAGCAGGAGCTTTGCCTTTATTAAATTAGGCTCTAGTTGTGCAAAGTCCACTTGAAGCACACCCTTAACTTCAGATAGTGATGAGCCAGAAGTATACAGCACAGTGTCATCTGCAAAAAAGTGCAGATTGGACGTAGATATGTTGGAATCAAGATCATTAATGTATAATGAAGACAAGATAGGGCCTAAGATGGATCATTGGGGGATGCTCTAACAACTGGCACGGCAGCAGTGAAACAGCCTTCTGCTTTTACTTTTTGGAATCTCCCAGTTAAGTAACTCGTGAACCACTGGGTAGTATGATGTGAGGCACCCAGCTTTGCAAGGCAATTGACTAATAGTTTGTGGTCAACAGTATCAAAAGCTTTGCTTAGATCCAAAAAGACTGCTTCAGTTACCTTCTTTGCATCTATAGCAGAGATCCAGTCATTGGTTACTTTTGCTAGCGCAGAGATTGTGCTATGATTTGCCCGGAAGCCAGATTGGGCTGGATTGATGAGAGAGAAGGTTTCCCAAGTAAGATTTTAACTGAATGTGGATCAGTTTTTCGAGAACTTTAGAAAGAATAGGCAATATGGAGATAGGCCTATAATTATTTACATCCCATGGGTCGCCAGATTTAAACAGAGGGAGGATATGTGCTGATTTCCAGCAAGAGGGCACAGTAGCAGATGTAATGGAAAGATTGAAGATATGGAGAATAGGGGCCGCAAGATGGGCATATCCTAACCTTAGGAAAAAGGGTTCCAAGCCATCGTCCCCTGCCCTTTTTTTGGTGTCTAAATTAAGGAGAGAATCTTCTACTTCTTTATAAGTTAACTTGCGCAGTTGAAAAGGGCTAGGTGCAGGGCTAGATATAGGGGGAGGGGTATGCTGGCTAACCACAGAACCTGCATAGGGTGATGAGTCAAAAAGCTAGTCCAGCTGTGGCAAAGTGGAAGTTAAGTTCCTTAAGGATTAGGGACTTGTTTTCCACAATCTTGCCACTTGCTGCTATCTTTGATGGGATGGAAGGGACTGTGGGCCGCCCTTCTATAGATTTGATTGTCTTCCATATCTTATGAGGGTTACCTTTAGCTTGTTCTAGGGTAGAGATGTAATAGTTAGCTTTAGCAGAGCGTATACTTTTCACACAAGTATTCCTGGCTGTTCTAAAAGCCTGCCAATCCGAAGGCTCTTTGGATTGTCGAGCTTTTGCCCAGAGCTTATCTCGGACTATGAGGGTGCCTTAAGATCCGAGGTGAACCAAGGGTTAGAGTTGTTCCGTACCCTTACTTTGATGAATGGGGCATGCTTATTTATTATTTTAGTAAGATTGTCATTAAGGGTGTAAGCTGCCTCATTGACATCTTTGGCTAGGTAGAGGTCTTGCCAACAGATCATACCCAGGTCAGAAAGGAAGTTTACTGCACTGAACTTGCGAAAGGACCGTTTTGTTATAAAGTTGGGCTGTGGTCGGGCCTTAATTTGAGATCTTATACAAGCAACAATCCCATGATTACTCATATCATTGTGAAACACTGCTGTATGAGATATTTTATGTGGGTGGGTGGTTAGTACCACATCTAGGATGGAGTTGTTGGCAGTATTTAGAGCGTTATTCCTAGTAGGCTCATTGACTAATTGCCCAAGACCTAGCTCGTCGCAAAGGGATTTGAGGCAGTGTGATTTAGGTGTTAGCCAATCCATATTTAGATCTCCTATAAATATTGTTTCAGCCTTTGCATCTGCGAACATGGTTTTCAGAAGATTAAGAACTTCGTCACCACCAGATGGAGGTCTATAGCCACCTATAATAGTGATACATTCCGAGGAGGGGAGATGAAGGTTCAGAGAGACAATCTCAAATTCCATGGATAAAGATTTGCAATTAATATTGGTGACTGAGTACTTAGATTTGGTGTAAATGACCACACCCCCGCCTCTAGAATCTCTATCCGCTCTAAATAGTTTGTAGTCCAGTAGTGAGATTTGTTGGTCAGTATTTGTCTTTTTTAACCATGACTCAGTAATTATGATGATGTCAGGGTTGATATGTGTGGCCCAGGCTTGCAGTTGTACGAGTTTTTTAGGCAGGCTTAGAATATTGACCATCATCATTTTGAGACCTGTGGCCTCAGCAAAATCAATAGGCGAGGTAAGTAGTAGGGGGGGCCAGGGTTTAGCTCCACATTTCCTGAGCAGAGATAAAGCAGTAGTATAATTTTCTTTAAGGAGCTTATAAGGATGGAGACTGCTTTTTTATTTCTGCTAGGTTGCCCATAACATACTGCATAGGAGGTAGCACCACTGTAATGACAGTTTATTGTGATCAATGTGAGTGCCCGAATAGACATAGGTGAGGGCAGCAGTAATGGGGAGGTGGTAAGCCAGAGAGAATAGATTAAAAGGAGGGAAGAGGATGAAGTAGTGGCTGCACAGCAGCCCATGATAGCATAATGTATTGATAAAGTGTGTTGGAGAACTGGTTTGCATTGAGTTACTTCAGGTTGTACTGTAGCGTTGGGTACTCTGTACAATAGGAATAATAACAGCACAGTAAAGAAAGCCATAGTACCAGGGTGGGTAGTCATACAATTGGTATTAGTGCAGTGATTTTTCCAGGTGAGTAGTTGACCCACCTAGGTACTCACTTAAGACCTAAGTGAGATATACAGCAGAAAGGGGAACAAGGAGAACAGGAGCAGATCAGTTAGTGGCTAGGGCTCAGAAGATATTCGCACAGGGCAGGCTTATTGGCCACGCTCAGCTACAAATCATAGGTTGGCAGCATACAATACTGGGCCAATGAAACAGTAATGAGATCGGGAAGGCGGAGCATAAATGTATTTGAAGGAGGCCTGGGAGGGAGAAAATTTCAAGTCAGAACAAGAGCTCAGAAGTCCAGATTAAGCAGGGAACACTGTAAAAGTCTATAGAAAAGGTGCTCCAATCAGAGCAAAGCAGGCAAGCGGGTGGACCAGTCACGATCCCCCAAGGGCAGCGCCGCACCAATCAAGGGCGCCTGGCGCATGGCTCTCTCATGAGGGATTTCAGCAGTTAGTACCTGATCTAAGAAGCCGCATCCCGATGCCCTTGGCCAGTAAAGGACTGCTGCAGGGGTCGCTGAGCGAAGTGAACTGGAAAGGAGTTTGGGAGGATATGGACTGTATGCCAAGGGCAGGCTTCATCTTGCCCCATTAGGGAAGGAAGTCTTTAAACAGGGATGGCTGACTACATTCAAGAAAGGTGGGGTTTAAACTTGTGAGGGGGAGGAAGGACAAGGGGGGGGCTGACCAGAAGCCTTCTCCTCTAGATGAGGGAGTAGCCTTCAAACCCAAGGGGAGGGGAACAGACTGGGGGTGAGGTTTCAGGAGGAGCAGAGAGAGGATAGACGTATAAGGAACCTGGGTGGGGTTCGACAAAGGGGATCAGGGATAAGGGGTGGAGGTGGTGTTAGTAAATGCCAGGAGCTTGAGAAACAAGTTGTCAGAGTTCCAAGCCATGCTGTTCGGGGATGTGGTGGTGGTCACGGAAACGTGGGCCAACAAAAACCATGACAGGGACCTAAACATGCGGGGGTACACTATGCTTAGGAAGGATAGAAAGGAGGGCAGAGGGGGTGGAGTGGCTATGTTCATTAGAGATGACAGAAATTGCTAGGGTAGAAGAAGCAGAGGGAAACGTGGATGACTTATGGGTCACCTTACGAACCCCAGCAGGAGGTAAGGTCAAGCTAGGTGTAGTATATAGACCCCCCGGGATGGGTGATGTTCTGGAGGATGGTTTGCTGGACAACATCATTGCTCAGTGTGGACCAAAAGAGGAAGGAGTGGTGTTGATGGGGGACCTTAATATGCCAGGTACAAACTGGGGAACCATGTCCTCTAAGGTGGCCAAGGAGCACAGGCTGCTGGACGGCTTCCAGGATGTGTTCTTAACACAGCATGTGATGGAGCCCACAAGGGAGGGGCATGTTCTGGATGTGGTTCTGGCAGATGGGGATCTGGTAAGGGACCTGGTTGTAGAGGATCCCCTACCTGGGAGTGACCACAATACTGTCTGGTTTCAAATAAGCATGGGGGGAGGTGGGGGAGAACTAGGACACTGGCAGTGGACTTCGGGGAGCAGACTTTGTGGGCATGGGAAATATTCTCCAGGATCACTTGAAGGGGTTACATCAATGACAAATGTGGAAAAGAGATGGGAGGTCATAAAACGGGGACTTCATGAGGCAGTCAGAACCTGCGCTAAGGTGAAACGTAAGGGAGCAAGGTCACATAAACCATGCTGGTGGCACAGTGAGGTTCAGGTAGCGGGCAGAGAAAAGAAGGCAGCCTACAAAAAATATAAAACAACAAAAGGGGAAGGGATAAGGAAATGTACCATCATGCATCTAGAAAAGTCACCAGGATGGTGAGGGGGGCAAAGTCCAGTAAAGAGCAGCAGCTGGCACAGGGGATATATGGAGAGGAAAAGGGGTTCTTCCAGGACATTGGGGAGTGGAGAAAAACTAAGGGCCATCTCAGCAGATTGAGATCAGAAGGAGGGTGGGTGGAAGAGGCGAGGGACCAGGCAGATTTATTAAAAGAGTTACTTCGCCTCTGTGTTCACTAGGGAGGGTGATGGGATATCTACAAAGCAAGACACGATGGGGATAGAAGCGGCTGAGTGGGATCAGGGAGCAACAGAAATGGAGCAAGAGGGAGGGAGAGGTACCCCAGGGGTGTCACATCAGGATAAGGATAAAAAGGCCAGTAAGGTGGAGGGGACGGATGATGCTATCTCCACCGAAAGGGTGTGGATAGCCCTCAAGGCTCTAAAGAAAGACAAATCTCCTGGGCCGGATGGCATTCATCTGAGAGAACTATGGGAATTGGTGGACATACTGGCTGCACCCTGGTGGAGCTCTTCAACAGGTCGCTTGAGACAGGGAGGATACCTAGGGATTGGCGAGAGGCACATGTGGTGCCAGTCCATAAAGTGGGGTTGAGGAAAGTACTAGGTAACTATAGACCCATCAGTTTGACCTCGGTGGAGGGAAAATTAATGGAGAGTATACTTAAGGAATGATTGGGGTTGTACTTAGAGGAGGTGGGAGGTCTGGATATTTGGCAACATGGGTTTGTGCCAGGTAGACCATGTCAAACCAATCTTCTGGAGTTCTACAAATGGGTAACATCAGAACTGGACTGGGGAAAGCCTGTGGATGTATTATTCTTGGACTTCAGCAAGGCGTTTGACTCTGTCCCCCACAATGGTGTGGTGCAGAAACTGATGGGGTTGGGAGTAGGCCCTTTGATGGTCAGATGGATTGAAAACTGGCTAGCTGGATGCACCCAGAGAGTAGTGGTCGGTGTGGAGCTCTCGAACCCTAGAGAGGTAGGTAGTGGGGTACCGCAGGGGCTCGGTCCTGGGTCCGATCCTGTTTAATGCATACATCGGACATCAGGGAGGGTATAGGGTGTGAAATGAGTCTCTTGCTGATGACTCCAAGATGGGAGCAGTAGTTGAGGGGAAGAGGGAGGTTGGCCTGCAAGGACCTGGATACCCTGGAAAGCTGGGCTCACACATGGAAATTAAATTTCAATATCACCAAGTGCAAGGTGTTACATCTTGGGCGGGGAAACCCTAAACACAGGTACACCCTGGGAGGGGAGGTGCTGGCGGCCTCAATAGGGGAAAAAGACCTAGGGGTCATGGTGGATGCATGTATGAATAATTCTGAGCAGTGCAGGAGAGCGGCTAGAAAGGTAAACAGGATGTTGGGATGCATCGTAAGGGGGATCACCTCTAGGACCAAGGAAGTGATTCTGCCGCTGTACAATGGACTGGTTAGACCACACCTTGAGTACTGTGTACAGTACTGGAAACCACACTTGAAGAGGGACATACAGCTCCTGGAGAGGGTACAGAGGAGGGCAACTAAGATGATACGAGGACTAGGGGATTTGATGTATGAAGACAGGCTTGAAAAGCTCTGCCTGTTTTCATTGGAGGAGAGGAGAGACAGGGGGGACATGATTGAGGTCTTCAAGTACCTCAAGGAATAAATAGGGTAAACATGGAGGGGATCTTTAGACTAAAGCAGGTAGGTATCACCAGAGGGCATGGTTTGAAGTTGGAAGGTGGAAGGGTGAAGGGGGAAAAGAAGAGGAGGTTTGTCACTGAGAGGGTGGTGGACCCTTGGAATGCACTGCCTGGCGAGCTGGTTCAGAGATCCACAGTGGAGGGTTTCAACAGAGGGTGGGACAGACACAGAAAGTGGATGTATCAGATGATGGCCTGGCCCAGGGGGGTGGGGATGGATGATAGGGGTTTCTGGAACAGAAGGGGGGGGCCTCGGCACCCAACTAGGGATCTGAGGTTTGAGCAGACTTGATAGACCGTAAGGCCTAATCTGCTGGCAATTAGTAGGTTAGTATGTTAGTAAACCTTACATCTTGTAGGATAATTATTCCTAACTTTAAATAACTTGGGAAGGAAAACATGGTGTGCCTTTTATCAGTTTACTTGATACTGTTCACATTTATAGTACATCAAGTAAATACTTCACACATAACAATGCATAGTAGGAAAAAAACACACCAACGTGCATATTTTCCAGATTTTTTCCTACCTATAGGGTCCTTCCCTTTTGTTTTTGTTCGGGCCTTAGGTTTTTGTGGGCCTGATCCCACCCTTTTGTAGTTCAGTGTCTGTGGTGTCCTCAGAGTGTGAAGAGGCTAAGGAGGATGAGTCTGTATCGCATTCCGACTCTTCATAGTAGTCTGTCAGGATTTCATATCTGTTTGTAGTTTCTGTATCAGTAGTTTTGGTTGATTTTTGGGGGGTAGGGTCTGAGTTTTGTTGCGGTCTGGCAGACTGTCTCAGGGTACTACACGAAGGCCCTTTGGGTGTGGGCATGTCCAAGATTTGGGGGGGGGGGCTCATTTGTAAGAGGGTCAGCAGATGTAGAGAGAAGTGGATAGAGGGTTGCGGTGGTGCACCACCTGCTCTGTTCTGCTACCTTGGGGAGGGGTTCTGGTATAGTCTCAGTGCTAGGAGTTTCTTGTGTCTCTGAGGGGAGCTGTCTCAGGGGGGGGTAGCTGTCTGTTCTGGAGGAGGTTGGTTTCTTATTTTGGCCTTTTGTGCTTGAGTGATCAGAAAATGCTGCTCTGCCCCCTCGTCATGATCAGTTTGATTATGTGCAGCCCAGACACCATTTTGGAACATGTGGCCCATTTCCTCACAGAGGTTACATTTACATTCATTCAAACAGGTTGACCCTGTGTGCCCCATTTCCGAAGAGACCACACACTTCAGCTTATCACATACACTACTAAGACATGTAGTGTCCCAGCACCTGTAACAGGCTTTTAGCTGGCTAGGGTAGAAAAGGACCCCTCTGTCACAACCTAAAAAAAGGAGTTAGGCAGGTGCACTATTCCAGAGTTGTTAGATTTTAACATGACTTTTTACTCTCCACCCCCCAGTCCATATATTCTCAGAGTCTAAAATTGCTTCAAGTTCCCCAAGCACAGTACACCTTAATTTTAACCAGTATATTACATCGGTTTTGTTAACTCCCTTATTGTGGAAAAGAATTGTTATTTTTTTATACGCAGACTTGGTTAGTGGAATTGCAAGAAATGGGGTTTATAAAGCAGTTCTTTTCAGTGTGTGATATTTGGTCCAAAATCTCTCTAGACCTTGAGTAATCTTGACACTGATATCAAATGCGGTTTCTCTTGAGATGTGTATCAGGGCATAGATTTCATAGAAACATAAACATTGAAACATAGAATTTGACGGCAGATAAGGACCGCTTGGCCCACCCAGTCTGCCCATTTCCCTACCTACTGGATAAGCTGCAGATCCTAGTTAACCAGCAGCCTACTTCTTCCTACCCCCACCCCCCAGAATTGCCTTATGACTATCCCATGCATGCTTGAATTCCCCCACTGATTTTGACTCCACAACCTCCTCCGGAAGGCCGTTCCATGCATCCACAACCTCTCTGTGAAAAAACTTCCTTAAATTACCTCTGAGCCATCCCCTCTATCTTCAAATTGTGCCTCTTATTCTTGCACACTCTTTTTGAAAGATGCTACCCTCTTGGACTTTGTTGATTCCTTGAGGTACTTGAAAGTTTCTATCATGTCCCCCTCTCCCTCCTTTCCTCGAGGCTATACATATTAAGCTCCTTAAGCTCTCTTCATATGACTTCGTGCAGATCCTGCACCATTTTAGTGCCCTCCTCTGGACAGCTTCCATCCTGTCTATGTCTTTACGGAGATTGGGTCTCCAGAACTGCACACAGTACTCAGATGTGGTCTCACCAGCTGTCTGTACAGAGGATAATAACTTCCTGTTTTCTACTGGTGATGCCTCTCCTATGCATCCCAGTATGCCTCAACCCTCCTTGCTGCCCTCTCACATTGCTTGCCCATCTTTAGGTCATCTGATATGACTACCCCAGGTCCCTTTCCATTCTTGTTGTTGTTAGTATCTCACCCCCCATTGTGTACTCTTTCCCTGGGTTTTTGTTTCCCAGGTGCATTACCTTGCACTTCTTAGCATTGAATCTAAGCTGCCATACATTTGACCATTCCTCTAACCTTGCCAAGTCCCTTCTCATCCTTTCCACCCCATCCTGTGCATCAAATCTGTTGCAGATCTTAGTGTCATCTGCAAAATAATTTCAGTGAGTCCTTCAGTAAATGTCTTGCCACAAACAGGTGGTCAGGCGGTTCAGGCATTCCACCAATATATGATAGTCTCACAATGTTGTGTTGCTTAGCTGGTAATATTGGCATTTTGAAAAGTGAGGAATAAGGTATTTTCTGCATGTTATTTCTGATGTTTAATGGGGCTGATACCTGGCTTGTAGTAGCTGGAGTGTCTGTGAACATTTTGTTTGCTGAGAGGTATTGGGTAAATTGAGGACCGGGTTTTGGGTCAAATTCAGGCCTTCTGGTATCCATAATGGATCTTTGGGTATGGGGCTTGTGTCTATGTTTTGGCCCTTAGTTAAGGAGTGATACTGAGTGAGTTTGTGAGGAAAGTCAGATTTTTTTCTGGCATTCTAATTGGAGAGGAACCCAATACCCATTGTCCTGTTGCTGAATTTTTTCCCCAGCTTTCGCCCTGTAGTGCTGTTTCAACCGACCAGTCTGCTTCTGCTGGCATTTGAATATTTAAACTATATTCCACAGCTTTGGATGTTGTAACACCATTTGCCCCCACATTTTCAACTATTTTCTTTCATACTTATTTCATACTTACAGTTCATCTGGCTGCAATGTTCTTCACTGAAGTCGAGGTATGTGTATTCAAGCCTTACGTGGTAGTGGTTTCAGGTGGCTGCTTTGATGCTCTGACGTTGGCGCTCAGCTGAGGGGATTTGACAGTCTCAGCCGCGCTGTCAGAGCGAAGCTGGCGGATTTTCTGCTAAATGGTCATTTTACGAAAGAGAAGCTTATGCTCCTCGGCTTCAAGGATTTTTTTGCAGCTTCAGGGTTTCCTCTGTATCTTGCATGGGAGAGTTCTGTGGGGCTTCTACATCCTCCAGTGAGTAATGTTCATTATCCCTTTCCACTGGGGCTACAGGTCCATACATGGGAGGTCTGGTATCCATTAAATTAGTTTTTCTCAGATTTTCGTTCATTTCCATTCCTTGGTCAGTCAAAACAGTGGTTTCTGCCTGGTTTGAGATGGGAGAGGAGACCTGCTCCCCCCACCTCCATTTCCTCTAGCCATTCCTCCGATCCACCGTCCGCCATCTTGGCAGAGTGCCAAGACAGCTGAGCGGCCCCTACAGTCACAGTAGTGGAATTTCCCCAGTTCCCTGGCTAAATTTCACTGTATTAACTAAAAATACCACCAACAGCTTAATCTGGTTCAAGGTCAGTTGGCATTCATCTGTATCCCCCTCCCCCGGGTCGTACCGCAAATAGGCAGATTTTGTCTAGTGCACTTATCTGGTCAACAAAAACTAAATAAATACATTAATTTGTTCATTCATTATTTCATTCATTCATTCTTTGTTAATTGATTAAGCCCCACTAGGCACACTGAAGCCTGTGTTCAGAGGTGATCTGGGAGCTTTGTGCTAGTTAAGTGACTTGCTCAGAGTCACACAATGTGCAAGTGGAGGTTAAGGGAATCAAATCCAGGTCTGCTGGATATACAGTACCAAACGCATTCACAACTCCCTATTCTAACCTCTAGGCTATACTGCCAGCCAGTTGCTGTTCAATGTAGTGAAATGTTCTAATGGTATACTGTTTATTAATTTCAGTGGATGTCCACTCTCTGGGTGTTTCCTGATGTTGGTTTTCTAAATATGTCTGACTGCAATAGACTGTTTTGGTCTATCTCAAATTACGTACAACATCCTGTGCAAGCAACAACACGGGTTCCGCAAAGGTCACAGCACCTCCACAGCACTACTTGAATTCACCGGCGCAATCCACAATGCACTTGATTCCAGTGAACTCCTAGGCTCAATCTACATTGACTTAACTAAAGCCTTCGACACCGTCAATCACCATCTCCTGCTTGTCCAGCTTCAGAACACTGGGCTGTCAACTGACTCCCTTGTCTGGTTTAAGAGCTACCTTGAAGAACGGTCCCAAACAGTAAGAATCATTGATACACTCTCGGACCTTAGACTGGTCCACTCGAGAGTCCCCCAGAGCTCCATTCTGGGACCCCTCCTCTTCAGCCTATTCTTAAAGTCACTACCGGACAGCTACCCAGAACAAATAATTCTCTACGCCGACGATGCTGTGATCCTAACCTCAGACCCTGATCCAATCCAATTACAAAATAAACTTCAGCAGGCCTTCTCCTCCATTGTATCCTGGTTCCTAAATCATAAACTGCTTCTCAATCAGAAAAAAAAAACAAGTCTGTGGTCTTCCGCAGCCCCCACAACAAAAACAAACAACTCCACTTCTCCATTGCAACCGAACAAGGAGCCATCCTAGAGCAAACACAATTGATCAAGTACCTCGGCATCACCCTTGACCCCCACCTCTCATATGCTGTCTATATCAGCAATGTTACAAAGTCTGCCAATGCAATGTTAGGCATATTATTGTGGCACAGGAAACACCTAACCCCAGAAGCACTGTCAGTGGCCATCCAAAGCTCCATCGTCAGCATCATAGACTGTGGTCTTATCATATATGGGTCTGCAACTACCACTGCTCTCAAACGTATCGCAACCTCCCTGAATAAGGCCTGTCATCTCATCACTGGCTCACATCGCTGTACCCACACATGTGACCTTTATTCCCAATCTGGATGGCTTCAACTGGACAAACACATAAAATACCAAACTTGCATCATGGCCAATAAAATTATAATGGGGTTTGCCCCCTGGTGTCTGTGCCCTCCTTAAGCCTAGACATAGGAATGTCACTACAAAGAGATCCAATTCTCATCTACTACATATCCCATGATGTTGCACGACTCAAGGACAAAAATCATTCACCCATAGGTCATCCAACTGGCTCAACTCTCTTGGCAGCGACACAGCGATTGCTCCAACACTCAGCCTCTTCAAGTCCAAGCTGCGCCTCTCACTGCTTGTATTCTGCGATTGCCCATCTTAACATTTCCACCATTCCAGCTGCAAATGCCCCAGCACCCAGCACTTACAATCAGTCTTTGCACCCCTAGCACCTTACCTGTCATATTCCCTCAACAAGGCCCCCTGGCTGCACTGTCTCCCACCCTCACCCACCTCCCCCCTGTATCTCCACTTCTGCCCCACCACAACCACCTCTCGTACTCCCCCTAACCCCCTACACCTCTTTCCCTCCCCTTCGATCTCCTACCCTCACTTCCCACCACCCCCCCTTCCCTTGTCTTGCTCATAGCTCAAGTCTTTGTACTGGTTATTACATGTCTGTAAGTCAATGACTATATGTTTGTAACTAAAAATGATGACTGTTGCACATGCTGACATGGAACCTTTGTAAAAGAGCCTCGGCTCAAAGGTATTGTAATCCTAGATTGAAATAAAATAAAATAAATAAAAATGTATTTTTACTTCAGTTAGTTGAGACAATTCCTTCAATGCTGTTCTTTCTACATTAAATTGCAAAAATCACTTCTTTTCGTTTTTCAAACAGTTGGTTTACTTGTTGTTTTATCACTCTTTGATAGTCTGCTGCAGCTGAATTATTAGGAGTCTGTTGATTAAACATAGATCTTTATCTCTCTAAGCAGTATGTTTATAACAAATTTCTTGATTTAATAACATTTCAAATTCACCAGCATCCTTTGTTTCATTGTGCACGTCTATTTCACTACCTCCTCCTATTCCCATTAACTGCATCATAATTCCCAAGTTTGTATCAAAATCATTATTTGAATCAGTTTCTTCTATGAAATCCTGTTCTCCTCTCTCACATACATTCTCGGCCCTGATGTTTAAAGTTTCATTATCAAGACTTCTGCACTCCATTTCCCCATCATGCAAACACATGATCATTTTTCTGAAGAACTTATAGAATTATATCATTGCATTAAAACGGTCTCCCTCCATTGTTGGAACAAATTTTAAAACTTTTGCCAATACCTGCAACTGTATGTCAATAAGTTCTACACCAGACAGATTTTCTATGTCTTTGCGATCACTGGTTTCCTCTCTGATCTCTGTAATTGTTGGTTCTGGGCTTCGGTTCCTTTTGTTTGTTGCTGCACCCTTCCTTTTGCTCCCTTTCCTCTGATTCTGCTTTGTTATGGTGTTGCTTCTCCTTCATTGTTCTTCACATCTGTTGTCCTTTATAAAAATTCTACAAGTCACCCATTAGTAGCATTTATTTCTATATCACTTTCCTCCTCTGAGGATTCTCCATTACTGTACTACTGATCATGTTTTGTATTGCTATTACTTTTCTGTGGACCTTGCCAATTAACTCTGATTTGGGACCTTGACCTAGCTCATCCCCTACAGAGAGACCTCGCTAGTCTCTGCCACTTGAACACAATCATTACATATGATCACTTTCATCCTAGCTGCTACTTCCTTCTCCCGGGGTGCAGCTACTGCTTTAACTTTCATATCATATGCAGCTCAAGCTGATGCATCACCATGTTTCAGAATCTCATTTTCTGTAGTTTCTGTTATTTCTGGATTTTTTTCTAAATTCAGTTTATCCGCAGCAATGAGTATATCTATTAGTTTTTCTGAGCATTGTGTTAATGCCTGCTTCCACCTTTCCCTGAGCTGAAACTGTGTTGCATCAGTAGGTTCATAGGATTAATACAAGTTCAGTAGGTATTGTTACCTTTTATGAACTCGCCACCGAATCAAGGGTGGAATCTAAACTTAGAATCGCCCATATAAGTATCTAAGTCAAGTTTAAATGACATCAAAGAAGTGCTAAATACCACATTTTCAGGAAGTTTAGTCCATATGTTTACCACCCTTTGTGTATACCAGTTATTTCTTTTTGAAGTGTTATTTCAAGTACCTTTTAATTTTAGTGAATGGGATCTAGTATTGACAGTAGTCATATTTTTTTGTAGTCCTATTGTTTCTAGTATTACATCACTCTATAGCTTTATATGTCAAGCATAGATCCCCTTGAAGTCTTTTATAGTCCATAGAATATAGACCTCCTTTTTTCAATCTAGTTTCATAATCTAGTTCTTTAAATGTTGTTATTTTTTTTTTGTGGTTCTTTGTTGAATATTTTCTATTAATTTCTAGTTTTTAATCAAATAAGGAGCAGTTGCTGAAGAGCAGTATTCCAAATGAGGTCTAACTAGACCAGTATACAAAGGTATCAAGATTTTAATGTCTCTACTTTTGATATTCCTTAAAATGCAATTTAAAATTATATTCCCTTTTTTAACAGCGTTAATTGTACGCATATTAAATGTAAAATCTTTGGAAATTATTATCCCTAAATCTTTTTCATGTTCTGTCCTTTCCAAGCTTATTTTATTCATAGTATATGTAAAGCAGGGCTTGTTTTTGCCCAAATGCATGACCTTACATTTGGATTCATTAAACAAAAGTCCCTTTCTTTTAGACCAATCAACAAGGTGAGATAGATTATTCTGCAACTCCATAGCAGAATTAGCATTATTGATGATGCTTCCTAGTTTACAATCATCAGCAAATTTAACAAGCCAGCAAGTGTTGGTTAAAGGACTCATGGATGAAATCAAAATATTAAAAAGTAGTAGACATAATATCAATTCTTACTCCTTCTGGAACTCTATTAACTTTTCTGTATGCACCTAATGCAGTGATTATACCATTGGTTCATCTCTGAAATCAGATTTCTTTCAAGTTATACAAATAAAGTTTGTGCCATGATCCTGCCTGACCAGTGGGTCATACTCAGTTTTAGGGCCAGTTTCATCGCTGGGCTGTGGACTGGGGCAGTCTCTCCCAGGAATGCCAGGCTCGATGTGCTACTGCAGTGCTTCCTCTGGCTTGATGTCTGTCTTGTCAGGTGGCAGAGGAATGCCTAGTGCTGAGTGCATCATTGTCCAGTACCACCTGCAGTATGGATGTATGTCTGATGATGTCCAGGTTGAGACTCAGAGGGTTTCCTATCCCACTTCCTGTACTAAATCCCTGTACTTCTGTATTTTGTGTACTGGTGCTGCCTACACTCATGTTACATTATTTTTTACAGATCACTATAACCTCAGTTTGTGCACAGCCCACCCTAAGACCTGTTCTAGGTGGGATGGTATTTCAGTGGCACTGTCCATGGGCACCCTTAGTACTTATTCAGGGATTCCTTTTCCCCACACTTCATGAAGAATGAGTCTGCTACATTGCCCCTGCTATCTGGATGTAGTACCTACTTCACCAGTCACTCTTGGGTGCTCTGTGTTCTCATTTCCATGTAGGTCTCTGGGGTTGCCCTGCCACCAGTATGCCTACAGTGAATTTTGAGGGAACCCATCTCAGGCTGAAAGTCACCAAGAGCTGTCCTCTGAGGGGATCCACCAGGGTTCTCACACCTTCCCAGCTAGCCCTGTAAACTCTCACACCATGGTCAAATGCCCTGATCCTGCCCCATTAGCTCCACTGGCACAGGACTTATCTCAGGTGCCCAAGGTCCCTGCCTGGCAGTCTCTAGTGTCTCACTTGAGCTTGCACTGACAGTATTACCATGGTAAGGTGTCTACTACCTTTGCGCTCTTAGAATGACTAGCATCCATGCCTCTAGGTGGAAGCATACCTGGGGGGGACTCCTGTACTCCTGGCTTGAGTTCTGCAGACAGACAGACACTTGGTAAGCATGGCATGTGCCCACCCTTACCTAGCATGCTGGAGTACTCTGACACCAGTGCCTTACTGGCGGTGCCTGGTTGCCCCTTTCATCTGTCACCTATACCTTGGCCGGCCCCTCATCTGCACCCCGTGAGTGCTTACGCAGCATGTGCACCTGCAACATTAATGCTCCCTGTCACTTAGGTACCTTCTACTCCAAAACCACAGCTCTTAGCATCTGAACTCAGCTGAGAGCCCTGACACCTTCAGTGGTGCCCTATGTATATACTCCCTGTAGCTCCTTCGTCATCAGCTTCACCCATAGAGGAGGACAACAAGGCATCATTCCTCCACTGGCCACATTTGGTAACAACCACCTCCTACTGTAAGGAGGAGATTATCACAAACTATATGGGGATTTTCTGTGCTATAGTGTGATATATCTGGATAGTCTGCATCATGTCACTGACCTGCACCATATGATTTCATTTTTTAGGGCTGTGGACAGAGCCTACAACCATTTTGCGAGAGCTTTGTAGCTCTGAAAACGACCGATCTCAGAACCCCTTCCATTGGACTTTTGGAAGTATCCTTCCAAAAACCCAACAGAGCTGAAACCACTCCACCATGATCGGCATACAGAATAACAGCCGCACTATTTTGGCTTTTAGTTCCATATTCCAATGCAAGCACTGCGCACGCACATGAGTCGTGCACATGCACAGTGCAGCAGTGCTGACATGTTGCAAATGGCACAATGCCATTCACTATTTTGTGCCCCCCTTCCCAAGTCATCCCTGCTATGGTATATCACACCACTGGGAGCCCACCCCAGTCTGCAAAATGTGTTTTTCTCTGTAAATGAGAAAACGGTCCCTCATCGTGTTTTTTATTTTCTTGGTGCTCCCTGCCCAAGCCATGCCTGACATCGGGGTGCCCAATCCCCATGTTGGCATTCATGTGGCACACTGGGAGCCCACTCCAGTGTGCCTAACTGTTTGTTTTGCTGTAAGTTAGAAAACGGTCCTTTGTTGTCAGTTTGTTTTCCCTACAAAACTGGAAAATGGTCCCTCATTGTCACTGTGGTCCCCCTCCCCCTCCTCTCCCTCCCACTGAGAATCCACCTCCACACCCCCTTACCCCATACTTACCTCTGGAGGTTGGTGCTGTCATCTTCTCTGGACCGAGACATGTCTGCACTCTTCAAAGCCCAACTGCGAACTGAAGAATTAAAGGTAAGCATGCTATACAGCCATTCAATGGGATTTTCAACTTATGCTCATATCTCAGCCATTCTGTGGAATTTTTTCCCCAAATTTTCAACATGGGGTTCTTGGGAACCCACCTCGCAAAAACTGTCACTGTCATTTTGTTACTCAGTACCGAAAGGTGATTTTGTGGTCACTGCACGGAATCACTGTTTGGGACTGATTCACTAAATGACAGTGGCACTGTTCATGAGGTGGGGTCCCAATAAGACCATGTTGCAAATTTGGTGAACAAATTCCAAAAAATGACTGTGTTACAAGTGTGCATTGCACAGTTTCTATGCATGCTCTTAATGTTGCTAATTTTTAATATTTTCACTCCACATTTTAAACATTGCCAGTTTTGCACACCTCCTTCACAACAGTACAGCTGTCATTTTCCACAACCTGCCCAAAATGTGTTTTTGCACCTGTGGCACAGAATATCACATTTGCACTGCACAATCACCTTTTGGAACAATTGAATAAAATGACACTGGTACTGTTCATGAGGAAGGGTCCAGAAAAGGCCATGTAGAAAATTTGGTGAAAAAATTTCCAAAACATGAACGCGTTACGAACATACGTGGTGCACTTTCTACGCACACTCCTAACATCACTAATTTTTTATATTTTCACGTCACATTTTTAACATTACCATTTTTGTATACCTCCTTCACAACAGTACATCTGTCATTTTCCACACCCTGTCCAAAACATGTTTTTGCACCTGTGATGCAGAATAGCACGTTTGGTCTACACAATCACCTTTCAGGACAATCAAACAAAATGACTATGGCACTGTTCATGAGGAGGGGTCCAAAAAGGCCATGTTGAAAATCTGGTACAACACCTCCAACATCTGGCCAAGTTACACCTGGGTGTTGAATAATTTATACGCACATGTGTAACTTTCATCACTTGGTAGCACTTCACATCCCTATTGGCTCTGGCCAGAGTTTGTTTTTAAATTATAACAATCTTGGATAAGATGAAGCAGAGGAACACTTTAAACTAGTTCAGAGTATTAGAAGAATATGGCATACCCTATGCTTAAGAAGGGGGAAGGGACAGATATACTGCAGGAGTAATGTAGCAAAGTATTTCTTCTCTCAGAGATTGGTAATCTTATAGCATAAGTTCCCAAAGGAAACAGTACAAGTGGGGAGTGTTGAATTTTTTTTTTAATTAGTACTTTTTGTGTTTTTTCACTGGTTTTCTCCCTGAAGATCCCAGGACCCTGGCATACACAGCAGTGCATGTGCATGGAGGCACACACTCACTCTGGGTGTCGGCTTGGCCCCTTCCACCACACCCGTGGCTATCTCCAGGCTCCCTGTTGCCCAAACTGCCATCTGTCCTCCACTAGCTGGCAGCCAATGGCTGGGAAAACTCCTCATCCCTCCCTGGAAGAGGAGAGCTGCCTTGCTGCATCTGAATCCCGCTCCTCGCCCTCCCCCACGCTGACCCCCGACAACCCCAGGCTCATTCCAAAACCTGAGTCACTAGTGTGGTGCATGGTGTGGCATCCAGCACCTCAGCCCTGTGCCACCGAGCCAGCTTAGAGTGTTGAATCTTTTAAACTCAGGTTAGATCAGTTCCTTATGGAGAAGAACATTACTGTGCCTCATATAACAATGGCTGGAAATTATGCATTTTGATTGGCCGACAGCATTCCAAAAGGGTTAGGTTAATGGATGGAAACCCTCATGTACAGTGGAAGTTAATATTTTACTTATCAAAATATTAATTTTTTAAAAATTCTGTTATTAAAATATTCATTTAAAAATTAAATGATTTTTAATTAATAACAGTATCAAGGCACTCCAAGGGTTTGGTTACCTTTGTTGATCTAAAGGTAAGGACAAAAGACATTTTGTTACGCCATATGCTCATGATTAACTGGTTGTAACCTAAACCCTGGTCATGCCTTCCTGATTAATTGCACTTTATTCATTAGGGAAGGAAGAGTTCCCAGTGGTTTCCAATCTGTTATGCGTTTTGAATGCTACAGCTATGTGGATGTCACAAGATGAACACAATGGACTCTGGGACTTTTTTTGTCCATGATTTCCTTTGTTCTTATCTTTTCCAGGGCTGAAAATTCCATCTGGGATTTGAAGTTTATGATGTTCCCTGAATTCCTTGATGGAATTCCAGCCCTGTAAAAGAGGACTTGCTATGTGTTATTAAAGAAGCAGGGATTAAAGATAAGGGCATTTTCTTAAAGAATGATGATCTGAAGGAGTTGTTAAGGCCCTAAGGCACAGCCAAGGGTCTTAAACCTCCCGCTAGTCATTATCCCCACGGAGAGGCCAGTCTCTAGTATTAAATCTTGTTTTAAAAATGATCTAAAATACTTTTAGAGTTGTGCTGTTGGTACAGTGGTTGGGCTGCCGCTTGTGATGCCGACACCCTAGGTTCTGGAAGGAGTCTGGGTTGTCAGAGGGCCAGTGAGGGAGGAGAACTGAGTATCTTAGAGAACATTCTCCTCTTGCAGGAATGAAGGGAGGGAGGATCACTGCATCTGCCACTCTTCCACCCATTGTCACCCAGGTGTCAGCACTGCAACTGATGAGAGCATCCTTTGGGAGGGTGCACATTGGCAAGGCGCACAGTCCATGCACCATCATGCATGCTTCTGCTCCTTTGCTCCTTGAGTGCAGATGTCCAAAAAGCTGGGTAGAACGTGAACTGAATAACCCTTCTAGATGATCTAGCTCCATCCACAAATCACACTCAACTGACTGGGGCACTTGTCCACTGAAGGCTGGTTTAGCAGTTCTTGAGGAGCCTGGGGTAGCCCTACTGGCCAGAAGCCCCACTGTGGGGGGCAGTGCCATGGGGGTCTAAGGAGGACAAGGGTATTCCCCAGAAAAGATAGGTAATGTGGCTTGAGCAGAGCTGGAGGAATGGGACAGGTTGGTGAGAAGGGGTCATAAACAGAAAGTTAAAAAAAAAAACTTTTAGGTGTTGCTAGCTTCCTTGTAGTAACCATAGCAACTAAAAACATGTTTATTGGAACACTTTCCAGGTATTTATTAGGCTGATAATGCATTTTAGCCTGACCACTCAGCATACAAGTTTTAGTAGATGATGTTCGGAAATATATACATTATATATATGATCACTTAATAAGTTGAAAGAAGAGCATGAGAGGCATAGTTTAAGGGGGGAGTAGGGTGAAGCAGTTCAGAAAGGTAAATGGGAGTAAAATTATAACAGAATTAGTAGGCTATGAGGGCAAGTTTGAACCAGAAACAGAGGAATTTGCAGGCAGAAAAAGACTCACAGTTCATCTAGCCTGCCTGGTTACTATCCTAAGTCCACGCCAGTTTAGCACTGGCAGGGCCTATGCTGAATTCCAGTAGTTCTGCTTAGTTTTTAGCATTGTCCCCATTCCCTTCCCTTGCCTTCTTGTTTTCACCAATCCCCTGTGTCTGTCCCACTGCTCTGGAAACTTCTAATTGTCTTGACCTTGGTCACCTCCTCTGGTAGACAGTTTCACTTCTCCATCACCCTTTCCATGAAGAAGTACTTCATGTCCCTCCTAAATTTCCCCCTACAAGTTTATAATATAGACCCTTCATTTTTTCTAAATGGTTACTGGCAGTCCACCCTGTTTCTTCCCCTCAGATGTGTGAAGGTTTCAAGTCATATCTCCCCTGTCCCTCCTGGTCTCCAAGGAGGACATACTGAAGTCAGTTAATCTTTCCTTGTAGGTCCACCCCTGTTGTCCATATACCATTTTGGTTGCCCTTGTCTGGACCAAGTTAAGATGGTCCTTATTTTTTTAGGTGAGAATTCCAGAGCTGCACATAATACTCTGTGTGTGGTCTCACCGAGGACCAACAGAGAGGCAAGGTTACTTTCTTCTACTCAAAAAGACTTTTTCTGTGTATCCCTGCATCCTCTCAGCCTTCCCACTTAAGAAGCTCACCGAAGGCAGCTCATGTGATGCAACACTTGCAGAACCTACAGGAAAGAAAGACATATCTGAGCTGTTGTGAAAGAGCAATCTACTTCCATCCACTTGTTAGAATTAGCCAAAAAAGCACAAATCTTGACTACCTTTTTCCTGTTGTAAATCTGAAGTTGAAATGTTCGATTTTTATTTATTTTTATTTTATTTATTTAAAATCTGGTAACCAGGAAAGGCACACTGAGCTGAGGCTCATTGCCAGGCGCGGCCCAGAGATGGGGGAGATGGAGCAAAACAGCAGTAGACAGTAGCAAAACAACATCTGAACAGACAGATGAGCAATATGAGCAATGTGTTACAATAATAGAATAAAGAGAATTTGCATGTACCACAATTACAGCGCAATGAACTTTAGCAGTTCGTAGAATCATGACCAAAAACTTGTATGGGTTAAAATTAAGACTTCAAGGGTAAACGGAAGAAGGGTAGCAGGAAAAAGTTTGGAAGGAGGTTTGAAGTTTCAGCAGGCATTTGAAGGAGTTAAAAGATGGGAAGAGATGAAGGGATATGGGGAGTTTGTTTCAGAGACAGAAGCCTATAGGAGAATGCAGATTGTTCAGCAGAGGAGCGTGGGTGATAGGGTAAAAAATAAGGGTTTTATCAGGAGAACTGCTAGAGTGAGATGAAAGTGAAAAAAAGAAGGGCCAGTTGCTGAGAGAGACAAGTAGGGCCCTAGCCCAGCTTGCACAACTGGTGTGTATACTAGAACTAAACCAGATTTAAAGCAATAGGGCAGGATTTTTGAAAGGGTGCATGCAGCTGTTGTGTCCATATCTTCGATGTGGGCTCTGTCAACACAGATGCATCCAGATGTAGGCATCCTATTCACATTCATCTGGACACATCTGCGACAATTCCCACAGTTTATGGCAATTTTTGCTGCAACTGCAGGACTCGCGTCTTTTTGTCAGATGCAACTGTGGAATTCCATCCGGAAAGTTAAACCAACATTTTGTAGTCTAATGTTTTGAGCAGGATTCTGCAGTTGCATTTGGAAAACAGATGCATCCTTTTGTAAATCTCACCCATAGTGTTTTAAACAGCTTAAGTTAGTAAGTGGGATTTTGAAGGGGTTTACAGCATTTAGTGAATAGAAATTGAAGGTTTTGTTTGCAACATAGTTGTACTTGTCTGAAACAAAGAACAAGGCAAATTAAGCATTTAACTTCATTGTAGTCTAACTGAAGTGCAGTGAAGTGCAGAACTCTGAATAAATTATTTTTTTTTTTATGAAGGCCACAGTCATTGGTGTCCCCCCACCACTGCTTCTGAGCAGCTGCTGCTTTGTCCTGTGTTTCTGTGGTACAGTGTGCTGTGCACACTGTAGAGTGCACTCAGCTTAGGGTTACCACCTTTTAATATGCCCAGATCAGGACATTTCACACTGAACAGGATTTTTTGCAGGACAATTTGCAACCTTGGCCAATGCAACAGACTTCTTTTCTCTGCATTATCAGAACTTAGGCAATATGCTTTGGTTTTGTTATTGTTTCATATCATTTTGAGGCATTTTATTTAAGGGATCTTAGTTTCTATGTCTCCAAGAGGAAAAAAAGAAAACACTTTTTTCTAGTTTAAAAACAGGACACTATGTATTTTTTCCTGTTGTTTGGCAGGACTTAACCCCTCTCATCAGGATTGTCATGATAAAATCAGGATAGGTGGCAACCCTAACTCAACTCAGTGGTTAAGGACCTCTTTGCATTGTTTGTGGCTTCATGCCAAAGAAGAAATATAAAAAAGGACATTTTTCAGTCAGGCTTGACTATTAATGAATGGCACTTTTCAGCTCCCTGGCATTGTTGCTGTTAATGACTGCTGTATTTCATAAAATTACAATTTAAGTTTAATATCAGACATCTTCCTGTGAGGAACCTGGGCTCGGGTCTTTACACAGCCGTTTGTGCAACTGTGAGTTCATCGCCATATTTGTTAGATGGTAGATGGGACTAGTCGTCTGACTCCAACCACTTCTGGGCAGCTAGCTGCCACTTTGTTGTGTGTGTGTGTGCACACAGGGTGCACTCAAGAAATACATTGTCATAAGTTTGTGGCTTTGTGCCTAAAAACAAATTTTAAACAGAATTTTTATTCAGAGAATTTATTCAGTAGTCAGGCTTGACTAGTGAGTGAGACTAGTCAGCTCACTGGCATTGTCGCAGTGAGTACTATATGTCATAATAATATAATTCAGATGTAATATCAGACATCTTCCTGTGAGGAACTCAGGCTTGGGTCCATCCTGTGTGGCTGTTTTTACAACTGTGGGTGCACGGCTGTATTTGTTAGCTGATAGCATAGAACTAGTTAGCTGACTCCCACCAATTCTGAGCAGCTAACTGTTGTTTTGTTGCTTGTGTGTGCACTGTGTGTATTGTTTTCCAGTTAAAAATTTTTTTATTGAGGAAACAGCTTTACAAATACTGAAACAGACATTTTAGGAGTAAAACAGTATAACTACATAAAAGTAGTTAGATATCATTCAAGAATACATCACAGCTTACATATTTAACATAGAGCACAGTTCCCAGTTTTCCAAAATTTTTACAATAATAACTGGAAATAATAGCAGAGGAATTGCTGGTGCCACAGAAGAGCATCAGGAAATCCCTAAGACTGTATTCTACTGTGTATTGTTCTGTATTACCTGTATACTGTCCTACCCAAGACCTCTTTGGAAATGAGCTTGCTGAATGGAACCTTATCCTGCTAAAATAATAAACTAAACTAAACTAAAGATGTATAAGCCAGAGGGTGGGGGTGGGGGTTGGGCTGGAGGAGACAGCTAAGGACTATGAGTTTTGTTGTTTAGGGGCTAGTACATGTAGAAATGGGTCCCATATCTTACTGTCTCCGGCCATGCTGTGTGTTGATCAGTGAGACATTCATTTGATTTCTGCTAGTTTTGTAAAGGTTGTTATCCATTCTGCTACTGCAGGGACTACAGGGGACAGAAGCCTTTTGGCTTCTAGCACAATAAAATCACATATTTTTATGGCATACCAAGGGAGAGATACGGAGGAAGTAGCAAATTAAAAAAATGCTGAATGGTATGCCAGTTACCAAAGATGGCATGGGTGTTAACTGTAGCCGAAGTTACCTCTTCCACCTAGGTTAAGATATTTAACTACTTGATGCAGGTTAGAATGTATCAGCCTAAAAACAATGGTGGCCAGGTACAGTAATAGGGAGAACAAAGACATGAACTGTTGTTGTAACCTTGGGCATAATGAGACACTGGGCCCTATTTTCAAAGGTTGACTCAGGGCCTGTGTCAAGTCTTGCTTCAACCCCAATGTTTGCTGCAGCTGTGCCAAACTTCGTTGACCCAACTGCACCCAGTTTCAGTACATTGGGTGCAGTTGTGACAGTTTCTACACTTTATGGCAGCTTGCGCTAAACATTTGGTGCAAGCCCCAGAAAAAGGTCCCCCAAATGGCACCAGTTAGACTGGGGGGAGCTCATCTAACTTGCAGCATTTGGCACACAGGGATGAAAACCCTGATCAGCACCAAGAGGATGCTGCAAGCCCCCTTCGCCATATATTCGGCATACCAGGGGCTTGTGGCATATGCAGGGCTTTTGAAAATCTGGCCCATTGTTTCATAATATGTTCCGTTGCCCATTATACACAAAATGGAGACATTTTTATCTCAGAGATATTATAGAAACATATAAGTATTCTCTACAAGATTGTTTGTCGATCTTGTTAAACCCTTTCACTGTTAATGATGCCCTGATGGTAGCCAACTATATTGATGTGGTGTTAAGGAACCAAAAGAGAATAATGGCCATGAATGTTTAAATATAAAAAAGGACTGGTTTATGTGCAATACTACAAATGTATTTTTGCTATGTGCCAATTGTATTTATTGTATTTATTCTTCTTAATTTGTAATGACCTAAGGTTGAACAAATAAAAGTGATGAAATCTGAAATCTGGCTTCTAGTGCAGCAGAAGTTATCCAAGCCTCTGTGTGGTAGTTAAGTACAGGTAAGATAGATAGGTCTCCCAACACCCCAAAACAAGGGCTTTGTGATATCAGAGATGCAAGGTTTGACTCACAAAACTGTATAATTTGGGACCAGTAACGGGTTAAAGAGGGGCATTGCTAGGGGATGTGTTCAAGGGTTCCTGTTTATGAGTGGCACCTCCAACACTTGCTGAACTCATTAGGCCCATTTAGCATAGAAACATAGAATTTGATGGCAGATAAGGACCGCATGGCCCACCTAGTCTGCCCATTTCCCTACCTAATGGATAAGCTGCAGATCCTAGTTAACCAACAGCCTACTTCTTCCTACCCCCACCCCCCAGAATTGCCATATGACTGTTCCATGCATTCTTGAATTCCACCACTGTTTTTGACTCCAGAACCTCCTCAGGAAGGCTGTTCCATGCATCCACAACCCTCTCTGTGAAAAAATAATTCCTTACATTACCTCTGAGCCATCCCCCCTCTATCTTCAAATAGTGCCCCCTTGTTCTTGCACACCTCTTTTTCTGAAAGATGCTACCCTCTTGGACTTTGTTGATTCCCTTGAGGTACTTGAAAGTTTCTATCATGTCTTCCCTCTCCCTCCTTTCCTTGAGGCTATACATATTAAGCTCCTTAAGTCTCTCTTCCTATGACTTCTGGTGCAGACCCTGCACCATTTTAGTTGCCCTCTCTGGACTGCCTCCATCCTGTTTATGTCTTTGCGGAGATTTGGTCTCCAGAACTGCACACAGTACTCCAGATGGAGTCTCACCAGCTGTCTGTACAGAGGGATAACAACTTCCTGTTTTCTACTGGTGATGCCTCTCCCTTTGCATCCCAGTATCCCCCCAGCCCTCCTTACTGCCCTCTTACATTGCTTGCCCACCTTTAGGTCATCTGATATGACTACCCCCAGGTCCCTTTCCATTTTTGTTGTAGTTAGTATCTCACCCTCCATTATGTACTCTTCCCCTGGGTTTTTGTTTCCCAGGTGCATTATCTTGCACTCTTAGCACTGAAACTAAGCTGCCATACATTTGACCATTCCTCTAACCTTGCCAAGTCCCTTCTCATCCTTTCCACCCCACCTTGTGTATCAACTCTGTTGCAGATCTTTGTGTCGTCTGCAAAGAGACATACTTTTCCTTCCAGTCCCTCTGCAATGTCACTTATAAAGACATTGACAAGGACCGGTCCTAGTACTGAACTCTGCGGTACCCCACTAGTAACCCCCCTTTCTTCAGAGTTGACTCCGTTTACTATTACCCTCTGTGTCCTGTTCTCCAGCCAATTCTTTACCCAGGCTACCAACTTGGGACCCACTCTCAGGCTGGCTAACTTGTATATTAAACTTTTGTGTGGGACTGTGTCAAATGCCTTGCTAAAGTCTAGTTAGGCCATGTCTACAGCCTCTCCCTGATCTACTTCTGTGGTCACCCAGTCAAAGAAATCTATTAGATTCATCTGACATGACCTTTCTGCTGTGAATCCATGCTGCCTTGGGTCCTGTGCTCCTCTGGCCTCTAGGTACTTGACAGTTTTTTCTTCAGAAGTGATTCCATCATTTTCCCTATCACTGAGGCTAAACTAACAGGTCTGTGGTTACCTGCTTCTGCCCTGCTCCCACTTTTGTGAAGTGGGATCACATCTGCCCTCCTCCAGTCCTCAGGTACCAACCCATCCTCCCATTATTTGTTAAAGAGGGTAGTCAGTGGTGTCACTAGTTCTACTGTTAGTTCTTTTAGATTTCTGGGATGAATCTCATCAGGCCCCATTGCTTTGTCCACCTTCAGTTTTAAGAGTTCTTTCAGAACCCTTTCTCCTGTGAATGGGCTAGTATCAACTCCCATATCCAGAGTGTTTCTATTGTTTGGTTTAGGCACCTCCCCCTCTTCATTTGTGAATACTGAGCAAAAATATTTGTTTAGTATCTCTGCCTTTTCACAGTCACCCTCTGCCCACCTCCCTCCCCTTTATTAAACATTATTATCCCTCCCTTGGTCTTCCTTTGCTCCCTGATGTACCTATAAAAGGGTTTATCTCTCTTCTTAACTGAGTCAGCTATCTTTTCCTCAGTTTGGGCCTTTGCTGTTCTGACTGCCTTCCCAGCTTCCTTTTGCTTTAACCGATACAGTTCTCTGTCCTGCTCCTTCTGTGATTCCTTGTACTTCCTGAATGCTTTCTTTTTCTCTCGAACCTTCCCTGCCACCTCCTTTGAGAACCATGGTAGTTTCTTGCATTGTTTTGTTTTATTTATTTGCTTCATACAAAGGCTTGTTGCCTCTGAGATGGCAGTTTTGATTATTCCCCATTGTTCTTCCACCCCTTTTTCCTGCCCATTTGCTAGTGCATTCCTTAGGCACTCACCCATTTTGGCAAAGTCAGCCCTCCTAAAGTCCAGTACTTATGCCTTTATATGGCTTGACTCTACTGCTGTGTTTATCGTGACCCATATTGTTCAATGGTCGCTAGTTCCCAGATGGCTACCCACTTCTACATCTGTTATCCTCTCTCCATCTCCATTTGAGAGTACCAGGTCTAAGATTGCTCCCTCTCGAGTGGGTTCCAATACTAGTTGTCTAAGGCATGCCCCCTGTAGGGCATCTTGAATAACTCCACTCTTAGAAGTGGCTGCTGCAACTGCACTCCAGTTAACATCTGGCCTATTCAGCTCCCCCATCAGCAATATTTCCCCTTTTTCTGCCATTCTAAGTATACTTACTATCATTTCCTTGTCCATTTCCTCCCCCTTAGATCGGGGTCTGTATACAACCCATGTGCGGATTGTGGTGCCATTGCCTGTCTCCAAATTGACGCACAGTGCTTCCTCTCCTCCCTGTTTACCCTTTTGTTCTGTTGCTTTGATTCCTTCCCTTATGTAGAGAGCTACTCCTCCTCCTCTTTTACCCTCCCTGTCCCTCCTGAAGATAGTGTATACTGGGAGCCAGCAGACTTTGATATACCTAATCTGTTGGGGATTTGTCTCCAAGGTGGTGCATAGGGCTTACATGGGGGTATCTACTGAAACATAGAGACATAGAATCTGATGGCAGATAAGGACCACTTGACCTGCCCAGTCTACCCATTTTTCTCTGCCAACAGTATCATTGCAGACCCTAATTGAGCTCTAGCTCTTTCTCCCTCCCCTCTTCCTTTCCACTAAGATACCCTTATGCCTTTCCCATGCATTCTTGAACCACTCCGCACACTGTCTTTGTCCCCACCACCTCTGCTGGTAGGCTGTTCCAAGAATCCACTACACTTTCTATGAAGAAGTACTTCCTCACATCTCTCCTGAATCTAACCCCTTCCAGTTTCATAGCATGTCACCTTGTTCTTGTGTTCTTATTTTTCTGAAAAATACTTCCCTCCTGTACCTTCTTTACCCCATGAAGTATTTGAAGGCCTCTATCATATCCTCCCCTTCCTCCTCTCTTCCATGGTGTACATATTGAGCACTGCAGGCATTCAGGGCATCAGCATTAGGGCACTGAGCCATTAGGGTGCCAAAATCAGGATTCACTGCCCCCTTCCTGAGGTCTGTCCCCCCAGAGTTGGTATCTATAGATGGGGAGGGGGTGGGGAGGAAACAGTGGTCAGCAACATTGCCGATTGGCACCTTAATGACTCGGTGCTGTAATGCTGGAACATTCTGAGGGTGGAACCACTGTCTTCACTCTTGTCAATGTCCTTCTGGAGATGTGATCTCTAGAACTGCATACTTTTAAATATTATCTAGCCTGGGGTTGCTTGATCTGAGTGGTTAAGAATCTGCAATAGTTTTTATTGACATAATGCCCTCAGGTATTTGTCTTTGTGGCATCAATTTTAATCCATATGTATTTTGAGGTGTCTTTCTAAACCAGTACTGTAAATTTCTTTACTATACACTTATTTGATTTTGTTTTAAATATATACAGTTTATTCAGCAGCTGTTTGCTAGTCATCTAAAGTTAAACATCAGACCTTAATAGTCCAGTAGCATAAGGTAACCAGTTGGCTTTTAAAACTAATAAAGCAATGGGGCCAGACGGGGTGCACCCCAGGGTCCTTAAAGAACTAAGAGAGGTGGTGGCTGAACCTCTGGCTATCCTGTTTAGCCGATCACTGGAAACAGGGGAGGTACCCAAAGACTGGAGGACAGCAGATGTAGCCCCTTATACAAAAGTGGGAACAAAGAGGAAGCAGTGAACTACAGACCAGTCAGCCTCACCTCGGTAGTGGGGAAGATCATGGAAGCACTACTGAAGGAGAGACTGGTGGAATATCTGGTTGTCAATGGACTACAGGACCCAAGGCAGCATGGTTTCACCAGGGGGAGCTCATGTCAGACCAACCTCATTGAATTTTTTGACTGGGTGACTAGGGAGGTGGATCGGGGAGGGCAGTGGACATGGCCTATCTGGACTTCAGCAAGGCCTTTGACAGTGTGCCACATAGAAGACTATTACACAAACTGAGGAATATGGGTGTGGGCAGGACAGTAGTGTGGTGGGTAGGTAACTAGCTGGGTGGCAGGACACAGAGGGTGGTGGTAAATGGCTGTCACTCCACAGAGGGAAGAGTGACCAGTGGGGTACCACAGGGATCAGTGCTGGGACCGGTCCTATTCAACATCTTCATCAGTGACATTATGCAGGATCTAGAAGGCAGAATTTCACTGTTCACTGATGACACAAAGCTCTGTAACAGAGTAGACACTCCAGAGGGTGTAGACAGAATGAGAAGCGACCTGCAGAAACTTGAAGAATGGTCAGGGGTTTGGCAGTTGAAATTCAATGCAAAAGTGCAAGATAATGCATATGGGGCACAAAACCCTGACACAATATATCAGTTGGGGGTGAGGATATAGCATGCACCAAGCAGGAAAGGGATCTTGGGGTTGTCATCTCTGATGACCTCAAGGTAGGGAAACAGTGTGACAAGGCAGCAGGTAAAGCAAATAGGATGCTGGGATGCATAGGCAGGGCATCACCAGCAGGAAAAGGAGGTCATAATTCCACTATACAAGACACTAGTGAGGCCCCACCTGAGTACAGTGTACAGTTCTGGAGACCATACCTACATAAGGACATAGACAGGGTAGAGAAGGTTCAGAGGAGGGCAACAAAGATGGTACATGGATTGCATCACAAGTCCTATGAAGACAGGTTGAAGGAACTGAACATGTACTCCCTGGAGGAAGGAGGGAGAGGGATATGATAGAGACATACAAGTATCTTACAGGGAGGAACAGGGTGCAGGAAAACACTATTTTAAGCGAAAAGATGTTCCAGGACTAGAGGGCATGGGATGAAGTTGGAGGGAGGACGATTCAGAGGAAACATGAGAAGAATTTCTTCACAGAACGGGTGGTGGACAAGTGGAACACCCTGCCAGAGGAAGTGGTGGGGGCTGAAACAATCACGGGATTTAAGAATGCATGGGATAGACATAAAGGAATTCTAGAGGTCAGGGGTAAGGGACAACAGACTTCTAGGAAAACAAACTGAACTTACAAGTTCAAATGGGCAGACTGGGTGGGCCATAGGCCCTTATCTGCCGACACTGTCTATGTATCTATGTAACTATATGTGTGACTAAATTGTATTACCAGTACTGCAATATGTTTTTTATAACATGAATTGGTTGATATGCTACAATTGTTTGTTTGACCATTAGACTCCTGCTATTAGACTAGGGTTTGTTTTTTCTGCCTGATCAAAATATTACACCTAAATGTAAGGATAAAGTAATGGATGAGTTTATTTTTTCAAACCTGTTAATTCAACCATTAAGTCTGATTCCAGAGTGCATGAAATGGTTAGGGTGCCTGCAGAGAAATGCACTTTGTGATTTGGGGTTTTGTTTCAGGACAGATAATGTTGACAACTATTAATGCAGTGCCAGTAGTTTTTATCTCTATAATATTTCCATTTTTTTGGCTGTCGTTGATATTATCCGATGATATTGAGCTTAATCCTAACCCTGTTTCTGCTTCTTCTATTCTACATCGAACTCATTGGCAATCTGATGGGTTGAAGTTTGCCCACTTAAATATGCGTGGCTTATTACCAAAGAAATCTGAGACTGAGGCCTGGGTTTCTCTGTATAAACCAGATATATTAAGCCTGACTGAAACCTGGTTCAAACCTTCAGTAAATGTTAATCTGTGCTTAATTGATGGATATAAATTGGTGAGGAAAGATAGAGAGGCAAAAAAAAGGGGGCTATGGAATGCTGGTATATTATAGGGATCATTTAGAATTCACCGAACTATTTGTGGACTACAATCCTGGTACAAACTGTGACTGGCTTCTGCTTAAATTAGCTTAGGGTGGGTGTTGTAAAATTAAATTCTGTACAGCTTATAACCCTCCTAAATCCGGAATTAAAGGATTGAAAAACTTTATTGAATTTACTGGTACAGAAAACTTAAACCAGGATGTGTAAATTATGGGTGATTTTAATTTAAACTGGAACTTAGAACATGAACCAATTTTAAATCACTAATATCAAATGTTGGTCTTTTTCAGCTAATTACTACCTATACCCGTATGAATTTAGTAAGTAATAAACACACAGTGCTAGAATGGGTGCTCATGAATAACCCTGCTAAAATTAAAAAAAGCCACCTTTTTAGATAGAATTAGTGATCATTTACCCATGTTTTTGTCCCTGGAATAATAAACAACCAAAGGTACCACCCAGATTCATATCCTTTACAGGTTTTAAATAAGTGGATATGGTCAATATGATGGAGGATGGTGATTTGATTGATTGGTCATTTCAGGATATTATTCCAGACATAGAGACAGCTGTAGATTATTTTACTAATTCCTTGATGAAGGATAACTACATCCCCAAGATAATTAGAAAGGTAAGAGGAGTAATATTCTTGTGCATGCTGTGAAGAGGTCTGTGAACCTCACATTTATATTTTATGTAATACAGGTCGTACTGTAAGATCATAAAAGTAAATATAAATAACTAACTAAATAAATAAATAAAAAAGGTAAGAGGGACCATCAATAAATGGATTACCCCTGAACTTTTTTCATTAATGAGGCAAAGTGGCAATACATGGAAATCCTTTAAAGCCTCAAACAACCTGCTTGAACTGAACAAATATCGTAAGTTAAGAAATGAATGTAAAGTTAAAATCAGGCAATGTAAATTTGCCTGTTGACAAAATAAGCAAAAAGAGAATTCAGGGAATCCTAGAACATTCTGGTCTTCAGTAAAGTCTCTGGATAGAATTAACTAGTAAAGGCCCAGTTGATATCATGTATAACAATTTTTTTTTCCCATTAATAATTTTTATTATTTTTAACATAACATACATACAAGACCGAAGCACTGTTAACATTGTAAGGGCAGGTACAACCATATGCTCAAGCACAGAGAAAATGTACAGGGAATTGATAGACCAGTTATGTTGATAAAAAAAAAAGAAAAGGAAAACATTCAGGAGTCTAAAGGGGTAGCATCTACCAGGGGCAGGAGAGCTAGCCATCATAAATGCATAATACAAAATACAGCATGTTTGGCTAAATCCCTGTCCTGTGGTGACTTCTCTCACCTAAGCATGTGCCAACACAAGAACAAATAAACAGTACTGAGAAGAAACAAAAAGGAAAGCAGAAAACATTCCTGAAAGCAACTATGTAGTCTCCAAAGGGTCAAACATCAAAGTAGCTTGAAGCAGGCTTCCAGCCAGCTGGCAGTGAGCAAACATGTAGAAATATCAGATATTATGAGGGTGGGAGGTCAGCCTATGCCTGTCCTAGGTTTCAGAAATGTGATAGAAAGAGACCAGAACGCATGATACTTTGATAGTGGATCAGCTATGACATGGGAGAAATGGTTGAAGGAGGCCATCTGTGTGAAGGATTGGTAAAGTTCTGAAAGTGAAGGTTCTTCTTGAGTCTTCCATCAGCATAGAATAAGGTGTTTAGCTTGTATACTGAGTAATGCTATCCAGCGTCACTGAGGAACAGGTAGCCTAATGTCCCGGGAGGGGAGACCCAGTATCCAAATTAATGGGTCCTGTCAAATCTAAGTGCCAGCAACAACCGTGGCCAGCTGGCAGATGGATGTTCAAAAGGAGGCAAGTAGGGGACAGGACCATAACATATGGCTCAAGTCACCCTCTGGAGTCTGACATCTCCAGCACAGATTATTATTCAATAATTTGCATTTATAAAGCATAGCAGGCATCCTGTACCAGTGGTGAAGGATTTTGTTTTGTATAAATTTGCTTTAACAATGGTTTTAAGTTAAATAAATCTTCTGAAATTTGTGAATTGTTTCCGGATACATTTCCAGATTTGACTAAGTATAAAAAAAGCCTTTAGTAACATTGAGCCCAAAGACACGAATATTTCGGAGCATATTGTTACACAACACCCCCTTTCTATTTCTGTAGAATTAAACCTAAATAGGTCCCATGAATGCTGAAACAAATATCAATAAACAAAATTGCAGGACAGAATGGACTTGAACTTCGATTTTTAACAATAATAACTACATCTATTTATTGTCCTTTGACAATATATTTAATTTGTCTCTGATTAAAGTGGAGTTTCCTCACTTGTGGAAATACGTTACATTAAAACCAATTCCTAAAATGGTTCTCAAACTGATATGGATAATTATTGTCCCGTCAATATACTGTTATCTTTAAGTAAGACTCTGGAAAAACCTATTAATATACGGTTGGTAGATCATCTCCAGTTCTGTGGTCTTCAGTCTCCCGAGCAGCACAGATTTTTTTTGTAACTTGCTGTTTAGACTCCCTGCCCGCCATCCCTCTCCCTTGGGAGTTTCCATGGCCTTCTGTCCCCGGCCTCTTACGTGGAGCCTGGAGTGGTTGATTCCCCCATGTAGCTGTGGTTTGCCGCCCAGACAGGGATGAGGTGGGGCCAGTACACCCCGAATTCCTTAGTTTCATCAGGACACCTACTCTGGGACAGGCAGGGGCATTGGGGATCTGGGCCTGCTGCTCCATCTACCGGGCAGCACAGTGAGCCATTTTCCTGTTTTCTCCACCACTTGACATGTGACCTGAAGTCAAGATGCAAGCGCCAATGTTCACCATGCAGCTCCCCCTCTGTGTGTGGCTGAGCTTGCTGTACCTCAGGCCTTCGGCCGGGGTCAGCCAAGCACCTAGCCCCAATCCCCCCTCCCCCTGGAGAAGGTGAGTGGTTCTGGGATGCACAAACCTCCTCCCTGGCTGGCCCTCCAGCTCCTTGGGCTTGTTCCTGAACTCGGGTCACTGGTGTCGTGAGAGGTAGCACTACTGCTGCACCGGCGGCCTGTCGAGCAGCACAGATTTTGGAAGTGCCATAGTACTTGTATGGCATTGGCCAGGTTCACTGACTGTGTCAGTAAAGCTTTGGATAATGGAAGGCTCACTGGCACATATTTTGTGGACCTGCCCAAGGCCTTTGATCTAGCTGATTACTCCCTGCTGCTTGGGAGGTTGAGAACTATTGGTCTAGCAGATTTTCCATGTACTTGGTTTCAAAGTTATTTAACAAATCATCCTCCCTTCCTTCAGAGTAAACTATGATGGTTTATATTCTAGTACTCGAGTATTGGAACAGGGAGTGCCCCAGGGTTTGACCCTGGGGCCTCTACTGGTCTCCTAGTTTATCGATACTATTCCTTCTATTTTAGTACATACGAAGTCTGTCCTGTACACAGATGATATCATTATCTACTTCAGTTCTTCTTCTGTTGAAGAAATAAACCAGGTACTTAATATTGATTTTTCTACATTAAATCTGGGTTTTACAACATTGTCTTTCACTAAATAGTAAGAAAACCAAATATATGATTTTTGGATCTAAACCTAGATTGTCCAGATGTTCCCCATTGTTGATTACTGATTCTAAAGGCATTGTAGTCCAGCAGGTTACTGAATTCAAATATCTGGGATTGCTTTTGGACCCTAACTTACCTTTTTCATTACATACAAAGGCAACTGATAGACAAGTTAATCAAAAACTAGGTGCTTTATTTAAATTACTGAACTGTTTAACACTGGAAGCCAGACATGCTATTGCAAACAGTATACTATTACCTTCACTAAATTGCAGTTCATATATTTTTTCAAATTTAACATCTGCTGACTTAGGATTAATAACTAATACATTTCACGGGATCTGTAGATTTGCACTAAAAATGCTGTACAGAACTCATCATTGTGTACTGTGTGCAGAGACTGGCTGGTTACCTCCGAAGTTCAATGGCTTGCATAACTTGTTCTGTACCACGGATAACATATTGAGAATAAAAACTAATTCTCCTCTATATGTTCTCCTTGATTTAAAAACTGAATTTAGGCAGTTGAGCTGTAAGTGTTTTATCTAGATTTATATTGAATATGTTGTTGTGTCTAAGTTAATTCTGCACATTTCATGTATCATTTTAGGTATTTATGACTAACATCTTGGCTGTTTGTGAGAATGGCCCCTGGGTCATTCCCGAAAAATGACCTTGGCTCATTGTACTTACCCAGTAAACAAAAGTAAAATAAATAAACTGGACACAGTACTCAAGGTATTTTATTTTTTTTTGTACCAGGAGAGACACTGTAAGCTGAAAGCTTGTTTACAGGTGCGACCTGGGAGCACAAGGAAGTTAAATGACTTGCTCAAGGTCACACAGTATGCAAGTGGAGGCTGTAGGATTCAAACCCAGGTCTCCAGCTCAGAGCCTTAAACCACTGCGCTATGCTGCCTCCTTAGGTGGGGTCTTACCAGTGATACAGTATATACAGGGGCATCAGCATCTCCCTCTTTGTGCTGGTGATACCCACCCTATGCGCACCCTAGCATTCCACTAGCCCTCCCAGCTTCATTCGCATACTGTCTGGCCACCTTTAGGTCATCCAATGTGATTACCTCCAGGTCCCTGTCCTGCTTGGTTGTCATTTGTACCACTCCACCCACTGTGTACTCTGCCCTGGGTTTCTGTGCCCTATGTGCATTATTTTGCACTTTTTCACACTGAACCCAGCTGCCATACCTTTGACTCCTCGACTTTTTTCAGGTCTCTGCTCATGCTTTCCATCCCCCACTGGAGTGTTCACCCTGTTGCAGACGTTGGTGTCATCTGCAAAGAGGCAGACCTTCCCTTCCTGCTGCTCTGCAATGCCACTTATAAAGGCATTAAAGATGACCAGTCCCTGCACTTATTCTTGAGGTACAATGCTGGTCACCCTCCCTTTCTCAGAGTGAACATTGTTAACCACCACCCTCTGTCGCCTATCTCCTAACCAATTTATTACCCAGGTTACCACCTTCTGAACCACCCCTAAGCTACCAAACTTGCTTACTACTCTCCTATGTGAAACAATTTCAAAAGCTTTACTGAAATCTACGTAGGCCATGTACACTACTCCACCTGATCTAATTCCTTGGTCACCCAGTCCAACATCTATCAGATTTGTTTCACATGACCTCCCTTCCATGAATCCATGCTGCCTTGGGTCTTGTAACCCACTGGATTCAAGATGTTACACAATCCTTTCCATTAACAGTGTTTTCATTAGCTTTCCTACCACTAATATCAGGCTGAGAGGCCTATATTTCAAGCCTCCTCCCTACTATCACATTTGTGAAGCAGGACTATTTCTGTCCTCCTCCAGTTCTCTGGAACCACTCCTGTTTCCAGTGAGCTGTTAAGTAGAACTGTCAGCAGTGCAACCAGTACCTCCCTGAGCTTCCTCAACACCTTTGGATGCACCCTCTCTGTCCCCATTGCGTGGTCCACTTTCAGGTTAGCAAGTCCCTTCAGGACTCTCTCCTCCAAAAAAGGACTAGTGTCCACCTCCCCCTTTCAAAGCTCCTGTTACTTTTTTGTGGCCCTTCCCCTTCCTCTGTGAATATGGAACAGAAGTATTTGTTCAAGGTGTCTGCTTTTTCCTGGTCCCACTCTGCAGTCCCCCTTCCCTTTTTAACCATACAGTCCCTCCTTTGGTCCTTTTTTTTCAGCTAACGTACCTAAAAAATATCTTGTACCTCTTTTGTTACCGCCTGGGCTATTCTCTCTTCAGTTTGTACCTTTGCACACCTTTCTTCTTTCCCTGCTTCCCTTTGTTTCCCCTGATATAGCTTCCTATCCTGCCCCCCTGCATCTCCTTGTATTCTCTGAATGCAACTCTTTAGTCTTTATCTTTTCTATCACCTCTTTTGAGAACCACAGTGGTCTTCTGTTACTCTTGCTTTTGCTCACTTGCTTGATACAGAGGTTTGTTGCCTTCACTATGCCCACTTTTAGTTTTTCCGCCTGTTCCTGCATCCCCCCAATTGTCCCACTGTGTCAGGTCATTCCTGAGGCATTCACCCATCTTTATAAAATCTGCCGTCCTGAACTACAGGACCCTCACCCATGTGTGGTTTGATTCTGCAGCTGTCCATATATTGAATCATACTGTATGGTGATCACAGTTCCCCAGGTGGACTTCCACCTTAACGTCTGCCACACTAGCCCTGTTAGTGAGTACAAGGTCCAGTATGACCCCATCATGAGTGGGTTCACAGACTGGTTGCCTGAGGAATGCCCCCTGCAGGAAGACTAGGATGCCCTTGCTACTAGCTGAAGTCACAGTCTGGAGGCTGCAATCTACATGCATCAGATTGATGCCCCTTCCCCACCAGCAGCACCTTCCCCTTTTCTGTAATTTTGCCAGTGACTTCCACCAGTACCTTATCTAACTCCTTCCCCTATGCTGGAGGTCTGTATATCACACTGGTGTGAATACAGGCTCTGTTCCCTGCCTGCAAGCTGACCCACAGTACCACTGCCCCCCCCGTATTCCATGTATCTCCATTGCTTTTATGCTTTCCCTTACATAAAGCATCACACACCTTCCTTTCCTTCCCACTCTGTCTTTTCTGAACAGAATATAGCCCGGTATAGCCATGTCTCAGGCATGGTTTTCAGTGCACCATGACTCAGTAATGGCCACTATAGCCAGGTCGACCTCTGTTATGATGGCCTCTAGGTCTGGAATCTTATTTCCTAGATTTCTTGCATTCACAGACATAGCCTTCCAGATTTTGTTAGCACTCTGCTTGTTACTCCTCTTTTTTCCTTTTTGCTTCCTCCTTCCCCCTTTCTTTTTAATGCTCCTGTTCCTCTCTCCCTTTGTTTCTATCATCCTGCTTCCCTTATTAATCTGCCCCTGGGGGAAGGGGGGTTCTTCTGCCCTCTAGTTCTCCCTACTCTGTTGTTTAGCCTGTGGGGGTACTTTCTTCCTCCACAGTTTCTTCCACCACCCCCCTTGGCTAGTTAAATGTTCATCAAAATAACACTTAAACCATTCACTAAGGACTGCAGTTCCCCTCCTGAATGAATGCAGACCATAACCCCTACTTGCACCTGACTCAGTCGACTGGTGACAGCCTGCCTGATTTACAGGTATCACCAAAATCCAGCTTTAGTAGACTGAAAGTAGATGCCAATATTTGAAATGTGTGGATAGTACCTGAATTATGGTCCATCAGGTGGCCAGCTGTGAGTACACCTTTCTGGATCCAAATGTCCCATGTGATTGGCTTGCCATTGATACTAATATAACGGTTGTCCCAGAGTGATTCCCACTTTTCCAAGGGCATGGATATTCCACCACAGTGACACAGCATTGTTTTTCATGCAGTTTGTCAAAGCTGTAGGTGGGAGGGGGCCACCCCCAGAAGGTGATTTCTGCCCAGGTTTCCACCCCGTAGGACTCCAATATGGTGGTCATCCTCTAAACTCTACCACAAGGGTGCCTGATGAGATAGAAGCACAAGCCACCAGAGGTTCTTTCTGATACCCATGGCTTGGTTGTAGGCCCAGAGTCAGTGGACACCCACCTGTCTCTCTTGACTAGGATTCTGAGTCTAGCCAGGCTGTAGCTGGATTTTTTCCCTTTCCAGAGGAATGAGAGGAAACGTTTCTCCAACTGTTGGAGTTTATTGCAGGAATGTGCATGGGGAGATTACTGAAGCAAAACAAGATCTTCAGGAATGCCATCATTTTGTAAACAGCAGTTTTCCCCCCAAAGGGGAGACTGAGTCACTGCCATCTAGCAAAGTCTGCTTCCACTCCTTTTACTAGTGGGTTTAAGTTTAGGTGTCTCATCTGCTCAAAGTCAGGCAGATGACCATACCAAGATATTTCAGCTGGTGGAGAGAGGGGGGATCATGTCTTATTTAGATGGATGATCTGTGCTGGTTGGTACATACTGTTTAGTGGTATTTCCTCAGTTTTGGACCATTTTACCTTTAGGTCAGATATGTGACCGAAGTCAATCAGGATTTGCAGAGCATTAAGCAGGGATAGGTCAGGTATAGAGATGGACAAAAGCAGAACATCTGCATAAGCTAGCATTTTATGGTCCTCCTTGCCACTGACAATACCTACTACAGAAGGGGAGTGCAGTTTTCCGGAGGAGTGGTTTCATGGTGATGAGGTACAGCACAGAAGAGACTGGGCACCTTTGTATCATACCCCTGTCTAGTGAGATAGATGGTGTCATAAGCCCATTCGAGTGGATGGAGACTGTGGGGTTAGAGTAGAATAGTTTAGTCCAATTAGTGAAGGCCTGGCCAAGCCCCATAGCTGCCATTGCTTGGTAAAGGTGTTCCTATTCTGCAGCATCAAAGGCCTTCTTTATGTCAATGCTGAGTAACAGAACAGGGCCTTTCTGGTGTGAGTCAGCCCAGATGGTATCAGTAACAGCTCTGAGGTTGTCTGGGGCCTTTATGCCCTTCACAAAGCCAGTTTGGTGATGTTCAATCACATATAGAATAACCTTTTCAAGCCTAAGTGCAAGTAGTTTGGCAAGGACTTTACATCTACATTTAGCAGGTGTTGGGGTATCGAGCCAATGATTACATTGGAAATTAGGAACTGTACATCACAAAGCAAGGTTTACTGAACGAACACATATACTGCATTAGCACCGGCAGCCCAGTTTCAGAGTACAAGTAATGATCAATTACTTTCCCCTTGGAGGACAAACCAGACAGGCATGGAGGCTTCAGCACTACATTTTGGGGCCTGTAGTTCCTCACCCTCCACCTCTCACAATCCATCTTATACACACTCCCCACTAGCTGTTATCTCTAATTGGGTGTATGTTCAGTATTTTGTACAGTCAGGCCACACAAATTATCATAGCAACAAGCTATGCACAATGTACTAATAAGTCTCTTTTTGCAACAGCAAGGACATTCGAAAGAAAACCTTAGTAACAAAATATTCTCATTAATCAATTGCTTTCTCCTGCCAGCACTTTACAATATTTTCATTATACCAAATTGTCATTATTCTTACACAGACAGATGGGGCAGTAGATGGCAGGGGTGAGGGAGTACTTGCCCAGTTTAGGGAGGGGGGTGATAAGGGTCTCTGACATAGAGAGAAGGAGTTTCCCTTGTGTGGCCACTGCAGTACAGACTGCGAGCAGTCTTTTACTCAGAGAAGGGAGAAAGATCGTGAAAAATTCTACTGGGAAGCTATCCAGTGCTTGCATTTTTTGAGCCAGTAATTCATTGGCAACAGCCTCTAACTTACATTCAGAGATGTGGGCCTCTAGACTTTTTATTTTGTGTCTTCGTGAAGTGAGGAAATGGGTTGCCCTGAAGAAAGATGAGCAGGGTTGGAGGGAAGGGCCCTCTATGAGACTGGTAGAAATTTGTGTACTAGTTGAAAAATGCTTTATGTCCACCTGTTTGGTGTAGATCTGGTTGAGGCCTTCCTTAATGCCTGTAATGTGACTGACAGTCTGTAGCATTTTGATCCTATAAGAGAGGAGGTAATCGGCCATCTCCCCTGATTCCTGGTATTTATGAGCTGTTCATTGGATGGCTTGTTGCACCACTGTGAGGGATAGAGTGTTGATCTGATAATCAAGCTGCAAGATCTCCTATGCTTATTCCTGTGAGGGAGCTTGCACTGAGTTGTAGGATTCCTCCTTCTGCTTGAGGTGGCTTCAAGCTGGGCGATCTTTGTGAGCCTTTGTTTCTTAGCATTGGCAGAGTAGCTAATGATTCTGCCATGAATAAATGCTTTAAAAGCACCTAAAATGATTTCCGGGGAGACGTCAGGAGTGTCATTGATATCAACATAAGTTTTCATCTCAGTGTCCTACCACTGCTTAAAGGTTGGGTCCTGAAGCAGAAAGGTGTCAAGGAGCCATCTTGGATGGTGGGGCTTAGAGTTAGGAACAGGTGCACACAGGTATGGTCCAAAATGATGATAGGCCCAATATGAGTGGTCTGTACTGAGGGTAGCATGTTAGCTTGGATAAGAAGGTAATCTGTCCTACTGCTGGTGTCATGTCTGGCAGAGTGGAACATGAAGCTGAGTGAAGTGGAATGCCAGAGGAATGAGTTACCCTCCAGGGATCTTTGAGGTTAAACTTCCTGGCAAGTAGAAGGGCAGATTGGTAGGACCTCATGGGAAGTGTGGAGGGGCATCTAAATTTGTTCAGCAGAGGGTCCCATACTTAATTGAAATCCTCTGCTATGAATACCCTGTAGCCCAGAGAGTGCATAGTGATCAGCGCCTGTGCTGCTTGTGGGAAACTCGCCCTGTGTCCTTGAGCGGCACATAGATATTGGCTGGTATTAGGATCTGGTCATCAATTTGCAGGTGCACCAGGGTCCATCTTCCTTCCTCACTGTTATCCACTTGTAGAATCTGTACTGGGAGTTTTTTGTGGAAAAGGATTGTCAAACCTCTTGCCTTAGAGGTATAGTGGCTACCTTCATTGTGACCCATATTCCCTTTTGAGTTTCTGCATCTCATTGGGCAACAGGTGTGTCTTCTGAGTCAGGGATATATCACAATGCTGTTTCTTGCTCGGCTTGGCTTTTCACAGTTCGGCAGCACTTTCTTGGCAATCTAAGTACATGCTTGTACAATTCCTCTAGTGGCTGGTGATGAGGAGGATTGTTCCATGACTAGAGCTCACTACGCGCTCTCAGCTTTGTGGAGTAGGGCTGATAAGCAGGGAGACAACCCTTGTTTTTGAGTAAAAAAAGGTATGCCATCAGTTCCTTTAGGCTTGTCTCCTTCCCAGCAGTTCTTTTTGTGAAGCCACTAGTTGTGCAGTTTCTGCTGGTGTGTTCTGTTTCCTTTCACTTCTAGGAGGAAGGCCCACTATGATGGAATCCGGGGTTTTTCCTGAGGTAGTGTGGGACCAGAAGCGAAGCAGATAGCCTCTCAGAAAGGCTTAAGCACAGAGTTACTGCAAAAGTCATTTAGAGGAACTGAAGAAGAAAGAAGATGAGAAAAAGGAACAGAAAAGGAGCAGAAAAGAATCCTCAGACCACAGTCGCCACAAACTGCAACAAACAAGACATTTTTTATTCACTCCTCTCTAATCTTTTCCACACTACTTGGATTCAGACATTTAGCATACTGCTTTTAATATTTGATCTGTTCAATATTTTCTTTCCTTGCTCTCATTTTCAAACACTGTATTATTGCTTTTAGCAGAATTTTCAATGTGGGGTCCTTTTATTTAGATAACTGATTAGAAGCCAAATGCTATATAGCACCCTCAACCTACCCAATTAGTTTTTATTTTTTAACCTTTTTGCCATTTTTTTTTAATCGTTTCAATAATTTTGACAAATCGCATTTAATTTGATTGGCGCTGGGTTTTTGAAAATCTGCACCATATGCTAATTTGGTACATGTGACCGCCCTCTACAAAGAACATGCGTGGCATTCTGGTGAATCATTCTTGGTCAGCCCACAGCAAGTACAAGTGAAGGAGCAGATCACAGCATGATTTTGCTTGACCCAGGTGCAGATTTTCTTACACCCCGTATATTTGTGGGACAAACTCGCCCACTAGTGTACTTCTGTGCATACTGCAAATGTCTACGAATGTCGCACAGCACTAGCACTCTTTTGTACAAAGCTTTGGCCGCCTGCTTGCACTTTTGAGTTCCCCTTTCAAATCAGGGGAATAATCTACACAATCCTGGTGCCATGGAAATTGCAGGCCGTCAGTAACGCAGTAATGCCACAATGCCGCAAATTTGAAGGAGTGTAAATTAAATCGTGTAGCGTCTCTCACAACTCTGGGAGCTTAACTCCTTATGGGTAAAACCAGAGAGTAAGTAATTTAACATCAATATTCATAAAACATCACTCATTTACTTTGTTTTATCTTTTTCTCCTTGTTTATGGTGTCCTTCTGGACTAATAGCTTGGTACTAACATTTTGGGTACCGCTCATAGATTAATCCTCAGTTCCTTTAAAATCTGCATCTAGCTACCTATTCATTACTTAAAAATGATCATTTTATTGACAAAGTTATGCCCTTACTTTTCTATAACAAAATTCATATGTTTACAGATTATTGTGCTTATGTGAGATACCCCAGGACTGAAGCTCTTGGCCACTGGTCAACCATTTTTCTTTCTTTTTTTTTATTTGTTCTCTCAGCACCCATTTAGCATTCATCACTGTGCTGGTACTTGCATGTAAGCTTCCCTTATGCTGGGGACAATTGCCATAATTTTGCCATTTTCTCCATAGTGAATGAAGATCCCCAGAAGAAAGTCCTCTGTTCATTGGTACCCAGCCTGAGGTACTGTGGGACTATATTCCACCTGGATGCTTTCACCCAGGCCCTTTTGATTATTTCTGGTCATTCCTGGTCACTCCTGATGATTCCTGAACCCCAATTGGAACATATGGAACCGAGTAAAACTTTTTTCATTCTATACCATCCTACTATTTTAGAGAAGAGCTGCTGTGGGAATCTGAGAGAACCAAACCCAATTATACACCAAGGTTACAAGGTCTCTGAAGAAAGGGTGAAGGAGTACTCTTCTTTCTTGTTTTGGAAGCCGTTCTATCTCCAGATACATTGAGACTTTCTGAACATTGTTTTCTTTTATTTTTGCTGTGGTGATTTTATATTGTGTTCATTGTGCTATTAATTAGTGCTAGTGCTATACATATATGATAAAGTATGGGGTGCAGCGTGTTATGAGAATTTAATACACACCCGAGTTGTTGGATGGCACATAAACCCGAAGAGCCAAAAGGTTTATAGTAGCTCATTCAAAAATGAGGTGTATCATGAGTTAACACACTGTACCCCATATATTTTTTTGTTTAATTTAAGGGATTGTGTTTTTTCACCAAGGAGGCAAGGGATGTTGGCTGGTGATGGGCGCTGGAGACAGGCAGTAGGAGGGACTACTTGGGGGCCTTGCTGCTCTCGACGCTTCTCTCTCAGCTGGCCCAACACAGAGTGTGAGTATGCGGCTCCACTTGTGGAGACTGCAGATGACAGTCGCAAAGTGTTTTAAAAGAAACAACAAAATAAAACAGGGCAACGTTATGGCAACAGCACAGATCCCAACCGCTCACTGTTCTTGGAATTGCAGAAAGTATCACTCAAAAATCTCTTCCAGTTTACTAGCTCCTGAGGTGAGTGCTTTTGTGGGAGAAAGTTGATGAGGGAAAGTGCTTTGTGGCGGTCACAAGCCACCGTATGGCTCATGCATTTTTACATCGAAAGGTGCCGTGTATTAAAAAATGCCATAGTACACATATGTGTATTACGGCATTTAATACATGGCTTTTTCAATGGGGAAAAATGCAACCCATTAATTAATGCTTAATAATTGCCATGAACACTAGAAGTGATAAAATTGTGGCTTCACTGACAAAACAGTCAACACAGCCCAAATGATATAAAGGGTGTGTTTTTAATGGGGATTTACATATTTTACCATCTTCTAATCTCTCAACATCCATGTCAGTAGAAACAAATAAAACATTTACTTATGAAGAAAAAGTTAGAAATGACTCTACCACTGAAAAGAGGGGAGTTGCATGCCTCAATATAATAATGCAGGGTGCTCTGGTAAAAAAAAAAGGTAAAACTTAGATTTGAAAAAAGCTCCTCAAAAGGAGAAAAAAGACTTAGAAGAAAAGCAACTTGAGAACTCCCTATTTAGGGAGAACACTCAAGATAGCTCATTAAAGCCACAAAAAATTCTGTAAAAGGAAATAAAACGACTTGAAGGCCAAGTCAAGGCTTCAAAGAACTCACCCAAAAAAGAAGCAAGAAATAATCCTTTAGACTATACTAATAAGGAAAATCAAAAAACATCACTGATTTTTGTAAAAAGAAAGAATCTTGCCCTGTGACAGTAGCATCTAAACTAGATGAAGCAGCTGTGAATCAGATTACGGCTTCACCTGATGCTACTATCAAATCAATTGATTTAATACAAACCCCTAAACAGATTACGAAAAAGGGAGAGGATCCAAATTTGGAACTGTTCAGTCCTTTACATTTATTAGATACCTCATGCATTTTACTTTCCCCAGCTAAGTCAGCCAGGCGACAATCACTCTATTCTAGCTGGCTCTCTTAACATAGTTTTTCAAAATTTAGATAGAGTAGTTGAAAATATTGAATCAGAGCCAGAATTCTTTGCACAATGCCCAAGCACTTTATTGAAAAATAGTATTAAGTTGGTTGAAGGATATAAATTATTCGCCTGAATCATTAATATACGCCGGGCCTAAAGCGGTGCAAGGTAAGGTTGAGGAGGGGAACCCTATTAGGAAGTCTCTGGAAGCTTGGTGGGCGTTCCTTACCCCGATGCAAAGAGACTCTCAGGTCAAATCGCGGGATCAGCCTATATTGAGGAATCCTAGTTTGACTATCGGAGGCCAGGTGCTTGGCCAGAGGTGGGTTATTTATCTGGAAGGACTTGCTCTGAGGATATGCAGCAGGATGGGAGAATTTGGTTGCCACCACAATGTGATGCTTTGCCTTTTTTTCCAAGGTTACAGCTTAAGCAAATGATTGCAGGAGTTCGAGGGGGAAAGGGAGAGTTTACAGACAGCTTTCTTAACTGGGAACACCTGCATGGGGTTGTCAACAGATCTGGTTTACTCTTGAAGGTATATAAGATACTCTTGAATTCCCGTAGAGATAGTGATTTAATTTCTATTTCTTATTGGGATAAAGCATTGACTTCTGAATTTAATTGGAGTTCTATTTGGAAAGCTACTAAGTATCTGGTTATCCCAAGTATAGAATTACACAGATTTTGGTAACCCACAATATTTTCTATACACCTGTTAAACTGGCTTCGAGGGGTCTGAGGCCGACTGATCTTTGTTTTAGATGTGAAAAAGCATTGGGGATTTGTTACATATCTTATGGAGCTGTGAAAAAATTCAGCTGTTATGGGATGAGATCAAACAGGGGCTTGACCCCACCCTGGGATATAATGACTACATTACGCCAGAGATCTGTGTATTAGGTGACTTTTCCCTCGTGGAGGGTGTTGCCCTAAGGTATCACCTAGCTTTAATGGGATCATTAGTTAAAGCATTTATTTTAAGTCATTGGAAGGATGGTCAGACATATTTATACGAGCAGTGGGTGAAGGATCTACTGAGGTCATTGGCTAGGATTAAAAACCATCTTTTGTCTGAAGGCAGACAGGAGGTTTATGCAAAAAAGTGGGCTAGCTTAGAGGCAGCTTACCTATAGTTTGATTTGAGCCTCTGAATAGAGGCCTGTATGTGCAAGGGAGGCTGCCTGCTACAACGGGTGGAGTTGGATATGTACCAAGGGATTGGCTTATTACATAGAGGGTTATAGTCCTTATTCATAGGTACCCTATAGTCTTGAGGAATTTCCAGGAGGGATCAATTAGGGGCTTTCACTTAATCTGATTGGGGCGCAGATCTAATGAGGAATGACTGTCTGGGGATGGTTAATCCTCCTTGGCTTGGGACTCTCTCTCTCACAGGGGTTACTCTGGGCTGTTTGGATTTGATTAGGTTGAGAAGCCTTGAGTTTTTTTTTTTTCATAGATGATGGTGGGTATGGGTGAAGTGAGATTTTGAGGGTTAGAGTATTATTTACTAGCAATTACAATTCTGCTAGCTTTTCTGTGTTATTATCTATGCGGTGGGGGAAGTCTTTGGGGGGGTATCCAGGGGTTTGTAAATAAGGGGTGTATATAGTTTGCACATTCAGTTTTGGAGTGTGCACCCGGGTTTCTGGGTTTATGTGTGTGTTTGTCTCATTATTCTGGGAAAAGAAATAAAGTTTTCTTTAAAAAAAAAAAAAAAGAAAAATAGTATTAAGGCTCTTGCTCACCCCATCATGGCAAACATAGTCTTACCTGAAGCTCTAAACACTCCTAGGAATAGCTTTGAATGGTTGGTCAATTTTATACAAGGCAAACTTGAGGTACCAGACAGGAAAGTGGAGGAGGCTGAAAAAATGGATAATAATAACCTTTCTTTCTCTTTCATCATGATCACAGATCACACCAAAGAAATGGGTATAAAAAAAGGCAACACAATAAGGGAAAGAAAAGAATAAAAAGAAAAAGAAGCAATCCCGTCATAGCCAAACAGATAATTTAGACAATCCCTTCTGACATCACAAGAACAGTTCCTTTGTGTCCTAAAATTAACACAGTCAGCCAAATGGGCACTACACCTTTACCAGAACACATTATGGACCCCAACTCAAACCCACATATGGGGATTAGAACTGAGGATAAAGTCGTGTTTCAGGAACCCTCCCCCTTTCCTACTGAAAATCGTTCTCTTTCTGGGAATGAGGTTTGCATTAGAATAAAGGATCTTTATATAAAAGATAATGAAACAAGATCATCTTTGAAAGAATTGGTGACCCATTTATTTATAGCAGAACTAGGGATCCACTTTAGAAATGAAGACCTTATATTGTGACCTAAGTGATGAAGCTCTTTCACTATATGCGTTTGTCACAGAAATGAGTTTAGCAAAAAAAGTCTGGGCTAAACAAGAGAGATTAAATTATTTAGGCCTAGAGGTTCCTTCCTTAGTCTCTTGGAAAGCCATTTCTCAGTATGTTCTCAATGAATGTGAAACAAGGGACATTCTCACTTTTGAAGCATATGCATCTATCCTTGCCACCCTAAAATGGAACTTCTGAAAGTAAGCACCCATTTGATGATACAGAAGGGACCAAAGATGTAGGCATTATCTCTGTCTTTAGAATTGATAAAATAGCTGAAGAAACTAATAGTATGCTCAAACATGTCATAATAACCTTGATGTCCTCAGTCTATGAATTCCAAATAGATAACCAAGATATTCCAAAGATTGAAGGAGAATTTAGAGAGGGAGAAGGCAGTCAACTTAACCTTTACTGCTCCTCCTACAGACTCTTCAAAATGCTTTTATCAGGGGCCCAGAAATTGGATCCTGCTGGTATTCTTTTAATGGATATGGTGGTTCCCAAAAAATTGGGCTATAGAGGCAGTTATTAAGTCTGATTGACTAAAGATAGATGCTTCTTTACCTGAGACTTCCCTTCTTAATACCGAAAATTTGGAAAGAAATGCAAAACTAATAAGTTGGAATATTGCAGGCTTAGTGGGAAAAATGGCTGACAATGACTGGGTAGAATGTACACAAAGATTTGATACTATTCTTTTTGAAGAAACCTGGACTGAAGAAATTGTGAATATTAATGGGTACCAAGCCTTTGGCTCTGCTGCCACCAGAAAAAAAGTTCAGAAGATACTCTGGGGAGCTTGCCACTTATTTTAATTAATTTTTTTTAGTTTTTGTAGACCGGGAAGAAGGACAAGGCAATTTTTGCCTATTTTCAGTCTCGTCCCGGCGGGGATACAGATGGATGCCAACTGAAATTGAACCAGATTTTAAGCTGTTGGTGGTATTTTTAGTGAATTAGATTAACAAGGATTTTTCAGAACTGGAAGATATTATTATAAATGTTAATTATATCATAATTGTAATCAGATGGAAAAAATATTTGTTCATTTCATTTTCATTTCATTTTTATTTTGTTAACCAGGATAGGGCACTGGAAGAAGTCCTTTTTCAGGCCCGGCCCAACAAAAATTGCAAACATCACATACAAAATGAACAACAAAATAATTATACAAATTTACAAATAATTAATATCAAAAGACTTTAAATATTGTTTAAAATTAAGTTTAAAGATATTCAATGAAGAGGAAGCACTGAGGCAATCAGGCAGATTATTCCAAAATATAGGAGCAGCAACAGAAAACGAACATGACCGAGACTTAGATTTACAAAAAATGGATTGTAAAACAATACTGATGACAATGATTGTCAATGTGTATGTTCCACCTTTTAATCACGCTGAAGAATACCTCAAAATTTGGAAAAATCTATCTAATGAGCTAGAAAGGGTTCCCCTAAAATATCCCCTCAGTATTCCTATGATTGCAGGAGATATTAATTCTAGAATTGCAGATTATGACAATTTTGATACTTTGGGCTCATTAATGAAGCAAAATAACTGTAATATAAGAGTCAGTAAGGACAAAAAACATAACAAGAATGGATTTCAGATACAGGAATTTATTGAATCAAATTCTTTAATAGTCCTTAATGGAATAATATCAGGGGACTTTGAAGGGAACACTACATATTATACACACAATGGCCAAAGTGTCATAGATTTTGTTCTTTGTGATCCAAATGATATTAGGTTATTCAAAAATCTCCTTATAGAGATGAGATCTGAAAGCGAACATGCCACTTTACAATTGACAGTGGATGTTACATTGGAAGCCAGTGATGAATCAATGGAACCAGATTTTCTAGACAATATGAGTATAATGGGGAAATATAGACTTGTTAGGGCAACATTAGATGCAACAATAATAGCTGATACCCTTCCCCGCAACCTATTACCAGAACTAATTAATTTCGGCTCCCCCAAAATTTGACACAAAGGATAGACTCCATTAACAAAGATATAACAAATAGAATACATGTTAATCACAGAACAGTTAGATTAAATAAATATGATTCTTGGTTTGATAAAGACTGCATACAAGCAAAAAGAAAATTAAATAAACTGAACAGTTAGACCAAATTGCATCCATCTAGAAATAACATTGCTCTTTTATTTTTTGAAACTCCGGTTTACTAATGGAATAAAAGAAAGCTACAACATCATGAGCACATAAGCACATTATATAGGCAGGTAGAAAGACCAGTTTTACATACTTTGTAATGAGTAAAGCCAATTTCTACTCTTTAGTATAACCTACTGTGCCCTTATCTTTATCAGCCCTCCTTTTATTCACCCTAGACATACTGACATTCATCAGCCCCCCCCATAGGCAGGGGCAACTGGTAATTCAAAGACTACTCACTTCTTTATAAATATTTAACATTTCAAGAACTTATAACTTTAAAGATAACTCAACTGTAGTCAACTGTGTCAGATTGAGGAGACCATGCTTCAGCCAATGCATCCAGCCCCTTTCTGGGGAGGGTATCCCTTTGGTCAAGATGGGGGGATTTTCTGTGTTATACTCCATGAGGGTAAAGGTACTGTTGTTGGCCTCTGTGCCCTGCCGTGTTCCTTGCTTGCCTCTCTCTATCGCTCAATCAAGTTATCAGCTGATTTGGCCCTGGTGTCACACTTCCAACTCTCACCCGCACTCTCCATTGCTCCTCTAGTTTGTTTGTGATGAGCCTAAGCTTCACAGTTAGTTCTTCCATCCGTTTTATGCTCTCCACTCTGCTCCTCCAAGAGCCTAGTGAGGGAAGGGGAGCTCTAAGCCAGCTGGACATTATTTCTTTCTGTGCTGTTGCCTACTGTTACCATCTTCTGGAACTTTAAAGCCCAGGATCATTATGTGGCAGTTCAAAGGTATTTTTGTATCCCACAGATTGTTTAAGGCCTGATGGATGGCAGTCTAGAATGTCAACAGCACAGTGCAGGACCAGAATATGTGGAAATGGGTTCCCACATGTCCACAGCCCCACCAGCATAACTCTGAACTCCCCCCTTGGAAGTGTCTCATGAAGGAAGGAGTGTGGAAGAACCTGGTCTGACATTTCCAGAGGAACTCCCACTACCCTGGGGATCCTGTGGTTCTCCATCCCCTCTCCCAGGCCAGCTTCCAGCTCTCCTCTGGGACTGAAGTGCCAGTTTCCTCCTCCTCCTCCCATCTCCTTCTAAAACTCTTGAACTAGGTGAAATAAGTTCCTTGGAGGGCCTTGTAAGTCCCTGAGCTCAACTTACCCCTCCCAGCCAATCAGACCAACCAATACAGGAAGGTTTCTAGAGCAGTAAAATCTCTATTAATCTTTGAGATCAAATGATTGGATATTAGGTAGTACCTGACCTGCAAAAACCTGTGGAAGTTGGCCCTGGATAAAGCATACCTGCCTTGTAAAGATGTGAAGGAGCACACTTAATCCCCTTCTACCAGGTTTTGAAACCTGACCAAAGCCTGCACATTCCATCTGCAGAAATGAGGTTTCATATGGGGGGGTGAAGCCAAGATCCCCGATAATTGAGGTAAGTGGTACCACTCTCTCTAAGGTCTGTGACTGCTTCCTGGCCTTCACCAGTATCCTCAACATGTGCTTCATCCAGGGTTTTTTCAGGGACTGCCAGACCTCTGGAGTGAGCGGCGCATTAGGTAGGGAGGCAAGGGTGACTATCTGGGTCTATTGGGCTTCTATTTCCTGCCAACCAGACTCTATACCATTGTTTGACCCAAGTGATTACCAGGACCAACTGAGCCACCATGTAATAGAGTCTAAAGTCGGGCATATCCAGGCTCCCTCTACCCCTTGGCTGGGAGAGGAGCATTCGACTGATCCATCTTCTACCCCTCTGCCATATAAATGCCAACAAGGTGGAATTGACCTATTTCAGGAAGGAGCCTGGGACATTGATTGGCAAGGTCTGGAACAGAAATAGAAATCGGGGAGGACATTCATTTTGATTGTGTCTGTCCTCCCTCCCAATGATAAAGGGAGAAGGTCCCACCTGTTCAGTTCTGCCTGGATCTCTGCCCACAGCTTACCATAATCACGTTTAAATAGAGCCACCCTTTGAGGTGATATTTTGACCCCTAAGTATCTGACGGTGTTAGCTGTGACCCACTTAAAGGGGAAGTCCTGCATTGTCTTGCAAGGCAAAGCTCCCCAAATTTAATGGCTTTTGACTTTTCCATATTAATCTTGTAGCCTGAGATCTGTCCAAACTCCTGGAGTTCCTCTGTCAGGGCTGGGAGCTATTTTTGAGGTGACATCAGGAAAAACAGGGAGTCATCTGCATGTAGGGATATCTTGTGATCCCTATTTCCCACCCTTATACCTTGGATTTTCTCATTCTCCCTGACCACCACTGCCAGGGGTTCAATACAGAGGGCAAATAATAAGGGGGAGATCAGACACCCCTGCCTTGTCCCCCTAGATAATTTGAATCTCTCTGTCATATACCCATTGACTCTCACTGTCAACTTTGTCTTTTAAATAAATCTAGACAACAATACAAAAAATTTCTGCAAAATAAAAAGTTGGAAGCACAAAATAAATGTTGGACTAAAATGTTTAATGCTATCCAGTCTAATGACTCTAATCTATTCTGGAAATTGGTGGCAAAGGAGACAAGCTCTCATCAACCCTAATAATCCATATACATCCCCAAAGAAACCTGGGTAACTTACTTCAAATCCATTTTTACATCTAACAATGGTCTTGAAGCTGAATCCCTTGCAGCTATTTATGGAGTAGGGAATGACTATATTCCCTTAATTTTTATTGAGAGAGAGACTGAGGTAGCCATAAACAGTCTCTAAAATAAGAAAGTGCTTGGTCCAGATTTTATCCCTCCTGAAATTTACAAAAATTATAGTTATTTTTGGGTCCCTTTATTGACAAGTTTCTTTAACTTCTGTTTAAAACATAAATTTATCACCAAAGCATGGGCAAAACACATTTTGGTGCCAATACACAAAAGTAGAGTCTGTTTATTACCCAAGTAATTTTAGACCCATCAGCTTGTTATAAATTTCCTCCAGAATGTTTGCTTGACTTCTTTTGAATAAATTCACATCCTGGATACATGAAAAAAATATAATCTCACCCACTCAAGCAGGATTTAGGGAAAACTTCTCAACTATTGATAACATTTTTGGTTTTGCTCACCTTATAGAAAAAACATATAAGAAAGATGAATCTGTACTTATTATATGTTGATTTTTCTGTGGGTTTTGATTCAATAAACAGAGGAATATTATGGGATATATTAAAAAGCAAAGACATCCCTGATTCACTCCTGACCTCAATATATCTGCTATACATTAATGCAGCAACAGCAGTAAAATATAATAATGCTGGAAATTTAACAGATTACTTTCAGACAGAGAGGTTAAACAGGGATGTCTTTTAGCTCCGATTCTCTTTAATGTTTACATTAATTCTCTACTTAAATATGAATACCTAGCTCAATTGGCTCCCCCATCAATGAATCCGATGAAATTATATTCTTTAGCTTATGCAGATGGCATAGTTTTATTTTCCCTATCTAAATCCGGTTTACAAAAAAACATAGATCTTTTTGCACAAAAATGCAGTAAATTAGAACTTAAAATTAACCTTAAAAAATAAAACTATGATAATGGGGTCATACACCATATAAAAAAAGCTAAAAAAAAAAAAACTATTCAGATATAGTCGAGATGGTGACAGAATACACATACTTAGGGTAAAAATGTCAGCCAGTGCCAAATGGAATAAACATTATAGGGAACAAATCAACAAGGCTAAAATTGTGTCCAAAGCATTGCTCAAGTTTAATTTTAAATATGGAGGGAACTCCATTACTCCTGCACTAATAGCAGGAGCAGCTAAAATAAACCCAATATTACTGTATGGGGCAGAAATTTAGGGATATGAAATATATGATAATATAGAAATTCCCTTATCTCATTTCTATAAATCACTTCTCAAAGTATCCAGCTCTACCCCAACTGTCATGGTGAGGGCAGACCTTGTAATGATTAAAATTGATTGCTTAAAAGAATTAAGACTCATAAATTACTGGATAAAAATAATAAATAATTCTACTAACATACTACCAAATCTATGCCTTAAGAAAAAAATGTGCTGGGCAAGTAAAAATGTAAAATCAAAAGGGCTGGATACCCTGAGAAATATTATGAATAAAATAAATGATCAACATTTATGGGTCTATCATAATAGGAACATCAATATTTCACCACAATACAAAGAGGTAATTAAAAAAAAGCTGATTACTAAGAAAGAAGATATAACAAAAATCCAAAATCACAAATGTGCCATATTGTTCAAAGAAAGTAAGATGGCTCATTATCTTGAGGGATACCTAATTTTACCAATAACCCTAGAACAAAGGGAAAATATTACATGGGCCAGATTTGAATTAATTTCATTTAAACATACATACTTTAAGGAAATTACAATAGACCCTCAGGGAAAAGAACACCGAACACAATGCCCTTACAATAAAGGACAAAAAGATTCAGTTACCCACATAATCATGAACTGCCCTCTCTATACTAAACCTCGTGTTGACTATTTGTTAGAAATCTTATCAAAATATTCAAACACACTTTACAACTCAATCTTCATCCTCCTCCACCCCAGGACATCAGAAGAAGCTACACTGATAGCAAATTTCATTGCATCAGTAATCAAACTCAAAAAAGGAGATTCAGATCACAGAGAACAAAACAATGATATTTTGGCCCTCTTTTTCTTTTTATCTCATATTAATGTTACCATAATTTATAATGGCTATGTCTCAGTAAATTTGTATATGTACAGATCTATTTATTCTGTGATTTTAAAATTGTATGATATTTTTATATATTCTGTGTTGTATGTTGTAATGTTCATAATGTTATACACATTGTGATCAAACAATAAAGGAATTTGATTTTGAATACTGTTTCTTCAGGTGAGTCAATACCTGCTTATGCTTAATGGAGGAGTTCAGTCCCTGGACATTCCAAGTAATAAGTTTTAGCATAGTACCCTGTTTTAGTACCCCTGAAGATAGAAATATTTGAATGGGCATGCAAGGTGAAAGATGACGTGTGCAGTGGGGGGACTTCAGTATGTGATGCCAGGTGATATGTTTTGAGGACTCTAGAGGGGAGACAGTGTATGGGGGTGGGGGAACATTTCTAGCTGTACCTCTTGGGTAGATTCATGAGTTTTGGAAAGAGCAGAGTAAGAAATTACAATAAGCGGTACATTTGGAACTAATAATGTTGATCCCAACATGGGGGCACTGAGTTGTGACACAGCTGGATAAACATCAAACATGAAAGTACGTGAGCCATTTAAAATCACCATGTGACTAAGAACATATATCATTGCTTTTGAGTCAGTTAGAACTTCCACGTGACTGAATGCACATAGTAAATAAGAAGCAATCATTGATAGGCTCATAGGTAGGGAAGCTAACAATTTGACGGGCTTTAGAGACTCAATGCTTGCCATGAAGCAAAAGTCAGTCCTTGAACAGATGACCATACTGATGAATGAACAGGACTGCTACCTGCCTCAAGTGAGAGGAAGGATTCAAGTCCATTCTCTCAAACTGAGTTCAAAGGGAGAATACATTCTGCAATCTCAGTTGATAAGGATTGGAAGGGAATAATAATGGTACAGGGAGCATCTAGAGTGGGGAGAAGAATATCGGACATTATGGTGATCCTAGAGTGGCACTAGGATAACTGGGCTTTGTACCAGCAAGGATAAGGGAGGTGGGCCAATAAGGGTCAGAAAGGATGTGTGGCAAGATAAGGCAATACCTTATTGTTCTAATCATATTTCATGTAATTGTATGTGAGAAATGCATCAGAGATGCCCACGGTAGCCCAGTGTAACTTGCAAGGGATCATGGGTACAAAGAAAGCCATGGGCCCTAAAATGATGTAATCTCCTGTTACTGTGCAGAGAAACTGTTAGCTTCTAGCCAGGGACTAGAGCGTGATTAGACCATTTAAAAGGAAAGAAAAAGGGATAATTAAGCAGGCTGACTAGAGCGTGATTAGACCATTTAAAATGAAAGAAAAGGGGATAATTAAGCAGGCTGACTAGAGCGTGATTAGACTATTTAAAAGGAAAGAAAAGGGGATAATTAAGCAGGGCTGGAAGTCCAGGAAGCCATTTATGTCTGATTAGCCCCCAGCATCTAGAGCAGCCAAGATGGCTGGTAACTTTTGTCTTAAGAGGACTTCTCTGAGGTAATCTCAGGTATTCTCTGAGGTAATGGAGGCAGTATAGCGCAGTGGTCTAAGGCTCTGAGCTGCAAATCTGGTGATATCTAGCAGACCAGATCTGGGTTTGAATCCCACAGCTTCCACTTGCATACTGTGTGACCCTAAGCAAATCACTTAACCTCCTTGTGCTTCCAGGTCGCTCCTGTAAAAAAGCTTCTAGCTTAGTGTGCTATACCTGGTTAAACAATAAAAAAAAAATCTAATTACAACTAAATGGACTAGCATTTGAAGAAATTGCTGTGCTCAGTTTAGCTTGATTTCTGCCATTTTGTGAGGGGGGCTGGATCTGCTCCTGGAATTCAGGATGGTTGGAACTGGTTTGCTCTCCTATTCAGAGATGAACATTTGTTTTTCCTTTTTGTAATATAATAATAAAAGCTGATTGGTTGCATAGCCATAGAGATGGAATCCTAACCAACCACAGGGCAAGCCAGTATTCACTGGACCTGCCCTTTTGGAAACCTTTAAAACAAGGGTGAAGAAGGTTATCAGAGCCTTTTGCCCTTCTGCTTTTGCTTGTGACCTTTTGCCTGTTTGACTTTTGTGTGAAAGACTGCATTTTGGGACCCTGTCTGCTTACAGAACAGAGACAATTTATTTTTTCCTGAACCACAAGAGCAAAGACTTTAGCTGCCACTTTTAATAACACTTTGCACTTCAAAATTCAGCAACTAAGGACTTGAGGTAGAACTTTCAAAACTAGAATTTTCAAAGTTTAGTTTTCTTTTGTATACTTCCATTTTATTTTCCATATTCTGCAACCAATGTCTAAAATTATCTGTCTTTAAGTTATTTACTGCATTTATTAATATATTAGTAAAGCCTTTGGCTTATTTTAAGATAATTCTTCCAGTAACTGTTGTGTGTGGTATTTTGGGAAAGGGTTGTTCAAACTATAGTACGTCTGTCTGACTGCTTTAAGGGTCAAACACTACCAAAGTAAAGTACCACAAGGGACTCTGTGGATGAAAGGAGGGGGAATATGAAAGGTCTCAGGAGGGGTCTGTGAGGGTTTGAACCAGTCTCTGCATTTCTGGGAAAGCACATATAGGGTGTTATAGGGTGTCCCCTGAAGGCCTATACATGCCTATGGCTTTCTGGTTTGTTGTGCAGTGGCTGAGAGGGTTCTTTCCCAGGAACACAGACTCAAGACTGTATCTGCACCCCCTCACATGGAGAGAGGGTACCCTGGGATCCTCTGGCATATGTTCAGTTGTGAAACAGTGAGCGTGCTAAAAGGACAGAGAAGGGGTATCCCTGACCCTGATCACAACAGGATTCACTGTAGCACAGGGAATTCCAGCCACACAGGAGTGGGCTCATGACAGATTTGGTGGCAGCAGTGTGATTGATGAACTGTTTGAACAAACCATGCACAAACAGGGCAGAAATTTGGAAAAGGGGAAAATTGGTTACAAGATATAGTTCCCTACCCTGTTTTTTTTTTTTTGATGCAAGTAAAGACAGACTAATGGTAGTGTATGGAAGAAAGATGGCTTCAAAGTACAGTGACTACAATGTAGAAAAACTGAAGCAGCTGTGCCAGGAGAGAAGGGTCCATTATGAGGGGCAAAGCAAAAAAGAACCTCATGGAGACTGTTGTGGCAGCCAATGAGCAAGCAACTGGCCAGAACCTTGAATCACAGCAGATGACTGAGAGGGACCAAACCTTGGGTGTGGGGGTACCAAGGGACATTACAGTGTCCAGTCCCAGGGAAGAGGACAGTGAGACAAGAGATGACCCAGAACTGCAGCACCAAGTGAAGTCCACCACAGATCCTGAGCTAGGGAGGTTAAAGCTACAATTTGAGCTGAGGAAATTGAAGCTGGAGAAGAGAAAGTTCAGAGACCAGCAAGAAAGGAAGCAGAAGAAGTTTGAACTGGAGATGCAAAGGGAGCTGGAGCAAAGAAGGCTCAGACTGGAGGCTGAGGAAAAGCAGTGCCAGAGAGTGGTTGAGAAAAAGCAGCACCAGAGAGAGGCCAAGGAAAAGCAGCCCCAGAGAGAATCTGAACTGGAGAGGCTAAGACTCCAATGACCAGCGCCAGAGGAGGTGAGTGGAGGGGGTGAATCTAAAACTTCAGGGTTGGGGTATAAATTAAATTCCAGATTAATAGCTGAATTTAAAGAGGGGGAGGATTTGGAAGCATTTTTGAATTCATTTGAAATTATCTGTATCCAAGCCAAGATACCCAGGGAGGCCTGGAGCTTTCAGATATCCCTGCTGCTTACTGGAAAAGGGCATGCAGCACTAGGCCAAATGGACAATGAGGACAGTAGAGACTATGAAAAACTTAAAACTGCTTTACTTAAAAAGTATGAACTAACTCCTGAGGCCAACAGGGTTAAATTCCATAAACTCTGAAAATGCCTTGACATGAGCTTGGAGGAACTCACCACAAAGCAACATCAGTTTTTGAAACATTGGTGGGAGGCAGTGGAAGCAAACCCTGTGAGGAAAATTGAGGAGGCTGTGTTATTAGAGCAGTTCTTCTGGGCTTCAAACAATCAAAATCTTTATTTATCCAGGCAGACATCATTAAGCAAGGCTCATTTGCAAGATGAACCTGGGTATAACAAGGTCAGTTACAACAAGGGAAATATTACATACATATATATATATATATATATACACACAGTGCCTTCAGAAAGTATTCACCCCTCCCCCTTGGATTTTGTCACATTTTGTGATGTTGCAAACTCAAATTAAAATACATTTATATGGGAATTTTTGTCATGTATCTACACAAATTACTCTATAATGTCAAAGTGGAATGAAACTTCTGGAATTTTTTGTGCATGTAATTTAAAATAAAAACCTGAAATGTCTTGATTTGATAAGTATTCATCCCCTTTGCTATGACACTCCAAACTAAGCTCAGGTGCATCCAATTTCCTTGTGAGATCACTCTAAAACTTGAATGGAGTCCACCTGTGGTCAGTTCAAATGGTTGACATGATTTCAGAGGAAATACACCTGTCTACATAAGGTTCTCACTGTTGACAGTGCATGTCAGAGCAGAAACTCTACCATGAAGACCAAGGAGCTGTCCGTAGAACTCTGTGGTAGAATTGTGAGGAGGCATAGATCTGGGGAGGGGTATAAAAACATTTCTAGGGTGTTGAAAGTTCCCAGGAGCACAGTCAAGTTCATCATTAGGACATGGAAAGATTACAGAACCACCCAGACTCTTCTTAGAGCAGGCCGTCCTCCCAAACTGAGCAACCGGGCAAGAAGGACCTTGGTCAGGGAAGTGACCAAGAACCCAATGACCACCCTGACAGAACTACAGAGTTCCATGGCTGAGATGGGAGAACCTGTCCTGAGGACAACAATCTCTGCAGCACTTCACAGATGTAGCCTTTATGGGAGAGTGGCTAGACGGAAGCCACTCCTGAGAAAAGGCCACATAATAGCATGCCTGGAGTTTGCAAGAAGACATGTGGCAGACTCTGAGACCATGTGGCAAAAGATTCTCTGGTCTGATGAAACAAAAATTGAACTCTTTGGCCTGAATGCAAAGCACTATGCCTGGTGCAAACCGAACACAGCTCATCACCCATGTAACACCATCCCTAGCACGAAGCATGGTGGTGGCAGCATCATGTTATGGGGATGCTTTTCAGTGGCAGGGACTGGGGCACTTGTCAGGATAGAGGGAACAATGAATGGAGCCAAATACAGGCACATCCTTGAGGAGAATCTGCATCAGTCTGCAATAGACCTTGGACTGAGGTGAAGATTTACGTTCCAACAGGACAACAACCCCAAGCATACAGCCAAAGCAACACTGGAGTGGCTTCAGAACAAGAAGGTGAATGTCCTTGAGTGGCCCAGCCAAAGCCAGACTTGAATCCCATTGAGAATCTGTGGAAAGACTTAAAGATTACTGCGGTTCCTGCTTGCTCCCATCAACTTGACAGAGCTGGAGCAAATCTGCAAGGAAGAATGGGTGAAAATCTCCAAATCAGATGTGCAAAGCTGATACAGACATACCCAAGAAGACTCAAAGCTGTAATTGCTGCAAAGGCGCTACTACAAAGTATTGACTCAGGGGTGAATACTTAAGTAAACAAGATATTTCAGTTTTAATGCTTCATAAATTTTTATTACACAATATAAATATTTTGCCCTTTAAATTGTTGAGCATGCTGTGAATCAAGGAAAAATCATTTCAATGCATTAAAAATTCTGGTAGTAACACAACAAAATGTGACAAAATCCAAGGGGATGAATACTTTCTGAAGGCACTGTATATATATATATATATATATATATATATATATATATAATTAGTGGCGTGATCGTGCCACTATATTTAGGGTTATGAAGGCACGTCTATGTTAAAGTCAAAATTTTGGGTGTTAATAACTTTGGACCCGTTCAATGGATTTGTCTGAAATTTGGTATGCATGGTGGGGCATAGTAGATCTCTTGATATGTCAAATTTTGTTTTGGTTGGACTTACGGTCTTTGCACACAAAAACGCTGAAAAATGCAAAATTATCCAGTTTTGGAGGCAGTTTTTGAGATATTGTCCGTGATGCTGCACTGCTGTTGTATAGTATGCCACTTTGCGACATGGCTCATTTGAAAGAGCTTCTATGGATGAACATGCCGCTTTTTGTTTGGTGAAAAAATATTGAGGCATTCAAAAGTTATAGCACTTTTAAATGCCCATTATAAGTCAATGGGAACATTTATATGGTTATTTTTCAAACAAAGAATGGGGTTCTGGCCATCTGGTCCCAAGTGGCGGTCAAAGAATTTGCAGCCTTGCAGTCGAAGAATCTTTGTCCTTGAGAATTCACCATCTTGTTTTTGAATTCTGATTGAAAAAAATCTTGGCTCAGGGGTCTCTCCTGAAGTAAAACTTGGATGGGTTTTACTCAGGGGGCCTCATTCTATCGAGCCATGCCTTTGGTTCAGTGTAAAATGGTCAAAAAATAGAGTTTAAAATGTTTAAAATCTTTGATCGTGGCTTGCTAATGATCTTTGATCACAAGCCTACAAATTTGTGGTTTCATTCAATTCTGCCTAAAAGTCGAGTTTCAGCTTTTTTTATTCTTTGATCATGAGCCTGCAATTTCTTTGATCGCGAGCCTGCAAATTCTTTGATCGCGAGATTCTTTGATCGCGATTGTGCATCGTGAGGGAGGGACGAGATGACCCTTTGCAAAATTCGATTTTCTCAGCCTAGGGGTGGCCTAGGAACACAAATGAGGGTGGGTTTTGCTCAGGGGGCTTCATTCTATTGAGGTATGGTGGTGGTTTCATTTAATGTTGCCTAAAAGTCGAGTTTCAGCATTTTTTATTCTTTGATCGTGAGCCTGCAAATTCTTTGATTGAGAGATTATTTGATTGCGATGCTGCATCGTGAGTGAAGGACGAGATGGCCCTTTTAAAAATTAAATTTTCTCAGCCCAGGGGTGGCCTTTAGGGTGGGTTTTGCTCAAGGGGCTTTGTTCTATCGAGGCATGGTGGTGGTTCCATGTAATTCTGCCTAAAACTCGAGTTTCAGCATTTTTTATTCTTTGATCATGAGCCTGCAAATTCTTTGATTGTGAGATTCTTGATAGCGATCTTTGATCGCGAGGGAGGGACAAGATGGCCAGAATTTATAATGCATTATAGCGGGCAATTCCACCAATCTTTAAGTTTAAATATCTCAGAAACGGTTTGGTCTTTTTACTTGAAATTTTGAGGGTGTTCTCGCCATGTCCTGTAGATATAAATTACAGTGTTTATGTGTCAGAGTAAATTTTTTTTGTGGTGATATTGCATGACACAATTTACGTGTTGTGGACAGTCTTTTGCATTGTGCTGGTGACTTGAAATTGATAGGGTTCCTAGCCTTAGTATCATGGATGTAGTTTTCAGTTATTGTGCCTGTAAAATGTTAACAGGTGTGGAATTCTGCTACTCTGACAAATGAAAATGTCAAACTTTAACATGTTATATGTCGGACATGGTTTGGTCTTTTACATTGAAATTTGGAGGGTGTTGATGGTACACACGTTCACAAGTTGGTGGGAGCGCAGTGCCCAAAGGGCCCGCTCTCCCACCGACTTGCATAAGTCATTGAAATTTGGAGGGTGTTCTTAGCATGTCCTGTAGTTGTGAATTACAGTGTTTACATGTCGGAGAAAATTATTTTTGTGGAGATATTGCGTGACACAATTTACATGTTGTGGACAGTATTTTGCATTGTGCTGGTGGCTTGAAATTGATAGGGTACCTAGCCTTGGTGTCATGGATGTAGTTTTCAGTCATTGTGCCTGTAAAATGTTAACAGGTGTGGAATTCTGCATCTCTGACAAATGAAAATCTCAAACTTTTAGATGTTATATCTCAGACACGGTTTGGTGTTTTACATTGAAATTTGGAGGGTGTTGATGGTACACACATGTTTACAAGTTGGAGGGAGCGCAGTGCCCGAAGGGCCCGCTCTTCCACTGACTTGCGCAAGTTCTTACTTTTGGATTCTTTCTCAAAAAGTAAGGAAATTCTATGCAAAAAACAGTGTTAATGAATCATTTAGGGTTAAAGCATAAAAAGTCAGGAAATGAGACCTTTAGGGTTGCCCCTCCCCCGGACCTGCCCATCATCCCAAGACTGACAGCTGATGGGGTGTGTCCTTGGGGTTGTGTGGCCTAAATGTCACCCCATTCTTATTTACTGTGGCATGAATGTAATTTCTGGCCGTAAACAGAATGGGGTGACATTAAACCTCTGGCTGACATCCATCCCAGCAGCGTCTTGAGAGATGATGAAATGGGCGAAGGCAACCCTAAAAATCTGGCCCCTGAGGCACTATGCTAACTAAATACATTAAAAGCAATTTTGCATATATATATATATGTGTATATATATATATATATATAATATATATATATATATATATATATATATATATATATATATATACACACAAGCAATAATACATAGGAATATAGTGCAATACATGAAGGCCATACACAGGAGAACATGTTACAGGAGAATCATATACAAGTTGCAATACGATAGATGATAAGCCATACACCAGAGAACATATTGCAGGAGAACCATATATGAATTGCAGCCCCTGTGTGCCCAGTGGAGTTGAAAACATGGCTAGAAGACTGGGATCTTAAAACAGCACAGCAAGCTGATGAACTCTCGGATCGCTATGCCAGGAGCAGGTCTGCTCTGAAAGGAAGTAGGAGAGCAGATGCTGCAGGGCATAAAGGGAAAAGTGGGCCTTCACGGCAGCTAAAACCTTCAGTGTCTTTTCAGAAAGGGGGAAGCCCCAAGTTACCAAAAAGGGATTTCCTGGATAAAAAAAATTATGAATGTTGATTTTGTAAGCAGCCAGGGCATCTTGCTAGGCAGTGTCCTAAAACGGCAACGAGTGGACAAAGTGTCCCTCAAAAGGAGGTGAGTACACTGAGTATCCCTGAGAGTATGCCTGTGAACATGAGGGAGCACATACACCCGGTTACTGTAAATGGGGTGCAGACCCATGGGTTAAGGGACACAGAGATGTCTCTTACCCTGGTAAAAGGGGATTTGGTTGGGCCTGAATAGCTTATACCTAATCAGTTTGTGACTGTGAGAGAATTACTGAGGAAGAGAAAACCCTGCCACTAGCTAGTGTTCTGGATTGGGGTGAGACAGGGAGAGTGTGCAAAATGTGGTAGTGGAAGACAACCACGCCCTGGATGTTATTATAGGGAATAATCTACAGCAGGGGGTAGTGTGTGCAATTACCCACAGTCAGATGGCTAATGCTGCTTGTAGTCCCCTGAAGCCTTCAGAAGCCCCAGTGGAAAAGAATAGGAGGCTGGTTCCCCAGCCTGTCTCTTGACATGTAGAGTAGTGAAAGGGAGATAGGACTTCCCCAAGAAAACATTCACCACACAGCTACAGAAGGTTACTCTGAGAAGGGAAGGGTGACAAATGGTCAGAAAGTTAGGGATGGCAGTGACTCTGAATGCCCTGATGCTAGAGCTATGAACCCCAGTTTAGGAACTGAGAGGGTTATGTCCCATGCTTTGAGAAAATGTGAAGATGTTGTAGCCACTCAGAGGACTGATCCTAGTTTGGAGAGGCTGAGGGCTTGTGCAGAATCTGACAGGACACAGGGAGGTGACATGAGACATTGGGTATTTTGGGACAACGAACTGTTGTATACACAGGACATAAGGACAGAGGGAGGAATGATGGGCATGCAACTTGTTGTTCTCCAGGGGTATCTTGGGCAGTTGCTCAAGGTCGCTCATGATATCCCCATGTCTGGACATCGGGGCATTGCTCGCACCACACAGCAATTGGCCCAAAATTTCTATTGGCCCAACTTCAACCAGCAGGTGAAGGAATAGCGCAGGTCTTGTCACTGGTGCCAACAGATAGAAAAGGCAGGTAGCAAAACAAAAGCTGCCTCAATTCCCTTACCCATTGTGGAGGAGCTATTCCAGAGGGTAGGAATGGATATTGTGGAGCCCTTGAATACTCCAAACTCTTCTGGGAAAAAGTTTATCCTAACTGGTCAATTACGCCACCCGATATCCAGAGGTGGTCGCCCTCTCCTCAATTAAAGCAAACAAAGTGGCAGATGCCTTGCTAGGGATTTTCTCCCATGTCGGGTTTTCACAGGAGGTTATCTCTGATCAAGGGGCTAACTTCATGTCAGACCTGATAAAGTGTTTGTGGGAGAAGTGTGGGGTGGTGCTGAGACACATGATGCCTTGTCACTCACAAGCCAATTTGCTTGTGGAATGTTTTAATGGTACCCTAAAAATGATGCTGCAAGCATTTTCTGCACAGCATGGGAGAGACTGGGAGAAATACCCTCCCCACCTGTTGTTCGCATACAAGGAGGTGCCCCAAGAGTCTACATGGTTCTCCCTCTTCAAACTCTTATATGGACGTAGGGTGCATGGGCCCCTAGACTTGATCCAGGAAGACTGGGAAGGCAAGCACACCACCCAAGGAACTCCCATAGTGGAGTTTGTCCTCAAGTTTAGGGAGAAGCTGAAGAAGCTTACGGGGTGGCCCAAAGCAACCTGTCAGCTGCCCCGCAGAAGCAAAATGTCTGGTATGATCATGGAGCCAGAGCTCGCTCATGCAACGCATGCCAGGAAGTAATGGTCCTCATTCCAGTCCAGAATGACATGCTGCAGGCCGAGTGGGTGGGACCATACAAGGTAGTTCAACAGGTCAATGACATGGACTATGTTGTGAAACTGCTTGATAGGAGAGGTGCCTATAGGAGGTACCATGTCAATATGATGAAGCCATATATAAACAGGGCCGACATGGTGTTTGCAGTGTGTAGTCCTGGGGAGGAGACGGACGAGGAAGACCCCCTCCTGGACTTGCTAGAGGAAAGCAAGTGGGAGTCACCTATGGAGGCAATCAAGCTGTCACCCCAGTTGACCCTGGAATAGACCCAGGAAGTGAAGGAGGTTTTAGAGGACTTTGCCCCTTTATTTACAGCCAAGCCCGGACAAACCCCATTAACAACCCATGATGTGGACACTAGAACGCAAGTGCCCATACAATCCACAGCTTATTGGTGTCTGAGGGCATCCTAAAGGACATTAGGAGGGAGATGGAGGAAATGCTGGATTTAGGGGTAATCCAGAAATCCCACAGTCCCTGGGCCTTGCCCATAGTCCTTGTCCCCAAGCCGGATAGGTCTACCCACTTTTGTGTGGACTGTTATGGACTTAACACAGTCATGAAATCTGATGCCCACCCAATGCCCCAGACAGATGAGTTATTGGACAAGATGGGGAGGAGACTTACCTAACAACCATAGACATGACAAAGGAGTACTGGCAGGTGGAGTTGACTGCCAGAGCTAGGGAACGGTCAGCCTTTGTCACACCAATAGGCCTCTTTGAATTTAAGGTGATGTCTTTTGGGATAAAGAACGCCCCTGACACCTTACAACAGTTAGTAAATCAGGTGTTACAGGGTGCTGAAGAGTACGCAGTGTCTTATCTGGTTGATATTGCCATCTTCAGTACCAGCTAGAAGGAACACCTATCCCATCCAAGGGAATTGTTGGGCAGGATACAGGAGGCAGGATTAACTGTCCAGGTGGCCATGGCTGAGGTGTCATATTTGGGACATGTAGTGGGAAGGGGACAACTACATCCCAACCAGGCCAAGATAGAGGCTATTGAGGCATGGCCCACGCTGGAGATCCAGAAGCAGGTCAGGAGCTACCTTGGGACTGCAGGTACTACAGAAAATGTATATCAAATTACAGCACCCTGGCAGGTCTAGCTTGTTAAAGAAAAAGCAATCCAAAAAAGTAAAATGGGACCCAGCATGTAACAGGGCCTTCACACAGCTAAAAGCTGCACTTTGCAGTGCACTGTGCTGGCCAGCCCAGACCACACTAGGCCATTTGTGGTGCAGACGGATGCCTCAGATGTGGGGATTGGTGCCATCCTCAGCCAGACATCCCAACAGGGGAAGGATTACCCCATTGTGTGCCTAAGTAGAAAGCTACTTCCCTGGGAGCAGGCATACTCCATTGTGGAAAAAGAATGCCTTGCCCTGGTATGGTCTCTTAAGAAGTTAGACCCATACCTCTATGGGAGGCACTTTGAGGTATAGACTGAGATCTCTTGATTGAGGTGTTTAAGGGGAGGCTAAAGGCCCACCTCTTTAGCCTGACCTTTGACTGCTGATACCATCTTTAGCTTTGGCCAGTCCCTTGAAGATTGACTTCTGGAAACCTCTATTTTGCTGTATTTTAATCCTGTTACATTTTTAATGAGGTTTTATTATGTCTTTATCTCTACTGTATATCCTCGTTTACGTTCAGCACCCAGAGCTTCCGGGATTGGGTGCCTTATAAATAAAATTGCCTTGCCTTGCCTTACAGACAGGACACAATCCTCTGGTGTGGCTAAACCAAATGGGAAAGACAAATGGGAAACTCCTTAAATGGAGCATTGCACTACAGGCCTACGACATGGACATTAAACATAGGTCAGGGTCTGCTAATGCAAATACAGATGGCCTATCCTGCCAATTGGAGTAAGGGACCAAACTGGTGGAAACCCTTACTAGAAAAAGGGGTATGTTCCCACCAGGTTCTGTTAAGGAGGGAGGAGTGTTGCGAGATAAGGCCGTACCTTATTGTTCTAATCATGTTTCATGTTATTTTATGTGAGAAATGCATCAGAGATGCCCTCGGTGGCCCAGTGTAACTTGCAAGGGATCATGGGCACAAAGAAAGCCATGGGCCCTAAAATGATATAATCTCCTGTTACTGGACAGAGGAACTGTTAGCTTCTAGCCAGGGACTAAAGCTTGGTTAGACCATTTAAAAGGAAACAAAAGGGGATAATTAAGCAGGAGGGCTAGAAGGCCAGGAATCCATTTGTGTCAGAATAGCCCCCAGCATCTAGAGGAGCCAGGATATCTAAGGATCTTTTGCCTTGAGAGGACTTCTCTGAGGTAATCTAATTATAGCTAAATTAACTAGCATTTAGGGAAATTGCTGTGCTCAGCTTAGCTTGATTGCTGCCATGGGGGGGACTGGATCTGCTCCTGGAATTCAGGTTGGTTGGAACTGGTTTGCACTCCTATTCAGAAACAAACATTTGTTTTTCCTTTTTATAATAAAATATTAAAAGCTGATTGGTTGCATAGCCATGGAGATGGAATGCTAACCAACCACAGGGTAAGCCAGTATCCACTGAACCTGCCCTTTTGGAAACCCTTAAAACTAGGGTGCAGAAGGTTATCAGAGCCTTTTGCCCTTCTGCTTTTGCTTGTGACTTTTTGCCTGTTTGTCTTTTGTGTGAAAGACTGCATCTTGGGACCCTGTCTGCTTCGAGAGCAGAGAAGGAGTGTATGGTGTGGTCCTCCTGACCCAGTGGAGTCTATTATGGCGATTTGTATTTGGCAAAAAGAAATGAGCACTGAGTATAACAGCAATACTTGCTGAAATTATTTGATACATGCCCTGGGTAAGTGCCATGACTGGTTGGCTCTGAGCTGAGACAATTTCTTTTTCAGGACATTCTCCTGACCACAAGAGCCAAGACTTCAGCTATCATTTTTAAGAACACTTTGCACTTCAAAATTCAGCAACTAAGGACTTGAAGTAGAACTTTCAAAACTTGAATTTTCAAAGTTTAATTTTTTTGTATACTTCCATTTTTTCCCATATCTTGTAATCAATGTCTAAAGTTATTTGTCTTTAAGTTATTTACTGCATTTATTAGTTAATTAGTAAAGCCTCTGGCTTATTTTAAGATAATTCTGCCAGTGACTTTTGTGTGTGTTGTTTTGGGAAAGGGTTGTTCAAACTATACTACGCCTGTGTGACTGCTTTAAGGGCCAAACACTACCAAAGTAAAGTACCACAAGGGACTCTGTGGATGAAAGGAGGGGAGGAAATACAAAAGGTCTCAGGAGGGGTATGTGAGAGTTTGAACCAGTCCCTGCATTTCTGGGGAAAGACATGTGGGGTGTGATAGGGAATCCCCTGAATGCCTATACATGCCTATGGCTTTCTGGTTCATTGTGCAGTGGCTGACAGGGTTCTTTCCAAGGAACACAAACTCAAAACTGTATTTGAACCCCCTCACATGGAGGGAGGCACCCCGGGATCTTCTGGTGTATGTTCAGTTGTGAAACAGTGAGCATGCTAAAAGGACAGAGGAGGGGTATCCCTGACACTGATAACAAGGGGATTCACTGTAGCCCAAGAAATTCCAGCCCCACAGGAGTGGGCTTGTGACAGGGTGGTGTAGTGCACAGTATGATTATGTGGAGTACACCATAAGAAGCAGAAAGAGAGAGAGAGGTGGGACTAGTGGGGACAGGGGGAAGAGGAGAGGGTATTAAGGATCTCCTGCTAGGCTGACCACTTCCATTTACAACCAGAGCTAAGATACTTACTTTCCACTTGTAATACATAAGTCACTGACACCCTTGGGGTCTCTTAACTTCTAAAATGTGATGGGGGTGTGTGCAATCTGAACCTCCCCTCAAAAAAGCATGAGGATCTTGTGGTAGGGCCGTCCTCAAGAAATTATTAGGTAACCCTTAAGAGTGCATGTACGGGGTCTGGAGGACCACCCAGTTACTCTCGGAGTCCCTGCTAGAGGCAGAACAGCAAGACTTTGGGGCTTCATTTCCATAGGCCTGTACACAGAGGTGCAGTAGTATGTGCAATTGAAAAATCTTCTCTCAGTTACCATGTGGGTTTATTGCAGCATAGTCATGTGGTTGGGTACTCTGCAGTTGGATTACTCTCATGCTGTGGTGTGGAGTTGCGGCTGACAGAGGTGGGAGAAGGCTTCTAGCAGTGGAGTCCAGAGAGATGTAACAACAGTAAAAGGGAAAAATAGAGACTGGAAAGAAAGGTATGGGGGAAGGTATTCTGGATTATGAATGTAAGGCCACCCATGAGAAGGGGAGAGGGTACCTCCTTATCAGCTCTAATGGGTTACGGTACTCCGTATAAAGTCATGGAAAAGAACAGTTGGCTAGACTACACTGCCAAGCTGTGAGAATGGTATTTTGGAAGGGACTGCTGCACCATTTAATGAGCACATGTGGGTGAGTTATTGCTGGTGGCACTCAGTTTAGTGCAGTGGGCCGAAATGAGTCAGGTGGCTGTTAGTAGCACAGATCCACAAGTTTTGGGTCTGATTAATGTAGGCCAGGTAGATACTACAGCCCTGTAGGTGTTCACTGTGTGAAGGGTGGGTGACAGGCTGACTACCAGCATCTGGATGGGCATGATAAGACGAAATATGACCTGGCAATGGTAAGAGACAAAACTAAATAATGCTATTAGGGCATTCTGAAGCAACACCTGCAAGGTTGCCAGTTACAGGCATCCTTTGGATGATGCTAGCATTTCTCTTGTGGGCTCAATGAGCATTTAAAAAACTAGTGGATTGTTTGAGCGGTAAGTCTAGTTCTTGGTTAAGCTTGACTTGTCTGGTGATGTAAATGAAGATTCACAATGATGTTATGCATTACTAATTGATTTTTTCCCCCAGAAATCGTATCTGCAGGAAGTGTTTGAAGGTGAGCATCACCATTCGTGGTTCTGTGGCTGGAAGTGATGCACCGGGAGGAAAGCTGCTGCAGTTTTACTGTAGATTGGAAACTGTCTAGCTTTTGGCACTGACTTGAGGTAAATTTTTTTCCCCAACAAAAAAGTTAAACTGCTCACTTATGTAATAATTTACATTCTGTCATTTTTTTGTGAGTTTTCTCTAGTTATGTGGGTTTGCACAATGGTTCAGCTCTGAATGAAAGACAAGACTATAGGAACTGCATTCTGCGTAGTAGTGTTTCACAGTGAACACTCAGGGCTACAGCATTGCATAGGAGTTATTAATTTCTCCATGTAGCGAAATATAAAGTATGCCACTATGACCATAATCTAATCATTAAAAAAAAAGAGTCTGCCTGTTGTAATGTCTTGTTACTGTCATGCGGTTCAGCCTGCATTTGGAGTATTTTACCAAACTGCATACATGCTGTATACAGGAATTTGAACTCTGGGAGTGATGTTATTTCATGAACTGGGATATGTTTAAATTTCATCTTGTTATGTTGCTTGCGCAAGAAACATTTTGCTACAGAGAATGGCATTTCAGAGGTGTACCACTGACTAGCCCAATGCAGGTCAAGCTGCATTGGGGATTGTCCATGACAGACCAATGATCATGGAAGCAAAGTATGACAGTGGTTCACAGTTTATGTGCAGAAACTTTGTGTAGTTGAAATGAATGAAACACTCCAATGAGAGAGCACTTTGTGCATTTCATGTGCATAACGCTGCCCCCCGTCCACTCCGTTTTCCTTGCTGTCTCTACCCTCCACACATACACCTTTTGTCTCCTCTGTTCCCCTGTACCACTTTGCTCCCTTGTCGTCCCTCCTGTCTCCTCTTATTTTGGGCATTTACAACATCAATGCAAACAGCTAACATTTGGCATTGAGAAATGCTTGTTGCACATTTGGGTGACTGATGTCATCTCACCCCTCCTGGAAACAGACTGCCTCTCTTGCATCTCTTTCCTCTGTAGTATGGTGCAAGTTCTAAAAAGCGGCATTGCCATTTAGCGTCCCCTCACCCCACGTGTGTGTGAGTAACAGAATCCTGCACCTTCTGTTTGGTCATGGCAGTACAGTTTTTTTTCTTCTGGTCAAGCTGTAAAATTTGTATGGTCAGCCAAGTTGTTTCTGAGCAGACCCCGCCCATCCCACCACTTTATAAGAAAGGGACAAGCCTTCCTTCTGTTCTTTACAAATCAGCTGACAAGGATCGTGGAGTGTGTTGCTTTTTCTAAATAACCCTAACTTCAGCTCAAGATGGTTCACTACATTACAGAGAAGGTAAGCAGAACCTGGGAGGAACAGAACTAGCAGTTCTGTAGGACGAGATCGAGCCTGGAATCCCCAGCAGTGCTGTGGGCGAGGTTCCTGTGGGACTGGCGTGAACAGGGGTAGTAGGCTGAATTTATTTTTTTCTGCACTTCCAAGTAGAATTTCATATATTTTTTGTATTATTATTTGGGGGTGGAGGTGTAAACACAGTCTATAGATTATGTGGGTAACCAACAGCCATACAACGTCCAGGCCTGTTATGTGGTTACTCCCAAATCAGTCTTGGTGGAGTACAGAGATACTGTTCAGTGATAGTGGAGATGTGCGTATCCAGTTACACTAGTTGACTTCTCGGGGTTACGTTGTGGCCCTGTAGTTTTTTTTTTTCCTTTTTTATTTAGTTGTGTGCTTCCTCCCACACCACCGTTAAATCTAGGTAGCATAGAGTACCTCTATGCTTCACAATATTAGCTTTACGGAGGTCCTCAACTACTGCCTAGTGGGTCTGCATATCTCCATTTTTGCCAGACATTTGATTTACTTTGACCTTGTGAGGTGGTGTTCTGGGAAGTCATCCGAGGGTCCTAGCCCACTGCAAGCATTCCAGCAGTAGTGCTTTGCATCTGCAAAACTTTTCAGACTTGCCTAGTCACTCTAGCAGCAACCATGACATCCCATGAGTTTTTTTTTTTGATACATATGAGCACTTACTCCTGGTATTTACTGTTACCAGGTGTTAGGTGTCAGCGTGGCTCAATTGGTAGCACATCTGCCTCTGGACCAGAAGGTCATGGGTTCTTGTCCCACACCGGGATTGGACTTGCACCTAAAAATCACTGGCATCTGAGTGCAGTATTGGGGGGTGCTGTACTGCTGGGGTGTGCCGTCCTTCAGATGAGATGTTAAACTGAGGTCCCTTCTGCCCGTCCAGGTGGAAGTAAAAGGACCTAGGGCACTCTTCGCAAAGAGCAGGGAACATTCCTGGTGTCCTGGCCAACATTCCCCTTCCCATAATCCGGTTCATGCAATTATCCAGGCTGTGTGTGTGGTGATGATGTGCGATATGGCCGCCACCACACATTCAGTCACTTCACTACCAGTCTAGCATTACTTGTAAAGCACTTTGGGATACTGTGTATGAAAAGTGCTATATAAATGCTGATTCTTCTTCTTACACCAAAACAGTAAATGCAAGCAATATTTGGCATTGACAAATGCTTATTTTTATACTGTACTTTAATTCTACTATAATGAAAAAGTGGCTTCCTGTGTGCACAGTTTGCAGTACCAATGTAAATGTCACATGGTCTGACACTTTTGTCACTCTCACTATGTCTCACATTGTTATCTAATTCATTTTTCTGTATACAGCAGACTTACAATGCTACAGTATCTAATTTAAGTTGCCGACTTGTTTACTTTGATGTCTTTCACAGCTTCGGTGTCATATGCTTTGTATGTGAGTTTTTCATTAAGCAGCTCCATTTAAAATTGCAGGAAGCTTAGCAAAGCCTTCACTTTTCTCTCTGTATCTCACATATGTGTGAGTAACATGAAATAAGTGCTGTTCCCATGCCTTTAGAAAATCCATTTATTTAAAATGTGTTTTGCCAAACACAGAACTATTGCACATTGTATTGTTCTGTCTATATCGTTAGTAATCTAACAAGTACGAAGTATCTGTGCTTCACATCTATTGGAATCCGTAGTTGTTTTTTTGCAGAACGTTTTGCAGTCAGTTACACATTTTCCAAAAATAGTGGTACAGTAGTACTGTTTCAATATCTTTGCAAATTGCTTTGTGGATACGTTATGCAGATTTCTGATGGATCTCTGTTTTACACAGCTCAAACGACATTTCCGTACATAGTGGCACTGGGAACATGACCGTCTGCATTATGTGAACAGCTGCCAGTTACTGTAGTGTGCATTCTTTCCATAATCAAACTTTTATTCTTCTTTTGTTTGTGGATTCACTTCTGATTTGTCTTATTCTAATTTTGCTTTGGTAACTATTGTGCAACCACACTGCAGACCGTGAGTACAGGAAACAACTGTTGTTGATGTGTGGCTCACGATTTTATTTTAAATCATGGCATATTCATTGTGTGTATTAGTATTTTTTTCATTTATTTTACAGTTTCAGCCATAGTCAATTTGATCAGCCTCTGACATATAGTATACAAATATTATAGTGATAAGATAAGTTTCTTATGGAGGCTCTTTATTTTAAAATTCTTTGCAAAAACTTTGTTTATGCACTGGTTAGGGTTGTAGCGACAAAAGTAGGGAAATATGGCATTAGGGTTTCCAACCCTAACACCCCACCCTCACCCTGCAGGCAGCAACAGGCATGGGTAGTGCCTTGGGGTCGTCAACCCTAATGCTCACCCCATTCCAGGGGTAAATAAGCTGAGATGGGTACAGTGTATGAGAATGGGGTGAGTGTTAGAGTTGATAACCCCAAGGCACAAACCAGGCCTGTTACTTGCCCGAAAATGAGGGATGATTAGGTTACAAACCCTAACACTGCATTTCCCTACTTTTGTCACTTTAACCTCAACTAGTGCATTAATGAAGTTTTTGCAAAGAATTTCCTTACTTTCTGAGATAGTATAATTGTATCCTCATTTGTCTGTGGGAGGGCAAGACACTCTGGGCCCTGAGCTCCCATCCCTCCTTAAATGTGTACTACAACAAGAACAAAATTGTCAGTATAGCCTTCTTATTACCCTACCTCATGAACCCAGCAATAAGAAATTTTAAATCCCTAACAAAACGTGATGCCGGGCTACTGCAATGCCATTGCACACCACAGGTGCAGAAACACAGTTTGGCCAGGGTTTGAAAAATGAGAGCTGTCACATTCATGAGTGGTGTAAAAACATGGTTATGTTGAAAATTTTGAGTCAAAATATTTAAAATTGTTATAAGTTACAAGGGAGCATAGCAAAATTGCAACATATGCACATAACTTTGGCATTTTAACATATTTTGACCCCCAAATTTCAACATAGCCTTCTTATGACCCCACCTCATCAACAAGATCAGTGAAAATGTTCAAGTCCCAACTGAAAGGTGATTTCACCAAGTGACTGTGAAATCGCCTTTTCAGATGGATTTGCATAATTCCACTGACACTGTTCATGAGGTGGGGTCTCAAAAAGGCCATGTTGATAATTTTGGGTCAAAGTATGGAAAAATGGCTAAGTTATGCATCAATGTTGAAAGCCCCACTGAAATACATTGATGTGCGCCTACCTTAGTTTCTCATATTGCAGTCAGCAGTTCCAGCAGCAAGACATGTCTTCGATCAGAGAGTGGATCTTCAGCCTGGCACCTGTTCAGGTGAGTGGGGACATGTGGGCGCTGAGTGAGAGGTGGGGGTGGGGTCATAACAGTGAGGGACAGTTTTTCCTTTTACAAGTAAAAAAAATTGAGGGACCATTTTCTTTATTTCAGGCCAGAATGGGGTTCAGAGGGCGAGGCATGCCACTAGACACCAAGGAAAGTGAAAGATTTCTATTGGGAGAGTAATCAGAGGGAGGGGGTGCCACTAGACACCAGGGGAAAATAAATATATACAGGAATGGCAATCGGGGAGTGGGGGTGCCACTAGACACCAGGGAAAGGGTGCAGAAGTTTTTTTGTACCATGAGTCACGAAAAAAGATTTATAAAGTTGAAAAAAACATAAGTAACTTTGGAAGGGATTCATTTTTTTTCACCAAACCAGCAATACGCACATCTGTGTCCCGGCTGTTTTCCCTGAAAATTTCAGACCAAAAATCCAAGCCGCCTGGGTGCCAGGCTAGTTGACATAAAAGAAACACAACAAGGGGGTCAGGAAGCATCGGGTAAATACAAAAAAGTAATCTTTTTTTGTGATGTCAGTCATGAAAAAGATTTTAAATAAAAAAAAAGATTCATTTCAGGCCATTTATCCAACAATTAAGTGCAGAATCTAGCTAATGGGGCTCATTCAGATAAACACATAATGTATTGCTTGCACTCCAGAATATCATTTTGGAGGCTTTTTAAATTTGAATTTGTGATGAAAACTGAAACAAGAAGGCAGCAAATGATAAAGGATTTTCCCCTCACCAAAAAGGATGACGCCAATACGAAAAAAGTATTTTTTCATTTCGTACAGCTATTTTTTGGTGCTTACTGAGCATGCTTGGAACTAAACATTCACAATTTCAAAATTAAATCACTTTGGAACAGATTAATATTATTTCACCAAACTGTGGGACAGCCTCTTTCTATTCAGAAAATTTCTGACCAAAATTTCAAACCATCTTAGTGCTTGCCAGGTTGACAGAAAACCCATTCAAACCAATAAAATCCTGAAACATTTACTTTTTGTACTGTCCAGAACTTGGAATCCATTCTGTACATCCGACCAGAACAAAACATGGTACATTCAAAGATCTAACATGTGAGACTGTGTATGCAGAATTTCATGCAAATCCATGAATGGTTACCAAGTAATTAAAGAGCAAAAACTGAGGTTTAACATTGAAGTGCCTACTCAACACTAAGCGCTCCATAGTATTGCAGCCAGGAGATCAGAGGGCTGTGGGTTCAGTTCCCACATGTGGCACTTGGGTTAGTTTCCCAGTACTGACACTGTAGTGCAGCATGAGAGGGGTGCTGCATTTCTGAGGTGCCGTCTTTCAGATGAGACATTAAACTGAGGTCCCATCTGCCTGGATTGGTGGTAGTTCAGGTGGATGTTAAAGATCCCATGGCACTTATCAAAAAGAGTAGGGGAATTTCCCTAGTGTCCTGCCAAATTTCCCTCATTCACTAAAAATACCACCAACAGCTTAATCTGGTTCAAGGTCAGTTGGCATTCATTTGTATCCCCCTCCCCTGGGTCGTGCCTGAAAATAGGCAGGATTTGTCTCGTGTACTTACCCGTTCAACAAAAACTAAATAAAATAAAATTTCTCCAGTACACCTGAACCATGATGGTTTCCAGAGAATGATTCAAAAAGGCTTTCTGTGGGGCAGCTTGTACTTCCATGATTTACTTTACCACCCATGTGTGTATCCTATGAGACAGTTTTTGAGGCAGTGTCATGAATGCATTGGAGTACTGGGTGATAAACTTGACATTTGGGGGATTATGAGCAGTACACACATTATTTAATTAATGCAATAGTATTGTACTATGTTCTATGGCTGGATTTCATTTTCATATTTCGATATTACCCCGTTCATCTTATTATATAGAGAACATTCCCTCAAAATTGTATACTACTTGATACCGAGAAGCCTTGCCATTGCAGTGATGCACAGAAGACAGTTTGAACCAAATGTCTCACTGGTGGTCTTATGGGTAGCCGGTTGAAATAGTGCTACCAGAATAGTGCCAGTCAACTGAGCGCTACTCTGAATAGAGCTACCATGGACAGCGAGAGGGGATTTACAGTGCTTACAGTAAGTGATTCCCAGGTCGCTGTCCATGGTCAGGAGAAGGAACAAGGGTACTAGAATCCAGGAGGCAGGCCAAGCTGCTCCTGTGGCATGCAGGGCTGGGGCATAGAGCAGCTCAGCCAGGCTGCAGTGGAGACTAGGATTCTAATCCTGGTCTCCTAGACATTTTACACATTGGGACTTTGTTTTTGTTTTGTTTTTTACACGGGGCTGTAGAAACAGTGTTTCATGGCCCCACAAATTTCAACTTGCCCTGTGATCTGCTCCCCCGGAGTGGGAATCCTATAGTAGGGAGTGCGGGTGGGCTGAGTCCCCTGCAAAAACAAAACTGATGGCATTATTGCTGCATGGTTCTTGACTGCACTATTGTTGTTGGTGATGTTCCAGCCCAGTGCCGGTTTTATGTATTGATGCTGACTAGTCCTCTGGCAATGATGAATCTTACTCGTGAAGAAGCATAGCATCATGTTTTTAGAATTTGCATGTAAACATGATTTTATAGCCAAACAATGTGTTTGCTTGTATGTGCCTCCATGCTGTGTAACACAGGTATGCTTGATATGTGGTAATCCAAATATGGGTTACTTACAGAGTCATTTTTTTAACTAAGAATTGCAAATCTGCAATTAGGTAGTATGCTAAATATAACCTCCCTCCACCATCAAGCACTTTGTTGTCACATTTGAAGTTTCCTTAATTTTGCTTTGAGTGTGTGTGTGTGTGGGGGGTGGGGCATATATACTACTAGCCTTACATGGAGAGTGGCAATCAGTGAACTTATCAGTGGTTTGTATAGATTGATGTTGGTGTTGTTCCACACAAAAAAGCACCCTCTTATTTAAAAAAAAGTTTACTTAAAGTAACAAAAAAAAAAAAAAAAAAAACTGCAGTACCATATATCACAGAACAGCACATCGCCAGTCATGCATGATCTAAAAAAGAAAGCCATAAATCATGTAATGCAGCACCTACATGCTGTAGAAAGTGATATGTTAGCATGGCACTGTTATATGTCATTTTACATAAAAATGTCCTCAATGCATTGAATTAACATTTAAAGTGACATAAACATGCAAACCTGGCAGCTAACAATCGTACTTATCCTCATTTATGCATCACTCGGTTTGCAGTCAATTACCTCACCACCACTCAAAATCACATAAACACAACATTAGAAACATGACGAAAAGCAGCAGATCAGTTGCTATAAATTACAAGAACAGGATAAATTTGTAGGAGTCAACCAGCATAACAACTAAAATAGACATGACATGAAAGACATGCATTTCATTTAGTGCTGTAACAGCTTGCAGCGCCAAGCCACACTGACAGCTATAAAGGAAATCATACATCATGCAGTGCAGCCTGTGTATACCATTCAATTTTGCATCTAAGGCTGACACCATTACAATTTGTTTCAAGTGAATATATAGTCTATACATTAATTCAGCATTTCCACTAAAATAAGCAGACACAAAAGTTAGCAGATATCCTCTTTTATACATAGAGTGGTATGATTACTTAACCCTCCATGCTAACCCATATAAAAACACAGGCACATGAAATGCAGCACTAAATCGACCAATGTATTTTTTTAAAATCAGGAAACATTGTATGCACACCACTCAATACCATTATTACAAAATTGAACTGCATGTTCTAACACATAGGGCCAATTCATAAATTACAGATGAGCCAGCAGACAACACTGTGCGGGGCTGAAACATACCTTTCAGTACAAAAAACCTAGAGATTCTTTGTGGACAACCGTTTGTTCTGTGGAGGGAATACAACAAAAAATAGACTTTCACAGATGACTAGCAACACTACTGTGTTGCTAGAATTAAATGATTGCACACTTCAGATAAACTAGGCATGTGTACATGGGATACAGTGTCAGATTATACCCTGGACATAAAAAAAGACTCCAAACCCTGTACTCTGATTGGCTGGTTGGCACCTACAAGGTGTTGTAAATCGTACAATCACTGAGAGGTGCCAACCAGCTGTACCCTTGTGCACCCCAAACTGTAAAACCATCCAAGTTTTTGCCTCGAAATGACAGTCATTTTTTTTCTCCCCACTATGGAACATTAAACCGCACCTCTTTTATCAATACTACACAACAGCCATTGAATTAAGTTTTGAATTAATTGACCTGAGCGAACTAGATGAAATGTTTCATTCACTCAAATCAAGGGAGCCCCAAACAGTCGCAGTGACTGAAACAGGCTTACCTATTGCTCCCACTGTTCTGGCTGCCAATCCTCAGGCCCCCAGCACTGATACATCAAGTGATCTCATCCCGATTCCTTCCTCAGTAAACACTGCCCCTCTTTGCTCTCTCTCCCCTCTGTTTGAACAGCCAGATGACGCTGCAAGTCAAACACTGCTCCAGCCAAGCAGAGCATGAGCAACGTCTGCTCTGGAAAAAGTAAACTCTACGGGTGTCCACATCCAATTAACAGAAGCACTCTTGATAGGTGGGTCGACCCCAGTCCTTTCACAGAAAAAAGGGTTCTGCAAGAACTCCTAAAACTGAAGGTGGACAAAGCAATGGGGCCTGATGGAATTCACTCCAGGATTCTAAAAGAATTAAGGGGGAACTAGTGAATCCACTGGCTTCTCTTTGACAAATTATGGGAGGATGGTGTGGTACCTGAGGACTGGAGGAAGCAGATGTGATTCCCCTTCACAAAAGTGGGACCAAGACAGAGGCAGGAAACTACAGACCTGTCAGTTTGACCTCTGTGGTAGGAAAGTGATGGAGTCACTTCTGAAGGAAAGAATAGTTGAGTACCTAGAGGCCAGTGGGGCACAAGACTCAAGGCAGCATGGGTTTACAGTGGGAAGGTCTATTGAAGACAGATCTAATAGATTTCTTTGACTGGGTAACCAAAGTAGTAGACCAGGAAGGGGCTGTGGACATGGCCTACGTAGACTTTAGCAAGGCATTTGACACAGTCCCACACAAAAGATTAATAGTCAAATTAACCAGCCTGGGAGTGGGTCCCTGGTAGCCTGGGTAAACATTGGCTGGACAACAGGACACAGAAGGTAATTATAAATGGAGTCCACTCTGAAGAAAGAGGGGTTACTAGTGGGTGCCGAGGTTCAGTACTGGGTCCAGTCCTTTTAATGTTTTCATAAGTGACATTGCAGAGGGACTGGAAGGAAAGTATGCATCTTTGCAGATGACACAAAGATCTGCAACAGGGTTGATACACAAGGAGGCATGGAAAGGATGAGAAGGGACTTGGCAAGGTTGGAGGAATGGTCAGAAGTATGGCAGCTAGGATTCAGTGCAAAGAAGTGCAAAATAATGCACCTGGGAAACAAGAACCCTGGGGAAGAATACACAGTTTCTGGGGGAGGTAGTAACAACAACAAAAAAGGAAAGAGACCAGGGATAATCATATCAGAAGACCTTAAGGTTAGCAAGCAATGTGAGAAGGCAGTAGGGAGGGCTGGGGGTATACTGGGATGCATAGGGAGAGGCATCAGCAGCAGAAAACAAGAAGTTGTTATCCCTCTGTACAGACAGTTGGTGAGACCCCATCTGGAGTACTGCGTCCCGTTCTGGAGACTCCATCTCCACAAGGACATTAGACAGGATAGAGGCAGTCCAGAGGAGGGCAACTAAAATGGTGCAGGGTCTGCAAGAGAAGCCGTTTGAGGAGAGACTAAAGGAGCTTAATATGTATACCCTTGAGGAAAGAAGGGAGAGGGGGGACATGATAGAAGCTTTTGAGTACCTCAGTGGAATCAACAAAGTCCAAGAGGGTAGCATCTTTCAGAAAAAGAGATGTACAAGAACAAGGGGACACAATTTAAAGATGGGGGGGCAGTTCAGGGGTAATGTGAGGAAGTATAATTTCACAGAGAGGATAGTGGATGCATGGAACAGCCTTCCTTGGGAGGTTGTGAGGTCTAAAGCTGTGGGAGAATTCAAGAATGCATGGGACAGACATAAGGCAATTCTTGTGGGGGGTAGGAAAAAATAGGTTGTTGGTTAACTAGGATCTGCGGCCTGTCCTGTAGGTAGGGAAATGGGAAGACTAAATGGGCCAAGCGGTCCTTATCTGCCATCAAAGTCTATGTTTCTATCCAAGCTGGGCCATCCATTCACTGTTCCTCCATCACTTACCAGCACGTTGGAAGAGATTCGTCCCATTAAAAAAAAAAACAATGTTGTAGAGGGACGCCGCATACCACACGTTTCCAGCGTCTGCCTTTACTGAACTGAAAACCTTACCTATCGCCCCCATCGCAAAACCTGGAAACGCAACCCAGGACTATTTTGTCTCATTCGGCAATAAAGTAAAGAAAAAACTATTTAAAATTAAAAAAAAACCTTTTTCTGTATTTTTTTTTAAAGGGCATGGTATAATCACAATAGCCTTACTCAAGGTGTGGGTTATGGGGATTTACCATGGCTGGCGAGGATTTGACCACTCGGCCTGTGACCTCCTGGTCAAACTGTACTAGCCGTGGTAAATACCCCCATAACCCACACCCTCTCATGGTTTATTGTTTAATTAGCTCCAGTCAGAACAGCCGTCATACACAGTGCAGCTTTCCTCTTACTATGTCACATCCAGAAAAAGGGCAACAGAGCACATGCTACCCATCTCTGAATAGTGACTGGTGAGTGAACTAAATTGTACATAAGTAAAAAACACAAACAGTATAAATTAACATTTTTTTAAGTGCAGGAAGCAAGTAGACATAAAAAAAATCACATCACTCCAGCACTATTCATGAATCAAAAACACAAGATACACAATAACTCTTTAACAGTCGAGGCTGTGCTACAGAGTGAAAAATCATAAGCCTGTTTCTGCACACACCCCTTATTTTTCAAACCTACCCACTCCCCCACAAGACTACTTATGTCACTTACCCTGTTTGTGTGGTTGCATACCTGTGAGCAAGGCAGTTTGTGCCAGTGGGCAATGCTGAAGTCCAAGATGCAATATATGCATATTGTCACTCATGAAGTGGGGGCACTGTTACTACGGTTATTATGACAACCCAGTACTGGGTATTAAAAGGCCCTGATGAGCTTAGCAAACGTGTGAATTAAAATGAGCCTTAACAAGTTGGTATGGGTCAGCTGGGTTATGCAGAGCTAGTGAAGCTGATTGCAGTGAAGGATGCAGTGCTATTTCAGCAGGCAGAGCTGAGACGGTTTAAGGCAAAGGTTACTTGGGCTGGCATCCACATGGTGTGCATTATATCATCCTTGTGGTGGCACTGGGGGGGCATAGTAGAGCTAATGTCACTGCAGTTCAGTGATTGCTGCATTAGTTAGTAGCCTGCTCTAACATGGGGAGGGGGTTAACAACATGCCCACATGGGGGATGGGGGGAATACAGATAGCCTTCACAAAGTGTTTTCCTTCTGCAAACACTGGCAGAATAACATGTTTAGCAAACCTGTCAACCTGCAGTGCAAGCTACTACCTCATTTCATCATCTTTCCATCCTCAGGGTGCACTTCATACCAAGGGGTGGAGGTACATATTAGTAAAAATAAGAGTCCAGCATCAATTTTGAGAGAGAGTGTGTTATGTTGATAAAGGATACATGTTACAGGATGGTAAGTCACTCACAAGGAAAGTGCTGGTAGTAAGGAGTTGAAGAAAATCCCTTGTAGCACACAGGCATAATCCTACAAGAAGGCAATTCTGCTGGGTTCGGTGAGCTTGTATGCGAGGTGAGGTGGGGGAAGTGCTGCCTGAAAGTTGAGAAGAGAGCTTGCCAGAGTCAAGCCCTGTATTTGGAGCTTAGGGGTAAATGTCCGTGTGAAGTTCTAATAGTGTCTAAGAAGTGGGAAGCTTGGTCAGTCATTGCAGTTCAGATGAGATGTAGGACAGTTAGAAGTCCAAGTATAGTTAGCAGTCGGTACTGGATAGTTCAAGCAGCTGTTTTTCCAGGAGTTTGGCATTGGGGTGGCTGAGGTGCTGGAACTTTTAAACTGTTGAACAATGTCAGCCCATGAACTTGCCTGCTAGTTGTTCTCTCGTTGGGTGGCGGTGTCCTCCAAAGTGCCTGTCATATGTAGGAGCAGAGACTTAGTTGGTGGGGTATCGGAGGGTGAACTGCTTAGGGGGAAGCACTGGGATCCACGACTTTTGTTCCTGTGCTGTGCAGTCACAGGTTGTTGGGGTGTGGATACTGCCTTTACAGTTTTCTTTTGCCTCGATCAGTTGCATTGCCACAGTTCAGGTGGGCATCACTTGTGGATGGTACTAGGAAGTAAACAGTGGTTTCCGTGGGGGATACGGCTGAGGCAGCAGTCCTAGGACCCTTTCCCTTTCCCTTATTTGATTTATCAAAGACAGTAGATGCAGTGATGACTGCAGGGAGCATTTCCCAGAAATGATGTACAAATACAACAGCCACCATGGGGTCAGTGAAATCATAGGAGACCCCATTTCTAGCAATTGTAAACACATCAGTGTGTACCATCCAATATTTCACGCCAGTTTCTATAAGGTCTGTTGCATTGGGGTGAAGGCTGCTCTCAGTCTATTAACTCTGGCAGAGCAATTCTGATATAGGGATATTTGTGACCATTCCATATCAGGGCGCCCTTTTCCCATGTAAGTTTCATCAACATTTGTTTGGTAGTGAATCAGAGGACCAGAGTCAGTATGGGATGGAACTTTTCTCCTGGCTTAGGATGTGGCACCATAGTCCTATGTGCCCTTTGAATCTGGAGATTTTTGTCAGGGAGGTTTAGCACATCAGTGAGGAGGTGCTGGACAAATTCACACACATTCTTCCCTTCTGCCCCTTCAAACCACCAACAATGCAGATATTGATCCACCTGCCCCAACATTCAAGACTGTTTATCTTATCTTATCTTATCTTATCCCATAGTAATGACAGTTCATTTTTGAGAGGCAGTATTACTGTGTCCCTAGCATCCACCTGCCAGTCCATATGTTGCAAGGCAGTCTCGTCTTCAAATATTCTTATGGACATGTGTTCCATTTGAGCCTGTAAGTTGGTCATGCTAGTCTTAAACCCAATTGCCTTCTGTAAGATCTTGATGAACATCTGCTGCTTGGGGGCAGGGTCAAGGCCAGGCACTACAGGTAGCAGAACAATCACCATTCGGAAGAGTCATGGTGAACTTCGACTCCACAATTTTGAGAGAAATATTTTTTCATTTGAAAAATTCTTACAGAAAACAAACTGTGGTTGCACTTTTGAAAACAGAGGTGTTTGTGCTCGAGGTGAGGAGAGCTCATCTTATGCGGCCATCTTGTCCAGTGCGCGAACCACACAGTGTGCACTTATGAAAGACATTCTTACAACTTCATAGCTTTGTGCCTAAGAAGACATTTAAAATGATTTTTTATTCAGAATTTATTCAGAATTTTGTATTTATTTGTTATTTTTTTTCATTTAAACATTTGTTAACTGGGAAAGGCACACTGAGCAAAGGCTTGATTCCAGTTGCGAACGGGGGCAGGGGAGTGGAGGAATACAAAATTTCCAAGTACAAATAAGATATGTTACAGTGTGGTTTATAAGACACAACAGGTAAACATTTAGGCTGTGCAAATGCAGTTACATAGCAGTCGTTAAGAGCAAAATACAAAAATATGTGGTACAATTATAAGAGACAGCAAGTTGTAGCATCAAGGACGTTGTGAGATAAATGCCTTGTGTGGGCATCTTGCAGTGGTAAAGAGGAGTGGAGCAAGTTCAGGTTTTCAAGTTCAGGTTTATTGCAGGAAGTCTCCATTGAGCAAGCTCATTCACAAGAAGCAGATTCCATTGTGACAGTGACGAAGGGGTGGAAGGAGACAAAATTGTTGCTTGCAGACAAGGTGGGAGGAGGAGCTTCTAGTATTAGGGGAGAGATTGTTCCATAAACTGGGGAGCTGACAGGAGAAAGCAGCAATTTATTTAGTAGTAAGGCTTCACTAGAAAGTGAGACTTATCCTCTGACTGGCATTGCTGCAGTGAGTGACAGCTCTATTTCATAATAATATCATTTAAATCAAATGTGTTCTTCCAGCGAGGACTACAACTATGGCAGACAGTGGACACACCAAAAAATACAGTTGGTATGGCAGCCCCAGCAAAGCTACAGTAGCTAGAGTGCAGTAAGAAGCAGGTGAAGGTAAGCATACTGCATAGCGGCACTCAGGGCATATTCGCCACACAAAATTGTATTTTACTCCATCAGTGCCTACTGCCTCCAGCACCAGTATGGCATTGGTTGATACCAGGGAAAAAAGTACCATTCAAACTACTAGTAGTGTTGCTAGGAGGACATTGTCATTAACTGCCACAGATACCACCAGTGTGAATGTGCCCTTTTTACCCCTTGCTACTGCCACCAGTACTACTATCATCTCATCCTTAATAACCACCACTGCCCTGATCCACCACCCATTCACTGTGACTGCTAGCATCCCTGCTTCTGCTGCAAAACTGGTCATGCCAACCACTCCTGCCACTGTGATCCAGATCACTCCTGTGAATATGGCAACCACCAGTACTGCTGTGGTGACACCGGCCCCTGCTACAATTGTGGTCCCAGCCAGTGGCACAACTATTTCCAGTACTGTGTTCACCCCTACTATGCCACCCCTTGCTTCTTGGCCTGTCTCCAGTACTGTGGAGCATGATAGTGTGGATGAGGAAGAGCACTCATGTACTTTCTACCAGCAGAGGACTTGCCTACTGACATATTATCTGAGGGGGCTAACCTAAGTAGCTTTGATGATGAGACAGAGTACAGGGAAGACCTTCAGAGCAGTGAAGCAAGAATGTCAGGTGGCAAAAGAACCTCACTCTCTGGAGGTCACACTGGTAGGAGAAAGAAGGATATGGCTGCTGTCCCCCTAACCAAAAAAAAAAACAGTCCTGGCAAGCTACCCTTCAGCACTTTGTTCAGCAGTCTCCATTCCAGCCTGAACAGCCAAGTGGAGTAGGTGCTGATGCACCAGTGGTGCCAGGGGAAAACTGCAGCAGCAGGTCAAAACAAGAAGACTAGTGTGGGCCAGAAGAGTGCAGCTGGTACCTGGTGGTGACACTAGCTGAATGAATGGTGTCAGGAGCAGTAAGGACATGGTATGGCTGCATTTCATGTTCCTAAAAGAAGGTAACAGAAAGGCATTTTGCACATTGTACAGCATGACTATCAGCAGGGGAAATTTCAAGCAAATTTAACAACCACCTCCACAATGAACCACCTAAAGGTAAAGCATTCCCAGGTTTTTAAAGCATCAGAATCTGCGCCTGTGGTTCCATCACACCAGTCAAGGACTGGTGGTGATGATGCAGGAAGTGGTGCTACTGGCAATGCCACAGACTGTTCTTTCTCTGAAAAAAATGGTGATACTACCATTTCTTCACCCTCAACATCAAACATTCCACCAAGCATCTCCAGCACTCCTGCCACTGCCAGTCACCAGTCCTCTGGTACTTCTCCACCATCTGGCGAGCATCGAACATCCCCTCATCCATGGTCTGTGCCAATAGAGGAAGTGTTGCAGCCCAGAAGTAAGTATCAGTCTTCCCATCCAAAAGCTCAGCACATTGCACAGCTCATAAGTGCAATTATTGCACTGGATCTGCAATCTGTCGAAGAGTACACCAGCTTTCTGAGACTTGTGCAGCACTTGTAGCCAAAGTACCAGATCCCATCACAGCCCAGACTGTGGTGTCAAAGACCTATGAGGTTGTGAGAATGGCAATTGCCACACTATTCTCAGAGGCTGTAGGGGGAATGTTCCACTGCACCTCAGACATTTGGAGCAGTTAAAACTTGATGCATGCATATTTCTTTTTGATCGCACATTATTGCGTTCTAAAGTCTGTCTCCTGTTGCCTATTCCTCATTTTCTCACTCTGTCACTGCTTCTCCTTTCATCGCTCCTCAATCTGGCAGTCACTGCAGGTTTGCTTTTCTAAATGTGGGGATAATAGCTAAAGACCGCATGTCACCAGACATCTCGACTGGAATTCAAGAGATGCTGTAGTCTTGTCCAGTTAGTACCGATCTACATATTGTTTTCTTCATCACAGATAGTGGGTAAAATATGATGATCAATCAGCAATGGGAGTTTTATCGGCATTCATTGCCCACACCTTGAATCTAGTAGTCACAGCTGCGCTAAGTCACAGTTTTGAGGCTCAGTAGACTGTCTCCACATCGTGCTCCAGCTGTGCTCATTTTTATCACTCTGTAAAGTGACCAACTAACAGAAGTGCAATAATGCCTTGGTCTGTCTCAGCATTACTTGATGCAGTATATGAGTGCCACATGGACTTCATTATACCTGATGCTATCCGGACTGCTAGAATAAAAGTGCACACTTCAAGACATGGAGTGTGACACTGGGGAAGTCCTAGACCACCATGAGTGGTCACTGACTGATGCTGTGGTAAGAATACTTGGGCCATTTGAGAGGAGCAACCTTGATCTAAGTGTATCCACTGCTACCCTGTGTTAGGTGATCCCAGCAATGTGTATCCTGAAAGCATCCATGGAAAGATACGTAGAGGAACACAGAGGGGTTCCAGATGGGGCAGCTGTGCTCATTGAGCACCTGCAAGCTGAACTGGATGCAAGGTTTGTAAAAGTGCTGGATAATCGCAGCCACATTTTTGAAACAATGCTGGATCCTTGGTTCAAGTGTGAAATCCTTCACATGGCTATGGATAGCAACAGAGTGACTCACTTTTGCCAAGAGGTGTGTGATAAGCTGACTGGTTGCATGTGGAGGCTGTTGCAACTGTTTGGGGAAGACGCTCATGAGAGATGGAAGGAATGCATCTGGCAGGTCTGGTTCTGATTCCACTGGTGGAGAGGGGGGGAATTAATGCCTGCTACTGGTGACAACACTCATGAGAGTGAGTGGGCACTGTTCAGCATGTCCTTATGCAACTTCTCTTCTTGTTTTAATACATATATTATCATGCAGATTAGAAACAGCAGGAATGCTGAACAAAAACACAGCTGTAATAGCCCCAGGTAAAGTCACAATCCAGTGGGTACTTGTTTCTCATGTTATAACTTCCTAACAGTGAGGCTGTGGAACTATAGGTGCACTGCAGAGTGCACTCACTATTCTGCTTTTGCATAAAGCCTACAAAAAGAACATTCCTGAAATCTTCTTGTTTTATGTAAAGGCCCACATAGCCCCAACATTTCCCAATATGGTTTGTTTAGGGAACTGTTTTTACTGTCTTCATCATTTTGCTGTTCCTTTGTTGTTTGCAATTATTCATCTCACAAATAAAACAGCTGCCTGCTTTTAGTGCTCTTTTAAAATCCTTTCATTTCAGTTTCCACTTTCTCACATCCACTTTACTGCCACCCAGCTTATGCTAAGTGCAGTAGTCCCACAGGGGGCCACTGTTTGTACCCCCACTTCCAGAGAAGAGAGTCAACCATGAAATTCTCAGTCCTCCTCACTATCTGGTTCTCGAATGACCAAGGTCCATTCAGACTCAGTTCACCAAAGTAGTTAGCAGTACTGACGGTCCTGTAGTGCTATGGTGCTGGCTTTTTCTTTTCATTTTAGTGAAAACATTTATTTTTCTCTTTTAATCCATTATTTTTCCCCTCAGTGTTGTCCACCAGGGATATACTCAGTAATGAGACAGGGAGGTAGTCTCAAATAAGACAGGGAAATACCCTGCCCTGTAATCAGACAAGGAATGGGATATACCCTGTTCAGACTCAACAAGCCATCACTGAGACAGCAGGGAAGTTTTATTTCAGTCAGGCCCATACCCTGACGTGGCATCCATCTCCGCTTCTGAACCTGACCAGTTGGGGCAGCCACACAACCAAAACATTTGGACAGCACCATGTTGGTCTCCTAGTGGGTTGGAGAACTCTGCAAGGAAACCAATATGGCAGGCACTTTATAACAAACTCTGGGCAGATCCACAACGGCTGCATGATGAAGTTAGTGAAGTTGTGTGGAATTGTTAAAGAGATATGGAGAAACAACACAATGATTTGTAAGTAGTAAGATTTGTTTTAGATTCTGTTCTAAGAAAGGCATACACATTATTAGAAAAATGTATGGAGGTGTACATTTTAATGGAAGGAATAGGAAGCAATACAGGTTTACAAAAGAACCCCAGAGTAAATGCTACTCGGGTATGTGTTATCCCAGGTTATATTGGCCAGACAGCCAAATTTGAAAGAAAACACAATTGCACATACCCCAATAATGCAAAGCATCATGGGAAACATATGCAAATCCTCGTGCTGGTACAGAAGGTGGCAGTACATGAAAAAGTAATGTCTGGAATATGTTCAGCCTTGGGATTATTTACAAAGTTTTTTTTTTTTTTCACAGAAATGGGTTTTTTGTCCATGAGGTGATGTAAGTTATGTTTAAGCAATGTGTTGATGTCAGGAAGTCAGGTGTAATGATGGATTGTTAGCAGAGAAAATGTGATAATAACTTTCAGAGGGGGTCACTTTTGATAAGGGTAAAGTAGTTATGCTTGTGATAATGGGAATATTAGAAAAGTATGAGGTCTATGCAGAAGTGGAGTACAAATATGTACAGTTTCATAAGTATGTGCTCAGAGTGCAGGCAAATGTGATATGCAGGTTTGTTTTAGAAATAGGTAAAAATAGCGACCCATGCAAATGATAGAAAGATAGATAATTACATAGACATATAGATAGAGAGAGAGAGAGAGAGAGACACACACACGGACAGACAGACAGGCAGAGTAGAAATGGCAGTGAAGTACTGAAGTGAGGCCAACCCCACCCCCACTTTTCAGAGATGGACAGGCATTGGGGTGTGCCTGTAGGTCACTACCCATAATGCTCACACCATTTCACCTCACCCTACCCTGCAGACACAGACAAGTGTTGAGGTGTGCCTTGGGGTGTTCAAGCGTTACACTCACTACATTCCATAAGTAAATATGCTGACATTGGTACAGTACTGTATAAGAAAATGGAGTGAACTTTAGGGCTGAAGAGTCAAAGGCACACCTTGACACCTGTCACTGGCTGCAGGGTGGGGATGGGGTTTGAATGGCGTGAGCATTACTGTTGTCCCAAGTCACACCCCTGATGCCTGTCAGTCCCTGCAGGGCAGGGTGTTGTGGTCAGAAATCCTAACACCCTGGGGGTTGTTATGTGACTTCTTTAACCTAGCAACAGCATTTAATGTATTACATTATAAGAACAAGTAAATATTTTTAATACATTTACAGACAGTTACATAAATTTAATTTTCTTCGTAGAATTATTTAAATTTAGTAACATTGGTAGTACAAAGCAATTACCCAGGCAATTTGAAAACTATAACTACTTTATATTGTACATTGACACCCCATAAGGACCTCCTTGAAATTGAGATGCAAATGTCACACATTTATCAGTTTTCTAACAGGAATATTTTACTATCCTAAATACATTTCTTGCTTCAGTAACTGCTCAGCACATCTATTGCATGACCTACTTGTTGACATTTTACAACTGCTATGCAATGTACTGCTGCTTACTATACCAACATCATGAACCATAAAACAGATGACTACCATAACTAGGGAGGCAGTATAGCACAGTGGTTTAAGGCTCTGAGCTGCAAATCTGGAGATCTGGGTTTGAATCCCACAGCCCCCACTTGCATACCGGGTGACCCTGAGCAAGTCACTTAACTTCCATGTGCTCCCAGGTTGCCCCTATAAACAAGCTTTCAGCTTAGTGTGCCACTCCTGGTTAAACAGTTGAAAGAAAAAAACCTACAATATATTATTTTTCTTGCTTTATTTTGCTACTACAAGCTTTGACTAATACATCCGTCCTTAAATGTACTTTTTATAGCTTATGTGTCTGTGACCTAAGCAGAACTACACTTAAAATCTTACACATAAGTAAGTAAATCATCAGGATAATATTTATTTCAGTAGTATCTCCTTCCATTTCAGGTGCCCATGACACTATGTATGTATATTTATATCTTTTAACTTCAAAGCACTAAACCTATTCAAATGCACAAAACACAAGACTTCATTCTCATCACACACTACTGCTAAACTTCAGGTCCCAGAGAGATAAAAATGTAGAGCTTCCCTAGCTATTGGGGTGAGTGCTTCAGCTGTGTGTGTATGTCTGGGGGTGGGGTATAAAATAGAGAATATTGATATGGGTGGTACAGTAACGAGATTTTACACATTGAGTTGTGGGATGCTATAAACCCCGAAAGCCGGCCCGAGGGGTTTGTAAAATGCATCCCACAACGAGGGTGAGTAAAATCGAGTTTTTACACAGGCCACTTATATTTTATTTTTTATAATTGCTGGCTTGCATTTTTCGCTCAGCAATTATAGAAAATAAGCAAATAGACTGTTTTTCAGGTAGTCATGGACCAGTCAGATTTTGATTCCCTGTAGTCTGCTACCTTAGCAGTGTCTCACCGGTCGGGTAAAAAATATTTTGTTGTATTTGTCGAAGTTTTTATTTTCATGATTTAACTTACTACTGAGCGGCTTTGTGGCAGCCTTCGGGTTGAAGACGTTGGAGATCTCTGGTGGCAGTAGTATGACGGACAGGGATGTCCTATGGTGGTAATGTTTCCCTTTCGTTTTGATCCTGGATATTCTTTTTTTTTTTCAACAAAAAGAAAGTTAAGTCTACAGCTGACAGCGGTGGGCACCGAGGTACTATGGACTGCAGTTAAGAAAGACGCAGTGACTGTACAAGTGCTGGTCATAGGGAAATCCCAAGCATGTTTGCCGTTATAACCAGCTGAGCTGGTTATAATGGCAAATTATAACCAGCTTTCTGTATGAAAAAAAATGGAAGCCAGTAATTATAAGCTTTTAATAAACAGACACTCTAGTATCCAATATTGGATAGTCTCCTTTAGGTGACATATTTTACTCCTTTGTGGACTTAAACCTTAATTGTCATTCTTGTGTTGCAAGTACTTGCTTTCCTCAAGTGCTGTAATTTCAGGATGCAGTTTCAAAAGTGTTGTATAAGGATGCAGTTTCAGGCACTCCTTAATTACTTTTTCTTTCTTTCTGAACCTTAAACTCTGATGCCCCAGTCAATTGTTCCAACATGATAGATCCACCTCATGCCCTTCCTACATGAACCAAAAAAAGGTGGGGGTGGATCTTTGGGAGCTTCTCAGATGGAGGTGGGTTGGATCTTACCCCCCAAAAAATGAATGCTGCCTCCCACCACTCAGGTTCCAGTTCTTGTGCCTCCCATTTAAGAAAGAAAATAGTGCCCTGCATCCATTAACTAACATTAAAGTGTATTTATTTGAGGGCGGAAAGCATTTCTTGGAGGAGGGTAAGGCAGAGAAGACTATTTACACCTTCAGCCAGTTCCATGGACAGAAAACATGACATCATCCCTTTCGTACATGCAAAACATCTGCAGGCTCCGCCCACTGCAGCCATAAAAAAGGTTTTGTGAGGCCTTGCACTTAGACCATCCTTAAAGCTGAGCTAAAGGGATATAAAAAGAACCATAAAAGTAGGCAGTTTTTTTACTTCTGTGAAAAACAACTGCAAACAAGAAAGGGATAGCAAAATGATGACAACAGTAACCCCCCCCCCCAACAAGCCCCATCGACAAAATGTTGGGGTTAATATGTGCAGTTTAAATGAAAAAAGTAATAGACAATTTGATACAGTAGTGGAAATGTTCTGTATTTTTTTGCTTTTTGAAAACTGCAACTGCTGCTACACCTGATGAGGTCTTCTTTATCATTCTGCCAATAAATTGAAAACCTAGCTCATATTATTTACACTGATATATTGTCCTTCATTTACTGTGTCTCATATTCATTAACTCCTGTTCAAGTAGTCTTTTCATATGCCACCTGACCCTGTGACTAGATTGCAGCTAGGGATTATTACATTATTGTCTTGTAAAAATGCCTTTTTGACACATGCCGGCCAGGCCTGTCACACTCGTCATTGTGCACATTTTTGTGCATTATTATTAATATATATACCCTGATGTTAAATAGCATGAAAACCTAAAAGCAGGGTTCACAGGCTGGGCAAGGGAAAGTAAAGCATCAATTCTGAAAGCTTAAGCTGCAGCCAAAGCCTGAGGTTGTGGTGTAAGTCATGATAGCATTTTTCAGAAATGAAGTAGTTTGAGTCCTGCTGCTACGCAGAAATTGCTATTACCTATGATTTCAACTGTATATGATTTATCATGTGAGTCCAACCCACCACCACCACTTACAGTATGTGACTGATGATGAGATGAGTGTTACTGGACCACCTCTACTGTCATGGTGCTGCTATCCCACAGATGACCAGACAGGATCTGGTGATGGTGTTTGAATACCACGTTGTGTCCTACCAGCAAAGGTAAGTATTATTTGTGGTGATTTTTTGGTGGGGGGGTGCCATTGTGAGAAAGGCTTAACACACATTGTTTCATAACAGCAAAGATAAGTACTGAAGGTGATTTTGTTGTTTTACTGGGGCGTGCGGAGCTACATGTGGGAAAAGTTTACTTTAACTATACAGCCGCCTGCCAGCCTTTTAAACACATTTGCTCTTCTGTCTCTTCTTCTTGCAATACTGATCACATGGGCGATGACAGATCCTGTTGCTGTGTAGTTCTGTCCTGGATCAGAACTGATGTGGCACACGTGGCCTAATATCATCAAGAAGGGGAACTGTAAAACTGCAGCATTGAGGGCTAAACCCAAACGATACACTGCAAGGGAACCAAGTGAAAAAGAACTCAAGAATGTGAGTGACAAACATCAGATGTTGACAAATTTCAGCTACCTGCCCTGCCCTGTGTCAGAAATAAAAAAAATTTAGAATTTGGTCACAAGAAGAAGCCATAACCGATGTGTCTGTCTGTCCAGTGACTGTCTGCCCCATTTAAAACTAATTTTACTATTTTAAGCTGGGAAAGGCCCACTGAATTGAAGTTAGTTTCAGGTCTGTCCTGGGATCCCAGGGTGGTTGGGTAACTTGCTCTGCTCAGGGTCACACAGTATGCAAGTTAGTACCATACTATGTTTATGTTTCCAGACCAGCACCTTACTGGTGCCACTACCCTGTCCACTCTTGTCCACTTCTGCTAACCCCCAGCTGTCTGTAGCTGATCATCCATGTACACCACAACACAGGGAGAAAATCAGGACTTTGGAGGAAAATAGACCCTCCCCCCAGCAGGCTCTTGCATAACTGACATGGCTGGCCTGTGGCCACCTACCACATTGTGGTCTTCCTCTGGATAACTGTGGTGGATAACCTATAAGGTGTGAGAAGGTCGGTGACAGAGCTGGGTGGTGGGGGTACCACCAGATGTCACCAAGGCTGGGAGAAAAAAGTTCTATAGAAGAAACACTCCTTTATGCTGAATGTATCACATGTAGGTCTGACAAAAAAAAATGCAACCTACTGTATTTATTTCTAAACTTGATCTTGGCACTTGCCACTTAATAGGAACGTGCACCACAACCTTCCATGTTTTTTTTTATGTACACCTGTGTTGGATAGCTTGCAGAGAAAAGTACACAAAAGAAGACTGTCACACTCTGGATTCTTTACTGTGCACCATTGATTCATTGCTTACAGAGCAGAAACAGGCCTCATACTAGTTTTTTGTTTTTCATTTGGGGGGGGGGGTGGTTAACACTCCTAACAGTTCTCTTGAGAAGCACTGAAAATTATCACACAAAAGAGAGAGAAGAAAAAAAAGAACCTCTCTAGTTTGGAATTTAGAAAGAGAACAAACAAACAGAGCAAAATGACACGCACTGGGAAAAATTCAGCACTGCTTATATAACCAACACATGACATTGCACAATAAATCTAGCACCCAACTGAAAAAACTGATACCACAATGAAAAGAGTAAATTTTGTTTTACCATTTTACATTCACTATTTTTAGTGTGCCCATTAAACAAGGGACTATATAAAAGTATTACTTGGCTTAGAACCCTCTCTCTGATGAAGTCTGATAGCCACTAGGTGAAATGTTAGGCCTTCATTTTTTATGTGACATCATTATTCGTATCTGGTGCACTGCATACATTTGGGCTCTCAGAGGTTTAACACAACATTTGGCACAGATATGTTATAATATTCATTGCAAAAAACTTTGTATAATGCACCAGTTAGGGTTAAACTGAAGAAAGCAGGGCAATATGGTGTCAGGATTTTCAACCCTAACGCCCAACCCTTCAAGCAGCAAAAGGAAAAAAAACATTATGGTTTTGCTGTACTGAGTCTTGGCTAGTCAGGCCTTGGGTCTTCCTTGGAAATATCAATCCTAACACTACCCCCATTCCATCAGTAAATAAGCTCAGATGTGCAGATTATATGAGAACAGGGTGAGCATTAGGGTTGATAACCACAAGGAAGACTCCAGTCCTGATTGACCAAGACTCAGTGCAGCCAAAACTGTAATGTTTTTTCCCTTTTGCTGCTTGCAGAGTGGGAGTGCAGTGTTAGATTTAGAAACACTAACACCACATTTCCTTACTTTTGTCAGTTTAACCCTAACTGGTGCATTAATAACGTTTTTTTTCAGTGAATGTCCTTACTTTTTGAGACAGCAGAATCATATCCTCATTCTTGTAGGTCCCTTTGAGACCTGCATGAACACATTTGTGTGATTACAGAAGCACAGGGCTCTCTGTAGGGGAGGGCCATTTTCAGTTCTTATTTCTTAGGGGCTTAGTGTTGTAGTAGTCATTAAAACCTTTCTTTTGATATATACATTGTCTGTTAACTCCAAAGACTAACACAGTTACAGCTTGCTACAATTGCAGTGTTATCCCATGGGAATTGTAATTCTTTTAATTTTTATATTTTTTATATGGCCACTAATTGTTTTTTTTTGGGGGGGGGTGCTAGTTTTGAGGTACTCATTATAACCTTTATTTTGATATATGGATTGTCCCTTTACTCCAAATATTGATGGAGCTATGGCTTGTTAAACTTGAAATACAGAAAAAACTAAGTTCAAATTCTTTTTTCCTGTGAAATAATCTTTTTTTTTCATGAGGCTGTGTTGTTCATACGAAAAAAGATTCCTTCAAAATAATGTGAAAAAAATCTTAAATTCAAATTCTTTTTCATATAAAGGGATCTTTTTTCATGAGGTTGTGTCATTCATATGAAAAAAGATTCCTTCATATGAAAAAAGAATGAGAAAAAAAAATAAGTACAAATTATTTTTTCGTATGAAGATTCTTTTTTGTATGAAAGGAATATTTTTTCGTATGACCCTATTCTTTTTTCATATTGCCATATGAAAAAATAAATCTGAGTTACAAAAACATTGTTTTAAATGTGTTATAAACACATTTCTGGGTGATTTTTCTAAAAACTAACTGCAGAATCTACCTAATGAGGTCCCAGTTAGTAAGATACACATGTTGGTGTCTCTACAAGATATCATTTATATAGGTTTTCAAAATTATTTTTGGAAAAACAGAAACATAATGGTGGCCATATGAAAAAATATTTTTTTTTCTCATGAAAAAAGATTACCTCATGTGAAACAAAGTAATTTTCCGTATGGGCCAAAATCTTTTTTTTGTATGAAACAGCTGTCCAAAAGACTATACTGAGCATGTTCAGAACCAAAATTTCAAATCTTTATAACTCTGAAATGGATTAGTATTTTTTTCACCAAACCAGTGGAAAGCACCACTGTGGCCCAGGTCCTTTCTACCCTGAAAATTTCAGGGCAAAATTTCAAACAGTCTGAGCACTAGGCGATGAAAGAAATATATAATGAAACAGCAAAAAAATTAGATTGTTCCACTTTTCTCACCATCCAGATCTCAGAATCCATATATCTGACTGGAACAAAACTTGCCATGTCATGATATCTTGCCCCCAAGACCTTGCATGCATAATTTCATGCAAATCTGTTGAATGGTGATGAAGCTATCAAAGTGCAAAGTTAGGGATTTAACAGCTTACTTAACTCTAATTATAGTGATGCTATTACATTGCTATAAGAATGATAAGATAAAATTTACTCTTTCCATTCTGGTGTCAGTTTTTAAGGCTGCAGTGGGCATCACTGTGCATTCACCGCACTATTTAAAAGACCAGTCTGTAGAACACATCTCTGTCCGCTGTGTTCAAGATGGCCACCAGAGCTTTCTGTGCATGCGCGATGACTCACGCATGTGCACTGAACTCCAGCAGCCATCTTGGAGATGATGGACTGCGCCGCCATGCCATCGGAGTTCAGAGTGCATGCAAATCATCATGCATGCGCAGAAAATTCCTGGTCCATCTTGAACATAGGAGACAGTGCTGTGTTCCTCAGTTAGCTTGGCTGCAGCTGTACTGGCTCAGGCCAGAGTTTGTTTCAGATAGGTACTGGATTTATTTTGCAGTTTTAGGAACGGAATAAAAACTGCCAAGATTTCTGCTTTTTGGCTAATTTTAATAAGTGGATGGAAGTAGATTTTGCTCCTTCACAGCCACTCAGATGTCTGTGTCTCTTGTTTGTAGCTTCTGAAAGTGCTGAGTCACATGGGCTGCATTCAGTGAGCTTACAAAGTGGCCACTGATTGGACAAGTCTCAGGAAACCTGAAAGTTACACACAGTGTTCCAGTGGCCGAATGATGAATAACAAAGCATGAGTAATAAATATTTGGGTCTTCAAACATGAATTCTCAGCTGAGTATTCAAAATAAGGTATTGCACATCCTTACCATGAATACTAGTCTCTTTTAATATTTGCCCAAATAATAAACAGTTTTCACTGTTCATATTTGGCTATGGGTATTTGGGAGTTAATATATATAAAAAAGTCTTCCCCTTCCCAGGTGGTTAGGGATAGTCTCTTGGCCCAAAAAAAAAGAAAAGTGCACACCACTGTGGGAAGAAGTGTGAATAAACCTTTCCACAATAGTGTGTGCTCTTATTTTTATTTTCTTTGTTCCATTGTGCTTGTTTTCAGGTGGTACTGGCACCTTTGGGAGTGGTTGGTGTGTGGCTTTTCAGTTTGCTTCTCAATAATCTCTTGGCCACCCTCCCTCACAATTCCAAACTTTTTATCTTGCCCACCTGCCTCTCCTGTGGTGTCCCACACAGCTATAAGAAATAACAGTGAGTAAGTGCATGTGGGGCCAAGCTAAACAATTTTCAGGGAGGGGCAGGCAGCAGCAGCTGCAGTAGTGATGCCAGGCAGTCTGACCAATTATACCATCTCCTATATGGGGCCATGATATGAAGTTGAGGTGGCAGATTTAGGGGTAACATGAGAAACTATTTTTTCACGGAAAGGGGGGTTGATCCATGTAACAGCTGCCCGGCAGAGGTTGTAGGGGCAAAACCTGTAGGGGAATTCAAAAATACATGGGACAGACATAAAGGAACTCTACGGATAGGAATGAGAGGATAAGCCATAGATTATTTAGGATCTGCGGTATATGAAACCGGTAGGGGAAAATGGGCAGACTAGGTGGGCCAAGCAGTCCTTATCTGCATCAGATTCTAAGTTTCTATGTTTCTATGGTAGGAGCAGGGGGCCATCTGACAAGCCTGGATATTTGGTACTAGCCCACCCCCAGTGAAGGACTGGGCTAGGGAGGGGGAAAGAGTATAACAAGTTAATATTTTTTTCATCAACCAGGATAGCCAGCCTTGGGAGGGGATATATCCACTGAGTACTTTTATGTGCAATTGCCTTTCCAAGTTGTAAGCTGATGTCTGTGGACTTAATCCTGTTTCCACGTAGTGAATCTTATAATATGTGACTCCTCTCTCTGTTGCTGTATTCCTTGTCTGATGATGCTTGTACTAACTGTTGTAATTTTTACTCCTGTAAACATTGTATTTTGGTATATTTTGTGACACATGTGATCATCTCATTCCTTTATGACATCCCAGGTCGTACCTGAAAAAAGACAATTCCTGTCTAGTGCACCTGCCTAGTTAACAAAAACGAAATAAATAAATAAAATAAATAACAATGTTTTGGCTCCTGCCAAGGTGCTATGACTTTTCTTTGCTGTGTGGGACTCCAGAGAAGGGGGTAGGTGGGTGGGAAAAGTTTGAAATTGGGGGGAGGGATAGTCAGGAGACTAGCCTTGCCCACCTGGGGAGGAAGCTTCCCCCATGTGGAATTCTGAATATCTGAACCATCGAAAAGAATATTTGGTGTAAGGTACTTGCACAGTCCTAGAGGACATGTAATGAAAAGTAATATAAAGTAACATAAAAAGTAATATACATCACTATTACAGTTACTTATTACTATTTATACTAAAGCAATATACAATATTGCGGTAACTTACTAGAAATGTTTTATAGTAGCCAGTAACTGTGACTTGTTACTTTTCAAATGTAACTTACATGGAATGCTGCTCATAATTTTATTGGCCATAAGCAGTGGCTATCCCAAAATACAGATCTAACATTGGCTTTTTAAACATTAAGTGGGTATAATGCACTCCTGTATCAGGTTTTGTTACGGTGGAGAAAATTAGGAATATCTGATGCAGTGATACTATGAGGGAGGAGGACTGCACTCCTTCGCTGATGTTAAAGAGGTATATGAGGTCTAAGCAGTTGACGTTTTGGGTACCTCAGGGTAAGACACTGGCTCAAGGGAGATCACACTAAAATTACCCTTGCGGGGAAACCGTCTCTGGTGGGAGCTATATTATGCTCTCCCCTCTAAACACAAGGCCTCTTATACTGTTTTACAAATGGTTTTTGGGAGCCACTCTAGCTCCCTCTAAGGAAATTAAACATAATTTGGAAACACAATTTTGTTATAGCTATCCCTTGCACTACCTGGAGGGTTGCAGGCTCTTACTTTCAAAACTGTGTCAGAAGTACCCACCTGAGGTAGGTTCAAATGAACTTCCTGAATAGAACCTGCCTAACACCTTCCAGACTTCATTTATTGTCTCCTCAGAATCTGACCACCTGCCCCAAATGCAGAATAGAAGAGGGAAACTTCTTACATATGACTTTAACTTGTGACAAAATCAAGAGTGTTTTGGGTGGAGATGCACAGCATCATACAGAATGTGGGTAGAGCTCTTCCTCAGATGCCCCTAGAGCTTCTGGGAGTGGAGGCTTTGGACCACGTTCAAAGGCACTAGAGAGCTGTGGGACCTTGCACTGGTCAATGCCCAGAAAAAAATATCTCATGCTTGGAAGAGTAAAGACTCACCCAGCAGAAACTTCCTAGAATGCCTAAAACTGGAATGTACCCAACATAGTGCCAATAGTACCATATCTGTTTTTGACCAGGTTTGGGAGCTACTGGTTCAGGCTATAGAGAGGAGTATGTTCCCTGCATAATGGACAATTTAGACCCAAGTTGCAACACTACATAGGTGAATTCCTCTCACCCTTCTGTGGGACATACCCTTCCTAGCCTATTCAGCCTATCCTCCTGTCCCTTTAAATATACTAATCGCAACAAAGTTAAATTAATTTCACTTTATGTTGGACAAATTCCTTTGCAATGTAATTCCAGGTTAATTTACTTTTGCTATAAAGCTGTCATGTCTGTGTACCATGAACTTTTCATGTAATATGTGATATGTCAGATGTGCTTTCCATTGTAAGGATGTATGACATTCTGTTGAGGTTATTTCAATAAAATAATTTTACATGTGACCCTGGTGTCAGGTATCAAAGGGCTACTTACCCCTGCCTTGCTGGCCAGACCAAGGTTGAGGGGCCTGGGTTCCCATACCTGGTATTAGAACCAGTTCTTTCTGCCAGCCTGGTGGCACAGTGGGCTGAGGCACTGGATGTCTCACCTCATGGCAAGCCAGTGACTCGGGTTCGGAAGTGAGCCTGGGTTGTCGGAGGTCGGCGGGGGGGGGGTGTGGGATGGAGCGGCCGTCAAGACAGCTCTACTCTCCGGGGAAGTGGGGTGGCATCCTTCACTCATGGCTACCCCCTGGTGGAGGCCTAGGGGCTGCACAAGCAAGGGTGCTGGTGATAGGCCAATGGGGTGGGCAGAGGAGGGCCATTACCAGGGCTGTAAGGTGCATGAGTGCCTCCTACAGCCGTCCTCCTCCTGGGGTACTCGGGAAAAATGGGGAGAAAAATGGAAAAAGGCAACCGGCAGCAGGATGTGACTGGCTCTCCGCAGGCGCTGCTCCTGGACTGGGCATAAGGTAAGCCCTGGTAATTCCGGGGGACGGAGCTGGAGGAGTCGGTCAGATGGGGACCGTATGGGAGCAAGAAGAAATATAGGGGTGATAAAAAAAAAGAACCGGTTCTTTCCCATAGAAAACAATATTGCGCAGTGCCTCCACCCAGAGTATACTTTTAAGTGGGTCAGATAACAACCTGGTACAGCCCCCTGGGATGCTGTCCCCACCCACATTACCCATATTGCCACCCCACACATGGATTAATTTTCACAAAACTGCAAAGACATATTGTCTGGATTAAAGTCTCACTCTAATAATATGCTGACACACCAGATTTATGAAAAACGGTTAACCAACAATTTATTTACAAGGGGTGAGGGTTAGGAATGGATAAATGGATGAAGAGGTTAAACATCATTTTGGATTGGCATTTGGTAAAGCAGAGGTTGGATCAGCATTAGAAAATCTGCAATAGAAAAGCAATCATTTTGCATTCTAGATTCAGACATTTACATTTCTGGCCACCAATCAACCATCTGATAGATTCAGGATTAACTGGCTATCTAATTAGCTACACTAGATGGTAAAACAAATATGCTCAATGCCCACACTGGTACAAGTTCCCAGTCTGTAATAGAACCCCACAATTATAAAGCTTACCAGGGTACCCCATACTGAATTTTAAGTTGCGGCCTGATAAAGTTGCAGTTAGATGACTGGCATTGGGGCCCTTAAAAGAAAATTAGATTAGCATCCTTTCTTTTGATTTTTGTTAAATCAAACTCTGTAATAGACAGGTAATTCCCACACTTAAGAAGCTTGGGCTTTAAATACTGAAACTTGGACAACACAATTTTAACTGTTTACAGTCCCCTTCATTGCAGAGATGCCTCTTCTTACTCACAGTTAGAGGGTCATCATTATGCAAAGTAGTTTAAAGTAGTCACAATTGGGTAAGACTTGAATCTGGGCTGAGAAACAAGGCACACACTTGCAGCAGGACCCTTCTTCAGATCTGCAGGCTCTTGCAGCTTTTGCAGGCTGGAACTTTCTCTTAGTTTCTCAGTGGCTGCCCTTCTTCAAAGGCTGAAGTTACAATCAGGAAAATAACCAACACTGGGACCAGGGCCAGTATGCCTCAGACCCCACGTCCAGGCCATGCCTCTCTGGGGGAGACGCATTTGGCAGTGCCTAGCTGGTGCTGATCACAGGAAACATAGAATATAGAAACATAGACTTTGACGGCAGATAAGGACTGCTAGGCCCATCTAGTCTGCCCATTTCCCTACCTACAGGATAGACCGCAGATCCTAGTTAACCAACAGCCTATATCTTCCTGCCCCCCAGAAGAATTGCCTTATGTCTGTCCCATGCATTCTTTAATTCTCCCACAGTTTTAGACCCCACAACTTCCTCAGGAAAGCTGTTCCATGCATCCACTACCCTCTCTATGAAATAATACTTCCTCACATTGCCCCCTGGAACCGCCCTCCTTCTATCTTTAAATTGTGTCCCCTTGTTCTTGCAAGTCTCTTTTCTGAAAGATGCTACCCTCTTGGACTTAGTTGATTCCTTGAGGTACTTGAAAGTTTCTATCATGTCCCCTCTCCCTTCTTTCCTCAAGGGTATACATATTAAGCTCCTTTAGTCCCTCCTCTGCGGCTTCTCTTGCTGACCCTGCACCATTTGGTTGCCCTCCTCTGGACTGCCTCTATCCTGTCTATGTCCTTGCGGAGATGGGGTCTCCAGAACTGGACACAGTATTCCAGATGAGGTCTCACCAACTGTCTGTACAGAGGGATAACAACTTCCTGTTTTCTGCTGCTGATGCCTCTCCCTATACATCCCAGTATACCCCGGCCATCCCTACTGCCTTCTCATTTGCTTGCTAACCTTAAGGTCATCTGATATGATTACCCCAGGTCCCTTTCCTGTTTTGTTGTTGTTACTACCTCCCACCCATTGTGTATTCTTCCCTGGGTTCTTGTTTCCCAGGTGCATTATTTTGTACTTTTTGCATTGAATCCTAGCTGCCATATGCCTGACCATTCCTCCAACCTTGCCAAGTCCCTTTCATCCTTTCCACACCTCCTTGTGTATCAACCCTGTTGCAGATCTTTGTGTAGTCTGCAAAAGGCATCTTTCCTTCCAGTCCTCTGCAATGTCACTGATGAAGACATTAAAAGGACTGGACCCAATACTGAACCCTGCGGTACCCCACTAGTAACCGCCCTTTCTTCAAGTGGACTCCATTTACAATTACCTTCTGTGTCCTGTTGTCCAGCCAATGTTTTCATGGCTACCACCCTGGGACCCACTCCCAGGCTGGTTAATTTGACTAATAATCTTTTGTGGGGACTGTGTCAAATGCCTTGCTAAAGTCTAGGTAGGCCATGTCCACAGCCCCTCCCTGGTCTACTACTTTGGTCACCCAGTCAAAGAAATCTATTAGATTCGTCTGACATGACCTTCCCGCTGTGAACCCATGCTGCCTTGGGTCCTGTGCTCCACTGACCTCTAGGTACTCAACTATTCTTTCCTTCAGAAGTGACTCCATCATTTTCCCTACCACAGAGGTCAGACTGACAGGTCTGTAGTTTCCTGCCTCTGTCTTGGTCCCACTTTTGTGAAGGGGAATCACATCCGCCTTCCTCCAGTCCTCGGGTACCACACCATCCTCCCATGATTTAATAAAAAGAGTAGCCAGTGGTTTCACTAGTTTCTTCCTTAATTCTTTTAGAATTCTGGGGTGAATTCCATCAGGACCCATTGCTTTGTCCACCTTCAGTTTTAGGAGTTCTTGCAGAACCCTTTCTTCTGTGAAAGGACTGGAATCGACCCCCCTGTCAAGAGTGCTTCTGTTAATTGGATTAGGCACTTCCCCCTCCTCTTTTGTAAACACTGAGCAGAAATATTTGTTCAGTATTCCTGCTTTTCACTGCCCCTCTACCCACCCACCGTTCATTCTATTCAGCCTCACTATCCCTCCCTTTGTCTTTCTACGCTCGCTGATGTACCTATAAAAGGTTTTATCCCTCTTCTTAACTGAGTTGGCTATCTTTTCCTCAGTTTGGGCCTTTGCTATTCTGACTTCCCTCCCTGCTTCCTTCTGCCTTAACTGGTACAGCTCTCTGTCCTGCTCCTTCTATGTTTTCTTATACTTCGGAATGCTATCTTTTTCTTCCTGACTTTCCACAGCCACCTCTTTTGAGAACCATAGTGGCTTTTTCTTTCATTTTGATTTGTTTATTTGCTTCACACAAGGCTTGTTGCCTCTGTGATGGCAGTTTGATAATTCCCCATTGTTGCTCCACACCTCCTTCTAGCCTGTTTGCTAGTGCTTTTCTGAGGCACTCTTCCATCTTGCCAAAGTCAGCCCTCCTAAAGTCCAGTACCCTCACTTTTGTATGGCTTGACTCTGTAGCTGAGTTTAATGTGAACCACACTGTTTGATGGTCACTTGTCCCCAGATGGCAACCCACTTCTAGATCTGAGATCCTCTCACTGGCCCCGTTTGAGAGTACGAGGTCTAAGATTACTCCCTTACGAGTGGGTTCCGAAACTAGCTGTCTAATGTCTGCCACCTGTAGGGCATCAAGAATGGCCCTGCTCTTGGATGTGGCTGCAGCAAATGTGCTCCAGTTAACATCTGGCATATTCAGGTCTCCCATCAACAGTATCTCCCCTTCCTCTGCCATTCTAAGAATGCCTTCCATCATATCCTTGTCCATTCCTTCCCCCTGCCATGGGGGTCTGTACACAACCCCTGTGCAGATTGTGGTGCCCTTTCCAGTCTCCAAGGTGACCCACAGTGCCTCCTCTCCTCCTTGTTTACTCTTTTGTTCAGTTGCTTTCATCTCTTCCTTTACATAGAGAGCTACTCCTCCCCCTCTTCTCCCCTGCCTGTCTCTCCTGTAGGTTATGTACCCTGGTATGTTAACATCCCAGTCATGGCTCTCTGTGTACCATGTTTCTGTGACTGCTACGATATCCAGGCATCCCTCTTCCATTAAGGCCACCAGCTCAGGGCTTGTTGCCCAGACTATGGGCATTGGTACTCATTACCCTCCATTTCCTGATAGGCCTTACCCCTTTTGCCCCATCCCTGTCCTTCTTGCCTTTGTCACTTTCTCCATTTACCCTGCCCTTCTCCCATTGACACCTCCATGTTGGTGTTTGTCACACTTACTACCATGATTGTTTGGGGGGCTAGGATTTCCTGCTCCTTTCAGTGCCTCCCCTTGGCTAGTTTAAAAGCTTGCCAATGAAGCATTTAAACCTATCACCTAGGATCCTGGTTCCTCCCGGACAGATGCAGCCCATCATGCCAGTATGAGCTTGCATCACTCCAGGTGGACCCCAGTCCCAATGAAGCCAAATCCCAAAGCTCCACACCAGTTTTCAACCACTGATTGAATCCCATGGTACGGAACACCCTAGCCTCTCCTATGCCATAGATGGGTAGCACCTCCGAGAAGGTTACCGTGCATGCTACTTGACTAAGGCCCTCCCCAATTCCACAAACTCTTCCTGCACTTCTCTAATCCTTCTTTGCCAGGTCATTTGTCCCTAGGTGGACAATGACATCCAGCTCCTCCATGCAGCTGCTCCGCAATCCTGAGTTCGCCTCCCTGTCCCTCTAAGCCATGGCACCAGGCAGGCACCTTACCTCCCTCTCCCCTTCCTCCCCCAGTTCTACCTTCCTAACAATGGAGTCCCCCACCAGGAGTTGTTTCCTTCCCCTGTAGGGTCCCCTGCCACCCTCTTATGGGTCTCCTTTGTGGAGGTTCCCAGCATCCCCCTTGGTCTCCACTGTGGGTGCCTCCATAGAGGAACCACACATTGCCAGAATTGCATAGGAATTGTGGAGAGGTACAACTGGAGGGATGCGCCTCTGTTCCACCACCCTCACCCTCTCTGAGCCCACTGTGGTCCAACCGCTCCTCTTTCTTGGCAACCTCTGAGGCAACGGCAGTGGCACTGGTGGTCCCTGGATGGAAGAGGAGGTCCCACAAATCCTGACCAACTCAGCCTGGAGATGAGCAACCTCCTCCCTCAGCCCAGAGAGGTGCCTGCAGATGGGACAACACCACATCCTCCAGAACATCTCCCAGAAGACTGCTGCTCCACAGCCACTGCACTGCACCACTCCAATCATGTCTTATTTCTGGCCCCTTAACTGTTTGCAATCCTCTTTCCTCTGTTTTCTCTCTCTCTCTCTCTCTCCTTACTTTCTGCCTGTGTGCCCTTTAAGCTCCTGATTGTCCTGTTCTGAGACAAGAATATCCTATGTTTCTCAGTAGACCACTTACTTGTTCAGAGGCAGACCTCCAGCAGCTAGAGGGGGCCAGAGAGCTACTCTTGCCCTTCTAGGATGGTGGGTCCTTGGTGGTCTCTTTTTCTTTTCGTAGACAGTTAGGCACATTTCTTTAACTTGGCTTTTTCCAACCACACGGTTAGCGCAACTGCTGTGGCTCTCTCAGAAGGCACCGTCTTTTTTACAGTAGGCAAAATCTCTTTCTCCTCTCTTCCAGAGGCAAGTACTGAAGCTTAAGGCAAGACTCCAGACCAAGATAAGCACATTCAAAACTGCAGACAATTCACTTTACACTTCTGCTTCTCACAAGCAGGATCTCAACAGCACCTCCAAACTGAACATCATATCACAAAGTCCTCTCAGGCAATTTTAGGCAAAGCTCCGACCTCAGCATACTTCCCTTCCCATTCCTGTAGGCACACTAATCAGTCTCATCAAGCATGTTTTATCACAGGACCATTCCTGGTCATTCACCATTTGTCCACCCATCTTTGGCACTGGATACGTGCAGGGTGTCGACAACTCACTGAACACTTCTTGGTTTCTATGCCCCAAAACAGGTCTCTAGGTTACTTGTACTTTAAAGTTGAAGTTTGCTCACTCAGAATCAGCATTTAGCTTTCTATTTCTGAAGACATAGTATTCATCAGCACTCCCACTGCTGAGGCAGAAACATTCTTGCAGCTCTCTCACAACAGCAGGCAGGAATGTGTGCAGCTGTCTCACAGCTGAAGTTAAATTCAGATTTCTCCCACAACATCTTCTCAAATGTGGGAAGGCAAATGCTAGCCCTAGGGGACAGTGACTGGCAACCCCCAGGCCAGCCACTCCAAAATCCTTACAGCCACATTTCTCTAGCAAGGGGCCAGAACCCCCTTCCTATGGACGGGCTTCCACTGAATTGATTAGGCCCATTCTCTTTGGCAAGGGACTGGAGCCCCCCTTCCTGTGCAGGGGCTCATGCTGAACTGAACTGCAGACTGAAAAGTCTCTGGGTTTTTGGGTTCTTTCTGACGCTTCTGATTTGCCAATTCACTTGTCTCTCACAAAAATTAATATTCATTAGGCTTCCTCCATGTCTGATAGGTTCCTCGTTTAGGCAACAATATTTGTCCCTGCTTTTTCCCGCAGAAGTCTTGGCACAGTCCCAGAAGTCTCTGTAATTAATCCTGGCTTTCTGATTGGCTGACGGGTCAAAGGCTGCTAACATGGCTGTGATTTGATACAGTCCCCAAGCAGTCCATCAATGTTCTCACAATAAAGTTCTGGTGGAGGCAGAATAATTACTTTTTATTTTCAGTAGACCCACTGCTTAAAAGCAGACACTGTGCCCTCTTAAGCACTTTATTTTTAAACATTTATCTACTGCCCCTTGCCTGTCGCTAGTGCCAAAATGAACAGTCCCTGGAGCTAGACAGGCTCACATTAATATTTAGGGGGGTCCCATTAATAATCATGAGCCTGAGCCCAAACACACAGTGTGATTGGCATTTTTTATTTAAAACACACAGAGGCCTCTCAGTGGCCTTGTTCAGGTGTCTGGTCCCTGACCAGCTGCCTATGGGGACTGGAACCAACAAAGGGCCACTCAGTTGACTGCAATCGCAGTCTGAAAACAAAATAGTGCTTTTGTGCATGTGTGGTCACCGACTGCTCTGGAGAGCAGTCTGAGATGTGGTGGCTCACAATTTAGCTCCTTCAGCCCCCACCCAGAGACTGCAGAGGAGAAGCAGGGGCTGGGCAGAGGTTTCCTCACACAGGAGACACACTAGGACTCGAGCCAAGAGGTGGTGCCTTCATGCTATGAATGGGGGAACAACCAGGCAAGACAGGAGACAAACAGGACAGAGGGAGATGGGGGCAAATAACTTAAGCCCCCCCATGGGGGTTACATATAAATGTAACTTACAGCACCCAACACTGATAACTCCCATGTCCCTTTCCTCTGTTATCTGTTCTAGCCTACCCTACTTCAGACATCCAATAATGAGTTTTCAGATTTCCTTTCACAAAATGCATATCTGTGCACTTTTTGGCATTTGTTTTTTTTCCTTTTTTCCCATAAATTGTTTATCTTCTGAACTGCCCTGGCTGCCCCCTTTCTACTGACACCCCACTCCTCCACCCAATCACCCAGCTGCTCTGGGACTTCCCTTCCTGCTGACATTCTCTGCCACAGTACTGTGGGGAGTGCTGTGTGACTGGTGTGGGGCCTGTGAAGGCTCTGTCGTCATCCTGCAGCCATATTGTTTTTTCCACTGAGTTTTCTCCCTGGGTTCACAGGACATGCAATGGGTGCAATGCGTAAGCTCTGCCTCTGTGGAGACTCCCCTAGTGCCTCAAATGAGAGTGTCCTTGTGACTCACTTGCACTGCCACCCTGCGGCAGTCAGACAGTGAGCCACAACAGCCCTCCTCCTTGAAGGAGGAGAGTAGTCCTGCGGACACTCAGTTCTTCCTCCCCCTACCTGCTCCTGAGTAACCCGCATCCATTTCTGTACCCAGGCCACTGGTGTGGCTGGATGTGAGGTGCACAGTACCTCATCCCTCCATGCCACTAGACCAGCTGGCATTACATTTATGTTGCTAATTCTTGAGCCACCATTCCAGTTTCTATCTCCTCACAAACCACCATGCCACATATCATAGTGTGATCTGCAAGGCAACACATCTTGCCATGCATCCCTTCTCCAAAGTCACAAATAAATAAATTAAAAGAGTATAGGACCCAGGATTGACCCCTGTGGCATCCTGTTAGTCACTTGCCTGACCTCAGAGTAGATACTATTTAGTATTACCCTTTGGGTTCTTCCCATCCTTGTCAAGTCTACATCCACCTTATGATTCTCTACCCTACTCTAAGGCCCCCAACTTCTTAATTAGCCTTCTGTGAGACACCAAGTCAAAGGCCTTGCTGAAGTTCAGGTACAGAATGTCCAAAACCTCTCCCTTCTCCAGTGCCTGAACCAAAATTCTGTGAGGTTGAATTGACAGGACCTCCTCTTCAGAAAGCAATACCATTTGCTATCCTGGAGACTGTGGTACTCTAGGAATTCAACCAGCTGTTCCTTGAGAGGTTGTGGGGTCTAAAACAGTGGGGGAATTCAAACATGCATGGGACAGACATAAGGCAATTATAGTGGGGGTTGCAGGAAGTAGGCTGTTGGTTAACTAGAATCTGCAGCTTATCCAATAGGTAGGGAAATGGGCAGACTGGGTGGGCCAAGTGGTCCTTATCTGCCGTCAAACTCTGTTTCTATGTCATGAGGAGTTTCCATGCAGTGAAGGTTAGCCTGACCTGTCTGTAGTTCCCTAGGTCTCCTCTGTCAGCACTTCTGTGCAGAAGGATATCTTCCACCCTGCAATCCCTGGGGACAATGCCTGTCTCGATTGTGCAGTTGAACAGGTCCTCCAGGTGGTTGCCAGAGCCTGCCGCATCTTCCTCAGAATCCAAGGGTGCAACCCATCTGGCTTCACAGATTCCCCCCTTTAGCCTTCTCAGTCCCTTGAATACCATTTGTTTGGTAACTGTCTCCACAGACACTTTTGTCCCTTCCCCTACTTGGATGTTGCACCATGGCAAATACCATCCCTCCTCATCTGTGAAGACTGAGCAGAAGTAATTTTGGTTACAATACTTGCTTTTTGCCCATCTTCGTCCACTAAATCCCCCCCCTTCTCAACCTATCAATTCCCCCTGTGTTCTTCCTCCTTTCCCTGATATAACTAAGAAAGGCCTTATTGTTTTCTCTCACCACTTCTGCTGTTTTAAGCTCTCACCTCTGCTTTGGCTTGTCTCTCTGCCTTACTTGCCTCCTTCAATCATTGGTAATACACAGTGGCTTTTACCATCTACGTAACATCGCCCAGATCAAGCCTCATCTGGTTCCCATTGATACGGCAATGATAGTGCATGCTTTTGTCACCTTCAGACTGGATTATTGTAATGATCTTTTCTCAGGGTCTTCTAGAGGTTTATCGTGCTGCCTGCAGTCCAGAAAGCTGCAGCTCAGCTGGTAGCAGGAACTTCTTAGAGTGACCACATCACACCAGTCCTATATGCTCTACATTGGCTTCCAGTTCGGTGACATATTACTGTCAAGATCTGCTTGTTAACTTTTAAGGCCTCCATGGTTTGGAACCTGATTATCTCAAAGATCTGTATACTTCTAGACATCCTTTCTGCTCCGTTGTGTGCTGCCTTTCTTCTGTTCCACCATTCTTGGCTCAAGCAGTTGGGGAAAAGGGCTTTTAGGGTAGCCACCACAGAAATGTCTTCCTCCTAGCAGTTGCTCTGCTTGCACCATAGAGGCCTTTAAAGAGGAACTTTCCCAGTCCTTTTGACTTTCATGCATAAATTACCACTTCTTGCATTGATTCTGGAATTGAATTTCATTACTGTCTTCTGCAGTTAGTTTTTGCATTCTGAGCTGCTAAAAACTGCAGGGTGTACCAGAGCTTCTATAGCAAGCCTGGTGTTGCTGTGGGCCCAGAGTTGAACTGCTGACATCACTGTAGGGCACAGTCAATTTCACAAAAAAACAACAACAAAAAAAACACACTGACAAAGCATTTGGATTTTGGCATAATGAATTGCTAACAGGCTGTCTTGGGGAAGAGGAAACACAATACATACTCTGAGTACTGGTAGGTTTCCCATGCAATATTGTTGAAACTGCATGGTACGGCACAGTGTGAGTCACTCCTCTACCCTATAGTGATGTCATCAGGAGCTAGCAGCCCAGCTGAACAGCAAAGGCAAGTGCAGCAGGGCTCAAAAACAAATCCAAATTATGGAAGGCAGAGTAAACCTTGGCCAAAAATAACACATGCATACACCTTTTCAGGTCTAGTACTGCATATAATGACTACAAGCTGTAACTTTTTGGACCATCATGAAAGTTCCTCTTTAAGAATTCTCTGAAAACATATCTATTTAGACTGGCATACCCAGATTAAATGAACATTTTAGCAGTGAATTATTCATTATTTTAATATTTACTTGGTATTGTGCAGTACTTGGGGTAGTTTATTTTACTGTTGTATTTAATGTGTTTTATTTATGTAAGGCACATAGAGCCTTTTATGTTACTGTTGGCTTTAATGTGGTTTATTTATTTAAGGTGTCCAGAGTCTTTTATGTATGTTGGATTTAATGTTTATCTATGTAAGGTGCCCAGAGCCTTTTATGTTACTGTTGGATTTAATGTGGTTTATTTATTGAAGGTGCCCAGAGCCTTCAGGATTGGGTGCCATACAAATAAAATTGCCTTGCCGTGCCTTGCCTTCCTAGCTGTCCCTTTCTGACTGCAGCACCCCCCCCCCCCACAACAGGCTTTGATGCTGCTGGGGCTCTGTGAGAAACAGGGTACTCTGGTAGGGGAAGTAACATGCACAACTTCTATCAGTGTGGTGAAATGGTAACTTGTTCTGATTCCAGACCCCTTCCCTCCATAGTGGTTGCCACTCTCTAATCTCCCCCTTGCTCAGTACCTTCCAACCCCCATTGCAAACCCTTTGGGGATGCTGAGGAAAAGAAGCAGCAGTGAACACTCATGCCCTCCTCTTCAAACTATTCTGCAGTTGGAAAATTATGACCCATGCAGCAGCCATCCTAATGGAGTGCCACTAACCTGTGGCAGACTGGGAAGCCACCACACCGCCATAGCATACCTGGAGGAGTGTTGCACCACAAACCCTGCAACTAACAATCCCCCTCTGTGACCTCCTCATCCTTCTATTGTGCATGGCTATTTAAGGTCCCCTATGTAATACCTTTTAATATGATGTACTTGGTTAAGGTTAATACACACTTATGACCTACCTTAATATCTCTGATAAATGATACCCCAGTTAGAGTGCTTACAGTATCCTCTTTGTATCAGACCAACAGAGTGTTACAGGGAGACAGGATTGCTGCTCAATCACTGTAAAAAGCCTACCAAACACCCCCTCTTTCCCCTGGTAGGGTTTTTCAGATATTCCCAAGTTTACAACAAACTGCATTTTTCCCTAACTGAAACCTACCATCACATTTATAGCTTTTCAAATAATGATCAGAGACTAATCTTGGGGGTAAACCCAGACAGCTGTTACCTTGGACCATTTTTTTTTGCAGTTATCTATTTTTTCTCCTCCTGGAGTTCTCTGCATCCCTTCTGATGTCCTTCCCATGCCCGACACCTGGTATAAGACCCCCTTCCCTAGACCCCATGACTTACCCTTCGTGGCAGGGGGTGGGGAGTGACTCGACCCACCAGACCGGATTTAGTGTTCAGGGAGGTGCCTTCCTGGGCTGTCATGGAGGGGACCATTGTCATCCTGGCAGAGGACTCCCATTTTCCCTCTTTTCTTCCCCTGAGGTCTCGGCGTGCAATGGCACCAGCGATGGCGGCACGCACACTCCCACGCGCATTCTCGCCAAGCACCTGCTGCAGACTCTTGCCCACAGATTCAATGCTGGAGTGCCACCTCCCAACCTCCACTAGGTGGCAGGCAATTGCCAAGCACTGCGATCCCCCCTACCTGGAGAAGGAGAGCAGTCCTGGGGATGCTCAATCCCTCTCCTCCCTGCCAACCCCTGGCACCCCATGTCCGTTCCCGAACACAGATCGCTGGTGTGACGCGAGGTAAGGTGTCCAGCACCTCAGCCCTCAGCACCACCAGGCTGGCCATCACCTTGGACCATTTGACAAAATAGGCAGAGTTCCCTGCAAACTTTTGCACTACCCTGTGGACACCCTGAAGATCTCATCTTCCTGTTCCATGGTCCTCATGCTCAGGGTCCCTCATGCTTCAGAGCTCTTCAAGCTCTGGGGCTGCTCGATATAAGTATCCACTGCTAGTACCTGAGTGGTGCCAGGCAGTCATGTGGCTGTGTTCCCCATACAGAAATGGCACAAATTTCAACCACAGCTTCACCCACACTGCAACCTCTCATAATTCCCTCATTCCTTCCAGCCTTCCTTACCTGAGCCCCAACACAGTTCAGCACAGTGGGTATTTAAAAAAAAAGAAAGAAAAGAAAATGCCTGGAAAATTACCATTTGCTATTCCAGAACACCAAATATCTTGGCAAAGTTCGCACTCCAATATAGTGCAACCTGCTGGAACAATTGTGTTCAGGCAGTAGCAAATCACTACCATATATAAGTGTAAGCATGAAAAGGGGCTACCAAAATGTGGCATAAGGGTCAATTTTTAAAATCCATACTTTATCAGTTATGTTAAGTGTTTTTATACTGCGATTCATCTCATAAAAAGTGACCATGTTGTGAGATACTTCCCTTATAGAGGCATGAGAAAAAACATCCACAACGTTGCTCATGTAACGCGGGACATTACACTCTAGCTGCACATGTAAGAAGGGACATTAAACTACAGGTGCACGTGTAACAAGGGACATTAAACTACAGGTGCACATGTAACAAGGGACATTAAAGTACCACTGAATGTTTAATAAGGGACATTAACAACAGTTTAAGTTCCAAAAATTCTATCTTTCAAGGCATTAAGATGTTCATACAACCACAGGACCCTATGCACTATGCCTACGTGCCATGGAAACCAGGCATGTAGGCATAGATACGCGGTAATGCTGAGCATGGAGGGTCCTGTGGATCCCCGGCAGTATTCACCATAGTTGCACTGGCCAGGTGCACACCCACGTACCCAGCCATGTGGGCAGCTCTGTGTCTTGGTGGTCGGGGGGGATGGGGTGTGCCCAGACTATATGCCATGCAGAAAGAGGTGTAGTGCTGTGCACAGGGGGGTGTAGGAGGGTGCAGGTCATGCCAGGGGGGACCCTGCCTTAACCACTGTATGTGCCCAGCCCATCGCACACAGGACCCTGACCAGCCCCAGAAGCAGTATGTAAACCCCCCCCCACACACCTGAACACCCGCCCTGGTCCTGGCAGTACAGTGCAGACCCCCCCACAAGACTGATTCCCCGCCCCAGTCCCATATAGCAGTTCATGCCCCACACACATGGCTACCACATCCCTGTCTGTGTGCTGTATCCCCCACACCTCACAGCCCCATCTCCATCTATATGCAGTACCCCCTTTCCCACCACACAACTGTGCCCCATCCCTGTATGTATGCTACCACCCCCCCAACTAGAGCCCTGTCATGGTGCATCCTGCCCAGGATAGCTCTGCCTGACCACCCCCCTGCCCCCGATCCTGGCCCCTCTGGATGCCCATTGGTGTACAGTGGTCCTCCTATTCCTTGTGGCACCAACAACACCACCCCCATCCCCCATACCTGCCAATCGATACTGCGGCTCTGAATGGCCAGCAGCACAGCACTCCTCACGCCTCCACGGCCACTGGCTATCCAACTGATGCTGGGAGCATGCTGCCTATTTAGAGCAGTGTGCTCCCAGCATCAGTTGGACAGCCAGCGGCTGAGGTGGTGTGATGAGGGATGTGCCGCTGGCCGTCCATGCCCGTGGCACCAACTGGCAGGTATGGAGGATGAGGGGTTGTCGGTGCCATTGGGGGAAGGTACTGGCCACCATTGACAATTAATAGGACAGAGTACTACCTGGGTAGAGTCCATGTATCTGCATCAGAGGAGGAGAATGACCTGGGAGTGATGATCACTAGTGACCTGAAGCACCCCACGCAGTGGAAGAAAGCAGCAGCACAGGCAAAAATGATGCTGGGATGTATATCTAGGGGGATCAGTAGTAGGAGAGAGAGGAGGTTATACTGCCCTTGTACAGGTCACTGGTAACGCTGCATCTAGAGCATGGAGTTCAGTACTGGTGCCACACCTCAAAAAGGACATTAACCTGCTGGAGAAGGTCCAGAGGATAGCTACAAAGATGATAGCTGGTCAGCAGGGTAAGGCATGAAAGGAGAGGTTGAGGGCACTGAACACGTGCTCCCTGGAAGACAGGAGAGAGAGAGAGAGAGAGAGAGGGGACATGATTGGGACCTTCAAGTACTTGAAAGGGATAAATAAGGTTGTTAAGGAGAGTCTACTTAAGCTGAGTGGCAACATAACATGAGAGGCACAATCTTAAGCTGGAGGGTGGGAGGTTTAAGAGGGAGGCCAGGAAGCACTTCTTCACAGAGAGGGTGGTGGACACTTGGAATGTGCTGCCAGAAGAGGTAATCTCATTGAAGACAGTGGGCAGAGGCTGAGACAGGTATAGGGGGAGGGTAAGAGTCATGGTACGGAGGATGGGAGGAGTGGGGAGTGGGGGTAGGACAGTAGCTCAAGATGTGGACCCTGCAACATGAGCAGACTTGATAGACCAAATGGCCTTCTTCTGCTGGCTTCATCATATGTTTGTATGTTCATTGAAGACACTGGGGTTCCGGGTTCTGGGGTATGTGAACCGGGGCTTGACTGTGTGTGTGGGGGGATCACTTGTACGAGGATGGGGATGAGATGTGCGGATGGAGGGGTATGCATTAATAACTGTGGGGATGGGGCTGATAAGTGCTGGGGGGTATCCAGTGACAGCACTGGGGATGTAGACAACATGTATGGGGGGTTGCTGATGCATCACCTGGGTTGGGGAAGACATGTGGGGGGCTGGCATATGGGCCTGGGGTGGGCATCCTTCTGGTGGCAGTTCGGCTGTGTGGCAGGTGGCCATGGTGCCACCGAGCTTGGGCAGGGGGGTCCTCTGGCCAATGGAGCCTGGCTGGTCTGGTCCGGTCTGGGTACTTGTGTTGGGTATTCACACACACGGACCCAAGCCTTTGCATACGGGTGATCCACTGTGGGACCCGGGACTGGCCTGTCTGAGTCCACTACTCTGCCCCCAGCCACCGTGCGCAGTCATGTGTGCCAGGGGCAGGGCCATGGACAGGTGGCCAGCATTTTTGCGTACTGGCAGGTTCACTCCTGTCTGTGGGCGTGTAGCTACGCAGGTAGGGTATGCACCTCTGGTGCATTTTTGCCACCCCTTAGTGCATAGACACCACAGATTGTAAAACAAGTATTACATATTTACAATAATGGCACTTTTAAATTAGCAGGATGGAGTTAAAAATGCTGTATTCCAGGTCTGATGCACTGACTACAACTATAGACAAAAATTTACATATTTATGATTGCATAATTTGTTTATGCACCATGATGAAATATAAGGCATGAATCAAATGACTTCAGAAGGGTTTTCACTCAAGTCTCTGTTATTAAGAGACCTGTACGGTATGCTAAAAAGTTAAAGAATAAGTTTAATAGTTCTTTTTAGTAGCTGTTTGTACTTTGCAATGATTGTGTTCAGTTTCTCCACCTGTATTACACGAGTGGCATTTACTTATAGTTTATTGGTCTAGGAAAACTTCTTCATCTTTGTACATTACCATTATCCCCATACCATGGCCAGGAGAAAACACTTCCATGCTGTTGGAGTAACTTCAGTGAGTACCACATTTCTGTTGTATCCACTGTAGTTACTAGTCCAATACAAAGTCCCTTTGAATAAAAAACAACACAAAATGTATTAATTTGTATTTTTTCTGGATCTAAAAATGTTTTAATTCTTAGTGGAAAAATAGTTGGGATGCTAGAGGAAAACAGAGCAGCATACATGTTCTTTTTATTAATCAAAGTGAGGGGCTGTGCATTAGCCAATACACCAGGCACACAAGGGTCATTGGACAAAACTGCGTTAGGTGAAGCTATGTCAAAATCTTTGCAGGGTTGGTTGGTTGCAATGGAGTCAGCGGGAGCAGAATCAACTTTGGAGGCTGTTGAGTCAGCAGGAGCAGTAGAAGCATGAGCAGCTGTGGAGTCAGCAGGCTCAGCATGGGAGGCCGTGGAGTATACAGTACTGGAGCACAGCAACATGGAAAGTAGTAGTAGCAGCAGTAGCAGAGTTTATTTATTTTGGGTGCCCTTCCTGAGGCAAGATGGCGGCCATGCTGGGCTGCTGTCTGCTTAGGCTTTAAAACTCATGCCTATGCTGCCTCTTTTTTAAATAAGCTATGCTCTCTCTTGATTAAATTTTGAGAGAGTTTTTAGTTTGTGGGAGAGTTGAGATTTTTATCCTTTGTTCTCATTCGTTCAAGAAGTGAGGAAAAATGGGAATGCTAGGTTTTCTTTTTATGTGCCTGTTCCTTCTGACTGGGGGGGACGGGGGATTATACCTATGGTTCCCCCTATCTATCCAGCTGACACCCTCACCACTGCCCCAACTGCAGCTGGAGCTCTGACTCCTATATCCCACCTCTCCCTGGCCACATCATGGCGGGTACATACCCCACACGCCACGGAAGACCAGTGGACAGGCACCCCAGGAGAGCTACGTGGGTGCACTTGTCATAGATCCCCGACTTCCTCCTGCACGTAGGAACTTGCACAGATTTTTTTCCCTTTTTAACCCACGAAGTAGGCGTGCAATGACACCAAGGACTTCCGTGCGTGTGTCCATGTCCAGAGCCTCCAGCGTCAGCCTACGTCGATCCCCACTACTGATCATGTCCTGCACTAGCCACCAGCCACCGCCAGGAGCCAGTAGTACCTCAGTCATCCCCTTGCACTATCCCTGGAGGAGGAGAGCAGTCCTTGGGATGCTCGATCCTCCCACTGCCTGGCAGACCCCCAGCACCCGAGGTCGCTCACCACCCTGGGTTGCCGGGTTGGTGCGAGGTGTGGCGTCCAGCGTCTCAACCCTCAGCACCACTGGGCTGGCTGCTAGGTTTGCTTTTAAAAGAAAAAGGGCTGTTTTTGAAAGCTTTGTGTGCTGCAGTCATTTTCTATTTTCTGTTTTTGAGTTATTGAGGCACAAGTTCAAAGACTTTGGGTGCTCACCTGTGCTTGATTGCTTGATCATGGAGTAAAGAAGAGAGGATGTGGCTGGAGGTATGGAATGCCTGCCTGGCGTCAGCTGCCTTGGAGTGATTCCATCAAGGAGGAAGGTTTGTGACCTTTTCCCTTATGTCTGTTTCAAGCGCTGAGGAAGGATTTTCTGTGTAGGGGCAGTGGTAGAGTGGTGGAGGTAACTGGTGTGGCAGGAGGTGGAAGCTGTGCTGCCTCTCAGGATAACCCCTCCTGTCTCCCATTGTCCTGGTTGAGTGGCAGATTGGATCATGGGGCCTGAGAGATGCAGCCCATTCTTGCTCTGACTCTGGAGCTGTGAGCGCTTGTTGGTTTCCTTGCCTGCATCCGTTTGGACTTTCATCTTCCTGACTCCTCCAGATTGCCTGCATTAGCGGACTTTGCTAGGGTGGACTTGTTTCTTCTTTAAATCCTCAGATAGAGAATTGAGAATCTAGTGAGAGCATTTTCCCCTCTATGTGTGGAGTTTTTATTCTGAACCTTGCGGGGGTGGGTACCCGTTGTTAAAACTTTTGGCAGTGGAAGTGGCACTAGTGAGAGGAGTGCTGCATCTGACTCTGCAGTCTTCATTGGCTCTTTAAAACTTTCAAACCTTGCTTTGAATTTGAAGCTAACTCAATGTGGACTGAGGTGGTGTGAGCACCTCCGTTTGTTTGTATTCAAAGGTGAAACACCAGCTTTGGAAATGTTATTCTGGACTGGGTGGTTGATTTCTGCCCATTCTTGATACTTTTATTGTATTAGTTTGACTTTTTCCAATTTCAGCATTAAACTGGAACTCTTACTGCAGCACACTTATCTATTTTCTATCTCCCCCTTACGTTCATTTATTTTATTATTTTATTAAAGGTTATTTGAGGAGGGGGCGGATTGTCTGTGAGGGTTTTTGTTGGATTTGGGTGTGAGGTAGTTGCGTGAGTGGGGTATAAGACTATTTGAAATTTAGCATTTTAGCTGGTTATGAGGCTAGGTTTAATTTGTGTGATTGAGTGACTGTTTGGGGGTTTGTATGTGTGTGTGAATGGTGTGAGGGTTTGAACTGTGAAATTGTAACTGTTGTTGGTAGGTGGTTGAGGGTGGGTTATTGTGGGGTTTTGTAATTTTAAGTTTTGGGGGGGTGTTAATTTGAGGGGTTTTGGGTGGTTGTTAGTAAGTTGAGGGTTTAGTTATTTTGCCATGAGGATTTTAGCTTGGGGTGCTTTAGTTTGCTGTCTAGTATATTTAGGGCTGTGTTTATTAACTACATTTGTTTTTACTGGATTGTTTTGGTTTTGGGTTAGTTTACCAGGCTGTGATGTGTTGGTGCATTGGCCAAGCATGAATCACCTATGCTGCCTCTTCTCAATCTCTGCCCATTTATTGACCTCCCAGTTTCATCTACTGCTGCCAGGCACTGCAGGGAGGTCGGGATTACAAGATGGTGGGCAGGTCATTGTAGGTGGAGGGCAGCTGGGGTGGTGGTGTGGGGCACTGAGGCTGTAGGGTACAGGAGATGTCCTGGGTTTAAACAGGGCTGAGAGAGATGCCAGATGTGTTTGGTTCCTGTACCCAGGGGTCCCACCGGACCGAGTGGGCAGGTAGCTTGAGGACCGGCTGCCTCCTCTAACCCTCTTTGGGTAGTGCTTTGCAATGCCAGGTCAATAAGGAACAAGACCACCATTTTTACTGACTTGATTTCCTCTGTCGACCTGGCTTGCATTACAGAGATCTGACTGGGTGACGATGCCGGTCCAGTTCTAGAGGCCGTCATCCCTGCCGGGTACTCCATGGTGCACTGCCCATGGAATGATTGCAAGGGTGGGGGGGTGGCCATTGTTTTTAGAGCCAACCTGGGCTTCACAGTGCATTCAGTTGTTGTTACCAGGTCTTTTGAGTGCATTACTGTGTGGGGTCCAGGTGCAGATTGCAGGATTCTCCTTATGTACCACCCTCCTGGGGCAGGAGGAGAATTCCTGCAGGAGGTAGTGGACTTTGTCGTCAACCAGGTATTGGAGTCCCCCAGGTGCTTAGTTCTGGGGGACTTCAACACTTGGGTCGATGACAAATACTCATAGTTTGGTTATGACTTCCTCCAGTTAATGTCTTCACTGGGCTTGACACAAGCAGTTGCTTCTGCGACCCACTGGCATGGCTACACACTTGATCTGCTGTTCCAGCTGGGTCTTGGGGTTGATAGCCTAAAGATTGATCGGATCTCTTGGTCAGATCACTGCACCATGGGGTTCATGTTTGGGGCCCCCCTGATGGTTCTTCCCCTATGGAGATGGCCAGCTACTGCCCTTTAAAGGGTTTATACCCAGAAGGACTTTTGGCATTGACTGACCCATCTAAAGTTGAGGCAGCTTGTGCGATTGGCACCGGTGAGGCGGTGGCCACCTATACAAGATGGTGCCCGAAGCACTGGATGCCATCTCTCTGGTCCATATATGACCCAGGTCCTCTCACTTGAGATCCCCCTCATTTGATGGGGATCTCAAGGCGATGAAGATCAAGGGTTGGAAGTTGGAGCGTTACTGGTGGAAGACCCTGTTGGAGGCCAAAAAACTGGTCCTGCATGCCCACTACAGTGAGTACCAGGAGGCACTCTCCAATAAGAAGGCAGAATTCCTGTCCAGGGAAATTGCAGCAGGGAAGAACAAACCTACTCAGCTTTTTTGGACTGTGGATAGGCTTCTCCATCCTGCCTGTCTACAGCCAAAGAAGACTTTTTCATCCATCTTGTGTGAAGTGTTTACTCTGTTCTTCTCTGACAGAGTGTCATCTATCCAGTTGGGATTCCGTCAGGGAGGCTAACGGCTTGCAGCAGCCAGACAGGTAGGAGCAGAGGCACTCTGCCTATCTGGAAGAAGTTTGGGCCAGTGGAGGTGTCCGAAGTGACTGGGGCGATCTTAGAGCTGAACCACACATTTTGCGATCTGGACCCAGCTCTGATGCATTTCTTAACGACATGCACCAAGGCTGTTGGCCCGGTGTTTGCCAGGATTGCCAGGTGCACAATGGTGGAAGGGGTGTTCCCAGTGTCTTTGAAAGAAGTGCTGGTGAGACCCCTCCTTAAGAAACCTTCCCTCAACCCAGACGTCTTGTTGAATTACTGTCCAATCTCCAACCTGCCTTTTTTAGCAAGGTTGTCGAGAAACTGGTGGCACAACAGCTCGAGGATTGCCTCGTATCCTTTGAAATCTACTGTATGAGCCATTTCAGTCAGGTTTTTGGTCTAGACACAGCACAGAAACAGCTCTAGTTAGGGTGCATAACGGCCTACTTAGGGCTAGAGACAGAGGAGACAGGCCAGTTCTTGTGCTCCTCACTCTCTCATCAGCATTTGACACTGTGGATCACGTTGTGCTTCTTGATTGGCTCTGTGAGTTTTGTGGACTTGATGGCGCTGTCATCAGATGGTTTGAGTCCTATCTCTCTGATAGGGTACAGCGGGTGGTGATGGGGAATTTCTCCTCCTCCCCAATGCCTCTGTCATGTGGAGTTCCACAGAGCTCGATCTTGTTGCCAATGCTGTTTGCAGTGTACATGCTACCCCTGGGTGAGATCATTTGGCAATACAGCGTGGTGTTTCGCTGCTATACAATGACACCCAGCTGTATTTGTCATTTGCTCCCAGAACATCCAGCACTGTTGATGTGCTTAAGATCTGTCTTACTAAAATCAATGACTGGATGACTTCCAGCTGGTTGAGACTAAACCCGGATAAGACAGAGGTGTTAGTGATCAAACCGGGTCGCGGGCATGATGGGTTGCAACCAGAAGCAGACACAAGTCTTTTCCTGGGGTCTGCTCCATTGATTGCTTCCCTGAGGGTGTATAATCTAGGTGTGATCCTGGACAGCAGGCTGACCACTGAAGACCAGGTATCGTCTGTGGTTAAAAGTGGTTTCTGCCACTTGTGGAACATCGCCAGGATCAAGCTTCTCCTTCTGCTTGAGGATCTGCAAACCCTGGTACATGCCTTTGTTACCTTTAGGCTTGACTCCTGTAATGCTCTTTACTTTGGGGTCATGGGAGGGACCCTCTGCAGGCTGTAGCTGGTGCAGAACGTGGCTGCCCGGTTGCTGACGGGCCTGCCCAGGTCCTGTCATATGACCCCAGTCCTGGATGTTCTGCACTGACTGCTGGTCAGGCGGAGGGTCCTTTTCAAGGTGGGCTTGCTCACCTATAAGGCCCTGTATGGACTGGGTCCTGGCTACCTGTTGGAGCTCCTGACACCTGCGACCTCTGCTCACTCCCTCCGCTCCTCTTTGAGGGGCCTCCTGAACATTCCCAGGGTTCGGCTCAAGACATCTGGTGATCGAGCTTTCAGTGTCTCTGGGCTGACCCTGTGGAATGTGCTTCCATCTGCAGTCCGGGAGGCCCTATCAATTGGTGTTTTTAAGCAGAGGCTTAAGGCCCACCTTGTCAGCCTGGCATTTACAGAGTAATTTGCACCCAATCCATTTTATTATTATAGTAAATCTTAACAACTGAGCTTTGATTTTTATTTATTTTTGCAATTTCTGGATTGTAATTGTTGCTCTTTTGTTATAAATTTATCAGGTATCCAGAGCCTCAGAGATTGGGCACCTTAAAAATAAAATGTGCCTCAGAAGGAACTGGAAGGGGACAAGATCAGTTGTGTTCCAGGACAGTGGCTGTTTCGTGTTGTTTTCACATGGTTCTTGTGGATTTTACTTGGTAGAAGGTTATTCCTTTTCTTTCTTACTTCTAAGGGGCTAGCAGGGTATTGTTTTGGGGGCTGTTGGAAGTTTGAAAACTGGTTTGGTGGCTGTAAGTGGGCTCATTTGTTGGATGTTTCACTGTGTAACAGGTTGCGCTGGTGGAGGCCTATTTCTTCTGATTTAAAACCTATTTGGTGGGATTTGCTTTGGCCTGGGTATTTGGCTGCTGGGCTTGGAGAGGAGACATAGGGCTGATACACTCTCTCTCGAGTCGGGTGTCTGCCCAAGACCCATCCTCCCCCACCCCTCCCTCCCCAGAGTTCTGCTAATTTATAAGGGAACACCTGCCCTGCAATTGGAGGAAAAGGCTGCAGGTGCAGCTCATGTAGTTCTAGCCGCTGGGGGTTGGATTTAAAGGCTGGGAGAGAGGAGCTTAGGGAGTTGTTCATTTCCCTTATAAGTTTACTGTGTTGTACTGCACCTAGTAACAGGGTTACCGGTGTACTGTGGGACTGTATCTAAGATTAGTGGGTGACCTGATTAGGCACTAGGGGTGTATCTTGGACTGGGGGGATCCTGGTGGCTCACCCAAGGAAACCTACTTGGAAGGGGATGGAACCACATGGCATTAGGGACGGCATCTTTGGGAGGGTGGTGGGGTGCACAGGGTGTGGAGCAGCCATGATACTGGACTGGGCTTGGAAGTTTGGTGGTTGCCCAGTGTGGTACCAGCTGGCACAGCTTAGGGAGGAGGTTGTGGGGATTAGGAGACAGCTGGGGGAAAGGGGGAGGTATGGTTGGGGAAGGGGGCAGTGGATCTCCCACAGGGTTGCACCAAGTGCTGGGGACAGCGGCATAGGGAAAAGACTGCAGGAGAATACTCAGGGGTCACATAGGGACTTTGGCAGAGGGGGTCCAAAAGGACATTACCAAGGAAGCAGGCAGGTAACTGGGGACCCTCACAAAGGAGGGACAGAGGGACAACATTCTCAGGGAAGTAGGCAGATGGCCAGGGCTGGACAGAAGGAAGCGAGGCGGGGAGGTGGATCAGACCTTACACTCAGTATTTGCTTCAATTCTCTTCTTCAGCTCGAGGATGAGGGGGGTGATGTAGCCATGACGGGGTGGTTAGAGATGGAAAGGGAGTGGGGGGCAGGAGGCAGTGGCCAGATAGCAGGAAGAACAGTGGGGATCCTGGAATGCAGGAAAATGGGGGGGAGCAGTGAATCAGAGCAGGGGGGCAGGGGAAGAGGAGGAAAGCACAAGGAGAAGGACCAGTTGGGAGGAAAGGTAAAGGAGAAGGACCAGAAGTACAAGAAGGATTCAGTAAAGGGAGCTGAGGGTTTAGGCCAGGGGAGCACAACAAGCAAGGAGGGACTAAATGGAGACAGCAAGGAAGGGAGGACGAGCCAGGCTAGTTTAGCAGATGGGGGAGAAGGACCAGTTGTGAGCAGTGAGGGGGGAGTTAGCAAGGTACAGAAGGATACTCAGGAGGAGGAGAGGCATAGGATTGGAGGGGAGGGGGTGGCCAGGGTAAATAAGGAGGGGGTGGCATGTGGCACCCAGATAGGGGGAGGAACAAGGAGCCGGCTGGGTGGAGGAGCCGGTAGAAAGGATGAGGGACATGGAAGGGGAAATGGAGGAAAAGGAGCGGTCAGAGTGCTCCTGTTGGGGGATTCTATGATCAGGGGTATCAAATGGAATTGGGAGGGAGAAGCCTGGCCAGTTAGAACAAAATGCTTCCCTGGACTAACGGTGCACAAGGCTAAGCGCGAGGTGTATCAGCTGGCAAAGGATTGTGGGGGTTCCACGGACATACTGGTCCACCTGGGTACAAATGACATTGAGGGAAATCGTGAGCTAGAGATACAGGCAAGATTCAGGGAGCTTGCCAGGGTCTGTCATGACATAGGATGCACAGTTTCCTTCTCAGAAATCCTGCCAGTGCCAAGGGCTAGTGGGGAGCACAAAAGGAAGATTAGAGAGATAAACCAGTGGCTCAGGGAGTGGTGTGAGGCCAGAGGGTATGGGTTGATGGGGGATTGGGGAGACCTGGGAGGATAAGGAGCTGTATGCAGAGATAGACTCCATCTCAATTTGGAGGAGGAGAATCCTTAAGTTGAAAATAGAGGTGTCATTGGTGAAAAGTGGGGTTTAAACTTGTGAAGGGGAGGGATGGGAGAAAAGGCTGTCAAGGGGGTGCCGATAAAGGAGGGACTCTGCTCCCCCCCCCTGGGGAGCTGGAGGATTGCGGGAAAAGGCCGACTGGTAAAGTGCAGACCAGGGGAAAACAGAATCCCCATGGGAACATGAGCAGGAGAAATGGAAGTATAGGGAAAGGGTGGAAGGTAGTCCTGCTAAATGCCAGGAGCTTGGGAAATAAAATGCCTGAGCTTCAGGCGATGCTAACTGAGGGAGCAGTGGATGTGGCAGCAGTCACTGAGACCTGGGCCACTGCAGGACACGACTGGGACATGAACCTGGAGGGTTACACTATGTTCAGGAAGGACGGGGGGAGGGAAGGGGAGGAGGGGTAGTAATGATAGTCAAAAACTGCATTGGCATAGGGGGAGTAGAGGAGGCAGAGGGAACTGTGGAAGCGATTTGGGTCACCTTGATAACAAGGGGAGGCAAGAGAGTAAAAATAGGAGTGGTGAATAGACCCCCTGCCCTGGCAGAGGAGCTGGAGGAGAGTCTGGTGGCAGATGTTGGGAGACACTGCAGGTTGGGCAGAGGAACGGTGGTGGTGTTGGGGGACTTAAACATGCCAGGAACAGACTGTGAGACTATGACATCTTCCATGACCAGGGAACAGAGGTTGTTGGATGTCTTTCAAGACGTGTTCCTAACTCAGCAGGTGGGGGAACCGACCAGGGAGGTATGGGTACTGGATGTGGTCCTGGCAGACAGTGACCAGATTAGGGGCCTGGAGGTAAGGGACCCGTTGGCAGGGAGTGACCATGCCACGGTCTGGTTCTCTGCCTGGACCTAGGAGAGCAAGAGGCTGCACAAAGACGGAGGTAACTGACTTCAGGGGCGGATTTTAAGAAAATGGGAAGGATCCTTAAGGAGCATTTGGATGTGATTGGGTCAGACATGGGAGCTGATAGTAGGTGGGAAATCGTCAGGAGAGGGGTGCAAGATGCTACCAGCACCTGTGCAAGAGTAAGACGAAAATGTGGTAGGGCCCGAAAACCCTGCTGGTGGACCAGGGAGGTCCAGGAGGTGGTGCGGGGAAAGAAGGCAGCCTGTAGACAATTCAAGTGTTCAAGGAGTGAAAGGGATCAAGTGGAGTATGAGCTGATGGTTAGAAGGGCCACTAGGAAGGTAAGGAAGGAGCAGAACCTGGCCAGGGAAATTAGGAGAGGGAACAAGGGGTTCTTTAGATACACTGGGGAAAAACGAAGGGTGAAGGGGCAGATTAGCAGGATTAAATCAGGGGAGAGATGGGCACAAGACCCGGGGGAGCAGGCTGAGGTACTAAATGAGTACTTCACCTCAGTTTTCACCAAGGAAAATGGGAGTGCTGCATCATACATGGGAGGAGACAGAGATACTGAGGAGGGGGACCCTTACTGATCAGGGGTCTGGGGAGAGGGAGGCATCACTGGCAGGAGAGGAGGCTAAGCAGGAGAAGAGGTACTGGAGTGGAAATCACAGCAGAGACAGTGAGGGAAGCCTCAGCTCCCTTAAGATGGAGAAAGCACCGGGGCTGGATAAATTACATCCCAGAGTGCTGAAGGGACTTATGGATGTCCTGCAAACCCTGGCGGAGCTTTTCACCATCTCTGAGGACAGGGTGGGTGCCCCAGGACTGAAGGCGTGCATATAGTGCCTATCCAAGTGGGGATCAAGGGAGGTGGCAGTGAACTACAGGCCTTCAGCCAGACATCGGTGGTGGGCAAGGTGATGGAGGCATTGTCAAGGAGAGGCTGGGGGGACCTGGAAAAGTCAAGGTGCCTGGATGATAGACAGCATGGATTCATCCTGGGAAATCGTGTCAGACAAACCTTGTGGAGTTCTATGACGGGGTGACGAGTGCCTTGGACCTGGGTAGACCAATGGACGTCCTCTTTCTAGACTTCAGCAAGGCATTTGACTCTCTCCCTCACGTGGGCCTGTTGGATAAGCTGGGAGAAATGGGGGTGGGGAACCAGATGATCAGATGGATAGGCAATTGGCTCCAGAACTGGACCCAGAGGGTCGTAGTTGGCAGGATAGTCTCATCCCCAAAGAGGTCATTAGTGAGGTCCCACAGGGATCAGTCCTTGGGCCCCTCCTGTTCAACGCCTACGTCTCTGACATAAGGACAGGAATCAGGAGTGAGATAAGTCTCTTTGCGGATGACTCAAAACTGGGGGTGATGGTGGATGGGGAGGAGGAGGATGGCCTACAGGGGATCTGAGGCTCTGGAAAGATGGTCTAGAAAGTGGAAGCTCAGGTTCAATGCAGAGAAATGCAAGGTATACCACCTGGGGGCCAGAAACCCGGGCCAAGTGTACACCCTGGGGGGGAAATGCTACAAGTCTCGATGGCTGAGAGGGACCTGGGGGTGGTGGTGGATGTCAAGATGAACAACTCGGAGACTCGTAGGAGAGCAGCAGCCAAGGACAACAGGATGCTTGGATGCATCACTAGGGGGATCACCTCCAGAAGGAGGGAAGTGATACTCTCTGTATAACTGCGTGGTGAGGCCACACCTTGAGTACTAGGTGCAGTTTGGAGGCCACACTAAAGAGGGACATTAAACCCTGGAGAGGTCCAGAGGAGGGCAACCAAATGATTTGGGGCTTGGGGGACAGGACCTATGAGGAGAGGCTCGAAGAGCAAATATGTACACATTGGAAGACAGAAGGGACCGGGGGACCTGATAGAAGTCTTCAAGTACATGAAGAAGAGGGTAAATAGGGAAGAACAGTCAGAGAGTGCTTCAGAGGAAGGAGGAGGGGCCACTAGAGGGCATGGTGGAAGCTGGAGAGGAGATTCAGGAGAGAAGGAGGAGGTGCTACTTCACTGAGAGGTGGTGGAGCCATGGAATGCACTGCCTAGGGGGCTGGTGGAGGCAGAGATGGTGGAGGGGTTCAAGAGGGCTGGGACAGGTACAGGGGAAGGGTTCTGGGAGCAAAATCCAATGCAGCAAGAATATCCGGAACTGGGAAGGGAGAAGCCAGAGAAGGCGAGGGGGGCAGCAAGGTCAGCACCCAGGGTGGGGGCTGACCAATCGAGCAGACTCGAAAGACCGTTAGGCCTATTCTGCTGGCATTTTAGTATGTTATTATGCCTTGTCTTCCTTGTAGGCTCAGTGTCCCCTTATTTCAAAATAATCACAGACAGCAATTAGAAACACATAAAGATATATAAAACCCATAAAAAAACCATTAAAATCATATATAGACTAATTCCCATGCTGTCTAGGAGTGTCAAGATAAATTCCTCAGGTCCCAAAGGCCTGCTCAAAAAGAAAGGTTTTGAGATGTTTTTTAAAAATCTCTATGGATGGCGCCTCCCAGAGGTACCCGTCAGCCAAGATTTCCAAGGACCGAGGCTGCACCTAGAATGCTGGGTTCCAGAAGATTTTAACCTTGCCCTAGGGACCTCTAGGAGGAATCTTCAGTCTATCTAAGAGAGCGAGCCAGGGTATAGGGATACAAAAGCTCCTTCGGGAAGCCTGGATCCAGCCTGTATAGGGCCTTGTAGGTCAAAAGACCTATTTTAAAGGTGATGCACCAGTGCACCAGCAGTCCATGTAGTTCATACAGCACCAGTGTAATGTGACTGAACCTCGAGTGTCCAGTCAACCACCGGGCCACTGCATTTTGTAAAAGCTGCAGGCACCGCATCGCACCTCCTCTGACCCCAAGGTAGTGTGTCATAGTAATCAAGCCTTGAGGTGATGAACACATGTACCAGCATGGCCAGGTAATCAGGGGAAATAAGGGATTTAATTTGGGTGATGTTCTGGAGGCAGTAAAAACTGTTCCAGACAACAGCTGACACCTGGGCTTCAAGTGTCAGCTCATTATTCAGAACAGTGCCCACATTCTTCACCTTAGGGGAGGCCTTCAGTTTGGACAGACCAATGAAAAGCCCCAAACTATCCCCAGAGGACCCTACTCCTTCTCCTTCATCCCGGCTCAACCACCAGCACTTCAGTCTACCCTGGGTTAAGTTCCAGCCAGTTCAACGACGTCCAAGCCTGGATCTCGGCCAAGCAATTGTTCAGCACGTCAACCGCGTCAGATCTCCTGGGTGTGAAGGATAGATAGAGCTGAGTATCATCAACATAGCAATAAAAAGTCAGCTCATACCACCTTATGACCTCGCCCAGGGGCGGCATATACACTGCAAACAACATGGGAGAGAGGACAGAGCCTTGGCAGAACTCCACAGGGCAGATCCATCAGGCTTGAGGAGTATTTCTCCAATATCATCCTCTGAGACCTGCCCCAGAGAAAGGAATCAAACCAGCTGATGACCTTGCCAGTGAGTCCTACATACTCTCCCAGCCTGTCCAACAGCACCCCATGGTCCATAGTGTCAAATGCTGAAGAGGGATCGAGGAGAATGAGAATCGATCGTTCTCCTCTATCTCTCGTCCTGAGCTGGTCATTCAACACCTTAAGCAATGCAGTCTCCATGCTGTGTATAGCCCTAAATCCAGGCTGGAAACATTTGTAAATTTGGAAGTCCATGAGGTGACTCTCGAGCTGTTCTGCGACCATCTGCTCAAGAACCTTCCCCAAAAAGGGAAGGTTTGAGATAGATCAGCAGTTTGCCAAGACGTTGAGGGCCAGTGATGGTTTTTTCATCAGGGTGTTAACCAGAGCCTGTTTAAGGGACTCCAGAAATCCCCCCCATTGACAAGGAACTCCTGACAATCTCGGCAAAAACTGGACCCAGGACCTTGATGCAGCCAACAAGTAGCCGCGTCTGATCCGGGTCAAGGTTGCAGAACATTGGTTTGAGCCCCAAGATCACCTCACAGACCTCCACCGTCTTCACCAGCCGGAACTCTCCCCGGGGCAACTGAATGCATCCACCCACCCGGGGTCCACTACTGTTGGAGAATGGTATTCCACTTGGAGAAATCCCAGCCCTGATGGAAGACACACTATCTGAGAAGAACCGAGTGAACTCTTCACACTTGTGAGCTGAAAAAGTTCTCACGGGTTCCTGACAGGCTGGATGTAATAGCCTGTCTACAACCCAAAAGAGCTGAGCTGGTTGGTTCTCCCCAGCTGCAATCATCCTAGACATAAAAGCTGCCTTTTTTTGGGTGATTGCATTCTGATATTCATCGTAATTAGCAATCAGAACCAGCCTGTCCTCCTGGGACCTGGTTTTCCTCCAACACCTCTCCAGCCTCTGCCTCCTGGTTTTCAGCATTCTCAGATCACCATCAAACCATATCAAGCTGAGGTATGAAACCAGTGGGCGTACATGGATCAGCACCAGGCAATCCAGGACCTCTATGTCAACCCTATTATAGGTCATCATGGCATTCCCAGGTCTGCCAGGCAAGCATCAAGCACAGACAAAATGTCCAGTTCCACAGACAGTCCCTCTGGTCGTAACCCTTTCAAAGAGTGGAACTGAACCATTTCCACAGGGGAAGGGACATTCAGGAGAGCTCTGAAGATGAACCTGATGGTGCAATGATCCAACCAAATGACCAGATCAATCTTGACAGTATTAATTTCGAGCTCCAGGGAGAACACCAGGTCACGCGAGTGCCCAGAATGGTGAGTCCCGGCTGTGGTCTCAAGAATGAGGCCCAGAGTCTCCATATTAGAAAGGAAGTCTCTGGCCCCAGATGACGTCTCGTTGTTCATCCAGGTATTGAAGTCACCAAGAATAAGCCATCTTGACGACCCCAACACCCTCTCAGTGACAAAGGCCATCAGCTCCTGCAGGAAACTCTGGTCCCACCCAGGTGGACGGTAGACCAGGATATTGAACTCCACTCTGGGACTCCCTCCCACCACCATGCACTCAAAAGAACTGGTGTCCCCCAATAGGTGAACCACCAGACCCAGCTCTGACCTAAAACAAATGGCCATCCCGCTGTATTCCTTCCTCGGGCAGTGAACTATGGTGAACCCAGCCATGATGACGCCTCTAGCACAGAGTCTGAAGCATCCCCAACCAGGTCTCTGTAATGCATGCCAAGTTGACCGATACAACAAACTGCCATTACAGCAGTCTTGTTAGCCATTGACCTGGCATTGCACAACACCACCTGAAGGGGATGAATGGCTGACCCCGGTCCTTCAGCTACCTGCCCACTTGGTCCGGAGGGCTCCGTGGGCAGAGAGACAAGGCATGGAGGACCCCACTCCAATTGTCTTCTCGACCCAGGGTGACTTCTGGACTCCACCACCCGAATCAGCTCCCTGCTAGCTACATTCCTCTTCCTATCTTCCCCCCCAGTACCCCTCCTTATGATACCCAGTTCCCTACATCTCTGAGAGACTGTGGCTGTGAGGGGTGGTGCGTGGAAGGGGAGCAAAGCCTTTAAGAGAGAGAGGGGGAATAACAGAGCTCAGGGGCCTAAGTCAGAAAACCCATTTCTAGAATCTGCCACTAAATACTCTAAAAATTCTACTACTACACTAATTATAAAACACAGCAAATAACCATACCACTCACTTACTCACTCACTCACTCACTCCAACATAAATTACAAAATAAAAGCCCCCTCCCCAATCCCCAAATCCTAGTAATACGCAAATAACTACCACAAAATACCTTAACCCTTCCACCCACAACCCTCCCAACAATAAAATACAAATTTCATTTATACACCCAACTTAAAATTAGCCCCTCACAACCATAAACACTCATACTCAGACACACTCCACATACACCCATACATTCACCATTCACTCAGTTACTTCGGCCTTAACCCTACCACCCACAACCCTTCCAACAATAAAATTCAAAGTCCAATTAGGGGAGTTCATAAGTCTATAAGGCAGTCTTCTAGCAGGTATCAGTTCAGGTTTACAAGATTGCAATAACTGCCATATCAAATGGGTACTGTCTCCTCTCACAGGAGGTATCCATTCATATACTCTACAGTCACTGGGCAGCAACAAATTCCATGGACCGCAGCACTAAAAGTATTCAGCACAGCCTCAAACAAAGCAGCACACAGCTCTCACCACTCTAGCTGCTTACTAAGGTTCTTTAGATCAGCTCCCAAGCATAGGGCACTTTATCCCTCTCACAGTCAAAGTTCCCTCTGGGCCAAATACAATTCCAGGTGGTGCTTAATATGCTAGAGTCACCATTATGATTTTATAAATGGGCTAAAATCAGCAAACTGGATCCTTACACTGTAGTAGCTGAAGCCCGCTTACAATAAAATGCCAGTGCTTATTCAAAGGCAAAAGCTGTCAACACTGTATCTCACCCTCTCCTCCTTTCCAAGCTCTCCCTCACTGGGCTCTCTCGAGAGGCCACCAGTTGGTTCCACTCCTATCTTGTAGGCAGGACACAGTCCATCAGGACTGGAAACTCCTTCTCTACCTCCTTCCCCATCTCGACTGGTGTAGCCGAAGGTTCGGTCCTTGGCCCGCTACTGTTCTCCATCTTTCTCAATGATCTGCCCTCTGCCTGCCCTCACACATCCATTCACGTAAGCGGATGACACTGTCCTGTATGCATTTGTCCCCTCAACTTCTGATGTGGCATCCAGCCTTCAGTACAACTTCAGTGATGTTCAGCTCTGGTTTCGCTCAAATCAGCTCTTCCTGAATGCCAAGGAAACTATCTCCATGACCTTCGGCACAAGGCAGAGACTCTCTTGTCTCCTCTCCCTCCCCACTTTCCACACCCTGGATGGGACAAAGCTGGAGGACTGCACCTCCTTTAGATACTTTGGGGTCTGGCTGACTAGCACCTCGACTTTTCAGTACATATCGAGACCATCCACAAGAAACTGCATCCCAAGCTGGGTGCCCTGTATTACAACTGTGGATGTATCCTGATGCCGGCTTGCCATGCAATTGTACAGAAAATGATTCTCCCAATTTTTGACTACAGTGACGTAGTCTACAGTGCTACTCCCAAAACTTCCCTAACCAGACTGGAGATCCTCTTCCACTCTTTCTGCCATTTCGCCCTTGACTGCCCTCCCAGCACCCACCACTGTGTCCTCAACCAAACCCTGTGCCTCCCCACTTTTCAATTTAGGAGGCTGTCCCACTGCACTAGGCTTATGGCCAAGCACTGGACCCAGTCCCTGCCCCCCCCCGTACCTCTCCTCAGACCTATACTCGCCTCCCCCTTGCACTCCCTCAGGCATTATGACACCCGTTCCTTCACTGTCGTGCACAAGTCCACCACTGCAGGCCACATAGCCTTCTCATACCACATGCTTAAACTGTGGAATTCACTCCTCTTGGCCATAGAAACATAGACTTTGACGGCAGATAAGGACCGCTTGGCCCACCTAGTCTGCCCATTTCCCTACCTACAGGATAGGCCACAGATCCTAGTTAACCAACAGCCTATTTCTTCCTACCCCCCCCCACAAGAACTGCCTCATGTCTGTCCCATGCATTCTTGAATTCTCCCACAGTTTTAGACCCCACAACCTCCTCAGGAAGGCTGTTCCATGCATCCACTACCCTCTCTGTGAAAAAATACTTCCTCACACTGCCCCGGAACCGCCCCCACCCATCTTTAAATTGTGTCCCCTTGTTCTTGCACGTATCTTTTTCTGAAAGATGCTACCCTCTTGGACTTTGTTGATTCCACTGAGGTACTTAAAGTTTCTGTCATGTCCCCCCTCTCCCTTCTTTCCTCAAGGGTATACATATTAAGCTCCTTTAGTCTCTCCTCGTACGGCTTCTCTTGCTGACCCTGCACCATTTTAGTTGCCCTCCTCTGGACTGCCTCTATCCTGTCTATGTCCTTGCGGAGATGGGGTCTCCAGAACTGGATGCAGTACTCCAGATGGGGTCTCATCAACTGTCTGTACAGAGGGATAACAACTTCCTGTTTTCTGCCATTTGTCATGCCTCCTTCTCACACTACCTCAACTCCCTTCTCAAAGCCCACTTCTGCTCTACATGCACCTAACCTTACTTTTTATCCCTGACTTAGGCCTGAGCGTTTATTAACCTGTCTGGCAAGGATGACAGTTCATGCTGTCGGATTGAAATTACCTGCTGTGTTATATTGGACTTGTTAACATCTGATATTGTGTTATACCATAAGTAAGTTCCTATTGCATTGTATCATAATATCTGTTGTATCTCTGTTTAAAATGTGCTGTTCCTTTACTTGTTGCTATATATTATATATGTACTGTCTCCCATGTCTCTCCCCCCAGGACATATCTGGAATCAAGCAGTTGTCTGCACAGTATGCCTTTTCTGGTAAAACTTTTAAATAAATAAATTCAAGTCAGGCTAATTGGTTCAGCACACTCCAGATACTTACTGTATGTCCTGTACTTAATAACAAAAGTCCAGAATCGCCTGCTACCTCCATGGGACAGTGATAATAGTAGCCCCTCAGTAGGCTCAGACAGTTTCTCTTTTTTTTCTGGTTTCTTAGAGCCCTGCATTCCACATGGTAGCCTCCAGATTACAGCTGCAGCACGGCGTTCTCTCCTCTTTGCTCACTCTGGGGCAACACACAACTGCCCCACTGATCTCAAAATCTTCCAGGCAAAAGCGCAACCTGACTCCTTCAGCAAAACCAGTCCGACCGAGAAACGATGCAGCAAGCCAAGGGGAGGCTCACACCACTCCCATTCCACTGTCTTATACTCTGTCATCACCAGCCCTGTTAGGATTGCAAAACTCAGAGAAATCTCTACCTGGAAATCTTCCCTGTGGTCTCTCCTGTTGTCACTCCACAGTCTCTCCTGCTGTCTCTCCCACTGTTGGTCACCTGTGGACTTTGACACAGGCTACAAGATTGCAAACACCTCTTCAAGTAATTCAGTCCGTGTGCTGCTCCCAGGCTTCAGGTAATAATGCCTCCCCACAGACATACTCTATCTAAAAACAATAAATCTGGCTCCTAGCCCTTACTCATTTTAAATCCCTAACTATCCTGCTGGACTGCCAGCACAGCGGTTGGATTTCCGCTTGTGACACCGGTGACCCGGATTCGGAAACGAGCACGGGTCGGCAGAGAGCCGGCCGGGAGGAGATGGATCGAGTGTCCTATGGACTGCTCTCCTTCTCCAGGGGGTGGGGGGATTCTGTGTGCAGTGTGCGTGTGATGCCTAGCGGAGGCTGGGTAGATCACTCTCAGCACCGATGCATGGTTGAAGGGCACTGGAGCGGGACAGACGCAGGTGTCATTGCACGTCTCCGCCCCAGTTCAGAAAAAAGGGAAGAAAAACTCCTCCTTGCCAGATGTCTCTGTGACACCCTGTCCCTGGGCTATGATTAGCTGCTTGGCCGAGGGCTCTCCCGAACAGGTACAAATTCACGATGCTGAACTTCCCCTGCGGTGCCATGCCCCACCTCCCAAGGGGTAAGTCAGGAGTAACTGAGGAGAGTGAGTGGCTCATAAAATGGTGGTAGTCTCCAGGGCACCATGACCAAGGATGATATCTGACGGAAGGCAGGAGGAAAAAAAGAGGGTGAAAATATATTAAAAAAAAATCCCTAACTATCCTTCCCACCATACATATACACTTATACCTAACCAAAATTAAAATTACAAGTACTCAGAAGCTTTGAAAAGAGTAAAAAGATTAGTGAATGCTCCCCTCATGGACAGCAGCCAGCATGGCCGCCATCTTGCAGGAGCACTGGGTAGATGTTTAGATGTGGTGGTGCCAGGTACCAGGACAGGGGGCACAATGGCCAGCAAAAGAACAGGAGTATCTTTCATGGTTTGCCACAAATGCAGCTGAAGCTGTTAGCTTCTTTATCTTCTGGTTTCAACATTCCTTAGGTTTTTACAAGGGCCGTCTTCATGAGAATCAGAGGTGAGTCACCCTGAAATGGCAGAGTTCCTGTCACAGGTGATTGCCACTAAAAGGATCTGGCTGGAGAGAATGTTCTAGACTGTGTACAGGCTGGTGCATGTAGTTCTGCCTCTTAATATTGGGAGTTCTAAAAGTTCCTCCTAGGCAGGGTGTCATCCATCAGGTCAAGTTATCCTCAAGTGGCCTGTTTATCATGAGCTGGAAGTGTCATACTTAAAACGGACGTGCCCCTTTGTGGTCTTGGATACATTTGTTGCCAGTTTTGGATGTGGAGGTGCTTGCAGTGATTTGTGTACTGTGCCCCACTTGCTGTGTTTCAGATCTGAATCCCATTGGGCAGTTACTGGGCTGCCAAGATGCTCTGTGTCCATTTTTTGTGGTGAGTCTCTGGTGTTCTTGATCCAGAGGTTCTTTCCCTGTCATTCTAAAGAGAATGGTGGTAAGGCGGCTCTTAAGGAAGCCATTTTTGGACCCAAACAACCTGGCAAATTACAGACCGATCTCTAACCTCCACTTTCTTGGGTCAGTATATGAGAAGGTGGTGGTGATGATGCAGCTGGGGCATACCTTGAGTATTTTTACATCTATGAGCCATCCTAGTCAGGTTTTAGATACTACTATGGCATGGATACGGTGCACACCAAGGTGTTAAGTGAGCTCCTCCTTCTGAGGAACAATGTGGGGTGTTTGATTCTTGTCCTCCTTGATCACTCATCAGTGACATATTAAGATAAAATGCTCTATATGGATGAGGGTAATAGGGACACAAGCACATGGTTGCTAGACTAACGAAGATACTGAACACCCATCAAGTTCTACATGTCTAAAATAACATTGTATCGAAGTACAAAAATGAACTAAACATTTCTGGATGGTACGTATCTATAATGTGACATGATCTATTTTGTGCTTGTGTGAAAACATGTAGATGAAAAGCTCAAATGGGTGAGACATGGGCTGGCTGTATAGACTAGGTATTATAGTACTAAACTGTGAATGAGCTTACTACATCCAGCAGACCTGCATTTGATTTCTTCAACCTTCACGTGCACACTGTGTGATCCTGGGCAAGTTCACGTACCGTCTCAGTGCTTCCAGGATGCCCTTGTGAATGAGCCTTGTGTCCAGAGGGCCTTTGTCACTTACCAAAGAATAGAAAAACAGTAACAGGGAACTCAAGACAATGGTTACTAAATGAACAAAGACACTAAATGCTTATTAGTTTCTGTGTGCTAAAGAGCTGCTGACGACTTAAAAAACTTTGAAAAACATAATATGTGGTACAATTCAGCTTCCATTCTATGTATATTCTAAAGATTCCTCCTTCCTAGTATTTATTACTAAGAACATTTGCAAGAATATATGATCTTCATCCCTCAGGGTTCATCTGCCTCTGTAGTTGACTCCCTACTTCAAGTCCTAATCCTTTGTTATGACATCACAGTCTGTTGCCATGGGAGTAACAGTGATGTCACAAACAGTGCATTATGACCTCAGATAGGGAGATCACAACAGGAATAGATGAACTCTTCAGGAGCAAAGATCTTGTTTTCATGCAGATGACCTCAGTAATAAATAATAGGAAGGTGGAATACAGAACTAATGTGCAATACAAAGTGGACTGTGTATAAATATTATGTGTTGGTAAAGTTCTGAAGGCGTCAGCTGCTCTTTAACAAAATGACATACTGTACAATTGAAGTAAACAAGTACCACAAACCCAGAGATAGTATACTTGTATAATGGCACATTATATATTTTTGTAGAGAGACTAATTAAGATAAAAATCTCCATATGTGTGACATATGTGAGAGGGGCACCAAATGCATGGTTTCTAAACTAACAGACATCAAACACTGAACAATTTCTGCATGTTTGAAAAATAGAATTTAAGTTAAAACAGTACCAAAAAAAATTCCTAGGTAGAATAAATAGAATAATTAATAGGTGAGTGTGTATTACGCAAGCAATAATACCCGACAGGGTGGGTGGTATTGGGCAATATCGGACCACCCAGGGGCATAATGAGGCCCGACGCTGCAGGCGGAGGGCCTTATAGCCCCTGGGCAGTCTGGTATTGCCCAATACCGCCACCCTGGAGGGTATTATTGTGCTTAGAGAATGAGAATGTGTAAATTTTAGTTAGGTTGTAAAATAACAAGTGAAATGACTGAACATTACTAGAAATATCAGAAAGTAAACATTTTTTTGATAAAGTAGCCCCTCAGTTTATGTGCTGTTCTATCCCCTACTCCCCCCCACACACACACTCAGGTGACAGAGCCATTCTATTCTCCTACCCCCTTCCCCACCATCTAAAACAAGACATTAAGATTTTTTTAAACTGCCAAAGCTGGAGAGGCAGAAACTGTGGTCTTACTGCAGCTTTGAAAAAGGTGCCAGTTATAGGTGTGTACAAACGGGGAACCGCTGTCACTTTTTGTTTTATTTTTTCACTTTAGCACGATGGTGTGGCGTTGTAGTTGCGGTCAGTAAATGTACCGGAGTGGGGCTCAGCTACAGATCAAAGAAGCAAATGGCATCAAACAAAAGTAAGCAAAAAAAATAAGAGTTTACTTTTTGCCTGTAGGGTGAAGGACAGAGGTGAGCGAGTATCAGTATGTGGCACTTCTGTGTAGAGTACCGGGGGCTGGTTATGTTTCTGCTGTGGAGAATACTGTGTAAACAAGTGGCAGAAGTGAGCAGTGAGAGGAGGAAAGGAAGTTTTCTTTTGGAAAGGCACGCACATGGCGCACTGCACATTTTCAAAATCACACTGATTACAGGCGGTTCCATGAAGCAGATTGGACAGCTTTGGTTTTACTGGTTTCTTTTTTCTTGTGTGGCCAGTGTATATTTTAAATTATTTGAAAAAGCTGATGGCGAATGGGAGATCACTTATGTCGTGGAGGGGGGGCTCGCTGCCTTGCTCAGTGTCCGGGAGGCTTTTCAGCAATGAGCGATAGGTATTGAGAGTCAGAGAACTGCTCAAGAGGGTACCATAATGACATACAAAATGAAGAAATGTTACTGAGAGGAGAGCAGCTTAGGTTGTGCAACAGAATTTTGAGCCAGCTGGTAGTGAACTACAGAGCACTGAGGGCCAGTATCTCTCGCTAAGTGAGAGTAAAAATGGCGGCGATTTAAAATTAAGTTGTGTATTTTCAGCCAGTCAGGAAGCAGGGTGGGCACGGGGTACATGAGTGGGTGAGGGGGCACTGGGGCTGGTACTTTTTATTTCCTGGGCATCTATTGAAAGTTAATGTATCCCCTTGGCAAGGGCATCAGCCAATCAGATGCCAGGAAATAAAAAGCCCATTTTCTAAAAGGTAATAAAACCATCTCAAGGTTCTGGGGACAAGGGAACCTCTTGAGCTTCGCTCTCAAGGTTCCTATGACCCCAGAACCTCTCGATGGTTTTACTTCTGAGTGATACACACTCAACTATTTTTTATTTCTCCTAATATATGGATCCGAGTTTGACATTCTGTAGCTGGTTGTTTGTGGCTTGCTTTCAGGTGGGCTTGTCGCCGCATTGAGGTCTTGCTCAGTATGTCTCCACCTTCCCCCCATCTCTACTCTTCCCCGAGTTTCTCACACGTTGTGCTAGTGCCTCGAGTGAATATAGTAGGCAGTCCTACCTTTTTGTTGTTTGCAGGGCTCAGTGGACAGAGGGGCTTCATTGAAGATACAACGAAAAGAAAAAAAATTCTTCACTGTGAGCGAGAGACCTGCTGCCATGTTTTCAGTAGTGTTCTGCCCACCCACAGACAAAAACTGGCAAACCAGGAGGTGCAGTTTGTAAAAGCATCACAACATTCACAAAAACAGGTGTGTCTGTGTGAGATAATCCTGCACTTACGTCTTCAGTTTCTCTGATAATACTATAGTTTAGAGCTCCAAACAATAGTATTACGGGCTCTGAATGATAGTATTATCACTTAAAAATGATGGTATTATCAGTTTCAGGGCATTACTATTACAGGGAATTTTTTTTCATGCTTTAGTACGTATTAATTTCAAAATCCATATATTACAATTGCATAATGCCATATTGCTGGACAAAATAATTTATATAAAATGTCAATATGGATAGTAAACACAATTAGGGATACTACACTATGGTTGCTAAACTGATATGAACACCACACCCTAATCTCCTTCACCCTCAGGTTACATATGAAGATGAGCTTCAGCTCCAGTAAAAATATTCCAAATAAATTAAACAGCATGGCACTTAGTCTAGTGTCAGTTTTAGCACTAGCATAACAAAAATACAGCTCCTCTAACTAGAGGAGAACAAATCATAATTAGTTCTTGAAGCCTTTCTGAACTCTTGTATGCCTTAGAATAAGATGCCATGCAAAGTATCCCCAGATTAAATCCAATAGCCTGTATATGTAATGGCCTTATCTGGTTGCATGTGTAATAGAAGTACTCCCTGTTGGACATAATACACTCACAACATAGTCCCTTAACAAGAAAAGGGCCCCCAGGCTGAAGTCAGCATTTATTAAACCATCAGTAAGCTCTGCCAACTCTCCTTGGTGTCTGGTAATCATACTGTGTTCTTGCATGGCTTGGGAGGATCCACGTGGTTGCATATGAACATCCTGGGAGTTTTTCTTTTTTATTCTTTTGGTAACCAAGTAAGGCCCTCTAGGCACAAGTGCCTGTTTTCTGGGGCAACCCAGGAACAATGGGGTGGTTCAGAGTCATGCAGTATACAAGTGGAGGTTGTGGGAATCAAACCCAGGTCTGCTGGCTATACCAAGTGCATTCACAGCTCATTACTCTAACCTCTAGACTATACTACCAGTTGGACATTTATCGGCCAGGAGAGCACAGGTTAAGTGCTACAGTGATTCTCAAAACACAAGTTCCTACATAGAAAGCTCTATCCTATTGTAGCAACACCAGGTATTAGCAAATAACTTAAGAATCTGGCAAAAATGATGTTTTGATAGTTTGGGAGGGTCAAGTAACTAATGTAAAACTGGGGACATAAATGGTTACACATGCTACATAAAGTTTACAAGTAGGTGCTGAGGAAACAGAACAAAATGCAACACAAAAACATTGAGTTAAATGTTCACAGGATGCAGGAGGTCAAGGCAAACTAGATTATTTAAAAAAGAAGTAAACCAGAAGGCACTATAGAGGTATTCATTGCAAGATGTATATCCATGTCCCAATTTAGCTGTGAAAAAATGAGGCACTTCACATGAAGACATTACAAATGTTTATAGTTAGAGGGGACTGATGACTTTCATTTTATGGCATGTATATGGTCATAGAGGCTGCTTCAATATGCCGTTGTTATGAATTGCTGACAGAGGTTATATCAAGTTGAAATTTGATTAGGGTTTTAAACTGCCATTGGTAACCCTTTCTCATACACTTACCTATATTTATTTTGGTCATGTCCGCAGGTGTAATCTTTCTGGGGGGAACAGAGGATGTGACAAATGCACTTGCACCAGAGATTTGCACTCTTACCCCACAAGCCACACTCCTCCTGCAGTATCCAGAAAAGATCATCAGTAAAAATCACAACAATCTGCCGGGGATACTGCTCATAGCAACCAAAAAATCAGTTTCCAGATTATGGCTCCGCACCCCCTCCCAATACAGCAATGGGAGAACTGGTGATCTCCATTTATCAGCTGGAAACACTCACATTTAAATTATGGCAGCAGCTACCACAATTTCAAAACTGTTGGGCAGGGTGACTGATGTACGTAGCGAGTAAATTGCCTGAACTTGTACCTGAGTCACTAAAGGGACCAACGAGTTGTGCTTCAGTGGGGAGAACATAGATCTGTATATGGGGGATACTGAAGAGAGAGAGCAGGAGATGAGAACATGTGTTAGAAATTTCAGTATTCTAGAGTTTAATTGCACATACTTGGACAATCTTCTTATTGGAGTACCATCGTACCTTATGGAGCTAACTTCAGTAGAGACACAATTTAAAATTAAGTGATACAATGTTTATCGTCTACGCTCCTGATAAACTGTACTACATTGTTGCTATCTATTATATTGTTTGTTATTAAAAAAACAAATACAAGTTAAAAGGAAAAATAATAATCACTGGGCTCTTCACCCTCTCACTGCTGCACCCAATGTTGTTGATCCCCGACTGCAGCTGTAGATTATTTAATATGGGGAGGGGGGAATGTATTTAACTAGGACAGACCAACCGTAATTCACCCTTTCATTTTCAGTTCTGCACAGTTTTTACAGCTGGGTGAACTGCAGCAATGGGAGGTACACTTGTTTGCTTAACATTGCACAGTATGCTTGCCCCGCTATGTCGCAGGTAGTTACCCACTGAGAAGCCTATCCTATATTTCTCTTGTCGTCCCTAGAGTCAGATCTTGTTTTGGCAAAGCAGCTATAAGCTACTTTCTCCCTGCCCTTTGGAACACCATCCAAAAATCTCTTATACTTGACTGTCCTGTGAAGTTACCCTTCTTCAAAACCCTGTCTGCCCGCTCTGTCAAAGAGACGTGCAAATGCCCTTACTAATGACCACCCCATGTGTTAGCAGAGTGATTAGGGACACCCTTCTCCTCACTATTACTCCCTACTTACTCCCTCTGTACCTTTCTCTGATTATGTTGTATTGTTCCACTGTATTACATGCTGTCAGAACAACTCCTTGCTAATCTTACTCGTGTGGTGCTGCACTAATGAGAATACATTTGTATGTGCGCGTATGTATACTTATGTATGTATGTGTGCGTGTACGTGTATGTGTGTATACGTTTGCTTATGTGTGAGTGTGCAAGTGTGCTAATTATGTATGCATATATATGTGTGTGTGTGTGTGTGTGTGTGTGTGTGTGTGTATAAGGGATACATGATGGGCAGGAGTGGAATATGGAAAATATTCTCACTCCTGAAGAGTGAGGCATGGATATCCCATGAGTGCAGAAGGCAAGAGTGGGATAGCCATGCCTCACAATGCAGGAGTGAGAATATTTTCCATATTCCTCTCCTGCCCATCATGTGTGCAATTTATACAATAGACAAGGAGTGTTTTTGTATGGTTTTGGTATTTAAATATTGTGTCTGAGGTCCATTTTGTCATTGTTACTTCTTAAGTTGGTGTTCTTACTCAGTGATTTGGCTGCTGTGTGTCAGTCTGCTCAACTGTGTGATAGCGATTGGTGATGCTTTTGAATCCTCTGTTGCGATTGTTTGCTGTGGTGTGTAGTGGTTTCTTCATTGTGCTTGTAGTGGATGCAGAGTTTATTCTTTAATTGGTGCTATTAGATGTCTGTTGGAGGACTGAGTGATTTTATTGGTTTGGTGGTGTTTGGGGGCGGGATGTGTGTGGGATGTTTACTTCCAGAGTGCTTCTGTGACTGTCGGTGAAACAGGACTGTTTATTGTTTTGGTGCAGTGCGAATAACATTATTTATGAGATTTTAATTTTTTTTGTGTTGGTAGTGCTTAGTGCAACAGTACTTTAGTTCTTTAGCCCTCTGTGCATTGTAGCTTGTGAGAAGGGACGTCAACATGAAGATCTCGATAGAGGTGGAGATGTGGCAGAAATATCCGAGGATTACAGAGGAAAACAGGACTGAGGAGCTTCACTGGTTATTCAGTGTCTGTGTTGGTGCTGAGCTGCTTTGATGGCTTTCTGAAAGGAGACTTGTAGTGCCGATGAGTGGAAAAGAAAGTAGAATATTTATTATTTGTTTTCTTCTGATGGGTCTAGCAGTGGCTCGTTATCCTTTTCGACATGAGAACAGCTCAAAAAAATCTCTTGTTCCACATTGATTGTTTTCAGTGGATGATGTAATTTTAGTTTATTCATCCGTAGTGCTTCTGAAGGTTTAGGAATTAATTTTGAAAAGCTCATTGTAGACAAATACTGTATTTAGTAAGGTTTATTTATTTTTTTTCAACTGCTAAGTGTTGCTCCAACTGCACTGCTTTCAGGTTATGGTGTTTTAGAAACTGCAAGCAAAAGTTGCATACTATACAGCTGGTATGTCATTAGGTAGAGCGCACATTTCATTTATTTTATTTTATTTTTATTTATTTGTTATATCGGAAGACCTTTGAACATGAGCTCTTTTACAAAGGTTCCACATCAGGGTGGACAAATAATACAAGACACAAATACAGTAGTTACAGGGTTCAGCACATATACAGTAGTTACAGGGTTTGGCACATTAGGCAATTAAAGAGCAGTACATGAGAATTATAGACAAACAGTGGAAAACAAAGTGATTGTAGGAGGATTCAGGCTATGTCTAGGATGATACTCTGGGTAGCTCAGCCCTGAAGACCACCAAAATCCATTGATAGACTATGGTTGAGAAAGTGGGTTTGGGGGGGCAGTACACAGAGCAGTAAGGAGGATTAATAGCTTACTAGTGCTCCTGGCTAGGCTGGTATGAGGGCAGGTTTTTCTAGGTATCCGTGCTGGGTATTACCAGTGGTGTAGGTTAGTCTTTCAAGTATGGCCTGAGAAACAAGTGCATTGTGAGCTAGACTTTAGGTGCTGTTTGAGGCCTGTTTTGAACTGTGGCAGGCTGTGTGTTTATAGTTTCAATGGGAGTTCATTTAGCCAGAGGGGGGGGCTCAGTAGGAGAAAGCGCGCTGCCCAAGTGAGGTATGCCGGAATGGGATGGACAGTGCTCCATTCTTCCTCCCTCTGGTGATGTGGGATGAGAGAGAGGCCTCGAACAGTTTTCCTATGCAGGGTGGGATTTTTCCGAGGAGGGCCTTCTTACCCAGGAGACAGGTTTGGTATTTGATCCTGTCTTTTAGGTTAAGCCAGTTTGTACGCTCATATATAGGGTGCAAGTATGAGTGCATTGGTCTGCGCACAGGGTCAGGCGGCATGCCTTATTTAGTGCAATTTGGACCCTGTTGAGTGCAGTATCAGTGGCAGCTCCATAGACCACTAGCCCATAGTCTATTATGGGGAGTATGGAGCTGGAGACTGAGATTCGGAGTGCTTCTGGGGTGAGGGATTTCTTGTGTCTATAGAGGACCCCATTCTTTGTATTTACTGATCTGACAAGGGAGTCAATATGGTTCGTATAAGTGATAGAGTCATCAATGGTGACCCCTAGGTACTTAAACGATTGTACCTGCTCAATCTGTTCACCAGTGTTATTGGTGATTTCGAGGGGAGTGAACCTGTGTTTATTGTAGGGGCTGGAATGAAGCATGGCCTTGGTTTTCTTATAGTTCAGTAGCAGCTTATGTCTACAGAACCAGTCCTCAAGTTTGTTGAAGGAGGTCTGTAGTTCTGTTTGTAGGGCAGCCCTAGAGGTGCTGCTACTCAGCAGCACAGCATCATCCGCATACAGGATGAGTTTGGTGTCACAGGCCATGGGTAATTCATTAACAAAGAGGCTGAAAAGCAAGGGACCTAGGATTGATCCTTGAGGAACTCCTAGGAGTACATCTCTGGAGCTGGATAATGTCTGCTCGATTTTGACTCACTGATTCCTTTGTGATAGGTAATCATTGAACCAATTTAGGGCATTTGGAGCCACTCCCACTCTTTGGAGCTGAAGTACCAGTAGAGGGTGGTTGACGGTGTCGAAGGCTTTAGTGAGATCAATGAAGATGGACCCCACCAATTTGCCTTCATCCATCGCGCAGTGGTGGTACTGTGTTTTTGCTGGAAACCATGTTGGTTTGGGCAGAGCAGATTGTACTTGTTGAGGTATTCTGTGAGTTGGTTTGCCATGATTTTTTCCAGAGCTTTGGATAGTGGGGAGAGGATAGATATTGGCCTGTAGTTAGTTACTAGTGCCTTGTCTCCATTCTTGTGCACTGTAGTTACCAGGGCTTGCTTCCATACTTCCGGGAATTGAGCTAGGGCCAGGGATTTATTAAATAGCATTGTAATGGGTTTGAGCAGAACATCAAGGGTCAGAGATAGTAACTTCATGTCTAGCCCATCACTCCCCAACCTAGTTTTTCCTAGGACTTTCCTGACCATTTTTTGGGCCTCCTTTGCCGTCACCTTCTTAAAGTAGAAAGCTGGGTGGTTAGTAGTGGTTAGGTTGGCGCAACCTTGGTCCTCCACTGGCAGAAGGTAGTCTTGGGGTAGTACTGGGGACAGGTCAGTAAAGGCCTGGTTAAAGGCATCAGCAATGGCTAGCGGATCTGTGGAGGGTGCGTTATTGATATTGAGCATTGTAGGATTCAGCTTCTGGTCTTTGCCAAGGGTGTTCGTGAGGTTGTCCCAAAACCTCTTTCCATCTCCCCAAGCGTTATTGATTTGGGTCTTATGGAAGTTGGTCTTCGTGAGCTGGATAAGTTTAGTGCACTGATTTCTAGAGGTTTTGTAGCATTGTAGGTCATGCTTACAACCTGAGTTTAAGGCTTTTCCCAGAGGCAGTCCCTTTCTTTTAGGAGAGAGAGGAGTCTACCATCCAGCCAGCCGTTCTCCGCTCCCCGAATTTTCCATTTAGTGAGTGGAGCATAGATATCACAGATGGAGTTGAATCCCTCCATGAAAAAGCTGAGTGCCTGGTCCAACGTAGGTGCCTTGTGTATGGGGGACCAGTTGTAGGCAGATAGAGCTGATTTGAGGGATCCAAGTTTGCCTTTTCACAGGACCCTGCTCTCGATGAGACGTGGTGGGCTTTTGGCAATTTTAGTGGTCTAAAAGAAAGGAGATCAGAGAGTGGTCACTCAGCACATCCAAGAGAACTCTGAGTTCAGAGAATAGAGATGGTGTGCTGGCCAGGACCCAGTCAATTAGGGTGTTGGTACCAGCCTTGTAGTTCTGCCTGGTGGGGTGAGTTACGAGTTGAGTGAGATTGTGGGAGGTGATTAGGTCTCTGGTGTGTGTCACCTCTTTACAAAGCCAGTTAATGTTAAAGTCACCCGTCAAGATGAGTTCTGAGCTCTTTTTGAAGCTGCTTGTTTCTTGCATAACCAGAGGAAGGCCTTTCTTGGCTTTTTTGGGGGGCAGGTAGGTTGTGGCAATGGTAATGGTCTTGCTATTTAGGCCGGCTTGAGTTTTTACCACTAGTAGCTCATAGTCCTCCGAAACTTTGGAGATGGGGGAGGACGGAGCAACTCAGTGTGTTTCTGGTATGCAAAAGGCAGCCGCTGCCTTTCTTGCCTATTCTATCGAGTCTAAACATTTGGAATCCTTCAATGGTCACCTCACCATCTTTGATCCTATTTCAGTTTCACATTTGAAATAAGTTCCAGCTTTCACTGCCTGATTGATGCTGGAGTGAGAATATCGGGTGATGATGTAGCTACAGTAGGTGTAAATGGATTTATTTTCACTTCAACTATGTCATCACCAATTTATCTCACTGGGGTGAGAATACATGATTTTATTCTCAGTGAATACACAACACCCCTATTGTATAAATCTGTATATCTGTATTCAAGTATGTTTGTGTCTATATACGTATGCAATTATGTAATAGATAACCCACTCTTAGCTGTGCGGTCGCGCTCTGATTTACGTACTCCTTGGTGTACATTGTATGCATGAGGCTGCAGGCAGAGTGCATCAACCACCCAAGGTGTGCATATATCAGAATACAACTGCACACCGTAGAGTGGGTTATCTATCTTATAAAATGGAAAAATTGTTTTTGAGGGGGGTAAAAATGCAGGTGTGTGGTTGCACTCTGATATACGCACGGTCATGTGATGTGTTTTATACAATCAGAACTTTGGATTTGGATATTTATTTTATCCCCAATTTACAAATGCATAAATATATATATAATATGTGTGTATATGTATGTGTATGTTATATATATATATATATATATATATATATGTGTGTGTATATATTATAGTTAGGATTGAGTACCCCATTTTAGGTTAAATCTGAAATTTTGCACCTTAATAACTTTGCCACCATATGACGGATTTGCCTGAAATTTGGAATGCACGTTCTGGTACCATAGATCTCTTGTTCTGCCATTTTTCATTATGATGGTTGCAGAGCTATGGAGCACCAAGAAACGCATAATTTACAGGTTTTTGCACGTTTCTTTGCTCGAGCCTACAGCCTGCACAGTTTGTGCGATCAGTCCGAAAGCTTCAGGGAACATGCAGCCAGGGTCCCCAATGTGCCTTTCTAAAATTTTATGGAAAAATATTAAATGGTTCACAAGTTATTCAAAAAACACTGAACCCATTATAGTCTATGGGAAAAGTTAACAAACCATGCGAAAGTGTCGCAAATGCAGTTTTTACTGGTGCAAATGACCCTTTTACTTTCATGATTCAGCCATTTTATTTTCAGTTGGTGGTCAGAAAAATGCTTGGCACTTAAATTTGGGACCCTCTAGGGACACAATTCTTGTTCAGTTCACCTAGTTGAGCCCTGAGGATGCTAGCCATATCTTCTTTGGGGGGTAAAACACCTCAGAAATATATTTTTTACATTTTTGTAAAAAGTAGTGTCACAAAGCACTTTCACAAATGCGACACTTTCATGATTTTTTTTGTGAAAGTGTCGTGATTTGCGAAAGTAATTTGTGACACTAAGCCCAAAACAATAGGAAATCTTTGCCACCCTGCTGCAAAACAACAGTTTGGTCTTCTGGGCAGGGAAGAAAGCCAACATCACACAGATATGCCTTTTGCTAGTTTGGTGCCAAAATATTACAGGGCTGCAAAGTTACGGCACTCTGAAGTTGATGATTTTTCCCATAGGATAACATTACAGTGTCCGCTGTGCCTTTCGGGTCCCATATCTCAAAAGTGGTTCGAAATACGGACTTTTCATCACAGAAATACTTAGCCCCCCACTTGGGGGCTAAGTACAAAACTAGCCTGGAAAATCATAAATAAAATGAGATTTTACTTTTTTTTGTACGGTTCCTGAGATATAAGCAATTTAGTATTCTAAGTGCTCATTTTCCTATCCGAGGGCCACTGTTTTAAACACATTCTTTGTATTCACTGTGCTTCTGGATGCACCTCTTTCACAGACAAAGTGTGAGCATTTGTGTTACCGTTAACGTTTTCATTACTGTTTGCATTATGATTTCCATTTCTGTTACTGTTAGCATTTGTGTTACCATTAGCATTTGCTTTGGTGTTTGCATTTTCGTTGTCACTTGCATTACTGTTTCCTTGTGTGTCGCCATTGCCATTACGATTTACATTTGCGTTTGCGTTACCGTTTGCGTTACCATTTGCATTAACATTTGTGTCTGTGTTTATGTTTGCACTTGTGTTTCCATTACCGTTTGCGTTATCATTTCCATTTGCATCACAGTGTGTATTACCATTTGCATTTGTATTTGTGCTGGTGTTTGTGTTTCTGTTTGTGTTACCGTTATTGTTTGTGTTTTTGTTGCCATTTGCACTACTGTCTTTGCTTGGTTTCATGTTTGCGCCTGTGTTTCCATTACTATTTTCTTTACCGTTTCTGTTTGCTTTTGTGCTTGCATTTGCGTTACCATTTGCATTACTGTTTCCTTTCATGTCACCATTGATGTTACCGTTTCCACTTGTGTTTCCGTTACTTTTTTTTTATTTAGTTGTTTAACCAGGTATAGCACACTAAGCTGAAAGCTTTTTTACAGGAGCGACCTGGGAGCACAAGGAGGTTAAGTGGCTTGCTCAGAGTCATACAGTATGCAAGTGGAAGCTGTGGGATTCAAACCCAGGTCTGGTCTGCTGGATGTCACCAGATTTGCAGCTCAGAGCCTTAGACCACTGCGCTATACTGCCTCCTGTTTTCGTTACCGTTTGCATTACCATTTGCATGTGCATTTCTGTTACCGTTACTGTTCTTGTTACTGTTACTGTTTGCGTTACCATTTGCATTTCCATTACCATTTTGTTAGCATTTCTGTTTGTGTCACTGTGTGCTTTACCATTTGCGTTTGCGTTTCCATCACCAATAACGTTTGCGTTTGTGCTTGCATTTCCATTGTCGCTTGCATTACTGTTTCATTTTGCGTCGCCATTACCATTACTGTTTGCGTTTGCATTTGCATTACCATTTGCATTTCCCTTACTGTTTGCATTACCATTAGTGTTTACATTCACGTTTGCACTTGCATTTCCGATACCGTTTGCGTTATCATTTCCATTTGCATCACCGTGTGCATTACTGTTTGCGCTTACATTTGCATTACCATTAGCATTGCTGTTTCCTTTTAAGTCACTGTTGGTGTTACCATTTGCATTTGCATTACCAATACTGTTTGCATTTCTGGTACCGTTTTCATTAGCATTTTCATTTCTGTCACTGTTTGCATTTACCAGTTTGCATTTGTATTTGCACTTGTATTTGTGTTTCTGTTTGCATTACCATTACCATTTGCATTTTTGTTGCCATTTGCGTTACCATCTGTGTTTGTGTTCCTGTTTGGGCTTGCGTTTCTGTTACCGTTTGCTTTACTGTTTCTGTTTGCTTTTGCGCTTGTGTTTGCGTTACCGTTTGTTTTACTGTTTCCTTTCGCGTCACCATTGGCGTTACCATTTCTGCTTGTGTTTACATTACCATTTGCATTTTCATTATCCTTTGTGTTACCATTTATGTGTGCGTTTCTGTTATCATTACTATTCTCGTTACTGTTACCATTACCGTTAGCGTTGGCATTACTGTTAGCTTTAATGTTCCCTTTAGGATTACCATTACTATTGCCGTTACTATTACTGTTAGTGTTACCATTATTGTTAGGGTTATTACACACAAATGGGAAGCATGGTGGTAGGGGCCCCATGCTCCCACCACCACATACCATTCACTATTTATAGTGCACATTCTCAGAAAGAAGGGAAATTCATGGCAAAAACTCCATTTAGTGCATCAGTTAGGGTTGTTCCACAGCGACAAAAGTGAGGAAATTTGGTGTTAGGGTTGCCACCCCTTGCACCCCACGCCTACCCTGCTCCTACTAACAGGCATCGGGGTGTGCGTTGGGGTCAGTCAGACTAACTCTCACCCCATTCTCCTGTACTGCACCACCTCAGCTTGTTTACACATGGAATGGGGTGAAGTTAGGGGATCGATCCGCACACCCTGATGTCTGTTGGTGGGGGGCGGGGGTGGGTGCAAGGAGCAACTTAATCGAATCTCGCTTTTGTCACTGTGGAAGAACCCTAACTGATGCATTAAACAGAGCTTTTTGCCATGAATATATATATTTATATTATAGTTAGGGTTGAGGAGCCACTTTCATACAAAATCTCAAATTTTGCACCTTAATAACTTTGCCACCGTACAATGGATTTGCTTGAAATTTGGCCTGTGTGGTCTGGCACCATAGAGCTCAGGATCTGCCAAGTTGCATTACAGTTAGATGTACAGTGGCAGAGCTACAGAATGCCAAAAAATGCAAAAAAATTAACTTTTTGTGTATTTCTTTGCTCGCGCCCACAGACCGCACAGTTTGAGCATCCAGTCCAAAAACTTCAGAGAACATGCAGCCGGGGTCACTGATGTGCCTTTTGAAGATTTCGTGAAAAAATATTAAGCGGTTCAAAAGTTATCCAAAAAACAAGTTTCCCATTATAGTCAATGGGAAAGTTAACAAAAATCACGAAACGTTTGCAAACAACCCATTTTAGTGTCGCAAATGGCCCTTTTACTTTTGTGAGCTGGCCATTTTGTTTTCAGTTACAGCTCAGAAAAATGCCTGGTGTTTAAAATTGGGACCCTCTAGGAACACAATTCTTGTTGTGTTCACCTAGTCGAGTCCTGAGGATGCAAGCCATGACTTTTTTGGGGGGTTAAACCCCCAGAAATTAAGCTTTTAACTTTTTTGAAAGGTGCTTTTGCAAAATACTTTTGCAAATGCGAAAGTTTCATGATTGTTAGCATGAAAGTGTCATGATTTGCGAAAATACTTTGTGAAACTATAGCCAAAATAACAGGAATTTTTTGCCACCCTCCTGCAACAAAACGGTTTGGTCTTTTGGGCTGAAATTTGGAGGGTAGAAAGCCAAGACCCCACAGATGTGCCTTTTGGTGGCTTGGTGACAAAATATTACAGGGGTCCAAAGTTACTGCACTCTAAATGTCAGCATTTTTCCCATAGGATAACATTACAGTGTCTGCCGCGCCTTTCAGTTCCCCTATCTCAAAAACAGTTCGAGATACGGACTTTTCGTCACAAAAATTCTTAGGGCTAAGTGCAGAACTAGCCTAGAAAGCCATAAATAACATGAAATTTAAATATTCTTTCTACCTCGTATGGTTCATGAGATATTAGCAATTTAAAAATAGTAATAATAAAACTTTATTTTTATGGCACCTTTCCAAAACCAAGGCGCCTAACAGTTTTAAAAGCATATCAAATCTCACATCAGCTTAATTTAAATAAATCAATAAACATTTAATATTAAAATAAATACATCAATCCTCAAATGCTTGGTGCCAGAGATAGGTTTTCAAAGCTCGTTTAAATCCCTCCACGGTTGTGCACTCACATAACTGGCGGGGTAGAGAATTCCAAAGGGATGGAGCTACATGCATAAATGCCTGGGCCCCAGAAGATTTTAAACACACCCTTGGAATCTCTAGCAACCCCTCGGCAGCTAATTTACTCTTCCAATTACTCATTTTCATGTCCAAGGCCCACTATTATGGGCACATTCTTTGTATTCGCTGCCCTTTTTGATGCACCTGTCTCTGATACAATGCGTGTTACGGATCCACATTTGCGATACCATTTGCATTAGTTAGCTTTTGTGTTTGCGTTATCGTTGGCATTACCATTTGCGTTTGCATTTACATTACCATTTTTGTTACCATTTGCTTTTGTGTTTGATTTTGCATTACCATTTGCGTTACCATTTCTGCTTGCATTTGCATTTGCGTTACTGTTAGCATTACCATTACCATTAGTGTTCACGTTTGCATTATTGTTACCATTTGCATTGCCATTTTCGTTACCATTTGTGCTTGTGTTTGTGTCTGCATTTGCATTACCGTTACTGTTAGCGTTACCGTTAGCGTTTGCATTTGCGTTTATGTTTGAATTTATGTTACTATTACAGATAGCATTACCGTTAGTGTTAATGTTACTGTTAGCATTGCCATTACTGTTTGCATTTGCAGTACCGTTACCATTACCGCTACTGTTAGCATTAGTGTTACTGTTACCATTTGTGTTTGCATTTGCGTTACCATTGATGTTTGCATTTGCATTTGTGTTACCATTACCATTCACGTTACCATTACCAGTTGCGTTTCCATTTCCGCTTGCATTACCATTTGTGTTTGCATTTCTGTTTGCATTAGCGTTACTGTTAGCGTTCCCATTACTGCTACAATTAGCGTTAGCATTACCGTTGCTGTTACCATTACTGTTATTGTTAACATTAACGTTAGCGTTACTGTTACTGTCACCCTTAGCATGGCAAATCACTGTTACAAGGTTTCCTTACACTACAGGGCTGCACTATGGCTTCCTGCTTCTGTGTACATGGGAGCACAGGGCCCGGAGGGCCCACACTCCCACAAACACATGATTACGACGAAATGGGTAGCTTGGTGGGAGCACGGGGCCCAAAGGGCCCCACGCTTCCACCAACACATACCATTCACTATTTATAGTTCACATTCTCAAAAAGAAGGGAAATTCATGGCAAAAAACTCTGTTAATGCATCAGTTAGGGTTATTACACAGCGACAAAAGCTGGTAAATTCAGTGTTAGGGTTCAAAACCCTAACTCTGCATTCTCCCACCACCACCACACACATACGCATATACATGCAACTAGGGGAAGGATCAAGGCAACACAGCCAATCACAGACAGCCAGCAGCATGTAACAGAAATAACATACAACTCTCTAAACCACAACATTCCACCCCCATGCTCCCATCTTCCACACACCAACAGATGTTGGGGTATGGCATGAGGTCGTCAGTCCTAACTCTCATCCCAGAAGTTCCATGCTCCACCAAACACATATCATTGCAGACAGCTGGGCAGCTTGGGCTCCACGCTGCCACCAACATGCAACACAGGCTACACATATGCTTTTTTGGGGGTTTAGAAGCCCCAAAACAGCATTTTTTGAAAACAGTTTCACAAAACACCGTCGCAAATGTGAAAGTTTCATGCTTTACATTTGTGAAACTTTCTTGTTTGCAAAACTGTTTTGTGAAAGCACTTTTGTGACACTTTCGTGTTTGCGAAAGTATTTTGCAAAACTATGCTCAAGATAACTGCACATTTTTGCCATCCTCCTGCAACCAAATGGTTGGGTCCTTTGGGCTGAAATTTGCAGGGTGGCAAGCCCTGGTCCCACAAATGTGCCTTTTACTGGTTTGGTGCAAAAATAGTTAAGGATCACAAAGTTACAGTGTTCCAAATTTGAGCAAGTGCACATAGGCTAACATTGAGGTGCCCATCACACCTTTCGGCACTCATAAGTCAAAAACGCAGTGAGGTACAGAGTTTTCACTACTGGCACCTTTAGGTGAACTAACCTGCTGAAGAAAGTTTGGAAATACTATATGATACCTGAAGTTGAATTTTTTCCCTACTTGCTATGGTAACACACATATATACCTACTGCTGGTTGTCTGTGATTGGTTATGTTGCCTTGGTCCTTCCATTACTTGCATGTATGTATGTGTGTGGTGGTGGGGAGGGAATGCAGAGATAAGGTTTTGAACCCTAACACCAAATTTCCCAGCTTTTGTCACTGTGTAACAACCCTAACTGATGCATTAACAGAGTTTTTTTGCCATATATATATATTATGGTGGCCATAGTTAGGGTTGAGTATCCCTCTTAAGGTTAAAGGGTCAAACTTTGCACCTTAATAACTTTGCCATTGTTCAACAGATTTGCCTGAAATTCAGCATGCATGATCAAGAACCATACATCTTGGGATCTGCCAAAGTTTGTACCGGTCAGGTATACAGGTGCGGAGTTATTAAGTATGATCTGCATGTGCATTTACGCTTTCTGGTGAATTCTTTGCTCGTGCCTACAGGTCACACTGTTTATATGAGCAGTCTGAAAACTTCAGGGAATCTGCAGCTGGGTTGCCCAGTGTGCCTTTCGAAGATTTCATGAAAAAATATTAAATGGTTCAAAAGTTATTCAAAAAAGAAGTTCCCATTATAAGTCAATGGGAAAAGTTAACAAAAAGTTTGAAAGTGTCGCAAATGCAGTTTTTACTTTTGCAAATGGTCCTTTTACTTCTGCAAATCCACCATTTCTTTTTCAGTTAGTGATCAGAAAAATGCTTGCCATTTAAATTTGGGACCCTCTAGCAACCTAATTATTTTTGTATTCTCTAGTCGGACCCTGAGAATGCTAGGCATGTCTTTATTTTGGGGTAAAACACCCCAGAAATATGTTTTTAAAATTTCTGGAAAAAGTACTTTTGCAAAGTAGTGTCGCATGTTCTACACTTTCGAATGGATTTGCGAAAGTTTTCGCAAAATTCGACAGTACTTTTCATTCTATGGGCAAAATGACACTGGTTCTTTGCCACTCTGCTGCAAAAGAACCGTTTGGACTTTTGGGCTGAAATGTGGAGGGAAGTCAGCAAACATCTCACATATGTGCCTTTTAGTGGTTTAGTGAAAAAATATTGCACGCTGCCAAGTTACGGTACTCTGAAGTTGACAATTTTTCCCATAGACTAACATGGTGGCATACGCTGCGCCTTTCGGGGTTCGTATCTCGAAAACGGTGCGAAATATGGAACTTTTGTCATGACTATGGCTACACATATACAAAACATTGCCAGGAATTGCATGATTCAAGTGACATTTAAATTTTATTTCTACGTCGTACGGTTCCTGAGATATAAGCAATTTAGTATTTCAACAGCTCATTTTCTGCTCCGAGGCCCATTGTTATGCATACATTCTTTGTGCACACTGTGTTTCTCTATGGAGCTGTTGGGAAAAAACAGGGTATGTGCTTCTGTTAATGTTGCAGTTACTGTTTCCACTTGCTTTTATGTACCCATTGGCGTTTCTGTTCCCATGTACGCCACTGCGTCCATTACCCTTTGCGTTCTCAATTGCACTTGTATTTGTGTTACTGTTACCATTTGCGTTTCCTCTAGTGTTTGTGTTTGCATTTCAGTTTGTGTCCCCGTGTGCATTGCCATTTGTGTTTATGGCAGCCCTTTTATTTGCTTTACCATTTCTCTTTCGTTTTGCGCCTTCATTGCTGTTACTGTTACCATTTGCATTTGCAACTGCGTCACTGTGCCCGTGTGTATTACGGTTTGTGTTTCCATATGCGCTTCCATTTTCTTTTGCATTCCTGTTTCCTTTGCTGCTATTGTAGATGTTACCATTAGCATTTGTGTTTACAATTGCAGTACTGGGCTCTATTGCCTCACATGGCGGGGGCCAGCAGGAGCTCCATACTGCATCATTATTTCTCATCATCATTCTCAAAAAGAAGGGAAATTAGAGGCAAAAAACTCTGTTTAATGCATTAGTTAGGGTTATTCTACAGCAACAAAAGTGAGGAAATTCAGTGTTAGGGTTGAAAGCCCCCCTTGGACCCCCAGCCCACCACCCCAACCGGCATCGAGGTGCGGGTTGGGGTCATCAGTCCTAACTCTCACCCCATTCTCCTATACCTCTGCTTCTTCACACATGTGATGGGGTCTTTCTGTATTATGAGAGTTCTGTGCCCTACTCTGTTCATATGTAATTCTGCCTTTGTTAGTATGTTGCTACTTGTATATAATTATATGCCCATGTGTTTCTTCTGCTTACTCTATATGTATTACCTCGTGATTTTTCTTGACCCTTCCAGGTCCACCTTGTAAATGAGTTTTTCTTAATGGTGTTTCACCTGGTGAAATAAAAAATTGATGGATTGATTGAGTATGCCAGTGGCTATGGTGGTGTTGGAACTTGTAATGTCTGGTTTGAAAGGCCATTGGTCTAATCGCAAGACTTCACTGCCTTCTGTATTGTGGCAATGCCTCCACTTCCTAGTTAAGAGGCAAGCAGCACAATTCTCAGTTCTTTGAAACCTGGCAAGCAATTTTCATTAAAATCTTGATATATGGTAGTTATTGGGGTCACTGCTGTTGAACATCTTCATCTGTGATCTGGAAGCTGGGATCTCCAGCAGGCTGCTTAAGTTTATGAATAACAATAAGTTAGCCTGGTCAGGTCCCACCTGGGGTACTGCATGCAGTTTTATTCTCCCCAATAGAAAATGAATACTGAGGCAGTTGGTGTGTGACACAAGAACAATAGTTAGAAAGAGATGCTTGAGACTATTAACCCTGGAGAAAAGGAGACTGAGCAGGTATGATCTCAGTCTTATACATACTCAAGGGTATCAACAATCCCAAACAGTCAATGTTGTTTGATCTGGTGTCCTGCAGCAGGAAGCAGGGACAGGGCTTGAAGATCAGGGGTGGTAAATTCAGGGGTAACATTAAGAGGCACTTTTTCTCTCAAAAGACAGTGAATCTATGGAGCAGCCTACATGCAGAGAAGGTGAAGCCACGCAGTTCTATTGCATACAAGGAAATAGCCTAAAACATAAGGCATTGTGTGATTTTAAGTGATAAATATCACCTTAATTTTGCTAACAAAACCAGACAAGCCTATGCACAGCAAAAAATGCTTGCAGACACACCTAAGCAGCTCAGTCTGGCCCAAACACCACAATGGCATTTCTTGCTCACTGCTTTTAATGGGTGGGGGGGGGTGTCTGGGACTTCCCCAACAACTTAAAAACAGTGATCTTAAAGGGATGCACCATCAGATAACTTTTATATACTCATTTTATTTCTTTAAAAAGTTTTTCCAAGAAAGACATACTAAGCTAGCAACAGCTCATTTTCAGATGCATCCTGGGGGAGGGGTGGAGGAGATCAGTAACAATATAACAAGGAACAAAAGTACAAAAAATTAACAACTGTACAAAAGGTAAAAAACAGGTACAGAACAATGGAAATAATAAAACAGTAGTGGTATGATTTTTTCCTTTGTCAACTTTTATCTTCATGTTGCTCATCTGAAACCAAAGGTAATCAAACCAAATTTATATTTTCTGCTCCTACCCTAAAAAGTAAATTATGTAATGTGCCTACCAATAGTGGGGAAATTGCTTCCTCAAATTTAGGTTATATTGTAGGTTCAATGAAGAACTTCTGTCTCCACTAGGATGTAAAAATGACGTCTAGTGATCAGCAGCATTTTTAAAACTAAATACATGTTCATTTCAAACAGCATCAGGCACTCACCACCTCGATTTAAAAGAGATACCACTCTGCGCCATATATTAAAAAATAAAATTTATTTTATTAAGTGCCGTTAAAAAAAGACTATGCCACCTGATACGTTTCGGACACTTGGTCCTTTATCGAAGGCATAAAATACAGCATTAGTGTTTGTCTTAGGTACCCCCAATGGTGTGACATCATCCATCCATCCACGTCACATGACAATTACAAACACAAAAGTACAAACAGTAAATCGTTATGAATTAACATCATTGCCTATTGTTTCATTAGAAAACTTTACATATTTTCCATGGAAATGGTTGTTATGTGACATGGATGGATGATGTCACACCATTAAGGGTACTTAACATGAACACTAATGCTGTATTCTATGCCTTTGATAAAGAACCAAGTGTCCGAAATGCGTTAGGCAACTTAGTCTTTTTTAACAGCACTTAATAAAAGAAATGCAATTTTCTAATATATGGCTCATAGTGGTGTCTCTTTTAAATTGAGGTGGTGAGTGCTCAATTTTTTTATATATAGCTTTTTACCACTGGGGCTTGGGGCAGGCAAACTGTGGTCCTCTAGCGGAGGATCTCAATCCACCCTGTTCTCAGGGCTTCATTGAGCCTTCCCCGGTGCTCCATTTTCTGTTTTCTCCCCTGTTATCCTGGGACCCCAGAACATGGTTACACATGCGCGCATGGAGGTGCACATGCGCTTCGTGGCTCTGATGATGATACCTTCCTCCCATCTGGCCTAATGCCTGGCTCCCTGTCAGATTGGAGTTGCCAAGCAGCCTCCACCAGGTGGCAGCCAAGAGCTGGAGAAGCCCATGTTCCTCCCTGGGAGAGGAGAGCTGCCTTGCAGCAGCTCAATCCCGCTCCTTGCCCTCCCCACTGGCTGACCCCCCATTGACTCAGGCTCATTCTCGAACCGGGGTCACCGGCATGGGAGAAGATAAGGCGTCAAGTGCCTCAGCCCTCTACACCACTAGGCTGGCTCATTTTGTTTTGTTTTGAGTTATATTTGTTATCGTGAGTGCCCTATCCCACTGCAATTCCTGTTTATTAAATTATATGTTCCTTTAGGCTAAGTAAAAAATGAAAAATATAAAATGAATATAAAAATGTATGTGACAACCTATCCCTTAAAGATCCTTGTTAAATTCAAACTGTGCCCGGCTGTGGTGCAAGCTTGGCATAGTTCAACTTGGCTGTGCAGGGGTGTGGACTAGCGATATTCAAAGGAGCTGCGCCATGACTCAGCAGCTTTGAATATCACACCCTGGCCACCCCCAGTGTGCATGGTGCAGTGGCACTGCACCAGCGCAAGTGGCCAGAGTGGAGCATGGAAATGCACTAGCGCAAGTTCCATTGCGCCATGCACAGCAACCGCGATATTCAAATCTTGACATGCAAATGGGGCCATAATGTATGCAAGGTGCACATTGGGCCATTTGCATACCATTATGGCCCCATTTGCATGCAGGTGCTCTGATCCCTGATGACTTGCACCTGGCGCCCTGCCAGGCAGCAGCCATTGGGGACTGATGCCCCCTGCAGCCCGATCGCGGGCATCTGTGTAAAAATAGAAAAATGTCCTATATCCCTGGTGATCCAGTGGACCGCTATCTGCCCAATCACGGGCATCTGTGTAAAAGAAGACAGATCTCCTATATCCCTGGTGGTCCAGTGGACTGCTGACTGCCCAAACGTGGGCTTCTGTTAAAAAGAAATGAACTGGTCCAATATCCCTGGTGGTCCAGTGGACAGCTGACAGCCCAATCACGGGCTTCTGTTAAAAAGAAATGAACTAGTCCAATATCCCTGGTGGTCCAGTGGACCGCTGACTGCCCAATCATGGGCTTCTGTTAAAAAGAAATGAACTGGTCCAATATCCCTGGTGGTCCAGTGGACCACTGACTGCCCGATTGCAGGCTTCTGTTAAAAAGAAAAGAACTAGTCCAATATCCCTGGTGGTCCAGTGGACCGCTATCTGCCTATTCACGGCATCTGTGCAAAATAGAAGATGTCCCACATCCTGGTGGCCTCAGGTGCCTCCCCACCCGCCCACTGAGCCCCACCGCCGCCTCCCCGTCAGCCGGGCGGAGCACCCCACCTGCCTGCCGCCTGCCGCCTCACCCACCGACAGCCTTGCTGAGGCTGTGTGCCACTGGTTCACAAGCATGAACCAATGAGCGCAGCCTATACCATACTATTATTCCAGATATGTGAATGATTCATTCACATATCTGGAATGTGAGTAGCATGGCTGCACACCCATTGGCTCACGCCAGAACCAATGGGCCTACAGCCCCATTGAGGTGTCAGTCGGGCGGCGTGTGGGTGGCAGGCAGGTGGGTCTGCCGCCGCGCTGATGGGGGTGGGTCAGTGGACTCAGTGGGTGGGTGGGTGGGGAGGGGTACCTAGGCCACCAGGGATGTGGAACATCTTTCTATTTTTACACAGATGCCCGCGATCGGGCAGATAGCGGTCCACTGGACCACCAGGGATATTGGACCAGTTCTTTTCTTTTTAACAGAAGCCCATGATCAGGCAGTCAGTGGTCCACTGGACCACCAGGGATACAGGAGATCTGTCTTCTTTTACACAGATGCCCGCGATCGGGCAGATAGCGGTCTACTGGACCACCAGGGATATGGGAGATCTGTCTAATTTTACACAGATGCCCGCGATCAGGCAGATAGCAGTCCACTGGACCACCAGAGATATAGGATGTGTTCTATTTTTAGACAGATGCCCGTGATCGGGCATGGGGGGGCATCGCCAGGTGCAGCTGGAACTTGGGTGGCCACCCACAGGTGGCAGCTGCCGTGTTGCGCCCTGCAATGCGGCAACTCACCTGTGGGTGGCCATCAGTTGTTCCTTTTTTTTTTTGGCGTAACTTTATGCTGGCGCAGGTAGGGGTTGTGCATGCATGGCTCTGTACATCCCGGGCTGAATATCAGGCTGTGAAGAGTAAGCATAGGCACGCCCCCCCCACCTGTGCCTGCATACATTACTTATGCGCTCCAGCGCATTGTGATTTGTGCCGTGCACTTTTCCCTTTTGAATATCGCTCCCGGGCGACCAGTGGGTTCCGTGATGGCGTAACACTGTTGCCCCATGCTAAACTTTTGAATATCTGGGCCTAGGTATTTACTTCTAATAAATAGACAGCAAACTATTTTATTTATTGTATTTTGATGTGTTAATAATTACTTTCTATTTTTATAATAAAATATTTATTAGTGCAATGAAACAAGTGGGTGTTCTTCCTTGGTTTTCATACTGCTAGTAAAAAAGAATTTAATAAAATTCTGGTATTGTGATGTGAGGAACAACCAACCACTTAAACCCCAATGTATTTCAATGAGAAAGCAAATATATGTTTCAGTCCTTTTCAAATGAAATAGATACTTCTTTCAATAGCAAACTTTGCCTTTCATAAGTTTGCTCTATTGTGGTACCTCAATATAATTTTTCAATTTTTAAAACAGTAATTGTCTTCTCTTTTCTTCTTCCCAAGTAAAATTAGTGAGGAAGAAAATGTCACCTGCTAAATTATGACAAAAAGTTCACAGGTTATCAAAAAATTACATATTTGTATTAAAAATATAATATTTTGAGGGTAAAAAGTGTTATTTCTCTATAAAAATCTGAAAACAGGTTTGTAGTTTGCCATTGAAATACACTGTCAGCCTTGCCAATAAAATGTTTCTGACATCATAAGACTAGAATTCCATTGGATTCTTTTCTTTACAAGTAGTTGGCAAAATTCAAATAATGTGATGAAACGGTAACTAAAGAAGTAAACAGAAGTGAACAATATGTTTATAGAGGCATCTAAAGGCCCCAAACCTTCATTCTTTAAGACATATATCCTTATGAAGCACTTGCTCTTAGGGGAACTCACAGATCCCACCCCCTGGTGAAGTGCAGTAAGCAGGAAACGTCTTTGGGGTGTCTGGTCTGAGCTGCTCTGGTATGTCTGTATGCTCTGTATGCTTTTTTTGCCCCATATGGGCTTGCCTGTTTTTTTGTTAATAAATGCAGATGATATTTTTTATTAAAATCACACAATACTTTGAGTCTGTGGCTATTTTCTTGGGTGCCCTAGAACTGTGTTTCTTTATTTGATTTGAAACTAGTGATGTTTGTCCTGTGTGTCCCGTTGCTTGTGCTTGCAGGCAGAGATAGTGAACATGAAGATACTGCTGGCCTTCAGAGTAAGCCTGGATAAATTTCTGCTTTCCAGGGAATCACTAGGTACCCGGGGTAGTTGAGTGTGCTGGGAATCCCTATAAATTTGTATGTGTTTGCATAGACTACTTTTTCAGCTCTGCACGTGAAATGGGGAGTGGACATCAAGGACCTATAGTAGAGTCCCTTCCAACCCTAAATTACTACATTACAATAATCTATACAAGAGATAACAACAGCATGAGTCAGAGCTCTAGCTCAAGGAATGGCAAGGTAGAAACATACAGTATATGGGAACTACAGTATTATGAACCTAATAATAGACATTATTGTACATCTGATTGACATACCACTCAAAGGAGAGCTCTTAGTAACAAAAAAAAAATGAGGGGACAAAACCGGACAGTCTGGGTCCTGATACTCAGTCACAGTCAGTGGTGGCGCAATTCAGGGTGCAACAGGCTCCCTGCAGTGCTGTCACCAATAACTGACATTGACAGGGCTCGCCCATGGGTGCAGTGGTAGAGCTACAGCATGCCAGCAACCTGGCTTTGGCAACAAACTTGGATCACTGGGGGCTGATTGTTAGCAGAGGACTGAACATCCCTCAGGGTGCTATCTTCCTCTGGGGAGAGAGGGTCACTAACTCTACTTTAGTGCTGCTACCAGGGGAACAATGTGTGGAAGCACAGCTGAGCCACGGTGGGGGGCGGGGGGGACTGTTGGGCTCACAATCAGCACATCGATGTGCACGCTCTGGCACTGAGCCCATTGCTTGCAGTTGTCTCAGTGGGTGGAAGAAAATGGCTCCAACAGCTTGGATGATGGTCATTGGTACATCTGGACTATGCACCTTCTCCTGCCATGATGCCTCATGCAAAAACAAATTTGGGGGTTGTCTCCTCTACCATCCTACCTAGAGGCTAGAGCATACATAAAGGTGGCAGTTGTGGTCAGGGATGACTGGGAGTCCAGTAACCATGGGGTACCCAGTGTAAGACTATGCTGGAGGATAGAAAGGGTCATAAACAATACATGAAAAACAAAATAGCTGCCATACACAAAGAAAAAACAGAGTTGCCTATTTTTTTGGGAGTGTCTCCCCATTGACTATGTCACAATGCAAAGGATGATTGGTAAATGTTAGTAGCAATAAAATAAGTTTCCAGCAGCTAACAAGTAAATGGAGGACTGTGCTGTAGTCTTCTTCCCCCTCACCCAACCCCAGTCATTAGGACCCCCTCCATCCAAGACGCACCCACCCTTGCATCCCTTTCCTCCCTACTCCAAGTTTACACCTCCCCAGTCGGTACCTGCCCATAACCCCCCCCCCACCAGGTACCTTATATCCCTCATACATACCTCTTATATCTCTGCATACCTTAGCTACACTCCTAGTCTAATTCTTGCCTCAAGGTGGACCTGCCCTGTTTTACCTACTATTGCTTCCTCCTATTATGCCTCCTAGTGTGTTGACCCTCACTCAGTCTACCTCCAAGCTCAACATCTAATCCTCCCTTCCAGCGGGCAACCTTGGCTCTTCTCCATACCTTCAGTTATACCTGTGTCTACTCCCTCCACTCCAAACCCAGCTATATCTACCCTCTGTGTCCGAGTGCCTCTCACTGCAAGCCTCAGTATTACCTCCAATACTACCAGCAAGTCGGTAACCTGGATGGCCACCTACTACAGGTCATATTCTACATCTCATTATATCCTATGGATATTGCTATTTTACTACTGTCCATAATTGTTACTGTTTTCTTACTGTAAATGACAAGTGTAATATGTTCTATTGCACTAACATTGTGCTAGTACTGCATCTATGTTATTGTTGTGAACTGTTTCGTTGTGAACTGATTACTCCCTTCCCCCTTCCCCCAAGATGCATCTGGAAACAAGCAATCCTGCTCAGGATGCCTTCCTGGTTAAACTTTTAAATAAATCAATAAAACTTGGTCCTCCATTGATCTTTGGTGGTTCAGTGACCACCTGTTGGATGTCCCAGGCATCCAAGGGCCCCCCTCCTGCTGCCCAGCCTATTTGATGTCCCTGTCACAAATGCACTCTGGGGGTCAGACCCTCTGCTCCCACAGTGCCCAACCTTGAAGTGCAATATGTGAACAGGAGACAAACAGGGCAGCCTTCCTGTCTGTTTTGGGTCAGAGCAATTAGCAGTCTCGAGTCCTGTGGTCAAATATGAACCCTTTTTCGCTAGCACGCACAGGAAACAGGTCCAAATATCACACCCTCTTCAGGGGAAGCAGTGCAATACTTAACCCAGTGGGCACACAACTTGGTTCACAATCCCCCTGCTGACACAATTGAGACCTAGGTATTTCCTTACCTTGCTGCATATAGGGACACGCTATAAGCACTCTAACAGTTATGTCAGAATCATCAACAGTCCCAGCATTCACACTCAAAATAAGAAAACTTCTCAGGCAGTTTTTTAAGGGAAACAAAGTTTACTAAAATTAAAAATAGTAAATAGAATACAAAACACAGAACATAGAACATTAATGGTACAGTCAGAAAAATAAATGGACACTTATCAACAAACCTCCTTATACTGATTAACTATCCCAGTTTCAGTTGGTAAATAGTGGTGCTGAAATACCTAATTTTGGTAGAAATGCTTCTTAATTCCAGAACACAAGTGTGTTAGGTCTTTCAAAGTTGAAACAAGAATGTGTTCTATCTGTAGTCCAAAGTAGAAGATGATTCTGTCCTTTCAGTCAGCTGATAATATTCAAAGTTACAGTCCCAGCCTCCCTGTGATGTCACAGCACATGAGATCACTCTTAGTCCTACAATTAATTTGTAACGTGACTAAGGTATACCCAAATGCCTCAGCTGCCTGACTGTTTGAAAACTGCAAAGATAGCAATATCTTAATTATAAACAAGACAGTCTATTTCCTCATCAGTCCATAGTTTATAATTAGCATTCCCCCCTTTGATGTTTCAGAACAACATCCTGCAAAACACCTCTCTTAGCTGTGAGAATTTCCACAGGTATCTGTCAGAATTGGCTTACCTCCTGATGTCATAAAAATGCAGTCTTTTTATGACCAGTTTCCTAGGTTCAAAGCAATGGCTGTTTTACAACTTGTTACAACCTGGTGTATAGCAGCTAACACAAGCTCTGACAGGTAGGTGTCAAAAGGAAGCTCTTAATTAGTGTATCCACTGGGTCAGTGAGAGGGCAGGTCCTTTTTTCCTCACTTTTAAAATCCCATGTACCATGAGGCTTTGCTGCTTGGCCTGTTTCCTAAGCAGAGGTCTAAAACATATTTTTATATCAAACTTATATGCACATAACTAGTAGACAGTTATTATGTTACAGTCCCTGCTTCTCTCCTGCTGCCCAGCCTGTTTGCTGTCCCTGGAATCCAGTGGTCCCTATCCTGCTTCCCAGCCTGTTTGATGTTCCTGATGTCCAGTGGCCCCCCTCCTTCTGCCCAGCCTGTCTGATGTCCCTGGCATCCAGTGGCCGCCATCCTGCTGCCTCTCCTGTTTGATGTCCCTGGTGTCCACTGGCCCCCCCTTCTGCTGCCCAACCTGTCTGATGTCACTAATGTTCCAGGCCCCCTTTGCTGCCCAGCCTGTTTGATGTCCCTGGCACCCAGTGGCCCCCCTTCTGCTGACCAGCCTTTTTGCCATCCCTAGTGCCTATTTGCCCCTTCATGTTGCCCAGCTCATTTGATGTCCCTGATGTCCAGTGTCCCCAGTCCTGCTGCCCATCCTGTTTGATGCCCCTGGCATCCAGTGCCTCCCCCACTACTGTGCCTGTTTGATGGCCCTGGCATCCAGTGCCCCCTTCTACCCAGCCTGATTGATATCCCTGATATCCTGTAGTCCCCCTCCTGCTGTCCAGCCTGTGTCATGTCTCTGGCATACAGCTGCCCTCCCCTGCTGCCCAGCCTGTTTGATGTGCCAGGAATCCATTGCCTCTTCTTTTGCCCAGGCTCTTTGATGTTCCAAGCATCCAGTGCCCCCCCACTGCCCAACCTGTTTGATGTCCCTAGCATCCAGTGTCCCCCCCTTCTGCTGCTCAGCCTGTTTGATGCCCTTGGCATCCAGTGTCCCCCCTCCTGCTGCTCAGCCTGTTTGATGCCCTTGGCATCCAGTGTTCCCCCCTCCTGCTGCTCAGCCTGTTTGATGTCCCTAGCATCCAGTGTCCCCCCTCTTCTGCTGCTCAGCCTGTTTGATGCCCTTGGCATCCAGTGACCCTTCTCTTGCTGCCCAGCCTGTGTGATGTCCCTGGCATCCAGTGGCCTCTTTCTGCTGCCCATCCAGTCTGATGCCCATGGAATCCAGTGCCCACTCCTGCTGCCCAGCCTGTTTGATGTCCCTGGCATCCAGTGCCCCCCTGCTACTCACCCTGTTTGATGTCCCAGGTACTCAGTGGCCCCCTCCTGCTGCCCAGTCAGTTTGATGTCTCTGGTGTCCGGTGGCCCCTTCCTGATGCCCAGTCAGTTTGATGTCTCTGGTGTCCAGTGGCCCCCTCCTGCTTCCCAGTCAGTTTGATGTCTCTGGTGTCCAGTGGCCCCCTCCTGTTGCCCAGTCAGTTTGATGTCTCTGGTGTCCAGTGGCTCTCTTCTGCTGCCCAGCCTGTTTGATGTCCCTGGCATCCAATGCCCCTGCCACTCAGCGTGTTTGATACCACTAGCATCCAGAGGCCCCCCTCAGCTGCTCAGCCTGTGTGACCTCCCTGGGATCCAGAGATCCCCTTCTGTTGCCAAGCCTATTTGATGTCTCTGGAATCCAATTCCCCCCTGCCTCTTTGATGTCACAGGCATCCAGTGACCCCCTCATATTGCCCTGTTTAATGTCTCAGCAATCCAGAGCCTTCCTCCTGCTTCCTATCCCCCCCAGCCTCTTTGGTATCCCAGGCATCCAGGGGCCCCTCCTGCTGCCCAGCCTGTTTGATGTCCTCTGGAATTCAATGACCCCCCACTGCCCAGACTCTTTGATGTCCCAGGCATCCAGTTGCCCACCCCCCCTCCGGCTGCCCAGTATGTTTGAGGTCCTGGGATCCAGTAGCCCTGATAGGTTCTCTTCTGACCTTGGTCTCCTGACAACTCTCAGCCCAATGTCAGATGACTATACCTCCCCTGTATAACTGCTAACAGCTCTCATACAGACTGGGAGATGCTGCAATGTCTGACTATGATGTGCATTGACCACAAAACATATGTACATTGCACAGGGCTTCACAAGGGGTTACTCACAAGTCAGCAAACTGAAACACTTTGAGGTGTGGAATCACGGAAAAAAACAGCTAAGTCAAACATTGTGGCACATCAGTACGCTCCCACACAGAAGAAGCACTAATCCCGTCCCAGAGCACAGGCCCCCATACCACACTGCAGTGAAACAGAGCCTCACACATACATGCAGGGAAAAAAACAGAGGGACACAGCTTGGGAGGGTGAACCCAAACTTGGGAGGCGTGAACAATAAATATTTCAAATCCTGCGGGGGGGAGGGCAACTTGGAGGGGAGAAAGTTGAAGGGGCAGATTTAATAGACCAACTCTGGGGGAATGCAAATCAGGGAGAGTGAGAAAGTCAAGGGGGCAGATCAAGTACAACAGCTCTTGGGGCATAAGTCAGGGAGGGGAAACTCCGGGAGGGACAGATTTAATAAAAAACAGCTCCAGGGGGAACACAAGTCGGGGAGGGGGAGGGGGGATTCAGTATAATGACCCCGGGGTTGAGGCAACTCAGGGGAGTGGGGGCATGATGAGTGGTGCAAGGCAAAAAAACACACCAAAATGAACCCATCAAGATGGAACTCAGGGCTGCTGCATATAGCAAGCCCATTCACAGCTCGTGACTCTATCCTCTATGCTACGCTGCCAGCATGGTTAGACAGCACACAGTGGCACAATTAACCTACCTACATCACTGAAAAGAGGTACATGTACAGCAGCGGTACATTAGCCATGGTGTTACCCATGTAGCTGTTTCAACTGACGCTATTTGCTCTGCATGATTTTCACTGCACTAAAATCCCGCGCCAACTTGACGGTATACCCTTCACAAGCATGCTGTCTCTGCCCCTTTCCCTGTCCTGCTGGTGCCCACCATGACAGGGCTGGGAAAGGCTTGTGACCATGTTCTGCATACCACAACATGCGCAAAATACAACTGACCACTTTACCACCAAATTCACTTGCGTACTGAGCCCACTGTTTTTGGTGATGCCACTTTTGCTAATGGTTGTAGTTAGTACTATTAATTTGAATTCTGGCTTAGAGAAATTTAGGTTCTGATAATAAAGTTTAGAACTTTTTGAGTTCTCATGTTCCTTTACTGTACCTGTAGTCAGTGGACATCAGGAAATACAGGCTTAAATAGTGAATAATTCCAGTAGGATGTTTTATCTAAAAGGAGCAACAAATTGTTTTAAACAACAGCAGTGTCATGAAGATTTTGACCTTATCTTGTATGCAGAAGGAAGAGGTGGTGAAAGCACAAGGTTAAAAATCAGGTGACCAGAAACCTCTCAATATTAATTTAACATCTAATAGTAAGGTTTTTAACTGCTTGAGGATAGTTTGTAATACTGATTGTTATAGTTATTTGTATTGTACTGGTACTGTGTTATACTGTTTTGTAGTTGTATGTATTTCTTTTTTGTGTGAAAAGTTCAATAAAAAGAATAAAAAAAAAAATCAGGACATAAAGAAAGTTTCATTGCAAGTACTGTATGGTGAGAACTATCACACATGTAACAGTGCCATCTAGTGAATTTCTGTGAATATTGCTACCAAATTGTATAAAGGATTGTGAGATGTAAGTATTTGACAGCACAATACAGTGCAGAAAAAACAGCTTTTTGTGCAACCAGTTGACAATCTGTAAGCATTTGAGCTGTTAAGGCTGTGCAACAGAAATCCCTTAATCGCTGATATCTGGTTGTTAGCAGGTTCCTGCTGAGCTCTGAATGATCTGCCTGCAAGTACTGTACTTTCAGTTGAAAGTCACATTTTTCAGCTGAGGCAACTCATCACAATCGCATATAAAGAATGGGTTACCAACTGGCTGCACAATTAAGCTTAATACGAACTATACTGTATGTACTTTTGCAATATCAAACCAGCTAGTTTTAACCATTTTTTTTTTAATCAGCTTCCGAGAAGTCATCTGTGAGTGTTGTCACCTGAGAGGAGATTAGTGGAGGTCCTGGGATCTTAACCAGGGGCGTACGAGATGAGCCTGTTTGCAGCTGGCCCTGCAATGTCCCTTGCCTTCTTGGACATGCTGCAAAGGATTTTCAATGCTACCTTTGACTGCAACCACTTTGGACAGATCTGGCTGCCATTCTCTGATCAGTTGATGATCTTTCTGACTTAGAAGCAAAGTGGCAAAGACACAGGTGAAGAGGGGGGATTGCACCCCCTGAACTACTCCTTCAGAGCACCTTCTTACATAAGCACAACCCCGCACACACAACAACAGTCAGCATGTTCCCTGACTGGCAGAGCAAGGTGAGTGGCTGTTGGGAACGGTCTTGCTAGAGTGCTGATCTTAACCATTCAATTCTATTTGAATCTGGGGGGGGGGGGGGCTGAGCCTAGCAGCCTGGGTGACAAGATGTGCTTCACATCAGCTCTTGCCATACAGCAGGCTTGTGGGATTAAAACTCCTTTTATTTCTAGACTTTTCCATTACATACCTTTACTGTCCTAGAGTAGCTGCTGTGCAGTTTTGAAGTGGACAGTATAATGGCAATGCTGAAAAATAAAGAGAATACAGCTCAAGATTTTTTCAAGCCTCGTGGGGGAGGCTGAAATGCAGGACATTCAACTGAGGTGGCTGGCCTGTCAGAGGGGAAAGGGAAACCACCATGTTACCTTGCAGAATACATGCAGAATCAACTCTAATGCTGAATTTCTAAGAGGTAAGTTCAACTCCTTCTCACAACATTTGCAGAGTGTGTAGCAGAGTGTGTTGGTCTTCCCATCAGAAGCAGTGGAGGCATAATTAGTGGCAGGCTAGGCCATGGTGGCAACATCAGATCTGATAGAAGAAAACAGTTTACTATGAGTCTGCCTTGAACATGTGGAAAACTTAAGAGAACACAGTGGTCCAGTGGATATTGCTGTATGCTTCCAAGCCGGCAACCCAGGTTGAGGATTGAACTCAGGAAGTCCACTGGCTGGCCCTGGGGCTGGGGAGGCATTCTCGTGCAGTAGAACTTCCAGACAGGGAGGGATGGCATTGAGTTTCACCATGCTAGCGACCCTGCTGTGGTGGGCCAGGGAGCTTGCCTCTTCCACAAGGGTATGCTAGCTGCGTGTGAGGTCTGACAGGGCACAGTACTCAACATTAGGGAGGTGAGCCAGGTTAAGAAAGGAAACAGATAAACACATTGCCAGCAAGATGAAACTGCAGCCTGCTGCAGGCCCTGCACCTTCAACTGGGCCCTAGCTGCAGTTTGGGTTGGACACGGCGGGGATGATGGACTTCCTTCCCTGGCCCCACTATGGAGGGGGGCAAATAGTTGGTATTGGAGCCAAGGGAAGTTCTGGGGATGGTGGGTGACAGGGCTGGATGGCTAGAAAGTCGATGCAGGATAGTGGAGAGAATAGGGCATAAAGTACATATGAAAAAAAAGAGCACACTGTCCGAATAACTGGACTTAGTGCCACACATTTTTGCACTCCTGGTGCTAATAAACACTGGCTTGCTTTATACACTTGCATTTTTCATGGATATATTTTTGCTACCTGTTTTTAGGAGTGCTACCATTGTTGTTTTCTACTTGTAGCTGATTTTTGGGTTTAGCACTCATTCACGCCCATGCGTGCATGTTTGTAGCTGTCTTTCCTAATTGGGATTCTGGAGGGGTGCATGGATTGGACCTTCAAGACACTATACCGGCGTGGATCCATGAGGTCCTCAAGGTCCTGGAGGAATTTTACCATTTGGCCATTGATCATATTTATCAGATAACCCAATGTAAAGTGAAGGACGGTATTCCTTGTACCTTACTGCTAAAAATGGCATCGATATTGCAACGGGACATTATTTTGCATGCAGCAAGGAAGTTAAGGGAAGTAGAGATAGAGAGGGATAAAATCCAGCTCTTTCCAGACCTCAGTGAATACACTTAGATGAAGCAGAAAAACTCTAATGGCAGATAATGGAGTTTGCAAGATTTACAGGAATCCTTTGCCTATGTCTACCCTGAGAAGCTCTGCATGCAATGTGGAGCACATACCTATGCTTACATGGATCATAAAGAGGCAGAAACCTCATTAAGAAGATTGAAGCTGAGGAACAGTTGAAAGACGTTGACTCCAATGCCCTGGAGATGGAGGTTGAAGGACATTGTGGCAGGAGTACTCCAGGAACTTTTAAGTGTTCTAGTGAGTGGGTTGAGTGACATGAGTACAATTCTTAAAATAAACTTTCCTTAACTTTTTAGTTATGCTGCCGTTTTTGGCAGCAAATTTGATTATCCACCCAGGACACTGACATTGGCGTTTGCTGAAGAGGACTCTTTCCTAGATCTGCACAATTGTGTTATTTATTCATTTTGAGAATGATGACTTTATATATAATATTTATTTTCTCAGGGTGCTGCAATGGAGTGGGGAAAGTTTACTGGGAAAAGTGCACATGACTAGTGGGTGCCTCAAGGGGGGAAGGAAAGCCTTTTCTGTGCAACATATGGTGGGGCTATGACATAGGATTAAAGCTTTTGAGGCATGTACTTTCCCTTGGGCAAACTACAGTAATTCCTATGTTTTCTTTCCTTTTCAATGTTCAGTTTACTGTATGCCGGGGATTTATTTATATACTGTTGTTTTGGGTAATTTAGGTGAGCACTTCCCTGACTATGGTTGGTGCAACGGTATTTAGATATGCTTATATTTAATGGGACATTGAAAAAGGCATACTAGTGGAGTTTAGTTCATTATTTATTTTTAATTTTTTATTTTATTTAGTTGTTTAACCAGGTATAGCACACTAAGCTGAAAGCTTTTTTACAGGAGCGACCTGGGAGCACAAGGAGGTTAAGTGACTTGCTCAGGGTCACACAGTATGCAAGTGGAAGCTGTGGGATTCAAACCCAGGTCTGGTCTTTGCAGAGGTGGGGGCTGGACAGGCAAGTTACAGGTTTGATTTGATGTGTTTTCATGTCTCCCAGCTGCACTGTATGATACAATTTTTTCATTAGCATCCCAAAGGTCAAGTAGATTGAATGTTTGGATTTTTTGACCTGTAGCCTGCTTTAATGCTCTCATGTCTTCTACATGCTGTTAATTTAAAATGGTGGAAGAAGTGGATATCAAGCATGTATTTTAATTCTAAATGCTGGACCTATCAGCTGAAGTAACCTGTTTAAATGTAATTTTATACATTATTTCGTAAATAATAATCCTAGTCCTTTGGCTGCAATTAGGATTATGAAATATTTCTGGCATTAGTAAGTATGGAGCTCAGAAGAGTTCAGCTATAGTAGCTTCCCACTGATGTGCTGAGCTGGAGCCAGCAAAACGTTATTGTAATGCTGTTCGTGAATGTACTATAGCTTTTCTCGTACGTGACTATACTACTTATATCTGTATAAACTCAATAAAAATAAATTAAAACATTCTGCTTGAATCCATGAGACCACAGCCTTCTGAAATGACACTGAGATTTATGACACTGCATCAAAGACATTTCCTTTCCTGACAATACAGTTACCCAGAATAGCCAGGCTGAGGTGCAACATCCTGTTTTCCATAGGATCCTGCTTCCTCCCATTTTAAAGTGTGTGTGCGTATTGGGGAAGGAGATGACGTACTGAAAGATTAGGAAGTATCAAGGTCTAGTGGCTAGAGTGTAGGCTTGAAAACCAAAAAGGCCAGGTTCATAGAAACATAGAAACATAGACTTTGACGGCAGATAAGGAACACTTGGCCTACCCAGTCTGCCCATTTCCCTACCTATTGGATAAGCTGCAGATTCTAGTTAACCAACAGCCTACTTCCTGCAACCCCCCACTATAATTGCCTTATGTCTGTCTCATGCATGTTTGAATTCCCCCACTGTTTTAGATCCCACAACCTCTCCAGAAAGGCGGTTCCATGCGTCCACCACTCTCTCCGTGAAATAAAATATTTCCTCACATTACCCCTGAGCCGTCCTCCCTCTATCTTTAAATTGTGCCCCCTTGTTCTTACACATCTCTCTTTTTCTGAAAGATGCTACCCTCCTGGACTTTGTTGATTCCCTTGAGGTACTGAAAAGTTTCTATCATGTCCCCCTGTCCCTCCTTTCATCAAGGGTATACATATTAGCTCTCTCAGTCTCTCTTCATATGGTTTCTGATGTAGACCCTGCACCATTTTAGTTGCCCTCCTCTGGACTGCTTCCATCCTGTCTACGCCCTTGCGTAGATGAGGTCTCCAAAACTGCATGCAGTACTCCAGATGGGGTCTCACCAACTGTCTGTACAGAGGGATAACCACTTCCCTTTTTCTACTTGTGATGCCCCTCCCTATGTATCCCAGTATCCCCCTGGCTCTCCTTACTGACTTCTCACATTGCTTACCCACCTTTAGGTCATCTGATATAACTACCCCCAGGCCCCTTTCCATTATTGTTGTTGTTAGTACCTCCCCTGCTATTGTGTACTCTTCTCCTGGATTTTTATTTCCCAGGTGCATTACTTTGCACTTCTTTGCATTGAATCTAAGTTGCCATATGTCTGACTATTCCTCCAGCCTTGCCAGGTCCCTTCTCATCCTTTCTACCCCCCCTTGTGTATCAACTCTGTACAGATGTTTTTGTCATCTACAAAGAGGCATACCTTTCCTTCCAGACTCCCTGCAATGTTGCCTATAAAGACATTAAAGAGGACTGGACCCAGTACTGAGCCCTGAGGCACTCCACTAGTAACCCCCCTTTCTTCGGACTGTGTTCCATTCACTACTACGTTCTGTGTCCTGTTGTGCAGCCAGTTTGCTACCCAGGCTACCACCCTAGGACCCACTCCCATGCTGGCTAACTTGATTATTAATCTTTTTTGCGGGACTGTGTCAAATGCCTTGCTAAAGTCTAGGTAGACCATATCCACAGCCCCTCCCTGGTCTATTACTTTGGTCACCCATTCACAAATCAATTGATTAGATTCGTCTGAAATGACCTTCCTGCTGTGAATCCATGCTGCTTTGGGTCCTGTGCCCCACTGGCCTCTAGGCACTCAACAATTGTTTCTTTCAGAAGTGATTCCATCATTTTCCCACCACTGAGGTCAAACTAACAGGTCTGTAGTTTCCTGCTTCTGCCTTGCTTCCACTTTTGTGAAGGGGAATCGCATCTGCCCTTCTCCAGTCCTCAGGTACCACCCTATCCTCCAATGATTTGTTAAAAGTGTGGTCAGTGGTGTCACTAGGTCCTCCTTAGTTCTTTTTAGGATTCTAGGGTGAATCCGTCAGGCCCATCTTTTGTCCACCTAGAGTTTTAGGAGTTCTTTCAGGACTCTTTCTTCTGTAAATGGACTGGCGCCAACCCCACTACCCAGAGTGCTTCTATTGTTTGGTTTAGGTAACTCCTCCTCTTTTTCTTTTGTGAATACTGAGCAAAAGTATTCATTCAGTATCTCTGCCTTTTCACTGTCTCCCTCTGCCCACCTCCCCTCTCCTTTATTAATCTTCACTATCCCTCCCTTAACCTTTCTATGTTCCCTAATGTACCTATAAAAGGTTTTATCCCCCTTCTTAACTGAGTTGGCTATCTTTTCCTCGGTTTGGGCCTTTGCTTTTCTGACTGCCTTCCCCACTTCTTTCTGCTTTAATTGATACAGTTCCTGTCGTGCTCCTTCTGTGATGCCTTATACTTTTTGAATGCAGCCTTTTTCTCCTTAACCTTCCTGCCACCTCTTTTGAGAACCATAGTGTTTTTATTCCGCTTTGTTTCTTTTATTTGTTTCACACAAAGGCTTGTTGCCTCCGTTATGGTAGTTTTGATTTTTCTCCATTGTTCTTCCACCCCTCCTTTCTGGCCATTTGCTAATACATTCCTCAGGTATTCACCCATTATGCCAAAGTCAGCCCTTCTAAAGTCTAGTATCCTTGTCTTTGTATGGCTTGTCTTCATGGTTGTGTTTATTGTGAAGCACACTGTGCAGTGGTCGCTTGTTCCCAGATGTCTACTGACTTCTAAATTTGTGATCCTCTCTCCATTTGAGAGTACCAGGTCTAATATTGCTCCCTCCCAAGTGGGTTCCACCAATAGCTGTCTAAGGCATGCCCCCTGTAGGGCATCGAGAATGACCCTGCTCTTGGATGTGGCTGAAGTCCATGTTGTCCCGTTAACATCTGGCATATTCAGGTCCCCAAGCAACAGTATCTCCCCTTTTTCAGCCATTTTGAGAATGTCCTCTATCATTTTCTTGTCCATTTCCTCCCCTTGAGACGGGGGGTCTGTATACAACCCCTGTGCGGATTGTGATGCCATTCCCTGTCTCCAAGGTGATCCAGATTGCCTCTTGTCCTCCCCCTTTACTTTTTAGTTCTGTAGCTTTGATCTCTTCCCTTATGTAGAGGGCTACTCCACCTCCTCTTTCACCCTCCCTGTCCCTTCTGTAGATTGTGTACCCTGGTATGTTGACATCCCAGTCATGGTTCTCCGTGTACCATGTTTCTGTGACTGCCACAATATCCAAGTGTTCCTCTCCCATCAGGGCTACTAGCTCAGAAAGCTTGTTTCCCAGACAACGGGCATTGGTACTCATTGTCCTCCATTTAATGTTGGCTTTATCCTTTTTTAACCCATCCCTGCTCTTATTGCCCTTGTCTATTTTTCCATTTACCCCTGTCCTGCCCTCTATCAAGCTCTGTACCTCAGTGTTTACCCTACTACCTGCCATGTTTTGTGGGGGGAGGCTTGAATTTCCTGCTTCCTATCAGCACCTCCCCTTGGCTAGTTTAAAAGCTTGCCAAGGAAGCATTTAAACCTGTCACCTAGGAGCTTGTTTCTCTTCCTGGATAGATGCAGACCATCATGCCAGCATAGACCTTCATCTCTCCAGGTGGACCCCCAGTCCCCAATGAAGTCAAAGCCCTGTGCTCTGCACCAGTTTTGCAACCATTTATTAAACTGCATGGTGTGCAGTACCCTAGCCTCACCCCTGCCATAGACTGGCAGCACCTCTGAGAAGGTTACCGTGTTTGCTACCTGTCTGAGGCCGCTCCCCAACTCCACAAATTTATCCTGCACTGCACTGATCTCAAGCCTAGCTAGGTCATTTGTCCCAAGGTGGACAATGATATCTAGTTCCCTCTCCTGTGATGCTGCTTCTGCAATCCTGAGGATTTGTTTCCTGTCCCTCCAAGCCATGGCACCAGGCAGGCACCTTACTTCCCTCTCGTCTCCCTTCCCCAGGTCTACACCCCTAACAACTGAGTCCCCTATCAGAAGCTGTTTCCTTCCCCTGTGGTGTCTCTTGCCACCCTTTTGTGGGTCTCCCTTGTGGATGTCCCCAGCATTCTTCTTGGTCTCCACTGAGGGTGTCATCATAGAGGAACCTTGATTTGCCAGACTGACATATGATTTGTTTAGAGGTACATCTAGGGGGCTACACCTCTGTTCCACCACCCTCATCCTCCCAGAACCCACTGTGGTCCAACTGCTCTTCACACTTGGCAACCTCTGAGGCAGTGGTTGTGGAACTGGTGCTCTTTGGGTGGGGGAGGCCTCCTTAGTCCTTGCCAGTTCAGCCTAGAGGTGGGCAACCTCCTCCCTCAGAGCTGACAGTTGTCTGCAAATAGGGCAGCAATGCAGGTTCCAGAATGTCTCCCAGAAAACTGCTGCCCCACAGCCAGTGCATTGCACCACTCCCCACATGTCCCTCTTCCCATATAATATACGAGTAATATATAAAATCTCTCTTTTTTTTTTGGTGTGTACTTACCCTTTATGCACTGTGCTGAGTTATTAAGAATATGACAGTTCTGCCCCAAGACCTGTTGAGGAAGTGATGTCAGAACCTTGGCTATATAGGAAATGCCACGCCTGGGGTGGGTGGGGTGAGAGGAAGGGTGGGTGGGTAGGTCACAACCACTGGTGACTGTTAGAAACAATCAAATACACCACTGCTCCAACAACCCTGGTGAGTACTGCCCTTACTAGTAATTCAACCAACACCACAATTTACTAGACCACTGCTCCTACACAAACCACTCTACTGAGTCCAGGGATAAAAATGAACTCACTCCTCAGCCAGCAGGACACTTCTAAAATGTTGCACAAATATCCTTCCAAATCCTAGGTCCCAAGCACAGGAATCAAGCAACTTCAGTTGTAATTCACCCCCTCTGATTATAAAATTACTACACTTTAATGGAATCCTGCAATTCTCTTCTTAATGCCAATAAGAAAGAATGAAACTTTCTGTAGAAAGCGTAGCGTACCTTCCTAACAAGTCCCCAACGATATTATGTCTTACCAGGTTCCCAGTTCCTCAATGCATTCTAATTTGTTGTCTGCAGTATAGCAAGTTTCTCAGCCTCAAACAGAAGCAGGCAAGTCTTTTCTGACTGGCTTCTCACTGTGGGATTCAAATCCCACCAGAGCCACTTAGCATCTCAGTGCTCAGTGCTTAAGTACGTTCACTTGTAAGATTCAGTAAAAGCAAGACCCCACAGAAATTAAATATTGCATCTCAGCTGGGCTAGCCTGAGTAAATAAACGGTGAAGCTACTATAGAAAAGAATGTATTTATTTTTAAACAGAACAACCACTAATGTCTTCTGAGAATTATCATAGTTTTGTAATTATTGAAATTATACTTCAAAAGGTATGTCTTTTAAACTGTTAGGCATAAAATTCTAAGTTTTTTTGTTTTTTAAATGAAAACTTGGAGTCCTAGCAACATACATTGATTATAACAATACAGTTCTCAAGTGTTGGTACATGTTTATACATGTCGACTCAATATTATATGTTGTTAAAAATAACAGTATTTAAAAAGGCATTCTGAACCATTTTATGTTTCATGTATTGATAAATGGAAGATTTAGCAACAACATTTATTAATGTACCAACTTAGCTGACTCTATGCATTCATTAAAAAAATGTTCTAGCCTTACATGTTCCAAAGTTATCCCATTTTAAATAAATGATATTTCAAAAATTCTAATTTTAGAACAGTTAAGAGCTAGAATCTTTCTTTTTTTAACGATAGCTTGGAGTCAGGTTAAGAATCAGTCCTGTCAATGCAGTTTTTATATGTCTTCTACTCTATATGTATCAGTACTATTTAAAACTGTATGAATACTATTTTTGTATCAATTCATGAATTACATGACATTTAAAAAAATATATATAGACTTTTTATTACTTTATCTGAGTTTTGGTACTACTACACACTGTTTAATTAGAAACTGTGGACTCTGCAGCTTAATTTTTATTTGTCTTATGCCTGTAATCACATTTTTTTTTTGAACTTGTAACTTTTTATTAGAGACTTTAGTTATACATATAGTCAATGGATACAGATTAAAATTAATTCCAAACCATTACATCACTTTTTTTTATGAATATACAATCAATGAATTAGTTCCTATGTTGTCCTTGTTACAGGTGTCCCAAAGGTATGACAACTTACAGTCCACATCATAGCTGTACTGACACCAGTCTTCTATCAACTGATCATGCTCCAAAGTTACAGCGGACCTCTCCCTGCTACTGTATCCAATATTTCATATTACTTTTCTCTATATTTGTCTCTTTTTTTTTCTTCCCTTAATATAACAAATGCAACATACTGAGAATTAATAAAAACTATAAACATCATTATACTTTACGTCTGTCTATGCTATCTTGTAAACTTCATTACAATTGCCCTTTACTTATTTCTGAATAAAGATGCATTCCTAGAAATAAAATATTCAAACCACCTTAGGTTTTATGTCTATCTGTCTTATCATGGGTTTCCATTATACTCATCATATGTCAAAAGGTCTCCTTAGAAGTTCTTTCCCCATCAATTTTCTATTTTAGCTTACTTTTTGTGGTAGCACAGTTGTTCCCTCTGTCTCCTCTATATATGTAAAGAATGGACGCCACCAGATATTATATTTTTCTACTGTTAATTTCAATTTCGCCATTATGGCTTCCATATCCCTAATTTGTTTAACATTTCGAAGCCAATGGGCTACAGTTAAAACATTCTGGGAGAGCCAGTTTGTGTGATCACCTTACTAGCTGCTACTACTAGTATTAAAAATAAATATTCTTTTCCCTTAGTACTAATTTCTAACGGAGTGTATGCAAGCACCATATGATAAAATTCTAAAGTATGAGTTAGATCCAGTATTTTCTAAACTTCCCTCCCAACTAGCAACCAGAAGGACTGAACCTGAGGGCATGCCCACCAGATATGAAAGTGTGTGCCTTTCTGTCTGACCCTTTCCAGCATCCATCTGTCGGATATTTAGAGTAATATTTAAAAATGGTAGGGGTGATAAAAAAGTGGGTTGACACCTTCCAACGAAATTCCCTCCACACTATCTTTTCCCATTGTTTATCCATTAGGCTCTGCCCCCACTCCCCAGTCCATCTATTTTGTATCCTTTGGATGGCCAGCTCTGATAAGTTATCATCCACCTTAGTAAAATAAGGAAACCAAGTGTTTTAAGTCTCCCATCTGAACCTTGTTTCTCACTGTGAGTACCCCATCCTCCACCTGTTCTCCCAAGGAGAGATACCCTCCTACTTGACTAATATAATGTCTAAGCTGTAGATAGTTATAAAAATCTGTATGTTGGTGGTTGAAATCTCGCTGTAAAGTGTCAAACAACTTGATTTGGCCATTTTCCAAGAATTGTGTCACTAAGCTTAGGCCTCGCTGTTGCCATTTAATTAGAATTGGGTCTTTTGGGCTACTGGGCATGAAATTGGGAAGATATTGTAATGGAATATTGGACCATACATAATTAGGGATACCCCATACTGCCCTAATTCTCAAACAAATTGTTAATGTGTGTCGGGTCCATCTGTTTTTAATAAGTTTGAGCAACCTTGGTAACATTATCCATGGTAATATATCCAAGGGCTACTCCATCTCCATGTTTTCTTCTAGTGCACACCACTGTGTGTGCCTTGGGCTCATTATGATCTTAACCAAAGGGGCCACCTGTGCGACCTAATAGTACCTTTGTTTGTCAGGTAAACTCTGTCCTCCTCTATTCCTATTCCTCTGAAGTAATGACCTACGGATTCCAGGTTTGCGTTTTGCCCAGATAAAGTTTGTGATTTTTCGCTGTATTTGGTTTAAGTCCAGCTTTGGAATGTGAATTGGTAGTGAGGCAAAGAGAATAAGCAGCTAGGGCAACACATTTATATTTATAATATGAATCCTATTAAAGAGTGTTAGTATTAAATTATCCCATCTATCCAAATCTGTTCTTATCTGCTGGAGAAGGGGGCCATAATTATATTTATATAAATTGGCTAATTGTTTAGGAATCCATATACCCAAATAACAAACTTTATTCTTGACCCATTTAAAGGGGAAGTTAGTCATAGTCAATTCATTTATTCTACCCTTTATTAATAATGCTTCTGATTTTTCTAGGTTGATTTTTAGCCCAGAGATATCCCTGTACCTTTTAAACTCCTGGAGCATGTTAGGAATGGTTATTAAGGGGTTTTCCATGAAAAGCAAGGCATAGTGAAATTTTACAATCAGAATTACCCATCTTTATACATTTTAAGACTTGAGACTCCCTAAGGGCGATTGCTAGGGGTTCCAAACTTAAGGCAAAGAGCAGTGGGGATAATGAACAACCTTGTCTTGTTCCACACTCCAGTTTTATTTCCTTAGAAATAATGCCATTTACCCTCACTTTGGCTGTAGGGTCTGCGTAGCACAAAGAGATCCACTGTATGAAGTTTTCCCCTAACCCCATTTTCTCCAGACCCACCCGAAGGTAGTCCCAGTTCAGACGGTCGAATGCTTTTTCTGCATCTAAAAAGAGGGCAATTTGTGCCATCTTAGTAGGGGGACTATATACCAAAACATTAAATAATTTGTGAATGTTGTCTGCTAGATGTCTATTAGGTATAAAACCCGTTTGATCTGGGTGTACTAAAAACTCTATGAATTTTTGTAATCGGTTTGCTAATATTTTTGATAACATTTTAAAATCTTGATTTAGTAATTAGATGGGCCTATATGCTTTGCATTTATTTGGGGCCTTGCCTGGTTTGGGAATAACACTAATCAGGGCCTTTGTCCATGAGTCTGGTACACGCTTCTCCTTTAAACAAGCATTAAACACAGTGGCAAGAATAGGGGACACTGTGGTGCTAAATTTCTTATAAAATTCTGAGGGAAAGCCATCGGGGCCTGGAGATTTGCCTGAGGGAATGGAGGCAATTACATTTGTTATTTCTTTATGTGAGATCAGGGCATTCAGGACCTCTCTAGAGGGATCATCTAGTTTGGGTATTGTTAGATTTGTTAGGTATTTTTCCATTTCTACTCTAACCTTTGATGGATTTTTATCTTCCTGATATAGGTGTTGGTAAAATTGTCAGAATTGGTCTGCTATATCAATAGGGCTGCACCATAGTTTGATGGGATCTGTAGGATTATGGATTGATGCAACCACACGGTCAGCTTGGGCTTTCCGCAACCTCGTTACCAGCAAACTAGCCGCACGTCCCCCTGTATTATGGTATTTTTGATTTAAAAATCTGAGCTGTCCTTTGACTCTCTCAGCTTCTAATTTTGCCAGTTTCTCCCTCTCCTGTCTCAACTGGGTCCAGATTTGGTTATCTTTGGGATTTTGTTTATGACGACTCTCTAAGTTGTGTATTATGGTTAAATGTTTCTCCCTTGTTATTCGGGCTAATTATTTATTAAATTAGGCTAGTGCTATGAATTCCCCTCTACACACCACCTTCATCACCTCCCATGTGTGCAGTAGAGAACATTGTTGCCCTATATTTATATCATAAATTTCTTTAATCGATTTTGACATTTTTTTCCACAAATGATTTATTGTTTAACTGAGAAACATTCAGTCGCCATAGTTTGGTTCCATTAGCCATTGGATTAGCCCACTTGATGGACATTGGGGCATGGTCTGTAATAGTAATAATATATATTTTGGATGACAATATCCTGTGCATGTGTCCCTTTGCGGTTAAGAAAAGATCAATCCTTGATATAGTCCCTCTCTCCTGCGTGTTGTCCTCTCCAAATCTCCACCAGCCCCATCTCTTGTGTTAGTGAGTTAAGAACTTTGGCTGCCACTTTATCATGTGCCACCGCATTAGATACCCTATCCAGGGATGCTGAAGGTGCAACATTAAAATCTCCTCCGACAATTACCTGACCTGAAGGCAATAGGGCCACCTTATGGAATACTTCCTTCAAAAAAGTATTAGGGGTAGATATTAGGGGCATAAATATCGACTAAATGAATTACCTCCCCATATATTGAACCTGAGACCCTCAAATAGCACCCATCCCAGCCCTCCTCCACAGAGGTTACCTGAAATGGAGACCTTCGTCTGAAAAGAATAGCTACCCCCGCTTTTCTTCTTTTCTTCCATTCACCGAATGGGCTGCCTCAACCCTGCCCACCCATGTTCTGCATAATTTAGCATGTTCTTGGGGACCTAACTGTGTCTCTTGTAAAAATGCTATAGAACATTGCAACCTATTAAGTTCACTTAGTATTCTAGAATGCTTAATATGGGAGTGTATCCCTTTAACGTTATGGATAATTATGCTAAGGTCCCCCATTGTCATCTATTAAGGGAACAAGTGAAGCAGCAAAAAAAACAAAAACAACAGAGGACCTTTTAGACCAGGTATTCCCCCAGTATACCCATTTATCTTTTTTTAAAGATGTTTAAATCCCAGAACCTCCTTAACTGATATTAACCAACAGTAGACAGACTGATCTTTCTTCATAGTTTGGTTTATGATTTGTCTCCATCTAACTATGATGGATACTAATACCTTAAAACTATTACAACAAACATTATTTAACAACAAGATTAGCTTATAAAATATTTCTGTACATTGCTGCTTCTGAAATAAGCAACCTTTCTACACAACCATTGTGCTCCTTATTTGACTTCTACAGTATATCGTTACCCAGTTATGGTACTCCATAGATGTTAAAGTATGGTGTTGCGTGTGATCCCAGAACCCACACAGTGACCCAAGCACTAGCAACAACATGCCCTGTACATAAGGCGCAGCATACATGCAATTGAGCTCCATGCCTGGTTTTAGGCATCTTGCTGTCCCAACCTTCACAACACATACATTCTACACCTCAAACCCTCCAAAAAAAGGTTGTTATTATTTCTTCATCCCTCCCCATCTTTATAAATTCCAATAACTGTATCATCGAAACCTGGAAGTTCCAACCCCGAAATTCAACCTCCCCCCTCAGATTCCCCCATCCCCCCCTTTACTACTATCAACTCAAAGTTACCAGGTGCATTGTTTATGTCAAAGCCTTTCAAAACTGGAAAAAATGTCTTATCGGCTTGTAAACTCTCCGTCAGCCTTTAGATTGATTCAAACTATGAATTAGTCACTTTTGTTAATGATCCAGCTTCTGTATCCCAGCACGTATGATGGCCTATGCATCAGAACCAAACCATGTTGGTGTTGTACAGTCAATAATTCAAGTTAAACCAATAGCTTGAAAATTGATAAGTCACCTGGGGTTTGTTGCTTTCGCTTCATTAGTAGTGGAGGGAGAGAAAGTTTTCTCCATTTTTCTTTTTAAAATCTTCTGCACCTAGGGGGCAGTTCCTCGTGGCAACAACCAAGGAAGTGGTCTCTTGCGCCCTCTAGTTGGAGTTTCCCACGACGATTCCTTCAATTGTTGTTCCAGAATCTCAAGATCTCTATTCGGTACTGGAATACTCAGCTCAGACAATTATGGGACCACTTCTGCCAGTGAATTGAATATTGTATTCCACGAGTCTAAGAAGATCTTGATTTTTGCAGGGAAATCTGGTTGGGCTCTGATGTTATGCTTTTCTTTAAACTCCTTCACTATTCCTCTAATCTGTGTTCTCTTTGGTTGGAGTTCTGCTGAAAAATCGTGATCGAAATAAATATTCTGACCCTCAAATTGAAGATCCTTATGTCTCCAAGCTTCAGTGAGAATATAATCTTTTGACTGGTAGTGTAGCATTCTGACAATCCATGAGTGAGGTCTTCATTTAGGGTCAGTCAGTATCGGGCCAAGAGAGCAGTGGTCCCTTTCAAATGTTAAAGGCAAGTCTGGTGGTATTTCAAGATTTTTCTTCTGCAAATCCGTTATGAAATCAGCCGTAGTTGGATAGCCTGTCTCCGCACCTTCCTTTATGCCATGGATATGAAAGTTATTTTTCGTGCCCCGATTCTCTACATCTTCAAGTCGGTTATGTGTTTGTTGGTCCCTTTGCAGCAAATACATTAGTACTGAGCTGTGGGTGTCTTGGATGTCTGCAAGCTCCGATATTTTATCTTCATTTTGTTGGATTCTCGAGTTGACAGCTTTAAGATCCATCCTCATATTTGCTATAGAGGATTCTATCTTGTTAACAGCCTTGAGTATTTTAGCTAGAGCTTTGTCTGTTTTAGTAGGTTGTTCCTCTTCAATGTCGTTGTCGGATTCCCACGAAGACTCTGAGGCCATGCGATGCCTAGCGACTGCCGTGTACCCTGCAATCTCCATCTGTTTCATTGTCAGTTTTATATTCAACTTTTTATTCCTTTTCGGGTGTGGTGTCTTCCCCAGCATAGATCACGCAATAAGGGAGTGTTTCAAGTCTATAAGTGCCCCATATGAGGGAGGATTAAGTCTGATAGTTGTTTCAGTACTGGGAACCAGCGAGTTAGCCTGCAACCATTGCTGCCACATCACCAGAAGTCCTCTGTAATCACATTTTAAACATTTGACTAATTTCTAGCAGCTGTTATCCTTCCTTGTTTTTGCAGGCTTTTCCAGTGAAAGCATCAGAAGATAATTAAAGAGATTCAGCAGTCAGTCAAAATGTTTTTTTACTTTCAAAGGTTACATATTTACATGCAAACACATGAAGCTAGGAAAGAAAGAAGACCACTGGTCCACTGAGTTTTTTCCCCCACCAGCTCATTAGGAGTACCCTGTCACCTCCTTTTCTTTAAGTTACTTAGTTTGTTTAAAGTTCCTGCTTTTGTCTTCTGGGGCTATGAGGGTTAGCAGCATGTTCCTGCCCCCTGTCCCCCAACCATTGCTGTTCTGGAGGTGGCAGAGGCCAGGAGGTCCACAACAGGATCTTCATTAGTGTGCTGCCAGTCAATTAGGCTTGGCAGCTGAAGGAAAAGGAGGGAATCAGCTGTTTGTGTGTCAGATTTAAAGAAGCACGATTCAAGAAGACATGGGATAGGCATAAGTGAACCTTAGTGATTAGGGAGGGAGGGTTAAACTGGAGATCAAGTAGGGTCTGTGGTATTACAGTAGGTAGGGAAAATGGGCAGACTAGGTAGGCCAAGCAGTCCTTATCTGCCGTCAAATTCTGTTTCTATGTTTAAAACCTAGCTCTGTGTGTGATCATTGTTCACTTCAGCTGCTACTTCTGTCTGCCAGGACTGTGAGGGATGGGAGTGCATTCCTGCTACCCCTCCCCACACTGATCACCTTTCTGGAGGTGGCTGGGGCCAGGAGGTTTACACCAGGACTGATATCAGTGCGCCACCAATGAACTGGGCTGGGCAGTTACCCCCTCTTCTGTTGAAAGACTGTTCTGATTCCTGTGGCTCTTCAGGCAGCATCAGGAGGGCAAGAGCAGAGCTTAGAGGCATCAGACAGGGTGTTTCAGTGTGGAGCAGCACTTGGCAGCAGATGTTGCCCCCAGCTGTACCCCTTGTTGTGTGTCTCTTCCCCCCAAAAAATAAAGAGAACTCACCAAGGTGAATCCTTATAATTTTGTTCATGACCTATCCTACACTGATTGGTCCTACCAGTATACTACAAATTGCATTTTAACAGCTTTGTCCTTCCTTGATAATTGTGTATCTATACAAAATATACATGCTCCCTCCACAAACAGGCAGCTTAGAGGCTTCTCTATCAAATGGCTCTCTAAAGACCTGCTGGGCAAATTAAGGTGCAAAGATAAGTGCTAGCAGAAAGGCTAAATGGCACCATTAATGACCCTCCTAGATTCTGGGGCAGTATGAAACATCTCCTGGGGCACAACTGCCCAAATCACTTATCCACTGTAGTTATTGATGATATAAATTGCAGTGATCCTGTCCTGATTGCAAATGCCTTCAACAATAAATTTTCTGATGCATCTGCTCTTATCTCAAAAGGAGCCAAACAGATGAGTATGAATAGAAAGGGCATTGGCAGAGCAAAGGCCGATGGCATATTTATAAGGTAGAAAAAGAAATGGGCGGACTGGATGGGCCTTGCAGTCCTTATCTACCGTCAACTTCTATGTTTCTATGTTTCTATGGCCCTCCACTCTCTTCTCCCCAAAGCCCCCTTTCTTTTTTCAGTATGACTTACCTCTGTATTTCTATTTCCAATTGATTGACCCTGCCGAGGTTGAAAAGCTTTTATTAGGTATCAAAATGGAAGGTAGTGTTGGCCCAGATGACCTTCAGCCCAAACTGTTGCAGCTTGTGTAATTTCAGCTACTATAGCTTATATCTTCAACGTAGTCCTTGTATCTGGTGTTCTCTTCACTTTAAGTAAGCTCCTAGGGGAAAAATGTTCTCTTCCAACTAACTGACCAGGCGACTAAACTCTCCTGCCTCTCTGACTACTAGCATGGCTTCAGGAAGGGACATGGCACCACCACAACTCTACTAAAAGTTGCTTATGATGTTTATCACAGCATGGATATGTTATAGTCACTGGGGCAGTGTTTGTTCACTTGCCTAAGGCCTATCACCTTGTGAATGATATCCTCTTCAATAAATTCTCTACCTTAGGGGTCTCTCCTGCAGCTCTGACATGGCTCATTGGCTTCCTTACTGGTTACTGTCAACAAATTAAAATCAGCAGATCCTTTTCCTGTTTATTCAGAATCTCCATTATTGTCCTCCAGTGGTCAATTTAGGGTCCTTCTCTATTCTCCCTTTTTATAAATGACTCCCCCCAAGTCTTTGGTGCATTAGCAGTCTTCTATATCCAGAGGGCCTCCTGGTTTATAACAGCTCTAGCAAGCTGGCTACAGTAAACCAAAAATGGAACACTGACTTTGGCCACATCCAGAGTTGGCTGACATAATAAGTTAGCCATAAACACCTGGAAAACAAAATCCATGCTCTTCGGTTTTAATTACGAGCTTCACCTTTGGCCTAGCATGATCCTAGTCTATGACCTAGATTGATCCTTCACTGAGGGTGTGCCTGTTTTAAATATCTAGGTGTCCCCTTGTATCCCTCCCTTGACTTCTCCCTGCATACTGAGGCCACCTGCAAGCCAATTAATTCCAAATTGGATCTTGACTTCTGGGTGCGAACCTGCCTAACATTAAAGATTAAGTTGGCCATTGCCAATGGGAGCATTCTTCCCAGCCTTCTCTGTTGCATCCTAGTTTATGTCAACTCTTCTAAATCTTCCCTAAGTCAGACATAGCCTGAAAAAATATCTGCTACATTGTGATGGGAGCTGCTCACCTCACCCATTGCTGCACTCTTTACTCTTCTCTGGGATGGCTCTGTCTCTACTCTAAGTGCAGCTTTGTCATGGGCTGCTTTATTGATAAACTTAGAAACATAGAATTTGTTGGAAGAAGGACTCCTTGGCCCACCCAGTCTACCCAGATGATCGCTGCCTAGTCTGTCTCTGCACACCCTAACTGGTCTCCTGCAATTCTTCCTCCTCCCTACCTATTTACTATTACTCCTCTATGTCTATCCCACGCATGCTTTGAGCCCTCTACTGTATTTGCCTCTACCACGTCAGCTGGAAGTCTGTTCCAGATTTCTACAACTCTTCCAGTGAAGTAGTACTTCCTCACATCCCTCTTAAACTCCATCACCCAGCTTCACTGCATACCCTCTGGTCTTGTCACTGTCATTCCTCATTTAAAAGAGACCCCCCCTCCCACATCCTGTTTATCCCTGGGTGGTACTTGTAGGTTTCTGTCATGTTCCCTCTGTCTCTCTTCTCTTCCAGGGTGTACATGGTGAGATCCCTCAGTCTCTCCTGGTAGGGCTTTTGGCGCAACCCCTGCACCATTTTAGTTGCCCTCCTCTGGACTGCCTCCACCCTGTCTCTGTCCTTCCTGAAGTGCAGCTTCCAGAATAAAACACAATGCTCCAGGTGGGGTCTCAACAGCAAGTGATATATTGGCAACACCACCGCCCTCCTCCTGCTGGTGATACCTCTGCCCATGTATCCCAGCATCCCACTGGCCCTACCCTCTGCTTTGTCACACTGCCCTGCCACTTTGAGGTCATCAGACAGGATAACCCCAAAGTTCCTTTCCTGCTTAGTGACTGTCAGTACCTCCCCCATCCTATACTCAGCTCCTGGGCTCCTATGCCCTAGGTGCATGATTTTGCACTTTTTGGTATTGAACACCAACTGCCATGCTCTTGATCACTCCTTGAGTTTCCCAAGATCCCTATGCATTTTCTCCACCCCTCCTACTGAGTGTCCACTCTAATACAGATTTTGGCATCATCTGTAAAAAGGCATACTTTCTCTTCCAGTTCTTCTGCAATGTCGCTTATGAAGACATTGAAGAGGACCAGTCTCAGTATTGAGGCCTGTGGCACCCTCCTGATCATTATCCCATCATTAGACTGAGTGCTGTTAACCACCATCCTTTGCCTCCTATCCATTAATCAGTTTCTAACCCTATTTACCACTTTCAGTCCCACCACTAGGCTGCTCAATTTCTTTATCGGTCTCCTGTGTGGCACAGTGTTGAAGGCCTTGTTGAAGTCCACACAGGTTGCATCCACTGCCCTCCTCTGATCTATTTCCTTGGTTACCTAATCAAAGAAATCAATCAGATTAGTCTGGCATAACCCCCCGTGAATCCATACTACCTGTGGTCTTGCAGCCCACTGGATTCAAGATACACTACCAACCTGTTCTTTAATGGGGTTTCCATTCATTTCTCCACTACTGAGGTGAGACTGACCAGCCTGTAGTTGTTAGCCTCCTCCCTGCTGCTGCTCTTATGCAGAGTGACCACATCTGCTCTCCAGTAGTCCTCCAAAACCATGCCTGTTTCCAGAGAGCTGTTGAATAAGGCCATCCATGGGGCAGCTAGCACCTTCCTGAGTTCTTTTAGTACCCTTGAGTGTATTCTGTCCAGTCACATGGCATTGTTAACTTTCAGAGCTGCTGGTCCCTTCAGGACTATTTCCTTTGAAAATGGACTTGTGGACTTCCGGTGATGTCATCAAACCGAATGGCGGCTTAGCTCTAAGCTCCGCGGTGGTGGTGCAAAAATTGTCGTTAATCTGGTGTTACTAGACATTCGAATCAATTCTGTGTTAAGCCTGCAGTTAAAACAATGAGCCAGGTAGCAAAATCGTGGGGCAGAAGTGCTAAGAAAGCCCCGACTAAGCGTCGATCCAGATCAGATCGCAGCCTGAGTGTACCACTGTCTAGGGCCTCAGAATTGGCTTCGGGTACTGAGAGAGAGGAAGATGAGGAGACAATTTCTAAGGGGAGCTCTATGGATGGCCGGGCGATGGCCCACATCGACAAGATGCTACAACGGATTGACAGTAATGTTAAAGACATTAAACAAGATTTGAAGCATTTGGAGAGAAGAACGCAAGAGCTTGAGTCGGGCCTTGATGAGCTCCGTGAGGACTCCATGCAGCTTAGCAGGGCAGTGATCTATCTGGCCAGAAGGGAGAGAGAGTTAACGGCCAGGGCCGAGGATGCGGAATCGAGGGGGAGGAGAAGGAACACGATTAGAATCTTTGGCTTTCCAGAGGGAGCTGAACAAGACAACCCGGTCAAATTTGTCAAATCCTGGCTTCACCACTAGTTGGATATCCCTAACACTGAGCCTCTTGAGCTTGAAAGAGTGCACCGGGCCCTAGACCCTAAGTTGAAGAATGATGTCCCCCCTAGCTCAATCCTGGCCAAATTTACTCGATACCCGGTCAAGGAGATGGTTCTACGTAAGGCATGGGGTAAAAGAGATCTGAATTTAGATGGGAAATGGGTATACCTAGATCATGACTTCCCCCGGTCACTATGCAGAAGAGGAAGAGGGTCCTTGCAGTTATCAAGCAGCTGAGGGAAAAGCAAATAAAAGCCTTTCTCAGGTATCCGGCAAGACTGCTAGTGCAATGGTCTACAGGCAGCAAGTTATACGACTCCCTCCTGCAAGCGAAAAAAACACTCCAAAAGGCTGGAATTGTGCTCCCGGACCTGCAGCCAGATATTTTGGAACAGGCTCTGTTGCATCTGAACTGGTCGACGGCAAGTAAAGGTTCTGGGGGAAGAGAGAGTTTCAAGACCATGGGCCCAGACGATTAGCTTTGTAAGGACTTGTGTCAATTGAGAAAAGGCCTGCATGCCAGGAAGGTGAACTGATGGCGATTGGGATGGACATTTGGGTTTATCCTTCTGCCTATTTGCTTTGAATAGACTGGTTCTATTAATGTACCTGGTTATTAACAAGTTAATTATATTGATTAAAGGGTGTTTCGCTCGCCGTCTTTGGGATATCTCACCCAATATCTTGGGCTAGGAAAAGGTGGTTGGCGAAAGGGAGAAACAAACTGGTTGCATTCTGGGTCTGGGCCTCATTATCCAGGAAGGCCCCAGAAGTAAGTTAAGGGATTGGTGTGTGGAAGGCTGGGAAATGCTGCGTACCCGGTGGGCCCTCTCCTACGGGGAGGTGGAGCCGGGCCTTGTAGCGGCTCTGGTCCTGGTAAAATCCACGCTTTTTCCTGTGATTTGTGCCGACTGGCCCTGGATTTGGAAATCCGTTTTTCTATTGCCCCGGACAAAGCAGGCACAAAGAGTCTTAGTTATGTTTGGTGGGGGGGGGAGGCTCTCTGCTCGGCCCTGGGTTTAGATTTTGGAGGCCTTGTTTAACTCACTTGAAGAGTGGCCTAATGGGTACCGGGTGGAGCCCCCCATCTTTTCTCTCCGCCCCCTCCTTTTTTTTTTCTCCTGTCCCTCGTTTTAGTGCCTTTATAATCTCCGGTTTAAGTGGCAGTCTTGTGGGGAGGATGGGTGTGACCCTTCACGCTCCTGTCAACCTACCAGTCTTGACTGATTCAGCTATTGCACCACCAACACCGGAAGCCAGTTCAGGGGACAGGTATCCCTGCGGAGGTCAGCTGATCGCGGTTTATTTTTCTGTCTCTTCCTCAGATCATGTTGACTCTTGCTAAGGACTTGAGCCTTCCTGCTGAGAGTCCACCCCGGGAGACCACCTTCCCTGTTACCCTTAGCCAAGGGGGGGTCGAGGACCATGCAGCAGCCCATGCTCCTGGGCGGAGGGAGCTTCCCTCCGAGCATAGTCCTATTGGACTGTACTGTATATAGTTCACTCATGGGAGTGCGAGTTTCTGGTTGGGGTCTGTGTATGTACATAGTTTTTGGGACTGTTGGAAAGGGATGATGGGGACTGGGGGTTTATGTGGGAAGGGAGATCCGTGGTGAAGGTGTTCCTGAGGCTCACTGGTGGTGTTCTGTGTGCTGTCCTCCAGGGCAGGGGGGGTGGGTTTAGGAACATCAGGCAGGGGACAAAGTGGGAGCCAATGAGTTTAAAGAAAAGACCAGTATGGGGACCCTAAAATTGATTGCATACAATGTTAAGGGGTTGGGCTCTCCTGCAAAGAGGCACAGCATATTGAAAGATTTAGTGAAAGTACACTGCGACATTGGTCTCTTGCAGGAGACCCACCTCTCGGCAATACAGCATAAAAAATTGTGTCGCCTGTGGGTTGGGGAAGTCTTTGCTTCATCCCATAAAAATCCAAAGAAGGCTGGGGTGGCCATTTTAGTGCGAAAGGGCCTAGGGCTGGTTCTGTTGGAATTCTTTTCGGATGAAGAGGGTAGACTGGTGGTCCTCTCAGGGAAGATTGCAGATAAGGTTATCCATATTGTTAATATATATGCCCCCACACCTGTCAACCCTGAGTTTTTTAGGTATGCACTTGTAGTAGTAGCTACACTCCCAGAGGGCCAACTAGTCATGGGGGGTGATTGGAATTGTGTAGAAGACGCTAGGTTAGATAGATCGGGAAATCAGGGAGGTAGGGAGAAAGGTGCAGGACCCAGGACATTTTCTCATCTCCGAATGGAGTTGGGACTGGTAGACATGTGGAGAGACAGTTACCCCTCCAGTAGGGACTTCACCTTCTACTCCCACGCGCAGGATTCATATTCAAGGTTGGACAGATTTTACATGCCTAAATCCAGGGTGGACTCTATTGTAGAGCAGCAGATATATCCCATATATCTCTCTGACCATGCAAAAGTCAGTCTGTCCATCTCCCTTGGAGGGCAGTATAAGCAATCCTTGTGGTGATTAAATGCTGGGCTCCTTGGAGACAAGGTTTTTGTCTCCAAGATAAAAGAGGTGATAGAAAACTACCTCAGGGAAAACACCGGGTCGGTGTCGAAGATGAAGTTCCTCTGGGACAGGCTAAAGGCAGTGGTAAGAGGTGAAGTAATCTCGTATTCAACACAACAAAAGAGAGCCAGGCAATGGCAGCAGGACAGTTTAGAGCAAAAAATTAAAGAGTTAGAGGGGATTCATAAGAGAGGAGGAACCCGCAGTGTACTCAGGGAGCTTCAATTGGCAAGGGAGCAAATGCAGCGCCTCCTTATGATAAAAACGGAGAATGCCCTTAGGTTTACAGCACAGAAATACTATAGTGGAGGCAATAGAGCTGGCAGACTGTTAGCTTTTAGATTAAGGAAACAGGAGGCTGACAGGTTTATCTCGGGGGTGCAGGATCCCAAAGCTCCCGGGAAGCGAGTATCAGGAGCTTCCCAAATAGCAGAATGCTTCAGAAAATTCTACGAGGACCTGTACAAGTCTGAGTCCGGGGCGACCCACCCTGACCTGATCAGGCAGTTCCTCAGTGGTCTCCGGTTGCCCAAGCTTTCTCCTGACCTTGGAAAAGAACTGGATAGACCGTTCTCTCTGCTGGAACTGAAAGGAGTAATTAAACAACTTAAGCACAATAAAGCACCTGGCCCAGATGGCTATATAGCAGAGTTTTACCAAAGGTTTAGTGACCAGATATCCCCGCTACTCCTCGAAGTTTGTAATGAAGTCCACATTTCCTCAGAAGCCCCAGACACTTGGGCACAAGCCCTAATATCTGTTATCCCGAAGCCGGACAAGGATGCGTCCTTGTGTGGAAGCTACCGCCCTATATCGTTGTTAAACCTGGATGTCAAGATCTTTGCCAGGATGATAGCAAACAGGCTCCAGGCGGTGGTAACTCAGCTGATCCATCTGGACCAGTCAGGCATTATGCCAGGAAGGCACCTCCATGATAATATCAGGCGGTTGCTTACGGTAATGGCCCATGTCCAGTCTGGGGGGAAGAAACAGCAAGCTGTAGTGATTACGTTAGATGCAGAAAAGGCTTTCGATCACCTTGAGTGGGGATATCTCGGTGAAGTCCTTAAGAAATTTGGATTTGGCCCTAAATTTCAAGCGTGGGTGGGCACCCTATATTCTAATCCCTCAGCAAAGGTTAGACTGAATGGATTATTCTCCCAACCCTTTTCCATTAGAAGGGGAATAAGGCAGGGTTGCCCCTCTCTCGCCCCTTCTTTTTGCCCTAAGTATGGAGCTGCTGGCAGAAGCCTTCAGGTCCCATGAGGGCATTAAAGGGATTTCAGTGGGTGGGGTTGACAACCGCATATCTTTGTATGCGGACGACACCCTCCTATATTTCAGCGACCCTCAATGCTCCATACCAGCTGCGATGAACACGCTGAGGGAGTTTGGCTCTATTTCGAGGTTTAAGATTAATGAATCCAAATTGGAGTTAGTCTCTTTAGGAGTGGGAATCCCACCCCCCGGTAAGGTATATGACTGATTTAAGGTGGAACACTACTAGTTTCCGATACCTGGGAATATATATTTCGAGGGATCTGGGCAAATTGTTTCAGGTTAATTATCTCAAATTGCTGGAATGTGTGATGGAAGATTTTGCCAGATGGGCCACCTTGCCACTTATCACTTCCGGCAGGGTGGAGTCGGTAAGAATGAATGTCTTTCGGAGGATGCTGTTCTTGTTCAACGCTATCCCTTTGAGTCCCCCGAAAAAGTTTTGGGCAGATATTCAAAAACTGATAAGTAATTTCATTTGGGCGGGTAAGAAGCCCAGGTTGAGCTGGACCCTGTTGAAGTTACCTAAAGGGAAAGGTGGCCTAGGAGTCCCAGATTTTAAAAGGTACTTCAGAGCAGCTCAATTACAATACTTGGCAGTCTATGCGTCTCCTGCTCCAGTGCAGAGTTGGGCCAAAATGGATTTACAGCTATTGCACCCTTATACCCTCTCATCAATTCTCTTCAATAAAAGGAACCCCAGGGTGATTCAGGGCCTACCTAACCCTGGGCTTAAAACACTAGTCACGGTTTGGTTGCAGACGGTGAAAGAGTCAGGGGCTCAGGTACTGGTGTTAAGGCAGGGGAGAATTCTGGAAAGGCCTGAATTTAAACTAGGGTCAGAAAACCCAGTTTTTCTGAAATGGCTGAAGCTGGGACTGGGCACATTCTCACAATTATTCAGTGGGGACACTGTGAAAAGTTTCACACAGATTCAACAAGAGTTTAAAATTCCCTCGTCTGACTTTTTTGCCTATTTGCAAATCAGACACTATTTACATATGGAAGAGGGGGGGGAAGGGAACATAGGTCTGGAACCAGTGATCCTCTCATCAACTTTCTTATAGAGTTGTTAAGGGACTCCCCACAGGTGACTCACTTGATCTCCAGGATCTACGTGGCAGGTGAGCCAGTGAATCCAAAACCCAGACTGCGGATTCAGACACTCTGGGAAAAGGAACTGGGTTTGGGAGAGGGGGCGGTAAGGTGGGAGGTAATCTGGAGGATGGCGCACAGAACTTCGGCCTCACCCTCATGGAGGGAGTTTAGGTGGAGAGTACTCACAAGATTTTTTAGGACACCAGTGCTAACCAAACATATGGCCAAATTTGCTCAGAGGATTGCTGGAGGGGCTGTGGGCAGGTGGGGACGCACGAACACATTTTTTGGGGATGCCCTAAAATTTAAAATTTATTGGGAGGGTATTAGTCTTGGGCTGAGACAGATTTTTCAGGTGGTGAATTTCGACCATCCTCGCCATTTGCTATTAGGGGAACCCCCACAAGGTTTGGTATGCCCTAAAGCCAACTACCTGTTCCCAGTCCTACTGGCTGCGGCTCAGAAGGCCATTACCAAGTTGTGGCTTTCTAAAACCCCTCCTAGTGGAGAGCACTGGCTGTCATGTTGTAACCAAATTAAAGTAATGGAAAGGCTCACAGTGAATTTGAATTTAAAACCAGATCTACATAAATCTCGCTGGCTTCCATTTTTCGAATACTTGAGTGTTGAAGAGGGAACTACTGTTTTAGAAATCTTGGCAAGAGAAGCTCTGGACTAAAGGGCCTGTAAGGGCCAGTCTGTGACTATCTGAGGGACAGGGCATTCTAGGTAAAAGCTGTGGACCCTGGGGCAATTTAGGAAGGGCTTTCCTCACCACGGGTCCGGGAGGGGTAGGGGTGTATTGGGGGGTTTGGGTATATGTGTGTAGTAGAGTCTTTTGTTTTGTATGTGTTTGTCCTTCCCACCCCAATGGTTAGAGGGTGGGGGGGCCCGTTTCTCTTTATGTATTTTTACTTTGGAGGCTTAGGGCTAGACTTTGAAGGTGTTATGATTTTAGAGCAACAGCCTTAGAGTTTCTGTAGGGTCAACAGTTAGCATAGCCATCCAATAACTGTATTAGTTGAGGAAAGGCCTGATTAATTGTTTTGGCTGTATTTTCCGTTCTCTTTTTAAGTCAGCTAAAATGTATTGTGCCTCCTTGTGTCCATCCCTTTTTCCTTTCTGTACCCTGTTGTTATTTGGAAAAAAGGAAATAATAAAATTGCAATTTCAAAAAAAAAAAAGAAAATGGACTTGTGTCCACCCCACCTTTGTTTCTGCTTCTTCCTGGTGATCTGCCCTCCCTCCACTATGAAGACTCAGCAAAAGTGACTGTTCAGTATGTCTTCTTTTCCTTGGTCCTCTTCTGTGAAGACCCCCTGCCACCCTCCTTATCCTCACTATCCCTTCCTTTACCTTCTTCTTCTTCTTATGTATCTGCAGAAAATCGTATCCCCTTTAGCTACCCCACTGGCTATCCTTTTCCTTGTCTGTTCCTTTGCTCCCCTCACTGCTTCTCCTACTTCCCTTTATTTTACTTGGTACACCTCCCCATCTTCCTTCCTCTGTGTTTCCTTATACTTCCTGAATGTCACCCTTTTTTTCCTTCACCATCTTGGCCATTTCCCTAGAGAACCACAACAGTCTCTTTTTTTTCTTTTGCTTTTACTCACCTCCTTCACACAGAGGCTGGCTGCCTCAGTTATGTCCTCCCTTATTTTTCACCATTGTACCTCTACTCCTCCCTGGCAATTCCCCCATGAGGCAATTTCTGAGGCAGTTTCTCATTTCTTTAAAATCCACCCTCCTCATGTCCAGGATCCTCATCCTCATGCGGCTTGCCTCTGTTCCCATCTTAATGTTAAACCACACTGTACAGTGATCACTGGTACCTATGTCCACTGTGATGTCTGCAGTGCCATTCCTGTTGGTAAACACCAAGTCCAGCACTGCCCTGTCCCTACTGGGTTCATTAACTGACTGCCTGAGAATGCTCCTTGTATGGAGTCAAGGATGGCCCTGCTACATATCAAAGCTGCAGTTGGATGGCTCCAATCCACACCTGGCAGACTGAAATCACCAACTAGCAGCACCTTCCCCTTACTTGCCATCTGGATGATGGCTTCCCCAAGTGCCTTATCCAACTCCTGTTCTGGTGCTGAAGGTCTGTATACCACCCCTGTGCTCATCAAAATGTATTAGATCTGGGATCCCTCCCTGCGTATCATCCATGTTGCAATCTCCTGTTACAGCCAACAGCCTTCATTCAGTGATGTCCTGCTCTTTCATGAACCAAGGTACACTACTAATGTGGAGCGTGTAACTTTTTTTTTTGTTCACCCACATCCCCGGGCATCCTTCAGGAGTGCCCACTCGGAGTCTTCCCTACTCCCAGCCTGAATCCTCGCATCTCCCCTGATCTCCTCCTTCTCCCCGAATGACCCCAGGCAGGCCTGACCCCTGGTACCATCTCCGGGGCTGATTCCGCCCTCTCTCGGCAGCTGGCTCCTAAGTGTTAGGTGCCTACCTGTTTGTCGTCGGGGCGGCCCTTGGAGGAAGACCCTGGGTGCTCCTGGGCCGGCATTTGGGATGTGTGCGAAGTCCACTGGGGCCACCGTCATCTCACCAGCAGTGTGGGAGGCTTTTCTTGGCTTTATGTCCCCCCCAAGCAGCTCGGTTGTGCAATGATGACCAGCGTCCCCTGAGCTTCGCCGCCCCCCCTTTTGCCTTCAGCTGCGTCGCATATGTCCTGGCTACCTCTGGCCTGTGCCAGTGGTCGCTAAGGAGTGACGTGATCCCTACTGCCCTCCCGGGAAGGGAGAGCTGTCATACAGATGCTTCATCCCTCCCCGCCCCTGCTGACCCCTGACTTCCCTGGCTCATTCCCAAACCTGGGTCGTCGGCGTGGCGTGAGGTACGGTATCTAGAGCCTTAACCCTCAGCGCCACTGGGCCGGCTGAGCTTGTAATTTTTAACGTCTCTGCTCCTTGATTCTGGAATTGCCTCCCTCCCCTGACCATGTGTTCAGATTCTTATGGTCATTTTAAAGTGGCCCTCCTCAGACATTGTAATGCCTCTACCACTTGTTACTGAGCTATCGTTATCTTCTATGTATATCTGGCTTCTACAACTGTAATGTGTTAGACCTGTATTAATTTAGTCACTAATTCTGTTATTATATTTATTGTTTACTTGTTGCTTGCTCTGTTTATCCCAAGTAATTCTTGAAAATAGGCACTTTGTTGCCTAGTGTACACTGGGTTACTGAAAACTGAATAAATATTATAATAGATAGGGGACTGTGTATTACAAGGCTATAAAACCATCAAGAGGTTTTGGGTACATGTGAACCTTGAAAGCAAAGCTCGCAAGGGTCCAACATGTCCCCAGAACCTTGACATGTACTGTAGCCCAGAAATTACAGTTCCTTATTTGTTATTTTGTGTAATATATGGATGTTAGTTTTACATTTTTAGTTTTGATTTGGAGAGGTGAGCAGAGAATATCTTTTTGGCAGCTCATGGCTGACTCTTGGCAGGACAGCGTTTCACTTTCCAGCACGAGCTGAGTGTTCTTTCCCATAATACTATCATTGGAACTCCATCGATAGTATTATGAGGTCTCGTAATGCAATCAGTGGATTCCACCAATGGTGTTATGGGAAATTTTTAGTATACTGTCCAATAATATTATAGATCCATGTGCTACAAAATAATAACTAAACTCTTGAAGGTACAAAGTGACGACTGACACCACTTGCTCTGCGAAGTGTTGCCTCCCGATATTCCAACTAAATCTTCTTCCTTTCAAAGACATTGAGTGCCTCCCTTGTCATCTCATCCTTGCAGTTTGGAAAAAGCTGCATTTGGTCTGATTGTGATATTTGAGTGCTGTAATCTTGACACTCCTAAAGCTTTTTGTTTGTAAACAGAACAGCCCCACAATAGTTCTGCCAGTAGGTTTTCATAGCTCATTGTTTCCAAGCCTTGAGCTGCCTTGCTTGCTCTGCCCTGCAATTTCTCAGTCATTCAATATCTTTCCTCAGATATAGTATCCAGAATTGTACACGGTACCTAGGATAGGGTCTGACTAGTGATCCGTGTGGGGGTATTATAATGTCTCCTGATATGCTTACAAAGTTTCAATTAATGCATGTAATGTCACTGTAAAGCAGCACTGTCAGGGTACTGCACTGCTGAAATTATGTCTGGATGAACCATTAAACTGAGGTCCTGTCTGTCTGCCTCTGGTGGCTGTCCAGGTGGAAGTAAAAGAACCCATGACACTTCTCATAACAGTAAATTTCCCCAGTGTTCTGGACAACATTCCCCATGTCAAAGAAACAGGTCCATGTAAGTCGTCCCACAGGACGTACCTGGAAACAAACTACCACAACACACTGTGTGTGCTTCCTGGTCAAAAATTACAAATAAAAAAAAAATATTTTTGCTTTATATTCTTCTACCTAGATGCATCACTGTGCATTTTTCAGTGCTGACAATCGTCAGTCATTTTTCTTCCCTATTCTCGAACACGTCCAGATCCCTCTGCATATCATAAACCTCCTGCGGAGATGCAACTACCCTTTCTATTTTTTTGGTACACTTTCTTTATACTCCCCTTCACTGGCCACCTGGACTCTCTCCAGTGTAGTCGTGTGGCTCAACCAGATCCCGCCCTACCTGAAGTCCCCCAGTCTTACCTTCTGGCATGGTCCCATCTCCACTCCACACCTTCTGATCACCCAAGCCCCCAGCTCTGAGCCCCCCCCCCAAGGTGGGACCGCCGACTCCTCCTGGCACTCTATCTGTAAACTAGTGGGGTGACCAAGGGATACAGAGGGATACAGGTTACAGAGGAAGTACTGGATGTAGGCTGGGAAGACTCGGCATTGGGCGTGGGGGCTGTCCTCTGGATCCACCTTCGCCTACTAGGAGCCAGGGCATTTTCCTTTTTCATCCCTCCCCTTGGTGAAGATGTGCAATGCATTCCAGTGTGTGTGTATATGCTCCTGCACATGCACACAGGGTGCTGCCACAGCCATTCCCCTTGTCGAGATCCCCTGAGGCTTCTGTACCCCCAGTCTCCACTGGGAGACACCCAAGCCAGGGATCAATATCCACCTTCCTCCCAGGAGAGGAGCGCAATTCTCTGGATGCTCAATCCTATCCTCCCCATCTGACCCCCTGCTCCCTGAGCTCGCTCCCGAACTCGGTTAGCCAGCATAGCATGAGGTGTGGTGATGCCTCAGCCCTCAGTGCCACCGAGTCGGCTAACCTTTTCTATTTTTACTGCCATCAGTGAAGCTGGTAAACCAGTTACCAGTGCCCACCTTTAGATCACTCATAAATATACTGAGCAATGCTGGCCGCAGCACAGAAATTGGGGGACTCCACTGGTCACTTATTTCCATGTGGATCGACTGCCAGTTATTATAACCCTTTTTTCGGCCCTGCAACCAATTTCTAGATTCAGATACTTTATTAAAACTTATAAAATCAGACAGTTTATCACATATAAAATGGGATACATTCCAAATAATAGACATTTTAAAAATACAGGGTAGATCATTCATTTATGATAATATACATTTTACATGCAAATTTAGCTGCAGCATAGTATGTCATACTTTTACATAAGAATGATAGCTCTTCAATTTTAATTTCTATGTGATCATGGTTATTTTTACAGCTGTGGGTGGCCCCTACAGCTGATTTGCATTCTCTTGCTGAAAACGGCTGGTGGTGGCACACTTCTGTTGGACTTTTGGAAGTATCCTTCTGAAAGTTCAACAGGGTTTGGAACACTCCGACACAGTCGGCAGCTACGGAATAACAGCCGCACTATTTCGGCTGTTACGTCTGCATTCTAGGACAACCAGGAAGGTGGACTGGATCAAAAAGACATGTTTTCAGCACACTTGGAGGAAGGGTACAATAGGGGAAAACATCACAAGTTTACCTGGGGCGCTATGTTAATCAGATAGAAATTGTCCTCCATGGCTTTCTGGTTCCACTTGTGATTGGCTGCAGCCACTAGATGGTTCCTGTCAAGTCTGCTGCCTCAGTAATCGTCATTGGTTCACCTGTGATAGGGGTGTACAACTCATTCTCCTTGAACTCGCACAGCCTCTGATTCGAGCTGCCGCTAAGCACACTGCCATTCAGTTGCTCTATCACCAGAGTGTGGTCCTATTGATGGGGTCATAGGACATTATGTATGACTCCTGGTTCTTGATTGGCAACAGTGTTGAGAAGCTGTACTTCATGATCTCCACTGATCGCTGGCCCCCAGCCTGATTGGTATGGGTGGCCAGGTCGACAGTGGATGCATTCATGTGGGGGATTGGGAGTATGGGTGGCCACCTGTAGAAGTCACCCAATGGATCATCTTCCAGGTGGGTGGCTCTGTTGTGGTCAAGATACCTAAAACAACTGGCTCCTAGCCCGGCCCCCACGGCCAAGGACACTCCAGACACCAGCCATGTGGAGCTGAGAATCCTCTGCATTTCACTGCAGCAAGCGCACTATACAGATAATAAGCCTTGCTATCCACTCCTTCTCCAGAGCTTTTCAAGCTCACCACAGCTGTATCAGCTCTGGCTAGAGTTTGATTATGAGAGGGGAGCTATATTGTGCCATTTCTTTTGACAGAAGATGGCTTTCAAATAGTAGATGTGCAATTGATTTTCTCTTTTTTATGTCACATTTACAGCTTTGATCTTGCCTAATTGCTGCCCATTGGCTTTTCCAGCCATGATTTTCATACAGCAGACCCAATCTCAGACTACATAAGGCCTTTCTATCCAACTTATCCTTGACATTTTCCAAATAGGGTTTGATTTTTATATTTGACTTAACCTTTTTATCAAAGGCTATGACTGCAGTTCAGTGGGTGTGAGCAACTAGCTACGCCCCCTGCCTGATCTATTTAAATCAGCTTCCTGCAGTCTCATTCAGATGCATTCTTTCTTTGCAGTCCGGGGCTCTGCTGGAGCTCTGTGCTCCCCACCCCACCCCTGTGTTTGTCTCCTGCTTCGTTTTGTGATTTTGGGATTTCTGCTTACTTTGTGCCTCCTCCTTCCTAGGTTAGTATTTTGCTCCTGCTCCCGGCTGTAATTTGTTCTTTTCTGTCTGCTGTTTCATGCTGCACTCTTGTTTTCAGGTTCCATGTTTTTTCTCTGACCTGTTTTTTTTTTTTTGTGGGGGCCTTCCTAGTCTTCCTAGTTCCTTGCCTTTGCTCATTTAATTTCACCTTGTGCTCCTCCAAGCTCTTGTGTTTGCTGTCTTTTCGTACCAAATGCAGTCTCCCTGCTTACCTACAGTTGTTTGTACCATCTGCAGTCTCCTGTTCATCTCAACTCCTTAATTGCTTATACCTGGCTAGTAGCCTAGCAACCACTCCCTATTGGTTTAGTGGTTTCATTACTTACTCCAGCACTACTTTGTTTCCTAGCTTGATTCCCCATGCTACTGCATTTCCTACCAGTACTAATTGTTGTTTTTCATTGCTCCAGCATGCCTTTTTGCCATACTCAACCCTACCAATTGCAGTTGCATTTCACCTCATGCTGTCTTGATGTATCCATGCTGTCTCCCTCTCCTCAGTGCTGCCAGATACACTTCACTTCATGCAGTCTCATATACTCTGTGTTAAGAGTTGCAGCCCACTCATGCTGTCTACTGCTATTCTCAATTCTACCAATTGCACTACCAATCCTGCACTCTCAGTCACATCCCTACCTCTCTCTACCTAGCATAACTCTGCCCCCTTGAAGTCCGCATCTTTAGGGTGGGTCCCTCACTAGGGGTGGTATCCTTCTCTTCTACTACTAGGGTGAGAAGGTCCTCCACTCTGGGGGAAGTCTTTGGCCATGCAGACAGTGTTGGTGGCACCTCTTGATGTAGCATTTAAGACTTCAGCTGCTGGAGGGTGGGGCCTCCAAGTCCCAGGGGGCTCCTTTAGCTGCTGACAGTGTCGGTAGCACCTTCCAAAGCTATTCTCCCTACAGCTGCCTACAGTTCACCTGGTCTCCATTCTATACCCTCCCTTGTCCTTCCTGCCTCTCAAGGGCAAAGACTGTTCAATCTTCCTATTCTCACCCCTTCAGGGCTCAGCCTTACCCCTCCTGGGTTTGGCTTCTCCCCCTAGGCTTCACTTGGAGGCCAGATGAGTGCCTTTCAGTGGTTGTTGCTCCCCTCCTCACTCTGGGGGGTTGGGGTGGGCCCAGCAGGGGTTCCACTTTAGCTGCAGAGGCCTCTACTCGCAGCACCCCCATGGCTTTCCCATTAGTGGTATAGAGTGAGAGCCCTTCCTCTTAGAATCTCTCCTGAACTGGGTCTCTAAATTACTGTAGTGAGCCATCATTAATCCATCCAAGTCTGAAGGGAAGGTGTTCAAGACCTTGGATCCTCAGAGGTTCCCCTTATAGGTTTTTTTTCCTCTCCTTCATGCCAAAGGTCATAAAGGTTAGATAATCCCTCAAGTAGTAGATCTATAGTAGTACATTTTGACCCAGGTAGGTTTCTGCTGTTGAGTTGGGGTTGGATGGTGGCCTTCTTTCTACTTTGCCATTCCCTTTCTCCTTGTGGAAGTCATGCCCCTTCTGCTATCAATACCGAAATTGCCAGTCATTGCACAATCCTAGTACATCTGTTACTGTTTTCACTACTCTGTTAATCCATGCTCATCCAGTTTCTGTGTTCACTATTTGCTACTCAACTTTTTTGGGGGCTCCTTCTTAAAGTACCTTTAACCTAAAGGAATTATCTTCCTGTGGCACCTATAGGGGTGAAACCCACCTCAAGAGGGTTCCTTTGCTTTCACAGTACCTCAACAGGGTGGTAGTTCCCCATGGCACAGAGTCTGCAAAAGGCCAAAATATCTAGTTATCACAGTCAACAACATAAGCATTCAAATACTATCAGCCTATTAATGAAGTTGCACAAGCATATACTCATCACTAAGCTGTGTATACACATTGAAATCAAAGGCTATGACTGCAGTTCAGTGGGTGGGAGCAACTAGCCATGCCCCTTGACCAAGCCATTTAAGTCAGCTTTTGCAGTCTCATTCAGATGCATTCTTTCTTTTCCCCACCATCCTCCCCTCCTCCTTCAGCAGCACGCCTCTCTCCCTGGGAGCACCTTCCTAAGGTACCTTTAGCTTAAAGGAATTATCTTACTGTGGCACCTCTAGGGGTGCAACCATCCTCAAGAGGGCTCCTTTGCCTTCATGGTACCTCAACAGGTGGCAGTTCCCAGTGGGACAGAGAGTGCGAAAGGCCAAAGTATCTGTTTATCACAGTCAACAACATAAGCATTCAAATACTTTCAGTCTATCAATGAAGTTGCACAAGCATATACTCATCACTAAGCTACGTACACACATTGAAATAGAGCCTCATCCCTGGAAGATCTTCCAGTTTAGCGAAGTCCTTTTGAAAGAAGATATCTTTTAAATCTTTGTTTTGCCTCCTCTGTGTATGTTTCCAAAGAATTCATATATTTCCTGAAACCGTAATGAATCCAAACCTATATGTGTCAATCTCTTATCAAGCATATGAAACCATGTTTTTTGATATTTCAACGTTTCCACCTCCTCCCAGCATTGCTTAGGCAACCTGTCCTGTTCCATTTTCATTATTTTGTTCCAGTATCCTACAGTCCTGCACAGTGCTTGCACTTCAAGGGTCTTCATATCTGACTGCAATCTCAAGAGTGCAGCTGGGGATTGTTAGGTAGGCTTAGCATTATTCTAATAAAAAAAAAATTGTACTGTCTCTACCAGTGCTATATTTGAGATTAAGGCCCAAACCTCACTCCCATATAATATCTGACTATTAACTTTCTCTTCAAATGTTCTGCGTATGGTGACAAAATAGCTTCCCCTAAACTGATTTGCAAACTTGTTAATGGCCATTGATGTTCTTATCCCAGCCGCTTTTACTTTTAGCAAATTATTTTTTCCATGTCCTATTTTTATGGAATATCATGCCTAGATGCTTGTCCCTGAACAGGGCTGCTCCAGCTCACCCACGGTCGGCCGGCACCCAGCCAGCCACCAACCAAGACCAGGACACCCGCCTGCAGCTCCTTGGAAGCTGCTTGTCCCTGAACAGGGCTGCTCCAGCTCACCACGGTCGGCCGGCACCCAGCCAGCCACCGACCAAGACCAGGACACCCGCCTGCAGCTTCTTGGAAGCTGCTTGTCCCTGAACAGGGCTGCTCCAGCTCACCCACGGTCGGCCGGCACCCAGCCAGCCACCGACCAAGACCAGGACACCCGCCTGCAGCTCCTTGGAAGCTGCTTGTCCCTGAACAGGGCTGCTCCAGCTCACCCACGGTCGGCCGGCACCCAGCCAGCCACCGACCAAGACCAGGACACCCGCCTGCAGCTCCTTGGAAGCTGCTTGTCCCTGAACAGGGCTGCTCCAGCTCACCCACGGTCGGCCAGCACTCAGCCAGCCACCGACCAAGACCAGGACACCCGCCTGCAGCTCCTTGGAAGCTGCTTGTCCCTGAACAGGGCTGCTCCAGCTCACCCACGGTCGGCCGGCACCCAGCCAGCCACCGACCAAGACCAGGACACCCGCCTGCAGCTCCTTGGAAGGTACAGGACAGCGCAGCCAATCGGAACACGGGTGCTTCCAGCAAACCCACTCTGATTGGCAGGAGTTTTCCTTGCTATAGACACCTGGCACTTTGTTAGACTTTCCATAGAACTAAGCACATTTCAACTGTGTTATTAGGAGTTTTTCAACTGTATTAGCTGGATTGTAATTTCTACTACTGTTTTAAAGTGCTTACACCTCTTCTGTCTGACTGCTCTTCCTGCAGCGCCCCCCCCCATCCAAGCACTCCTACCTTTTTTTTTTTTTTTTGGGCTAGTTTTCCATTAGCAGGTTATACAGACCTGCCACTAGAGGGATTCTTGGTCTTCTATATAAATCACTGTATTCATTCGTGGGCAATATGGCCTGCATTATCATTCTACTTCTTTCCGGTTCTGCTACAAGGGGACTTGAGTCTGAAGGGTGGATGGCCACAATCAAGCTGCTCCTGCCTCCTTGTTCCCCTTTCTCCTGTATTTTCTCATCTAGGTTTTAAGTGAGTACCTAGGTGGGCAAATTTCTTGCCTGGAAAATATTGCACTAATACAAATCACGAGACCACTCAATCTGGGACCATGGCTCTCCTTATTGTGTTTTTATTGCTCCTTGGTTAGCTTTAAACTTGCTGAAACAATTCTAATCTTCTGCCTACTGTCTACCACTGCCACTGTAGCCTTTGTGCTTCTCATAACGTAGCCTCAGGACTTATAACTGAAGCCTGTGGTAAATATTACATAATAATTTAGCTCTGTATTAGCTGCCTAAATGTTAGTGATTGATATTGCTGACCCTACACATTCTAGGTGGTACTGTGTTGTAAGTTCTAATCCTGCTTTCTTCTGTGACAAGACAAAGTGCTGCCGTAGGTTCGCAAGCAACCCAGCCACCAAGTGTCTCCTGCCAGTTTTGCTCTTCCCCTCCGAGGCAGGAATTGCTTGTTGTACCCCTGGTGGTGGCCTGACTTAGTTGTTTCTTCACCTAATGACCTACGGCTAGTACTTTCTTTCTGGGATCCTGTTAATTAGAGCGCAAACTGCTCTTGCTTTAGTTGCTCTATGAATCAGACTGCCGAACTTGCTTCTGCGCACTAACAGTGGAAGTGCGGTACTTGGGAATTTGACATAGGCTCTATCGCCTGTAACTAACCCTTGGCCTCCAGGCCCTGCTCTTGCTATCAAGGCGAGAAGCACAGATAAGCCACGTCATGCCTCCTCCCTACTGGAACAGGGGCATTATCCTGGCAACAATTTACATACTGCGGCAACTTGGGACTGACTCCCTCGCTAAAACTGCCTTCTGCCCCCACAACATCCATGGGGGTCGAGAGAGGGGAGGATTGGACACTTTGCGTGTCCCTCCCCAAGGTGCAATTTCCTTCTCCTGGCAGCACATGAATTCTCTAAGAAAGGGGTCCTCTACAGGGTCCTTCTCTTCAGTAGGAGCCCAACCCCTAGTCAGGTCATCCTGTCCATACCCCTTCCAACCCTCACTCTCCTGAGCTCATTAGCTGCCCTTCTACTAATGGCAGGAGATATCCAACCAAACCCTGGCCTGAGACAGCAAATGTCTCTATCTCCTGCCCCTTGATAAGGCTTGGGACAGAGCCAAGGGTCTGAGGTTGGTGCATATGAATATCTGCAGCCTGAGACCAAGATCTCAGGGAGTACAGGCATGGCTGGCAGTCTATAATCCGGATCTATTAGCGGTCTCGAGACTTGGCTAAAACCCCACATTCTGGATCATGAAGTAGCAATCTCCGGATATGTCCTTTTCAGAAAGGATAGACCCTCCAAAAGAGGGCGGTGTGCTAATTTATGTTGAGGACAATATCTCTTCCTCCCTCGCCAGGCAGCCCCTTGACCTGTCCCTGAATGCTGAAGCTATATTCTGCTCGGCCTAAATAGGTGGGGCTAAATACCTCACTATTGGCTGCGATACAGCCCACCATCCAATGCTCTCGGCTCTCTGGATGAGCTCCTGAAGAGCCCAGTGGTTGACACTGCATCCGAGACTATCCTTCTAGGTGACTTCAATTTAAACTGGGGACAGGAAGCGAAGTCTGCCATCAACGAAACTCCCACACGACTCCCACCGGGTCAAATTATTACTCTACCGACCAGAATGAAACCATAAATCAGGTAGGCACTCTATAATAGACTGGGTCCTGACCTCATCCCCTAGTAATGCAAAGCTGGCTGGGATCCTGGGAGATGCCTTGAGTGACCATTCGCCTGTATTTGTCATTTGGAAGAATAATGCTATTAAAGTCCCTCCTAGATCTTTTACTACCAGAGACTACTCCAAATTCCACCCTGACCAGTTCATAGGCTACCTAAATAGCACTGACTGGAACCCCATTAGACACCTACCTAACCTGGAGGAAGCTGTAAAATTTTTCCAAACCACCCTCACTAAAGTCACTGACCTAGTTGCCCCTATGAAAACCTATAGGGTCAAAGGTAGCTGTTATAAGTTGATCTCACCCCCCCTAAAAGCCCTGATGTCTACTCGGGACAAAGCATGGAAAAAGTTCAGGAAATCTAAGTTTCCAGTGGACTTTGCTAGCTACAGGGCCCTCAGAAACCAATGCAAACTGGCCATAAAGAAAGCCAAGAAGGAATAGATCACCAATCTCCATAAAGCTAACCTGGGAAACCCTAGATACTTCTGGTCACACATTAACAAACTCCTAAAAGGAGGTACAAAATCAACAACCGGCCCTATCCTGGTGAACGGGCAAGTACTCGAAGAGGCGCCTCTCATCACAGAGGCCCTAAACGGTTTCTTCACAAACCTGGATGAGTACAAGGTGGGTCCCTTAGATAACAAGAACGAACCTAATAGGCACCTGCCCCTTGAACTAGACTGCCCTCTGTTTCATCTGCGGCTGGTTAGGGAAAGGGAGGTTCTGCTCATCCTTAAATCCCTGCAGGCGAGAGGCACCGGGGGCCCTGATGGGATCCAGACTCGAATCCTCAAGGAGGGCGCCCCATCTTTAGCCAAGCCCCTAACCTGGCTGATAAACCGGTCCTTTATGGAGGGGTCTGTCCCTGAGCCATGGAAGCAGGCCCTAGTGATCCCCATTCACAAGGGAGGGTCCACCGAGCCTATTTGGAACTACAGGCCTATCTCCCTGTTGTCCGCAATAGCGAAATTACAAGAGAAGCTTGTATACTCTCAACTACGCGAATATCTGGAAACACACCAGATAATCTTTTCATCGCAGCACGGCTTCAGAGCCAAGCATGGGACGGACACTGCACTAACCAAATTTTTGGCTGATATCCTGGGCAATAATGACTCAGGGGTCAGCACAAGCGCGGTCTTCATGGACCTGTCTAAAGCGTTTGACCTGGTAAACCACAACCTCCTTTTACAAAAAATGTGCGCTCTTGGCATGGACGACATGCCCTAGGATGGTTTGCTAATTACCCACGGGCCGGACCCAGAGGGTCAAGTGGAAGGACTATGTCTCCCAGTCTACACCACTCAAAGTAGGAGTACCTCAGGGTCAATACTTGGTCCCTTCTCTTCACTTTGTTTATAAACGATCTGCACTTACACTGGTGGAGCAGCAGCGCCATCCAATACGCGGATGATGCTGCGCTTCCCAGCCTCCCCTAACTTAAGAGAACTGGGAATGCCTCCAAGAGGACATTTCTCAGATGGAGGACTGGCTCACTCAGAATAAAATGGTATTAAATACCAGTAAAACTAAAGTGATGTTGTTCGGCACAGATCCTTGGGAACCGAGAGGTCGCTGCTCCTTCAGCTGCAGTCCAGAGGGGTGATAAACTTGAGGTGGTTACCTCCACTAAATACCTAGGGCTAACCTTTTGGACCAAGGCTTCACCCCTAAAAATCATGTTGACCAACTCACCAAGCCATACATGGAAAACTCGGTATCCTCTACAGAATAAAGGACCAGATTATCCCTGAAGCCAGGAGTTGCCATCGCACCAGCGCCCTTCTCCCTAGCTCACTTATGCGGCACTCGTTCTTCAAGGCGTGGCCTCACGGAACTTGGCAGGCTCCAGACCTTAAACAATAAGATTGTCCGATTGGCAACATTATCACACCCTAGGACACACCACTGCGAGGCTCAATCCAAGTTCAGCTGGCCGTCCATTGAAGCCCGCCTCATCTACCCCACACTATGTCTCGCTTTAAGCTTCGGGCCCTTACCTCCCCTAGTCTCAAAGGACTAGTTAGTGTCAAAACCAACCTGAGGAGTCTCCGTCCTCAGGACAAAACCTCCTTGTGGTCCCCAAAACAAAGACTAAAGCTGGATCCAGGTCCTTGCTTTACTGCACTTTCCCACTGGAACAAACTCCCACTGGAGGTACGGAGGCAGGGTCGAGCCCTGCTTCCGGTCTAAGCTCAAAGCACCACTGTTGCCAGGAGCACTTGCCAATGCATAAGGAACTGACCTTATGCCACGGCCCTCCTCCTCTCCACCTTCCGTATTGTAAATGCCATTAAGTCTTTCACAGTTATACAGTATGGAATTTGCCTTATGTGTGTTATCACTGTTAAACCATTTGGTATTTACGCAAGTTTACAGCTCTGCTTACCTACTTGTACTGTCTGTTTACCTGTATGTTATTTTTACAGCTCTGCTTACCTGCTTTTACTGTTCTGTTTACCTGTATGTTATTTTTTAACCCCGGGTCGCCCCTGAAAAAGGGACCTCCGGGGCCCAGTGGGCCTACCCGGTCAACAAAATTCAATAAATAAATATAATAAATAGATATTGTAGGTAAATTCTGCTACTTCTTCTGTCTGTATATTGTTAACTGACCATAGTTTACCATGTACACTACTAGTACCATAAACCGAAATGTTACTTTTGTTTATATTAACTGTTAAACTCAAAGTTTTCAAATGTTCAAATGTAGCTACCAAGGCCCTCTTAAGGCCCACCTGCATTATTGAGAGTAAAATAATATCATCTGCATAAAGCAGTATTTGGACCTCCTTATTGTTAACCTGGGGGCTGTGGGTATCTATATCCTTTAATTTTTATGTTTGCTTGCACGCATGTGCAAGAAACATAATGCCATCATACGAGTTTTCGGAGGTGTGGCAGCCATCTTCCAGTTCAGTCAGTGTGTTTGCAGGCACGGTCGCAGTTCTCCAATCAACGCTGCAGCTGTCTATACAGCAGTTGAAAATGCAGTGCCGTACAGTTGAAAGAGAGAGCTCCACTTCAATAAGCAGTGACCCCCTACACACACACGCATAATGTGTGCTCATGCGCTCCCCTCCATGCACAACTGTATGGCCGACGGGGGTGCCCAATCCCCCGTCAGCTCCAGGCTCCCCCAAACAGCCTTCCAGCTCCCAGCGTGGCAAACGTGCCACGTCATCAGCTTTCCAGGTGCCACGCTGGGAGCCCACCCCAACATGGCAAAAATGGTTATGGCTGACAGGGGTGCCCAATCCCCTGTCAGCTCCAGGCCCCCCAAACAACCTGCTAGCTGCCACACTGGGAGCCCACCCAGTGTGGCAAATGTCCTGCATCGTCCAATAAAAAACAAAACTGTAAAGAAAAGTTCCTCGGCAGTTCTCCTGCCCACCCAGACTTCTCTGTGCATTCGACCTCCCTCATTCCCCCACCTCACCCCATACTTACCTCCGGAGCATGGCGTGACGATCTTCAGCGGACTGGGAACACGTCTGCACTCTTCAAAGCCGACCGCGAACTGAGGAAATGCTGGTAAGCTGTAAATGCAATAAATAGGTTTTTTCCAACTTTAATGCATATCTCGGGCATTTGTTGGAATTTTTGCACCAAATTTTCAACATGGGGTTTTTGGGACCCCTCCTCATGAATTCTCTCACTGTCATGGAGTTAATCGGGCCCGAAGGGTGATTTCACAGTCAGTGTGCGAAATCACCTTTTAGGACTAATTAATGAAATGACAGTGCCAGTGTTCATAAGGTGGGCTCTCAAAAAGCCTATGTTGCAAATTTGGTGAAAAAATTCCTAAAAATGACTGTTTTATGAGTGTGCGTTGCGCAGTTCCTACGCATGCTCATAAGTTCACAAATTTTTAATATCTGCACTCCAAATCTTCATCATTGCCATTTTACCATGCCTCCTTATGAGTAGTACAGCTGTCATTTTTCACATCTCACCCAAAATGTGTTTCCGTGCATGTAGTGCACAATGGCGCAGTCGGTGTGCAAAATCAATGTATGGGACACATTAAGAAAATCACAGTGACACTGTTCATGAGCAGAGATCTTAAAATGGCTATGTTGAAAATTTGGTGAAGAAATTCCTAAAAATGACTGTTTTACGAGGCGCAGCATTGCGCAGAGTTCCCATGACCAGAAAGTTCGCAAATTTTTAATATTTGCACTCCAGATTTTCAACATTGCCATTTTACCACACCTCCTCATGAGCAGTACAGCTGTCATTTTTCACATGTTGCCCAAAATGTGTTTCCTGCATGTAGCACACAATGGCGCAGTTGGTGTGCACAATCAATGTTTGGGACAGAGTAAGAAAATCACAGTGACACTGTTCATGAGCAGAGGTCTTAAAATTGCTGTGTCAAAAATTTGGTGAAAAAATTCCCCAAAATGACTGTTTTAGGAATGCACGTTGCGCAGTTCCTACGCACGCTCGCAAGTTTGCGAATTTTTAATATTTGAACGCCAGATTTTCAACATTGCCATTTTATTACACTTACTTATGAGCAGTACAGCTGCCATTTTTCACATCTCGTCCAAAATGTGTTTCTGCACATGTAGTGCACAATGGTACAATCGGTGTGCAAAAGCAATGTTTGGGACAGATTAAGAAAATCACAGTGACACTGTTCATGAGCAGAGGTCTTAAAATGGCTATGTTGAAAATTTGGTGACAAAAGTCCATAAAATGACTATGTTATGAGTGAGCATTGCGCAGTTTCCACGCACCCTCGTAAGTTCATGAATTTGTGATATTTTCAGTCCAGATTTTCACCAGTGGCATTTTTCCATACTTCCTTATGAACAGTACAGCTGTCATTTTTCACAACATGGCTGAAATGTGTTTTCACACTTTCAGTGCAGAAAAGCGTGGTCGCTGTGGGACATCATTGTTCGGGACAGAAAAAGAAAATCACAGTGACACTGTTCATGATCGGACATCCCAAAATGCCTGTGTTGACAATCTGCTGTAAAAAATCCCCAAACTAATTACATTATGGGTGTGCGTTGCACAATTTCTACACACGCTCTCGTGACTTCACCAGTTTTTTTTATTTTTTCACTGCAGATTTTCAACATCGCCATTTTTTACACCTCCCCATGAACAGTACAGCTGTCATTTTTCACATCCTGTTTGGAATGTGTTTTTACACCTGTGGTGCTAAATGCTGTAGTCGCTGTGGAAAAGCAGCTTTCGGCTAACAAACTGATATTGCCACTGTTCATGAGGTGGGGGTCACAAAAAAACATGTTGAAAATTTGGAGTGAAAATACCAACAAATGCATGAGACATTATGGTTTCTGACCATAACACCCCACCCTGTAGAGAATGACAGGCATCAGGGGTGTGACTTGGGATTCTCGCCTGTAATGCTCATACCATTCCACGCGCTGCAGCCAGTGAGAGGCATCAAGGTGTGCCTTGGACTCTTCGGGCCCCAAAGTTCACCCCATTCTCCTATACCACAACCATCTCACCATATTTCCTGATGGAATGGGGTGCGCATAAGGGCCAAAGACCCCAAGGCACACCATGACACTTGTCGGTGTCTGCAGGGTAGGGTGTGGTGAAATGGCGTGGCCGATATGCCTGACGACCTAAAGGCTCACCCCAATGCCTGTCACTCTCTGCAAGGTGCTGGTGGGGTTGACTTCAGTTCAATACTTCACAGCCATTCCTATTATGCAGCTCTGTAACTTCTACACTACCAATGCCAATGCCAGCAAGCAAACATTCAGCATTGACAAATGCTTGTTTAATCAGTGTTTTGATGTAAAGGGGAAATAACAAGGGAGCAAGAAGACACCCTTGTTTAACTCCTTTACCAATCGGTATAGGCTCTGTTACTGCACCCTCTCTCATAATTCTTACCCTTGCTGTTGTATTGCTACAGTATGTAACATTTTGAGAATTAATAAGAATCTCTTGTTAATTCTTAATTCTGAAAGGATTTCCCAAAGTCTTGATCTATTTAAATTGTCAAAGGCTGAGCTAATGTCCAGGAAGGACAAGTACATTTTCCCCTTTTTAATATCCACATACTTGTGGATCAAAAAATACAGTGTGAACATATGATCTAATGTGCTGTACAATTTTCTGAATCCTACTCGATGCATCAAGATAAAATTTTTCTCTATGACCCAAGTCTCTAAGATTGATAATATAATTCTAGTGTCGATTTTCATGGAGGTGCAAAGAAATGTTATGGGCCTATAACATGAGGGGTTCAACCTATTTCCTTTTTTGAATAATGGTAATCCATTAAATTACGTGGCTAGTTATGCCTAGGTTCTCCAGTTTATAAACTAGTTTCTTGAGCGTACATACTGTAGTGTCGAAGGCTTTGATGAAGTCCAGGTACTACAAGTACCAATGGTACTGGGCAGTGCCAACTCCCCCCTTCCCCCAAAAACATCAGTACAGTTTACTGGTTGGCAAAGCACCCTCCCTCCTTCAGAAAGATACACTAGCAGTAAAAGTGATGGAGACATAGGGCATGATTTTCAAAAGAGCGCAAAGCAGACCGCAAAAGTTAACACTGTGCCTTGCACTTGCCTGGGAGCCTGAGGATGCCATCTTCAGTTAAATAGTGCACCAGCACTCTTCCACTGAATATAATGCCATGGAGAGGCAGCGCTAAGCCATGTAGCGCTACCCTAACAATGATCCCAATATGTGCCGCCAGAGTGGATAGTGCCAGAGTACTATGTGCGGTATTCAAAGGGACCCTTGCAAATGAGCCCATTGGGCATGCAAGGCACTAAGGGTCCATTTGCATGCTCATTATGGGCTCATTTGCATAGGTAGCTGGTCAGGTTAGCGTGGCACTGCCCCTCTAATTGCCCAGTCCGTGACGTGTAGCTACCCTGGTGCCAAGTGGGCCCCTCTCCCTCTAATAGCCAGCCCTTACAAAATGTAGAACTTCCCCTGATGCTAGTTCAAGTTCAAGTTCAAGTTTATTGCAAGAAAACTCCATTGAGCAAGCTCATTCACAAGGAGGTCCTGTGACATAAACACTTAAAGTACAAACACAGATAGGTAATAACAGTATATACATGAAATACACGTTACATGATGCAGGCTGGATATACATACAAGGGTACCACACAGGGTGACCGCAGGTGGTAAACATTGATATGAGACAGGGAAGTGACTTATAGGTCACATACTGATAAATGAAACATGATGACTGGTGTGATTAGATTTAATCAAATCAAATCAAATCAAATATACAGTATTTTGGCAGCTAGAACAAACAACAGTCTACAACTGATATGGGAGGGAGGAGAGATTTGATAGAGTAGCAGTGGAGCGTAAGCAAAGATAAAGCCAGGAGTAGAAGGGGAAGGGAAAGCAGTTAATATGACAAATCAATTATACCTGTACCTAGCTGTACCTCAACCTGCTGATCACCTGCCCACTGTTGATACTATAAGACTCCCTGGTGCCAGTGGTCCCCCCACCGATCGCCAGCCCCTTGGACAAATGACAACTTCCCTAGCATCCAAGGGTCCCCCTGTGGCACCAAACATCCCCCATTACCATACCTGTATTCAAAGTACTGCGGGGTGTGCATATGGTGACCAGCGCAACCCTCCTCACACCTCCTCGATTGGCTGCCATGTGTCCAGGCAGGGTGCACATATCTTATGTTAAGGACAGGGTGCTATGCTGTCCTATAAATAAAACACATGCTCCCTGCATGTACATGCGGTGGCTGGCCAGGGAGGTGTGAGGAGTGCTACACTGCTCACCGTATGCACATTTGTGGCACAGCAGATACAGGTACGGTAATGGGGTGTTCAGTGCCATTAGGGGGTCCACAGGATGCCAAGAAAGTTGTCGTTCATCCTAGGGGCTGGTGATCGGTGGGTGGGGGGCCACTAGGCACCAGGGATGTTCTACATTTTGTACAGGCTGGGGCTCAGGGTGGGGGGTATCATGGACCACAGGGGGTGGGTGTGCTTCCCCAGTGGCCAACCAGCTGGGTGGTGGCATTACCTCTGGCAGCCACTAAGGTTGCCCAGAGTAAGTTGGGGTTGTGTTCAGTGGTATTTGCACTGCATATAAGAACCATGCTAGACCCTTTTGTGTGGTGCAATGCCATTGAATATTGGGTTGCATGGCTATTTATGGCCATGCCCCTTCCCTTGTCCACCTACATGCATTATGTTTTGCTTTGGGTGCTAATCCTCTTTGCCCACCCCAAAGCCCCTTTTGAATATGAGGATCTGGCACAAACACCGGTTTGCATGGGCAAAAACCCGTTCGCGCCCTTGAAAACTTTTAAATATTGGGCCCATGGAGTCTAAGGAGCATGGTAAGCAGTTGAGGGAAATGAAAAATTTCCTGTTAGAGATTCCTGGGTGTATGTTGGACATGCATACTGGTGCCTTGCTGTGTAACTGTATAGGAAAAATATCCAACCAGTACTAGAGTCCACTGACTGTGCAACCATGCAGCCCACAGGACTGATGCATGGTCGATCCACACAACAGGCAACATTAAACTCAACAAAATTACCATAAAGTACCAAAGGTACTGATAGGCCCCAAAGGAAGTAACTTGTGTTAAATAAATCAAATATTTCTGACTTGCTTTATAGTATAAGTAAATGGGGCTCAGGAGATATCCTTATGCAAGCAAGAGTGTTTTCATGTATGGCTTCTTAGGGTTCAAAAACCGAGAAGCAAATCTAAGTGGTTTTAGAACCATAAGAAGTTACAGTGAGATGCTATTAATTAACCAATAGATATCTCCCGAGGCCTGTTTACTTTTTATTATTTCTTTTTTTTTACTCAAATTCGATTCCAAAGGGAAAAAGATCACTTTAGAGTAAACAGTAAAAAACAGACTGCAGGGTTAGATAACTGATACACCCGAAGAGCAGGATCATGTATACTGACCACCTCCGTGCCTGGGTTTCATTTTGTCTCAGAGCTTTAGTGAGTAGGTGGGACACCCTTAAATAGCCAAGTAGCATCTCTGGAGCACCATGTACTTTTTACTAAGTATTTATTTATTTTTTTTTACTCAGATTCCATGCCAAAGGGAAATGTGATTGCTTTGAAGTACTGTAAGCAGAGAAAAATGCAAAGTTAGATAACTGATAGACTGAAAGAGCCATGGAATAAATTACCACAGGAAGTGGTTGAAGTCATTTCACAAGGTTCCACCAAGCCACATCGACAACCAAATTGTAGAAATGCAGCACAGCGGCACAAACAATGTCAAAAGGTGAAATTTCGCCTGTCCGACATCAGAAAGTTTTTGTGGGGGACTGTGCCCCCACACCCTCACACAAGGGCTTTGCCTCCCGCACCCCCGACCTAAATATAACAAACTCCAGGTCAGAGTTTATTTTGAAGGGAGAGAGACAAATTCGAAATCAGTGAAATTTTGCCATCAGGTCCATTACAGCCACAACCTCAAAGCTGTTACTGTAATGGATTTCAGTGTTGAAATGTTGACATTGCAACAGTATGCAGTTACACAAAATAATGTTTTGGGTCGCATTTAATAAATGACGCCTGTCAAGTTCATATTCAATGATAATAAACTGTACAATTTTGAAAACTCAATATTGCAGTGTAAGAAAACAACGGTATCTGTAAATCTCTTCTTGTCTTTTTTATCATTTGTACTGATCTGAATTTGGTTTTAGTCTCCTCACTTTGCAAATAAGGAGTATAATACTCCCTCAGTAAAATCTCATCTGTAGCACTACTTGTTAGTGTCTATGACTAAACCCCCAAATTAGTTTCTCGTCTTTCCATAACCCTTTTTAAAGTAAAAAAGGCAAAGTGTATACAGCATAATACAGTAGTTCATACAACAGAGACATAAATAAGCCCAGTGGGCAGTGGCAGCTGCAAAAATGAAGAATAACCAGGGCACAGACAGGGTGCAGAGAGCTTATGTCCGGACACATAGGTGGATTTATATTCAGACTCTGTTGCCTCTAGCTATGTGTCATTGCTAGGGTGCAGCTTAGGTACGGCAACTTTTAATGGGCATGAGCCCCGTCTGATCCTGGCCTTGGGTCGCTATTTCAAGTGGTGGGAAAACCACAGTAAGGGTAAAAACTAACTTGAGCCAGGCAGGCAACTCAGCTCCAGAGGTGACAGTCCTGGGTTTCCAAACCCTTCTTCACCATCTGCATCCTATTAGCTGCTTTTTATAGCAGCAACCGGAAACACAGGAAAGTCGCACTCAGGGAGAGTCCCAGTCAAGTAGACATCAAAATATGTTTATAAAAAGTCAATGCACAACCCAAGTAGAAGTAAAGCACATTTATTGCACGTGCTCACAGAGCAGAAGCACAAGCTAGTTTGTGTTATTTTTCCAGCAGCAGCCTGCTGAAAGCCAGGCCAGCAATGCACGGAGAGGAGAGGGGAATATGAGGTATATAATTAAGTCAGATAGATTAAAAGTAGGGACGGTTCAGGTCTTTTTCTGTTCTACTCTTTTCTATGTTCTTTCTGTGTTTCTAAGTAATCTCATAGAAGCATAGAGGCTCCTACAGTGAGATTTTACAAATCTACAAAAATGGCTTATTGAAAATGGACTTGTTACCAATACTAAAAAAGGAATTGTGTATTATTTTGGGTATCCTATTATTGAGACATCATAAACCAAATGATTTTCAAATTTTCACCCTGGATTGAAGTAGACTGGATCAGTTTTGAATGCAGATAATGATAAGTGTGTTATTACTAGTAACTGAGAGGATATTTTTGCCAATGCAAGCAAAGTCCCACAGGACTCAGAGGACGCCAGCCTGTTGACTTTCCTTCATTCCCTCCTCATACAGGTCCTGGGCCCATCAGAGAGCACTGAAATCAAAACTAAGTGGGGCCCTCAAGCCTTAGACCCCAAATCATCCAAGGGAGTGCCTTCAAGGTCTTTTACTACGCAGTACCCTCTGGAGTTACTGCAAAAATATTCAATGAGAACCCACCTCAGGTTTCCAGCATAAATTTGATTCTATCTGGACTTAAGACTTTTGATAACTTTCTAGGGCATTTAAGGTATTTCAAAAGCACAACATCCTTTAGACAAGTAAGCAATAACCCCCTACAGGGTGTACTGTTATTGGGGATTAACACACACCCAGGTGTGTTGTATAAAGCAAGATACCAATGTCTATGAAAGAAATCTGGCTCAAATTGCATGGAAGATCACAAGGCAAATAGACCATCTGCAGCAAGGGCAACAGATCAGAATCACCAATTAATCTTAGCTTGGATCTGAAGAGGGTTTTCAAATTGTTGGAGCAGGGGAATTGAAACGCTCGAGTGGTTTATTAAAGTAGCACACACTGAGGGGGTGAAAAAAATAAAGTTTCACACTGATCCTCATTACTTTATTTTATATAATTTACTGTGAGACATTGGCAGCAATCCGAAACAAGAGACCAGAGTCGACTTGAGGTATAAAAATCCATACTTTACTCACTGTGCAGCTGGGGAAGAAGCTGGAATGAGAACTGTTCAACAGATGAAAAGCAATCTTGAAGCTCATCCAGTGGTGTGGAAGGTTGAGGTGCTGAGCACCCTACCTCCTGCCATGTCCACGGCCCGAGTTCAGGAATGAGCTTGGATTGCTGGGAGTTGGCTGGGAGGGGAGAGGATTAAGCATCTGGTGGATGGCTTTCCTCTCTCAGGGTGGGGTTGCATGCCATCCTGGCCCATGGCTACCACTAGGAGGTGGCTGGGGGTAGTGCAGGTGCATGATTGACAATGTAGGGAGGGGCCACGGTTCCATGGTATGTGCATCTCCACACACACACAAGCAGGTGTCGCAGCAGCAGGGGACTTGGGGAGAAAAGCAGAACAGGTCAGCTCAGGCTACATGAAGTCCCGATTTCCCACCTCCGGCCTATGCCACCACCCAGAGCACCAGACCCATATTGGATATGTATCTCCAGGTAGGGAGAGGATGACTCTGCCCTTTCTGTCCCTCTGCAGGAGGCAATCCATTGGGGTCTCTAGATCTGCTGAGTACCAAGGGAGGTGGTTGTCATGGGGGGGGGGCTGAATGGGACTGAGAAAGGCTGCCTGACTCAGCCAGGGAGTAAAAAGTAATATGGGGAAAAACATTCTTGTTAATGTATTCAGAAATACTAAAAACACTGGGGCCTATGCACAAATGTGTGGAATGGCTACGTGCCGTGGATCCACAGTGCATAGTCACTCCACAGCGATTGCGTCCACCCATGTGGGATGCACGACCTGGGGTGCGCAGCCCCTACACACCCAATCCCACAGCTGTGCAGACAGCAACATGCTGGAGACAGGTGGGGGGGCATGCCAGCACTACATGCCATGCACTAAGGCATGTAGTGCTGCCCACGGGGGTGCAGAGGAGGGCACAGGATACGGCAGAGGGAATCCTGCCATAACTTCTGTACATGCCAATGTGCACTCAGACCCCTGCCTGGTCCAGGATGGCAGTGGCATCCCTTTGCCCCAACAGCAACGTCCCACATGCCAGACCACCCTGCACACATTTGCAGCAGTGCCCCATCCCCGTCCGGAATGCAGTAGCAACCCCCCATGCCACATGCCAGTGCCATGTCCCTGTATGTGCAATGCCCCCCAACAAAGCCCACCCCTGTAGGCATGTACCCCCATCCACACCCCCGCAGCACTGATGGCACCACCCACGGCCTCTTTACCAGCCGGTCAGTGCCATGGCTCGGAACAGCCAGTGGCACTGCTCTCCACACACCTCCATGACTGCCAGCAATCCGACATACACAGGGGCTCATTGCCAATGCAAGGCCAGCACTGTAAGGGATCCACTGTGGGACCAGGAATGGGCATCTGATTGGATGCCCGCCCAGGTCCATAGCTCCACTCCTGTCCACCCTGCATGAACCTGTGCACCAGGGGAGCAGGGCCGCAGACAGGTGGCCAGCAGTCGTGAATGCCACCAGGTGCACACCTGTTTGCCTTTGTGCATAGGGGCCATTGAAAGAGGAACTGTTCGTGTTTGATGTTGACCCAGGTATCGCAAAATAAAATCTCTCTGTGGAGGCACTTTCTATATGTGTTTCCCTGATGACTGTTAAAATGTTGCGTTTTAAACATTTTAAGAGCAGCTCAGCAGCTCATGTGGTGTCTCTGTAATATATGTTTTGTGCATCACAAACATGTATTACAGAGATTTGAGGCACCCAATTTCTGGTTAGTATCGATAGCTTCCAGTAATACAATTAAGTCCACAATTTATCTAATTACTCAGATACAGTACATTTTTTTATTTTTTATTTATTTATTTGAACATTTGGTAACTGGGAAAGGCACACTGAGCCAAGACTCGATTCCAGGTGTGACTGGGGGAGGGGGAGAGGGATATCAAACATAAAGTTACATACTGTACAATAAGCTAAGTATCAACATATGCACATATGTGTGAAAAGCTCCAGTACAGTATGGTTTTGTAATACTGCAGGTAGGTATAATCAGTAACAAGGCAGTAATTTACATAAGACAGTTCAAAAACTGTACATGATGAGGATTAGCAGAGCAACAGCTTGACATCAACAGCTGCTTGGTAAGTGCTTTAGGGGCGGGAGTCAGGTAAGCCGGAAAGGGGGGGGGCTGGATAGGTTCAGTTACAACAGAGACAGGAGGAGGGAGGAAGAAGGCACAGTTGTTGCTTGCAGACAAGAAGGGAGGAGGAGTCCCTGATGGGGGGGGGGGGTTGTTCCACAGACAGAGTAGTCGGTAGGAGAAGGCAGCTTTGCCAGCAGAGAAAGATGGGCAGGGCATGGTGAAATATCTTACATTTCATTGCTTCAGTTCGTAAGTGGACTGAGAGTCCAGGGAGAGAGTTTGTATTAGGTAGAAGGGTAGCATATTACACAAGAATTTAGATATGAGGTTGAGGGAGTGTATAAAATGTCTGTGGGACAGCTGGATAGCCCAAGAAGGGAATAAAGATCACAGTGGTGAGTACGAAGGGGGGGGGAGTTGGATGCGAAACGGCAGAATGAGTTAAATAGGGTGTCAAGCCTGGACAAGGAAGTTGTGAGGGTGGAGCAGTAGACAAAATTTGCATAATCAAAGATGGGGAGGACCATTTTAGATAAGATTTCACAATGCGTGGGTAGCGGAAGACAGTCTCTGTGTCGGTACAGCGTGCCAAGTTTTGGACGTAGTTTAGAAGCAATAGCGTCAATGTGTGCTGAGAACGATAGATGAGGGTCCAGCCAGAAACCCAGGTATTTGTCCTTAGAGACCTGGTCAAGTGGGGAGCTGTCCAGCTAGGTAATAGGGGAGGAGATCTATCATTTACTATGTGGTGCCAAAGACCATGGACACAGTTTTGGAGGTGTTAACTTTCAGTTGGTTTTGTCTGAACCAGTGCTGAATGTGGTTGAAATCATTTTGGAGGGTGACTTGAACTTTGAGCATCGAAGGGCCAGAGGTGAAGAGGATTGTGTTGTCTGCATACATGTGTATGTTGGACTTGGTGCAGGAGGAGGGAAGGTCATTTATGAAGTGGCAGAAGAGGATGGGGCCAAGGATGGAGCCTTGTGGCACACCTGTGGAGACTGGGGGGAGGAGAAGCAATGTCGGCGATTTTGACAGATTAGAGCCTGTTGGAGAGATAGGACTTAAATCACTGGACAGTGATGGGGGCTAGTCCAGCAACCTCGAGTTTAAGGAGGAGGAGGGGGTGGGATACAGAGTCGAAGGCCTTGGCCAGGTCAACAAACACTGCAGCAGCAAGGAGGCCTTGGCCAGCAGCTGTGAGTATGTGGTTTGTGACTCACAGGTGAGAGGTTTGGAAATAGCAGTGACTGAGATCCAAGGAGCCTGGGATGGATCGTGTCAGGGCTAGATTTGGTGCTGTTCAGAGAGAGAGGAGGGCATTGAGGACTTCTTGTTTGGAGATGGGGGGGATTGGAAGTTGTTGTTGCAGAGGGGAGAGGGGAGGAGAGGCATAGCTAGTAGGAGGAGAAGGGGATCCAGGAGGCACAGCAGAGGAAGTGAAGAATTTGCTGAGAGTGTCCGCTGTATAGGTAGGATTGGTAACAGAATGGCCATTTTCCATGAAGGCAGGGGTGCAGGGCTGTGATGGAGGGCCGAGCAGTGAGTGAACAGTTTTCCAGAACTTGGAGGGTTGGGAGTGGAAGAGTTGCGACCTGAAGTAGTTCACTTTGGCTTGCCTGATGGTCTTGATGCAAGCATTGTGGCGAGAATGTTAAGCTTGCCTGTTTTGAGGGGTAGGGTGGGACCTGAAGACAGACCAGGCTTTATCCCTGGCCTTACATTTGGCTAGGATAGGAGCAGAAATCCATTGGTAGTGGCGTTTCTTGACCCTTGACTTTTTCAGGGGGGGCATGGAGATCCCAGATTTTAGTAAATATGTGCAGGAAACCAGCGAGGGCAGTGTCAACATTTGGGGCTGTATACACCTGTTGCCAATCAACATGTCTAAGGCTGGTAAGAAGAGATTTGGTGTCAAGAGCATTGAGTGGGCGTGTATTGAGGTACTTGGGGCAGATTTGGGCATGTGAGTTTTCCTGCTGCAGTAGACAAAGCAATGATCGCTTAGAACATTTGCTAGAGTGCCATTAGTGCCATAAATATCTCAAATTAATTAACTTAAGCAGTAGGCTAACTTATGTGGCTAGACAGACAGATGATGGACATAATCTGGAACAAAAAGATAGCTTTTAGGATATACAAAAGGGAGCTACATGAGACTAACGGAGGTGCAGAAGGAAAAGCTAGAGAAAAGAAAGTAGCTTATCAGAAAGGTGAAAGCAAACACTGATCTATAGATAACAAAAAGGGTCAAAGACAAGACCATCATCAGTCATATTATGGCAACAAAGAAAACCAAGAGACAGCATAGCAAGGATGAACAAGCTTGCTGCCATTAGCAGTGGAAGTGCAGGAGTTAGATGCAGTATAGGAATGGCACTGAAGTACTGAACTGATGCCAACTCCACTCTCACTCTGCAGAGATGGACAGGCATTGGGGTGTGCCTTTGGGTCATCACCCATGGCGGTTACGACATTTCACCTCACCTTACCCTTCAGACATGGACAAGTGTCGAGGTGCGCCTTGGGGTATTTGGGCTTTACATTCACCTCATTTCATAAGCAAATATGCTGAAATGGGTTCAGTATAGGAGAATGGGGGCAAAGGGTCCAAGGTGCACCTCAATGCCTGTCACTGGCTGCAGGGTGGGGTTGGGGGTGAAATGGCATGAGCATTACTGTTGACAATCCCAAGTCACACCCCTGACGCCTGTCAGTCACTACAGTGTAGGGCGTTATGGTCGAAAACCCTAACGCCCTGGGAGTTTCTTGGTATTTTTACTCCAGGTTTTCCACATGTTTTTTTTGTGACCCCACCACATGAGCAGCGACATTATCAGTTTGTTATGTGAAAGGTGATTTTGCAGACTGACTGCGCCGTTTGGCGCCACAGGTGCAAAAACACATTTCAAACAAGATGTGAAAAGTGACAGGTGTACTGTTCATGAGGGGGTGTAAAAAATGGCATTGTTGAAAATCTGGAGTGAAAATATACAAAACTGGTAAAGTCATGAGTGTGCATAGAAACTGCGCAATGTACACCCGTAATGTAAGTAGTTTGGGGATTTTTTACAACAGATTTTCAACACAGGCATTTTTGGACCTCTGCTCATAAACAGTGTCACTGTGATTTTCGTAATCTATCCTGAACACTAAATTCCCACAGCGACTGAGCTATTCTGCACCGGAAGTGCGAAGACACATTTCAGCCAGGGTGTAAAAAATGACAGTTGTTCTGTTCATAAGGAGGTGTGGAAAAATGTTAATGTTGAAAATCTGGACTGAAAATATTGCACATTTGTGAACTTACAAGGGTGCGGGGAAATTGTGCAACACACACTCGTAACAGTCATTTTATGAACTTTTGTCACTAAATTTTCAACATAGCCATTTTAACACCTCTGCTCATGACCAGTGTCACTGTGATTTTCTTAATGTGTCCTGAACATTGATTTCGCAAATCGACCGCGCTAATGTGCAAAAACACATTTTGGGCGAGATGTGAAAAATGACAGCTGTACTGTTCATAAGGAGGTGTGGAAAAATGGCAATGTTGAAAATCTGGAGTGAAAATATAAAAATTCTCAAAGTTACCAGAGTACGTAGAAACTGCGCAATGCACCCTCGTAAAACAATAATTTTGGGGAATTTTTTCACCAAATTTTCAACATAGGGTTCTTGGGGACCTACCTCATGAACTGTGACACGGTCATTTCATTACTTGGTCCTAAAGGTGGTTCCACGCAGTGACTGTGAAATCACCTTTCTGGACCGAGTAACAAAATGACAGTGACTGAGTTCATAAGGTGGGTCCCCAAGAATCCCATGTTTAAAATTTGATGAAAACATTCCCATAAATGGCCCAGATATGCACCAAAGTTGAGAAAAAAATTGATTGCATTATACAGCTTACCGGTATTTCTTCAGTTTGAGGTCGGCTTTGAAGAGTGCAGACATGTTCCCGGTCCACCGAAGATCGTTGCGCCGGCCTCTGGAGGTAAGTATAGGGTCAGGGGGGTGTTGGGAGGTGGGTGCACAGAGGGAGGGGAGGGGGATAAGACAGTCAATGAGGGACCTTTTTTGTTTTACAGTTGTTTTTATGTTTGTTTAGACTACGCAGGACTTTTGCCATGCTGGTGTAGGCTCCCAGATGACAAAAGGGGGACAGCGAATGGGAGGATTACATCCAGAAAAGTAGGGAGGCCAAGAGAAAAGTAAAGGGTGCCAAGGCGGCTAAAGAGCTGCAGTTTGCACAGCAGTTTAAATCAGGGGAAAATAATTTTTTCCGCTACATTAGCGAGAAAAGAAAAAAAAAGGAGGAGATTGTAAGATTAAGGTTAAGGATGAGGTGCTGGAGGACAACAGGCAAAAAGGCAGAGGCCCTAAATGAATACTTTTGCTAAGTATTCACTAAGGAGCAGCCAGGTCTGCTACTGGATAGAGATATCAGGGCCGCAGACAGAGATCCAGGGAATATGTATACAGGAGCTGACTACTGACAGGGCTACAAAGGGCCTATTGAACATCAAGCCCAACAAAGCCCCGGGCCCTGATGGTTTGCACCCCAGGGTGTTGAGGGAGCTGTCAGAGGAGCTGCCAGACCCTCTCGCACACCTGTTCAATGGGTCATTTCTGAATGGGGTGGTACCAGGCCACTGGAGGGTGGGTAATGTGGTGCCACTCCTCAAAAGTGGTGATAGGAAGGAGACAGGTAATTATAGACCAGGCAGCCTCACATCAATAGTGGGTAAGTTAATGGAGACCCTTATTAAAGAAGATCTAGTAGAATACCTAGAGGTAAATCACCAACAAAGCACTAAACAGCACAGGTGTGTGTCTGGCAGGTCATGTCAAATGAACCTTATTGTTTTCTTTGACCACGTGACCAAGGAGTTAGATAAGGGCCATGCAGTGGACCTGCTTTACTTTGATTTCAGTAAGGCGTTTGACACAGTCCTGCACAGGCGGCTTTTGAAAAAGATGGAGGACCTGGGGGCAGCAGAGGAAATTGTAAGGTGGATGAGTATCTGGCTGGCAGACAGCAAACAAAGAGTAGTAGTTAATAGGGTAAGATCTACTGAAAGATATGTCACCAATGGGTGCCCCAAGGGTCAGTCCAGGGACAAATCCTTTTCAACATATTCATTAGTGACATTGGCAAGGGGATTAAGGGCAGCCTTGCACTGTTTGCCAATGACACAAAACTCAGTGGCAGAGTGGACAGCATAGAGGGAGTCAGCGAGCATCAGGAAGATCTCAAAAAGTTGGAACGGTGGATGCACATGTGGTAATTGAAGTTTAATGCTAAGAAGTGCAAAGTGATACACCTGGGTAGAGCGAACCCCAACACAGAATATTGCCTTAACGGGGTAAAACTTAGCTCCTCGGCTGAAGAGCGGGGTCTGGGGGCCATCATTAGGGATGACCTCAAGCAACAAAGTCAATGTAATAAAGCATATAGCAAGGCTAGCAGGGTACGGGGAGGTATAGGAAAGGGCATAGATAGTAGGGACAAGGAGGCAATTCTGCCCCTCTTCCGGTTCTTGGTGAGACCTCATCTGGAGTACTGTGTCCAGTTCTGGAGGCTTCACCTCAGAAGAGATATGGATAGGTTGGAGGTTGTCCAGAGAAGGGCAACAAAAATGATACATGGCCTGCAGGGAGTCACCTATGAGGAGAGACTAAAGGCTTTGAACATGTACTCTGAGACTAGAAGGGAAAGGGGGGATATGATAGAAACCTTCAAGTTCCTTAGAGGCATGACCAATGTGATGCACACAGTGCTGTTCAACAGGAACACAAGTTCAACACCAAGGGGCCAGGAGTGGAAATTAAAAGGTGAGAATTTTAGGAGGGATGTCAGAAAGTATTACTTCTCAGAGAGGGTTGTGGAGCCATGGAATAGACTGCTGCCAGAAGTGGTGGCTGCAAAGACAGTGTCAAGTTTAAGCAACTGTTAGACAAGGCTTGGGTGCAATCTATCCAGCACTAGAGATTGCTAGGCTGGGATGGGGACAGGTCCCCGGTGAGACAATAGGTCTGGGGACACCATGTTTTGGGCAGACTTGATAGACCACAGGTCTCCTTCTGCTGACAGTAACATGCTTGGTACTTCTCTTTGTTGAAAAAGCAAAAGACACAGTAATCCTTTCTAAGGATTCCCATAGGTGTGTAGATTAGTATATGAAGAAGGCAGCAGAAGTCTATTTGGTCTGTCTAGACTTATTGCAGGGTCCAGAAAGCTTGAGCTACTGTCCCTGCCCCCCAACTCCTCCCATCCTCCCTTCCCATGATCCTTACCTTCCCCCATGTCTATCCCAGCCTCTCTTGAAGCTGCCCACTGTCTTGGCAAGGCAAGGCAAGGCAAGGCAAGGCAAGGCAATATTTATTTAAAAGATGCCCAATCCCAGAGGCTCTGAGTGCCGTATAAATCAGATAAACAAATAAAGTTAAATAAATCCATAAATAAAAGAAAAATAACATTTAAACAATCAAATCCACAAGATAAAATTTATCACAGAAAGTAGGCTAAAACTAGGGGTGCTGAAAACTATGCCTATACCAATAGATTAAAAGCAGAATCGGGAAAGGCCTGGGCGAATAGGAGGGCCTTAAGGTGGGCCTTGATTACCTCCAAGGTTGGGGCCCCCCTAAGCCCGGAGGGTAGCTAATTCCACAGGACGGGGGCAGTGACACTAAAGGCCCTGTCCCCAGCCATTTTTAGCCTTGTCCTGGGAATCACCAGGGGGAACCCACAGGAGGAGCGGAAGGGGAGGACCAAGACAGCTGGTGCAAGAGGGTCTGACAGGTAACCAGGGTCCTGGCCGTGTAGGTCCTTATAGGTCAGAAGACCCACCTTAAAGATGATCCTCCACATGACCGGCAGCCAGTTCAAGTCACGCAGTACCGGTGTAATATGGCAAAATTTAGGCTGTCCAGTAAGTAACCGGACAGCTGCATTCTTCACCAGCTGCAGCCTGCGGAGAGATCCTCCCGTGACCCCGAGGTAGAGCGCATTACAGTAGTCAAGCCTTGATGTAACTAAGACATGCATCAAAGTGGGGAGGTCCAGAGGCAGCACAAGGGGCTTTATCCTGGCAACATTTCTAAGATGGAAAAAATAGGAGCGGACAGTGGAAGACACTTGCGCCTCCATCGTCAAACCCCTGTCCAGAATGATACCAAGATTTTGCACCTTAGAGGAGGTCTTCAATGGAACAGTTCCAAGAACAAGTCCAGTCTCTGATCCAGAGGCCATCCTATCCCGCACTCTGTTCAGCTCCACCACTAATACCTCCATCTTATCAGGGTTCAGTCACAACCAGCTAGAGGCCATCCAGTCATTGATCTCGGCAAGGCAGCTGTTTAGCACATCTGCTGCATTGGATTCCTGAACAAAGGATAAGTATAGCTGGGTATTATCAGCATAGCAATGTAAACCCAAACCATACTTCCTAATGATCCCTCCCAGGGGCTGCATGTACACTGCAAACAACATTGGGACGAGGACCGAACCCTGAGGTACTCTGCAAGATGATTGACTGGGGTGGAGGAGAAATTCTCCATCACAACCCGTTGCCTCCTGTTGGTTAAAAATGACTAAAACCAGCAGATGACAGTGCCGGTGAGTCCACAGAGTTCCCTAAGGTGGCCAAGCAACACACAATGCTCCACAGTGTCAAATGCTGAAGACAGATTGAGGAGAACAAGAATTGTCCTTTCCCCTCGATCTCTAGCCCTGAGGACATCATCCTGCACCCGAACAAGTGTGGTTTCTGTGATATGCCTCACTCAAAACCCAGACTGGAAAGGTTCATATAACTCATGGGTCACAAGGTGCTCCTCCAACTGAAGCACCACTACGTTCTCCACAATCTTCACCAAAAAAGGAAGGTTGGAGATAGGATGGTAATTTGCCCTAACCTCCAGGTCTAGAGATGGTTTCTTAATGAGTGGTCTCACCAAAGCCTCCTTCAAGGCATCAGGAAAGACCCCCTCAGACAAGGAACATCGGACAATCAGGGCAAACACCGGGCCAACGGCGTCAATGCATCTCATCAAGAAACGAGTCAGCACCTGGTCCAGTTCACAAAACGTGTGCTTCAGATTGGTCACCACCTTAATGACCTCACTTACCTCCACTGGTCTAAACTCCCCCTAATCAGGAGGAGTGCACTCAGAACACTTCGGGCGACCACTGCCAGCTCTGGATTGGCTGGCTGGAGGAACTCCCTGCCAGATACCGTACACCCTGACCGAGAAGAACCGAGCAAATTCTTCACATTCAGGATTAGAAGAAACCTTCTTCAGCTGTAGACAGGCCAGACGAAGTAGCCTGTTGACAGTCCAAAAAAGTACAGCTGGTTAATTCTTCCCAGCAGTAATCTCCCTGGACAGGAACTCTGCTTTCTTATAGTTGATTGACCCCTGATATGCATTATAATGCATGTGCAGGGCCAGTTTGTCCTCCTCCAGGCCAGACTTCATCCAGCAGCACTCTAACCTCTGACCCTTTCTCCTCAACTCCCTCAGGTCCCCATCAAACCATGGGGACCTCAGGTAGGAAGATTTGGGTTGTACATGGACAGGTGTGAGGGAGTTAATGGTGTCGGATAGTAAACTATTGTAGGAGCCCACCACGGCACCAGTGCCTCCGATGCACACATTACCCACACTAGATAGATCAGCTGCCACCAAAAAGCCCTCCGGGGTCAATCCCTGCAAAGGACGGCAGCTCATCTTCTCTGTAGGGGGAGAGCATCTGGTGGGTGCCCTGAACATGAACTGCACCATGCAGTGATTGGACCATGCCACCCGATCAATCTTGAGATAATTTGTCTCAAGCCATAGTGAGAACACCAGGTCCAACGTGTGCCCACCCTGGTGTGTCGCGGCAGAAACAGCTTGCAACAGGCCCAGCGATGACATGGTCTGGAGGAGGTTATAACTAAGCCAGGAGGATTTGTCATCAGCCCAAACATTGAAATCTCCCATGACAATACATCTGGGGGCTTCCAATGTTTCATCGATGACAAATTCGGCAACCTCCTACAGGAAATCCCCTGCCGCCCCGTGGGGTGGTAGATCAGGAGAATCCTGCAGCCTATGCCCGGACACCCATGGACAGCCACACATTCAAAAGAACCCAGGGTTCTCATTGGGTGCACGGTGAAGCCCAAGTCAGATTTAAAACAGATGGCTACCCCACCTCCCCTATGTTCCTCTCTGGGGCAGTGCACCATGGTATACCCAGAGGGGACAGCAGCCTCAAAAACCAGGACAGCATCATTCCCAATCCAGGCCTCTGTGGTGAAAGCCAGATTGACTGAGGAAATCAAGTCTGCAATAATCGCAGTCTTGTTCCTGATCAATCTGCATTGCATAGCACTGCCCTCAGAGGATTGGTGGGCAAGACAGCCCCTTGGGTTACCTGGCCACTCAGTCTAGTGGGCTTCCTGGAGACAGGCACCAAACATGTCTGGCCTCTCTCTTGTGCCCATTGTAATCCAGGGCACCTTTTAGACCCAACAATCTCTATCCTGCCACCTCCACCATGCATGGGGCACCCCACTGCCCAAGATCACCCCGAACCCTCGAAATCCCCACCTCCCAGCAGCGTCTTGCTGTGATGTTAGAAACTGGGAGGCTAGTGAAGGGCCATAAATCATGCAGATGAGATGCCCCATATACTATCCTGACCCTCCCAGGCCCTCCCAGACAGCCCTGACACATCACACCCAAAAAAAAATCCCAGCACACCCACTTAATTTTATCCATACCACAGTTATACACTGAGGCCCAGATATTCGAAAGGGTTGTGCATGGCGCAACAGTGTTGCACCATGCGCAACCCACTGATGCACCCCGGCATGATATTCAAACGGGAATTGTGCCTGGCACAAATCCCGATGCGCTGGAGTACATCAGTAATGTATGCGGCGCAGGTGGGGGGGGGGCGTGCCCATGCATACTCTGCACATCCTGATATTCAGCCCGGGATATGCTGAGTCCATGCATGCGCAACTCCTACTTGCGCCGCACGCAGTTGATCCAAAAAAAAAGGAAGAACAGCTGGCCACCCACAGGTGAGCTGCCGTATTGCAAGGCGCAACACGGCAGCTGCCAGATGTGGGTGGCCACCCAAGCTCCGGCTGCACCTGGCGGCGCCCCCCCATGCCCGATCTCAGGCGTACATACAAATATGACCCTCCAAAATCTCTGGTGGTACAGTGGACGCTGTCAGCCCAATCGCAGGCATTTGTAAAATAAAACTACGTCCAATATCCCTGGTGGTCCAGTGGACTGCTGTCAGCCCAATCGCGGGCATTTGTAAAAGAAAATAAATCCAATATCCCTGGTGGTCCAGTGGACTGCTGTCAGCCCGCTCATGGGCATTTGTAAAAGAAAATGAATCCAATATTCCTGGTGGTCCAGTGGACTGCTGTCAGCCCAATCGCGGGCTTAGTATGAATAAAATAACTCAATATCCCTGGTGGTCCAGTGGACCCCTTCCCCACCCGCCCACTGGGCTCCACTGCCCGCTCCCCCCTCAGTGGCGGTAGCGGCAGCATCCCAACCGCCTGCCGCCCCGCTGCCTGCCGACTGACACCGTCGGTAGGGCTGTACGCCCATTGGTCCACAGCATGAGCCAATGGGCGTGCAGCCTGTACTGTTCTACACATTCCAGATATGTGAAATCCAGTACTGAACTCTGTTCTGTAGATATGGCCTCACCAGTGACCTGTACAAGGGTAGTATAACCTTCTCTCTCCTACTACTGATCCCCCTAGCTATCTATCCCAGCATCTTGTTCACCCTTGCTGCTGCTTTCTTGCATTGCGTGGAGTGTTTCAGGTCACTAGAGATCATCACTCCCAGGTTCTTCTCCTCCTCTGATCAGAATGCAAACATAGAAACATTGACTTTGACGGCAGATAAGGACTGCTTGGCCCACCTAGTCTGCCCATTTCCTAACCTGATGGATAAGCAGCAGATTCTAGTTAATCAACAGCTTACTTCCTCCTACCTTCCACTAGAATTGCCTTATGTTTGTCTCATGCATTCTTGAATTCTCCCACTGTTTCTGACTCCACAGCCTCCTCGGGAAGGCTGTTCCATGCATCCACAACCCTCTCTGTGAAAAAATACTTTCTAACATTACCTCTGAGCCATCCCACCTCTATCTTCAAATTGTGCCCCCTTGTTCTTGCACATCTCTTTTTCTGAAAGATGCTACCCTCTTGTACTTTGTTAATTCCCTTGAGATACTTGAAAGTTTCTATCATGTTCCCCCTCTCCCTCCTTTCCTCAAGGGTATACACATTAAGCTGCTTTAGTCTCTCCTTGTATGTCTTCTGGTGCAGACCCTGCACCGTTTTGGTTGCCCTGCTGTGAACAGCCTCCACTCTATCTATGTCTTTGCGGAGATGTGGCCTCCAGAATTGCAGTACTCCAGATGGGGTCTCACCAACTGTCTGTACAGAGGGATAACAACTTCTGTTTTCTACTGTTGATGCCTTTCCCTATGCATCCCAGTATCCCCCCAGCCCTCCTTACTGCCTTCTCACATTGCTTGCCCACCTTTAGGTCATCTGATATAATTACTCCTAGGTCTCTTTCAATTTTTGTTGTTGTTATTATCTCACCCCCCATTGTGTACTCTTCTCCTGGGTTTTTGTTTCCCAGATGCATTACCTTGCACTTCTTTGCATTGAATCTGGGCTGTCATATAGTTGACCATTCCTCCAACCTTGCCAAGTCCCTTTTCATCCTTTCCACCCCACCTTGTGTATTAACCCTGTTGCAGATCTTTGTGTCATCTGCAAAGAGACATACTTTTCCTTCCAGGTGCTCTCCAATGTCACTTACAGTATAAAGACATTAAAGAGGACCGATCTCAGTACCGAACCCTGCGGTACTCCGCTAGTTACCCTCCTTTCTTCACTGTGGACTCCATTTACTATTACCCTTTGCGTCCTGTTGTGCAGCCAGTTTTTTATCCAGGCTACCACCTTGGGACCCACCCCAAGGCTGGCTAACTTGTATGTTAATCTTTTGTGTGAGACTGTGTCAGATGCCTTGCTAAAATCTAGGTAGGCCATATCCACAGCCCCTTCCTGGTCTACTACTTTGGTCACCCAGTCAAAGAAATCTATTAGGTTCATCTGACATGACCTTTCTGCTGTGAAACCATGCTGCCTTGGGTCCTGTGCCCCACTGGTCTCTAGGTACTCAACAATTCTTTCCTTTTGAAGTGATTCCATCATTTTCCCTACCATTGAGTTCAAACTAACTGGTCTGTAGTTTCCTGCCTCTACCCTGCTCCCACTTTTGTGAAGTGGAATCACATCTGCCGTCCTCCAGTCCTCAGGTACCACCCCATCCTCCCATGATTTGTTAAAGAGAGTAGTCAGTGGCGTTACTAGTTCTACCCTTAGTTCTTTTAGAATCCTGAGGTGAATCCCATCAGGCCCCATTGCTTTGTCCACCCTCAGTTTCAAGAGTTCTTTCAAAACCCTTTCTTCTGCGAATGGGCTGGTATCGACCCCCTATTCAGAGTGTTTCCCTTGTTTGGTTTAGGTACCCCCTCCTCTTCCATTGTGAATACTGAGCAGAAATATTCATTCAGTATCCCTGCTTTTTCATTGTCACCCTCTGCCCACATTCCCTCCCCTTTATTAAGTCTCTGTATCCCTCCCTTGGTCTTTCTTCGCTCCCTAATGTACCTGTAAAAGGTTTTATCCTCCTTCTTAACAGAGTTGGCTATGTTTTCCTCAGTTTGTGCCTTTGCTATTCTGACTGCCTTCCCTGCCTCCTTTTGCTTTAACTGATAAAGTTCTCTGTCCTGCTCCTTCTGTGTTTCCTTATATTTTCTGAATACTGTCCTTTTCTCCTTAACCTTCCCTTCCACCTCTTTTGAGAACCATAGTGTTTTTTTTCCTTCGTTTTGTTTTGTTGATTTGCTTCACACAAAGGCTTGTTGCCTCTGTGATGGCTGTTTTGATTATTCCCCATTGCTCCTCCACCCATCCTTCTTGCCCATTTGCAAGTGCTTTTCTGAAGCACTCTCTTATTTTCCCAAAGTCAGCCCTCCTAAAGTCCAGTACTCTAGTTTTTGTATGGCTTGACTCTGTGGCTGTGTTTATTCTGAACCACACTGTTTGGTGGCCACTTGTTCTCAGGTGGCTACCCACATCTAAATCTGAGATCCTTTCTCCTTCCTCATTTGAGAGTACCAGGTCTAATATTGATCCCTCCTGCGTGGGATCCAACACTAGCTGTCTGAGGCATGCCCTCTGTAGGGCATCAAGAATGACCCTGCTTTTGGATGTGCCTGCAGCAAAGGTACTCCAGTTAACATCTGGCATATTCAGGTCCCCCATCAACAATATCTCCCCTTTTTCTGCCATTTTAAGGATGCCTTCTATCATTTCCTTGTATATTTTCCTCCCACTGAGATGGGGGTCTGTACACAACCCCCATGCGGATTGTGGCGCCATTTCCTGTCTCCAGGGTGACTCAAAGTGACTTCCTGTTTACTCTTTAGTTCTGTTGCTTTAATCCCTTCCCTTATATAGAGAGCTACTCCTCCTCCTTTTTTACCTACATTGTCCCTTCTGTAGATTGTGTATCCTGGTATGTCGACATCCCAGTCACGGTTCTCTGTGTATTATGTTTCAGTGACTGCCACAATATCCAGGCATCCCTCTTCCATCAAGGCCACTAGTTCAGGGAGCTTGTTACACAGACTACAGGCATTGGCACTCATCGTCCTCCATTTTTTGATGGCTGTACCCCTTTTAGCCCCATTTTTGTCCTTGTTGCCTTTTTCTGTATTTACCCCTGTCCTGCTCCCTATTGACTTCTCTACTTTGTGTTTAACTTCTCTACCTTGGTGTTTAACTTCTCTACCTTGCTGTTTACTTCTCTACCTTGGTGTTTAAAACCACCTTTGGTACACCCACATATCTGCTGTGATGTCTGCCAGGTGGCTCCTTAGCACTTCACCCATCTTCCTGAAATCCGCCCTCCTAAAATCCAAGATTTTGGTCTTAGTCAGGATGCTTTCCCTGCCCATATCCAACTGGAGTCACACTGTGTAATAGTCACTCCCACCGTGGGGTTTCCTGACCTACATGAATGAAAAATACACTTTGCACTCACTCACTAGCCCTCCTATCAAGTATTTTGCATCTGCTTTTTTATAACATGTTTCCAAGTTACTTCCATGGCATCACACACAGTACCAACATTACAGGGTGTGGAGTAATCCGACTCACTCTTGTGTGTACAGTTTCACTCAACAAAACAATGTGTCACCTGATGGATAAGGTGGCCGTTTTAGTAATCTATTGTTATTTTTGGCCCTTATCATTGCTGCATATCCAGGATATTTCACACAGTGTAGATACCATTATTCACCAATGTCATGGGTGAAGTTTTGAGATAAATTAAAATGTAGTAAAAAATTGAAATGCAGCCAGTTGTAGAATTCATACAGTTAGCATGGAAGTGTAGGCAAAATTCTACATGAAAAGAGAGCTGCAGCCAGAAAAAGTCATCTTAAATCTCCACTGTGTATGTCCTTCTCAGTTTATCCTAAAATCACACTGTAGCTAAGTCTATAATCTGAGGTATTACTTCATGCCACAGGTGAAACAGCAATTTGTGTTATTTTTTTAGACATACTTAAAGGTAGGACATGAATATTATAGGGTTTTTAAAGGTCTGTAAGTGTGCATTTATATGTCTGTGTCACCTACAGCACACACCACAAATAATATGTAATCTTCCCTAATGCATTAATTATTGCTTTGCATTTATGTGAAGAGAAATCCTGCTGTGCCTAATTGGGATGTTGTTATAGTGGTAGCTGGAAAGTTAGTGCCATAGGTTGGCAGGTGCTAGTTAGGTATGTCTAAATGGTTATCTAATGTAACAAATGGTTTGTTTGTAGTGAATGCAGTATTTGCTAAGTAGGTTTCATTTATGTTAAAGCAGCATTCAGTAACTAAATGCTAACTTTTACCACTCATATAATTTGTAATGTTGAATTGGGCTATAAAGATTAATAAAATTTAATATAAAATGCAGCACTTGCTGTAATTATTTAAATACTAGAGACAATTGAAAATATCTCTGATTTAACTCCATAAACTCTAGTGTCTGATTTTGCAGCAGAAGAGTACGGACTCAGTTGCCACCATGGTTATATTTGTATTAGTTCTGTTACTGATAATATGTTATTTTGATGTGGTATGGAAATTAAGTATTTATTAATGTCGCTGAATAGTTTGATACCTTTAACTGAACCAACTCATGTCTTATAAAAAGATGGTAAGCACACAAGTTTTTTGGGCCTAACGTGTCTCTTCTTCAGGTGCAAATAAATTTGCACCAGAAGAAGGGACCTGTTGGGGCCCGGAAGCTTGTGTACTTACCATCTTTGCACAAGACATAAGTTGGTCCAATAAAAGGTATCAAACCATTCAGCAACTCTTGTTCTCTGAGGACCAATAGGGCTGAAATATATTTTTACTAAATATTTATTGATGAATCTTAACTTAGGTGAGCTGTGGTATGCTAGGCCACACTGGCTACATGCATAAAAAAAACTATCCTTTTCATCTCCAAGTTGCATGATGAGACAGTATTGTGATAACAGAAGGGACTTAGGGTCATTCTTGTCCACCCATCCTGCCACACAACAGAGACTATACTTAATCTGAATATGGATACACATTCACGTTTAAGAGCCAGAACTTTACCTCTACTCATACTATGTAGAACGCACCATAAGTTGGGGCACCATCTTGTGGCTGGGTTCCTGGCCATGCTCACCTTTCAACACCGAAAGTGTTTGGTGGCTCAGTGCATAAAAGACCTGGGGCTGCAGGTTCAGGTGACTTTGGTCCCCTAATGAAGAATGGAATAAGAGCAAGGAAGCCACTGCCCTTGTGGAGAGGAGTTGCCCCTCCCATCTGGTTGGTATTACCATTGGAATTTTGGCTCAGTTTATTTTATTTTATTTTTTATTGACTGGGTAAGTACACTAGACAAATTCTGCCTATTTTCAGGCATGACTCTGGGAAGGGGGATACAGATGAATGCCAGTTGACCTTGAACCAGATTAAGCTGTTGGTGGTATTTTTAGTGAATGGGGAGAAATTTGGCCAGGACACTGGGGAAATTCCCCTACTCTCTGCTAGAGGGCACTGTCACTTTGTGAGAGTGAGAGAGTGCGTTGGCACTATGGAGGTTGGAAGCGACAGAGGAGGAGTAGGTGGTGATATGGATCTGTGTTCCAGCAGACCAGGGAAGAAGCAAGGGGCAGCTGGGATGCACCTTACTGGTGGCCAGTACATCACCCCTCATGTCTCCCTGCAGTGGTCAGAAGAGCCAGGCAGTACTAGCGCTGCATTGGGAGAATCACGATTCGAACCCCCCTGACCAAAAGGCCAGAAGCAGCAACGAATTAAAAAACAAATCAGGAGCCTACCGGGAGCGAGGATATATGTGTAGAGCAGCAATTTAGAGAAGCTGAAAAGGCTTACCTTGTGGCAAAATGTAAGCTGGAGAGGAGCTCAAAAGGAAGTGGGAGCTACCAATCTTGCCAGATGTAACACCCCAGAATGTGGCCAAAGTGTTTGTCTTCTTGGGGAACAGCACAGACCTGAATTCAACCAGTCCCACGTTAGAGAAACAGGGACAGCAACCACAAACTGAAGCGCAAACATGGTCATCAGAAAAAGCACTAACAGGAGCAGGCTGGCTCCAAAAGGAAAACAGGACATGGGTCCCTCTCTCAGGCAGCCAATACCAGGATAACCATACAAATGTTGTACAACCAATAAATCCCACACCAATGAACTTGTCAAACAGAACAGAACAGCACAGGTCCCAGAAACTGATCAACAAATTCCACAGACATCTGACACGGTGACATCTCCAGGTAACATTTCATATTCACCGATGGAAATAAGTATTGCAGATGAATTTTATGATGCACAGGCAGGGCCCACTGATGAAGTGGTGAGGCCCTAGTGGATGGGGATTTACACTGTTCAGATGCAGAAAACATGGGGAGGGGACCCACAACCCCGATATTTCCATTTTGGCTGATAACTTAACAATGCTTACATCACCTACATATGCCAGCCTACTGAAAAAAACAGTGGAATTGGCAAAAAGATGCAACACAGTACACCTATGCTATCTAGGCAGGCAGGAAGATATGCCTGATAGGTTTGATGTAGGAAAAGTCTTGTTTAAACAGACAATGGGCTTTTTTCCAGCCAAAGTTTATGTCCTGATACATACTCCGGACTAAAATAAGTGTGATGTGAGTTTTCGTGCTCCGGCCATACTAGACAGGTTCTGGATCAAGTACAGTTCTTTGAAAACTAACTCTGCTTGGGCAGACTTCCAGACTATACCCCTGATGAAACAGACTTTCAAGGTCATTACTGTATTATTTTGTAACGAAGGGGTGAATATTGCAAATATCATATATTGGCTGGAAAAGAAAAGTAAAATTCAGGGAAACCCTGTACCCATACTTGACACAGAAATATTTTGGAATGGAGGTTGGTGCTTTAAGATAAATCTTCTCCAAGATGCCTATGGTCTGAAACATCTACCAAACTGTTTTTACTTAGGGCGTGATAAGGGTTTTATATTTTATCTTGGCCAACCATGCCACTGTTATAAGTGTAGGTCTCAAAGGCATCTGAGCATGACATGTGAAGTTGTTAAATGTGCGCAGTGTGGGGAAGTGGGACATTCTATGTTTGATTGTAGGAATGAACTAAAATGCAGTTTATGTGAGGAAGTCCATTCCTTTACTGATTGTCCATGGGCTGCGCATAATACTTCAGATGCAGATTTTGTAGTACAGGATTTCTACATTAAGACCGCACTTAGAACACACACTGACAGGCTCCTACCCAGGGTACCCCCCTCCCACCTTCGCGGTCACACCCAAAATCTATAGAATCAGTCAGAACCTCCTTGGTGCAAATCCCACCCATGACATCAGAAAGCTCTTCCACTGACCATACAGAGGAGGCTCCCACCCACTCCACTATAGAGGTACCATCTGAATGAGCTACCACTAGCATAGACACTATGCTGCCCTCACCCCCCCAAGACCCATGGAAGATTCCTATCAGATCATAACTAGGAGGAGTAGTAGGACAACAATGTTGCCTGATGCACACATTGCTCAGAATTGTCCGATACAGACACAGAACCAGTTTACGGTCCTTCAAGATGACATCCTGGACAGGGAATTAGAATCTGATTCTACCTCACTACACTCCTCACAGGTGGATGGGGGCACCGATAGGGAACTTCCACTGGAGGAAACCATACCTAAATCCATTAAGAAACGCATGGGCACTAGGCCTAGGGTCAAGAAAAAACCCAAACACCACTGATTCATGCAGGGCCCCCTTTCATAATTTAGAGGTTGCATCCCTGAATGTTAATAACATCAAGACAGAAAGAAAACTGACTCTTACTTATACTCAATTTGAGAACACTACTTTTGATATAATTTACTTCCAGGACACCAGGCTAGCTACAGGCACTGAGATACAAGAAGCCAGTCAGGCTAGGATTTGGGGCACCACTTACTGGTCCAGAGGGACAGAAACCTGCAAAGGGGTAGGGATTTGTCTCAACAATCAAAGTGTCAAAATAGTACATGAAGTTGACATAATTCCAGGATGTGCATTACTGTTAGATTTTTCCATTGCAGGTTTAGATTTCAGATGTATTAATGTCTATGTGCCTCAAAGAAAGGCTACAAGAATTACTCACATACTAAAATGCCAGCAGAATAGGCCTAATGGTCTTTCGAGTCTGTTTGATTGGTCAGCCCCCACCCTGGGTGCTGACCTTGCTGCCCCCCTCGCCTTCTCTGGCTTCTCCCATCTCAGTTCCGGATATTCTTGCTGCATTGGATTTTGCTTCCAGAACCCTTCCCCTGTACCTGTCCCAGCACCTCTTGAACCCCTCCACCATCTCTGCCTCCACCAGCCCCCTAGGCAGTGCATTCCATGGCTCCACCACCCTCTCAGTGAAGTAGCACCTCCTCCTTTCTCCCCTGAATCTTCCCCCCTCCAGCTTCCACCCATGCCCTCTAGTGGCCCCCTCCTCCTTCCTTCAAAGCACCCTGACTGTTCCTCCCCTATTTACCCTCTTCATGTACTTGAAGACCTCTATCATATCCCCCCGGTCCCTTCACTCTTCCAATATGTACATATTTAGCTCTTCGAGCCGCTCCTCATAGGTCCTGTCCCCCAAGCCCCAAATCATTTTGGTTGCCCTCCTCTGGACCCTCTCCAGGAGTTTAATGTCCCTCTTTAAGTGTGGCCTCCAAAACTGCATGCAGTAATCAAGGTGTGGCCTCAACAAGCAGTTATACAGAGGGAGCATCACTTCCCTCCTTCTGGAGGTGATCCCCCTAGCGATGCATCCCAGCATCCTGTTGGCCTTGGCTGCTGCCCTCCTGCAAGTCTCCGAGTTGTTCATTTTGACATCCACCACCACCCCCAGGTCCCTCTCAGCCATTGAGACTTGTAGCATTTCCCCCCCCCCCAGGGTGTACACTTTGCCCGGGTTTCTGGCCCCCAGGTGGAGTACCTTGCATTTCCCAGCATTGAACCTCAGCTTCCACTTTCTAGACCATCTTTCCAGAGCCTCCAGGTCCCCCTGTAGGGCCACCCTCCCCTCCTCCCCATCCACCACCACCCCCACTTTTGAGTTATCTGCAAAGAAACTCATCTCACTCCTGATTCCTGTCCTTATGTCAGAGACGTAGGCGTTAAACAGGAGGGCCCAAGGACTGATCCCTGTGGGACCCCACTAATGATCCTCTTTGGGGATGAAACTATCCGCCAACTATGACCCTCTGGGTCCGGTCCTGGAGCCAATTGCCTATCCATCTGATCATCTGTTTCCCCACCCCCATTTCTCCCAGCTTATCCAACAGGCCCATGTGAGGAACGGAGTCAAATGCCTTGCTGAAGTCTAGAAAGAGGACGTCCACTGGTCTACCACGGTCCAAGGCACTCGTCACCCAGTCATAGAACTCCACAAGGTTTGTCTGACATGATTTCCCTGAGACGAATCCATGCTGTCTATCGTCTAGGCACCCTGACTTTTCCAGGTCCCCCCCTAGCCTCTCCTTGACAATGCCCTCCATCACCTTGCCCACTACCGATGTCAGACCTGTAGTTCTCTGCCACCTCCCTTGATCCCCCGTTGTGGATAGGCACTATATGCACCACCTTCCAGTCCTGGGGCATGCACCCTGTCCTCAGAGAGATGGTGAAAAGCTCCACCAGGGGTTTCGCCAGGACATCCGCAAGTTCCTTCAGCACTCTGGGATGTAATTATCCGCCCCAGTGCTTTCTCCGCCTTTAAGGGAGCTGAGGGCTTCCTTTCTCTGCTGTGATTTCCACTTCCAGTACCTCTTCTCCTGCTTAGCCCCCCCCTCCTGTCAGTGATGCCTCCCCTCTCCTCAGACCTGCCCGATCGGTAAGAATCCACCCCTCCTCAGTATCTCTGTCTCCTCCCATGTATGATGCAGCACCCCCATTTTACTTGGTGAAAACTGAGGTGAAGTACTCATTTAGTACCTCAGCCTGCTCCCCCGGGTCTTGTGCCCATCTCCCCTGATTTAATCCTGCTAATCTGCCCCTTCACCCTTTGTTTTTCCCCAGTGTATCTAGAGAACCCCTTGTTCCCTCTCCTGATTTCCCTGGCCAGGTTCTGCTCCTTCCTTGCCTTAGCCGCCCTCACCACCCTAGTGGCTCTTCTAGCCATCAGCTCATACTCCCCTCAATCCCTTTCACTCCTTGAGCTCTTGAATTGCCTATAGACTGCCTTCTTTCCCTGCACCACCTCCTGGACCTCCCTGGTCCACCAGCAGGGTTTTTGGGCCCTACCGCATTTTCGTCTTACTCTTGCACAGGTGCTGGTAGCATCTTGCACCCCTCTCCTGATGATTTCCCACCTACTATCAGCGTCCATGTCTGACCCAATCCCATCCAAATGCTCCTTAAGGATCCTTCCCATTTCCTTAAAATCCGTTCCCCTGAAGTCAGTTACCTCCGTCTTTGTGCAGTTTTCTAGCCCTCCTAGGTCCAGGCAGAACCAGACCGTGGCATGGTCACTCCCCGTCAACGGGTCCCTTACCTCCAGACCCCTAATCTGGTCACTGTCTGCCAGGACCACATCCAGTACCTGCACCTCCCTGGTTGGTTCCCCCACCTGCTGAGTTAGGAATGCGTCTTGAAAGACATCCAACAACCTCTGTTCCCTGGTCACAGAAGATGTCATAGTCTCCCAGTCTGTTCTTGGCATGTTTAAGTTCCCCAACACCACCACTGTTCCTCTGCCCAATCTGCAGTGTCTCCCAGCATCTGCCACCAGACTCTCCTCCAGCTCCTCTGCCAGGGCAGGGGGTCTATACACCACTCCTATTTTTACTCTCTTGCCCCCCCTTGTTATCAAGGTGACCCAAATCGCTTCCACGGTTCCCTCCGCCTCCTCTACTCCCCCTATGCCAATGCAGTTTTTGACTGTCATTGCTACCCCTCCTCCCCTTCCCTCCCCTGTCCTTCCTGAACATAGTGTAACACTCCAGGTTCAGGTCCCAGTCGTGTCCTGCAGTGGCCCAGGTCTCAGTGACTGCTGCCACATCTACTGCTCCCTCAGTTAGCATCGCCTGGAGCTCAGGCATTTTATTTCCCAAGCTCCTGGCATTTAGCAGGACTACCTTCCACCCTTTCCCTATACTTCCATTTCTCCTGCTCATGTTCCCATGGGGATTCTGTTTTCCCCTGGTCTGCACTTTACCAGTCGTCCTTTTCCCGCAATCCTCCAGCTCCCTAGGGGGGTGAAGACAGAGTCCTTCCTTTATCGGCACCCCCTTGACAGCCTTTTCTCCCATCCCTCCCCCCTTCACAAGTTTAAACTCCACTTTTCACCAATGAACCCCTCTATTTTCAACTTAAGGATTCCCCTCCCCTCCAAATTGAGATGGAGTCTATCTCTGCATACAGCTCCTTATCCTCCCAGGTCCCCCCATTCCCCATCAACCCATAACCTCTGGCCTCACACCACTCCCTGAGCCACTGGTTTAGCTCCCTAATCTTGCTTTTGTGCTCCCCACTAGCCCTTGGCACCGGCAGGATTTCTGAAAAGGAAACTGTGCATCCTATGTCATGACAGACCCTGGCAAGCTCCCTGAATCTTGCCTGTATCTCTAGCTCGCAAGTTCCCTCAATGTCATTTGTACCCAGCTGGACCAGTATGTCCGGAGAACCCCCACAATCCTTTGCCAGCTGATATACCTCGTGCTTAGCCCTGTGCACCATTAGTCCAGGGAAGCATTTTGTTCTAACTGGCCAGGCTACTCCCTCCCTATCCCATTTGATACCCCTGATCATAGAATCCCCCAACAGGAGCACTCTGACCTCTTCTTTTCCTCCATTTCCCCCCCTTCCATGTCCCTCATCCTTTCTACCGGCCCCTCCACCCAGCCAGCTCCTTGTTCCTCCCCCTATCTGGGTGACACATGCCACCCCCTCCTTATTTACCCTGACCACCCCCCTCAAATCCTATGCCTCTCCTCCTCCTGAGTATCTTTCTGTACCTTGCTAACTCCCCACTCACTGCTCGCAACTGGTCCTTCTCCCCCATCTGCTAAACTAGCCTGACTCGGCCTCCTTCCTTGCTGTCTCCATTTGGTCCCTCTTTGCTTGTTGTGCTCCCCTGGCCTAAACCCTCAGCTCCCTTTACTAAATCCTCCTTGTACTTCTGGTCCTTTTCCTTTACCTTTCCTCCCAACTGGTCCTTCTCCTTGCGCTTTCCTCCCTCTTCCCCCTGCCACTCCTGCTCTGATTCACTGCTCCCCCCATTTTCCTGCATTCCAGGTTCCCCATGTTCTTCCTGCTATCTGGCCCTGCCTCCTGCCCCCACTCCCTTTCCATCTCTAACCACCCTGTCATGGCTACCATCACCCCGCATCCTCAAGCAGAAGAAGAGAATTGGCGGTTACAGAGTGCAAGATCTGATCCACCTCCCGCCTTTGCTTCCTTCTGTCCAGCCCTGGCCATCTGCCTACTTCCCTGAGAATGTTGTCCCTCTGTCCCTCCTTTGTGAGGGTCCCCAGTTACCTGCCTGCTTCATTGGTAGTGTCCTTTTGGACTCCTTCTGCCAGGGTCCCTATGTGACCCCTGAGTATTCTCCTGCACTCCTTTCCCTATACCGCTGCCCCCAGTGCTTGGGTGCAACCCTGTGGGAGATCCCCTGCCCCCTTCCCCAACCATACCTCCCCTCTTCCCCCAGCTGTCTCCTAATCCCCGCAACCTCCTCCCTAAGCTGTGCCAGCTGGTAGCACACTGGGCAACCACCAAACTTCAAGCCCAGTCCAGTATCATGGCTGCTCCACACCCTGTGCACCCCACCACCTCCCAAAGATGCCGGCCCTAATGCCATGTGGTTCCATCCCTTCCAAGTAGGTTTCCTTGGGTGAGCCACCAGGTTCCCCCCAGTCCAAGATACACCCCTACTGCCTAATCAGGTCACCCACTAATCTTAGATACAGTCCCACAGTACATCGGTAACCCTGTTACTAGGTGCAGTACAACACAGTAACACATTGATTTATGCCAAGCAATATTACCCATACCTATTTACCTCAGGATACATCCTGCTAGGAGATTTCAGTTGCAGACATTATTTAAAAGATAGGGGTATGAAAACATCCAAAATATTTGGTGATGTCACCTGCTTAAACAATCTTTTAAAACAAACAGGTCTAAAAGATGCTTTTGAGATTGGACAGGGAGCTCCCCCTAAAACATATTATGAGGGACTACCAGCACTAGGACTGACTACTGGTTTCTTTCAGACAACCTGGAAGTGAAATCTGCCACTGCAAATCCAGTTGCTTCCTCAGCTCACACTATTATTTCTGTTATAATAGCTAATTTTGAGAAAATGGGAAGAGGACTGGGGTATTAGTGCATGAACATGAGCTTGTTAAATGATCCATTAGTAGGTTTTAATGACCTTCCAACAGCTAGACAATTAGTCTTTTTCTTGTATAAGTCTCCCTTAGAGTGGTGGGAAGACACAGCTTTATATTAAACAATATTTTCAATTACTTGGGAAATTAAAATTGAAGATTAAGACAGATTTATATAAAACCTATCAAAACAATTTATATAAATTGCAGTCCTTACAAGACAATTTTGGTATAGACCTTTCACAAAAAAATACAGAAACCAAACAAAAAATGTCTGTCATACAATACTATAGAATGAAGTCCCTCGAACTTGAACAAAAATTCATCAACCAAGGCAAACAAGATTTTGTAAACCTGTTCCAATTTTGCCAGACACAGCAACAACAAAAATTAATCACATCTCTCACAACTGCCTCTGGACAACTTACTACTGACAAGAAAAGCATCTTACAAGAAATTAAAAATCATATAACACAGATATTTTCAGAACACACAACTAATGCTACAGATGGAAGAGCATGGTTGTCTTCATGTCACCCCCTAACTCTCTCCAATGACCTCCAACATGCTTTGATTCAGCCTATAACCAACGCAGAACTACAAAGGGTGATATTAGCATTGAAATCTGGGACCGCACCAGCCAAGGTTGGTATTCCTTATGAATTATACACACATCTTTTCCCTGCACTAACTAATGAAATGATAGCACGTTTCATCACTATGCTATCTTCGGAGACAATCACTAATAGCATGAGAGTGGGCCTCGTAGTATAACTGTACAAACAGAAAGGAGACAAAACTTTACTAAAAAATTGGAGACCCATAACATTACTTAATGCAGATTTTAAAATGTTCACAAAACTTCTCAGCAATAGATTAGCCCAGGCAGCAGCTTCTTTTATCCACCCTACACAAACAAGTGCTACAGGTATCCCAGGAAGACTCATACAAGGTAACCTAATATTGCTGCGTGAAATGCTATACAAAGGACAGGTTCTCTGGTTTTCTGCTCTCATTAGATCAAGTGAAAACATTTGACTTTATCTCACACCAGTATTTATGGGATTGCCTTCGAGCCTATCATTTACCAGAAAAATTTGTACATAGGATACAAGCATGTTACCAAGAAGCAACAGTAATACCCTACTGCAACGGATGGTTAGGAGCAGAATATGCAGTAGCTAGAGGGGTGAGGCAGGGTTATCCCCTGGCCCCACTTCTTCATGTGATAACTTTAGACCCCCCATAAGAAAATTAAATTTATCTAACAACATATCCGGACTGTCTTTTTCTAGCACAAACTCAGAAATATGCTTATGCAGATGATGTGTGCCTTATTTTAGCGGACCAAAAATCGTGTTTCCAAGCAGGAGACATTTTAACAGAATTTACGGAAACCACTTGGGCTCAAATTAACTTTGAGAAAAGTAAATGTTTAATGATTGGTCACACAGGTTACACTTCTGAGTCCATTCTGAATGTTTCAGTAACCAGAGGACCGTGTAAAATTTTGGGGATTATGTTTGGTGGTGGTGACATGGCTCTCATAAATTGGCAACAACAGCTAGATCAGGCCCAAGAAAAAGTAGAAATTTGGAATAAATGGAGAATCATAGAATCATAGAAACCTGCAGGCAGAAAAGGACCATAGAGCCCATTGAGTCTGCCTGAAAAATGATAGCCCACCTCCCTCTACCCTTTTACCCCTTCCCCCTGCCCTCTCTCTCCACCCCTGCCTAGCCTCATGTAGGTATACCAAGCCCTTTTGAATTTCTCCACTGTATCCACCTCCATTACCCATTTTGGCAATCTATTCCATGGCCCTACCACCCTTTGTGAGAAGTAACTCTTAATTACATCTTCCCGACATCTGCCCCCTCCAGCTTGAGTGCATGACTGCTAGTGGTTGTGTTTTCACTCAGTCTGAAGATGCTAGTCCCTTTGACCTTATTTATTCCCTTCATATATTGTTTCAATCAAATGTTTTATTGTTCGGCAAATAAGCCATTACAATATACTAAAAGAAAACTAAAAACATAATTACATACATATGGAATATAGCATGCAATGGCAATATAAATTAATATGACTTCATAATTATGCACACTAGATTACATTTTGTACATTCTCCGTCAAGGCTATCTATATTATAAGCAGCTCTCATATCTATGAGTATTAGAGCAATAGAACATCAAATATAACAATAAGTGAAGAAGCATAGACCTAACAAGTTTTTACCATTCCAACTGAAAAATGCCAGAATTCCTTAATAGGAAGTTGTTACTTTAAGCATATTTTTAAAAGGAGGACTATTACTAATTACTAAACTTCTAGAGCCAGCCCTAGGCGCAAATCCAGTCAATATTTTAAGTATACACACTAGCTTTATCCAGTCTGGAGGAAAAATCAATAACAAAGGGTTTAACAAAATGCTCAAGCCATGTTAAGATGTTATATAACCAAGAGCCATCTCAAAATTCCTGTGTTCCATTATCACAGCCCAAGGCTCCTTTATGATGTACCAGATACAGTAAGCTCACTTATAAATGAACCTCAGAACCGATATTATGCCGCTCCTATTTACTGTAATAGAAAACACTTTCCAGAAAAGTCACTAAATTATTAAATAAAATAAACAAATGTAGGAGTCCAGCATTAATTTCTGAGAACATGAACTAGAGAATTGTTTTTCTGACTTCACCGGCAATACAAACAAGTGGAGTGTCTTGAGGTTTATAATATCATAAAGGACTCCATTCCTGAAAAACTCTCCCTCTGCATTTTAAATTCCCCTTGTTCTGGAGTCCATGACTTGAGGGTCTCTATTACACGTTCAGGGATCCATTACATTAGAATATATGCAAATGGTTTGGCTAGAGATCAATGCATGTAAAAATCATGCTCATGGCAGTTTTAGCCATAATTCATAAGTGGCACAACCAAATCAACTGAGATACACCCTTCTTGCTACTATAGCATTCTTCGGAGATCCAAAAGCACCAATTATGGAAAAATGAAAGAAAAGAGTACCTGATGGAGGATATACCCTCTGTGTATCTCCATTATAAACATCACTGATATATATATATATATATATATATATATATATATAATCCAAATTTCAGATGAAAACACCAGTTAGCAGGCCTCAAGCAAATTTATTCCCTTTTTCCTCTTTCTTTATCTGTATATTTAGAGGTGTCATGATTCCATGTCCTTAATCACTTCAGTTTTGACCATTAATCCATCTCCAAACCTTCAGCTCCACTGTTCTCATTCTCCTCCGCTATGCAGTGTCAGTGGCTCAGTAGGTAGCACACTCACCTCTGAGGCCGGGAGATCAGAGGGCTGTGAGTTCAGTTCCCACATCTGGCACTTGGGTTAATATCCCAGTACTGACACTGCAGTGCAGCATGAGAGGGGTGCTACACTTCTGAGGTGCCGTCTTTCAGATGAAACGTTAAACCGAGGTCCCATCTGCCTGGATTGGTGGTAGTTCAGGTGGATGTTAAAGATCCCATGGCATTTATCGAAAAGAGCAGGGGACTTTCCCTGGTGTCCTGGCCAAATTTCCCTCATTCACTAAAAACACCACCAACAGCCTAATCTGGTTCAAGGTCAGTTGACATTCATCAGTATCCCCCTCCCCCCGGGTCATGCCTGAAAATAGACAAGATTTGTCTAGTGCACTTACCCAGTCAACAAAAACAAAATAAATAAATAAAAAATAAAAGCACTGTAAGAAAGAGAAACAAACACTCCTCTGAGTGTAGTAAATAAGTTCTAATATGGAACCCCTTACACCCCAAGGCAACAGTGGCATACCTTCAACAGATACATTTAAGCAAATCATATATACATAGTATGCTGTATGTCTGTTTGCTCCTGTACCTCTCACCAGGGCATGCCATCTCCAAGGAATTTACTGAGGCCATGCTCTAGGCTAAAACATACACCTTAGTTCCCTCTCTCCAGGTGCTTCAGGTGCTTCCTCTAATTCCACAAGCCGGCATTACAACTGGGCTTTCTACGAAGGATTAAATCCATTTTAAGAGCCCGAGTTTTTTAAATCTGTTGTTCTTTTGCCTCTAGAATGGCACTCCCTCTCTTTAAGTCTTCAGTATAACGAGACGCCAAGAAAAATATAAACCGGTGGCACAACAATTTCACAGGCAGAGCACTTTTTAAGGATAAAAAAAGCTTAATCAAAAAATTCAGGCTAAAATAAGATGAATTTCATTCATGAGGTTTATACCTCATCACTTCAATTAGACTCATCGATTAAAGAGAAAACTTGCTCTGCACTCCTCAAGCGTCTTCAGCGTCTCATAACTCCCTGTTGCTGGAGACCAGCCTGCTTACTTATTTAATTCGTCCCAACTATTAACGTAAGTACATTGGAAGTATCAACAAAAAGAAGCACTAATTCAAATAGGAAAAGATATTCACTCCCTCAGGGGTAAACAATATACGGCAAAACTTGAGGCAGGTCTGGAGCATGGAGTAGCAGCATGGCCATCGTGAAGCCATCTTGCCTACCCATGCCCCCCCTCATGTATTTGAAAGTTTCCACCATGTCCCTCCTATCCTGTCTCATCTCCAGTGTATATAGACCAAGCTCTGCCAGCATCTCCTCATATGGTCTCCCATTCAGCCTCTGAATCATTTTAGTCACCCTTCTTTGTACCTTCTCCAGCCTTTCCTTGTCTCCTTGTAAATGGAGCCTCTAGAATTGTACTCCATACTACATCTGAGGTCTAACTGGTGACTTATACAGTGGCATGATTACCTCCCTCCTCCTACTTGTGAAACCCCTTCCAATGCAATGTCGAAACTCAAAAGAGTTTACATGATAAAAACATATCTGCTAGCATCCTTCCTACATCTTAGCTGCATATTCCCTCTTCCTAAACAGTTAGAAACAAAAATGTATGCTTATTTCTTCAAATGCATTTGGGGTAGTCAGCTTAACCCCATCAAAAGAGGGATTTTATTTCTAGAACAGGCCTAGGGCGGTTTAAAAATGATCAGTCCCATTCCATGTATCTAACATATAATTTGAAACCTATGTTGTTTACTAAACAAAAGCTCTAGTTACTGTGGGTTGGGGACTATTTAGACCCTTACATACAAGTTTGGCCTTTACATGATCCAATACCAAAACAAAGGCCCATTATGGGGCTTCCAGCCTACTTTCAAGCCTGTTTTGGGAAACTAAAACTCTGGATATTTTTTAAATATCAATTTATGACTATCCAAAGAAAGGTCATATAGGAGCATATCATGACATGATGGTTCATAGAACAGCCCTCTTGCTTGGGGAGGCCCCAACAGGAAAAATTATTGATAGGACGGATGCTTAAGTCCCCTAGAATCCCAAAACAGATGTGGGATGTGACTTGACTTTCCCTACATGGCAGGTTAAATGTGAAAGGAAACTTGAAACATAAAGGTATAGAAGAAATATATTGTCCCAGGTTAACATGCACATTACAAATAGAAACTATGTATCACTTTTGTTTTGATTGTCTGTATATAAAAGTTTTGGGACATAGTGTAACAGAATTGGCCTATGTCTCCATTTGCCAGCATTTCTCCAGCCATCCTGTGGTTTGGAATATTATCAAAAGATTGGTTAAAATATGATAAATAGCCATATTGACCATCTTAGCTTGTTGCAAATTCTATATTTGGCATGCATGATGCTGTTTGATGCTACAACAAATGGTGATTTCTGAAAACCAGTTGTATTATATGACAGAGAATGCTACTGTTAAACTTAAAACTCAAGAAGCTTCTTTGTTTCCTGCACAGATCCATCAATGGTGGTGGTGAACAGTTTCATGGATTCCTTAATGGTGGTCCCTTTCTTGAAAGCCGTAATAGCTGTTTAATTTGCCTTGACTAAACAGTGAGTGCTTACCATGCTTTAATTTTCATTTTATTAAACTCATTATAGAGTTAGAAAAGGTTTGTCAGACACTATAGAAAGGGTCATTACCAAACTAATGAGGATATCATGGGTCTTCAGAGTAATTAATTTTATGGTTACACCTGACCATCTCTCCGTTATGAGGAAAGCGGTCTCATGGAAGGATATTTAGTTCTATCATGGAAAATGTTGTTTTGACAGCCCATTCCTGGGAATGTGAATGAAATACTGATGTGGTTTGTTTTCACTTTAATTTCAGATTGGATATATTCAATTTCCATGTGCTTATTAACATGCCGATTTGTGTTGGTGTATGAAAAATATTTCCTTGTGTTTTCTTTTACTATCATTATGATTTCATGTGAAGTAACACCATTTTGTATGCATTTTGCTTTTCAGTTATAATACAAAAATTTCCCGTACTCTTTTCCTCGGGGTGGATAGGAGAAGAGAATGGTGGTAGATTTACATTTTCATCAAAGTTATGACATATTATAATTTTTGCTTTATTGTGGAGTTTTTTTTCCTTTGCTCTTTCAAAAATATGAATTGAATATTGAACATTTTATATTGTGTTATTTTTCAGTATGATGTAAATATTTCAGTTTTTTTCTTGTTGTTATTTAAGATTTCCCAGTTTTACCATGTGATTATTAACGTGTATTGCCTGATAATTTTGCTTTGAAGTTATAATAAAAAAATTCCCCTACTCTTTTCGAGAAGTGTCATGAGATCTTTAACATTCACCTGAACTACCACCAGAACAGGCAGATTGTACCCCGGTTTAATGTCTCATCTGAAAGATGGCACCTCAGGAGTGCAGCACCCCCCTCTTGCTGCACTACAGTGTCAGTATTGGGATTTAACCAAAGTGTCTGGTGTGGGGATAGAACCCACAACCTTCTGATCTCCTGGCCTCAGAGATGAGTGTGCTACCTGCTGAGTCACTGAAACTGACAGTTACCTGGCCCAGGGACAGATCTATCAGATGGAAGCAATGATTAAGAGCAGCCTACCTTATTTACCACACTGGCCAGCTGGCCACTACTTTGTCATGGCCTCGGCTGGCTACAATGCCACATCTTTCTGAGTCAACTAGGCAGCTACCTGGTAGGTCTTGCCACTCATGCCTAGCCCACAACCATGGAAGGCGTTGAACCTAATGATCTAGATTCTGTGTCTGAGGTCCCGAGGTACTGGTACTACAGAAATGAATGTGTGCATGGTATTTAAATATAGACTTCATACTAAAGTACATACTAAGGAAATATGGAGCTAAGGAGGCACATGTCCATGAAAAGTTCCTTAACTGTTTTAGTTATAGTATTTTAATTTTACTCTGTTTATTATGTACTTGTCTAACTTGTTTTTGTATTATTCTTTTGCCTGACTTATAAGTATGTCAGTTGGGAGTAAATTCCATGGTGTAATGACTGGTTGGGTAAAGAAAGATTATCTCTTTTTTGTTTAAAATGTCTGTCTCTTGATTTGCAAAGGATAACTTGGGGGGGGGGGGTGTCCAAGATGGCAGCAGTGAGTGGATGAGGAGCAAGGCTCTAAACAGTCCCCGCCTGGTATGAAGATTTTCATACCTCAGCAGCTCAACTTTTCCAACGTATAAATGAGCTCTGAGGAGGAGAAGATGTTAGTGGTTATATCTTTAAAGAAAAATCACCAAATGGTGAAGTCGTTGGCTAAATTTGATCTTGCCATGATTGCGAAGAAGGAAGGAAGCTTAGCAGAGAAAAGTGACAGAAAAAAATGAAACTATTTGAGAAAACCTTGAAGCATCTAAAACAAGCATTTGTCAATGTTGAATGTTTGCTTGCTGGTATTGGCATTGATACTGCATGAGTTAGAGAGATGCATAATAGGAATTGCAATGAAGTATTGAACTAACGCCAATGCCCACCCCTACCCTACAGAGAATGACAGGCATTGGGGTGTGCCTTTGGATCATTGGCCATAACGCTCATACCATTCCACCTCACCCCACCCTGCAGACACTGACAGGTGTCATGGTGTGCCTTGGGGTCTTTGGTCCCTACCTCACCCCATTCCATAAGGAAATAAGCTGAGATGGGTGCAGTATAGGATAATGGGATGAACGTTGTGGCTGAAGACCCCAAGGTACACCTCGATGTCTGTCAATGGCTGCAGGGTGGGGGTGGGGTGGAATGGCATGAGCATTACAGCCGATGACCCCAAGCCACACCCCCAATGCCTGTCAGTCTATACAGGGTGGGACATTATGGCTAGAAAGCCTAACGCTCTGGGCGTTTATTGGTGTTTTCACTCCAGATTTTCAGCATGGGATTTTTGAGACCCCACGTCATGAACAGTGGCATTATCATTTCATTACTCGATCCTGAAAGGTGATTTCACACAGCAAATGTGCCATTTGGCGCAACAGGTGCAAAAATATATTTTGGGCAGGATGTGAAAAATGACATCTGTACTGTTCATGAGAAGGTGTGAAAAAAATGGCAATGTTGAAAATCTGGAGTGAAAATATAAAAAAGTGGCGAAGTTATTAGCATGCATAGAAACTGTGTAATGCATACTTGTAACACAGTAATCTTTTTGGAGTGTGTTCACCACATTTTCAACATAGCATTTTTGGGACTTCCCCTCATGAACAGTGGCACCATGAATTCATTAATCTGTCCAAAAAGTTGATTTCTCACAGTGACTGTGCCATTCTGTGCCACAGGTACAAAAACACATTTCAGGCAGGATGCAAACACTGACAGCTATACTGTTCATAAGGAGGTGTGAAAAATGGCAATGTTGGAAATTTGGAGTGAAAATATTAAAAACTGGCGAAGTTACGAGTGTGCATAGAAACTGTGCTACGCACGCTCATAACACAATGTCAGTTTTTGGAGTTTTTCACCAAACTTGCAACATGGGCTTTTTGAGACCCCACCTCATGAACAGTGGCACTGTCATTTCATTAATTGGTCCCAAAGGGTGATTCCACACAGTGACCGCGGAAATCACCTTTCAGGACCAAGAAACAAAAATAACAGTGCTAGTGTTCATGAGGTAGGGTCCCAAGAACCCCATGTTGAAAATTTGGGACCAAAATTAAAAAAACTGGCTGAGAAATCAACCTAAATTGAACCCCCCCCCCATTCATTGCCATTATAGGGCTTACCATAATTTCTTAAGTTCCCGTTTGGGCTTTAAAGAGTGCAGACATGTTCCCGGTCCATAGAAGATTGCTGCTCCTGACTTCCAGAGGTAAGTATGGGTGAGGGAGGTGCAGGGAGGTGGGGTGCACAGAAGGAGGGTGCGGGTTGGGGGAGGGGGCCGGAGGGAACAACTAGGGACCATTTTCTTTTTTTTCAGGTTTAAAAAAAAATACTTCGTGGGACTGTTTTCTTTTTTACAGGTGGGCTTCCAGTGGCCAGACTAGTGGGGGGGGGAATCAATGCTGACCCAGGGATTGAGCACCCCGAGGTTGGCTAAAAAAAAGGGATTGTGGGGGTGCATTCAACACTCTGAGTGGGCATCCCGGTGTCAGAAAAAGATAAGAATTACTTTAGCACACTGTGGTGGGCTCCCAGTGTGCCACAATAGTTATGGGGGCATGCCAACATGGGGATTGGGCACCCCGTTGTTGGCAAAACTTATGTTCGGGCTGGGGGAGCATGCCGACACAGGGATTGGGCACTCCGATGTCAGCTTTTGGGGGGAGTGTGTGGTGGGTGGCAGGAGCTGCTAATTATGCAAAGCAGTAGTGCAGCTCATTTATTTATTTTACCAGGAAAGGCACACTGTGCAAACAAGTTGCTCATAAGTCCAGCCATGCACATTACTGTGCACTGTAATGCACATGGCTGGAATGTGCCTGGTTGCTGGGGGGGGGTGAGGGAGAGATCTGCCACTGCAATGACAAAATGGTTCTTTATTTAGAGTGGCATATTTCTTTCAAGTACGGTGCTCGCTCTGAAACTGCCATCATTGGTAGCTTCCCTGTTGATTGGTGGCCAAAGGATGCGCCCCTGAAAGCGTTCACTGGATTGGCCAAACTCTTAAAACTGAAGGTGGGAGAAGCAATGGGGCCTGATGGGATTCACCCCATAATTCTAAAAGAACTATGGGGAGAACTAGTAACACCACTGACTACCCTTTTTAATAAATCATGGGAGGATGGTGTGGTGCCTGAGGACTGGAGTAGGGTGGATGTGATTTCTCTTCACAAAAGTGGGAGAAAGACAGAGGCAGGAAACTACAGACCTGTCTGAGTTTGACCTCAGTGGTAGGGAAAATGATGGAATCACTTCTGAAGGAAAGAATTGTTGAGTATCTAGAGGCCAGTGGGGCACAGGTCCCAAGAGAGCATGGATTCCCAATGGGAAGGTCATGTCAGACAAATCTAATCAATTTCTTTGACTGGGTGACCAAAGAGGAAGACCAGGGAAGGGCTGTGGACATGGCCTACCAAGACTTTAGCAAGGCATTTGACACAGTCCCACACAAAAGATTAATAAACAAATTAACCAGCCTGGAAGTGGGTCCCAGGGTGGTAGCCTGGATAAAACACTGGCTGGATGACAGGATGCAGAGGGTAATAGTAAACGGAGTCCACATCGAAGAAAGGGGGGTTATTAGTGGGGTACTGCAGGGTTCAGTACTACGTCTGGTCCTTTTTAATGTCTTTATAAGTGACATTGCAGAGGGACTGGAAGGAAACATATGTTTCTTTGTAGATGACACAAACATCTGCAACAGGGTTGATACACAAGGTGGGGTGGAAAGAATGAGAAGGGACTTGGCAAGGTTGGAGGAATGGTCAGAAGTATGGCAGCTTAGATTCAACACAAAGAAGTGCAAAGTAATGCACCTGGGAAACAAAAACCCAGGGGAAGAGTACACAATGGGGGGTGAGATACTGACAACAATAAAAATAGAAAGGAACCTAGGGGTAGTTATATCAGATGACCTAAAGGTGGGCAAGCAATGTGAGAAGGCAGTAAGAAGGGCTAGGGGGATACTGGGATGCATAGGGAGAAGCATCATCACTAGAAAACAGGAAGTTGCTATCCCTCTGTACAGACAGTTGGTGAGACCCCATATGGAGTACTGCATGCAGTTCTGGAGACCCCACCTCTGCAAAGACATAGACAGGATGAAGGCTGTCCAGAAGAGGGCAACCAAAATGGTGCAGGGTCTACACCAGAAGACATACAAAGAGAGACTAAAGGATCTTAATATGTATACCCTTGAAGAAAGGAGGAAGAGTGGGGACATGATAGAAACTTTGCAGTACCTCAAAGGAATCAACAAAGTCCAAGAGGGTAGCATCTTTTAGAAAAAGAAGAGATGTGCAAGGACAAGGGGCACAATTTGAAGATGGGGGGGTGGCTCAGAGGTAATGTGAGGAAGTATTTTTTCATGGAGAGGGTTGTGGATGCATGGAACAGCCTTCCTGAGGGGGTCGTGGAGTCAAAAACAGTGGGGGAATTTAAGAATGCATGAGACATACATAAGGCAATTCTAGTGGGGGGTAGGAGGAAGTAGGCTGTTGGTTAACTAAGATCTGTAGCTTATCCATCAGGTAGGGAAATGGGCAGACCAGGTGGGCCAAGTGGTCCTTATCTGCCATCAAATTCTATGTTTCTATCTTTCAAACACTGCCACACCTCTGCAATATTCTACTAAACTAACCAGCAAACATAAAAATGACTTGAAGATGAAACAGTTTGAGCTCTGAAAATAAGCCATCTAAAATAGAATTACACTTTTTGTAAACTACAGATATCTCAGCTATGAATAAACCAATTAACCTGAAGAGCTCCGGTCCACAGCTGAATGTGCAGGGCTCACCAGCAGCTCCAGTGCACATACTGATTCCCCAGTAACTATGCCAAGAGGCACAGAGTCACAGCTTGTGCAACCAAAACTGCAACTTGAACAAACTCAACAATGGAGAAAACGAGTCAGTTACACCACGAAGAGCAAGGGAGCCAAATGCCATGAACAGAAATGCTTGTACTGTGGGTACAAATAAAATAATAGATATGTTACTATGCATTACAAGGCAGTAATCCCATCTAGAGGTTCTGGGGACGTAGATAACCTCCAGAGCGAAGCTTGAGAGGTTTTCATGTCCCCAGAACCTCGAGATGGGATTTCAGCCTTGTGATGCACAGTAACATATTTGTTATTTTTTTTAAATAAGGATCCGAGGTGAATTGACTCACCTCTGTTTTGCCAGTGGAGCCAGTGGGTCCATGTGCATGCCGGCAGGGTTCTCCATTTTTCTCAAGTTTGTAAATGCAGTAGAGACTAGTCCAAGAATCAAGCCCGACATTTCTGAGAGGAAGGGGTGCGAACAACTGAAAAGCCATTTCCATTGGCATGTTTCAGCCCACAGCAAGTGCAGTTATTAAAGCAATCACTTAAAAAGAATGTGCCTAGTGTTTTTACTGAAGTGCAGAAATCTAAAACTTTAAAAGCAAATTGAAGTGAATTTGCAGAAGTAAGCAACAATGATGACCAGAACAGAAATCAAACGGAAGTGGAGAGGTAACACATACCCTTTTCAAATGAGAGAAGGGATAGTGTGTTAATGACATGTGTGAGTGTAAGCAAAATGAAACACCCTCATTACCAGCTATGCATGATGCATCAAATCTGACTACAGTTGTTGAAATTCATTTTTCAAATGAGACTGTGAGGAAGGAAGATAAGCAGACTAAACTGAATTCCCCTTTTTTACCCTTTGAACATGGAAGGAAGTACAAGCACTATAGGGAATAAAGTTGGAATCCAACAAGGGGCCTTGCCAGTTGTTCAGAAGGACTTAAAATTTAACCCTGGCTGGATCTGAATTAGCCAGAGAAAACTGTGAATGTACTGAGTCAGGATCCCCAGTTTAGAGAAGGAAGCAAACAGGAAAATCAGGCCAATCAAATAGTTAAAAACAAGGAGCATTTTCCACATGTTAGTAATCAAGAGCTCAAATGCTCAGAAATAGAAACACCTACAGTATTTGTAAACAGATTGAGTATATCAATCAGGGTGACTTACAGGAGCAGGTCTCCTTTATAAATGAACAAGTAAGCATTAATCCAATGACAAGGAGGGTTCTGCTTGGAATTAATGCCTGGTTGTGGGGGGGTGGGTGGGGGTTGAGGCATAAGGCCACAGGCTGAGTGGCTCCAACCACCAACCAGGCATTAATTCCCTAGTAGAGCCTCACTTTGGAGTGGATTAATGCTCTTGTAACATGGCAAGCATGGTGGTAACAAGTGTGGGGTAATACAGGCCACAAAAATTATATATAGAGATACATCCACTTTTTGACAATATGTGCATTTTGGGGATATAAACAAAGTCAGATTTCATTACAACCATATTTATTTATATGGTGGTGTTTATTTTTTAAAAATATTAACAAATGGCTGATTGAAAGGCAAGTGAATGATTTTTGCACTACAATATTTTACTAAGAAAAAGATGCATGCAATATTTTTTTAAATTGACTTGAAAAACATCCATGTTGACTATTTGTCATGAATTGTGGGATATCACACTACCTAATTTGCATACAGTGACTTGCTACTTTTTTGTACCAGTCCTATGGCATACACAGCGATTTTAAATATTTATAGTGAGAAAGACATCGTGGACACTTTATGGCAGGGGAGACAGCAGCCGGCTTTTCTACACTGTGCTCAGACACGGCTTGAAATAGGACTTCCCGGCTTCATTCTAGTTCCATTAAGTGAAGTGAGTTAAACTGAAGGGATTTGAGGTGATCAAAGTGGGAGAATACGTTGGTGCGGACAGTTAATGTTTCTCCTGTGCGTTCTCTTGGTGCTACACTTGCATTTGGGAATGGCTGTGTGGAGTGTTCTTTGCTTCTGTGTAAAATATGTGGAAAAAGTCAGAGTTCTGCCAGGTGGGAAATGGGAGCAGGAGATGGCATGTGTACATCATGCTCTCCAGCAGAGGACACTGACTTTCGTCGGGTGGGTGGCAAATGAGGATTCTAATATTTGTATCATGTGCGGTTGTGCTTTTTATGCAGAGTTTGCAGGTACTACAGCAGCGGGCATTATGTGTTGATTGGGGTGCAGATGTGGCTGTGTCAGGTATTACACTAGTGGGCATTACTAGTGGATTAATCCCCACTGAGTCTGGATCACATATGTGCATTTCTGCCAATGGGTTTGTCTTATTTTGCTCAGCATTGATTGCCATGTTACAATTAGCAATAGACATCAACTGCTACCTTCAAGAAATATTACTAGTGCACAATCATTTAAGACAGCACAGACTGTATGTAATATGAATAGGATGGTAATTGCTATAGAAACAGATAGCACTAATATTTCCAATATACATCAGAATATCAAACTGCAGCAAGCTGTTTTGCCAGAACCATTAGAATCTATGGGAGCCCATAAGAGCATGGTACTAAAATGAAGTCTACAATTATTGATTATGCTGAAGGAACAAGGAACAACATGGAAGAACTGCTGGATCAACTGAAAGACAATTTACAAAATTTGCAACAGGCTATCATTGTTCCACAAGTGAATAAGGAATTAGAGAGCCAAGTGACATCATAATTGTCAGAAGCAACAGGTGACTGTAAAACAGGAACAGTAGAGGAAGCAGAGGTATCTGATACAGAGGACTCAGATGATGCTTCCCCTCTACCAGCATTGGTTGAAGTCATTTTAGCCCAGATGCAAAAGATGAATCAGAAACTGGAGTGAACTGAAAAAAACTAGAAGCTAAAATTAATAACTTTCAGACAGTAATTAATCATCTGATTTTGGAAAACAAAGAAATTAAAGCATGACTAGCAAAAGTGCAACAAAGAATTTCAGCTCTGGAAGATGAGAGCATTCTGATTAAGAGACAGCTCAATTTTTTATAGTACTCTAACAAAGATTTCAAAGTCAAACTAATTGACTTCAAAGCAAGATCAAGAAGGAATTATATTCACATATTAGGTGTTCCTGAGGCATGGGATAACGATAAACCACTGAGAGACTTTAACCCAAATTATGGCTGCCTATGTAAACAGACCAGCCAGCCCGGTGGTGCTAAGGGTTGAGGTGCTGGATGCCTTATCTCAGGCTATACTGGTGACCCAGGTTCAGGAACAACCTCTAGTCACTGGGGAGCCAGTTGGGGGGGAAGGTTGGAGCAGGATTGAGCTGTAGCTCTCCCCTCCAAGGGGTGGATGCCTGCTCCTCCGTAGTCCCGCTCCCACCGGGTGGAGGTCTGATGGGATGTGCAGGTGGCAAGGACTGGTGACATAAGTCTGGGGATGGGCAGAAGGGGCCACCAGGTCCTGGTGTGTGCATGTGCCTCCACACGTGCACATGCATGGGTACGCTGTGGCCCTGGGGGGAAGAAAATGGGAAAAAATACAAAAAACTTATATGAAAAAAAAACAACAAAAAAACAGACCCAGGAAATTTGAAAGTGGAAGTCAACAGACTCCATAGGATATATTGAGCTAATAAACATTTGCAGGGTCCATCCCATCCCCATCCCATCATCACAAATTATTTTAGATCAGAAGATAAAGAAAAAATTATGGTTTAAAGTGTATAAGAAAAAGAACATAAAATTAATGGGAGCTTCTATTTTTAATGATTTGCCACTAGACTCATTGAATGAAAGAAAAAGTTTGATTTACTGTGAAATAAACTATGGGCAAACAATATTAAAGCAACAATGGTATATCCAGCTTAAATGAAGGTCATCATTGATGGTATCAGATTTGCATACGAAACACTACAATATGCTGAAAAGGATCTCATGTCTAGACTGCCCAAGATCTTTCAATAAACTCTGAGAGCCGTTTCTGTTATATGTAGAAATAAATGACTGAGATATAGTCAATTGGAAAACAAACTTCATTGTTTAGCTAGGGTTGCTGAAGGGGTGTGTGGAAACAGAGCAATTTAAGGTACATGTTAGGTAGTCCAGGTGGACAGCAAATTGTTTATGTTTTTATGCTGAACTGTTCTTTTTATAATTCTGGGGGAAGGGACAGTTTATTATGTGAACAAGTTATTGGGAGCAACAGAAAGATAGTTTTGTTTAGAGTATTGAGGTGATTATCAATTTAAAGTTTTCCTTTCAAGAGATCTTTAGCTTTGTTTTTCTTTTCTTTCCACAGGGTAGGAATACTATTTTTATTTTTTTTCTGTTCCAATTGCTAAGTTAAGATTTATAAGGTGTGCATCCTATAATGTTAATGGAGTACAGACTCCTATTAAAAGAACCCGACTGCTAAGCTATATTAATAAATTTAAAGCTGACATTATCTGTTTGTAGAAGACACAATTCAACAATTCTGAAATTCAAGAAAAACTTAGTGTCCTCTATTTTCAGTTTAGAGGGGACAAGGACATGAGCAGGAGTTGATATAAGAAAATCAATAAATGCTTCCATCTTGGATTATTTCTCTGACACTGATGAAATAATAATATTAGTGAAAATAAGGGTATACAATCAATTAGTTACAGTTGGATCTATTTATGCCCCCCCTTTACTGGTTATGCAGATTTTCTAGCAACAGTAACTCAAGGGCGAATTAAATTAAAATCATCCAATACAATTTTAAATGGAGATTTCAATGGTCTAATAAATCCAGAGATCATCAAATCATCAAAAGCATCACATACAAATTTACACCAATCAAAATTATTATATAATTTCTTATTACTTCATGATTTAGTGGATTCATGATGATTGACATTCCTGAATAACAGAGAATATTCCCATTTGGATACATAAACTTAACTTTTTTGAGGATAGATGACATATTTTTTTTTATCAAAATCATTACCATACCAAAAAGAAAAAGCTGAAATAGATACAATTTTGTACTTGGACCATGAGTTAATATTATTAGATTTAAAACTGAGAGATTGCACTAGGAATTATAAGAACAGTTGGTCCTTTAATAATGAATTGTTAAAAGATAATTCTTTTTTGTAAGTAATACAGCAAGGGATAAATGAATATTGGTATCACAGCTATAATGGAATAAACCAGTTATTAGCCTTTGTGATCCCATTCATGAGGTCTTAAGGAGAATACTAATAATATCCACTGAAGCTCATCAGTGGAAACTAAAGAAGGAAGAGGAAATTAAAATCAATAGAAGGTTGCAGGAGCTCAACTCCTTAATTGTTAAAGATGATAAAACCTAGCAACAGGAATGGCATAATCTAGACAGAAAAGAATAGAGCTAAAAATAGTGAGACTAGCTTCAACATTTAAAAGATAAAATTGGCAAGGTACATGCAAGGCAATAAATCCAGTAAAATGTTAGTCACCTTACTTAAAATGTGGAGGCAAAATAATTTGATTTCAGTATCAGAAGATGAGAATGGGAAAGAGTACACAAAGATGAGGATGTGGCTTTAAAAATGGGAAAATATTATAAAACTATATTTCAGAAAAGAGTATTCTGTTAATAATACTATGTTGCAAAATTATCTCAAACATTCTGGGATTTCTGGATTAGAGTGCAATGGTGAGAACTTTACACTGAAAAAAATAATGGAAACTATTTTATCTATGCCAAAATGGAAAAATCAAGTCTTGACAGCTTTGCATTAGAATTTTATATAACTTTGTGGATGAATTTGCCCCTTGGTTTGAACTGATGTTAACTGAGCTGGGCAGTGGCCTTAGGCAAATATAAAAAACAATGGAAGAAGTGAACATTATATTGATATTAAATGAGGGGATGATCTGGTTAAACCAGATACTGTACCTATAGGCTAATAGCCATGTTAAATATTGACTATAAATTAATAGCATAATTAATTGTTAATAGAATCAAAATGGCTTTGCCCAGGTCCATTCACCCAGACCAGTTTGGTTTTATCCAAGGGAGAACTCTAATTCAAGCTACTAGAAGAGCACAGACCCCATTTCTCTATATGGAATCAGAAAAGTCAGTGTTTTATGCTAGCTGTTAATGCTAGCAAGGCCTTCAATGTGCTTGACATAACTTCTATGATGAAGTACTGTATCTAGAAGAGTGGCATATTCAAAAATTGCTTTTCCATTTAATAGGTTTACTATACAATAAGACAAATGTGAGACTGCTTATGTATGCCTGTCAAAGCTATTTGATATGTTAAATGGGGTTCAACAGGGTGCCCACTGTCACCAGTTATTTTTGATTTATGTCTTGAACCTTTTTTGAATTATATTAGGAGTAACCAGGAGGTCAAGGGTAAATGCTACAATGAAAATAATACAAAAGTTAATGCTTCTGCGGACTATGTGTTGCTATTACTAAAAAACCTATATACTTCCTTACTAGCCTTGTTGGAATAAGTTAAAAAATGTAGTTTTATCAGGATATAGCCTAAGTAAGCAAAAATCTGTTATTTATTTATTGAATTTTTTTGACCGGGTAGGCCCATTGAGCCCTGAAGGTCCCTTTTTCAGGGACGATCCGGGTCTGTTGTATCTGTTGTAAATAAAATCTGTTATAATGAAAACCTCTGACCCTGATGAGGTAATTGATTAGTCTATAATAAAATACTTCAAATTAATACCTAGGTATTATGTTATCAAATAATCAACATGAAATACGTAAAGTTAGCTTTGATTATGCAAAAAAAAAAAATCAAAACAACACTGGAAGACAGTTCTCCCACATTTTATATTTGCAATGCAAATGATTGTTGGATCTCCCTTGACCACCTGGATTTTGTATATAAGAAGGGTCTTTTCACAATTTTTGTGGAGAGGAGGGAAACACAGGATATCATAGAAGTGATTATTGATCCTGAGACACTGGGGTGGGAGAGTAAGTGGGTGGGTTACAGTTGTCCGGATTTGGAGATTTTTATTTATTTATTTATTGGAATGTTCACCAGGAAGGCACACTGAGTGAAAAGTCACTCTTCTCCCGGTGTGACCTGTCTATAATTTAAGTCACAAATTCAAAATACTATGGGAATGGGTGTTCCATTCTAAATCTGAACATTTTTTAGAACAAGAATTATCTAGGAAAGAAGGTAAAGTAGATATTAAGAATATTATATTAGAATGTCAAAAGAAAATAAAAGATATTCCACCTTTATATTTGACAATCTGGCCACTATTCCAATTAGCCATTAAAAATTTCAGAAAGGAATATCTGTCTTATTTATTTATTCATATTTCAGATGATACCTTTGAGCCGAGAGCTCTTTTACAAAGGTTCCACATTAAGGCAATAAGAACAATAAGGTACAAAATATAACATGATCATTACAATGGAACTTACAAAAAAAAAAGACAAGTAAGATTACAATAATAGCAGCCAAGGGCATTGTCAAGGAATTGCGTTGAGAGTTAATTATACAGTACAAGTCATAGGCAGCTCAGTGAAGCTTTGTTAGGAGTGGGTTAGTGGGAAAACAGAAAGAAGAGTGGTGGTGAGGGGGGTGGTATGGGAGAAAGAGATGGAGGGAGAGAACTAGGGAGGGCATTGCGTTGGGTATGTGGTAGATGGAAAATAGCAAGGGAGGAGGAATGGAGGGGGATGAAAAGGAAGAGGAGACAGATTCATCCTATACCCAGTAATGGGGGATAGGAGAGGAGGAGGAGCTGAGGCAGTGAGGAGGGATGCTTGAGGGTAGTCTTGGATCCATTTTAACATTTGGATTATAAACTGGTATGACCAGTAGGAGTTAGTACGCATTTTCCTTTACCAAGTAAATCAAAAATTCAGACATGGGCTCAGTTGATAGATGAAGTTAAATGTTGTTCTTTTGAGAGATTTAAACAGTTATGTTCACCTTCTATGAAAATTAATTTTCTAAATGACCTTACTCTAAAAAAATAAACAATTTTCTTAATATTTTTAATCTAGACCTAAATTCAAATTAGGCTGGAATTTTGAAAGAACATAAAGTAATCCTTAAACACGGCACTGTCAAATTACTACAAAGAACATACAATAAATGTAAATGTAAACAAGAGATGGTATCTTTTTTTTTGTTCATTTCTTTTTGGCCTTACCTCTCACAGCTGGGGTGTACCTATGGTTCCGCATGTCCGTACATGGCTAGCAGCTCCTGCACCTGCCACCAAACCCGAGCTACACCTCCTCGCCTTCACCCTCTCTCAGGCCATGTTGCGGTCCCCAGTCACAGAAGGCCTAGGGGTCAGGTTCAGAGGAAGCTTCTAGGAGATACTGATGCAATGCCATGGTCCTGCCATCATGCACCAGAGGGTACAGCCTGGTATTTTTTAGCCCACAAGCCCGACTTGCAGCATGGGCATACAATGACACCAGTGATGCAGCGGTATGCACTCCCTTGCACTGCCCATCAGGTGTCTGTCATGCCGACCCCTTTCTTGCTCTGCAACTTGCCCTAGCCCCTAGCCACTTCTAAGAGCCAGCACATGTGTGGGTCTCCATTCCCATCCTCCCCAGAGGAGGAGAGCAGTCCCTGGGATGCTCAATCCTCTTCCCCCCGGCCAACCCCAGATGACCCAAGCTTGTTCTAGAATCCAGGTCACTGGTGTGGTGTAAAGGTATGGTGTCTAGTGCCTCAACCCTCAGCACCACCAGGCCGGCATAAGAAATGGTATCTTGAAATGAATATAGACTTTACAGACCAGCAGTGACTTGTGTATCAAAGCTAATGAAAGCTACGTTTATGCAAAAAATAAAGCAATACAGAAAAAATTATTAGATGGGGCATATCATACCATAGAAATACCTGTTAAATTGGAAGTACAGGGTTGGGGCTATGCTGGCATGAAAGTGGTGCCAAATTATTTTTTTATTGTATATGGGAGGGTCCTTTTATCCTAAAATGGTGGAGTTATGTTGCCAAATTTTTGACAAAATTGTTAAAAAAAAAGATTCCATGTTAATCTGACTTATCAGTTCTTAATAACACTTTAGGGTTAACATTAAGTGAGCAAGAGGAAAAAAAATTTGTTTTAGGAGCAATGATAACCAAAAGATTAATTCTTGAAAAACAGAACGCACATTCCAAAAGTTTGAAATACAGTGATGGTGGTTTATGTTGAAAGAAACATTATCATTTGAAAAACTGTGCTATGAAGTTAAGAATATTGGTGATTTGTTTGGTTGTTTGTATCTTCATGGAAGGAAATAAAAAAAAAATGTTGCCTCCAGTACTGACATTATAATTTAAAAGGGCTGGATCTGTTGTTCTATTTTTCACTCCAAAGTACTCTCCTTTTCCTTTATAAGTAGAAAAATGAAAGCTATTTATATTTGGACATATACAGATAAATAGTCTTTAGTTTGCTGTTTAATAGGTTTAAAGAGGGGAGGGAGGGAACAAGGGTTAAACGTTGTGTCATGTCTTTTTTTTGTTTTGCTTTATTTAAATTTTTGTGTTATTCTAAAATATGCACAAAATATCATAATGATTGTTTTATGAATTGTACCTACAAATTTGAATTTAATAATAAAAACTGTGTATTAAAAAAATTGCAAAACATGACCTCTGATGTCAGTCATGTTTTACTTGGATTCTATTTTTAATTCACACAAGAGATACAGCTCTTGTATATTTTCAAACATTGACATTAAATCACCCCTCAATCTTCTTGTGGCTAAGGACATTAAGTTGAGACTATTCAGTCTATTTTCATAAGGCATATCATAGTGTCCAGTAATTATTGTAGTAACATAGACACATAGAATTTGATGGCAGATAAGGACCGCTTGGCCTTCCTAGTCTGTCCATTTATACCTGTCTATACTGTCGCTGCAGACCCTACTCAATACTCTGGATCCCTCCCTCCTGCGTTCCAGCTTGGATTCTCTTGTGCCTATCCCATGCATACTTGAAGCCCACCACTGTTTTCACCCCCACTGCCTCCACTGGAAGACTGTTCCAGACATCACTACTCTTTCAGTGAAGAAGTGCTTTTTCACATCTCTCCTAAATTTTCCAGCTTCACTGCATGCCCCGTCATTCTAGTGCATCTTTTCATCAAAAAAATATTCCCCTCATGTACTGTTTTCAACCCCATGAGGTATTTATAGGTGTCTATCATGTTCCACTCTCCTCCTCCTCCTCTCTTCCAGGATGTACATATTGAGGTCCCTCAGTATCTCCTCATAGGGCTTCTGATGTAGCCCCTGTATCATTTTAGTTGCCCTCCTATAGACAGCCTCCTCTCTGTGTATATCCCTCCTGAGATGTGGTCTCCAGACCTGGACACAATACTCCAGGTGTGGTCTCACCAACAAGCTATACAGTGGTAACACCAACTGTCTCCTTCAGTTGGTGATACCCCTCCCTTACCTACAGCCTTGTCACACTGGCTTGCTGCCTAGAGGATACAGTACTTGATATGATTACTTCAAGTCTCTTTCCTGTTTTGTGACTGTCAGTACCTCTTTCCCCATTTTATGCTCTGCCTCTGGGTTTCTGTGCCTAGGTGCATGATTTTGGACTTTTGTGCATTGGAACCCAGCTGCCATGCCCTTGACCACTGCTTGAGTCTCTGCACATTCTCTTCACCCCCCCTCTGGAGCATCCCTCCTATTACAAATTTTGGTGTCATCTGCAAAGTGGCAAACCTTCCCATTTTGCCCATCTGCAGTGTCATAAAGACATTAAAGATGACTGGTCCTAGTACTGAGCCCTGACAGATATCCCGCTTGTCACCCTCCTTTCCCCTGAGTGAGCTCAGTTTACCAACCCCCCCGACACCTATCCAGTAACTAATTTCCTACCCAGTTTACCACCTTAGGACTCACTCCTAAGCTGCACATTTTCTCATGAATCTCCTACATGGTATGGTGTTGAAGGACTTGCTAAAGTCTAAGTAGGCCATGTGCACTGCTCCATCCTGATCTACTTCCCTGGTCACCCAGTCAAAGAAATCCATCAAATTTGTTTGACGTGACCACCTCCCATGAATCCATGCTGCCTTGGGTCTTGTAACCTGCTGCCTTAGGACTTGTAACCAGCTGGATATGGCACAGTCCTTTCCTTTAGCAGTGACTCCATTAACTTCCCAGCCAAGTGAAGTGTCTGTGTGCCAGGTCACAAGTGGCTTGCGCTATGGTGGTGCAGCCCCATCCCCCCCTTTTTTAGTTTTGGAAGCCCCACTGTGGACACAACAGAGAGCTTAGGTTAGAGCAACCAGGAGGTGGTCTAAGGGTCATGCATCACTGCCAGACAATATGGCTATTGGGGGGACCTGCCAGGGGGAACTGGGGGCCAAAGGCACATGGGGTGCCCTAGGGGTCATCAGTGAAATGGCAGCTGTGTCAGGGAGATGAGTTGTCACCCAATGGGGTGCCATGTGCAAGGCAGACAGCCAGTTTGCCTGGGTAGTGGTGGTGACAGAGATGGACTGTAACCTGGCTCCAGGTGGGCACAGCCCTGGCACCTGCCCCATAGGTGCCAGCATCCCCAAACCTTTAGTTGAGAAGCAGCGGCTGCAGATGGAAGGTTGCCAGTGGTGGAGGGGAATGTTCTCTGAGCACTACAACAGTCCCCTGGTACCCAGATCCCCATGTTTTGGCAAACTGCCACCCACCAACAGAGTTGGGGTTTTTGGCACCTAAGAGGCAGGTGCCAGGGCTGTGCCTATCTGGGGCCAGGTCATGGTCAACCCCCCACTACCTTGGTGGATTAGCCACCTTGCCTTGTGTATGGCACCCCCACTGGGCACCAACTCACCCCCCTGTCATAGCCAATATTTCACTGACACCCCCTAGAGCACCTGCCATACTCCTTCTGCCCTGGTCCCCATCTTGCAGCCATATTCACCCCCCCCCCACCTTTGCGGCCCCTCAAGTGTTGTGCTGGGTGGGAGGGGTTGACAGAGCCTTCTGTCATGGCTGTGCTGTCAATCAATGAGCACATACTGTATGCATTGACACAGTTTTTTGCAAAGAATGTCCCTTCTTTTTGAGATAGTAGAATTGTATCCTTATTTGGGACCTGCGTGAATACATCCACCTGGCTGTGGAAGTGCAGAGCTCTTTGGGCACTGTCCTTCCATGCCTCAATTTGGCAGCATGGTGAAGTTATGAGGTAATTTTAGGGTCTGTACATGTCCCATGAATTTCTCAGGGTGCACTGTGTCAGTGTTGATGAACTCATTGAGACCCTTTTTTGATATATAGATTGTCCATTAACTTCCAAAGACTGGTGGTGTAACAGTTTGTTAAAGTTGTAGTGTTATCCTATGGGTTGTTTCATTTTCAAATTTATATGCTTTTTGTAAGGGAATTTTGGAAATGTGGGAAGAAATTTGTCTACTTCATTGTAATTTTCTTTTTGTCAGGCTCACTTCAAAGAAAAAAATATATTACGTATTCCTATTACACCCTGGTGGTTCATTATATATGAACAAAAGTGTACTTTTGCATGTTTTAGGTATAACTCAGTCATTTTATGTCAGTTTGGTGTGAAACTTGCCATAGCAGTACTCCAAGAGCAGAAACACCTTTGGTGCATTTTTGACAATTATCAGACTTTAATTGTGAATTTGGCACCATGGTAAAGTTAGGAGGTAATTTTGGGGTACTATGCATCCCCACAAATTTACTGGGGTAATGTGTTAGTGTTGTAGTACTCATTCATTGAGACATTTCTTTTGATATATAGATTACCTGTTAACTCCAAAAGATTAACAGAATTATGATTTTGTAAAGTTCCAATGTGGAAAAAAAAACCTAAGTCCAAATTCTTCTTTCTTGAGAAACCATCTTCTTTCGTGAGATTTTTGTGTGCTCACAAAAGATTGGTTCTCACAAAAGAAGAATGTGAAAAACATTAATTCCAAATTCTTCTTTCATATAGCTCTATTCTTCTTTTGACTGGCCCTATTCTTCTTTTGTGAGTCATGCAAAAGTAAAGTCTATGAAAAAATATATTTTAAATTATCCAAAAACACGTTTAGGGGTCATTTTTTGAAACACTAAGTGCAGAATCTACCCAAATGGATCATGTTTAGCTAGATTCATGTCTTAGTGTCTTTGCAGGGCATCATGTTTATGGGTTTTCCAAATTTTATTTCTGAAAAAAAAATGGGAAAAAAATGGCTGCCATATGAAAGAAGAATTTTCTCTCATGAAAGAGGATTACCCCCTCATGAAAGAGAAATCCTCTTTTGTATGGCCAAATTATTTGTTAGCAAAAAATCTACCTAAAAGACCCTACTGAGCATGCTGAGAATTGAAATTTCAAATCCTTATAACTCTGGAATGGATTAATATTTTTCCCCAAATCAACAAAATGCATCATTCTGGGGCAAGTCCTTTCTACCCTGAAAATTTCAGAACAAAATTCCCAACCATCTGGGCTGTAGGCAATGAAAAAAACACCCCCAAACTTGCCACAGCAAGAGACCTCCCCCCCCCCACTGTACATGCAATTTTGCTGAATGGATGTGAAGCTATGAAGGTGCAAAGTTAGAAGTTTAACATTAATCAACCTAATCCACCCTAACCATGGGGGCTACCACATTCTTATTATATATATATATATATATATATATATATATATATATATTCTATGCAAAAACTTCATTAGTGCATCAGTTAGGGTTCATCTACAGTGAAAAAGTGAGGAAATTTGATTTTAGGGTTCCCACCCTTCACCCCACCCACAGCCCACCCCACCAACAGGCATCAGGGTGTGCGTTGGGGTCATCAGCCCTAACTCTCACCCCATCCCATGTGTAAACAAGCTGAGGTAGTACAGTGTAGGAGAAAGGAGAACTGGGCCCCGCGCTCCCACCAACTTATAAGTGTCGGGCCACATTACACACCCAATGACTAAGAAGTACATTGACAACAGCAAGGCCAGTCACCAAACAAATGTTAATCTAGTAGAGCAATAGAAAACGCTGTCCACAAAATGTAAAGTGCACCACACAATATCTCCACAAACAATATATTGTCTGACACATAAACACCGCTATTGACATCTACAGGACATGCCATCAACACCCTTCAAATTTCAAGTAAAAATATGAAACCGTGTCCGAGATATAACATGTCAAAATTTGAAATTTTCATTCGTCAGAGTGGCACAGTTCCACACCTGTTGACATTTAACACACACAACAACTGAAAACTACATCTATGACACTAAGGCAAGGCAGCCTATCAATTTCAAGCCACCAACATAATCCAAAACACTGTCCACAACACGTAAAGTACATCATGCAATATCTCCGCAAATAAAATTTTCTCTGACACGTAAACACCATAATTCACATCAACAGGACATGCCGTAAACACCCTCCAGATTGCAAGTAAAAAGACCAAACCGTTTCTGAGATATTCAGTCTTAAATATTGGTAAAATATCCCTATCTATTCCACTATAAAAAATTTGGCCATCTTGTCCTGCCCTCATGATCAAAGAATCTCAGGATCAAAGAATTTGCAGGCTCGCGATCAAAGAATTTGCAGGGTCACCACCAAAGAATAAAAACAGTTGTAATTTAAAAAATTCTAAGAATTGCAGCAAACCACCACCATAGTTCATCAGAATGAAGCCCCCTGAGTAAAACCCACCCTCATTTGTCTTCCTAGGACACCTCTGGGCTGAGAAAATTGATTTTTTTATCTGGCCATCTCGTCCCTCACTTGTGATGCACGATCGTGATCAAAGAATCTCACAATTAAAGAATTTGCAGGGTCATGACCAAAGAATAAAAACTGTTCTAATTTAAAAATGTCAAAGAATTGCAGTAAACCACCACCATGGTTCATCAGAATGAAGCCCCCTGAGTAAAACCCACCCTCATTTGTCTTCCTAGGACCCCCACTGGGCTGAGAAATTAGATTTTTTAAACTGGCCATCTCGTCCCTCGCTCGTGATGCACGATTGCGATCAAATGAATCTCGCAATCAAAGAATTTGCGGGCTTGCGATCAAAGAAATTGCTAGCTCGTGAACAAAGAGTGAGAGACGAGATGGCCTGATTTAAAAATCGATTTTATCAGCCCAGGGGTGCCCTAGAAAGTTAAATGAGGGTGGGTTTTGCTCAGCAGGCTTCGTTCTGCCCCATCTGAGTACCAAAAATTATGTTTTCAATATCCCTGGTAGTCTAGCGCCCCCTCAGTCATGATTAAATAGATAACTATCTCTAATTCTCTGGTAGTCTAGTGGCCCCCCAATTAAATAATTTCTGAGCACCTCTTTGCATTAGCATTGCTAATACACATAGTCAGCAGCTGGCCGTTGAGGTGAGAGGTGGGCTGTGCCAGTCACCGGCTGGGAAAGGGTGGGGGTGCTGGGTGGGCTGGCACGGCTGGGTGGGGGAGTGGGGGCCACTAGATTACCAGGAAATTACACATTGTTATGTATCTTATTATAATGGGGGGGCTGCTAGACTACCAGGGATATGAACAAGCATGATCATTTAATACAGATCGGGGGGGGGCCACTAGACTACCAGGGATATAACAAATTAATATGTATGAAATACACATTGGGAGGGCCACTAAACTACCAGGGCAGGAAATTCCAGATCATTATGTATCTTATTATGATGGGTGGAGGCCGCTAGACTACCAGGGATATGAACAACTGTAATCATTTAATATAGATTGGGGGGGCCACTAGACTACCAGGGATATAAAAAAGCAATATGTATGAAATATACATTGGGGGGGCCACTAGACTACCAGGGCAGGAAATTCCAGATCATTATGTATCTTATTATGATGGGTGGGAGCCGCTAGATTACCAGGGATATGAACAACTATAATAATTTAATATAGATTGAGGGGGCCACTAGACTACCAGGGATATAAAAAAGCAATATGTATGAAATATACATTGGGGGGGCCACTAGACTACCAGGGAAATAGAGATAGTCATCTATTTAATCATGCTTGGGGTGGCGGTAGACTACCAGGGATATTGAAAACATTATTTTTTGTATTGAAATGGGGCAGAAAAAAGCCCCCTGAGCAAAACGCACCCTCATTTAACTTTCTAGGGCACCTCTGGGCTGAGAAAATTGGTTTCTAAATCTGGCCATCTCGTTCCTCGCTCGCGATGCATGATCGCGATCAAAGAATCTTGCGATCAAAGAATTTTCAGGCTTGCGATCAAAGATCATTAGCGAGCTACGAAGTAAGATTTTGAAAGCTCAGAACTCTATTTTTAGACTGATTTGGATCAAACCAAAGGCATGGCTTGATATATCGGAGTCCTCTGAGTAAAACCCATCCAAGTATTACTTCAGAAGTGATCCCTCAGCCGAGATATTTGTGTTTTTCCCATTGGAAAATTAAAAACAAGATGGTGGACCTTGCGATCAAAGAATTTTTAAAATTCTCGGGGATAAAGATTCTTGAAACACGAGGCTGCAAATTCTTTGATCGCCAGGTGAGACGAGATGGCCAGAACCCCATTCTTTGTTCGCAAAACATACATATAAATTTTCCCATTGACTTATAATGGGAACCTAAAAGTCACAAAACTTTTGAATGCCTTAATATTTTTTCACCAAACAAAAAGGGGCATATTAGGCCACCAAAGCTCTTTCAAAAGAGCCATCTCACAGAGCAGCACACCACACAACGGCCGTGCAGGGCCACATTCAAAATCCCAAAAGCTGCCTCCAAAAATGGATAATTTTGCATTTGTCAGCATTTTTGTATGCAAAGACCATAAGTCTGACTGAAACGCCATTTGGCAAATCAAGAGATCTACCATACCCCACCTCACATATCAAATTTCAGGCAAATCCGTTGAACTGGTCCAAAGTTATTAACACCCAAACTTTTGACTTTAGTATGTAAGTGACAACTGAACCCTAAAAATAGTGGCACGACTGCGCCACTATTATATATATATGTATATATATACAATATATATATATATATATATATATATATACACACACAATTAAGACACAGATCTTGCTTACATGTACTATGATACAATATTAAAACATATACGGTGGACTATAAATCATTTTCTGCTAACACCTCTCCATCATTCTATCAAATCTGATGACAAGTATACATGGAAGCTATAGTCCCAAATCATGCACTTTTGTGTTAAAAAAGAACTCTTTTAGAAGCTTCTTTTCCTGGATCAAAATGCAGTAAATTCAAAAGCCTATGATAATATTTTGAAAAGATTCTTTCAGCATTTTTACTTCTATCTACACATAGTTTTGTAATACTTGCTTGTCATATGTGCCCTAGTATTTATGACTGCTTTCTTTCTTGTATGCAGTCATGCAGATTTTTATATTATAAATCAGAGTATAATGTTTTCTTTGAAATTCTTTCCACTGGAGGTAAAATTTGGAGGTGTTCATATAGGGAACAATGATAAGATCTAACAGCAGCCTTTTTTGCAAAGTGGTAAATGCTATTAAAGGTCACTTTGTACATTTCAAAACTAAATCCGATACCTTACAGAATTTCATTTCATTCTTTACTTTTAAACAGTTTACTAGATAGATAGATAGACAGACAGAGGGATAAAATATTTATTTTTTGACTTGAGGTAACTTTAGGACTGAAAGCCCTGTTTTACAAAGATGGGCAGACCTTCCCTTTCTACAGGGACCAGTGTACCAAACAAGTATACACACAGACTTCAATTAAACAATGATTTTCTCTGAAATAAGAACAATGAGATTGATTAGTTAACAATGATCTTAGTTGTGTCCTTCTTCCCATTAAGACTTACCTGGCTATATCTTTGCCAGGTAGTTAGCTACCAGTGCAGGCATGATTTGTGCAGGCTGCATTGTGGCTACTCCTGATGTCATGGGCCCTTCTAATGAACACTCTCCACCAGGGGCTCTTTGACGAATACCAAAGTAAAGTATTAATTCAGTATATCAGGCATCACCATTAACTATCTCACAGCTTCCTCAATCTCTTCCTTCTTTTTAGGAGGTAGTATAGTGTAATGGGTTAAGGCTCTGAGCTGCAGATCTGGAGACCTGGGTTTGAATCCCACAGCCACCTAGATGCATACTGTGTGATCCTGAGCAAGTCACTTAACTTCTTTGTGCTCCCAGGTCGCATCTGGAAACAAGCTTTGGTTAAGTGTGCTACTCCTGGTTAAACAATGTTCTCTTCCCTTGTTCTCTTCTCTCTTTTCAGAGGCTCAGTCCCCTTCTTCATATTTTTCCTTCCATTTATATACTAGAAGAAGGCTTTGGTGCGGTTTGCAATTTTTACTGGTATGCTGGCATTAAGCATCTCCTTGACTTTCTTAATTCTATTCTTACAGTCCCTCATTGCTGCTGTGCACTCCTGTCTAGTCTGGAAGTAACTCATCTTTTCCAGTGGTCATAGACCTTCTTTTTTTTTTATCAAACTATTGTTCTTTCTGCTTATCTGTGCTGGCACTATTGAACTCAATCCTGGACCCCTAGAAGGCTTCTCCTCACCAACAGATCTAGTCTCTATGAAAGGCCTAAGCTTCCTCCACATCAATGTATGCAGCCTTTTAAAAAAGTTCTCACTAATACAAGCCTGGGTTGCCCATACCCTGCCAGACTTTCTTGTGTTCTCTGAAATGTGGCTTAAACCAGCAACAAATGGCAGTGAAATAAGTATACCTAATTACAAGCTCTTCAGAGCAGACCGTCCATCCAGGGGTGGTGGTGTGGCCATTTACGTTAACTCAAATTTCTCTGCTTCCTGTCTTAATATTTCATCTCAGCCTAAAGAATTCGAATGCATATCCCTTAAAATATCCCCTCCCAACATGTCAGCCTTTCAACTGGTTGGCTGCTACAGACCCCCCTCTGCCGGACTTAAACTCCTTACCCACCTGGGGACTATAGCTAAACTGGGTCCTGAGGATACCATTATTCTAGACGACTTGAATTTCAACTGGCTATCCAATGTTTCTGCACCCTAGTATCTTTCTGTGACTCCCATGGCTTTACTCAACTAATAAATGAACCAACAAGGATTAACCTAAAAACAAAAGTAACAGCACCTTACTTGATGTTATGTTAATTAATAAGCCATCTATATTCACATGCTGGAGTGCTATTCAGTGATATAAGTGATCACTGCCTCATAGCTGATATAAGATCTTCAATCAAGCCTGCTAACCTGCAAAATTCCTCCCAAGAAGGTCTAAAAAGAACTTTAACATTGCAGAGTATCTTCAAAATCTGTGTCACTCCAAACACTGGCAAGATTTCTACCTTTCAGCTTCTGTGGAGTCAGCACTGCAGGTGCTAAATGACATAATCTTAGAGCTCAATTTACATGCACCAGTCACGGTGTCGAGAATTAAGCATAAATCTTGTCCCTGGTTCTCTGCTGAACTTAAATCTGCACTGCTTACTAGAGACAAGCTCTGGAAAAGGCAAGAAAACCAAAGATCCAAATGACTGGGTACAATTCAAACAAAGCAGGAACAGCTGCACTAAAAAAGTGAGAGATGCTAAGGCTGCCTTCTATACAGCAGAGCTGGATGCCACCTACCATAACCCAGCCAAATTCTGGGGCACTATCAAGGGAATCCTAGGGCAAGACTCTAGCACCTCTTTACCATCTCAGTGAACCTCAACAATGTGATCATTACTGACAAGTGTGAAATTTTAGATGCTTTCAATAATCATTTTACTACAGCAGCCCTAGCTTTTGACTCATCTCCAGCAAACTTGCTGCGCCTTAATTTGCTCTCCATTCACTGAAGCTCAGAAGACTACCTCTACATTTTCTTTCCAGCCAATTTTATTAAAACAAGTAGAAGACCTACTGCTCTGCCTGGATACAATTAAAAGCGCTGGTGCTGACTCTCTTGACCCTTTCTTTTTAAAAATTGCACTGTATGCCATTGCAGCCCCCCTAACTCACATCTTCAACATGTCCTTGTCTTCTGGCTCTATTCCTTCTTTGTGGAAGACAGCACAAGTGTTTCCCCTCCTTAAAGCAGGGGACCCCGTGGATCTCAACAACTACAGGCCTATTTCCATCCTTCCAGTGCTGTCCAAGATGTTAGAGAAACTGGTAAGTTTCCAACTAAATGACTACCTCAATGCTAATAACCTCCTCAACCCTGCTCAATCTGGGTTCAGAGCCATGCACAGCACCATTTCTGCCTTAGCAAAAGTTACAAATGACTGGCAGACTGAACTAGATAGAAAAAATAACATCTGTGCTGTATTTCTGGATTTAAGTAAAGCATTCGATACTGTGGATCATGATCTTCTAATCTCCTCACTGCACTCCCTAGGCCTAGACCTTACCTCTCTTAAATGGTTCAAATGCTACCTCTCTGGTAGGGTGCATCAGGTAAAAAGTGAAGGCAACCTTTCTTCCTAAAAAACACACTTAAGAGGAGTTCCTCAAGGCTCCATCTTGGGCCCTATCCTCTTTGCCATCTACATCAATAACATTGACTCAGGCCTCACCAATTCTAATGTTCACCTTTTTGCAGATGACACTGTCCTTTATGTAAGCAATCCATCACCAAAAAAGGCCTATGATCTACTACAAGCTGACTTCTCCTTACTGCAACACAAATTACTTGAAAAGAAGCTTCTATTAAATGCCAAGAAGACTAAAGCTATGTTCATCTCCACCAATACCTACTCACCAAACATTCTTCCCCAACTTTCTACCGTCCTTGGTGAGAGCCTTGATTATGTAGATAAATTTAAATATCTGGGGGTTTGGATTGACAACAGGCTGATTTCACCCAGCACATTGAAGAGCTCCTGAAAAAACTAAGGCAAAACGGCCTATTCTTCAGGATCAAACATTTTCTAAACAGAGAATCTAAGCAGAGATTAAGCCAGGCTTCATTTATATCCCTCCTTGATTCACGAGACTTCCTATATGGCCACTGCTCCCTGTCCTACCTAAATAAACTGGATACCCTGTACCATAGGCTCTAAGGTTCATCACTGACCTTCCTTTCAGTACCCACCACTGTTCTCTCTATGCTGCAGTTGGCTGGACATCCCTACATCACAGAAGGAACAAAGATGCTGCTCTTTGGATATACAAAGCTCTGACAAATAAACTACCATCCTACATCTCTGATTGCTTCTCTCTTGTTACTCCAAGGCCATATACCTAGAAGCAATAACCTCATCTTGCTGAATCTACCTAAGGCATGTACCGTCATGGAAGGGCTGCAATCAACTACTTTCTAGCACACATCTGGATCTCTCTACAAAAGACCCTGAAGTTGAACACTTTCATTCTTGTAGTCTCCTTCAAAAGCTATACCTAAACCTTTTCCCAGAGATATGCAATTGCTCACAATTCCTAGCCTCTTCAGTCCCCTTTTCACCCTGCCCCATTAAATTCCCCTCCTTATCTGTCCATGCATTCACCCATTAACTTCTATATTATCTACCTCATAAACCCCTAACCATTACTTTTTCCACATTTGATCTGGTGCCCAATACCATTGTTTGTTTTTGCCTTGTATATATGTGTACATTATCGCATTTGTTCATTCTTTGTTGTTTATTCTTGAAAAGTCTTTGTTACTGTACTTATTCTATATTTGTATATTTGTGAGTTTAAACCATTTTGTTGTTTATGACCAATCAGGTCCATCTTGTAAATGAGCTATGCTCAATGATGTTCACCTGAATAAATAAAGATTTTGATTGGTTGATTGATTGATTGATTGATTGATTTTGTTTGGAATCAGTTACCTTAGGTCCCTGTTAAGCCAGGGATCCACTTCTTGGCCTTTTCTCCCTTATTGCTTCCAGGCACCTAAAAGCACATTCTTCAGTGACCACACATGTACTCTACATTGCCAGCCTCATGCAACTTCTCAAGATGCTTAGTCACTGGGTTCTTCATCTTGGAAAGGTCTGTCTCTATGAAGTCTTGGTTCCTGGTGGCTGGGGCCTGGCTTGTCTTCCCTGTCAATAGGGAGTAGTTTACCTTGTTGTGGTCATGGCCTTCCATCACTTCCTTAATTTTCACACTGGAGATGGCCTCATCCTCACTTCTCAGAACAAGGTCATGGGTGGCCTCAAACCTAGTCCCCACATAGACATGCTGAACTAGGAAGCAGTCTTTGAAGGTGGACAGGAACTTAGTTTCAGCCCAGTCATTAGCCTTCTCAAGACAATCCCTACTGCATCTGATTTGGCTGCTCTCATAATTTCCTTAACCAGCAGGGCATCATGCACTACTGAGCTATTTGGGATCCTGAAGTGCACTCCAGGATGGCTCCTGTAGCATACCCCATTCTATTCTTCTAGCCAACCCAGATGCACTCTGTGGCACTGTTTGCCTCCCCCCATCCTCCTTGTCTACCACAAGGACTTTTTCTCCTATGATGAGAGCCACACCACCCCTTTCCTGTCAGGCCTAATACTTCTGAAGTCTATATCCCGCTCTCCTGGTTTCCCAGTCACCCCCCCCCACCAATCAAATCTCTGAGTGCCTCTGGTCCAAGAAACCAACCATAATCAGTTTATAAAGGAGAAGAGGACACTCAAGTGTGGCAAAGGCTTTAGCAAGGTTGACAAAGATTGCAGAGGTGACCAGGCCCTGACCCATTCTCTTTATGATGAAATCAGAAACCCTGGGGGGGGGGGGCACTTGAATTGTTTTTTCAGATACTAGACTTGAAAGGGCTAAGGAAAGAAAAAGAATCATGGTAGTAGGACAGCAGTGAGAGTGAAAAACAAGTAACACCAGCTCAGTTCAAAGTGTTAAGCAAGGGACTGTCCTTTTTCCCTTTCCCAGGAGCTGGATGGATTTTCATTACAGGTAGATTTAGAGCATTTCTTTTACAAAAGTTAAGACTGAAGGTACATTATATTGACACACCTCCTCATGATACTGTAGAGGAGACAGTGGACACAGATCTTAAAAAGAAAGTTGTGCATTTGGTCCACATACTGTATATGCTTTCAAAATACAAACATAACACTGATGCTTATATTAAGTTGGTGAAATTGGATATTGACAAACTGAGACAGCCGATACCAAACCTCAGTTCAGTTTTAGACGTCAGGAAAATTTTGCCCTGACAGAATTTGAACTTGACAGAAAGATCATAGTCAAGTCAGCTGATAAGGCAGGAGGGACAGTTGTTATAGAAATTGTGAATTACGATAGGGAATGGAAGAGACTTTTACCTAACCCAGCATGCTACGAGAAGATCAGTTATGACCCTACCAAAGGAAGTAATCTTATTGTTGATCCAAGCAGCAAATAAACTGAATTGGATTAACGATCAGGAACTTACAGCCCTGAATACACTATCCAAATATACCTCAATTTTATTTATTACCTTAAACCACAAAGACTGTTTTCAACTGCCTGGACATCCCATTGTTTCAGGAATAGGTTCCATATTAGAGCCTCTAACCAAATACATGACTTTCTATATTGTAGATCCAGTGCCAAATATGGAAAGTTGTATTAAGGACACTGCTTGTTTCATTAATAAAATGGGACATATCCATTTGGCAGATGTTGACCTGATCCAGAATCTGCTACCGAAATGGATATTAAAGGTTTATATAACTCCATCCCCCATCAGAGGGGTTTAAACAGCATAGCAGCATGGCTAGAGGATTCTGAGGATGCTGAACCTCTGAAATTTCACTTATTGACCTTGCAGAAATAGTTTTTTCCATAACTACATTCAATACAATCAGAATTGTTATTTGCAACTGCAGGGTACATCCACCGGAAGTACTATAGCACTGAGTTATGCTAATTTATATATTTCTCTTTTTGAGGAGATAAAGATATGGTTGCCATTATACAAGAACATATATCAATGGTATTGGTACATCAATCACTTGTTCTTTCCACGGATGGGCACTGAGAGGGAGTGATGTGATTTTTTTGACTATCTTAATAACCTGTCTGACCACTTCAAATTCATAATACAATATGACAATACCATGAAATCCTTTTTTGGCTGTCAGTGTGGTAAAACAGTTAGACAGACTTACAGTACCACTTTATAGGAAACCAACAAATCAAAATACTATTTTACAGCATAACATTTAACATCCACTTTATTTAAAAGAAAGTATTCTCTATGACCAGATATTATGAATAAAAAGAAATAACACTGAGTAGGACTATTCTAAACAGGCAAACAACAAATAAATCCAGACATTACATTGGTGTGGGTATACACAAAAAGCTTTGAAGGCTGCTAAGAATAGATGCGACCCAGTTTCCATGGAGGAACTTTTTGAAAACTACTAGTTGTGATAGGAATTTAGAAAGGATAGTATTCAGTACTACTCACTTTGAGCTTTACTTCCAATATTATGTCCATCTTAAATAAACATTGATACATTCTTGAGCAGGAAGATACAGCTTTCTGTTTAAAACCAATGTTAGCTTCAAAAAAATCAAAATCCATAAAGAACAAATTGATCCATACAATGAATATTTCTTATGAAAGTGACGAGATGGGACAGATCTTCAAGGAAATCTCTTTCATCAAGAGACACATTTGGAACTGTACCTGTGCCAGTGCTAGGACCACATGGAAAGTGTTGCAAGCAGTCAGCCGGGGCCACCCATGATGACATCACACGTCAGTGTCTACATAAATGTGGACGGCTCCTCCTCTCTTCAGTTCTTTTTGCACTGTCAATTAAGCTTGTCCAACCCACCATTGGAAATATCCCTGCACAAAGATGCCATTTTATGTTTTCTTTCTATGTAATCACTTTTATAATGATTTTTGGCAGCCTGTATGCTACTGAAAAAAAATCTAAACTTTTAAGGTAGTGTGAGTATGGAGAGAAAATCTACAGGGATGACACCCATGACTTGTGTGCCTGCTGCCTACAGGCAATGCAGAAAGGGGGCTTTGAGGAAATCTCTCTTTCAAAAAACCATAGACGCAATGGAGAAGCAGCTACATAGTATATGTGCGTCACCTGCCCCAGTGACTGAATCAAGGTCATCGAAATCTCATGAAAAATCCTCATTGGGTGGACCACAAACACAAGTGCCAGGACCAGGACAAGACCTCCCCAGTGATATCTAGGCTGCCTTTCTGGACTACAGGTACAACCCCTACTACAATGCTGTCCACCCCAGCAGCAGCGCCAGCTGCTTCTCTGACTGTTAACCAGACACCAAGGTCGGGGGTTGGCATAGGCACTACCAGGAGTATTACAGCCAATACATTGCCATCATTTTTTTTTTTTGTTGGTACTTTTTTCCTCTGGCCACCAGTCTGCTTACCTCACTTCCAGGTTTCCGCCCGCTGTCCCAAGAACCCCCAGCTCCATATTCAGGCCCGTGGCATACCCCCGCAGCTTGACCCCACAGCGGGGAGGTAGAGAGCTCCCCTCGCACTCTCACACCAGGACCGGATCCAGTAGAGCTGCGCACCCTTGATGCCGAGCAAGTCCTCTACGGAGATGGCCATCAAGCCGCAGTGACTGGTGCCCATATTTTCTGTTTTCTCCCCCTTGGATGTCTGTGGCATGCAATGACACCAAGGGACAGGAGTGCATATGCTATCACATGCGCCCCTTCCCGACGTCTGCCACAGCATGTCCCCCAAGTTTGCCCTTGGCCTACCATCGCCCCCAGCCACTGCTAGAGGCCACCGAGGTGTCCCACCCCCCCCTCCCCGGAGAAGGAGAGCAGTCCTACGGACGCTTGATCCTTCTCCTCCCCTGCTGACCCCTAACGACCCAGGCTCATTCCCGAACCCAGGTTGCCAGCATGGTGCGAGGTGTGGCGTCCAGCACCTCAACCCTCAGCACCACCAGGCCGGCATACATTGCCATCATTGATGGAGATCCAACCTCCAACATCGACTACTGCAGTCGCACCCACTACCCAGAGCAGCACCTTTGCACAGGCAGTACTCCTATCATTTTCAGACATGATATGGCATCTACTGCCAAGCCTTCCTGCTGTGGGGAGCCCATCGACAGGGTCTCCTACAACTACCCCGTTGATATTGCACATTAATGTCTTGCAGAATAGACCCCCTCTGCTGCCGCTGATGTTCCTGGCTCAGTCATTTATTTCCATCGATGAAAGAGTTGATGATGAATATGAATATAATCCTGACCTCAGAATGGGGGAGGATGAGGAGAAGGAGGAAGACTATGCTGGGGAGACCCAGAATGGACATAACACCAGCTCCTTAGCCTCTTCCTGTAGTGTGGACTCTGTGGTGAATACACCAGGATCACCTCCAGAAGATCCCTCTTTTTTTACCATGATGCAGCAAATGCAGGCTGCCATAGGCTTTGCCTTAGAGAAGCAGGATTCTATTAAGAAGAACCTGTACGAGTTTCTGGAGTTGCCGGAATCTCCCTCTGCTGTTGTTCCTTCCTTCTGGCTTTGGAGGATGCAACTTATGCACCTGGTACAGGCCAAACAACATACTAGCTGTGCCCAGAAAGGCAGATACAATTTATTCTGCCCCTTCTGGAAAACCCTATTATGCTAACCAGCCTGAGACTGACTCAGTGGTAGTTACAGTTGTCCATGATAGGTCCAGGACACCTAGGCACTCGAGCTCCCTTCCTCCTGATAGAGAATCCAGGAGGTTGGATGTCCTAGACAAACATATATATGCTTCTGCCTCGCTCGGCCTGCATACTGCCAATTACCAGGCATATATGATAAAACATCAGAACACCCTATGGAGAAAGGCTAAGGCTGATGCACAGGCCTTGCCTGAGGGTTCTGCTAAACAGGAGTTAAACAAAACTCTTAGTGCTGGTGCTGATGTGGGGAAACTAGATCCACACAGCATATGAATTTCTGATACCTATGCCAGAGCTGCAACCTCTGGCATTTGTCTCAGGCACTACTCTTGGCTCAGGGTAGCAGGTTTTGCCACTGATGTGCAGCAAACTGTTCTCGGTGCCCCAATAGAGGGCATAAACTGTTTGGCCAGGATGTAGAAGAAGCCTTGACAAACCTTCAGTCATCTGGCAAGACTCTGAAGTCAGTGAAATCCCTGTACCATACTCAGAACATCGAAACATAAAAATTGTCGACAGATAAGGACCGCCAGGCCCATCCAGTCTGCCTGAAAGCCCTACCTACACTAGTTTAGGGAACAGGGGTTTAGAACAGGGGTAGGAGCAGGGATAATTTTCACCCATCCACTGTCAGAGGACACTGTCAGGCCTATAGACAGCAGGGTAGAGGCAGAGGTGTGGGGGGCCTTACCAGACCCCCTCCCAACACCAGGTGCCCATATAAAAGCACCTAAAGGTAGTGGAGCCAGTGGCTTGCCACCCCCCCAGATCAGCATGACTCCATATACACCCTCTAACTGCCATTAACTCCATGGGTGGTTGTTAGGGGTTGCCTGTCCCTGCACCTGGATCAGTGGAGGGCAGTGACTACAGACAAATGGGCTCTGGAGATTATAGAGAAGGGCCATGCTCTGGAGCTTCTGGTCAACCCTCCAGATTCTCCACTGGGTGTGACAATATACCCACCAGGACACATGCCCCTGTTGCTAAAGGAAGTACAGACCCTGCTTCAAAAATGGGCCATAGGTCCAGTCTCTCCAACAAAGAGGCACAAAGGCTTTTACTCCAGATATTTCTTCATCCCAAAGGGGACAGCGGATCTGAGGCTAATTTTGCATCTAAGGTATCTAAACTTCTTCATAGAATACAATAACATTTGGATGGTCTCTCTGCAGGGTCTCTTTCCTCGGTTGCAAACGGGACTGGATTTGCTCCTTGAATATGAAGGATACATACCTCCATATCAAAATCTGGAAACCTCACAGGAAAAATCTGAGGTTCCTGTTTCAAGGGGAACATTACAAGTTCAGAGTGTTACCCCCTGACTTATCTTCTGCACCACGAGTCTTTACCAGATACTTGGCAGTGGTGGCACTAGCCCTTTGCAGGAAAGGCCTGTATGTTTTTACTTACCTGTATGACTGGCTATTAAAAGCCCACTTCATGGAACAGTTGCTGCAGACCTTAGCTTGAAACAGACAGCTGTTCAATGCTTTGGTGGTGACAGTCAACAAACCAAAGTCTGTACTGACACCCTGCCAATGATTGCAGTACATAGGGGCAGTTCTGGATATGGCCCAGGGTTCTGTGTTTCTTTTTTTAAAATTGTAACATTTTTTATTTTGTATAAAAAGAAAGTACAGGTTACAATAAACTTTTCCCGGATACATTTAGTGGCATACCAAGGACAAGGAAGTAAAAATCATAGCCACAGTAAAATAGTCCATAGGACAATAATTTTCTCATGTACATTTGATATTGAACATTAAAGTGCTGAAAAAAGAAGACAGAGACGGGAGGTAGGAGCCCAAGAAAGAGGCAGAGAGGTAGTAGCATAAATGAAGTAAACTGGTGGGCATGTCCCCCACTCCCAGCGCTGTAAAAGGGGGAAGTCTCATATCCACCATTCTCACCTCACCTCTCTTCATAGTACAAAATCTGGTTAATGGTCTAACTGATATTGTGTCCATTTACTTCACCGGTTGTCAAAGGCTGCAGTCCGAGTGTTTAATTTGGCTGAAATCCATTCCAGATTTTCTCCAGGTCTCTTTAATAAGGGGGTGCTTGAAAGCCAAAGTCTGGTAATCACCTTCTTCACTATCAGTATTAAGAGTTCTATAAGCCTATATAATGCCTTGCTAACTTTGAGCCCAGTCGGGGGAACTGCTGTAAGAATGAAGGTAGGTGTGAGCAATTCAGGAGTTTCAAATATATCTATCAGTTACGCGGTCACTTCTCGCCAGTATTTTTGTAGGTACGGGCAGGACCATATTATGTGTTTAATACCCGCCCACATCTTTCCACATCCCCTCCAGCACCCACCATGTGTGTGTCCCCTGAATTTGGTAGTAATGTCTGGGGTTTGAAAGTAACGGACTCTGGACTTCCATGCATATTCTCTCCAATATATATAGTGGAAGAGATTTTGGAAGAGGGGAAGGCGGATAGCTGCCACAATTCTTTATCCAGCTCTCCATCCAACTCTTTGGACCATTTAATTCTGACATAGCCTAAGTTATCAGGAGAGTATGCTCTCAATGCTTGATAAAGGCTGCTGATAATATGGTCCTGGGTATTCGGTAGCCCATGGGGAGGGTGCATGGGGAAGGGGCCCGTCTGTAACGGTGACTCGTACTCCATGAAATCCCTCACGGCGATGGGAGGGTAGGGAGACTGGATGGGGAGGTGGGTGAAATGGGTGACAGGATGTCGCTATATGTATGCACGGGGGAGCGAGCACAGCGAGCGTGGGCTGGGAGGGGGTGGAGGAGCTGTAGGGGATGGCGCTGTGGTGGGTTGCTGAGCTGCGTCATGGCATCTGGGATTGGCCTGTGGTTGGGGTGGGTGAGGTACCAGGTTTGGGTTCGGGCACTGGTGTGATTTTATAGCACCCAGCCCGAACCTTTAATTTTCATGCTTCACCCCCGACATGCACCGCCCAGAACTGAGAATCCTTTAGTAGGGGTGCAGGGGAAAGCCCCCATGTGCGGAGTGTGTGGGGGCACAGCCTCCCAGAAAGCATTGAGATTATGTCCCTGGGCCGTTGTCATGTGCGCGGGTGTCAGAGTGCCTAAAATGTTTTCCGGCACTCTCTTGCGATAATGGTGATCGCCTTTAGGCTTTTGCCATTATCACATAGAACCAGGTATTCCCTCTGTCATGAAAAATCACCATTTGTATCAGGATTGGAAGGGATTCTGCAATTTTAGACAAAGTCTCCTCATATGGGAGGAGCAAGTTTTTTAGAGTAAAATACAGTGGGTATTGGTCCGAGGGGAGCTTGTAGGTGGCCTGTAGATAAGTAAAGGAGTATATGCCCAGGGGTCCTACTATTTGTAACATGAAGCGGACATGGTATGGCTCCCATGCCTGGAAGGAGGTGGCCAGTTGAGGGGGATATGAGGTAGTATCATATGCTAAGGCTCTAAGATAGATCCTTTCAGACAGGGGGAGAAGATGATGTAGTAGCTGAACCCAATGCCTGAAAAATTCAGCTGTGAAATTAGGGAAACATCTCAGGGGAAGACATGCCAGGGGGTTCCCAAGGACATATGGAATAAAGTCAGTTAACCCATTAAGGGTGACCTCGGTGTCTGTCCAATGGGCTCGGTATTGAGCTGCTATGAGATATGAGGCAGTACGAAGCTGAGTCGCCTATGCATATCTTTTCATATTTGGCAAGTTGAGCTCTCCTTGAGCCCTGGATAGTTGCAGTGAGGTGTACTTTATTCGTGGTTGGTTGTCCCCCCACAAATAAACCTAGAGATTAACTTGTCCCAGGCTTGAAAATATGTATTTGAGGGGAAAATGGGTAACGTCTGCATGAAAAAGAGAAAGCGAAGGAGTATGTTATGCTATATAGTTTCAATTCGACCTAATAGTCCTAGGGGTAGTTGTGTCCAGTGGGAAAGATCAGTGGTGATCTGCTGGGTGAGGGGTTCTAAGTTCCCCACTCCAGCTGTATCAGTTTAGAAGGAATCTTAATCCCTAGGTAACACATCTCCATTTTATTCCATCGGAACTGGAAGCACATCTTTAATGCTGAGAGGGATTAAAGGAGTATTTGAGAACTTCTGTTTTAGAGCTGTTCACTTTATATCCTGCTAGGCATCCAAAAACTTCAAGTTGCTCCCAGACTACTAGAACAGATGATTCCAGTGACATGAGAGTTAATAGGATGCAATCTGCAAGAGCGTGGCTTTATAAGAACGTCCTCCCACAGTGATACCTTCAGCGTTTATTTGTGCTCATATATTTGCAGCTAGGGGTTCTAGGTAGAGGTCAAATAACAGAGGGGATAGTGGACACCCCTGTCGTGTGCTTCTGGACAAAGGGAATGGTGCAGTGAGTGCTCCAGACAATTTAAGGTATGCAACGGGTGTCTGGTACATAGCTTTAATTTAAGATTAAACTTGTCTGGGAAGGCAAAACACTGCAGGGTGGCCTACAGGAAAGGCCAAGACACTATCAAATGCCTTCTCAGCATCTAGTCCTAGAAGGACTAATAGAATCTGTCTTTGTGAGGCATATTCTGTGAGAAGCAGGACCCGCCTAACTGCATCATGTGCTTGACGTTTCATGACAAAGTCCACTTGGTCTCCATCAATAAGCTGAGGAAGGAGTATATCCATCCTGTGTGCAAGTATGGACATAAAAAGTTTATAGTCACAATTAAGCTTCGAGATTGGGCGGTATGATGCCATTTGTAATGGGTCTTTCCTAGGTTAAGGAATGGCTGCTATTTCTGCATATTTCCAGGAGGGTGGGGAGGTTTCCTCTCTTGTATGTCTAAGATGGCTTTGGTTAGAACTGGGATAACCACCTGCTTGAACTTTCTATAAAATTCTGCAGGATATCCATCCAGACCCAGAGCCTTAAGAGATTTATTTAACTTAAGTGTGTCCAAGACCTCACTGGTCTTGATGGGTTGGAGTAAACTCTTGGCTTGAGATGGGGGCAGTTTAGGTAGTGGGGTATTCTGTAAGCATGTTTTCAGTTGTTGAGAGGAAGGGTGGGTATCGTCTGAGTATAGGGACTATAAAAATCTGCCATAGCTCGCCTGATGTCTTTTGGATGATGAAGGAGGTGGCCATCTCTAGGGTCATGCAATCTAGTAACCGTGGCATGGACTTTCGCCCCCCTCAGTCTTCTGACCAGATTCCTAGCTCCTTGGGGCCCCCCTTCATGACAATTAAGTTTTAAATATAGTAATTGTTGTTCTATTTTCTGGTCTAATAATTTCTGTAACTTCTGTTTTAGTATCTGTAGCTGGGGTTTGATCATTGTTTCTCCCTGGAATAGTCTGGCTTGCAGGTGCTGTAGATCTGTTTGTAATTTAGCCTGTAATGCCTCCTGGGTTTTCTTCTTATGGGCTGAAAATCTGATTATTTCCCCCATAGTACAGTTTTGAGGTTATCCCATCTGATGGTGTGTGAGATGTCTGGGGAATTGTTATCTGCCAGTATTCTAGGGATGGCGTCTTTGACTATTTGAATGAATTCTGGATCTTGGAGGTGCATCAGGTTTAGACGCCAGAAAGATTGCCTTCTAGGTTTCTCTAAGACTATCTTTAGATAAAGTGGGAAATGATCCAACAGAATGGTTGCTCCCATGGAAACATCCTTCATCAGGTCCAGATGTTCAATCGAGGAGAAAATATAGTCCAATCTGAATAAGGTGTGAGTCTTAGGAGAATGGTATGTATAAGTCCTAGTTGAGGGGAAGAAGTGTCTCCACAGGTCCACCAAGCCTGATGTGGGGAAGGTAGCATTTAAAAATGTTTGCAGGGGTGTAGCCCTGTGCTTAAAGGGTATAGAGCTGTCTAGATCTGTGTTTAGCGTGACATTGAAGTCCCCACCTTTTATAAACAGCCCTTGTGCAATGGAAAGAAAATCATTTAAAAATGTTTTAGCCACTTGCGTGGTAGAGCCTGGAGGTAAATATACTGAGGCCAGTGTTACCTGTGTGGAGTATAGCCTCCCGACTGTGATAACATATCTACCTTCTTTATCTAGGATTTGGTTTTGAAGGTGAAAGTGGACCCCATGAGGAATTAAAATCGCTGTCCCTCCCTCCTACCTGAAGCATGTGAGGAGGAGAGTACCATCTGGTACCCCATAGCTTTAAATTTCAGATGTTCCGCTTGGGAGAGGTGTGTCTCCTGCAGAAGAATCACTTCAGGCTTGTCCTGTTTAAAAAAGTGAATCAGTCTGGTCCGCTTGATAGAACTGTGAATACCGTTCACATTGAATGAGAGTATTAGAGAGCTATTGGCGATTGTGAATGTATAACACAGCGCTGGAAGAGGTGGGGCACCCCCCCCCCTTGTGTACATCATGAAAGACCCTAACTAGAAAGAGAAAATTAGAGAAACAAGAAATGCTTTCAGTGCCTGGTTGCTTAATTTTAACAGAATATCCCTTGTTACTACAAATCCTAATGCCATCTTTTGTCTTGTAGGGCTATTAGCTATTGTGTTCTCCAGCAATCCAAAAAAACATTCAGTAGGCCTTTGTAGGGTAATGGATAGCAAAATCAGTAGTATTAATATCTTAATATATATTGCAGCTAGGAAACAACAATGCAAAGGTATAAAAGCCAACTGGGCCCATCATGAACTGTAAAAACTAACTAAACATTCGATACAGGTGAATGGTGTATCAGAACATAGGTCTACAATGACTGTCATCCACATTTGAAGCAAGTGAATGTACAGAAAACTAGAATGGACTTCCAAGGTGGGGGAAATCTAGCGATCTTCCCTACTGGTCCGGTGGAGAAACAGTGTGGTTAAACTTCAAACCGGGGGGGGGGGAGGCGTAGTCCGGGGCTCCACTGGCTCCAGGCCCCCTGGGGATCCAAGTAGTCCCAAAGCAAACAAGTTAAAAAGGGGAAGAAACCAATAAAGGGGAGCAGGGAGATAACAGCCTGATGAGGCTTTAATAGCCTAGTGTCCCAGTGTCTTTCCATGCCCCACTATCTCCCCCCTCAAATGTCTGAACACCCGTTTTTTAGATAGAGCCTAATAAGTCACTATACCACATTCTATGATTCAATAATGTACTGACCCCCAGCATCCACACGGTGGTGTAATTCAGTAACAGATAAAGAGTAAGGAGCTAGTAAGTCATTTTAGCAGACTTCACTGTTTACTGTATTCCCATTGTTCTGCTAGTAAAATGCTATTCCCGGGGTTTTATTACTGTCTGGGTGGAAGCATCATAAAAGGTTCGCTGCTCTGTTAATATTCAGACTAATCCCCAGCAGGAGCGTGCAGCGTCTATGTCTCAGGCACCATGGTGTCTCGGTTCCTCAAGAACTGCGTTTCCTATGGTGGAGAAAAGATGCATATCTTATGCCATAGTGAGTGGGGGCAGCTCTGAGTCAGTTAGAGATATTGGAGCAGTCTCTGGTGGGAGATGTGAGCTTTACAGCAAAGCCCGTCTGGAGGGGTGAGGAATCAGGGGGAGGGACAGCCCTCAGGTATTGCCACAAGAAGTTATTGTGTATCACCCAGGTTATTAGAGGGCTGATTTTAGATTGTATGTTGTGATCTAGAGTTGGGCCAGCCAAGGGAGCCTTGGACAGGAACAGTGCCCTGCCCAACCTCCTCCCACCCTCCAACCAGCCCCCCTGTACCCGAATCTCAAGACAATGAGAGATGCTTCAGAGAAGATTCAGGTCTCCTGCGAGTTGTTTCCTCTTTGGAATTCTGCCAGGTGTTGTTTCGGGTCAGAGGGAGTATGTTTCAAATTGTCCCGGTTATGCTGGGTCACGGTTGCTGTCTTCCATCTAGCAGGCTGGACACCCAAGTTGTCAGGATTGTGAGAGCATTCAGAAAAAACAATCCCTTGCTTGGTGAGCTCCTCCTGAGCCTCTTCAGCTGATGAAAATTCCTTTTTCCCCAAGGTGAGAGCCACTACCAGATTTGCAGGATATGGTGTTATGAACTTAAGCCCCTTAGCTTTTAGGTAGGCAGCAGTGGGACGTAGGCTCTGCAGAGTTTCATAGTTTTGGGTGCATAGTTGTGGTCAACATAAAACTGATGCTGACTATAGAAGACTTTTTGCTTTCGCTATGTGGTTAGAAAAATCTGCTCCCTTCACAGCATAATTGTTGAATCTAGCTATAATAAAGCGGAGACTTGCCGTGGGTGATGCAGGTTTGGGGGCCAAGGCCCGGTAGATCCTTTCCAGATCCAGAGACATATCAGGGGTGAGCTCCAAAGCTGTTTTTAGCAATGCAGAAACAAATTCTTTTATATTATTGCCCTCAGAGCCTTCGGATGTACAATAAAGGTGGATATTTTTGCTCCTAGCTCTATTTTCAGTGTCTTCCTGCCGTGCATCTAGGAGCTCTTGTTGTTCTTGGAGCTGTTGTACCAGGCCCTCCAGGTTATCCACCCAATTCTCAGTGGCAGTGATTTGTCTTTCAGCATCATCTGCCCGTTGTTCCAGTTGTGTAGTGTCCTTGCGCATTTCCCCGTACATCTGTTTCACATCAGCTCAGAATGCACAGAGTTTGTGGTAGATGGTATCTAGCTTAATCTTTTTATTCTTTGCTTTAGGTGTGTGGCATACCATGCTGGAGTATTTTGTGGCCAAGAGTGTGGTCTGGGAGGATGTATTGTCAGTGTTAGAGGCCTCCGAGCAGGATCCTTCTGCAACTCCTTGGAAATCGTCCGTCTTTCGAGTCATAGGTGGTTAATTACCTTTGTTTCCCCTCTTATTCATCTTCAGGTTAGGTTTTGGCATATACAGCTAAATGATAGAGATGGAAATTCTGATGGGGAGTAGAGGAGCAGTTTTTTTTAGGTGGCCATATACCCCGGAGGCAGAACCGGAAGTCTCCAGGGTTCTGTGTTTCTGCCACTGGACAGGGTAGAACATCTGATTGTACAAGCACACTTTGTACATGACAGCTACTATGTTTCAGCAAGGAAGTTTCAACACCTTCTGTGTCTTATGGTGGCAGCTATTGTCACTGTGCCAATGGCCAGGCTGCACATGCGGATCCCACAGTGGACCCTGAGAATCTAGTGGGACCAAATGACAGATGATCTAAAACAGATGGTTCTAGTAACCTCTTCTGTACAAAATGTGCTCTAGTGGTGGATGGAATACAACAACTTGCTCAAAGGTGTCCCATTATTAATTCCTACCCCTATCAGATCCTCACCATGGATGCCTTGGGATCAGGATGGGAGCTCACCTGGGACCTGTTCAGACAGAAGGCACGTAGAACCAGGCGAAGCACGCTTTGCATATAAATGTTCTGAAAATGAGATTGGACCTATAAGGATTCCAGGCATTCTAGACTCACTTGTCCCCAGGTCCTCTGTTAATACATTCAGACAATGTCAGTGTGATGCATTACGGCAACAAACAAGGGAGGACTCATTCTTATCCGCTATGCAGGGAAGCAATGAAAGTGTGGTATTCGGCTCTGAAACACAATCTATTACTATCAGCAGTACATGTTCCAGCTGTCCAAAATGTCTTGGCAGATAAATTAAGCTGGTCACAGTCCAGGATGCATGAGTGGGAACTGCTGCTTTTGGTGGTTGATGACCTATTTACAGGATGGAGTCATCCAGATTGAGACCTTTTTGTGTCCCCACACAATGCTAAACTGCAGCATTTCTGCTCATTCACTCCAGGGCCTGGAGTTGTCTGGCAAGATGTATTGTCCCTCTCTTGGAAAGGCAGGTTTCTGTATGCCTTTCCTCCTGTTCTGCTAATCCAGAGAGTCCCACTCAAACTGAAGATGGAGGAGGCAACTCTAATACTCATTGCTTCCCTATGGCCATGACAGATATGGTATCCTCTTCGCAACAGCTGGCAGTGGAAACTCCAATGCCTGTGCTCCTGTGCAAAGGTCTACTGTCAGAGGAACAGGGAACCCTAGTCCATTCAGACCTGAAGTCCCTACATCTGCACACATGACTCCTGAGGACACAGCCATAGCTCGATTTAGGGTATCACAAAAACTGGTGGATGTTCTAGTGGCTGCTACAAAACCATCCACCAGACACACTTACTCCATGAAATGGAAGCGGTTTGCTTTGTGGGCCATTTCACTTAACCTGGATCTGTTTACCTGTCCAGTCAATCAAGTTCTAAAGTACCTGCTGTCCTTGTTGGATTCAGGCCTGTAGTATTCCTCCATCAAAGTGCACTTGGCTGTTATATCAGCTTTCTATGTGCCTGAAGATGACCATACAGTTGCTGAGCTGGAGGGAGTCCCTTCGTTCCCGAGAGGCATTTTACACATAAAGCCTCCTATTCGAAATCCAGTCTTGTCTTGGGATCCGAATTCTATTTTGGAAAAGCTGACTTTGGCTCTTTTTGAGCCAGCCATAATTTGAGGCTTACGCTTTGCTTCCTGAAAATCATTATTTTTGGTTGCAATCACTTATTATTTGATTTTCCACAAAGAGAGTGTATCATAGCGTACTAATCCTACATTTCTCCCAAAGGTGACATATGAGTTTACTTTAAATCAAACTATCTATCTATCAGGGTACTATCCACAGCATGCCAATCCCAGAGGAGCATTGCTTCATACCTTAGATGTGCATACAATACTCAGGTACTATACACACCATACAATGAAAGTCCTTACAGCTGTCTTTTTTTGTTCACCCATGGCAAAGAGAGCACTCCAGTTTCTAAGCAGTGCTTGTCCAAATGGCTAGCACATTGTATTATGTTCTGTGGATCCACGATGGGTGCTCGACAAAATATTTGTCGAACGCCCCGTGGGCGACACTGGCAGGTCGACCACATTCTGCAGTCAGCTGCCAGTTCTCACTGTCCCTCTGTGTTTTCTCCGGGGCGGTTTCTGAACTCCCCACATGGGGTGCTCTTGCACCCCACCCACTTTAGGGACTTCTCAACTCTGAGTCGGAGCTGATTGGGTGTGCAGGATCCTTGACAGACAGTGCCAGGTTCCAGCGGGTTTCCCACAGCGGCATAGTGCTGTAGTCGCTGTGGGGGACCTCGCTGGTAAAATGTTGCTGTCGGGGGGGGGGGGGACTGATGTTCTGTTACAGGAAGTATGGGAAGGAACTTCTTGGTGTGGTTCGTGGTCATTCTACTAGAGGCATGGCCACTTCAATAGCTTGTATTCAGAATGTTTCTGCTGCAGAAATCTGTGCAGCTGCACATGGAGTACTGTGCACACTTTCACTAAACATTACAGTCTGGACATTGTCTCTTGCAGATGAGTTGGGTTTCATCTAGCTGTGCTACAAGGCCTATTATCATAAGCCTATAGGCTCCAGCCACCCAGACTGCTAGCTTTTGATAGCGTTTGGGACTCGTTTCAAAAGTGTGGCCTGGTGAAAGAGATATCCTCCAAGAAAATAGAACTGTTATGTAAAAACTTACCATAACAGTAGATCTTCAAGAGAATCTCTTTCATCAGGCCATAAAGTCCCACCCTCCTTCTCCCTTAGGGGATGTGACAAAGGTTCTTTGTACTACTATCTTTATTGCTGTCATTTCCAGTGCTCTGTCTCACCTGGTATGTAGAGTGCTGGGGTCTCTCCTGGTTCCCCAGAGGGAGGTCCTCTGAGCATGATCTCTGGCAGGGAACTGAGGAAAGGAGGGGCTGCCCACGTTTATGCAGATGCTGATGCTTGACTTCATCATGACCAGCCCCTGGCTGACTGCTTCAAAAAGTTTCCATGTAGTCCTAGTGCTGATGCAGGTATAGTTCCAAAGTTGAAGCCTGATAAAAGAGATTCTCTTGAAGACCTACTGTTAACGGTAAGTTCTTACATGACTGTTCTTTGTTCCTGGGGCCATTCTTACTGGGATGCTTCCCATGTGGGATGTGTGTACACTGTAATCACATACTGAGGTGTTCAGAATTTCTGGATAACAATACCAGACATTCAAAATCAAACAACACATAACATATGGGATTATGGGGGGTATCTATGTTATTAGGTGTCCCTGCGATAGAACCTTTGTAGGATAAACTAGCCCAAAATTATATCATAGAGTTTGTGAACATTAAAGCACAATAAGGTGCAAGGACATGCCCTTACATTTCATAGAATGATGCTGCTCCATCAGTTCATTGTCTGTATTTGGGATAGGAATGGTCAGTCCAACCCAACCCCCAAAGAGGGGAGGAGATTGTAGGCACCTGCTCCTACGCAGAGAGGCTATTAGAGTTTTTAGTTATGAGTATTGCAGACACCATTTGGATTAAATATAGAGGAGAATTGGAATACTTTTCTGTAACTTTTATGATTTTTATAAAAAATATGGATATTCATTATGTCATAGAACCAGCAATGGCCAGTTTAAGATATAAGGGACTGGGATTTACCTTTCATTTAGCTTATTTGATTAATAATTACTACCCAGGTCATGTACTTCGGAAACAATTACTGTGCATTATTTTAATGGCCACTGGTGGTGTATGTTGCATAATGTATGCTTCCTTAATAATTGTTTTCATGTTTCTATAATATCGAAGGACCTTACATTTTGGGAAAGTTATTAATTTAAAGCAGAAGTGAAATGAAATTGGGTAAAACATTTGATTCTATATTTTTTTTTACTTTAAAAGATTCCAGACTTCTTCAAGTTTTATTTGATTGTAAAATTTTCTAGCATAGCAAAGATATGAATATTTTATAAATGTTAACATTTTCTCAAGAAAAAAAGATGGCTGCCACATTTGGCTTAGAAATAACATTGTAAATCTGGTAACGGTTAGGATCTAGAAAATTATAAAAAAAAACTCATGGGCCCAGATATTCAAACTGCGCCCAAAAAGTGCACAATAGCAGGAGCAAGCGCAAGTCCATTGCGCCCATGCGCAAGAGGCACGATATTCAAAAATGGAGCAGGCCAAACTGCGCCTACAGCCGATGACTGAATATCGCACCACCTGCGCCATAGCACAACTAGGGAGGGGGGAAGCTGAGCAGATCTAATGTGCCATAGCGCAACAAGGGATGTTCAGCTGAGCAGTCCAGAGGTGCCATAGCGCAACCAGGGATGCCCCCCAGCAGCAGAGCAATGCAATTGCACAACCAGGAAGGTAGGGGCCCACCACCCATGCCACAGATGGGCACAGGAACACACAGCAGAACAGACATCGTCCCCCCACACCTCATGCACTGCACAACTGGGGGAGGGCTGGAATAACCATCGGCCCATGTAGACAATCAAACAACCCACAGCTGGGCCATGGTGCCCCATCACACCCCCCAGCAAGCTGTGACCGGCACACAAGGAGGGCTGACCACCCCATGCCACACCATCCCCCCAATGCAGAGCACACCCTGCACCGTGACCCCCAGACACCCTTCCCAGGAGCAGCAACCACCACTGCAGGAAACCCCATGCATGCCACCACCCCACTGTGACACTGCAGCCCTGTGCACCACAGAACCATGCAGAAGCAGCCTCACCACGAGCACCCATCAGTGGGTGGCAGCACACAGCAATGCAACAACGGCATACACAGTGCCACCATGCACAGCCCCCCCGAGGTACTGCTGAGAGACCAACCATGCGTCGGCACATGAGCTACCCCACATGGGACAGGGCTTGCCCCAGACATCACTACCAGTGGTACAGCACCCTGTACAGTATCCCAATGACACACCCCAACCCAGCACTGGCCACAACAGCCAGCACAGACACCCAGAGTGGTACGTGGAAGCATGCACCACACCGGATGCCACACAGTGCATGGACAGACACCCACCCATACCCAAGGGCACAACAACACAGGGACGCAGTGGCAGGGCAACCAAGCCCCCAGCGTGGGCCCATGTAAACTGTGTACACACAACCTGCAGTCCTCCATGGCACTGGAGTGCCAGCCACCCTGCGCAGGCACTGTGGACCTGTACGCCACCAGCATTTCCCAGAGCACAAGTCACAGACAGTGGTGCATATCCCCTGCAACACACAAAAGGCACAGCATGGAGGTGGGACAACAACTGCGGAGGCCACAGTGTCACCCGAGGCAGACATGCACCACACCAGTGACAGGAGGCAACCCAGCAGTGTGACGGGTACAGTGGCTGCCCTGCAGGGACTGCCACCACTGACATCCCAGTGGACCGTGCAGGTCACAGACATGCATATGTGTCAGCTGCACAGGCCATGAACGGGCTGATAGGGGCGCCATGGACACAGAGCATGCACCATGGACCACTGCACACAGTCATCCAGTGCACAGGGAACACACACACACCACAGACACTGACTGATAGCTACCCCCACACCATAGTCACCTCCACACGGACACATACACATACCCATGACCGCACCACCCCTGACGCCATGCACACCACTGCAGCTGAGCACCTATAGCCCGCTGAAAATCAGAGACCACCACAGTATTCATATCAAAATAACTGTATTGAAAAAACATATAAAAGTTAACTATTTACAAAATATATACAAGGTGGGGGTGAGGACCACGAACAAGATGGGGGTGGGTAAGGTGCAAGGGTGGACAAATGGGACAGGAAAGGAGGGGTGTGAGGGTGGGTCCAGGGGGGTAGGGGATTTCAGGGGCAGAGGGACTTCTAGTGGGAGCGCTGCTCCCCACTCTGGCTCCGTCTCTGTCGGTTCCTCCGCAGGACCCCGGTGTCATCAATCCTGTGGAGGATGTCCAGTGACACCCTTGCCACCGGCAGGATCTCCCAAAGCACCTCCCTGATCTCTCAGAGATGGCATGTACCTAGGACAAGGGAGCACAGTCAATAGGTGTGAATGCACAGCCCCATACAGCCTGCCCACTGTGCATGGCATACGGCCGTGGGACAAACCTCTGTGATGGTGTGTGACCACCCACAGTGATCACGTCCACATGACCTGCCCACCCAGGCGCATACAGCCATGCGGAACACTGCACACACCCACTGGCCAAGTTACGCACAGCACCACCATGGCCGTTTAGTGACATGGCTATGTGGTGCAAAGGCAGTGGCACAGCCATGTACCCGGTGCACGCATGGACCACCATTGACGCACTCCCAGACATGCATTGCCACTGGACAGTGTTGACTATAACAAGTTGCGTGCATGGCAGTGGTGTCGATGGATGGTGGCCATGCTCCGCTGCCCACCCTGTTACACAGCATGCAATAGTAATCATGGAGTTATGGCACTCACCATCATCGGGCCGGTCCATTGGGTGGTGTGGGCCCTCACCCCGCCTGGCTTCCCTCTGTTCTTCCTGCTGCCGCAGATCATGGGCAAGTCTCCATTCCTCTGGGCCTGTGGTGCAAACATGGAGAAAGGAACATCAGTACAATCCCGTAGCAAAGCCCCCCTGCCTCCAGGTGTGTGCCCTCCCACCCAGCCAGACCCACCCACCCCACACCCTGATAACACCACCAGAGTCAACCCGGATGGTTCCTCCCCATGTGCTGGACACATACAACTGTGATACCCATATGGAAGATAAAAGTGTGTTGATGTAGCACCTACCTGGCCGTGGCACCGTGCCCCTCCTGGCACGTGCCCGCAAGCAGACTAGCAGCTCCGGCTCCCTCCGCCGCAGGTCCCCATACCTGTTCGGCACTGCTCAGTTCTTCTCCCCCATCCAGTGGCCTCCTCGAGTGCAGTGACCACCTCCTCCCACACCTGGGTCCTGGACCTGTCCAGGGGTGCCTCCCCGAACAGTGGCCCATGGTGTGGCTCCACAATGGCCAGCTCTATTTGTGACCACTGAGCAGCCCTCCTGTGTGCCATGCTGTCTGCTTGATCTGAAAATATGGCGCTCTGCAGTGTGGCTCCCCACATGCAGAGGCTGTGCGGTACAGCGCTGCCATTCCCTATTGCGCTGTCACCGGACAGCGCGATAGAGGTGCACCCATGCCTGACGCATGGTGCCTAGGGGGCAAAGGTCGTGCACAGGGTCAAGGGTCTCTGGCGCACAGACACGCACAGTGCCATTGGAACCCAATGCGTGTAGTGCAATTGGCTGCCTGTGTGCTACCGCCAGTAGCGGCCTACCATGCAGTTGCCCCAGTGTGCCTATGATGGCCCAGTGCCACAGCGCCATGTAGGTGACCATCACTATAGCACCACTGGCACAATGGTGGCCATGCCCTGCATTGCTTACTGCACACAGCATGTCAGCAGCGTGGCAGATGCCTGCATCAGCAACCTGGGCATGCACAGTGAGGTGTGTACTATGCATGTCACAGAACTGAGCCATTGGCTCAGCACATTCAACACAATTGCACAAAGCGCAAAAGTGCGATATTCAGCCGTCATATGCAAATCATCTAATCAGCCATTCAATGGCGCAGCACTGCAATTTGCATCCACTTAAAGTTGCACCTCACCTCATTTGCATGGGTTGCGCTATAAAAGTGTGACATTGGGCTGCAGTGGCCATAGTCGGTTACTGCAGTCTGTTGGTGAGTTGCAGGCTGTTTGGGAATGTGGACTGTGGATTTAGGGACATGCATGGGACTGCACAGTCACAGGTAACAACTGCCATTCTTACAGGCTACATAATGACCGGGCAAGTTGTGGGAGAGGAGGAACACAGTGGTGGGAGGAGGAGGAGGCCTAATTTTACCAAGGCCGAGACCAAAGCCCTGTTTGAGGCCTATCTGGATCAGGAGCTGCTTCTCAGTGGACGGCAGAGAACACCACAAGCCTGTGCTGCTGCATGGGAGGAGGTGGCACGTGCTGTGAACCTGCATGGCAGCCACCAGCGCTTCGTGCAGGAGTGCAAGAAAAAGATGGGCACGGACAGGAGGAGGATAAAGGAGAAGGTGGCTGCCATCAGGGCAGCATGAGCTGCAACAGGTGGGGGACAGCCGGAGGTGGTACAGCTGACCCCACAGGAGGAGAGGCTTGCTGGAAGCATGCAGTGTAGTGCCATTGAGGGTGTTCCGGGTGGTGACTTCCAGACAGCTGGTGGCCCATCACTGCATGGTAAGTCATGGTCTGTCTATGAGGGGGCAGGTTACGTCACATGCAGTAACGTGACTTTGCTTTCCCTTACAGATCCTGAGCATCTGCATGGGTCAGTGGTGGTGGGCCTGTCCACTGAGGACAGTCAGCTGGAGATAGAGGAGGGCCCATACACCTCCACAGGTATATGTGGCTCAGTGCAACAGTGGGGCCGCCTGGCTGTCCACACTGATGTTGTTGTAACAGGTGCAGAGGAAGCCCTGCCTGTGTCCCAGCGTGCCGGCGTCCACGGATGCCAGCATGCTGTGCCTGGGGCCGGTGCCAAGTCCATCACCGATGATGATGTCGCTAACGTCATGGACAGTGACATGTGTGTGCCATGGGATGGCCACACAGCAGGAGACATCGCGGCCATGGCTGTGGGTGGTGCTGCCATGGAGGCCTGCATGTCAGCACAGTCCCAGCCTGTGCCTGTCAGCACCAGTGGGGCAGCACTGGTGTTTGTTCAGGACAGTGGGACTGTTGCGGCCACTGTGGCAGCACCACTGAGCCCTGGGGAGTGGCAGCCAGAGGGGCAGCATCAGCAGTCGGCCAATGGGCTTGGGGGTACAGGGTTCAGCGGCGGCATCTGTGCACCGCCTGTGGACATGCCCAGACCTGGTCCTGGTGCAGCGCCCACCATCAAGGGGTGCTGAGCATCAGAGCCACGCACACCCTGAGGGACAGGATGCCGAGGAGGCAGATGACCTCTTGGATGAGCACACCCACCTACTGCAAGCATCAGTCCAGCAGCAGATGCGGCTTGCAATGTCAGTGGATGTATTACATGCGGCTCTGGAGTGGGCAGAGGAGCGTCGCAGCAGGGACACCGCTCTGATCCTGTCAGGGATGGACCAGTTGCGGGAGGATGTGACCGCTGCCATTGACAGGCATGCACAGTCATTCAGTGCCGTAATGGCCACAATGGGCACACAGTCATGTGCCCATGCGTCGCGGACACCATGCAGTGCACTGTCCACCCCCCATTCCCGGCATCGTGCAGCACCCTCCCTGTCGACACTGGGTTCAACTGTGGGCATCCCGAGCACACCTGGTGCAGGCATGTTTGGTGTGCTGCAGACCCCTGCACGAGCACAGTCGCGTTCACGCAGTGGAACCCCTGGGGGACCATCGGTGCCACCCCATGAGGCCGGTGGTCAGCCTGTCAGTGCTGGCGGGTCTCGGTTGGGCTGCCCATGCATCCGTGGCAGCCGGGGCACTGTGTCACGTGAATGACCTGTATCCCAACGTGGCTACTGTCTGGTGCTGCCCTGTGTGCATTGTGTCTTCCAGTGGGCAGTGCACGGGTGGGTACCCAGCCCTTCACGCGGACACACAGTCCATCTGCACACCCTCCCGGCTGCTGTCCGCAGTTGCGTGTGCATGATGATGCCTGCATTGCGCTGTATGCCAATGTGCAATGGTGCTCAGCACCTGACACACGCACATGGATAGGCAGTGGGCGTGGTGGTCTGTGGACATGTGTGTGGGTAGGGTTGGCGTTCTGGGTCGGTGTGACCCCTGCCCTTTGTGCAAGTTTGGTGCATTGTGTGTGTGTGTGTGTGTATGTGTGTGTCTGTCCACGTGGCATGTTAGTCCTCACCCATCCCTGGTTTTGTGTGTGGTTCCATGCCCTGCCACTTCCCTTGATGGCATGCGCCCCTGGTGTGTGTCCATGCATATTTGTGGGTTGTGCCTTAGCCACTGTTGGCTGCACATGGCCCCACGACTTACCTGGGTTGGCTGAAGTGTTCCTCCGTGATGGTGTCCCGGTGCAGCTGTGTCAGCCGGATCAGTTGGGGGTCCCGTTGCCCAAGAGGGGGCTACCCATCACCATCGTCACCGGTGTCCTCATCATCCCCATCGCTGTCCCCCTCTTTGACCTGTACAGCTATCCCATATTCATTCACCATGTTGTGCAGGATGCAACAGGCCAGGAATAGCCTGCAGGCCTTTGAGGGGCTGTACTGTAGGGCACCACCGGAGGTGTCCAGGCAACGGAAATGTGCCTTCAGCATCCCAAACACCTGCTCAATGACATTACGTGTGGTGGCGTGTGCCTCATTGTAGCGTTGCTGCGATGGGGTCATGGGCCGCCGGTATGGTGTGAGCAGCCAGGGACGGAGTGGGTATCCACTGTCACCTGTGTGTAGATGGTGGAGGTTAGTTTGGTGATCAGCATCGCCCTGCCCCAGGACATGTAGGCCACTACCCATGTCACCTCTGGCCATGCCCCCCCCCCCAGGCCCTATGATTGTCCATGTGGTTTGCATACTCACCCACTAGGTGTCCAGTGGGGATCTCCCCACTCTCAAATCTGTGGCACAGTGCGGACTGGTGCCAGATGAAGGCATCATGTGCTCCCCCAGGGTGCATGGCACAGACATTGATTACGTGCCCCCTGGCATCGCACACCACCTGGCAGTTGATGCTGGCTTAGCCCTTGCGATTGATGTATGTGGCCCCCTCGGGGCCAGGTGGGTGTGCGTATGGCCTCATGGGTGCAGTCTATTGCCCCTAGCATGCCAGGCATACGTGCTACCCTGTGGAACTCCTGTATGTTTGCTGTGCGCTCCACTGGTGTGCTGGGGTAATGGATGTACTCTGCAGCATGTGGCAGCAGTGCGCTGAGGAATTGGGTGAGGTGGCATGACGTGGCCGACTGGGTTATGCCTGTGGTGTCCCCAGTTGGTCTCTGGAAGGTACCCGTGGTGAGCAAGCACATGCAAGCTGTCACTTTTTGTCTCCACTGACAGGGCATGGCTCTGTCGTGTGGGTGCCTGCATCACATCACTGCACAGCTCACAGAGCCGCCTCAGAATTGCCCGATTCAGGCGGTACTGGCCCACAGTCTCGGTATCACTGTACAGCTCGAAGCTGGGGTAGACTCGGTACTGCCTGTTGGGGTCATACCGCCAATGGGCCTTTCCACGGCCACGCCCCCCTGCTGCCCACCGTCTCAACCCCCTCATAATGGCCTCCATCTGGAAGGTGGCACTGGCCATGTCCCTGGCTTGTGTTTACCCCCCCGGCAGCTGTTACTGTATTCCCCCCCCTCTGTTCTCACTGCTACTTCCCCTGCACTGGGAACACCTGCCTGTGGTGGCCTCTGTGCTGTGTGGCACTGCCCCCTTCTGCACTTGCTGTGGCTTCCCACACCTTCCTTGTGCCTCTGTGTTCAGGGTGCCCTTTCCCTGGCCTGCCCTCTGTGTCCCTCCTGTCCTGTCTGTGTGGCTAGAGTTCTGCCTCATGTGCCTTCCCTGTAGCGTTCTTGCACCTCTCCCTTGCTCCTTTTTATTTTGGCTCATTTCCGCTATGGCGCAACTTCCGCTTGCTCCCCTGTTGCGCATGGCGCAAGTTGTTGAATATCGCACCTCGCCATTTATGCATGGTTCCTCCCCCTTCAGTTGTGCATGCCTTCATTATCATTGCGCTGTTGCTCAGCGTGATTTAGGGGGCGCAGCTGCTTCCTGCTGAATATCGCAGAATGGCGCAATTTCGGACTTGCGCAGGTGCAACCCTATTGCACATGGCTCAACTCTTTTGAATATCTGGGCCATGGTGCACAACATTGGGGATATCTAGAAAAGTAGATCTGACTGGTATGCTAACATTTTTATTAATAGTAGCTGAAACTAGCTTTTTGGAAAAAATTTCTGTTGCACTGCTGCTTTAAAAATTTTTCAAAGCTTCTAGAAGGGATGCAGTTATGAGGAGAATCAGATTTTCCTCTCTTCCCACTGCAGTTTCATTTGACACAGTGATGGCTGTGGAGGAGGGAGTTAGAATCTCAGTGCTTCGGCGCACACTGTGGGTACTTTTGCTCTCCCGAAGAGGGAAGGTATCTTCCTGTCATGTGTTTCAGCCCTGGCCCACCTGTGACTGGCTTTTACCATATAAGGAGAATGCCTATAGTGTCTGTCTGAACCGTTCTGAGAAGCAGCATGACCACTGAACAAAGGGGAACAGGTTTAGATCCTGTACTTGAGTAACATTCTTTCTAACAGACAATAGTTTTCTAAGGCTATTTTCTTTAGCATACAAACTATTTAAAAGATTTTATTATTTTACGGTGGCGTCTGTTTATGCTAATGGTCTTACATGGGCCCTAAGGCTGACAACTAAAACCACCTAAGGTACCTGATATTTTATTACAAACTAACTGCATGCTTGGGTGGGCTGTGAAAGTGTCCAGAAGCAGACAAATTATTCAAATTTCAGCCTGCTATATTTCTTTTGCACATGAGACCCCGTTTTGCCTATTTTATAGGAGAAGCCTTAGACACCTGAATGAACTGCCAAGAAGAGGATGCTAATTGTAAGAGATCACACAAAGCAGGGAGAGCAAAAAGCAGCTGCATTTGAATGTACTGCTTCACAGGTAGAGAATTAAGCTTTTGTCTAGTAGCAAGAACAGTAGCTTCCCTAGGGTATATTTTTTCAATTCTCTTTTTGCTGCTCAGACTATGGGCAGGGATATACCTCCTTTATCAACACCAGGATCCCACCACCCAGTATCCCCCAGGCTGCCCAGTCTGAGAGACCTACAGCTTGCCCCCTCGGCATCGCTCCCTGATGGGAGAGACTGAGATCCACCTGAGGCCCCCTCTAAGGCTTACACCTAGGTCAACATTTGGGTGGCGGTCCAGGGGCTTCATTAAGCTTCTGGCCCAAGGGTTTTCCCTTAGGTTCCCCCAGGAGATGCAGACATGCAATCACATCAGCGTGGGTCACACGGGCTCCCGCACCTGACCCACAGACATCCATCATCTTCTCTGCCCACTACTTTGATGGTCCCAGCCAGTGTATACCCAGTCTCCACTGGGTGTCACTAGGATGCTGGGGTGCCACAACCCTCCTCCCTGGGGGAGGAGAGCTGTCCGTGGGACACTCATCCTACCTCGCCCTGGTTGACTCTGTGTGCTTGTTTCCAAACACGGGTCATCAGCGACGCAGGCAGTAGCACTACCGCTGCATCAGCGGTCCAGTTTTCCCTAGGCTACATCTTTACCGTGACTTAAATAATTCAGTGAAATGCCTTAGACCAAATTATTTCTCAGTTTTATTTATAATGTATCATAAATAATTGAAGTTTGTAGTTTGGGGTGAAGGAATCAAGACTAGAAAAAGCAATGGTAATCATTTAAAAAATCATAGAAGCATATCCAAACTAGAGACTTGGTAATAACTTTCTACCCAAATACTAATAGCATGGGACATTATTGTATGTTTTATAGTTTAGTTAATAATAGTTGTAACAATTTTGACCATTTTACGAATGTTATAAGTGTAATAATCCACTCTGGGTCTGTGTCAATGTTGTAATAAGCTCAATGGCCCTCAAAATCCACCCAAGTCATTCAATTATTACAATATCGCTGCACACCCAACCTTGGATTATTCCTAACTTGTTACTGTATGTACCATATACACTTCCTAAGATTGTTTCTTCAGTGCCATCTAGTGGAAATAATTTGTAGTTTGTAAATGATCCAACAAACAATATTGTTCTTTTTTCTTTGATCTAAGACTATAAAGTTGAATCTGTTTGGAACTGATTATTTCAATATTTGACAAAATAACTTTCTTATTTATTCAGGTAGGCTCATTATTACCAGTCATTGCAACAATCCCATTACTTGAATGATCCATCATCATAAAATATTGTTTTATATTTCTAAAGTGAAATTTATGACATGTTATAATATTTTCAACTTAGGACCACTTACTTTGAGGAAGCTTTTATAACAAAACTTTGGCAGCAGTAGTGCCCTTGTATGAACTGCTTGTACACTTTGCCCTGAACTGCGCAGATGCTGGCACTGGACAGAAACAAGAAAACTTCCTTTCAGGCAGTCTATCTCAAGGGCATAGACCTGAACACTGTCTCCCCATTTGAGAACCTGTGCAACTGGGGCCATGGACAGGGGATGCCATTACTTCCCCTTGAAACAGAAGGCTGTCCTAGCCTCGAACATCACCCTTGGGGACATTGTTTTGTCTGTTTCTTTCACTTTGTTGGCAGAATACATAATGGGATGCTCTATACCATTGCTGCCTGTGAGGGTATCCTGGTTCATTGCTCATTTCATAGAAAAGACACTAGGGATGCCAAATTAGTTTTTCTTTTTTCTCTTTTTTAGGACTGCTGTGGGCAGAGCCCTGCAGACCTCTTGCTATGAGTAAAGGACTCAGCGCATTCCTTGTGATGCCTCTGCGTCCGAGAAGCCCTCCACTCATGTTGTCTCTATTAAAGTAGCACTGCACTATTTTACAGTGCTGGTGGTCACAGTGGAACATGGCACACTCTACCATGTCCAAGATGGCTGCCGCACTCCACGGCTCATGCACTAGTAGTCGCATATCTGCAGTAGCATGCTGTGGCCATCTTGGTCACAGTGGAGTGTGCCATGTTCCGCCATGACCACCTAGGTTAATTTTTTATTTCTTATTATAAAAATTCTCCCCACCTGACCCTCCCTCTCAGCACCCCCCCCGAAACATTGGGGTGCCTAATTCCCCAATGTTGTGAACATGTTCTCCAGTGAAGTCTGTCCTTTTTTTTTTATATATTTTCCCCCAGCCAACCCTCCCTCTCAGCCACCCCCCCCAGCAACATAACGGTGACACTGGGGGTGCCCAATCCCCCAGTGTCATGATCGGGTGTACTCGGTCCTGTTTTCTTTTTCTTAATCTGTAAAAGAAACATCCATCAATGTCTTTTGCATCATTTCTGACCCCACCCGACCCTTCCAATCAGTGCACACAGACACACACCCCCACCCACCCCCAGCCCTTACTTACTCATCAGGGTCCAATGCCATAATCCTCTCTGGACCACAGACATGCCTTCACTCTTCAAAGCCAGACCTCGAACTGAAGAAACGGGTATGCTGTTCAATGTACTTCAATGGGGTTTTGAACTTAGTGCCATAACTTGGCCATTTTTGCATATTTATGGCCCAAATTTTCAACATGCCTTCTTTGGGACCCCACCTCATGAAAAATGGCACTGTCGTTAGGCAAATCTGTCCTGAAAGGTGATTTAATGGTCCCTGTGCAAAGTCACCTTTCAGGCAGGAGTTGAATATTTTCTCTGACCATGTTCATAAGGTGGAGCATAAGAAGGCTATGTTGAACATTTTGTGTAAACATATTAAAAAACAACAAAGTTATGAGCCTACATTGAGAGATCGGAGGGCTGTGGGTTTAGTTCCCACATCTGGCACTTGGGTTAATATCCCAATACTGACACTGTAGTGCAGCATGAGAGGGGTGCTGCACTTCTGATGTGCCATCTTTCGGATGAGACGCTAAAACCGAGGTCCGATCTGCCTGGATTGGAGGTAGTTCAGGTGGATGTTAAAGATCCCATGGCACTTATTGAAAAGAGTAGAGGAATTTCCCCAGTATCCTGGCCTAATTTCCCTCATTCATTAAAAATACCACCAATTGCTTAATGTGGTTCAATTTCAGTTGCTTACCATCTGTATCTCCCTCCCCCCTGGTCGCCCCTGAAAAATGGACTTCTAGACCCAGTGGGCTTACCGGGTCAACAAAATTCAACAAACAAACAAACATTGAATTTTGTGATTGCAGCCTCACAATTTTGATAATTTTCAATATTTTCATCCCAAATTTACAACATAGCCGTGTCTTTGCAGCTGCTCATGAATGTGACAGCTGTAATTTTTCAAATCCTGGCCAAAATGTTTTTTGTGTCCCAAAAGTTGATTTCGCAGTCCCTGGGCAAAATCCCCTTTAAACCAGGCATTGAACATTTTCTCTGCCTGTCTTCATGAGGTGGCGCACAAGAAGGCTATGTTGAAAATTTAGTGTAAAAACATTATGAAACAACACATATATGAATTAAGTCAAGTCAAGTCAAATTTATTTAAAAAGATGCCCAATCCCAAAGGCTCTGGGCGCCGCACAAAAATTTCACAGAATTTCATATCAAACAGATTACAAATCAAAATCAATATATAAATATATAAACAATGAGCATACGTTACATTTTGTAAATGCTGGCTTGTAACTTTAGTAATTTACAATATTTTCACCCCAAATTGCTCAGCTGCAGCCCTGTTGACTCTGACCAGAATTTATTACTTTCAGTTTGCACTTCTACGCCTTTATGTCAGCCAGACCTGTTGTAACCCAACAACAGTTTATATAGAACCCACCCTCCCTGGCAGTACATTATGCCTCAGTGCGAGTTCATTGCCTGCCACTCCTGTCAGCTGCCTTCCAAACAGGCAGATGAACCTACGATCCTGCCCACAGACAGATGTGCTGGGTGACTCGGACCAAATCCTTGAACCAACTCCCTCAGGCAGCAGAAGTCTATATTACCCCAACTCCCGCCTTTACTAGGACAGAGCTCAGCTAAACCCCATCTCCTTTCATTTTTTTATTTATTCCGCCATCTTGAAACTACTCGGTGACTTCCATCATCCCTAAGGGGGGAAACCCCAAACAGTTGCATGTCTTATAAACTGATTTTGGTGTTCAACCCTGACTGTAGGCTCTTTATGTCTGTACTTGCAAAATGACTTGATTTCCTCTTGCCCCACCTGATTCACCCGGAGCAGACAGGATTTGTGAGGTCTCAGCAAACAATGCATAGTATGAAGAGATCCCTTTCCATCCCTCACCATGCAACCTACTCTGGCTGCCCTATCCTTGCCCTGAGTCTGTTTTTTTTATCAGCTGTCTTTGTACTCCTGTGCAGGCCTAGAAGTACCCCAGTTCAACCAATTGCAGTCCCTTTCAAGTCCAACTCCAGGCTGTGCCAGCTCCAGGTGCCTACCAGGTAATCCAGGAGGCTATGGCTTACCTTCCATGGTGGGACTCCCCCCTGGACCCAAGAAGGAGGACCAAGATGCTAATCTGGTCCCTCATCATCCCCTAGAGTGAGCTGAGGTAACTTTTGTAAGGGTCCTGGTATCATTGTGTGGCTCATACAGGCTTTTGTTTCTTGCTTAGGTAGCCTCTGGAGATGTGGACATGCAGTGATGTCAGTGCAGGGCATGTGTGCTCCCAAACTTGCCCTGCAGACATCTGCCATCACCTCCATCCCTTCTACATGGTTGCGTACTGGTGCTGTACTCTCAGCCTCCATTTGGAATCACACTTACACTGGGCGCCAACCCCCACAGAGGAGGAGAGCTGTCCGTAGGGTGCTCATCCTACCTCCCTTGGCTAATCTTCTGATGCTCTGGGCTCATTCACAAACTTGGGTCATCAGCATTATGAGCGGTAGGGCTACCACTGAGCTGGTGAGCTGGCTCTCGTGTCCTCAGTCTTGATGCAGAGCTTGATTTAGGGTATCACAAAAACTGGTGGATGTTCTGGTGGCTGCTACAAATCCATCCGTCAGATACACTTACTCCATGAAATGGAAGCGGTTTGCTTTGTGGACCATTTCACTTAACCTGGATCCGTTTACCTGTCCAGTCAATCAGGTTCTAAAGTACCTGCTGTACTTGTTGGAGTCAAGCCTGCAGTATTCCTCCATCAGTGTACACTTGGCTGTTACATCAGCTTTCTATGTGCCTGAAGATGGCCATATGGTTGCTCAGCTGGAGATAGTCCCTTCATTCCCGAGAGGCACTTTACACATAAAGTTTCCTATTCAAAATCCAGTCTTGGGTTAGTTTAGTTAGTTTAGTTATCTTGGCTTGGTATCTGAATTTTATTTTGGAAAAGCTGAGTTTGGCTCCTTTTGAGCCAGCCGCGATTTGTGGCTTAGACTTTTCTTCCTGAAAAGCATTATTTTTATTTTTAGTTGCAATCACTTCTGCTTGGATTTCAGAGCTGTAAGTTGTAATGTGTGAGCCTCCTTATTTGATTTTCCACAAAGACAGTGTGTCTTTGCATACTAATCCTACATTTCTCCCAAAGGTGATGTCTGAGTTTACTTTAAATCAAACCATCCAACTATCAGTGTACTATCCACAGCATGCCAATCCCAGGGAAACATTGCTTCATACCTTAGATGTGCATACAATACTCAGGTACTAAACACACCATACAATGAAAGTCCTTACAGCTTTCTTTTTTGTTCACCCCTGGCAAAGACGGCTCTCCAGTTTCTTAGCAGTGCTTGTCCAAATGGCTAGCACATTGTATTATGTTCTGTTACAGGAAGTATGGGAAGGAACTTCCTGGTGTGGTTCATGGTCATTCTGTTAGAGGTATGGCCACTTCAGTAGCTTGTTTTCAGAATGTTTCTGCTGCAGAAATCTGTGCAGCTACACACAGAGTACTGTGCACACGTTCACTAAACATTACAGTCTGGACAGTGTCTCTTGTAGATGAGCTGGGTTTGGTCTAGCTGTTCTACAAGGCCTATTATCATAAGCCTATAGGCTCCAGCCACCCAGACTGTTAGCTTTTGATAGTGCCTGGGACTCATTCCAAATTTGTGGCCTGATGAAAGAGATATCCTCAAAGAAGACAGAACTGTTATGTAAAAACTTGCCATAACAGTAGATCTTCAAGATAATCTCTTTTATCAGGCCATGCCATCCCACCCTCCTTCTCCCTTAGAAGTAGTAACAAAGGTTCTTTGTACTGCTGTCTCTATTGCTGTCTTTTCTAGCACTCTGTCTCACCTGGTATGTGGAGTGCTGGGGTCTCTCCTGGTTCCCCAGAGGGAGGTCCTCTGAGCATGATCTCTGGCAGAGAACTGAGGAGAGGAGGGGCTGCCCACATTTACATAGATGCTGACACTTGACTTCATCATGGGTAGCCCCTTGCTGACTGCTTCCAAAAGTTTCCATGTAGTCCTAGTGCTGGTGCAGGTATAATTCCAAAGTTGAGGCCTGATAAAAGAGATTCTCTCGAAGACCTGCTGTTACGATAAGTTCTTACGTAACTGTTCTTTACTCTTGGGGCCACTCTTCTTGTGATGTTTCCCATGTGGGATGTGTGCACACTGTAATCACATAGTGAGGTGTTCAGAATTTCTGGATAACAATACCAGACATTCAGAATCAAACAACACATTACATATGGGATTATGGGGGGTATCTATGTTATTAGGTGCCCCTGCGATGGAACCTTTGTAGGATAAACTAGCTAACAATTATGTCAGAGTTTGTGAACATAAAAGCACAATAAGGTGCAAGGACATGCCCTTGACTCCAGCTAAACATTTTATAGAACAATGCTGCTCCATCAGTTCATTGTGTGTATTTCGGATAGGGATGGTCAGCCCAACCCTCCCCGCCGAAGAGGGGAAGAGATTATAGGCAACTGCTCATATGCAGAGAGGCTATTAGAGTTTTTAGTTATGAGTACTGCAGAAACCATTTGGATTAAATATAGAGGAGAATTGGAATACTTTTCTGTAACTTTTATGATTTTTATATAAATCATGGATATTCATTATGCCATAGAACCAGCAATGGCCAGTTTAAAATATAAGGGACTGAGATTTACCTTTCATTTAGCTTATTTGATTAGTAATTTCCACCCAGGTCATGCACTTTAAAACAATTACTATGCATAATTTTAATGGCCACTGATGGTGTATGTTGTCTAATGTATGCTTCCTTAATAATTGTTTTCATGTTTCTGTAATATCTAAGGACCTGACAGTTGGAGAAAGTTATTAATTTAAAGTAGAAGTGAAATTAAATTGGGCAAAAAATGTGATCCTATATATTATTTACTTTAAAAGATTCCAGGCATCTTTAAGTTTTATTTGATGGTAAAATTTTCTAGCACAGCACAAAATTTGAATACTTTATAAATGTCAATATTTTCTCACAAAAAAAGATGTCTGCCACATTTGGCTTAGAAATAACATTGTAAATATGGTAATGGTTAGGATCTAGAAAATAAAAAACTCATGGTGCACAGCATTGGGAATACCTAGAAAAGTAGATTTGACTGGTATGCTAATATTTTTATTAATAGTAGCTGAAACTAGCTTTTTGGAAAAAACATTATGTTGCACTGCTGCTCTAAAAATTGTCCAAAGCTTCTGGATGGGATGAAGTTATGAGGAGAATCAGATTTTCCTCTCTTCTTCCTACTACAGTTTCATTTGAGACAGTGGCGGCTTTGGAGGAGGACGTTGGAATTTCAGTGCTTCAGCACACACTGGGTACTTTTGCTCTCCTGAAGAGGGCAGGTATCTTCCTATCATGTGTTCCAGCCCTGGACTACCTGAGACTGGGTTTTACCATATAAGGAGGATGCCTATAGTGTCTGTCTGAACTGGTCTGAGAAGCATCATGACCACTGATCAAAGGGGAACAGGTTTAGATCCTCTACTTGAGTAACATTCTTTCTAACAGACAGTTTTCTAGGGCTATTTTCTTTAGAATACTCTCTATTTAAATGATTTTATTATTTTGCAGTGGTGTCTGTTTATGCTAATGGCCTTACATGGGCCCTAAGGCCGACAAGTAAAACCACCTAAGGTACTTGGTATTTTATTACAAACTAACTGCATGCTTGGGTGGGCTGTGAGAGTGTCAAGAAGCAGAGAAACTATTCAAATTTCAGCCTGCTATATTTCTTTTGCACGAGACCTTATTTTGCCTATTTTATAGGAGAGATCTTAGACACCTGAATGAACTGCCAAGAAGAGGATGCTAACTGTAAGAGATTACACAAAGCAGTGAGAGCAAAAAGCAGCTGCATTTGAATGTACTGCTTCACAGGTAGAGAATTAAGCTTTTATCTAGTAGCTAGATCAGCAGCTTCCCTAGGGTACATTTTTTTTCAATTCTGTTTTTGCCACTCGGTCCATGGGTGGAGATGTACCCCCTTCATCAACACCAGGATCCCACCACCCAGTATCTCCCAGGCTGTCCAGTCTGAGAGGCCTGCAGCTTACCCCCTGTGGTGTCGCTCCCTGATGGGAGAAACTGAGATCCACCTGAGGCGCCACCTAAGGCTTACACCTAGGGTGACATTTGGGTGGAGGTCCAGGGGCTTCATTAGGCTTCTGGCTCAAGGGTTTTTCCTTAGGTTCCCCCAGGAGATGCGGACATGCAATGACATTAGTGTGGGTCATGCATACTCCCGCACCCAACCCACAGACATCCGTCATCTTCTCTGCCACCTACTTTAGTGGTCCCAGCCAGTGTATACCCAGTCTCCACTGGGTGTCACTAGGATGCTGGGGTGCCACAACCCTCCTCCCTGGGGGAGAAGAGATGTCCATGGGACAATCATCCTACCTTGCCCTGGTTGACTCTGTGTACTTATTCCCAAACACGGGTCATCAGCGACGCAGGCAGTAGCACTACCGCTGCATCAGCGGTCCAGCTTTCCTAGGCTACATCTTTACTGTGACTTAATGACTTCAGTGAAATGTCTTAGACCAAATTATTTCTCAGTTTTATTTATAATGTATCATAAATAATTGAAGTTTATAGTTTGGGGTGAAGGAATCAAGACTAGAAAAAGCAATGGTAATCATTTAAAAAATCATAGAAGCATATCCAAACTGAAGACTTGATAATAACTTCATATCCAAATACTAATATCATGGAACATTATTGTATGTTTTATAGTTTAGTTAATAATAGTTATAACAATTTTGACCATTATGTTATAAGTGTAATATCCACTCTGGGTCTGTGTCAATGTTGTAATAACCTCAATGGCCCTCAAAATCCACCCAAGTCATTCAGTTATTACAATATCGCTGCACACCCAACCTTGGATTACTCCTAACTTACTGTATGTACCATATACACTTCCTCAGATTGTTTCTTCAGTGCCATCTAGTGGAAATAATTTGTAGTTTGTAAATAATCTAACAAACAATATTATTCTTTTTTTTGATCTAAGACTATAAAGTTCGATCTTGTTGGAACTGATTATTTGAATATTTGAAAAAATAACTTTCTTATTTATTCAGGTAGGCTCATTATTACCAGTCATTACTACATATAGGATAGTGTATGGGTAACCATACACTACGAGGCTATTCTTCCACCGACTGGATACAATGCCAACTGATGATCTTGAGAGCGAAGCCCGAGAGGTCTCCAAGTCAGCATTGTATCTATGAGGGCCAAGAATAGCCGAGTAGTGTATGGGTAACCATACACAGTTCTATATAGTGTATGGTGACTGAAAAAAAGAAAAAAAAAACACTCACTTTTCCATATTTGTAATCAGTTCAGCTGATGCCCTCAATTCATAACTGTCACTGCCCAGCACACTCGCGTGCCACTCTCACACAGCAGGGGATGAATCACAAGACCTGCTGTAGTCCCTTGTATTATGACATCTTCAGTAACGCAGAATGAAAAGTCATTCTGCGTTAGTGAGGACGTATCTACTGCAGCAGAACAACGTCTTGCAGTGTATGGATTTCCATATACAGTCGCATTCCACCATACACTATAATCATATTAATTGAATGATCAGTCATTATAAAATATTGTTTTATATTTCTAAAGTGAAATTTATGACATGTTATAATATTTTCAACTTAGGACCACTTACTTTGAGGAAGCTTTTATAGCAAAACTTCAGCAGCAGTAGTGCCCTTGTATGAACTGCTTGTACACTTTGCCCTGAACTGCGCAGATGCTGGCACTGGACAGCAACAAGAAACCTTCCTTTCAGGCAGTCTATCTCAAGGGCATAGACCTGAACACTGTCTCCCCATTAGAGAACCTGTGCAACTGGGGCCATGGACAGGGGATGCCATTACTGCCCCTCGAAACAGAAGGCTGTCCTAGCGTTGAACATCACCCTTGTGGACATTGTTTCATCTGTTTCTTTCACTTTGTTGGCAGAATACATAATGGGGTGCTTTATACCATTGCTGCCTGTGGGAGTATCCTGCTTCTTTGCTCATTTCATAGAAAAAACACTAAGGATGCCAAATTAACTTTAATTTTTTTCCTTTTTAGGACTGCAGTGGAAAGTCCTGCAGACCTCTTGCTATGAGAAAAGGACTCAGCGCATTTCTTGTGACACCTCTGCGTCCGTGAAGCCCTCTGCTCATATTGTCTCTGTTAAAGTAGCACTGCACTATTTTTACAGTGCTGGTGGTCACCGCGGAACATGGCCCACTCTGCCATGTCCAAGATGGCTGCTGTACTCTATGGTACATGCACTAGTAGTTAGACATCTACAGTAGCATGCATTGGCCATCTTGGTCATGGCGGAGTGTGCCATGTTCTGCCATGACCACCTATGTTAATTTTTTTTTATTATCAAAATTCCCTCACCTGACCCTCCCCTCTCAGCACCTCCCAAAACATTGCAATGACACTGGGTGCCCAATCTAATGTCAAGATTGTGTTCTCCATTGAAGTCAGTCCCTTTTATTTATTTATTTTTACATTTCCCCCACCCAACCCTCTCTCTCAGCACCCCCCCCAAAACCTCAAAACATAACACTGACACTAGGGGTGCCCAATCTCCCAGTATCGTGATTGGATATCCTCGGTCCTGTTTTCTTTTTTCTTAATTTGCAATGAGAAAATCATCCATCAATGTCTTTTGCACCATTTCTGACCCTCACTTGACCCTTCCAGTCAGCACACACACACACACACACCCACCCCACTAAGCCCTTACTTACCCATCAGGGGTCCAATGCCATAATCCTCTCTGGACCACAGACACATCTTCACTCTTCAAAGTCAGACTGCAAACTGAAGAAACAGGTATGCCATTCAATGTATTTCAATAGGGATTTTGAACTTAGTGCGATAACTTGGCCATTTTTGCATATTTTTGGCCCAAATTTTCAACATGCCTTCTTTGGGACCCCACCTCATGAACAATGACACTGTCATTAGGCAAATCTGTCCCAAAAGATGATTTTGCGGTCCCTGTGCAAAGTCACCTTTCAGGCAGGAGTTGAAAATTTTCTCTGACCATGTTCATGAGGGGGAGCATAAGAAGGCTATGTTGAAAATTCTGTGTAAAAATATCAAAAAACAACAAAGTTATGAGCCTACGTTGAATTTTGTGATCGCAGCCTCACAACTTTGGTAATTTTTAATATTTTCGCCCCAAATTTACAACATAGCCATGTTTTTGCAGCACCTCATGAATGTGACAACTGTAATTTTTCAAATCCTGTCCAAAATGTTTTTTTACATCCCCAAAGGTGATTTCACGGTCCCTGCACAAAATCACCTTTCAGGCAGGAGTTGAAAAGTGGGGTCATAAGAAGGCTACGTTGGAAATTTGGTGTAAAAATATTAAAAAAACAACAAAATTATAAGCGTATGTTGAATTTTGTGAATGCAGGCTTGTACGTTTGGTAATATTCAATATTTTTATCCCATATTTTCAACATAGCCATTTCTTTACAGTGCCTCATGAATGTGACAGCTGTCATTTTTTAACTCCTGCCCAAAATGTGTTTTTGTGTCCCAAAAGTTGATTTTGCAGTCCCTGCACAAAATCACCTTTAAACCAGGAGTTGAACATTTTCTCTGCCCGTCTTCATGAGGCAGGGTCATAACAAGGCTGTGTTGAAAATTTGGTGTAAAAACATTACAAAACACCAAATCTGTGAGCCTACATTACATTTGGTAAATGCAGGCTTGTAACTTTGGTAATTTACAATATTTTTACCCCAAATTCCTCAGCTGCAGCCCTATAGACTCTGGCCAGAATTTGTTACTTTCAGTTTGCACTTCTACGCTTTAATGTCAGCCAGACCTGTTGTAACCCAACAACAGTTTATATAGAGCCCACCCTCCCTGGCAGTACATTATGCCTCAGTGCGAGTTCATTGCTTGCCACTCCTATCAGCTGCCTTCCAAACTGGCAGATGAACTACGATCCTGCCCACAGACGGATGTGCTGGGTGACTTGGACCAAATCCTTGAACCAACTCCCTCAGGCAGCAGAAGTCTATATTTACCCCAACCCCCGCATTTACTAGGACAGAGCTCAGCTAAACCCCCCTCCTTTCATTTTTTTTCTTCATTCCCCTATCTTGAAGCTACTCTGTGACTTCCATCATTGGGAACCCCCAAACGGTTGCAAGTCTTACAAACTGATTTTGGTGTTCAACCCTGACTGTAGGCTCTTTATGTCTGTACTTGCAAAATGACTAGATTCCCTCTTGCCCCACCTGATTCACCCGGAGCAGATAGGATTTGTGAGGTCTCAGCAAATGATGGATAGCATGAAGAGGTCCCTTTCCATCCCTCACCATGCAACCTACTCTGGCTGGCGTGTCCTTGCCCTGTGTCTGTTTTTTTAATTAACTCTCTTTGTACTCCTGTGCAGGCCTAAAAGTACCCCATGTGGACCAACTGGAGTCCCTTTCAAGTCCAACTGGAGGCTTTTGCCAACTCCAGGTGCCTACCAGGTGATCCAGGAGGCTACGACTTACCCTCCATTGTGGGACTCCCCCCACCCCGTATTCACGTAGGAGGACCAAGATGCTAATCTGGTCCCTCATCATCCCCCAGAGTGAGCTGAGATAGCTTTTGTAAGGGTCCTGGTATCATTGTGTGGCTCATACAGGTTTTTGTTTCTTGCTTAAGTTGCCTCTGGAGATGTGGACATGCAGTGATGTCAGTGCAGGGCATGTGTGCTCCCAAACATGCCCTGGAGACATCTGCCATCGCCTCCATCCCTTCTATGTGGTTGCATACTGGTGCTGTACTCCCAGCCTCCATTGGGAGTCATACTTACACTGGGTGCCACCACCCCAGAGGAGGAGAGCTGTCCGTAGGATGCTCATCCTACCTCCCTCGGCTAATCTTCTGATGCTCTGGGCTCATTCACAAAATTGGGTCATCAGCATTATGAGCGGTAGGGCTACCACTGAGCTGGTGAGCCGGCTCTCGTGCCCTCAGTCTTGATGCAGAGCTTGATTTAGGGTATCACAAAAACTGGTGGATGTTCTGGTGGCTGCTACAAATCCATCCGTCAGATACACTTACTCCATGAAATGGAAGCGGTTTGCTTTGTAGGCTATTTTACCTAACCTGGATCTGTTTACCTGTCCAGTTAATCATGTTCTAAAGTACCTGCTGTCCTTGTTGGATTCAGGCCTGCAGTATTCCTCCATCAATGTGCACTTGGCTGTTACATCAGCTTTCTATGTGCCTGAAGATGGCCATATGGTTGCTCAGCTGGAGGTAGTCCCTTCATTCCTGAGAGGCATTTTACACATAAAGCTTCCTGTTCAAAATCCGGTCCTGGCTTGGGATCTGAATTTTATTTTGGAAGAGCTGACTTTGGCTCCTTTTGAGCCAGCCGCGATTTGTGGTTTACACTTTTCTTCCTGAAAAGCATTATTTTTAGTTGCAATCACTTCTGCTTGGATTTCAGAGCTGTAAGTTGTAATGTGTGAGCCTCCTTATTTGATTTTCCACAAAGACAGTGTGTCTTTGCGTACTAATCCTACATTTCTCCCAAAGGTGATGTCTGAGTTTACTTTAAATCAAACCATCCACCTATCAGTGTACTATCCACAGCATGCCAATCCCAGGGGAAACATTGCTTCATACCTTAGATGTGCATAGAATACTCAGGTACTATACATCATCATCATATTTATTTGTTCGGCTGTAAGCCATTACAAAACATTTTAAATAGATAAAAACAAATATTTACTTAAATACATTCAATAAGGTGCTCTGGCTCTTTTGGAATGAATATCAAAATACAGACAATCCTCCAAATATGATCCTATAGCTTTAAAATCCTTGGAAACTGTGCAAGTTTTGTCAATATCTGTATATCATTAGATGTAAACAATTTTGTTAATATTTGATCAATGGGGAGTCCAAGGTCGCTTAAAGGGGAAGTAAACATTGCAGGGGTCACTCAAATTGTGAAAGCACAAGACAAGACCATTCAAACGAGTTGCTAGGCTTAGCTTTAGGTGTCAGGAGTCCTGAGATATGAATATCAAATTATCTGTAAATGAAAACAAAGCAGCAGCCAGTTCATGTAATCTTGAAACAGGAAGTGGTATCACTGAGGGCCAACTCTATGTGCATTATAATTTTCCTCAGTGACATCACTTTCGTCAGGATCCCATGAAATGGCTGCTGCCTTGTTTTGATTTATGGAGTATTTAGATATTCATATCTCAGGACTCTTGACACCTACAAGGAAGTTCCATACCTCATTTGAAATATCTTTTTATGGGCTTTCACAATTTGAGAGACTCCTGTAATGTTTACTTCCCCTTTAAGATAGATCCTAACCAAAAGGATCTGTGTTTCTAATATAGTGGACATATCAAGGCAACATGTTTTAGATCGTCTACCATATTTCGGTTACATCTACATTTATCAATATTCACTCCCCCTCTTTTCTGAGCATGGTGTACATAATGATAATCAAATAATTCCATTTGAAATCTAGTTATCGCTCTTCTTAAGTCTGGTTTATCCAGAAGCAATAAGTAGGGTTCTATTGTATACAATGATTTAAATTTTTTGAACCACGTAAAGTTTTTATAAGATTGGAATTTCTCCATATCTTTACTATTATAAACATTTCTAACTCTTTCTTTCACCTGAAATTTTATGTCACTGAAAAGGAGGGAGTGAACTTGATAAAGCAGATGTCCCAATCCCAATGGATAAAGACATGTTGCTATGCAATTTATACTTGGAAATTTATAGCCCAGCATTGTATACTAAATCTCCTCTTCCAGGCACATTCTTGGAATTCTATAATCTGGATACAGAAATAACTTGAGTAAAGATAAAATTCTCCTTTCCACTATGTAGGCTTCAATTGGGAGCTGACCCAGTTCTGCTCTTATTACTGGGGCTGGAACTGATTGGGGTGTTTTAAGAATATATCTAAGAAATTTATTTAGTTGTACTTCCAACTGCTTAGGGGCCACTGGTGCCCATATTTCTGGGGCATATAGTAAACTTGAACACACCTTAGCCTCAAGTGCCCTCAAGAGACCCCTCACTGATCCGGTCCCCATCTGGGCTGTGAATCTCTTAAAGGCATTGAAGGCGGTAATTGCATTGTGTTTTACATAATCATGGTGAAAATTCCACTGTGTAGATTGAGAAAAATTAACACCTAGATTGGTATATGTTTTAACTGTCTCTATTTTAGTTCTATTTATAAATAAAGTGGAATTTCTTTCCTGCCTATTACCACATATCAACATTTGAGTTTTACTAATGTTAATGGATAGTTTATTAGTACTACAAAGAGTAGCAGATAGAATGTATTTTCGTTGTAAGCCTAGAAAAGATGTAGATGAAAGAACTAGATCGCCTGCAAAGGCCAATAATGAGATTTTTTTATTTCCAATAACAGGAGAATGAAACTCAGGATACTCCATCTGTGTTATGATTGTATTTATATATAAATTAAATAATAGGGGGGCCATAAGGCAGCCTTGTCTGACTCTAAGATTAGTTTTAATCTCGGGAGTAAGATCTCCCTTTTGGTTAATTTTAACTTTTTGCCAGGTATCTTTGTGTAGTCTGATCAGTATATTCAAGAGGACAGGATCTATTTTATAGGATTGCAACTTCTCCCATAAGAGGGCACGACTAATTAGGTCAAAAACTGACTTCAGGTCCACAAAGCAACAGTACTGATGTGACTTCTTAACCCTGACATACTTCCAGATCATATGTGTCAGAGCATAGCAGTGCTGCACTGTTGATCTGTGTGGTCTGAAACCATTCTGGAGTTCACTCATGAAACCCGATTCCTCAGCCCACAACTGTAATCTGTCCAACAGAATATGACAAAATATTTTTTGAAGTGTATCAATAAGACTTATAGGTCTATACATTAAAGGATCCATCCAACTACCCTTTTTTTTATAAATTGGACAAATGAAGCTGCCTTTCCAACTTGGTGGAATGTCTGAACCTTGTATAATCTTATTAAAAAAACATGCAGTGGTGGAATCCACCAGTCAGAATTATATTTATATAGCTCCGCCACTATTTGATCTGGACTGGGAACCTTATTATCTTTAAGTCGCAATAAGGCATACGATATTTTTTCCCTAGTAATACGGATTAGCCTAGGATAGAACTGAGGCAGCTCATGTTGTTCTTCAAGTTACTTCAGTATGGGACTAGAACAAAGACTCAAAATGGGCCATCCATACATCAGCTGTAATATAGGCCTGTATACCAGTAGTAGATTGTTTATAGCCTTGGCTTACCAACAGCCAGAACGTTTTACTATCTCTTTCAAATATTGACTGTCAGTTTTTTTCAATTTATGATTTGAAATTTACTTCTTTCATTCTGCAGCACCTCTTTATAATCTTTCCTAGCTTTGTTTAGTTGCTTAATATTACTTTTGTTTGGGTTCCGTTTAACATGACGAACCAGTTTATTTAACTGTTGTTTTGCATTTTTGCAAGTTTTGTTGAACCAGGATCTTGCCCTTGACGTTCTAGCTGTCTTATATAGGCATGGTCTTATATAATGCAATATTGTAGTTAAAAGGATATTTTGATCAAATTTACCATTATGCTTTATATTACTGTTTTTCCAGTCATTAAGTATATCAGAATCCCAAATTTCTCCTAAGGAAGCACTTAACGTGGATGACCATCTTAATCTACAAGTATTTCTAATTTCACATCTTAGAGCCAAAGCAGTGTCTGCCAAAGAATTGCTAGATCTAACAACCTTATCATATTTTAGAGATAGTGGCAAATGGGCAGACTCTGGGCATTCGAGGATTTTAAATAAATTAATTTTTTCTACAACGTTTAGATTTACCCATAACAAATCTGTTGTGTATGATCCTAATGGGCCAGTATATGTATAAGCTCCACCCAAGTCTCCCTCAACTCTCCCATTTATAAGGCAATGATTTACATCAGACATAACCTGCATTAAGGCCCGTCATTGTTTATTTGATTTCCTATCCTTTGCATGTCTTTCTATTCTCAGGTTATTATTGGAAGATACCTGGAGGAGAGGGAGGAGTGTACTCTCCCATTCCTTTATACTATTATGAGTCATTCGAGCATTGAAGTCACCCAAAACTATAAAGGAGTAAGAAATATATTTGTTGGTAGCTTCCTCTAGAAAGTCTGCTAACTTGCCCCAGTCATGTATCCCAAGATTCTTCCTGGAATATGGGGGGATATAAACATTGAGCAATACAATCTTACACTTTCCATTCTCAAGCAAAATGGGAAGAACTGTATTTATAACACATGGTATCTGTGTAATTTTGAGATTTAATAATGTTCTGACTAAACCCGCTTTATAGCTGCTATGCCTGCCCAGATGGGTGGCTGTCTTAAAATAGATTGCAAAACCTGGAATGAGTGGAGTTGTTTGTCGTCCACATCATTTTTCTTAGCGGCATAATATATCATATGTCTCCAGGAAGGTTTTACATTCCGGATCAGCTAGCTTAAGTAATAATCCCTTGAAATTCCAAGAAAAAATCATAATAGGAGAAACCTCCTCCTTCTCTAAATTGTATAATTGCGTCTGAGACAGTCTTTGTCAGTTTTGTGGGCGGTCCCGTAATACCTCGAATGAATTCCTAATTTCCATCACAGGCTATCCACTCCTCTCCACATGGGTTTCACTCAGGGTCCTTGGATGGACCATATATAAACCAAGCATATCAAAAGTACAAGTGTTTTCCTGAATTGCTTTAACAAATCTAGAATTAGAGAAGGTAATATCTAATTGTGGAGAGTAAGAATCGGAATTATGAATTTTAAGCCATTTAATACTATTCTTATAAACTGGAGTATCCTACTATACACACCATATAGTGAAAGTCCTTACAACTCTCTTTGCTGTTCACCCCTGGCAAAGAGGGCACTCCAGTTTCTAAGCAGTGCTTGTCCAAATGGATAGCACATTGTATTACATTCTGTTACGGGAAGTATGGGAAGGAACTTCTTGGTGTGGTTTGTGGTCATTCTACTAGAGGCATGGCCACTTCAGTAGCTTATTTTCAGAATGTTTCTGCTGCAGAAATCTGTGCAGCTGCACACAGAGTACTGTCCACACCATCACTAAACATTACAGTCTGGACATTGTCTCTTGTAGATGAGCTGTGTTTGGTCTAGCTGTGTTACAAGGCCTATTATCATAAGCCTATAGGCTCCAACCACCCAGACTGTTGAAGTATTGTACAATAGGATGGCTAGATATGTATTAGATGCACAAAGACAAAGACATCATTGTGATCTATACAGGGAATTAAATTGGGCACACTTTGATGATAGATGAAATCAGCATATATGTAAAATTATGTACAATACTTTTAAAAATAAAGTACCAGAATACATTACTAATGAAATAAAAATAAAAAGTCTGAACCGGCGATTAAGATCATCTCAATCAATTGAATTCAAAGTCCCAAAAAAGAGAACTTTAATTGGATGTGTCTCCCTATTTTACAGAGGGCCCAGAGTTTGGAATAGTTTGTCTACTACCTTGAGACTCTATGGGTCTAATATAAACTGGTTTAAAATCAAGAAATGGTATCAAAATAAACACAGAATACCTAGTGATTGCTGCACAATGAGAGATGTTGTTAACTATTAAATGGGGATATAGTTAAATACTGACGTGTAATGTTGAATGATGTTCATTCGAATGTTGGATTGTACTGTATTAAGTGTAATTCTATTGTATAATTGAGGCCCAGGGTTGTGATATGTGTGTTGTGTGATGACTGTGCTATATTTTGTAAAAGAAGCATTTGCACTTTATATTTATTGATTAATAATTATGATCAGTAACATATTGTAATGTATTTTTCAAATTTTCTCCTTGTAACCAGGTATTGATCTTTATATGGTACACCTTGTAAATGACTGTAACTTTTTGTAATCAATGGGTGTATTCCATGTTCATTTTTATAATGAATAAAATCAAACAAAACAAAAAGACTGTTAGCTTTTGATAGTGCTTGTGACTTGTTCCAAAGATGTGGCCTGCTGAAAGAGATACAGTATCCTTGAAGAAGATAGAACTGTTACATAAAAACTTATCGTAACAGTAGATCTTCAAGAGAATCTCTTTAATCAGGCCATGCTGTCCCACCCTCCTTTCCCCTTAGGGATTTTGACAAAGGTTCTTTGTACTCCTGTCTCCATTGCTGTCTTTTTCAGCACTCTGTCTCACCTGGTATGTGGAGTGCTGGGGTCTCTCCTGGTTCCCCAGAGGGAGGTCCTGTGAGCATGATCTCTGGCAGGAAACTGAGGAGAGGAGGGGCTGCCCACATTTATGTAGATGCTGACGCATAACTTCATCATGGGTAGCACCTGGCTTACTGCTTCCAAAAGTTTCCATGTAGTACTAGTGCTGGTGCAGGTATAGTTCTAAAGTTGAGGCCTGATTAAAGCGATTCTCTCGAAGACCTACTGTTATGGTAAGTTCTTACATAACTGTTCTTTATTCTTGGGGCCACTCTTCTTGGGATGTTTCCCATGTGGGAGGTGTGCACACTGTAATCACATAGTGAGGTGTTCAGAGTTTCAGGATAACAATACCAGACATTCAAAATCAAACAACACATTACATATGGGATTATGGGGGGTATATATGTTAGTAGGAGCCCTTGTGAGGGAGCCTTTGTAGGACAAACTAGCCAAGAATTATGTCAAAGAGTCTGTGAACATAAAAGCACATTAAGGTGCAAGGACATGCCCTTGACTCCAGCTAAACATTTTATAGAACGATGCTGCTCCATCAGTTCATCGTGTGTACTTGGGATAGAGATGGTCAGTTCAACCCCCCCAAAGAGGGGAGGAGATTGTAAGCAACTGCTCCTACGCAGAGAGGCTATTAGAGTTTTTAGTTATGAGTACTGCAGAAACCATTTGGATTAAATATAGAAGAGAATTGGAATGCTTTTCTGTAACTTTTATGATTTTTATATAAATCATGGATATTCATTATGCCATGGAACCACCAATGGCCAGTTTAAAATATAAGGGACTGGGATTTACCTTTCATTTAGCTTATTTGAGTAGTAATTACCACCCAGGTCATGCACTTCGGAAACAATTACTGTACATTATTTTAATGGCCACTGGTGGTGTATGTTGTATAATGTATGCTTCCCTAATAATTGTTTTCATGTTTCTGTAATGTCTAAGGACCTGACATTTTGGGAAAGTTATTAATTTAATGCAGAAGTTAAATGAAATTGGGCAAAAAATGTGATCCTATATTTTGTTTACTTTAAAAGATTCCAGGCATCTTCCAGTTTTATTTGATGGTAAAATATTCCAGCACAGCAACAATTTGAATATTTTATAAATGTTAATATTTTCTCAAGAAAAAAAGATGTCTGCCACATTTGGCTTAGAAATAACAGTGTAAATCTGGACACGGTTAGGATCAAGAAAATAAAAAAAACTCATGGTGCACAGCATTGAGAATACCTAGAAAAGTAGATTTGATTGGAATGCTAATATTTTTATTAATGGCAGCTGAAGCTAGCTTTTTGAGAAACATTTCTGTTGCACTGCTGCTTTAAAAATTTTCCAAAACTTCTGGAAGGAATGCAGTTTTGAGGAGAATCTGATTTTCCTCTCTTCTTCCCACTACAGTTTCATTTGACACAGTGGTGGCTGCTGCGGAGGACGTTAGAATCTCAGTGCTTCAGCACACACTGGGTACTTTTGCTCTTCTGAAGAGGACAGATATCTTCCTGTGATGTGTTCCAGCCCTAGCCTACCTGAGACTGGATTTTACCATAGAAGGAGGAGGCCTACAATGTCTGTATGAACTGGTCTGAGAAGCAGCATGACCACTGATCAAAGGTAAACAGATTTAGATCCTCTAATTGAGTAACATTCTTTCTAACAGACAATAGTTTTCTAGGGCTATTTTCTTCAGCGTACACTCTATTTAAAAGATTTTATTATTTTACAGTGGCGTCTGTTAATGCTAATGGCCTTACATGGGCCCTAAGGCTGACGAGTAAAACCACCTAAGGTACTTGATATTTTATTACAAACTAACTGCATGCTTGGGTGGGCTGTGAGAGTGTCCAGAAGCAGACTATTCAATTTTCAGCCTGCTATATATCTTTTGCACATGAGACCCTGTTTTGCCTATTTTATAGAGGAAGTTTTATACACCTGAATGAACTGCCATGAAGAGGTTGCTAATTGTAAGAGATCACACAAAGCAGTGAGGCAAAACACCTCTGGAGATGTGAACAAGCAGTGATGTCAGTGCGGGGCATGTGTGCTCCCAAACATGCCCTGCAGACATCTGCCATCACCTCCATCCCTTCTACATAGTCGCATACTGATACTGTACTCCCAGCCTCCATTGGGAGTCACACTTGCACCAGGCACCAACCCTCCCCAAAGGAGGAGAGCTGTCCGTAGGGTGCTCAACCTACCTCCCTCGGCTAATCTTCTGATGCTCTGGGCTCATTCACAAACTTGGGTCATCAGCATCATGAGCTGTAGGGCTACCACTGAGCTGGTGAGCCGGCTCTCGTGTCCTCAGTCTTGATGCAGAGAAAGTGGCTGACCATGTGTCTTTGACCTTTCTCTGCACCACATTGAAACAATATGGCTTCCTCCCTTTTTTTATAGAACTGCTGTTCCATATTTACAGTACCCCTCAAGCACAGGTACATGTGAATGGCCACCTCTCCTCCTGATTCAAACTGTAGAGAATAGCCTGACAGGGTTGACCCCTCTCCCCACTCCTCTTCACCATTTACATTGAGCCTCTGGTGCAGGCTATCAGGCAGCATACCAGTGTCCAGGGATATCCAGTCTCAGATGGGGTGGAACATTGAATTGCACTTCAAGCTGATGATGTCATGCTCTACCTCTCCACCCCAGACTCTGATCTCTTGGTTATTTGGTCTCTTCTGCAGACATTTGGGTTCCTCTCTTGCTATTAGCTTAATAGAAACATAGAATTTGATGGCAGATAAGGACCACAAGGCCCACCTAGTGTGCCCTTTTCCCTACTTAACGGATAAACTGCTGATCCTAGTTAACCAACAGCCTACTTCCTCCTACCCCCACTAGAATTGCCTTATGTCTGTCCCATGCATTCTTAAATTCCTCCACTGTTTTTGACTCCATAACCTTCACATGAAGGCTGTTCCATGCATCTACAACCCTCTCTGTGAAGAAATACTTCCTCACTTTACCTCTGAGTCACCCCCATCTTCAAATTGTGCCCTCTTGTTCTTGCATATCTTTTTTTCTGAAAGATAGAATCTGAATCTGATGGCAGATAAGGATCACTTGGCCCACCTAGTCTGCTCATTTACCTACCTAACGGATAAGCTGCAGATCCTAGTTAACCAAAAGCCTACTTCCTCCTACCCCCCACTAGAATTGCTACCCTCTTGGACTTTGTGGATTCCCTTGAGGTACTTGAACATTTCCATCATGTCCCCCCTCTCCCTCCTTTCCTCAAGGCTATACATATTAAGCTCCTTTTGTCTTTCTTCATATGTTTTCTGGTGCAGACCCTGCATCATTTTGGTTGCCAGCCTCTGGACAGCCACCACCCAGTCTATGTCTTTGCAGAGATGGGATGTCCAGAACTGCACGCAGTACTCCAGATGTGGTCTTACCAGCTGTCTGTAAAGAGGGACAATAACTTCCTGTTTTCTACTGGTGATGCCTTTCCTTATGCATCCCAGTATCCTCCCAACCCTCCTTACTGCCTTCTCACATTGCTTGCCCACCTTTAGGTCATCTGATATAACTACCTCCCTTTCCATTTTTGTTGTTGTCAGTATCTCACCACCCCCCCATTGTGTACTCTTCCCTTGGGTTTTTGTTTCCCAGGTGCATTACTTTGCACTTCTTTGCATTGAATCTAAGCTGCCATACATTTGACCATTCCTCCAACTTTGCCAAGTCTCTTCTAATTCTTTCCACCCTACCTTGTGTATCAACCCTGTTGCAGATCTTTGTGTCATCTGCAAAGAGACATTCTTTTTATTCCAGTCCCTCTGCAATGTCACTTATAAAGACATTAAAAAGGACCAGTCCCAGTACTGAACCCTGCTGTACCCCACTAGTAACCCCCCTTTATTCTCTGTGGACTCTGTTTACTATTACCCTCTGCGTCCTGTTGTCCAGCCAATGTTTTACGCAGGCTACCACCCTGGGATGAACTCCCAGGCTGGCTAATTTAATTATTAATCTTTTGTGCGGCACTGTGTCAAATGCCTTGCTAAAGTCTAGGTAGGCCATGTCCACAGCCCCTCTCTGGTCTACTACTTTGGTCACCCAGTCAAAGGTATTGATTAGATTCATCTGACATAACCTTCCTGCTGTGAATCCATGCTGCCTTGGGTCCTGTGCCCCACTGGCCTCTAGGTACTCAACAATTCTTTCCTTCAGAAGTGATTCCATCATTTTCCCTACCACTGAGGTCAAACTGACAGGTCTGTAGTTTCCTGCCTCTGTCTTGCTCCCACTTTTGTGAAGGGGAATCATATCTTCCCTCCTCCAGTCCTCAGGTACCGCACCATCTTCCCATGATTTATTAAAAAGGGTAGTCAGTGATGTTACTAGTTCTCCCCTTAGTTCTTTTAGAATTCTGGGGTGAATCCCATCAGGCCCCATTGCTTTATCCACCTTCAGTTTTAAGAGTTCTTTCAGAACCCTTTCTTCTGTGAAAGGACTGATATCAACCCCCCTATCCAGAGTGCTTCTATTGACTGGATTAGGTACCTCCCCCTGCTCTTCCTTTGTGAATACTGAACAGAAGTATTCATTCAGTATCCCTGCATTTTCACTGTCCCTCTCTGCCCAACCACCCTCCTCTTTATTCAGCCTCAGTATCCCTGCCTTAGTCTTTCTTTGCTCCCTAATATACCTATAAAAGGTTTAATCTCCCTTCTTAACCTAGTTGGCTATCTTTTCCTCGGTTTGGGCCTTTGCTATTCTGACTGCCTTCCCCACTTCCTCCTGCTTTAGCTGGTACAGTTCTCTGTCCTGCTCCTTCTGTGTTTCCTTATACTTCCTGAATGCTATCTTTTTCTCCCTAACCTTCTCTGCCACTTCTTTTGAGAACCATAGTGGGTTTTTTTTGTTTGTTTGCTTCACACAAAGGCTTGCTGCCTCTTTGATGGCAGTTTTGATGTTGCCCCATTGTTGCTCCACCCCTCCTTCTTGCCTGTTTGCTAGTGCTTTTCTGAGGCACTCTCCCATTTTGACAAAATCAGCCCTCCTGAAGTCCAGTATCTTCACTTTTGTATGGCTTGATTCTACAGCTAAGTTTATCATGAACCACACTGTTTGGTGGTCACTTGTTCCCAGATGGCTACCCACTTCTAGATCTGAGATCCTCTCTTTGTCTCCATTTGAGAGTACCAGGTCTAAGATTGCTCCCTCCTGAGTGGGTTCCAAAACTAGCTGTCAGAGGCATGCCCCCTGTAGGGCAACGAGAATGGCCCTGCTCTTGGATGTGGCTGCAGCGAAGGTGCTCCAGTTAACATCTGGCATATTCAGGTCCCCCATCAGCAATATCTCCCCTTTCTCTGCCATCCTAAGGATGCTTTCTATCATTTTCTTGTCCATTTCCTCCCCCTGAGATGGGGGTCTGTATACAACCCCTGTGCGGATTTTGGTGTCATTTCCAGTCTCCAAGGTGATCCACTGTGCCTCTTCTCCTCCCTGTTTACCATTTAGTTCTGTCGCTTTGATCCCATCCCTTATATAGAGAGCTCCTCCTCCTCTTCTACCCTCCCTGTCCCTCCTGTAGATTGCGTAGCCTGGTATGTTGACATACCAGTCATGGTTCTCTGTGTACCATGTTTCTGTGACTGCCACGATATCCACGCATCCCTCTTCCATCAAGGCCACCAGTTCAGGGAGCTTGTTACCTAGACTACTGGCATTTGTACTCATTACCCTCCATTTTTTGATGGCCTTATTCCTTTTGAGAAAATAACTGAGGCATTAGCCACCGGTAATACACCCTTAGCCTCGCTGATGTCCCAGTTCCCTTTTTGGTGGGGACTGCCACAAATGAAGTATTTAGGAATTCATGTCACTGGTTCTGCCTCACATCTATTCCAGGCCAACTTTTCCTCTCTGCAAATGCAGTTCCAGATGTTCTTGGACAACTCGGTCCTACCACTTTCCTTGGAAAGGCGGCTGGCGACCATCAAAATGATGGTACTCCCCAAATTTTTGTATCTGTTCCAATCATTGGCTATCCTGATAGATGCAGGACACTGGAACAGATACATAGATACTGACGGCAGATAAGGACCTCCATGCCCACCCAGTCTGCCCAAGCATACTACCTACTTGTTAACCAAGGACCCTAGGTGTCCCTGGTAAATTCACCCCTTTCCTAATTCTATTATTCCCTTGTGCCTATCCCATGCAGCCTTGAATCCTATTACAGTCTTGGCCCCCAACACTTCCTTAGGGAGTGCATTCCACCCATTTCACTACCCTTTCTGTGAAATTGTGTTTCTTAATATTTCCCTTGAATCTGTCCCCTGCCAGCTTCATGTTATGACCTCTCATATTTGAGTGTCATTTCTTCTGGAAAATACTGCTATTTGGCACCCTTCTAATACCCTTTTGGTACTTAAAAGTCTTTATGATGTTCCCCTTTACCTCCTTTGCTCCAGGGTGTACATGTTAAGATCCTCTAGCCTCTCCTCTTATGTTAAGTGGCTTAGGCCCGCACCATTCTAGTTACCCTCCTCTGGACCATGTTCATCCTATCTGCATCCCTCCTGAGGTATGGTCTCCAGAACTGAACCCTGTACTCAAGGTGTGGCCTCACCAGCTGCTTGTACAAGGGCATCACCACTTCCCTCCTTCTGCTTGTGAAATCCCTGCCTATGCATCCCAGCATGCTGTTGGCCCTCGCTACTGTCCCCTCGCATTGTTTAGCCATCTTGAGATCATTAGATATGATTATACCAAGGTTCTTCTCCTGCTCTATTGCCTCCAGTACCTGACCACCCATCCTGTATTCTGCTCCTTGATTTCTGCTCCCCAAGTACATAATTTTGCACTTCTTCATGCTGAAGCTCAACTGCCACACTTTTGACCACTCCTCCAATTTGTGCAAATCTCTCCTCATTTTTCCACCCATCCCAAAGTGTCCACCTAGTTGCAAATCATTTTATCGTCTGCGAATAGACATACCTTTCCCTTAAGCCCTTCTGCAATGTCCCCTATAAAAACATTGAACAGGATTGGTCCCAGTATCGACCCCTGCAGCACCCCACTGGTCACTCCTCCATCCCCTGATGGAACTCTATTAACTACCACCCTTTGCCTTCTTTCCTTTAACCAATTTTTCACCCACCTCTCCACTTCTGGACCCACCCCTCGGGCTCTTAGTTTGTGCAGTAGCCTTCTGTGTGGCACGGTTTCAAATGCCTTGCAGAAGTCTAGATATGCCACATCCACCACTGCCCCTACCTGATCTATTACTCTGGTCACCCAATCAAGGAGCTCAATTAAGTTCATAGGACATGACCTTCCTTCCTTGAATCCATTCTGTCAGTGATCCTACAGTTCCCTTGATTCAAGATATCTGACAATTCTTTCTGTCAGCAATTTCTCCATTATCTTCCCTACCACTGATGTCAAGCTGACCGGCCTGCAGTTGCTGGTTTCCTCCTTGCTTTCACCTTTATGGAGAGGGACCACATCCGCTCTTTTCTAGTCGACTGGAACCACCCCTGTCTCCAGTGATCTGTTGAAAAGGTTAGTTAAGGGCTCTGCTAGCACTTCCCTCATCTCCCTCAGTATTCTGGGATGTATCCTATCGGGTCCCATGGCCTTGTTTACTTTTAGCTCTGCTAATTCCTTTAGTACTCCCCACTTTGAATGGGTTGGTGTCCAACCCCTTCCCAGATTTCCCTTTCTCCCTGACCCATCCTCCTTCCCCCTTCCCCTCCCATCCACTGTGAACACAGAGCAAAAGTAGCTGTTTAGAATGTTTGCCTTCTTCTAGTCTCCTTCTACTGTATTTTCACCCTTATCCCTCAGTCTAACTATTCCTGCCCTTTGCCTTCCTTCTTTTGCTTATTGAGCTACTCTGTCTTCAGTCTCTGCCTTTGCTCTCCTGACCTCCCTTCCCGCATACTTTTGCTCTCACTAGTACGTTTCTTTATCCTCCCCCATTTGCATCTGCTTGTATTTCCTGAACGGTGCCCCTTTTTCCCTGATCTTTTCTGCTAATTCCCTGCTGAACCATAGAGGTTTTCTTTTTTTCCTGTTCTTGTTGACCTTTTTGACACAAAGATTTGTGGCTTCTTCTATGGCCTCCCTAATTTTTGCTCATTTTTCATCCATCCCCTCCAGATCCCCCACCCCTGCAAGAGTTTCCATGAGGTGGTTGCCTATAGACTTGAAGTCAGCCCGCCTGAAATATAGGACCTTTATCTTCGAGTGTTTCCCTACTGTTGTTGTCCTTAGTGTGAACCATACGGTATTATGGTCACTTGTGCCTAGGCTTTCCCCACTGAGACCTCTTCCACTCTGTCACCATTTGTTAAGATCAGGTCTAGTACTACCCCTTCCCTAATAGGTTCCCTGACTAGTTGTGTCAGGAGTGCCCCATGTAAGAAATCAATGATATCTCTGCTCCTGGCAGAGGATGCTGCTGAGGTGCTCCATTCCACATCTGGTAGGTTGAAATCCCCCAGTAACAGCACCTCCCCTTTGTTTGCCATTCTCTGTACTTCCTCCATCATAGCTTTATCTACCACCCCCTCCTGTGACAGTGGCCTATATATCACTGCTATGAACCACATCCCTTTTCCATCTCTAGGTGACCCAGAGCTCTCCCAGTTTCCCAGCACTTCTGTAGATCTTTTAGTCCTCTTTCACATAAAGTCATAAAGTGCTACTCCCCCCCTCTTTTCCACTCTGTTTCTTCTGAAAAGAGCATGTCCCAGTACAGTCATGTCCCAGTCCTGGTCCCCATTGCCCCACATCTCAGTTATAACCATGACATCTAGGTGTGCTTCTGTCATAGCTGCAGCCAGGTCGTGGATCTTGTTTCCAAGGCCTACCCACATCTAGCTATGCCACCCTGTGTAGGCCAAGGGATCATGATGGACTTGCCCTCCCTGACCTTCTGATGTACTATGAGGCAGCACAGCTATAGCCAGTCCTGCACTGACTCAGAAATGCACCCACGCAACAATGGGCACAGCATGAAAGGGCGGCCTCACACCCCTCTCATCTTGAAAGAGACACATTAGCCAACTGTGGTTCCTCCATTGTCTCCAGCCCACTCAGAAAATTGAGATGGTGGACAACACAGGCAGATCTGAGAGAGCAGTTGTTGTGGTTACACAAACACTTTGTGCCAGCCCCACGGGATACTGGATACACAGTTTGGTACTGCCAGGGACTCAGATACCCTTTTCAGCTTCTGCAAGGCAAAGGCATGAAAACATTTCAAATATTGCAGGACAGCCCAGGTATAATGCAGACTGAAACATTCTGATACTTTCAAGTTTGTGCATATGTCAAAAACTGGATTCACAGCGGCCTTATATTGGACCGTAGAACACCTCTTGTCTTTTTGACTATCTCAGCATTGACAGGGGATGCCATGCCTCATCTTATTTCACAACTGTATGCCACACTCCACCAGCTCAAATGTCTTCCTCCTCTTCAGGTGTTGGACAGGTGGGATCAGAGGATTAGACAGTCTTTAACCCAGGAACAATGGCAGATGGCCTGCTCCAACTCCCCCAACATGGCTTCATTGATGTCCTGCAGGGAATTTAGCTGGAAATGCCTAGTTCAATACTTTTTAACCCCGTCCAACAGATACATAGAAAAATAGCCCAAAATAGTCATTGAAGGAGGCAGTGTGGCAAGGAACAGACAGAATACTATGATATCTTCAGGGCCTACCTACATATAGCTACCTTTATTAACTCTATTAAGAAAACACTAAAAGAAAACTTTTCTCCCCAAAATATTCTCACTGAGCACCTGTTCCTCTTTACACTGCACCCACTGGGTTTGAGGGACCCAACAACTGGACATCTCCTGGGGATTCATATTACAATGGCAAAAAAAAAAAACATCATAAAACATTGGTTCACGACAGGGACCATGCACATAGAAGACTGGATTACGTTAGTGAGAGCCACATAAGCGATAGAAAACCTGACACATGCAGTGAGACAGTAACAGTAGAAGGGGCACAAAAGAGGGAATAAATGGTTCCTGTTTGCCCCGAATAGGGACCCATGTTTTGTACCCTGAGAGGGAGACAACTATTGGCTGAAGGGGCTGAGAGTGAATGGCACTCATTATCATGCCAGGAGACTTACATGGCAGAAAGTAGCTTCCTGTACCCCAGTGGTCTAAGAAAAAAACCAAAACAGGGAGAACTTCATGTGAATGTTTTAACTGTAATATTGTGTGCCATGGGCTGTTGTGTCTCTTTTTGCTCTGTTTTGTTGATGTACTCTTGTGTCATTGTATGCAATAGAAACTTTAATAAAATCTGATTATAAGAAAAATGAGTGCCTCTTAAACCTATTCTTCAAAGTGAATCAGTCTGTCCAGCTTGCCAGTTTGTGTTGGGTATGCGCCTCATATTGGTCTGCATGAAAGTTAGGGTAGCCACCATGGTGATCCCCTATATCTGTCTTCTGATGATCAGGTAACATCTGCGCAGAAACAATCTTTTTATAACCTATGAAATATTTCTACAATCCATAATATTTTGCATCTTGAGACTGCAAAGGTTTTCATTCATTCTTTTATGTTACATACAGATTATAAAAATTGAATTTTTGTCAGGTCTTTAAACTTTTGTTTTCAATAAACTCCAGAGTGTCATCAAATCTGCAACAAGGATGTTTGGAACATATTACCTCTGTTTTAAAACTATTCCACTGGCTGTCCATAAAACAAAGGTGTGATTTTAAAATTCTTGTCCTAGCATATTTATGTCATTTATTAATTTAAAATTGTGACCAAGAAAAGCACACTGAGCCAAGGCTTGTTTCCTGGTGTGACCGAGGCAGGGGGTAGGATTAAACACAGCACATAAATTTACACTAACATGTTACAACAGTTAGAAGGCTCTGACCATTATAGTATACATGGGTGAAGGTAACAGTGGATGGCAGCTACAGTGCAGACAAGGCCAGCTTAAAGGTTTAGGCCAGAGAAACAGCACAATATTGTGAAAAAAGAAGTGCATAAAGAAGGTGTAGAAGCTAGGAGCGGCTGATGGCTGCAGTACATGCAAGAACTGAATTACTGAGTACACTGGAAAACAGTAGCAGCACTGAACCAAAATCTGGATAGCAAAACAAAATGTAAAGTGCACATACAAAAATGGTCAGAACAACAGTCTCCATATAATAAGCATGTGGCTTGTTTATTAGCAAAAGCACACAGACCAGCACACAATCCCCAGCATTGTGAACCCCTGCAGATTCTTCTTCTGTTCCAAGCCCTGGGGACTATTTGCTGGTCCATCCACTTTTGCTAATAAACAAGCCACGTGTCTATTATATGATGACTGTTGTTCTAGCTGTTTTTGTATGCGCACCTTACATTTTGTTTTGGTGGCTGCAGTACAAACTGGGCATGCCTGGAGAGGTAGATGAGAGGAAACTAGAGACAGGAACAGGAGTTTGTACCTGGTAGCCTGTGATGTGGGCGACCGCAATTGAGTGACCCGTGATATGGCAACTCAATTGTGGCGCCCATCACAGGGGCTATCGATGAGGGAGAGCGACTAGATGGGTGGGTGGGCAACCTGTAGAGACAGGAAGTCGCTAGATGTACATGCATGTGGGGGGTGGGAGCAGCACGCACGGCGAGGGGTGTGGAGGAAATGAGGGTGGCACTGCAGCAGGCTGCCGAGCCAGCCATGGTGTAGTGGGTTGTCTCACAGCTTTTGTGGTTAGTATGCTAGGTCCAGGCACGGGTTCATTTTGCCGCCTGCCTGAATTTAATTTTTTATGTTTTGCCTCCGACATGCACCCCTGGAGCTGAGAACTTTAGTAGGTGATGGTGGGTGAAGTCTCCATGGGGGTGTGCAGGAGCACACGCCCGCATAAACATGCTAAAAATACAAGTCCCGCACCGCTTGTTGTGGCGCTAGGCAGTCAGAGCGCCAAAATTGATTGGTGCTCTGACTTCGCCATAATGGCGATCACCCTTTGGTGGTTGCCGTTATCACATAGAACCTTTGTACCTCAATACGTCCACTGGCCTTATGTTGGCAATATGCAGAATAACAGACTTGTAAATGAATAATGAGCCAGCCAGGAAAATACACTGACTTTGTCTGTTTCTTGAAACTATGACAACACAGCACCCTTTTTACCTCAGTTCAGTTTCAGTTCAGTTTATTTTTTATACTGGAAAAGGCATGTGAGCAAAAGCTGCCCGTTTTCACATGCATCCAGTTTCAAACAAAATAACAGAGTGGCTACACAAAATACAGAAGAACTGTTAAGGAATAACAATGGAGTAGCAAAAAATTACAAACAATTCAGAAAAACAAGATCCAAAACCATCATAAGGATTCTAAGTGCTGAGAATAGATAGAGTGCTAGGTGGCAACGAAATAAAACTTATGTACAAAGTATGGACAAAACAGTGTGTGATATAGAGCATAGTTCAGTAGTTTTCAGAGAAGGGAGATGAAGGCACAAGGGGTGGTGGAATCATGCAGAAGGGCACCTGCAAGGAAAAGGATAAAGACAGGTGTTTCCTTAGTTGAGCTTGAAGGAAGAGATCAAATGATACTGGGTGACAGTAGGGGTGAGATTGTTGAAAGGTTTAGGGCCCTTGTAGGAGAGGGTGTTTTGGCCATGGGAAGTACAACAGAAAGGAATGAAAAAGGAGAGGGTGGTAGAACTGCGAGTGCACAGAAAAGGGGTGGACTTTGGGAAAAGGGATTCAATACTGTGGGGAAGGAGGCCCCGGGACAGCTTGTAAAAAAAGGTGGCTATTTTGCTATTGAGTCTGTCTTCAAGGGGAGGCCAGTTAGACAGTCAGTATAGGTTGCAGTGGTGGGTACTTCTGGGGAGCCCAGACACAAAGCATATGATGTTATGACAGGTAGCACGGTGCTTGTTAAACTTACACTGAGTAAGAGGCGGGAAGTAGACAAGAGCACTATAGTCGAAAAGAGGGAGCAAAAAACTTGTAGCTAGCAGGGACTTGGATTCAGTGGTAAGGTAAGGTCTAACCCTGTAGAGCATGCTGATCCATTGGTAGACTTTCTTGATCAGATGATTAACGTTGGAGTCAAAATTTAGGTGACAGTCAAGAAGCAAGCCTAGGTATTTGAATTTGTTTGCTCTCACAATAAGGTTTCCGTCATTGTCTAGAAGTGTGAAATCAAAGGTTAGCAGTTTGCGGGGGCTAGAAAAGACCATGGTTTTAGTTTTTTTTGCATTGAGCAAGAGCCCCTTGGATGAAAACCAGGAGTGAAGCCTAAGAAAATCACGCTGAAGCTTGTCACCGAGGGACGAGGTGTCTTTGTCATTGCAAAAGAGGGCATCATCATCAATATACAGGATAAGTTCAGTGTTAACACAGATTTCTGGTAGGGAGTTAACAGCCAGGGAGAAAAGTAGGGAACCCAGGATGGATCCTTGGGGAACACCACATTTAATGGGACAGGAGTTGGAGAGGATGCCGTTTATAATGGTCTGATGAGACCTGTAGCTGAGATCATTACGGAACCAGTTAATGATGTCAATAGAGAAGTGTAGGGCAGAAAGAGTGGAAAGAAGGACATTGTGGTCGACGAGGTCAAATGCTTTTGTGAGATAAAAACTGAACCTGTGTAAAAACCATAATCGGAGGCCTTTTTGATGAAATTAGTGAATTTGATAAAGGCAGTTTCGATGTTGTGTCCAGATCTAAATCCATGTTGCACATCTTTCATAAGGTTATGTTCCTTTAGAAATGTGGTGGATTGCATGTGAACAATTTTGTTCCAGGATTTTGGTACCTAACAATTCATTTTACACCAGAGATCTCTGTCTATGGACTGGCCCACCTGGATACCTGGAAATTTCCACGTGGACCCCCTCAGTTCTAGATGGGCTGCAGTGTTACTGTCTGATACTCAGTAACTTATAAACATAGGTACCAAGTGGGGGGGGGGGCTGAGGGGCTGAAGCCCTCTCTGGAAAATTAGGTGGGGACTTTGTTCCTCCCAAATTGTGCAATGCAGTTCTGGGCCCCTACGTTGACTTTGCAACCTCTGCAGCTGCCTGGCTCAGTTGCTGTAGTGGCTGCCTGGCTCATTTATTCCTTCCTTTTTTTTAAATTTCTACATCTGTCTGCCTCCCCCAGCATCCAACAGCCCCTCCGCAGTTTGCCTCCCAAACCGATCTCTGACAACCTTTGCAGCAGCCTTTTAGCCAGTCACATCAAATTCTGGCATCCAGCACTGCCAAAACTGTAGTATCATGCTCATGCCTGTGTGTGTAAGCTGCTGAGCTAGTTTGCCTGAGCTGAGCCTCATGTGTTGTTAGCTTGTTAGTTGTCTATTGGTTGTCAATGGCCTGTTCCTCAACATACATTTAAATTTGAATTGTAGAAGACCCAGACTGGGTCATGAGGAGGGAGTAGTTGCTGACAATCAGAGTCGGACAGGAGTCGGGACAGAAAAGAGAAAGAGAGAGTCAGGGAGACCTAGATTGACAGTCTGGTCAGAGCCTGGGGCCCTGTGGCCTGGTCTGTACTTCTGCAGTGCAGCACCATCAAGCAGTAGCATCACCTGGTCAGCGGTCTCCAACTTAGCAGTCCTATCGTGTCCAGTGGGTCATCAATTGAGGGAGTGGGAGTGACTGAGTGTGACAGGAAGGAAGAAGATCTGAGAAGTGGCAAAAGTGAGTCAGTGTTGAGTGTCAAAAGTTAAGGAGGGACACATTCAGGGTTGATGTTGGGGCGGCACTGTGTCTGTGTTGCAACAAGGTTGAGGTTATTGTGCTCAGGACCAGGGGAGGAGATGGAGCTGTGAAGGCCATAGTAATTGAGACCATATCAAGAGGCGTCGATATTCTGGGGGGGGGGGAACAACAGTGAGATTGTAATACATTGCAACTCTCAATGGAGTGAGATTATAAAAAGGAAAGTCAAAAAATTGTCTGTTGCCATATTGGTCTTTGTACAACAAGATGCATAAAACAGATGATTCAGATCACCTATTTTGTGCAAAAAGGAATGTGTGAGACACCCATTGAATTGCATTAATCTTTTAACTTTAAGACCAGAGTCTTAAACAGTAAATAGTATATGGTTACCCCATACCTTGCAACCTTTTGTCATCAAAATGAGGGACACTGACCTTCACAATGAGGGGCACCTGATCATCCTCAAACATGGACATACAAACTCAGCAGAACAGTACGGAAATCATTGTGTTTACTTGTACAAAGAATTTCTGCTTTAAAGTCTAAAGCACATTCTCTGTGATGGCAGCACCTTTTTATGTTTGCTTGCACGCATGTGCAAGAAACACAGTGCCATCATCCGAGTTTTCGGAGGTGTGTCAGCCCTCTTCCAATTCAGTCAGTGTGTTTGCAGGCATGGCCACAGTTCTCCAATGCCTGCTGGAGCTGTCTATGACAGCTCCAAAATGCAGTGGTGTACAGTTGAAAGGGGGAGCTACGCTTCAGTGAGCAGCGATAAGATATCGCCTGCTCATGCGCCCTCCCCCTACACACACACACACAAACACACACACACGCATGCTGCATGCTGCCCCCCCACGCACACACTGTATAGCCGACAGGGGTGCCCAATCCCCCATTGGCTGTGCTGTGCCTCCCCGAAAACACAGTTTCATATGCCACGCTGGGTGCCCAACCCCGTTGGCTGTGCTGCACCGAAAACACAATTCCATATGCCTCGCTGGTGCCCACCCCAGCGTGGCTACAGATCGTATAGCTGAAGGGGTGCCCAATCCCCGTCGGCTCCACTGTCTCCCCCCCCCCGAGTACAGGGTGCCACGCTGGGAGCCCACCCTAAATATGGCAACAGATGTTGGTGGCTGACGGGTGCCCCACCCGTCGGCTCCATGCCCTCCCAACCAGCCATCCTTCTGCCATGCTGGGAGCCCACCCCAGCGTGGCAAACATCCCGCCGTGCCATAGCATAAAACCCCAAAAACCTGAAACTCAAAACGGTCCCTCGTAGTCTTCCTGCCCCCACAACCCGCACCCACCCACTGCTCACCCTGCCTCCCCACACCCCCACCCCATACTTACCTCCGGAGCTCGGCACGATGATCTTCGGTGGACTGGGAACACGTCTGCCCTCTTCAAAGCTGACCACGAACTGAGGAAATGCCGGTAAGCTGTATAATGGGATAGATAGGGTTTTTTCAACTTTGTTGCATATCTCAGGCATTTTTTGGAATTTTGGGCCCAAATTTTCAACATGGGGTTTTTGGGACCCTTCCTCATGAATTGTTGCACTGTCATGGCGTTATTCGGGCCCGAAGGGTGATTTCGCGGTCACTGCATGAAATTACCTTTCGGGACTGAGTACTGAAACGACACTGCCACTGTTCATAAGGTGGGCTCTCAAAAAGCTTATGTTGAAATTTTGAGTGGAAGAATTCTAAAATGACTGTTTTCTGGCGATACTTGTGCAGTTCCGCCGCTCGTGAGTTTGCTGAATGTTCTATATTTTCACTCCAGATTTTCCACATTGCCATTTTATTACACTTCCTTATGAACAGTACAGCTGCCATTGTTCACATGTCGTCTAAAAATGTTTCAAGATATGGAAGCGCATAATGATGCAGTCAGTGTGCGAGAGCAATGTTTGGGACAGATTAAGAAAATCACAGTTACACTGTTCATGAGCAGAGGTCTTAAAATGGCTATGTTGAAAATTTGGTGACAAAAGTCCATAAAATGACTGTTACGACTCAGCATTGCGCAGTTTCCACGCACCCTTGTAAGTTCATGACTTTGTAATATTTTCAGTCCAGATTTTCACCAGTGGCATTTTTCCACACTTCCTTATGAACAGTACAGCTGTCATTTTTCACAACATGGCCGAAAAGTGTTTTCACACTTTCAGCACAGAGATGCGTGGTTGCTGTGGGAAATCATTGTTCAGGACAGATAAAGAAAATCACAGTGACACTGTTCATGATCGGAGGTCCCAAAATGCCTGAGCTGACAATCTGCTGTAAAAAATCCCCAACCTAATTATATTACGGGTGTGCGTTGCACAGTTTCTATGCACACTCGTGACTTCACCAGTTTTTTTAATATTTTTACTGCAGATTTGCAACATTGCCATTTTTTTCCACCTCCCCATGAACAGTACAGCTGTCAATTTTCACATCCTGTTCGGAATGTGTTTTTGCTCCTGTGGTGCTAAATGCCTTAGTCGCTGTGCATAAGCAGCTCGCCAACAAACTGATATTTCCACTGTTCATGAGGTGGGGTCTCAAAAAATGTTGAAAATTTGGAGTGAAAATACCAACGAATGCCTGAGCTGTTAGGTTTCCAACCATAACGCCCACCCTGTAGAGAATGACAGGCATCAGGGGTGTGACTTGGGATTCTTGTCTGTAATGCTCATACCATTCCACACCCTGCAGCCAGTGAGAGGCATCGGTATGCCTTGGACTCTTCGCCCCAAAGTTCACCCCATTCTCCTATACTGCACCCATCTCACCATATTTTCTGATGGAATGGGGTGCGCATAAGGGCCAAAGACCCCAAGGCACACCGTGACACTTGTCGGTGTCTGCAGGGTAGGGTGTGGTGAAATGGCGTGGCCATTATGCCTGACAACCCAAAGGCACACCCCAATGCCTGTCACTCTCTGCAGGGTGGTGGTGGGGTTGGCTTCAGTTCAATACTTCACTGCCATTCCTATTATGCAGCTCTGTAACTTCTACACTACCAATGCCAATGCCAGCAAGCAAACATTCGGCATTGACAAATGATTGTTTCATGAGGGACATAGCAGTTTTGATGAGTAAAATGAGGGAGCTTGCTAGTGCTAGCTAGCTAATGCAATCTACTGATGACACAAACCTTGGACTAGCTAACCTGTAGCCCCTGTGGCAAGTGACAGCAGAGTGCAAGCAGCTGTTATATATCTGTCTTCAGCACAGATTCATTAAGCAACACTTCTCTGCCCAAATGTAAGTTTTCTGCCCAGCTGTTCCTTAAACAGAGCCCAACTCATGGTCACTTTTTTCAAATTAAGAAAATCCAACCCACGGTTACTTTTTTCGAATCATGGAGGAAGTGGAAGACAAATAATTAACATTGTTTTAATTGTTGGTTCTAAGTGAATGCTGTCAGGTGCATCAGTCAGGTCCCAATGTTTTCATTTCAAATTTCCCCCATTTTAATTGTTTTCTAGTTAAATAGCTGTCCCATCTGTGATTGCATAGTCTTTTCAAAATATTTATAGCCCAAAGTACAGGGCATACCTCAACCTTTTGTCACTGAAATGAGGGACAGTGAGGGACACTGACACTCATAATGAGGGACACACCCTCAAACATAGAGATGCAGTCTCAGAATACTGTGGAAACCATTGTGTTTACCTATGACAAAGTATTCCTGAGACTGTGGTGTGGCATTGTAGTTAAAATGAGGTATGCAGAAGGCTTGATTAATTGAAGACTTCCAAAATTAGAGAACTGGGAGTATTTTGACTTAAAAAAAATGTGGCCTAGAATTATTTTGACTTCCACAATTTGTAACCAGAAAGTATCAACTCCAAAAAAACAACTGAAATGACTTCAGATTTAAACCCAGGGAAGTATTTGACTTCCAGAAAAAAAAAAAATTACGGAACCCCTGGATCTGACAGAGTTGAGTATATATCCCCTTCCCCTCTCGTCTGAGTCGTGCTGGACTTCTGGCTGACAAGTGCTCTCTTCCCTTTCCCCTCAAGTTAAGAACCCATGATTGGTGTATTGAGCCTGGGAGAAGCCTGCCCCCCTGAATCATGTGAGACATGAATGCAGGTCGGTGGGAGGCTGGTGATGGTTACAGAAGCGCCACAAGGCTGCGGGTGAGGAAGTCATTGATTCAACTGTGCAGCAAGCAGGTCAAAGAATGGTAGGCCGAAGTGCAAAGGAAGTGTGTGATGTGCAGCCCACAACCAGGAGCAGTGTGCTGTGTGCATCTCTGGGACATGACTCGGCCCCTCCCAGTGCCCACACCATGGTAAATTTCATTCCCTAGTCTGGCATGCATGTTTTTACCTCAGGTCACTCTCTCCAGGCTCAGTCATCATCTGTACGTGTGGCAGAGGCGCCATGCCACCAGTGGGATGAGAGCAGTGCTACCATGCTACTGGTGCTCTGAAACTCCTCCGTTCATGCATTCATCCCCCCCCCACCAATGGACGGTTCCAGCAGGCCTGGCCTACCAATATGCCACTGTCCACATAATTGCATTCAAGCCTGGGTTTGGGCAGGGTAGAAGAAGAACTGCAGGCCTGCAGTGCAGCCTGAGCCGAGGTCAGATGATGGTGTGCAGTGGTGGTAAGTAAGAACTCTCTTTAGCCAGGGGCCAGCTTATCTAGTTCATTTGCCCAAGCCCCCTGTGAATGCCTATTGTTGCAGTGAGTCAGCTGGAAGTTCCTGGAACAAATACCTTCTTGGCTTCATATGCCGACACAATAATATCTTCATTAGGAATGTGATATATACCTAACATTTATGTAAAAGAATGAGTACAAAAATAATGTGATATACTGCTAGCTGCTCACATCAGGCAGACAAGGTCGATTATGCCCAGACCAGCCATAGGCTTTTACTAGAAGCCTAAACTGTGTTTTAAATATCATCTAATTCATGTTCAGCTAAAGTTTTCAAAAGCAAAAGGCTTCATTTTTGCAGCCAAGTGGCAGACTAAAACTGCTGACAAATGCAGATGATTGCAAGTGCCAAGCCAAACAATTACATTCTATTCCCTGCTTGGTGTTTTACATCAAGTGTGGAATACAACAAATTGTTTAAACCTGATTGGGGGGGGGTGAAATAAAACCAACTTGATGGGGGGGATGCTGCAACTGCAATAAAGGATCTATAACTGTCCAACAGTGCACTTGAAGTGCAACAATGCAGTCGGGAATGTGTGGAGAATGCAGATTTCTAAGATGCAAGGTATCACTTCCACAGGATGGGGAGTAAAACGATGAATACTGCATATTTAGCATTTATTATAAATAGAAGCAAATGTGGCATGGTAAATTACTGAAGGTTTTCATATAGAATAGCACAGTTGCAAGCAATGGTTTCCTTATTATAGCTGACTCCCTTATTGTAGTTTACTCCTCAAGTTGTCACTCATTTGGTGATGCGCTCTGTAAGAAAAACATCTCTTGAGAGTTTTTTAAGTGTCAAACCTGCTACCATGCCTAGTGATTAAATTAGTGATGTATAAAAGGGAATCTCTTCTGTAGTGCTCAGTAAAAAAAACATGACAGAGGTACAGGATCATGCAAATTTGTTAGGGTGTTACAGTGAGACCATAAGGGCTTTGCTGTCAAGTCCCATGTAACTCCTCTGTTGCAGCCAGATATAGGTCACTAACCTCTTCAGGTTACAAAAGCAAAACAATACCAACCACAAAAAACAAACCCATACCTTACAATTGTATTTTACCAGCATTTGTGGGTGGGGGGGGTGGACTCACAATTTCTGTTCCCTGGTGTTGTGCACTGCCACAGAGGTCTACCTGTATATGTGTTGCTGCTGCCCGCTGATCTTACTTAATTTCTTGTTGACCTGTACTGCTTCCTGCACCCTTCTCCACTTGGTCGACTACCCTTGTGTGATCTCCTACCCATGCTTGCTGCTTTTTGTCTGGTCTCAGCACCACCAGGTAGCCTACCATTTGGGGCCCAATATGCCTGCTTTAAAAAACCTGAGACACTGCTGCCTGCTGCAGAACTTGGATGCAGGAAAAGTAGCTTCAGGAGTTCTTTTACAACCCACTCCCAATCCAATTTGCCCTTGGCCCTTACCTGCCTGTAGGCTCCACCCTCAACCCTTGGTTGGAGGGGATGATGAGTGAGATGGACAAGGACCTATGGCAAAATGTATTTGGAATGGGCTGCAAAACAAAAAAAAAAACCTCTACTACACTGTACATGTCAGAAGCAATGATGGATAGGTTTTGTATCATGCATCTCTCCACCCCCCCTACTACTTTTGGGATTTTTTTGCAGGTTGTAATTGCTGTTGTCACTAATCTGGCAGGATTAATACTAAGGCATTACAGTAACTGGTGAAAAAATCCCAAAAAGTGGTGGGGTGGGATGAAGGAGGAGTTATGCAGACACAAGATCCACCAAGTTCTTTGTACCAGGAGCTACTTAGAAAATATAGCATGAACAGGGGTTATATTTACAGTCTATTAAAGCACCAGTACTTGTTCATGGTCCAAAAATGCCATCATGCCTCTTAAGAAGCTGTGTTTGTTCCTCATATTATTATTAGATTATTCTACTATTGGCATTTCTTACAGCACTTTTACGTGTAGGTTTTAAATTGCAATTGCAAATTTTATTTGTGTGGATCCACAATAAATGTGGCTGCCAGCCTGAGTGCCAGCGACAATTTTTGTAATGTCTCCTTACCTGAGACCTGTCATGAGATTCATTCATTGGATTCAAGAGGTAGAACTAGAAGCATCTCATGGAACATGTTTTCTGATGACCAACAGCACACCACAGGATCAAGTAGCGCCCTCCCCAGCATACAGTTTCCTGGAATGGTAAGAAAGTCTGTATGAAATGGAATTAGAGTACTTCTGCAATATTCCAATGCAAAAACTCACAGGTCTGAAACGGAGCCAGAAATGCAGTTTAAACTGTGGCTGATGAAACAGCTGAGAATCTCTGTCAAGCTGGTATATATGGGGGATTTTCATGGTTCTCAAAAACTTCAGAATTGAAAACTATGAATAGTGCTTGATGATTAAAAAGCATGTATGTGTGCAAGCAAGTAGATCAGGAGTGGAAACAGCATTTAAGTATTTTTTTTATATAATGTTTTATTTTCTTGGCCTAGCTTAATGCATTTCTACATGGGTAAATGTGGTGACAGCCATGTTTAAGTTTGTGATAGAAAATCCGAATGAATGAAGTGACTCAAGATTCTACTGGAGCACATGGATCTGGCTGGTGTGCACAGGCAGGTTGGCATTGGTGGTACTTTTTTTTTGTCTGGGCATTAGGATGAGTGAGATCAATGAATGGGTGCCTTCCCTGTTTCGTGACTCTCTTCCCAGATGGTATGTTGCCCCAGGCTTCTGTGTCCCAAGTACATGATTTTGCACTTTTTTGCATTGAAACCCAGCTGCCAAACCTGTGACCATTCTTCTAGCTTTCTTAGATTGTCCCTCATTCTTTCCACACCTCCAGGTGCATCTACTCTGTTGCAGATTTTTGTGTGATCAGTGAACAGGCATGCTTTCCCTTCCAGTCCTTCTGCAATGTCGCTAATAAAGACATTGAAGAGGACCGGGCCTAGTGCTGACCCTTGTGGCATCCCACTGGTCACTTTGCCCTCTCCAGAGTGGATGCCATTTACCACCACCCTCTGACTCCTATTGCCTAGCCAGCTCTCTACTCATTTTACTACCTTAGGACCTACTCCTAGGCTACCCAGCTTCCTCACCAGTCTTCTATGCATAACGGTGCTGAAGGCCTTACTGAAATCCAGGTAGGCTACATCTACCACTCCTCTCTGATCCACTTCCTTGGTCACCCAGTCAAAGAATTTCTTTTTATCACAGTATTCTTTACACCCCCTACTGTGGAGCGCATGGTGAGTCGTCTGGCTGCCAGCACCCACACCCCGAGACCTGGTCTGGACAGCGATATGCTGTCCTCCACACAGACTGGCATGCAGAGTCCCCCCCCTCAGGAGACCTGGATCCTGATACCTGGGGGATGCACCTCTTGTGTCCGGGGTGCATAGCATGGCCATCAGCCGCCATGATTGCCCCATAATTGTCTGCCATTTTTCTCCTCGAATGGTGGTGAGTCGTAAGTGCACTGTGCTTATGTCAACTGCGCTCCAGCTGAACTGCATGCTCTCCCAGTGCCCCTGGCCTCCACCAGTTGCTGCTGCAGAGCGACGACTCCCCTGCCCACCCCAGAGGAAGGAAAGCAGTCACGGGATGCTTGATCCTCCCTCTCCCCTGCTGACACCCAATGGCCCTGAGTCCGCTCCCGAACCAAGGTCACTGGTGTGGTGTGAGGTGTGGTGGCCAGGGCCTCAACCCTCAGCTGCACCAGGCCTTACCCAGTCAAAGAATTTGATCAGGTTTATCTGGCAAGACCTCCCCCTATAGGTTTAACGATAGCTCCAAAAACTTTACATCTAAAATTTCTCAACTGGCATTTAGAAAAATGTACAATTAACAACATTCATTGATTAGAATGCTTTAATATTGTGTTCTGAGCAGTGCAGGAAGAGTCTGGCTAAAAAAGGGATCAGAGCAGTGCAGGAAGAGTTTGTGGAATTGGGGAGGGGCCTTAGACAAGTAGCATGCACGGTAACCTTCTCAGAGGTGCTGCCTGTCTATGGCGTATGAGAGGCTAGGGTGCTCCACACCATGGGATTCAATCAGTGGTTGAAAAACTGGTGCAGAGCTCAGAGATCTGGCTTCATTGGGGACTGGGGGTCCACCTGGAGTGATGCAAGCCTATACTTGCATGATGGGCTGCATCTGTCCAGGAGGGGAATCAGGATCTTAGGTGATAAGTTTAAATGCTTCATTGGCAAGTATTTAAACTAGCCAAGGGGGGAGGCACTGGAAAGGAGCAGAGAAATCCTAGCCCCCCCAAAAAGTCACGGTAGTAAGTACAGTAAACACCAACATAGAGATGTCGATAGGGAGAAGGGCAGGGGTAAATGGAGAAAGTGACAAAGGCAAGAAGGACAGGGATGGCACAAAAAGGAGTAGGGCCATCAGGAAATGAAGGATAATGAGTACCAATGCCTGTAGCCTGTGCAACAAGCTCCCTGAACTGGTGGCCTTGATGGAAGAGGGATGCCTGGATATCATAGCAGTCACAGAAACATGGTACACAGAGAACCATGACTGGGATGTTAACATACCAGGGTACATAACCTATAGGAGAGACAGGGAGGGGAGAAGAGGGGGAGGAGTAGCTCTCTATGTAAAGGAAAGGATAAAAGCAACTGAACAAAAGAGTAAACAGGGAGGAGAGGAAGCACTGTGGGTCACCTTGGAGACTGGAAGTGACACCACAATCCGCACAGGGGTTGCATACAGACCCCCAGGTCAGGGGGAGGGAATGGACAAGGATATGATAGAAGGCATTCTTAGGATGGCAGAGAAAGGGGAGATACTGTTGATGGGAGACCTGAATATGCCAGATGTTAACTGGAGCACACTTGCTGCAGCCACATCCAAGAGCAGGGCCACTCTCGATGCCCTACAGGTGGCATGCCTCAGACAGCTAGTTTCAGAACCCACTCGTGAGGGAGCAAACTTAGACCTCATACTCTCAAATGGGGACAGTGAGAGGATCTCAGATCTAGAAGTGGGTTGCCATCTGGGAACAAGTGACCATCAAACAATGTGGTTCACGTTAAACTCAGCTACAGAGTCAAGCCATACAAAAGTGAGGGCACTGGACTTCAGGAGGGCTGACTTTGGCCAGATGGGAGAGTGCCTCAGAAAAGCACTAGCAAACAGGCTAGAAGGAGGGGTGGAGCACCAATGGGGAATCATCAAAACTGCCATCACAGAGGCAACAAGCCTTTGTGTGAAGCAAATAAATCAAAATGAAAGAAAAAGCTACTATGGTTCTCAAAAGAGGTGGCGGGAAAAGTCAGGGAGAAAAAGATAGCATTCACTAAGTATAAGGAAACACAGAAGGAGCAGGACAGAGAGCTGTACCAGTTAAGGCAGAAGGAAGCAGGGAAGGAAGTCAGAATAACAAAGGCCCAAACTGAGGAAAGGATAGCCAACTTTGTTAAGAAGGGGGATAAAACCTTTTATAGGTACATCAGGGAGCGTAGAAAGACAAAGGGAGGGATAGTGAGGCTGAATAGAATGAACCGTGGGTGGGCAGAGGGGGATAGTGAAAAAGCAGGGATATTGAACAAATATTTCTGCTCAGTATTCACAAAAGAGGAGGGGGAGGTGCCTAATCCAGTTAAAAGAAGCACTCTGGATAGGGGGGTCGATCCCAGTCCTTTCACAGAAGAAAGGGTTCTGCAAGAACTCCTAAAACTGAAGGTGGACAAAGCAATGGGGCCTGATGGAATTCACCCCAGAATTCTAAAAGAATTAAGGGGAGAACTAGTGAAACCACTGACTACCCTTTTTAACAAATCATGGGAGGATAGTGTGGTACCCGAGGACTGGAGGAAGGCGGATGTGATTCCCCTTCACAAAAGTGGGACCAAGACAGAGGCAGGAAACTACAGAATTGTCAGTTTGACCTCTGTGGTAGGGAAAGTGATGGAATCACTTCTGAAGGAAAGAATTGTTGAGTACCTAGAGGCCAGTGGGGCACAGGACCCAAGGCAGCATGGGTTCACAGCGGGAAGGTCATGTCAGATGAATCTAATTGATTTCTTTGACTGGGTGACCAAAGTAGTATACTAGGGAGGGGCTGTGGACATGGCCTACCTAGACTTTAGCAAGGCATTTGACACAGTCCCACACAAAAGATTAATAGTCAAATTAACCAGCCTGGGAGTGGGTCCCAGGGTGGTAGCCTGGGTAAAACATTGGCTAGACAACAGGACACAGAAGGTAATTGTAAATGGAGTCCACTCTGAAGAAAGAAGGGTTACTAGTGGGGTACCGCAGGGTTCAGTACTGGGTCCAGTCCTCTTTAATGTCTTTATAAGTGACATTGAAGAGGGACTGGAAGGAAAAGTATGCCTCGTTGCAGATGACACAAAGCTCTGCAACAGGGTTGATACACAAGGAGGCGTGGAAAGGATGAGAAGGGACTTGGCAAGGTTGGAGGAATGGTCGGAAGTATGGCAGCTAGGATTCAATGCAAAGAAGTGCAAAATAATGCACCTGGGAAACAAAAACTCATGGGAAGATTACACAATGGGGGGGGGGGAGGTAGTAACAAAAACAAAAAAGGAAAGAGACCTAGGGGTACTCATATCAGATGACCTTAAGGTTGGCAAGCAATGTGAGAAGGCAGTAGGGAGAGCTGGGGGTATACTGGAATGCATAGGGAGAGGCATCACCAGCAGAAAACAGGAAGTTGTTATCCCTCTGTACAGACAGTTGGTGAGACCCCATCTGAGTACTGCGTCCAGTTCTGGAGACCCCATCTCCAAAGGACATAGACAGGATAGAGGCAGTCCAGAGGAGGGCAACTAGAATGGTGCAGGGTCTGCAAGAGAAGTCATACGAGGAGAGACTAAAATAACTTAATATGTATACCCTTGAGGATAGGAGGGAGAGGGGGGACATGATAGAAATGTTTAAGTACCTCAGTGGAATCAAGAAAGTTCAAGAGGGTAGCATCTTTCAGAAAAGGAGTCGTGCAAAAACAAGGGGACACAGTTTAAAGATGGGGGGGCGGTTCAGGGGCAATGTGAGGAAGTATTTTTTCACAGAGAGGGTAGTGGATGCATGGAACAGTCTTCCTGAGGAGGTTGTGGGGTCTAAAACTGCGGGAGAATTCAAGAATACATGGGACAGACATAAGGCAATTCTTGTGGGGGGTAGGAAGAAATAGGCTGTTGGTTAACTAGGATCTGAGGCTTATCCTGTAGGTAGGGAAATGGGCAGACTAGGTGGGCCAAGTGGTCCTTATCTGCCGTCAAAGTCTATGTTTCTGCTTATTTCTTTGTATTTTTTCTTGGAGGGTGGTGTAGTGCATTTATAATGTGTTGCTTTTTTCAGTATTTAAGTAATGCATTGGAGTACAAAACATTCTGTATTATGATACTGCATATTTATAGGAATACAGAATGTGCTGCACTCCACAGTTGCAGGGCAAATTATGTTGCTGTTTTTTTTTTTATTTTAGCACTGCATGGACTTCATATAAACATTATATTGCATCATGCAGTATCAAAATCATTAAACGTAACACAAACATAGAAACACAGAATTTGACAGCAGATAAGGACCGCTTGGCCCACCTAGTCTGCCCATTTTCCTACCTAACAGATATGCTGCAGATCCTAGTTAACCAACAGCTTACTTCCTCCTACCCCCCACTAGGACTGGCTTATGTCTGTCCCATGCATTCTTGAATTCCCCCACTGTTCTTGACTCCACGACCTCCTCAGGGAGGCTGTTCCATGCATCCACAACCCTCTCTGTGAAAAAATACTTCCTCACATTACCTCTGAGCCGTCCCCCCTCTATCTTCAAATTGTGCCTCCTTGTTCTTGCACATCTCTTTTTCTGAAAGATGCTACCCTCTTGGACTTTGTTGATTCCCTTGAGGTACTTGAAAGTTTCTATCATGTCCCCTCTCCCTCTTTCCTCAAGGTGTGCATATTAAGCTCCTTTAGTCTTTCTTCAGATAGTCTTCTGGTGCAGACCCTGCACCATTTTGCTGCTCTTCCTGGACAGCCTCCGCTCTGTCTATGTCTTGCGGAGATGGGGTCTCCAGAACTGCACACAGTATTCAGATGGGGTCTCACCAACTGTCTTTACAGAGGGCTAACAACTTCCTGTTTTCTACTATTGATGCCTCTTCCTATGCATCCCAGTATCCCCCCAGCCTTCCTTACTGCCTTCTCACATTGCTTGCCCACCTTTAGGTCATCTGATATAATTACCCCCAGGTCCCTTTCCATTTTTACTGTTGTCAGTATCTCACCCCATTGTGTACTCTTCCCTGGGTTTTTGTTTCCCATGTGCATTACCTTGCACTTCTTTGCATTGAATCTGAGCAGCCATACATTTGACCATTCCTCCAACCTTGCCAAGTCCTTCTCATCGCTTTCCACGCCATCTTGTGTATCAACCCTGTTGCAGATCTTTGTGTCGCCTGCAAAGACATACTTTTCCTTCCAGTTCCTTTGCAATGTCACTTATAAAGACATTAAAAGGACCGTCCCAGTACTGAACCTCATGTGTACCCTGCTAGTAACCCTCCTTTCTTCACTGTGTACTCCATTTAATACTACCCTTTGCGTCCTGTTGTCTAGCCAATTTTTATCAGGCTACCAGCTTGGGGCCCTCAAGGCTAAGCTAACTTGTATTAATCTTTTGTGTGGGACTGTATCAAATGCCTTGCTAAAATCTAGGTAGGCCATGTCCACAGCCCCTCCCTGGTCTACTACTTTGGTCACCCAGTCAAAGAAATCTATTAGATTTGTCTGACACGACCTTCCCATCGTGAATCCATGCTGCCTTGGGTCCTGTGCTCCACTGGCCTCTAGGTACTCAACAATTCTTTCTTTCAGAAGTGATTCCATCATTTTCCCTACCACAGAGGTCAAACTAACTGGTCTGTAGTTTCCTGCCTCTGTCCTGCTCCCACTTTTGTGAAGAGGAATCACATCTGCCCTCCTCCAGTCCTCAGGTACCACCCCAGCCTCACATGATTTGTTAAAGAGAGTAGTCAGCGGTGTCACTAGTTCTACCCTTAGTTCTTTTAGAATTCTTGGGTGAATCCCATCAGGCCCCATTGCTTTGTCTACCTTCAATTTTATTAGTTCTTTCAGACCCCTTTCTTCTGTAAATGGACTGGTATCAACCCTCGTCTTCAGAGTGTTTCTCTTGTTTGGTTTAGGTACCTCCCCATCCTCTTCCTTTGTGAATACTGAGCAGAAATATTCGTTCAGTAGCCCTGCTTTTTCACTGTCCCCCTCTACCCACATTCCCTCCCCTTTATTAAGCCTCAGTATCCCTCCTTTGGTCTTTCTTCGCTCCCTAATGTACCTATAAAAGGTCTTATCCCCCTTCTTAACAGAATTCGCTAACCTTTCCTCAGTTTGGGCCTTTGCTATTCTGACTGCCTTCCCAGCCTCTTTCTGCTTTAACTGATAAAGTTCTTTGTCCTGCTCCTTCTGTGTTTCCTTATATTTCCTGAATGCTATCCTTTTCTCCTTAACCTTCCCTGCCACCTCTTTTGAGAACCATATCGTTTTTTCCTTCATTGTGTTTTATTGATTTGCTTTACACAAAGGCTTGTTGCCTCTGTGATGGCTGTTTTGATTACTCCCCATTGTTCCTCCACCCCTCCTTCTTGCCTGTTTGCTAGTGCTTTTCTAAGGCACTCTCTCATTTTCCCAAAGTCAGCCCTCCTAAAGTCCAATACTCTTGCTTTTGTATGGCTTGATTGTATGGCTGTGTTTATCATGAACCACACTGTTTGGTGGTCGCTTGTTCCCAGATGGCTACCCACCTCTAAATCTGAGATTCTTTCTCCGTCCCCATTTGAGAGTACCAGGTCTAAGATTGCTCCTCCTGAGTGGGTTCCAATATTAGCTGTCTGAGGCATGCCCCTGTAGGGCATCAAGAATGACCCTGCTCTTGGATGTGCCTGCAGCAAAGGTGCTCCAGTTAACATCTGGCATATTCAGGTCCCCATCAACAATATCTCCCCTTTTTCTGCCATTCTAAGGAAGCCTTCTATAATTTCCTTGTCCATTCCCTCCGCCTGAGATGGGGGTCTGTAGACAACCCCCTTGTGGACTGTGGTGCCATTTCCTGTCTCCAAGGTGACCCAGAGTGCCTCATCTGCTCCCTGTTTACTCTTTAGTTCTGTTGCTTTGATCCCTTCCTTTACATAGAGAGCTACTCCTCCTCCTCTTTTACCCTCCCTGTCCCTCCTGTACATTGTATATTCTGGTATGTTGACATCCCAGTCATGGTTCTCTGTGTACCATGTTTCTGTGACTGCCACAATATCCAGGCAACCCTCTTCCATCAAGGCCACTAGTTCAGGGAGCTTGTTACACAGAATTGGGCACTGGTACTCATCACCATCCACTTTTTGATGGCCTTACCCCTTTTAGCCCCATTCCTGTCCTTGCTGCCTTTGCCTTTTTTTTACATTTACCTCTGTCCTGCTCCCTAATAACTTCTCTACCTTGGTGTTTACCTCACTAATTACCATGTTTTGTGGGGGGAGGCTGGAGTACAATTTGCAATGTACTTCATATTAGAAGAAATGATCACTCCTGTAGACATGCACTATTGTTAAAATGGTCAGAACTGTGTTGTCAAATTGCTCTTTAATATTTCCCAACTAATCTAGTGCTAGAAACAAAAATAATCTACTGTTCAAAAAAAAGGACTACAGTATGACTGGAGGTAATAAGCTGAGATGTTTTGTTTGTCATCTCATTTACAGAACGAATGTGCAGACAGTTCTTGAATGTCAGATCACAGTGCAGTTCAGCCATTATTCAGCTTCATAGTATTTCCTGGGGGGGAAAAAATCAGTCGTCATGGATAAATACATTATAAAGGTAAATGTCCACAACAACAAATCAACCTCTTCTGAGGCAAATGTTGCTAACGAGAGCAATAGTGAGGGTGAAACAATTACAGAAGGAAATTCTTCTTTCAACTTATGCTCATAGACAGCTATAACAGCAGTCAGGGAAACAGAAGGTAATATAAATACAGATACTAATACTATTACAGATGAGGCGGTTGTGGGAAGACATGTAACAGGTGTATATCCAGCCCCATTGGAAGAATAGTTTTAGATGGATTCAGTATGAAAATTCACTAAACAAAATAGTCTGTACAGTTTGTCGCGGTGATGCAAATCTGGGTATGCAATTACCCAACACATCAAGGGACAAGGATGTATACAAAGCTTTCATTCTGACTGGATTTGACAATTTTAAAAAAGCAATACAATGTTTTAACAATCATCAAAAATCAAACTTGCACAGATCAGCCGTACCTGCAGTGGCTGCTGTCAACAGTGGCATCGATGTCGCTACCTCCTGCTCAGATGGAAAAATGAAGTAAATGAAAGATTCCAGAACTGCTCTTATGAAAATTTTATTGTCACTTTTATTTCTTGGCTGTCAAGGTCTTGCAGTGTTGGGCCATAGTGATGAGGAGTCCTTCTTGATGAATCTTCTTCTGTGTGCAGAAGATGATCCAATACTAAAGTCATGGCTTGCAAGAACTGTCTACGAATGGATTTTTCATGATGTTGTTAATGAGGTGGTCTATTATGTCTAATGAAGTACTTCACATTTTAATAAAGGAAGTTCATGATGTTGGTTTCCGCACTGTGATCTTGGATGAAACTGCTGATATTTCAGTCTGAGAACAGATACCTGCATTTTGTTATTGTATTGTCAGGCAGGATCTTCAGGATGAAGAGATTTTCTTTGTATTTTATTCAACAACAAGCACCACAGCGGCTGCCCTATTCAGTATATTGAGAGATGTACTAACAAGGTTCAACTTCAACATGCAAATGTGTCATGGCCAGTGTTATGATGGCACATCAAATGCTTCTGGTCATCGTCATGGTTTGCAAGCACTTGTGTAAGAAATAGAACCACAAACATTATACGTTCACAGGTTGGCACATAATTTAAATCTGGCAGTTCAGGATATTGCTCACAAAGTTATTGTGTCTAGAAATGTTCTTTGTTTGAATCGTGAGTTAATAGAATTCATCAGCAATTCTCCAAAACATCTTACCTGGTTTGAGAACTTTCAAGACAGTAACAATGCTTCATTGCAATCAATTTGTCCTACACAATGGACACTTCTAGCAGCTTCTTTGCAGTCAGTAAACTCTAATTACAGTGAACTTCTTGAATTCCTTGAAGAGCTAGCAATGAATGATAACAGTTATGTTGGAACCAAGGCAAATGGATTCCTTATTCAGGTCAGGAAATCTGACACATTTTTCAGTCTCAAGCTTCTTTAGCTTATCTTCTATAGTGTTGAACCTATCAGTACTGCTTTACAGAAAACAAGTTTGCAGTTTCCCCAAGCAACTCCTATGATAGAATCTCTGAAGGACAGTAACAAACAACTCCCTGAAGGAGTCACTGAATTTTACACAAATACAATTGACTATGCAACACAGGTAGATTTGGAAGAACTATGTGTTCCAAGGCCTCGAAAAATTCCATGCTGATTAGATGACGGTTCTGCTCCACATACAGTCCTGTCTCCAGAGGACCAATACCAGCAACTTTACTTTCAGGAGATAGACAACACCACCACTGCTCTATGTAATCAATTCACATCTGTTATATCTGACCATATGACAAAAATAGAAAAATTTGTGACAGGGCATGCTACTTCTGAGTATATTGCAAACTCCTACAAGATAGATTTCAATGCTGCACGTCTTGAATTACATCGTGACATGCTTCTTGATATTGCAAAGCAGTGTAATATTACAGTGGAAACCTGTTAGGATGTTTTCAACATGCTGCAAGGGGAAAATGCACAGGATTTATGAATAGTTCTTCCAGATCTGACACGTTTAATGCAGTTGGCATTAACAATATCAGTATCTTCATACATTAGAACATTCATTCTCATCACTTCATCGAACCAAGACATACTTAAGATCTACCACAGGACAAGTAAGACTTAACTATGTAAAATTGCTAAATGGTCAAAAATTTTTAGCCCAGCAGATAAGTAAGTAAGTAAATCTTTATTTCTACAGAGCACAATCCCAGAGGCTCTGGGTGCTTTACAGAGAGATGTAAGAAACATACAAAAATTACATACAAAAATATAGGGTCACTTAAATAAATACAAACATTGAAATAAATAAATTATAGTAAGATTGGTACTGTAGCTAACTAAAGAGTTCTTCTTTAAAAAGGTGTGCCTTCGGACCCATCTTAAAAACATCCACTGATTGGGTCTCCCTCAGAACTCTGTGGAATGAGTTCCAGAGGGCTGGGCCAGCCACCTCAAATGCATAGTCTCCCAAGGGTTTCAGCCAGTTATAAACCTAGATAAAGTAGATAATGAATTCATCATGTTGACCACTGTTCAATTAAATACTTTCTACAAAACCAGAGAAAACAAAATCTGGTCAGAGCCAACATGGCTGTGAAGGGCCGTTTGGAGCACCACCACAGTGTATTGTACAAGGGGCAGAGTATAGTGGTTTTTGGAGGACTGTCACAGTAAATGCTATTTGATAATGAGATGTGCAGTGGTGGCAAAGTATGCCAGCAGATCGGAGCACCTCCAGAGTGCAACAGAGTGCCATGCACAAGATGGTGGTAATGACATACCTGTGCATGCACGAGGGATCCTCTTTCCATCCCTGGGAGCTGTGGCACTGGGAAGGCACCTAACCTCTCTCTCTCTCTCTCTCTCTCCTCATTCCTACCTGCCCCAATAGTATCCTCCTCACTATGGAGTCCCCCAGCATGATTCACTTCCTCCTCCTCCTCTGGGATCCTCTGCCACCCCCCCCATTGGGTCTCCACTGTGGAGGACCCCCACATCCACCCCAGTCACTACTTCAGGTGCCTCTGTGGGACTTTCCTGCTCAGCCAGTGTGGCATTGGTGTTTCTTAGTGGTACCAGATGGGGATGTGCCTTCAGTCCACCACCCTAACCCTCCCCAAGCCCACTGTTGTCTAGCTGCTCCTCCTTCTGGGCAACCTCTGAGGTAGTGGCGGTGGACTAGGTGGTCCCTGGGTAGGGAAGTAGGTACTCCGAACCCAAGCCAACTTGGCCTTGAGTCTGGAAACCTCATCCCTCAGTCCAGAGAGTGTGCACACAGATGGGGCAGCTACATTGACATCTGTAAGCATTGCTGTGCATGAACATTTACAGAAATTGCAGATTTTCTAAAAGGGGCCATTACATCAGGATCCCTGGCACAGAACTGACAAATTAAGTACTTATCTATTCTAACAAGATTTACCCATATGATAATCCAACAGTTTTCCTCCATGTGGTATGGCCATAGAAAGCCCACATTTCTGCAGAAATGTATTGGGGTGTTCAGATAACAGTCTTCAAATTGAAAAACTCTCCTTTTTGTTACATTTTGCTTCTTTCCTCCACCCGACCCCTCTGCCTTCCCTGGGGTTTGGGGAGCAAATAAGCACTATGGCGACTGGTGGCTCCTTTCCTCCACCCGATCTGCTGTCTGCCTTGGGGTCAGGGAGCAAGTAAACACTGCTGCGATCTGCAGTTCCTTTCCGCCCCCTAACCTGCCACCTGCCCTGGAGTGGGTGAGCAAGTAAACGCTGCTGTGATCGGTGGCTCCTTTCCTTCCCCAATCTGCTGCCTACCCTGGGGTTGAGGAGCAAGTAAACACTGCCATGGTTGGTGGCTCCTTTCCTCCCTGGACCCGCTGCCTGCTCTGGGGTTGGGGAGCAAGTAAACACTGCTGCAATCGGTGGCTTCTTTCCTTCATCTAACTATTGCCCAAAACCCCATTGAAATACATTGAAAGCATACCTGTTTCCTCAGTTCGCCCCCCCCCATGGGTAAGTAAGGGTTTGGGAGAGGGACGAGAACAGCGCAAAAACATCAATGGACAGTTTTCTGTTTACAGGTAAAAAAAATGCTTGAAATACATCAATGGCCTTTTTTTTAATAGGGAAAATCATTTAAAAAACAAAAAAGGAACAAGGATTTGGGGGAGATAATTAAAAAAAGGAGCGAGAATTTGTTTGAGACACTGTCTGGGGGATTGGGTACCCCAGTGTCACTGTTATGTTTTGGGGAGTAGAGCTGAGAGGATACGCATGCGTGGGGGGGGTGTTTATGCAGCCCGTGGATGGGAAGGGGTGCTAAACACAATGGAGTAGAAGTGTGCCACGGCACGAGGAAGCACACCAAAGAGTGGTCCGGTCACATGCTTCCACAGTGCTCCTAACAGAATGATGGCAAGATGTCTGCATAGCTTTGCCCATGTAGTCATAAAAAGTGGCATATCCCTATTTTCCTCATATTTTTAAGACACAAAAGATATGCTGGTTTCTACTTTTAGTTCATTCACTCCTACTACTTTTTGAGATGTTATCTATGATTGTGGATGAGAACAAATAGAATTTACTGAGTTCTGCAACAACAACGGGGTAAGGGGCAGACTAGATGGGCCGATGGGTTCTTTTCTGCCACCAGGTTTCTATGATTTTATGATTTTATGAACTACTATGGAAAGAATCAAATATGCCTTCTCATGTCAACAATAGTTCACCACAGATGAAAATTACTCTGTTACCTTGTTTTTGGGAACTTTCAAGTATTCACACCATTTTGGTCATAGCAGAATCACCCTTTTCTTCTTCCCAAATGTTGCAATATTGGACTGCACCTACAATAAAAAACAAGGTTTAAAGTTTTTTTGTCTTTACAGAATTCTTCAGGCTTTTCTTCTTCCTCAGTTTCTACATGATGGACTTTAACAGCCTACAAGAAACACTACAGGTTTGAAATGTGAATGTATTCTACTACTGTACCATCTCACTGTCATTTGTTACCCCTTCAAATGGGAAGGTTACTACACACCATCAGCTGTGATTGTTAACAGCACATCATCCCAAGACTTTATCATGACTGTGAATAATAAGGGACTTATGACAAGAATGTCTTCTCTTCAGTGGATGACGGGTGCCATAATCCACTCTCCAGATGTTCACACAACATTCAAGCTGCAGGTTCATCTTTAAAAGCTACTTCCACGGCATTAATCCACATCATAGCAAGGTGGATATGTATTAGCTTAGGAAATTACTGTACCTGAGCCAGGTTTACAGTTGTATGTTGCCAATCATTGTACAGTGTTGTTGTAGTATAAAGTATCTTAAGGCTATACTTGAAAGTAAGCAGAACCACCAAAATACAAGCAAATTTGGGTAATGTGCTAGGATTTAAACAGTGTTTCTTATGCTGTGCTATTGCTTCAGCAAAACCCTCAAAATGTGCCTCAGAGCACCAAAAACCCCAGAGCTTCTGTAGACCTTGCTGGCACCCAGACCCCCCGCCATTTGTTGAGCCCTGCAAAAAAATAAAAGTTGGCTCCTATGCTTATAAATACCACACTTAGAACACTTCCCTACAGAGCTCCCCCTTGGGATCTGCAACTTGAATACCAATACAGATATCTCTGAGGCCTTGGAATCTTCAAGCGCAACTTAAAGCAGTCCTGCTGTTGTGCCCTTCCTAGTACTTTTTTAACACTTTAATGACCCACAATTACTTTACCCAGCTTAGTGAGGCAGTGTAGCCTAGAGTGTACATTTCTTAACCTCCTTCAATCTCAGCTTCTGTCTTCACATGCCTACCAGCTGCTGCCACTCTTCATGGCTTGTATGGCACTTTGGGATACAACATGTATGAAAGGCACTATAAAAGCAAAGTTCTTTTCCTTTACTCACTCAATGTACCTTCCTAAAACAGTTCAGCCTAATAAACATATCTCTTATCCTGCTTCGTATTCAAATTCTATTTCTTCTGCATTGTAATACATGTTTGAGCAGCTTTCATCAGTTTTGTCAACTATTCAACTTGCGTCTTAATGAATATTCCGTGTGCAGTCTGGTTATAATCTGTGTACACAGTGTCCTCTTGTACCTCCTTTTAAATGAAATGCTGCTTCTTGATGGGTTTAAGCCTTATCCTGGGGAGCAGATTGCAATTACACCTACAAGATACAATTAGTTTTAAATGAAGGACAGTACACAATGGATGGCACCTCTAAGAATAGTATGCACACATGAAATTGAGGTTTTAAAAAACTTGCCGAATTACTAACATACTAACATACTAAAATGCCAGCAGAATAGGCCTAATGGTCTTTCGCGTCTGCTCGTTTGGTCAGCCCCCACCCTGGGAGCTGACCTTGCTGCCCCCCTCACCTTCTCTGGCTTCTCCCTTCCCAGTTCTGGATATTCTCGCTACATTGGATTTTGTTTCTAGAACCCTTCCCCTATACCTGTCCCACCCCCTCTTGAACCCCTCCACCATCTCTGCCTCCACCAGCCCCCTAGGCAGCGCATTCCATGGCTCCACCACCCTCTCAGTGAAGTAGCACCTCCTCCTTTCTCCCCTGAATCTTCCCCCTCCAGCTTACACCCATGCCCTCTAGTGACCCCTCCTCCTTCCTTCGAAGCACCCTGACTGCTCCTCCCCTATTTACCCCCTTCATGTACCTGAAGACCTCTATCATGTCCCCCCGGTCCCTCCTCTCTTCTAATGTGTACATATTTAGCTCTTCCAGCTTCTCCTCATAGGTCCTGTCCCCCAAGCCCCAAATCATTTTGGCTGCCCTCCTCTGGACCCTCTCCAGGAGTTTAATGTCCCTCTTTAAGTGTGGCCTCCAAAACTGCACGCAGTACTCGAGGTGCGGCCTCACCAAGCAATTATACAGAGGAGTATCACTTCCTCCTTCTGAGGTGATCCCCTAACGATGCATCCCAGCATCCTGTTGGCCTTGGCTGCTGCCCTCTACAAGTCTCCGAGTTGTTCATCTTGACATCCACCAGCACCCCAGGTCCCTCTCAGCCATCGAGACTTGTAGCATCCCCCCCCAGGGTGTACACTTGGCCCGGGTTTCTGGCCCCCAAGTGCAGTACCTTGCATTTCCCTGCATTGAACCTCAGCTTCCACTTTCTAGACCATCTTTCCAGAGCCTCCAGGTCCCCCTGTAGGGCTGCCCTCCCCATCTCCCCATCCACCACCGCCCCCAGTTTTGAGTATCCGCAAAGAGACTCATCTCACTCTTGATACCTGTCCTTATGTCAGAGATGTAGGCATTGAACAGGAGTGGCCCAAGGACTGATCCCTGTGAGATCCCACTAATGACCCTCCTTGGGGATGAGACTATTCCACCAACTATGACCCTCTGGGTCTGGTCCTGGAGCCAATTGCCTATCCATCTGATCATCTGGTTCCCCACCCCATTTCTCCCAGCTTATCCAACAGGCCCTCATGAGGAACAGAGTCAAATGCCTTGCTGAAGTCTAGAAAGAGGACGTCCACTGGTCTACCCAGGTCCAAGGCACTCATCACCCAGTCATAAAACTCCGCAAGGTTTGTCTGACATGATTTCCCCGGGACGAATCCATGCTGTCTATCGTCCAGGCACCCTGACTTTTCCAGGTCCTCCCCTAGCCTCTCCTTGACAATGCCCTCTATCACCTTGCCCACCACTGATGTCAGGCTGACAGGCATGTAGTTCCCTGCCACCTCCCTTGATCCCCCCTTGTGGATAGACACTATATTCGCCACCTTCCAGTCCTGGGGCACCCACCCTGTCCTCAGAGAGATGGTGAAAAGCTCCACCAGGGGTTTCACCAGGACATCCGCAAGTTCCTTCAGCACTCTGGGATGTAATTTATCCGGCCCTGGTGCTTTCCCCATCTTAAGGGACCTGAGAGATTCCCTCACTCTCTCTGCTGTGATTTCCACTTCCACTATCTCTTCTCCCTGCTTAGCCTTCCCCTCTCCTGCCAGTGATGCCTCCTCCTCTCCCCAGACCGCTGATCGGTAAGGGTTCCCCCCTCCTCAGTATCACTGTCTCCTCCCATGTATGATGCAGCACCCCCATTTTCCTTGGTGAAAACTGAGGTGAAGTACTCATTTAGTACCTCAGCCTGCTCCCCAGGTCTTGTGCCCATCTCTCCCTGTTTTAACTCTACTAATCTGCCCTTCACCCTTCATTTTTCCCCAGTGTATCTAAAGAACCCTTCTTCCTCTACTAATTTCCTGGCCAGGTTCTGCTCCTTCCTTGCCTTAGCCACCCTCACCACCCTAGTGGCCCTTCTAGCCATCAGCCTCTCCCCTCAATCCCTTTCACTCCTTGAGCACTTGAATTGCCTATAGGCTGCCTTCTTTCCCTTACCACCTCCTGGACCTCCTGGTCCACCAGCAAAGTTTTCGGGCCTACCGCATTTCGTCTTACTCTTGCACAGGTGCTGGTAGCATCCTGCACCCTCCTGATGATTTCCCACCTACTATCAGCGTCCATGTCTGACCCAATCACATCCAAATGCTCCATAAGGATCCTTCCCATTTCCTTAAAATCTGCCCCCCTGAAGTCAGTTACCTCCGTCTTTGTGCAGCCTTCTACCCCTCCTAGGTCCAGGCAGAACCAGACCATGGCATGGTCACTACCTGCCAATGGGTCCCTTACCTCCAGGCCCCCAATCTGGTCACTGTCTGCCAGGACCACATCCAGTACCTGTGCCTCCCTGGTCGGTTCCCCCACCTGCTGAGTTAGGAATATGTTTTGAAAGACATCCAACAACCTCTGTTCCCTGGCCACCGAGGATGTCATAGTCTCCCAGTCTGTTCCTGGCATGTTTAAGTCCCCCAACACCACCACCCTTCCCCTGCCCAATCTGCAGTGTCTCCCAACATCTGCCACCAGCCTCTCCTCCAGCTCCTCCGCCAGTGCAGGGGGTCTATACACCACTCCTATTTTTACTCTCTTGCCCCCTCTTGTTATCAAGGTGACCCAAATCGCCTCCATGGTTCCCTCCGCCTCCTCTGCTCCCGCTATGCCAATGCAGTTTTTGACTATCATTGCTACCCCTCCTCCCCTTCCCTTCCTGAACATAGTGTAACCCTCCAGGTTCAGGTCTCAGTCATGTCCTGCAGTGGCCCAGGTCTCAGTGACTGCTGACACATCCACCGCTCCCTCAGTGAGCATCTCCTGGAGCTCAAGCATTTTATTGCCCAAGCTCCTGGCATTTAGCAGGACTACCTTCCACCCTTTCCCTATACTTCCATTTCCCCTGCTCGTGTTCCCATGGGGATTCCATTTTCCCCTGGTCTGCACTTTACCAGTCGGCCTTTTCCCACATTCCTCCAGCTCCCCAGCGGGTGGAGACAAAGTCCCTCCTTTATCGGACCCCCCTCAACAGCCTTTTCTCCCATCCCTCCCCCTTCACAAGTTTAAACCCCACTTTTCACCAATGAACCCCTCTATTTTCAACTTAAGGATTCCCCTCCCCTCCAAATTGAGATGGAGCCTATCTCTAGCATACAGATACAGCTCCTTATCCTCCCAGGTCTCCCCCCAATCCCCCATCAACCCATACCCTCTGGCCTCACACCACTCCCTGAGCCACTGGTGTATAACCCTAATCTTCCTTTGTGTTCCCCACTAGTCCTTGGCACTGGCAGGATTTCCGAGAAAGAAATTGTGCATCATATGTCATGACAGACCCTGGCAAGCTCCCTGAACCTTGCCTGTATCTCTAGCTTGCTATTTCCCTCAATGTCATTTGTACCCAGGTGGACCAGTATGTCCGGGGAACCCCCACAATCCTTTGCCAGCTGATATACCTCGTGCTTGGCCCTGTGCACCATTAGTCCAGGGAAGCATTTTGTTCTAACTGGCCAGGCTTCTCCCTCCCTATCCCATTTGATACCCCTGATCACAGAATCCCCCAACAGGAGCACTATGACCACTCCTTTTCCTCCATTCCCCCCTTCCATGTCCCTCATCCTGTCTACCGGCCCCTCCACCCAGCTGGCTCCTTGTTCCTCCCCCTACCTGGGTGCCACCTGCTATCCCCTCCTTATTTACCCTGGACACCCCCTTCCCTCTGATCCTATGCCTCTCCTCCTCCCGAGTATCCTTCTGTACCTCGCTAACTCCCCCCTCACTGCTTGTGACTGGTCCTTCTCCTCCATCTGCTAAACTAGCCTGGCTCATCCTCCCTTCCTTCCTGTCTCCATTTAGTCCCTCCTTGCTTGTCATGCTCCCCTGGCCTAAACCCTCAGCTCCCCTTACTGTATCCTCCTTGTACTTCTGTTCCTTCTCCTTGCCCTTTCCTCCCAACTGGTCCTTCTCCTTGCGCTTTCCTCCCTCTTCCCCCTGCCCCTCCTGCTCTGATTCACTGCTCCCCCCATTTTCCTGCATTCCAGGTTCCCCTCTGTTCCTCCTGCTATCCAGCCCCCGCCTCCTGCCACCCACTCCCTTTCCATCTTTAACCACCCCTGTCATGGCTACATCACCCCCCTCATCCTGAAGCAGAAGAAGAGAACTGAAGCAGTCACTGAGCATAAGGTCTGATCCACCTCCCCGCCTTGCTTCCTTCTGTCCAGCCCTGGCTACTTCCCTGAGAATGTTGTCTCTCTGGCCCCCCTTTGTGAGGGTCCCCAGTTACCTGCCTGCTTCCTTGGCAGTGTCCTTCTTTTGGGCCCCCTCTGCCAGGGTCCCTATGTGACCCCAGAGTATTCTCCTGCACTCCTTTCCCTATGCCCCTGCCCCTAGTGCTTGGTGCATCCCTGTGGGAGATCATCTGCTCTCTTCCCCAACCATACCTCCCCCCTTCCCCCAGCTGTCTCCTAATCCACGCAACCTCCTCCCTAAGCTGTGCCAGCTGGTAGCACACTGGGCAACCACCAAACTTCCAAGCCCAGTCCAGTATCATGGCTGCCCCACACCCTGTGCACCCCACCACCCTCCCAAAGATGCCGGCCCTAATGACGTGTGGTCCCAACCCCCTCCAAGTAGGTTTCCTTGGGTGAGCCACCAGGTCCCCACTAGTCCAAGATATACCCCTATTGCCTAATCAGGCTACCCACTAATCCTAGATACGGTCCCACAGTAAACTGGTAACCCTGTTACTAGGTGCAGTACAACACAGTAAACTTATAAGGGAAGTGAACAACTCCCTAAGCTTCTCTCTCCCAGCCTTTAAATCCAATCCCCAGTGGCTAGAACTACATGAGCTGCACCTGCAGTCTTTTCCTCCAATTTGCAGGGCAGGTGTTCTCCTATAAATAAGCAGATCTCTGGGGAGGGAGGGGGGGGAGGGTGGGATTTGGCCTACACCCGACTCTCGAGAGAGTGTATCAACCCTGTGTCTGCCCCTCCAAGCCCTGCAGCCAAAGAACCAGCCCCAAGCAAATCCCACCAAATAGGTTTTAAATCAGAAGAAATAGGCCTCCACCAGTGCAGCCTGTTACACAGTGAAACATCCAACAAATGAGCCCACTTACAGCCACCAAACCAGTTTTCAAACTTCCAACACCCCCAAAAACAATACCCTGCTAGCCCCTTAGAAGTAAGAAAGAAAAGAAATACGTTTCTACCAAATAAAATCCACAAGAAACCCTGTAAAAACAACAAGAAGTAGCTACTGTACTGGAACACAACTGATCCTCTGCCCTTCTGGTTCCTTCTGAGAAGCCAAAGCAACTAACACCACAAACCTGATTCAGCTCTGCCTCCAGTCAATTAGCTGAGTGAGGCCTGGCCAGACCATTAACACCCTTCCCCCACTATGCACTAACCTTTGCAGCTTAGTGAAGTCAGCAAAAAGAAATCAAAATTCAACTCAAAGCCCCAAAATATGTTTGCTGCCAAAGGAAACAGGTCTCCAATTCAATCAGCTTCACTAATAATACATCAAAATAGGCTTGAAATTAACAGATATAGGTCTCCAATTCAAATAACCAGCCCCAAGCAAATTCCACCAAATAGGTTTTAAATCAGAAGAAATAGGCCTCCACCAGTGCAACCTGTTACACAGTGAAACATCCAACAAATGAGCCCACTTACAGCCACCAAACCAGTTTTCAAACTTCCAACAGCCCCAAAAACAATACCCTGCTAGCCCCTTAGAAGTAAGAAAGGAAAGAAATAACTTTCTACCAAGTAAAATCCACAAGAAACCCTGTAAAAACAACAAGAAGCAGCTACTGTACTGGAACACAACTGATTCTGTCCCCTTCTAGTTCCTCCTTCTAGTGGTCATTCTATGGCACCAATATTCAAGTTAGCCAGCCTAGGAGTGGGTCCCAAGATGGTAGCCTGGGTAAAAAATTGGCTGGAGAACAAGTCACAGAGGGTAATAGTAAACAAAGTCTACTCTGAAGTAAGGGGGAGTTACTAGTGAGGTACCCCAGGGTTCAGTTCTAGGACTGGTCCTCTTCAATGTCTTTATAAGTGACATTGCAGAGGGCCTTGAAGGAAAAATATGTCTCTTTGCAAATGACACAAAGATCTACAACAGTGTTGATACACAAGGTGGGGTGGAAAGGATGAGAAGGGACTTGGCAAGGTTGGAGGAATGGTCAAATGTATGGTAGCTTAGATTCAATTCTAAGAAGTGCAAAGTGATGCACCTGGGAAACAAAAACCAAGAGAAGCATACACTATGGGGGGGGTGAGATACTAATAAACAACAAAAATGGAAAGGGACCTGGGGGTAGTCATATTAGATGACCTAAAGGTGGGAAAGCAATGTGAGAGGGCAGTAAGGAGGGCTGGGGGGATATTGGGATGTACAGGAAGAGGCATCACCAGTAGAAAACAGGAAGTTGTTATTCCTCTGTATAGACAGATGGTGAGACCCCATCTGGAGTACTGCTTGCAGTTCTGGAGACCCAATCTCTGCAAGGACATAGACAGGATGGAGGCAGTCAAGAGGAGGGCAACTAAAATGGTGCAGGGTAGGTACCAGAAGACAAATGAAGAAAGACTTAAGGAGCTTAATATGTATACCCTTGAGGAAAGGAGGGACGGGGGACATGATAGAAACTTTCAAGTACCTCAAGGGAATCAACAAAGTCCAAGAGGGTAGCAACTTTCAGAGAAAAAGATGTCCAAGAACAAGGGGGCACAATTTGAAGATAGAAGGGGGACGGCTCAGAGGTAATGTGAGGAGGTATTTTTTCATGGAGAGGGCTGTGGATGCATGGAACAGCCTTCCTGTGGTGGTTGTGGCATCAAAAACAGTGGGGGAATTCAAGAATGCATGGGACAGACAAAAGGCAATTCTAGGGGTTGGGGTAGGAGGAAGTAGGCTGTTGGGTAACTAGGATCTGAGGCTTATCCATTAGGTAGGGAAATGGGCAGACTGGGTGGGCCAAGCGGTAATTATCTGCCATCAAATTCTATGTTTCTATGTAATTCCTTTTTAAACTTGCTAATGTGTACATTCCTCCAAAAAATTCTATTCAAAATGATAGATCAGTTTGGGATTCACTGAATGCGGACATTGACTTTGCCTTTCAGAAATACCCTACAGGCATTTTTCTGATAGCTGGTGATTTTAATGCCTGTATTGCAACCTTTAACAATTTATCTATTTTGAAGACACAAATTGGTCTCAAAAATTGTAAACCCAGGAAAAGTAAAGACAAAACAAGGAGCAAGGAAAAAAAACTTATTGTAGAGAATGCATTGTTGATTTTGAATTGGAGCTTAGGGGAGGATGAAGATGGAGAAACCACTTTTTTTTCTGTGGTGGGGCAAAGTACAATTGACTATGCTTGTATTAATCCAGAAAATGTTGAAATATTTGTTGTACTTAAAGTTCAGATAAGAACAGGAAGCAATCATGCTTCACTGAATTTACAAAGTAAAACAAAACTAGACAGTGAGGAATCAATGGTGGAAATTATAACTCCCTTGTTACATTTAACAACTGAGGGCAAACAGCGGTTAAAACATAATTTAATTAAAGGTACAGAGCTGAGAAAGGTACTCTTCACACAAGAAGGTAACCGTATCTTAGGGGAAGAAAATTATCCGGCAGCCGCTCAACAATTTGATAAAAGTCTTTCACAAATAAATCAGTAAATAAAAAAAAGAAATATATACTTCTTGTAACAGCAATTTGCATTCTGTGGCTAAAACTTGGTTTGAGCTTGAATGTAAAAAAGAGAAAAAGAATCTGGGGAGATTAATAAGGTAGACTAAAAATTATCCAATAAGAATAAAATATAATGTCTTAAATAAGCTAGAAAATACTATTGAAGGTTTTTACAAATAAAAAACAAATGAATTATCAGGAACTACTATGGTATGAAATGTATCAAATCATTCTTGTTAAAAACACTAAGGCCTTCTGGAAAATGGTAACCAACGGGACTAATCAGTATCAACCATCCTTGGCAGTTTATGTTCCCAAAGAATCTCGGGTAAAACATTTCAGTGATATTTTTTTCAACGTTCCTCCTCTTTCCCTGGATATGAGTACTCAGATGTCTGGAGGGACAGTGCAGGGAAGGCATATAGTTTTTACTATGAAAAAAGTCAAGTCAGCAATCCTTAAATTAAAAAATAATAAAGCTCCAGGTCCTGACTTCATTCCCCCTGAAGTATTCCATATGGATTTTTGGGTCCCAGTTCTAACAACCTTTTTTAACTTGTGTTCATCTCAAAATTATATCCCAAGTTCCTGGACCCAGAATATAATAGTCCCTATCTACAAGAAAGGGTCTGTTTATGACCCTAATACTTTTCGCCCCATCAGCTTACTAGACATAAGCTCAAAGCTCTTTGCCAGACTACTGCTAAACAGGCTAATTCAATGGTCTGATTCTACTAATCAAATTTCACAATACCAAGCCGGCTTTAGGTAAAGTTTTTCAGTGGTTGATAATGCATTCTGTCTTTCTTATCTTATTGAAAAATATGTTTATCTTAGAAAATCTAATCTTTTTGCACTATTTATAGATTTCTCTTTAGCTTTTGATTCTATCAACAGAGATAAGTTATGGCAAACATTACTGGGTCATGGCATTGATCCACTACCACCGCAATTAGATTTGATAATAAGGGAACATTAACTGAATATTTTGAAACAAACAGGGGGGTAAAGCAGGGTTCTCTCCTGGCCCCTGCATTATTTAATTTTTGTATATTAATGACCTGCTAGAATACCCCGCTAAGGATACTTATGACTCCCCTAAAAGTGATATGATCCCCCTCCATTATCTGGCTTATGCTGATGACCTTGTAATGTTTTCACTAACAAAGAATGGCTTACAAAAAATATTGATATCCTTTTCCAAAAATGTACTAGCTTGGAATTTAAGGTAAATGTAAAAAACAATACTGATTTTCAGAAAAAATCTAGGAAATTACAATACACTTAGATTTACCATTGGTGCTAAAAATATAGAAGTAATCACTGAATATTGCTACCTAGGAGTAAAATTTGCATCCTCCATAGTTTAGACAAATCATATTAAAGAACAGTTAATCAAGGCAAAAATGGTTACTAAGGCTTTATTGAGATTTAACTATCAATATGGTGGCAATTCAATTTACCCAGCCCTAAAAGCAGGTAAAGCCAAAGTATACCCTTTTCTTCTTTATGGGGCTGAAGTCTGGGGTTATGTGAGCAATAAAGATTTAGAGAAACCACTGTCATTTTTTTATAAAACTCTTTTAAAAGTTCCAAACTCAACATCTAATGCTATGTCTAGAGCTGAATCGGGGAGGATTCCTATTGATTATTTTAAAACCTTTACACTTATATCCTATTAGCTTAAAATAATAAATTCCCAAATGAAAAGATCACCCCTAGGAGATGCCTTAATGTGAAAATGAAATGGCAACATAATGGCCTTCAATCGTCCTGGCTTGACTTTTTGATAAGAAATCTAACTAAAATAACGATGGGCCATCTATGGTCCGATTTTGAAAGGGGGATTTTGATTTTAAATTCATACCGAGCTAGAATCAAAAGTAAATTACACCACTTAGGAAAAAGTGCTGATATGGATTCCATAAAGGTGCAAAGATGGGCGCAATGGTTAAAGACTAATAAAATAGACAATTCATTTGAAAGTTACTTGAGTCTCCCTATAAAACCAGAACAAATGAAATTGATTACTTGGGCAAGATTTGAAATTTTGAATTCAAAATATATGTATTTCAATCTTAAACATAAAACTGAAACTGATAAAAACGAACAAGCTCAATGCTCTTGTAACAGAGGTTTTGATGAATCTATCACGCATATAATTATGATATGTCTATTATATAAAAAAATAAGGAATCAATTTCTGCTGGATCAATTGAAAATTTACACAGATCTAAACTATGACTTAGTTTTTATTTTATTACATCCTCAAACTGAAAAAGATGCTGAAATAATCTCGAATGTTCTTGCGTCAGTTATTAAACTCAAAAAGAAAAACTACCATATTCTAAAGAATAAGAACTTCTGAACTTAAAGTGATATGATCCCCATGAAATTCTTTTCAATCACTGCCATTTTGCTAGGAATAACGCATTGTATGCTTTTTGCACTATTGCCTGGGCAGTTCTTTGCAAGTTGCTGCTAATATTGTTGCATTTTTAAATAATTATATGTATAACTGTCATTTTTTGTACTTATTTTAAAAATGTTCCTGTACCTCTTTTTTTTCTTGTTTTTCATTTTGTAAAAAAACATGGTACTTGCCTATTGTGGTTGATCAAATAAAAGAACTGAATTGAACTGTACACATATGAGAAACTCTTAAAACAATCAAGGAGAAAATCATATGTGAAAAATATGGAGAATAATTATGTGTATAAATGTTTAGGAAACATACAGAAATGGAAAGGTATGAACTATATATAAGTCACAAATGACATTGTACATAACTGCCCATTATCAGGAGCAACATGCTGAAGGGTACAGAAGGGATGGTTTGCTTAGACAGCTGGTGGTGGCAAATACCACAATGGCTCCTGAGATGTGGCAACCCTGTTCTATTCTTAGCCACCCTTTGCAGCACAGTGGGGATCCCCCAATCCTTCCTCAGTTGCTGCTGGAGGTAACATGGAGCCCAGGTCTATTCTTAGTGGCACTATGGGGGCTCCCGTGATCCTTCCTCAGTCACCCTATTTTTGCTCCAGGTCTGTTCTGCATGCATGTGTGTGTGTGTGTGTGTGTGTGTGTGTGTGTGTGTGTGTGTGTGTGTGTGTGGCTGGATGGCAGTGCTGTGACCTGGAGTATTGTGTCTGGAAGGGCAGTGCTGTGCCAGGAGTGGGGCAATGCTGTGATTGGCAGGGGTGGGATATTGCTGTGGGGGTGGTCATAGAAACATAGTAATTTTTCCCTGTCCCCTTTCTGTTCACTCCCTCAAAGAATTCAATCAGGTTAATCGGATAAATTAACCATGCTGAAAGTGGGATGAACCTTGACCTTAACCAAGTGCTTCATTATTCTGTATTTCATAATGGCTTCCATCACCTGCTGTATGTGGTTACCTGTCAAAAGAGCGAAATAAAAACAGCGCCGACTATATGAGCAAGGACAAATGAGCAGGAACAAATACAGCGAATACATAAAAGAGCGAACATCAAAACAGTGACTGCACTATGAAAAAAACCCACAATGAAAACAATGCCAAATTTAGCTCCACGTTACATATCATACACAAGATAAAAGATGCCAAATACAGCTCGAATACATGTAATCCCGTGAAAACAAATTCAACAATATATGTAATAGTACTAAGTACAGTAACAGCAAAATATACCACAGTAAAGTAGCAACACCTGACAAAACCCCCACCAAAAAAGAAAACGCACACAATGACTGCAGTATCTCAACAACGGACATAGACACCCAGAACACTGAAGGCTACTGCTAGATTCAAACCCATGACAGCACACAAGACACAAATACAGAAATACCCTTCCTACCTCCCTAACACCCTACTCTACCCATTATGCCACAATGAACCACAATCCCAACCCAACCAACAAAAGCAGTCATTCACTCAGCCATTCACTATGGGACAAAATAAAATAAATACTCAGTACCCAACACACAGACATAACGCCAGACTATATTTTATGTGGGGGGGTGACCCCCATCAGGGGGCTTCACCCCCGAACCTCCCTGACTACATATAATCATTTCTGAGACCACGCAAATTACAACTATATATTAAATACTATCCCACCAAACGTTACCCTCGCTGAACGTACATTCAGTGACATGACATTTACTATTATATACAAATTGCTCATATGACGTGCTCATATTGAGTCACTCATTTAATGGGATACTCTGTAGGTCAGGCTGACTGTTCTACGGTTGCTCAAGTCTAACCATGCCTTCTTGTTAAACATAGAGACCACACTGGTCACTTTACAGTCCTTTGACAACCACATCTGTGTGGACAGACTAATGAATGATTACTGTAAGTAGACCCGCTAACTGTTCCTGATGCTCCACTGTGAGCCTGTGATGTACCCTGTTTGCCCTTTGGGACTTGCTAGTTACAGCAGCTACCAGGTCAAGTGTGATGTCCACAGGCTTATCATGGATACTCCTGATGCCATCGGCCCTTCTAACAACCCTCTCCCCAGGATCTCTAGATTGAAATGAAATATTCAGTCATTATCTCAATCATTGTCCCTATCTCTCCCACAGATTTCACCCCCTTTACTGTTTATTGGGGTACAACATCCCCTTCACCTATCCATATTCATTTACCTAACTGAAGACAGCCCCTTTGTTGTCTGCAGCTCCTGCTGCTACCCTGAATGCCAGCCCTTCCTTCAACTCCCTTATTAATTTATAGCCCCTTTCCCCTCTCTTCTCCTCCTTAATATTTCCCTTATCCTTTGGCCACAGAACTGATTTGTTTTGGGCTAGGCCTATTTGAGCTTCTCCCTCTTGCTGCCAAAGTCCCCACCTCCTCAGTCTGCTGATTTCTGCCCTGAGATGGTGCACTTTGGCTATTTTGTATCCCAACCTCCTATAGACTAAACACCTCAGATAGGGTGTTACAGCTGTTCCTACTTTTTTTCCTGTCTCTAACTGTCTCACAAGCCTATCCCTGTTAGAGTGTTACAGCCATTCCTAGTTTTTCCTCTCTGTAATTATCCCACTGACTTACCCCAGAAAGTGTGTTCAGTCTCTACCTCCCACCTCCTTGACCTGAGAACAGTACCTGCTGTCTCACTTCAGTTCTCCACCCACTACCATATCTCCTATCTGGGGGATGCACCCTGGTCCAACCAGTAGAGTTACTGGTAGTGCTGTGGTCTGCCATGTGGATGCCCCTCTGTATGCTTCTCAGAAGATGCTACACGCCTGCTTCATGGCACTCATACTTCGGGGTCACTAACACAAGGGTTGCTTGGCCTTCTGAGAGACTGATAAAAGGCCGTACCCATTCACTTCAACAGCTGCAATCACTTGGTTGCATGCCCCTACCCAATGGCACCACTGTTCAGCCTGCCATTAACCCCTCTCAAATCCCTGCCTCCCTTCCCCTTCCCAACGGTAGCCCAGCATGCACAATATCTGCATCCTTTAAGGAAAGAAGTTAACTTGTCTTAAAAAGAACTCACATTTCAACATCAGCGTCCCTTTTTTTTCTTTTTCACAAAGGAGTTTATGATCTCTTAGTCCAGGGATGGTGAATCAGCCCTGTCCCCAATACCCTGAGCTGGAACCTATCTTCCCTGGGACTCACTCACTCACTGTGGTCAGTAGATCCCCCATGAATACCCCTTGTAGCGGGGGGACAGAGATCTGAGGGCCATTCCCCTCCAGTACAATATTAAGAACAGACTATCAGTGAGCTCACTACATTATTGTGCAGATCTGGGGATGGGCGGGCAAGGCTTCATTAAGCCCCCGACTTCTTCTTTTTCCAGGTTTTCTTCTGCCACAGGATGCAATGTGTGTGTGTGGAGGTGCACACGGCTGATGTTCCTACAGCTGTCTCCCTTCATTCCAGCCATGCTGCACTACCACCAGGCCTCCACCTGGTGGCAATCTAAGGCCAGGCCAACATCCCTCCCCACCCTGGGAGAGAATAGTCCCTTGGGTGCTCTGTTGCTCTCCCTCCCTGGATGAGCCCCAGTGACCCAAGTCCGTTCCCGGACCCATGTTGCTGGTGTGGCAGGAGGTAAGGAACCAGTGCCTCAGCCCTCCACAGCACCAAGCCAGATGCCACATCAGTGTCCTTTAAGGAAAAATGTTAACTTGTCTTAAAAGGCACTCACAGTTCTCTAGAACAGTAATAAGGTTGCACACACCAACACACTAATGTGGCACAGGCAAGAGATTGCAAGTAAAAATTTAGATTTTATTGTGCTATATAATAGCCAGATACTGCTAAAGTTGTAACAGAAACCCTTGCACTTCAACCAACAGGTCTTTCTAAGGGGCAGTTTCTGGATGGAGAATGAACAGCTTAAGTAGCCCCAAGTCACGCTGATGTCATTCGCCACATGGCTAATTAACAAACAAGTTTGTACATTATAAAGATCATCTGATCTATTCAAAGTGTAGTACATTCAAAGTTTGATGTTTTTAACCTGGCATTCTAATTTAAATGAACAAGATTCCATTCACGGCAGTTATAAACAAATACCGAATACTTCATATATCAATCTATAGTGACAAAAGTGACAAGTCTCATGGAGAAATGAAAAAAAAAACCCACACAAAATAGATACACTTATTATTTGCTTTTGTTTACCAGGTAAGCACACCAGACAGCCAAGTGCCTATTTTCAGGTGCGACCCGGGAGGGTTACAGGGTACATACAATGCATCATACAGAGTCAAGGAAACATACAGGAGCATCAAGCATATACAAATAGGTGATACAGCATATGGGACATCAGGCATAAGCAGTTAAGTAGGCAGATAGCAACAAGATTCATATACAGAGTTGATTAGTAGAATGCTATCTAAATAACATCAAAATGTAGTATAACATCAAATTATTGAGAATACGGACAGGTGCCCTCTCAAAACAAGAGGGCAGAAAGTGCCTAGTGCAGATTATCAGCAGAATTGAACAGCAAAACATTAGCAACAGCACTCAGGGCAAATAGCAAAGTTATTAAAGTTGTAAAAATATTGGAATTACAATCTAGTAAACATCAAAATAACTTGTTCAAAATGCAGATACCAATAATTAATCTCTACATCTCAATTGAAGCAGACTATAGTAAGAAGATAATGTAAGAGGGCAAATATAAAGGATGGAGAGCCACTCTAACAACAAGCATTTGTCAATGTCGAATGTTTGCTTGCTGGTATTAGCATTGGAAATGCAGGAGTTAGAGAGATGCAGAATAGGAATGGCATTGAAGTATTGAACTTCATGCCAGTCCCACACCTCCACCCTGCAGAGACAGACAGGCATTGGGGTATGTGTTTGGGTCATCGCCCATAACGTTAATGCCATTTCACTTCACCCTATCCTGCAGACACCGACATGTGTTGAGGTGTGCCTTGGGGTGTTCGGCTATAAAGTCACTCCATTCCATAAGGACATACGCTGAAATGAGTGCAGTATAGGAGAATGGGGTGAACTCTGGGGCCGAAGAGTCCAAGGCACACCTCGATGCCTGTCACTGGCTGCAGGGTGGTGGGGTGAAGGTGGAATGGCATGAGCATTACAGTTGGCAATCCAAAGGCACACCCCTGATGCCTGTCAGTCTGTACAGGGTGGGACATTGTGGTTAGAAACCCTAACGCCCCTGGTGTTTGTTGGTATTTGTACTACAAATGTTCAACATGGTCTTTTTGTGACCCCCAGCTCATGAAAGCATTTGGGACCTCTTCTCATGAACAGTGGCACTGTGATTTTGTTAATGTGTCCCGAACTTTGAGTTCCCACAGCGACCGTGCCATTCTGCGCCAGATGTACGAAAACACAGATTGGGCAGGATGTGAAGAATGACAGCTGTACCATTCATAGGGAGGTGTGAAGAGATGGCAATGTTGAAAATCTGTAGTGAAAATATTAAAAATACTCGAACTTCCAGGCTTACGTGGAAACTGCGCAATGCATGCACATACCACAGCCATTTAGTGGAATTGTTTCACCAAATTTTCAACATTGTCATTTTAGCACCTCTGCTCATAAACAGTGTCACTGTGATTTTTTTTAATCTGTCCCGAACAGTGACTTCCCACAGCGACAGCGCAATTCTACGCCGGAAGCGTGAAAACACATTGTTGCCAGGATGTGAAAAATGACAGCTATACTGTTCATAAGGAGGTGTGGAAAAATGGCAATGTTGAAAATCTGGAGTGAAAATATTACAAATTCGCGAAGTTATGAGCATGAATGGAAACTGCGTAACGCATGTTCGTAACCCAGTCATTTTATGGACTGTCGTCATCAAATCTTCAACATACTGCAGGCATTTTAGGACCTCTACTCATGAACAGTGTCACTGTGATTTTCTTAATGTGTCCCAAACACTGATTTCCCACAGTGACCGCACTATTCTGCTCTGGAAGTGCGAAAACACATTTTGGTCAGAATGTGAAAAATAACAGCTGCACTGTTCATAAGGAGGTGTGGAAAAATGCCAGTGTTGAAAATCTGGAGTGAAAATATTACAAATTCATGAAGTTACAAGTGTGCATGGAAACTGTGCAACGCACGCTTGTAAAAAAGTAATTTTTTGGATTTTTTTCACCAAATTTGCAAAGTAGGCTTTTTGAGAGCCCACTTCATGAACACTAGCACTGTCATTTCATTAATCAATCCCAAAAAGTGATTCTGCTCAGTGACCACGAAATCACCTTTTGGGACCGAATAACATCATGACAGTGGCTGAATTCATGAGGAGGTGTCCCAATAACCCCATGTTGAAAATGTGGTGCCAAAATTCCCCAAAATGCCTGAGATATGCACCAAAGTTGAAAAAACACTATTTATGCCATTATACAGCTTACGGCATTTCTTCAGTTCGCAGTCAGCTTTGAAGAGTGCAGGCGTGTTCCCGGTCCACTGAAGATGCGTCGCACCAGGCTCCGGAGGTAAGTATAGGGTGAGGGTGAGTGGGGAGGTAAGGGTGTGCAGTGGATGGGTGCGGGTTGGGGCAGGGGACGGTGACTGGCGTGGGACCGTTTCTTTTTCAGGGGCTCCCAGTGTGCCACCTGCCTTTTTGTGGAGTGGGGACTTAAGCTGATGGGGACTGGGCCCCCATTGGTAAAGAATGAATGTTTGGGGGCATGATGCTGAGGGGATTGGGCACCCCCTCGGCACACAACGAATGGGGGAAGGGGTTACATTATGCCAACGGGGAGTGAGCTCCTGTTGGCAAATGAACTGGGTCGGGGGCATGCTGATAGGGGGACTGGCCACCCCCGTTGGCTTTCATGGGGCTGTGAGACTGTGGCAAGCTGCTGCCATGTTTACAAAAAATGTTACACTAGGCAAGGTATCGCCCTGCAATGACAGGTCACTCACTCATTGCAGCGGAATGGCTGATGCTGCAATGACAAGGCAGCTCCTCATTGCAGCGGCAAAATCGTTTCAACTTGGTGTCACTTTTGGAAACCAATGTCATCAGCACAGTGTGCCTGCATTGGTCCACCAGTGCCAAGCCCCCAAATGCAGTGCCGCCGTTGGCTGCCACAGTGCCGCACCTCCATGACCCGCTTCTATCCTAAGCTGCTGCATACTGTTTCTTGTGCATGCGCCAAGCAAAACATAAAAGTGCTGACCGGGGTGGGGGGGGGGACATTTTTTTAACAAGTTGAATTTTTATGGACAGATGAGCAGGGAGATGCGGGACTCACTCACAGTTCACTAGATTAGCATGGCAGCTGAACTGATCCAGTGCTCCATTAACTGTGGAGGAAAACATCCCCCTACAGCCCTCCTTGAGTCACTACCTCCCTCCTCCCCAGTCCAGCAGTAGTCCTAGCAAATCACTCTTCAGCATCTTTTTGAAAAACAAAAAAATAAAGATAAATTGCCTTAAAAGGCACGAACAGTTCCGCTTCTGGACACTGCGACTGAACTGATCCATCTGCCCAAACTCCTGAGGATGAAAATAAGATTTCCTGGAACTTCATACTGAGTTTTGTAGCCATGTGGGTCATGAGCTGCAGTCACATGGTCACAGGCCCCTACCCAATGGCACCACTGTTCACCGTCCTTCAGCCCTCCCTCAACACCCCTCAAGCTCCTACTTTCCTCCTTCCCCCTCCCAACAGTAGCCCCAGCAAACCTCGCATCTGCGTCCTTTAGGGAAAATAAAAGGCACTCACAAACCAATAAACTTTTGATTAAAAAAAAGAATAAATCACTCACAGTTCTCCAAATCATCATGTGGCTGACCCGATCATCTTTTTAATTACTGTACCTGTGGAGTAAAAAGCCTGCCCTCAACCCCCCCCCTTCCTTGAGCGCCTGCCACCCCTTCCCCATCCCTATAGTAGCTGCAACAAACCACACATCAGTGTCCTTTTGGGAAACAAAAGAAACAAAGATAAATTGCCTTAAAGGGTACTCACACTTCCCCTTCTCAGCATGGTGGCTGAACTACCCCTCTACCTGGACTCCTGACTATGGCAGTGTAATATAATGTAATTAATCAGAAGGAAATGGCTGTGGAATTTAATAAATATTTTAATGGTGTGTACTCAAGTGGGTCAATTCCTGATCCTATATTAATAAAAGAATCAGATAGGCCATTAATAATTTCAGTGGATACTGTGAAAGATAAACTGACAAATCTGGAAGTCAATACTTCCCCGGGACCTGATGAACTACATTCCAAACTCCTTAAAGAACTTGCTTCAGTCATCAGTGGACCATTTCAGGCCATTTTCCAGTCCTGTATAGATCAAGGAGAGGTTACGGAGGACTGGAGGATGGCTAACGTGATTCCAATCCACAAGAAGGGGCCTAAATCAGACTGTTCGAATTATCGTCCCATTAGTTTAACCAGTATAGTAAGTAAGATATTGGAGTCTATTATAAAGGAATATATTGAAAGACATTTAAGGGAAATGGGACATGTGGATATAAAACAGCATGGATTCACAAAGAGGAGGTCATGTGTGACCAATTTGTTATCTTTTTTTGAGACAGTAAGCAAGATCTAGTTTAATTCCAAATCGGGGTCATCAGTATCAACTAAAGGGAGAGAAGTACAACAAAAACCAGAGAGGGGCTTGGTTTTCACAACGTATAGTGAATCAGTGGAATGCTGTGCCCAGTCAGGTGGTCTCTAGTGAAACCATGAATGAGTTTGTCAGTACTGGATAAATATAGAAGTAATTACCTTTATGATGTGAGGTTATAAATGGTGCAGGATAAGAACTGCCTAACGGCTAATGTACCTGATATTTTCCTATGATTCCTATGAAGTCCAGTATACGTTTTATGTTTGTGTGCATGCATGTGCGGCTTGCAATATCCACTTTCAGATGTGTGTCACTGTCAGGTCCAGTGCAGCTCAGGCTGCACGGGGTTAGAGGATTGGCTAAAGAAGTAGACTGATTTATGACACTGTTCCTGTTTGCAGGGTGGAAATTTCTTGAAGTTGAAGGAGCCAACTGCTCCTAACACAGAGCAGTTGGCTTGTTTTATTTACATGACACCACCCATCGCCAGCTAAGCAACGTCATTATCAGTCTGTTTTTTATTTTGTTTACAAATTTCACCCCCTCTCTGTTCTGGAAGCACTCTCACCCACCAACCCTCCGTTCATGAACTGTACAGGGTATAATGCATTGCCAGCCTTGGGTCAGCCCCAGACTTCTTGAGTGAGTGAGAGACTAGGGTAGATCCATTGTCAGCTCTTGCTATTGTCTGGCCCACCTGGGTTGCTTCTGCCAATTGTTTCTCAGGCAACTGTCACACTGACCAGTAATGTTGTTCCCCCTTGCGCCCTGCCTGCACATCTGTCCACTACGAAGCTGACTGATGTTGGCAGTTTTTTTTTAGTTTTGGCACCATTCACCAGTCATTTCATGGTGGCCTGTGGTACTAAGAGAGTAACATTTTTTTTTTTATTGAAGCCAACTAGCTGAGGCCTGAAGGACGGACAAAAGAACTGGGAGTCAGAACTCAAGATTGCTGCACGCAAGCAAGGGTCTGGAAAGGAAGGCAGTCAGCTCAGGCAAATTAATACTCAGTTTACCAGTGGACATGGGTCAGCTGTCTAGAGGAGGGAATGGATCCACCAAGGCAACGCTCATAGGAGGAGAGGGGCAGCAGACCTCGACGTACCTGTGACGCAGCATTCGGGGAGGGGGAGCATGAAGTGAAGTCAGTGTTGCTGCCATGGTGGGCCTTAGCTCCATGCCAGACACAACACTAATGAGTGAATCAGCAGCAGTAGCAATCAGGTCTATCTACTCTGTGGTGGGTTTTGTTTGGGGATGAGGGGAGGTATTAGCTGCTAGCTGGCCCAGGGTCAAATTGATGAAGAGTGGCAGGGTTTACAGTGTTCTTGTGATGGAATGTGTGATAAAATGATTTCATCACATTTCACTTATTCATCACAAGGACACTGTAACACAGTCTACTCCGAATTAAAATGTGTAACACCTCAAACTATGGAAAAAAAACTATGGTGCGCAGAACAGCAGTGGATGCTGATATTACTAGTTTTTTTCAGGTATGCCCCGATTTGGAATACTTGTTTACAAGTTTTTAAGCATTGTCCTGATCTGTAATGCGGCAGGAGGTTGAGGCAACAACTGAATGGGACTGGTGTAAAATATGACACCAGGGACAGGATAAAGGGGAATGGGGGACTGTCTGACATAACCCTAGCAGAGGAGTACAGGGAAAAACTCATCTGAGGTTTCAATTCCACTGACTCTGGGGGTAAAGAGATTTGAATGGAGTGGGTATTACTCTGGCACTCAATAAAATGGGACCTGCTCAGTCTCTGTAGTATTGCCCAAGCTTGGTGAAAGTCTTGTTTTTCAGACCTTTTGAGGAACCAACTTTGGAATTCATATCACCTGATTTAAATTCCAGGAGCCGTTCTTTCTTCACTTGGTACACTTGTTGCATAATTATTGGGCCTAGCAGGGACCGGACAATGTGTGATCTTCCATGGTGTGGCTACAAGTACAGGAGACTGGGAGACCGATTCATGAAAGAGGGTGGCGAGAGCCTACATTTATTAATTACCCAGATCCAAAACTGTGGTGAATAGGGCTGATAAACAAAAAGGAAGTGAATAGGCTTGTTTATCTTTAGGCTTCTGCTTAGCTACCTTCTAGTATAAAATAAAAGCATGGTCAAATAAAACAAATCAGTCAGTACAGCAGCAGCTCTCAGAGTTCACAATTAGTGATGGTCTAGACTGGCATTTGGCATTGTTGGAGAAGGTGATTTTATTTTTCAGCTACCTTTTCTGCCTATATTATTTAATTTATTTCAATCTGAAATAGTTTTTTGAAGTTAGGTGGTTGACATGTTATGCAGGATGTATGTGTGTGCGTGTGCATGCATGTGTATGTCTGTCTGTAGTGTTGATTTCAAGGCTCCCTCCCACCACTGTCTGACTGCCACACATAGAAGTAAATGAATGTGCTGCTGTCTGTACTTCCTATTATGATGTAATCATAATCAGTGCACCAAGTCAGACAGACTTTCATGGAAAAAAAATATTTGGCTTAAGACTATACCACAAAGATCTGGCTGCACAACCTATGCCGATGAGATGATGGTGGTAGTGGGGGAACCCAGGTGAGAGAGGGAGGAGCTCACTAAAAAAGAGATTTTGAATATCAGCCAGGCAGTCCTAGGGATATACAGTGTAAAAAAGTGTACACATGACAGGGTGTCAGCGGTGTCTCCATTAAGGCGGATCTCACATACCCCGCCAATTGCATGTCCATGGCCTGGATGAAAAAACTTGGTGTGAAAGCACCCTGACAGCAGGAAGATGACTGACCCCTCGCAGGCCCTGCACTGGTGACCAGGCACCCCCCACAGTCCTGTGGCAGAAGACGATGGTAGTAAGGTAAGTCCTGGAGTAGCTGAGTGACAGGGCCGAGGGGGTTGGTCACAATGAGGTGGCCAGGGCAACTCAGGAGGATGAAAAATCTTATATGTAAAAAAACCCCCGAAAAAACATAAAAGCAGAGCACAGACGGACATGAGATACAATACTGCATCGCAGCTGGCTAGCCATGAGTAAATGCATTCAGAACCACTCCTCTCAAAAAAAAAAAAAAAAAAAAGAACAAAAAAAACCCCAACAAACTGTTACAACATGTAAGCAAACATTCAGCATTAAGTGATGTTTTGTATCATCGATGTCTGAAACTTTTTGTATTCTGATTTGTTTGTACTTGTATGTATTTATTGTGGGTCACACCTGAAAAGGGAATCTTATGATTCCAGTGTGTTTAACTGTTAAACAAATAAACAAACAAACATTAACAAATGCTTGTTTTATTGGGTAATAAAAAAAATCTTCCTGCTTGTACACAGGCAACTGGCCATGAAACTACAAGCTAGTGGCTACTTGACTATCCGAAGGATATACCCTTTCAGTCTCCACAAAAAAGGCTTCACATGTGACTCAACTATTTTTGCAGTTTACTTTGCACTGCAGTGTACAGCATCTTTCCTCTGGCAGTACAGACTGAGCAGTTGGACAGACCCCATCCTGACTGCTGCCTATGGTTGCCCTGAAGGTCATAACACAAATAAAAAAAGTTAACTGCAATCAAATAAGTAAAGCAACAAACACAAAATTAAAAAGAAATAAAAAAGGAACAAAACCAAATGTAAAGTGTGATGCCACAAAAAATGAAGTCATAAAACAACAACAAATGTAAAACACAACCAGAAGAAAATGATGCATAAAAACCTAAATGCAAACCAAGCAGAAAGTGCATCTAAAATGATGCGTAACACCCCTTCCCCCCTTTTCTGTCTAGGGATCCTGATGGTAACCTTGGGAGAGGGGGTACAAACTGGAAAACCTTCCAGGTATAAGGCCTACAGAGCAAAGAGAAACAAGGCCTTACCTTGACTGCAGTTCTCAACAGCATAGTGCAGACTGTGTTCACACCCACGGACTACAGCTTACCACCCGCTGCAACCTCAGGCCAGGCCTCGGAGGACAACATGCTGTACTGGCTTCTTTAGAGGAAGGAATTAGTTCATTCAAAAATCCCAACACACACAAAGTAAAAGAACAAATAAAGAGATTTATGAACATACGAACATATGAATTTGCCAGTAGAAATAGGCCACCTGGTCTATCAAGTCTGCTTGAGTGTGTAGCTAGCATCCTTACCTTGCAGCTGCCTTGCCCCCTCCCCTTCCCAGTTACCCCCTTTCACCTTGTCCCGTCCCATTTTGAAACTACCCACTGTCTGACAGGCTACCACCTCCTCCAGTAGAGCATTCCATTCTGCCACGATCCTCTCCGTGAAAAAGTCATACTACTAGGATTCATACTAGGAATAATAGATGTACAGAAGGCAACAGCCCATATACGTACATCTCCAGAAGCCTGGAAACATTTATGCACGGTTTAATAAATATTTGTCAGAGTTTGTTTTGAAGGTGTCCTGGTTGGTTATATCTAAAAGAGGCTTGGGTAGGGCATTCCAGATAGGGATGATTCACTGAGTGTAAAAGGAGTGTCTAATATCTGTCCTCAGATACGTTAATGTTAACTGAAAATTATGACTTCTTAAATTGCACTCTTATATTAAAAGTCATGCTGAGTTCAGTACCTTTGGATATTTTGAACATTAGCAGAAGATCGCCCATTGTCCTTCTTAGTTCAAGTGAATAGAGATCCAGTTCCTGTAATCATTCCTCATAGCTTTTGCCTTGCATATTGTCTATTATTCTAGTGACTATGACGAACCCCCTTCAAATTGTTAATGTCACTTCTGAGATAGGGACTCCAAAGTGGGGAGCAATAATCCAAATGAGGGCATATATATGCTCTGTATAGTGGAAGGATACATTCCCTGTTTCTAGAGACAAAAGATATTTTAATACATCCTATTAATCTATTAGCTTGATTTATGATATGATTGCAGTGAGTGCTAAAAGAGAGGTCTGATTTAATAATGACTCCCAGATCTTTTTCTTCTGTTCTCTGTTATCAGTGTCAATGGAATGCCGTTGAGGTTATACCGTTGTTTTTGATTTGAATCCTCCAGATGCATTATTACACACTAACATTGTAACTCATATTATTTAGCTTTTCCAAGTCTTCTAGGCTTTTTTTTTTACTTGCTCTTTATACTCCCCCTGCCCGCAGCACTCATACTCTTCGGGAGACACCTATGGCCTTGTAGTCCCTGCCCTCTTACCTGGAACCTGGTGCAGTCCACCCCCCATGTAGCCATGGCTGTCTCCCAGGTGGGCACAGGGTAGGGGCACCCCCGAAGTCCTTCTTGTTCTCGTCGGGATGCTGGTAGTGGGTCAGGCAGGGGCACTGGGGATCTGGGCCTGGTGCTTTGTCTACCGGGAATGCTGCGGGGTGTTTTTTCCCATTTTCTATGGGAGTGGTGTGTGCCCCAATGTCAGGGCATTTCCACCAACTTCCTCCCCTCCCAACCCTCTCTTTAAGCTTGTGCGCTTGCTATGCCTCTGGTTTCCACCAGAGGCCAGCCAGGTGCTGAGTGTGTACGCCCCTCCCTCCCGGGAGAGGAGAGCTGTCCTTCGGACGCTCAATCCTCACCCTCCCCTGCCAACCCCTGATGGCCTGGGCTCATTCCCAAACCCGGGTCGCCGATGTGGCGTGAGGTGTGGCGTCCAGTGCCTTAACCCTCAGCACCATTGGGCTGGCTATCTTCTGGGCTTTTCAGGTCTTTTATAAGATTAGCTGTATCTTCCTCTGATCCAACTTTAGCTGCAATTTTGGTGTCATCTGTGAATTTAATTGCAACATTCTTCAATTTTGTTGTCATGTCTGAAGCAAAAATAGAGAACAACACGGGTCCCACAGCGGACCCCTGTGGCACCCCGCTGGTGACAGTGCCTGTACTTGAAAAATGCCCCCTTATACACACCACCTGTGTATGGTTCTTGAGCCACTCATCAACCCAGTTAACCAGTCTGTTGTTTATACCTAGCGAACGCAATTTATTAATCAGAGTACTATGGGGCACTTTATCAAATGCTTAACAAAGGTCCAAGTACACCACATCCACCGGTATCTTTTCATAAAGAAATTTACTGACGTTTTAATAAAAGACCAGGTTGCTGGTGAGGCACGACATTTTGCTTTTAAATCCTTGCTGACTGGGATCAACTAGATTTTTATTAATCAGATCTTCTTCAATTCTTGTTTTTAGAATAGCTTCAAAGGTTTTATCCAATATGCTGGTCAGGCTGATAGGTCTGTAGTTGGATATTTTACTAGTTGCCCTTTTTAAAGATAGGTGTTGCCAGTGCTGTCTTCCAATCATCTGGTACTATCCCTGGCATTAATGATAGATTAAATATTTTGTACAATGGTTCAATTAACCAAGGTGCTATTTCCTTTAATAGGCACGGGTGAAGCTTATCTGGCTCTGGTGATTTGTTAATATTAATAGCATCCAATTTTATCTTAATTTCTTGTCTAGTAATTTCCATAATATCATCTTTTGTTCCATTATTTGTATGATCCATATATTGTTTTGTATTCAAGGTAGCATTAAAGATTGAACAAAAGTGTTTATTGAATACCTGTGCCATTTCATGGGGTGATCCCAGTGTGTCATGCCCCACTGCAAGTGGACCAATAGTTTTAGTTGTTTGTTTTTATTATTTATATATGAATAGAAACTCTTGCCTCCGTCCTTTGTATGTGCCAACCTGAATTCTAGTTTCTTTTTTTCAAATCTTATAGAGTGTTTGCACCTTTTTAATATTAACCTGTACTTGTTTTTATTGTATTCATTGTTGCATCTAACTGAAGCTCAGTATGCTCTTCTTTTTTTTTGCTATCAAGTGTAAAATATGTGGGGTTGCCCAAATTGGTATTTCCCCCCTTTTGTTGTACCCAATTTTATCTGGTACATGTTTTTGTTCCAATGCGATAATTTTATTCTTTAATGTGAGCCCGATCTCTTCCGGTGATGTGGATCCGTTATTCCATTTCCATATAGTAAATTATTTCTTAATTTGGTTGAAATTTGCTTTACTAAAATTTTTTAAAGGTAGTTTTACCCAGGTTACGTTCAGGGATGAATTTGGTATCAAAAGTTATTATATGATAATCACTATTTTGTAGAGGATCTTTAATTTTAATATTCTTGATTTGGTGGGGGATATCGGTTATTAATAAATCAAGGATGTTGTCTTTCCTTGTTGGTATATTTATAAGTTGATTTAATCCATTCGATTCACATACCTCCAAAAACATATTTTCCAAGTTGTTACTTGTAGTTCCTTTTTTCAAATCAGTTCCCGGGAGATTAAATTCCTCTAACAGTATGACATCTGATTGATTAATTTTATTATTTATACTATCTAGTATCACCTGATGTTCCTGAAGATTGGTATCGGGTGGTCTATAACAAAGTCCTACCAATAGTTTTGATTGTTTTTCCCTCATAATTTCTATCCACAGCATTTCACTTGATACTTCATCAAGTGGGTCGTTTACTGATTTGTGTTGGATGTTATTTTTGATATACAAGGCTACTCCTCCTCCTCCCTTTTTGGAGGTTCTATTTTTGTATAAGGTATTCTACCCAGGAATGTTTGTGTTCCAACTGGATTTGTCCCCCCACCAGGTTTCAATAATTGCTGCTATGTCAATACCATCTCTGTGTAATAATATTTCAAGCTCATCTAGCTTGATGGAGTGGAGACTTCTTGCGTTGTTTATTTTGGTATTGTTTGATGTTGTTGTTTTTATAATGTGTAGCCAGAGATTTTATAGGGATTTGTGTTACGATTCCTCTTTGCCCCTCAGAAGTTAGTTTTTTGTAGCTGTAAGATTATTTATTGTATTGTAAATAGTATACCCTAATAATCTTGTGCCCTTTTTGTTCCAATGTAATCCGTCATATCCATAGAGATCATCCTTATGTTCAAATTTTTCCCATGTCTTTATGCATTTTATTTGGTTAGTAAGGCAAAATCTAAGTAGCCAGTTATTATAAGCTTTTATGCTTCTTGTTCTATGATAGCTAGCCCTCAGTACTGGTAGGACTTCAGAAATAATATGTGTCATGTTCAGAGTCTTTAGGGTTTTTATAGCTTCTTTCATGTCCCTCATTATGTTTTCTACCTCCTGTTTCCCAAAATCATTAGTCCCTACATGGGGTATAGCTATTTTCAGGTTCTTGATGTTCTGAAAAATTCCTGGGAGCATACTGGTTACATCTTTTATGGCCACTCCACTATAACTGCAACTTGCCGCATTTTTCTTATTCCCCCTTTTTGTAAATCTATCAGTAAATCTAGTAATTGAATCTCCTAAAATGTACATTTGGTCAGGCAATACATCTTGTATAGGGATGCCATTCTCATTGTTACAGATGTTAATAAGTACCTCTTGGGGAACGTTTGTTGTGCTCTCCTCATAAAGGGAAATTACATGGTCTGACTGTCTTACATTGGTAGTTTTGACTTGTGATGGAAATGGAAATTTCAACTGGGCTGCGGGAGTATGATTAGGAGGCACACTAGAATGGATAGATGCTAAAGCTATAGGTGGTTCTTCATCCAGAATTTGGATTAGAGGGTCAAACCTGTCACTTAGGGGGGGTGTAAAACATTCTGCCTTTCTTCCCTTTTTTTTTTGCTGGCCTAGCACATTGGACAACATACCAGTCATTGTTATTATTTTCATTGCTATCCTCCAATCTAGTTAGTTTTTTGGTGGGGGTGCACTTGTTTACAATCTGTGTGTCCATGCCAGCACCTCCATCATGGTTTACCTCGTGGCTTATATGTAAGAAAGGTGGGGGAGGCCCTGGTTTGACACTTTGGTTATAGGTCTCATCATTGTTAACCAGTATTTGTTTGCCTCCCATTTCTTTTATTTATTCTGGAGACCATACTTTGTTGATTACATTCAAGGGCCTGTAGTCTAGTACCAAATGCTGATATTTCTGCCAACATGTCAGCATTTTGTTTGCATTTTAAGCATGTGAAAGGATCATCCAGTACAGGTATCTCTGAAAAGAGATACATCTCACAGGCTATGCAATTCGTCCCTATTTTGCCTGTAAACATTGTATTGAAATCCACTGTGATCCAGCAGTAGTTTCATAAACAAAGTTGGAGAGGCTTACCTTGTGGCTATTTATTTTCAGGATCTCAACCTCTACACTTTAATCCCTCATGCCCCTCTCACAACACACATAACATGTGCAGCTGCGCATGAGTACGTGACCTGCTCAAGCTCTCCCTGCTTGCTGCAGGGCTTGTTTTTATGTTAACTCATGACCTGGAAGTGCCTCCCAGGGGTCACAGCACCCTCATGACTGTAATTAAGCCCAAAAACAGTGTTTTTTGTAACTAAAAGTGCTAGACAAGGACACTCATATGTGCTATGTTTTGCACAATACTGCTGCAGTGGATGGCAACAGTATCTAGGTGCAACCAGGGCTCTCTTCCTGTTTCCTGAGACAGTAACAGGGCTCCAGTAAAAAACAAAGTTATACACAGTAAAAGTACACACTGCTGCTCTCTAGGTACATATATAGCTTACACACCACTCATGAGGTGTTTTGGCAGTGTCTCCTCATTTCTGTCCTAAATCTTCCCCCCTCCAATCTAAGGCCATGCCCTGTCATGTCTCTCCCCCTCCTCAGCCTGAGTATCCCTTCAGTGCCTGTCTTGTTTATCCCCTTTACATACTTAAAGATCTCAATCATATCCCCCTGGTCTCTTCTCTCCTCCAAGGAGTACATGTTCAGCTTTCTCAGCCTCTCCTCGTATGGTCTGTCCTCCAACCCCTGGATCATCCTTGTTGCCCTGCATTGTACCCCTTCCAGTAATTTCACATCCTTCTTCAAATGTGGGTGCCAGAATTGCACACAGTACTCCAGGTGCGGCTTGACCAGTGCCCTGTAGAGAGACAGGATCACCTCCCTGCTCCTGGAGGAGATTCATCTCGTGATACAACCCAGCATCCTGTTGGCTTTCACTGCTGTCCTCCTACACTGCTCTGTATTGTTCATCTTCCCCATTACAACCACCCCTAGATCCTTCTCCTCCTCCTCAATGGAACCTGGCTGCACCCCTTCCAGCTGGTATTTCCTCCCTGGGTTCTTTGTTTTAAAGTGCAGGACCTTGCACTTTTCTCATTGAACCCCAACTGCCACGCTTCCAACCACTCCACCAGTTTGGTCAGGTCATACTGCTGCCCCTGCTAACCTGCTTTATCGTCCAGCACTGACCCCAATTTGGTATCATCAACAATTAGACTAATCTTATTCCTGACACCATATGAGATGTCTGCTATGAATATTCCAAACAGCACTGGCCCAAGTACAGATCCCTACAGCACCCCGATCATCACAGCCCTTGGAGATGAGAGAGACCCCCCATCTACCCTCTGCTGTCTTCCCTGCAGCCAATTATCAATCAATTTAACCATGTTAGTCCTCACCCCCCTATATCTCAACTTCCCTCCCAACCTCTCATGTGGCACTGAATCGAAGGCTTACTGAAGTCCAAGTATATGACATCCACTGCATGACCCTTGTCCAATTCCCTTGTGACCCAGTCATAATACTCAACTAGGCTCATATGGCAGGATTTTCTGGAGACAAACCCATGCTGGTGACTGTTCTGGAGCCCATGTCTTTCATAAAGGTCACTGCCAAAGGCCAAATGGTGGTAAAGCGAAGGTTGAGAACTACTATCCAATAAGCATCACATCTATAATAGGCAAAATTATGGAGGGTTTTGTTAAACAATTTTGGAGCAAGATCTAAAACAGCTAGGGTTAGTAGATATAACTCAACATGGGTTCGAACAAGGTAGATCATGTGTTAGCAACTTACTTTACTTTTTTGAACCTGTCAGTCAGGCAATGGACCAGTCCAGGGTATGCCAGTGGATGTGGTGTATTTGGACTATAGGAAGGCATTTGACTCAGCATCCCATGATACCCTGTTGATATTACTTAAGAAGGGTGTGAATAAATGTCTAGAGTCATGGATTGCATCATGGTTGGAAGACAGAAGACAGAGAGTCCAAATTAGAGGCCACCTATCAGACTGGGGGATAGTAGCTAGCGGTGTGCCACAGGGTTCAGTCCTGGGACCACTGTTATTTAATTTTTTCATCTCCAGTATGCAAGTATCAGAGAGTGTGCGGCTAGGAAAATATGCAGATGATACCAAAATTGGGGCTACTGTGAACAATACTTAAGCTGCAAACAATTTCCAAAAACAACAGAATATCCTTGCAAACTGGGAAATAACATATAAGCTGGAATTTAATGAAAAAAAAAGTGTTGAGTCATGCATTTGGGGGGTAACAATTCTAGAGCACAATACTCTATTAATAACATCATCTTAGTGCTGACAGTGAGAAAGATCTAGGGGTGTTAATAACAAATACACTTAGTTATGAGTCTCACAACAGAGAAACTGTGAAAAGGGCCAACAGAGTAATGGGTAACATTCTGCAGAATATGAAAAACTGGGAAGAGGAAGTACTGATTGGATGCTTCTTTATAGATCTCTGGTTAGGCTGGTGCTTGAGTATGGAGCCCCTTTTTCAACTCCTCAGAGCATCAGTAGTACCAAGAGGATGGAAAGGGTACAATGTAGGTTAACTAAGAAAGTAAGATCAGTCAAAAACAAAAATTACCTTGATAGGATGCAAGGTCTAGGATTATATTCCCTGGCATATAGGAAAATAAGAGGTGACCTCTGTTTTGTATATAAAGCTTGCAGTAACAAATTAATATGGGAATCTGCTGGTTTGATAAGAAAACCCAATACTGGTAGGGCCACTAGAACCCACTCATTGCAGATACAAGGGGAATTATACAAGAGTAAATGAAGGGGTAAATGGTTCCACCAGAGAGTGGTCGAAGCATGGAATGCACTTGCTGCAAAAGTCGTGCAAGCAACAAGTATGTCCTCCTTTAAGCATCTGTTGGATGAATATATGGATGAAAAAAAATGGGACTATTTCCACTGATAAGTGGCAAGTCTAATATGGCTCTATAAGCCTCTTGACTTGAAACAAATACCTATGAACTTATGAGCATTTCCTTAAGTATTGTCTCCATCAGCTTCCCCACGATGGAAGTTAAGCTTACTGGCCTGTAATTACCCAGCTCATCCTTTGGCCCACTTTTCTATGGATGGGTGCCACGTGGGCCATCCTCCAGTTATGTGGTATGCACCCTGTGTCCAGGGAGGTATTGAATAGTTCTGCCAGTGGTCCAGCCAGGATCTTGGCCATTTCCTTCAACACCCTGGGGTGTATGCCATCCAGTCCTGGTGCCTTATCCACCCTCAGAGCCCTTAATCTCTCCAATACCCTACCCTCAGTGATCACCCCTTCTGTTACCCCCTCTCCGCCCACCCTGCCCACCCTCTGCAGCAGCTGCTCTCCTTTTCCCTCATGAATACAGAATAGAAATACTCATTCAGTGCTTCTGCCTGATCTACCCCTTTCTTTGCCCACTCCCTGTGCTTCCTGATCCTCACTATCTGGTTCTTGCAGCTCCTTCTATCTCATATGTATCTGAAAAAGTCCTTTTCCCCATCACTGATGCCCTGCACCAGCCTCAATTCCCTGGATGGCATTAGCTGCCAGGTGCCTTCTCTTACTGCCAGTGCAGAGAAGGTGGTCTTGATGGGCTATTGCCTTCTTCCACCTTTAAGCACTGAGTAATACCGAGTAAGATGGCAAAAGAGCACCGAAACACCCCACAATGGTGGTCTACAGTAATGCACCATGAAATATCCAGGACTCCAGCTTCATTTAGTCCACTTCCAAGCATTCAACCTTGACTGAAAAATCCCTAATGAGCCCTCACATTTGTAACACCCCCTTTGTTCCCCTTTTCTGTCTAGAGGTCCTGATGGTAACCTGGGGGTACAAACTGGAAAACCTTCCAGGTATAAGGCCTACAGATCAAAGAGAAACAAGGCCTTACCTCAACTACAGTTCTCAACAGTGTAGTGCAGATTGTGTTCACACCCACGGGCTATAACTTACCACCCGCTGCAACATCAGGCTGTACCTGGGAGGACAACATGCTGAACTGGCTTCTTTAGAGGAAGGAATTAGTTAGTTCATTCAATATTCCAAGCACACACAGTAAAAGAACAAATAAAGAGATTTCATTCTGTTTCTCTTTAAAATTAATAAATAAATACCTTGAGTGCACAACTCCATGGAGCCAGGAGGCAGAACCAATGCAGGGCATAGTGTGGGAGGTACTAACAGTACCAGACTGATGCAAATGTTTTAAACAGGCCTAGAAAATTAGACCAGGGGCAGACTACACGCAGATACCCAGCAACAAAGTAAAGCTCAGGACCTTAGAGGGTACAATAGCATGTCCTAAACCCAACCTGAGAAGTGTCTTACTCTCCACCCTGAAGTAACCGATATCGGGGATGTGGCCTTAAACATGTGCCTTGGCCACCCTGAAAACCTTGCCAGAAAACCAACCAGTCTGTAACCCTCTTCCTAATGAGACAGGATGTCAACTTGAACTATAGCATGTATGACTCAGCTCCAATGTTTCAGTTACTCTTTCTGTGCATTCCTTTAATGAGCCTAACACAGGACCTGCCCCAGACACGGACAGGGCAGGCGAGATCCCAGAATGCACCCACCTACTTGCCTATGGCAGCATGCCACACCAGGAAAATGACCTCCTCAGAGCTGCCACCTCCAAGGTGTCCTGCCATAGCCCTGCTACTACCATGACAGCCCCACTGCCATGCCTTTCTTTTGGACACTACGCCTCCCGAACCCAGCTGTGATGGGCTTACCTCCTTGCTGCTGTCCTTCCAGCTGCTGAGCTCACAGGACCCCAGTCCCCAATATTCGCCATACTCCTGTCACCATCCCTATCGGAAATAAAGAAAAAACACATAGCCATTGATGCTAGAGACAGACGATACCTACCGGGCCAGGGATTTGAAACACCAGCAAAACTTACCCTACATACAGCCTGCCAGCTCCCCTCCCTACGGGCAACCCATCCCTTTTAAATCTGGGCATGGAGAAACGCCCTCCTCAGGAGCAGAACATGGGATGCCCCAAGTAGGAACCTAACCAACAGTGGAGAATACAGGATAGTAAACCAGCCCCGAGAGAGGTGGCTTACAGATGAATTACATAAGCAATAACCCATGATAGGGTGTGCTGTTATTGGAGATTAACACACACACATGGGTGCATTGTGAGGCATGAAGCCGCAGGCTGAGTGCCCTCACAGCACCTGGATGTGTGTTAATCCCTCATAACAGCAAAACCTGGAGTGGGTTATTGCGCTTATAACATGGGTTAAGTTTAAACAACAAAACAGCTATCAAAAAAGTGCTTTTTTCCTGTTTAAACAGCAAAAAATGTACTGTATCCAGCCACCTTGCAAAATAATCCCTAACAATTAATGCATCCTGCATTGCTGTTATGCACATAGAAATGTCACAGATACACTACTGCTATGATCCGTGACATCTCTTGTGCATAACACTCACTCCTACATGTCCTACAACATGTACAACCCCTCCACACACACATACAACAACTGTGCCCCAACAGAACTGTACTATGCTGTCCCTCCCTCCCTCCCCCTCTCTCCCTCTCTCTCTCTCTGTCATATGGCACAGTTGCTTTATTACATATGGAGCCAGCAGGATCATCATCGGGAAGGGCGCTCACAGAGACATTCACACAGGGATCAGAGCAGCAATTTTCTATTGATAGATAGATAGATACTTTATTTCTAAAGCACCCTATTGCAGGGACTCAGAGCGCTGTACATTCAAGACAACAATACAGATATTAAAACGACGTCTTATGATAATACATTAACTGGGAGTCAGCAATCAGTTAAAATGATCTATCTACTCCATTTAAAATAACAATAAAATAAATTCAGTAATTAAAAGCCTGCTGGAACAAATAAGTCTTGAGACCCTTTTTAAAGGCTTCTACCGAGGGAGCCTCCCTAAGATACCTTGGCAGTGAGTTGCACAAGGTAGGTGCTACCACCAAAAATGCACAGTGTCCTGAATGCCACAACCTAACCCTGGGTACTCCAAGGAGGCAACCCTTGGCAGAATGAAGCATCTGGGACAGGCAGCAGGGCACAAGGAGATCTTGCAGATAGAATGGCCCCCTTTCATGCAGGGTCTTGTAGGTCAGAAGCTCTACCTTGAAGATAATCCTCTACCTGACTGGCAGCCAGTGCAGTTCGCAGAGGACTGGAGTGATAAGATCACTCCTTTTCACTCCTGTCAACAGTCTTGCCACCACATTCTGCACCAGCTGCAGCTGGCGGAGGTTGCCTCCAGATAACCCCAGGTACAGGGCATTACAGTAGTCCAACCTGGACATAACAAAAACATGCACCAGTGTAGTCAAGTCCTCAGGCAGGATCAAGGCTCTGATCCGAGCAATGTTCCTGAGATGGTAGAATCCACTTTTAACCACAGTTGACACCTGAGCATCAAGTGTCAGGCCATCATCAAGGATCACGCCCAGATCCTTCACCCATCTGGAAGGCACAAGGGGAGCCCCCCCCAGCCTAGTCCTTCTACACCCTCAGTGAGGATTTCACTCGGGCCTGCAGGGAAGTGCTAGATGAGGAATCACTAGGGTCTTAAGTTTTTGTGACAACATCTGGCTGTTTAGGTCATTGGACTGGGGTGGGCTCCCAGTATGCCACATGATTGGGGGGGGGTTACACCTTCTAGGTAATACTTAAACTTTGTACCTGAGACACAGAGTATATATAGTTAAATTTCCATTTGCTGAGCTTACTGTACATTTGTTTCTTTCCTATTGGTAACAGGATATGTCCATTTTGTACCCAAGTGTTTCAATAAAGATGCATTTTAAAAAATGACACAGTACAGCAGTCACACAGTGGATGGGATGCACACACTACCATTGCATACATCTGCAGTTCCCTGTGCCCAACTCAACACTGTGTCATGTTGCTGCTGTCACACTCGCTGCGCTATGGCGAGGGTTGTGGGGGAGCCCGGAGCACGTCTGTGCATCTTTGTCTTTGTACTGTTTCTCTGGCTCGTGCTCTCTTTCTGTGTCACTTATACACTTTGAAAATCAGCAGTCCCTCTCCCCATTCAGTGTGCAGTACCCAGAGATCCGCAGAGCGGGTGGGTGGGGAGCCCATTAGCTCTCGCTAAGCAGCTCATTACAAATGGCTGCTTTTGATGTTTCTGCCATCAGGCACAAAACAAGAACCATTCTGCCCACTGATTCACCATCTGGTGGACTCCTTCACCCTAACTGTGATGATAATGTGTATTAATGCACTGTCACCCGATGGCACTCTACCAGTCACCTACCTCCCTCCCTCCCTCTCCCTACCCTATGTTATAAAATAAAATATTATCACAACTAAAAATGAATGCAAAGAAATGTTTTATATGACTAAAAAGTGAATGCAAAAACCAAAAAGTACAGCACGACTAAAAAGTGAATGCAAACAGAAAAAGCACAGCACAACAAAGAGAATGCAAACAAAAAAGCATAGCACAAATAAAAAGTGGCTGCAAACAAAACAAGATTTGGTCAGAGCAAAAAGGGCTGCTGTGGTCCTTTAAAAGGCCACTGTCCACTTTTGTCTGACTTTGGCACTAGAGTTAGGCAAGCCAGATGTTACCTAGAAAGAGATAGAGACTGTGTGTATGTGTACGCGTGTGCAACGCAGGCAGGTGGAAGTAACTACTGGAGCATCAGGTGAAAAAAAGCTAACAAAAGGGATGGAAGGAACAGACCTGCTGCTAATATCCTCCTCCAACACCTATTGGTGGAGCTGACTGCATTTTATGCTCTCCCCTCATGAATGTTGCAGTACGTTACATGAAATGTTACAGCTCTCCACTGTATAATACTGCCCTGCTTTAAGTCATTTTCCTCTCTCAAAAACATCCTCTTCATTGTATTGCTGATGTTAAAAAGCACAGACATGCACAAACAAACCATTTTTGCAGACAGGCTACACTCAAGAGTGTTAGCTGGTGGTCTTGCTAGAACAGAGAACAGTTCCATGGAAAAGCCGATACCTGGCTACTAGTCCTTGGAAGAGGACTGCAGGGCTTCAGCCATGCAACCCTAAAAAACACACTGTACTCTTCACTAGAATAAAGAAAGTTAAGGCTGGCATTTTTAGTGTATATCTTTCTTATTACTTGTTTTAATAAGTAACTTTTTATGAGGGGTTGGGGGTTGAAGAAGTAGCCAGAGACTAATGACTAAAATGAGGCAATGGGAATGTCCTGGACCTGGGGGACCAGGAACTATGAAAAAGCACATGAACACCGCCAGATGGTAAACCTGGAAAAAGTATGAGAATTTTCTCGTAGTAAATGGTTAGTAGCTGCAATAACGTTTACGTTGAAATGCCAATGAGCTTTAATTCAGGGGGTCAATGTTATTTTAAAATGGCTTATTTAAACCATTGTTTTCAAGCAGTAGTTCCTCACCCCTTGCAAAAAACAGTTTAACCATTGGGAAGAAAATAAGTGATTGGTGTCGGGTAGTTTCCTAAAAAAATTCCCAGACACAAAAAGCTGATTACAATTGTCCATCATAGCCACCACCGTTCAAGTGCCAGTGTATTCTGTATAACCAACAGTGATTTTTTAAATGGGATTTTTTTAAATGTCACACTGCTCCAGGTGTATTCCACATGTAGTCTGAATAAAATGCACCATCTGGAGCTTGTAGCAGTTCATGGAATTATATACTCACAGTAGAACGAGTTTTAAAAAGACGCAGCTCCTGCTCACTAGAAGGGGTCCCGGAGTTCAATTAAAAGGAAAGTTATGATGACCTAAGATATATAGGATAGTGTATGGTTACCCATACACTACAAGGCTATTCTTCCACCGAGTGGATACAATGCCGACTGATGACTCAAGAGCGAAGCTCGAGAGGTCTCGAAGTCGGCATTGTATCTATGAGGTAAAAGAATAGCCTTGTAGTGTATGGGTAACCATAAACTGTTCTTTATAGTGTATGGCGGCCGAGAATAAGACAAAAAGAGACTCACTTTTCCATATTTTTGCTCGGTTCTGCCGAGGCAGTCCATTCACAACTGCCACTGCCCAGCAAACTCGCATGGCCCTCTCACACAGCAAGGGATGAATCAGGACGTCTACTGTAGCCCCTTGTATTATGACGTCCTCACTAACGCAGAATGAAAAGTCGTTCTGCATTAGTGAGGACATCACTACTGCGGCAGAACAACTTTTTGAGGTGTATGGATTTCCATACATAACCGCATTCCACCATACACTATACAGCACTAAACTAACCCCCCCGGCCTCTCACCGGGGGGGGGGTCACTTTGCATACGGCCCAGAAAACTGTTGCAGGGCAAGCCATGTTGCTGGGCTACCACGCCCTTGGCTAACAGTGGCCCAGCCCAGCTACCAGAGTGGGCCAATCGGCATTGGCACCCCACAACAGGAGGGGGCGTGGCCCGAGCTTCCAGGGGAGGGTCAACAGGGGATTTTTAAGGTGAGTGCAGAGAGGGATTCCCCCTTCTCTGAACTTGGCTCTGACCTTCTGGACGTCGATACCGCGGTAATCCTTTGCTTTTAGTTAATTTCAAGCCACCTCGTCGGTTTCTGTTTTCCCACGGCTGCACTTCAGGAGGCTACATTATCCAGCAGGTGAGTTTACTTTCATACCCTGCGTTTACATTTTAAACAGTTCAGCATGCTATGGGGCCCACACAGTTGAGCAAGACGATTTGTTTGTTTAAAAAAAAAAAAAAATTTTCTCAGCCACATGGAGGGCCCTCACAGGGTTTTTTCCAACATGCCTGGCGTGTTGGAAAGATCTGCATGAGCTGGGCATATTAAAAAATTCCCATGCCTTTGGGTAGGTTATCTCCCCTTGCAGCCCCTGTTTGTCCCCACACCTGGGGGGTGTATTTAATAATCTGGTTTGGTCATTTTATATGGTGTGTCCCAGGAGAGGTGTCTGTCCCCCTTTGACCAGCAGTGCAGGCCCAAGTTTTAGGCCTCCTCTCACCACATGGTAGGCCTAGGAGCATCCAGCCATTATCTCCTGCCTCCTCCTCATTTAATTTTCTGGCACAGGGCAGCAAACACCCCTTACTCAAGAGCAGAGTATGAATAAAAACCCCCCTTAATTAATTTTTTTTTTTTTTTTAATTTTTGCTATCAACCTGAACTTTACTGATGTGCTTAAGCCATGGGGTTGTCTACTTTAATTACAATAATGTTTGTTGGAATCTAGGTCTTATTAAATGTCTTTTTATTAATTTTGTTGAATCACTTCATCTCAGAACTAAGCTTTTAACAAGAGACTTTGCTGGAGTATGGAGTTCCCATTTAGCCATGTGGCATGATTCGGAGTTACTGTGGGGGCTCTCAGTGGGCAGTGGACAGCACGGATTGCGCATGGACTGTGCAGGCCCACCTGGGCTCCCTTGCAAGCCACAGCCCTGGGAGCTTTGTTGCAGCTCACCAGAACGACTCCCTTCCCTTGATTCCCTGGCTACCGTGTCGCTGCGGTTTGTCTGTTCCCTCTCCAGTGGGACTCCACCAGTCGGGAGCTTAGATGGATTGGTGGAGCTTTCACTGCTTCGGCCTTGCTCAGGGGGGCAGTCACTGTGCAGCAGGTGGCAGGGAATTTCCCCTTTATGGCCCCCCATCTGCTTGTTCGCCAATACCACGCTGCAGGCTTGGCTGGGTCACGCCTGCTCTTGGTCATGGGGATAGCCTCCCTGGGCTTGGACTGGGGCTTGTTAGGGTTGGCTTGCAGCAGCATGGGGGGAGCAAAAGTTTGGGTTTTGGGGAGAAATGCACCACACTAATTTAATAGGATGGTTTAAAATTTTGCATTGCAGGCGGTTGCTCAGGAGTCATATGGGGGCACCCCAATGACACCAACTGCCCATTGTATGATCATAACATGCCTCATAACTTCTTTATAGAAATTACTGGGTTGTTTATACAGGAGTGAATCAGATTCATCTGCAATGGTTCAGGATTAAAACTGGCAAGGAGTGGGGATACAGGGTGCAATGGTTCAGGATTAAAACTCGCAAGAAGTGGGGATACAGGGTGCAAGTCGCTTAACATTTTAACAGCCAGTCTTGTTCAAGTCGTAGACCTATTTAGGCTAGGGTTTTGAACCCCTGAGGTGGTGCTTCTTTATTTCAGCAACTGCGCCTGTATTAATCCTCCTAGTAGACTCCCCACAAGGTGGGGCAGAATGTACAGCGGCTTGCAAGGATAACTGTATTGTTTTTTCTCTTCCACATAGCCTAGGTTGGGATCCACCACTCTTACCTTGTTCCTAACATCCGTTAACCTACTATGGCAGCCAATAGGACAAGAATGGAGCTAGCTTCACTGGCCGTGGCCGGTCCCAGCTCACGGCAGTCCAAGGGGCCCGACAGAGCCTTCATGGAAGCTTTTCAGTGAATGAATGAACTTGGAGGCCCCAATCGGTTGGAGGCTGCAGCCAGGCTGGATCCGGCATTGCAGGTGGCTGCCCCTGTCACCCAAACCCCACGGGTATGTGATACGGGGCTTGGCATGATTGGCTATGCCTCTTCTAGTAGCTTAGAGGTAGTGCCAAGGAGGCCACCTGCATGGCAGAGACAGCCATCTGCACGACTCCTGGAAGCAGTAGCCCAGTCACCTACAAGTAAGAGGGAGGGATGAGGTAAAAGGGCATCGGTGACAAAACGCCAAGCAAGAACAAAAAAGGTCAGAGGTCAGCAGCGAACGATGGAACGGCCAAGCGGTACTGGAGCAACACAGGATGGAACACTCCCAAGGCCAGAAGAGCAAGCAGAACCGAGGCTTGGAGGGCGTGATGGACCTCAACCCAATGGTGAGTCAAGGGGTTTAATGGCAGAGGGCTCACTCCACACTTCTGAGGTGGAGGAGCTGATGGAGGGGATGAGGACCAAGAGGGAAATGACACATCCTCAATAGTGTTATAATCACCTGTGAGGCTGCAGACATGGAGGTCCATTGAGGAAAGAGAAGGTATCTCGGACCTTCTGCTAGAGGGTGGGGAAGGGTCAAGGGGGTTGTCACGTGGGGCCAATAGGCACCAAAATGAGCCCATTGCCGTATTCGGGTGGGATTTTGACAGACGCCGTCTCCGTAGCCCCCCACCCCACAGGGACTTGGTAGGAAATGGGGAGGGACCACATGGACAGGAGGATCCATGCGGACAAGAAGATCCAGGAGTGGGAGCAAGTGTATCAGAGACCAGACAGGGGGACCAGCAGTGGGTCTCAGCACAGATCCACAACTGGGCACACCACATGGCATGGAGTGTGACAGACATGACTGGAGCCAGACTGGGGGTCAGGGCTCAACTGGAGAGGGGTATTCAGGCAAATCTATGGGCACCTTTAACATGGGGACCCTTTGGGCACAAGGCCCTCCTCTCTGGCTGGCATACCCTTGGGGACCAGGTGGCCCCGGAAGCCAGAACCTTGGGGATGGTGGGGAACCCCACAACAGGTGGAACCCAGGATCTCAATACCACCACTGGAAACAATATATAGGGGCCCCCCTCCAGGACTCTTAGTGGGAACACTACCTCCAGGGGTTTCAAGGGTGACCCTAGGGCCACAAGTAATTGGGGGACAGGAAACAACACGGGTTTGGACCAGTGGGGATGGCCCCTCATTGACAGCCAACGGCAGGTGGGTGGGCAGCGGGGCTAACTTGCCCCTGCACCAGGGCGACAGGGAGTGGCACTGCTGAGCAGGGAAAAGGACCAAGTGGGTCGGCGGGGTCCCCTGGGCCCTTGGTGGCAGATCAGCTGATCCAAACCCCACCGACCCCTCCTGCTCCAGTACCCAACAATAATAAATGGGCATTTGCAGGACTGGAGGATCCTTTAGGGGATCATTTGTCAGACAGCATGAGGGAGAAAATATGGAAGGGAGAATACATAGACATGTTCTCGTTGCTACACAGGGAACTCCCGGAGGAAGAGAATGACAGAAAAAGGATGAAGGAGAGGGTGCGGAGGCCAAAGGTCCCATTCACTTTTGAGAACTGGATCATGCCTTGACATATTCATGTCAGTGTACGGGATGAAGTACTCTAGATAAATTGCTGCCCTTACTTAAGTATAGGGACACCATTAAATTTGCTCACCTGTCTTCGATGGGTGGGCCTGAGAGGAAACTACTACCAGCAGTTTCGCCTAAAACTGGCTCGTCAACCCAATTTAAAATGGAAAATATGCATCTCGATCTATGGGCCAGGTACATGACATGGGGCAGACCTAATTCTGTAACGTACACTGACAGTGGGCATGTGATCACCCGACCCAGTAATGGTGACAAAAAGGAGTTCAAAAAAGGGGACAAAAAAGCTTGTTATGATTACAATAAGGGGAAGTGCTTTCGGAGCCACTGTAAATTCCATCATGTCTGCAGGTTGTGTGGAGGAGTTCACCGGGTTACCGATTTCAAAAAAGCCATGTCTGGAACTGCTGGTCCTCCACATTCGGACAAGTCCAAGTCTGGGGCTGGCTAGGCTGGCAAACACCCCAGTGGACTTACAGAAGATGTCAAACTGGCTTTCCCAGTATCCTGACCAATGGGCAGCACAATTTTTGTGGGCTGGTTTTAGTGAGGGATTTGAAATCCCTTACAGGGGTCCACGGATTGCTATGGCAGCCCGCAACCTAAAATCAGCTATCACTCTGCCATCAATGTTGGCACACAAGATCAACAAAGAGGTACAAGCAGGATGGGTAGTGGGCCCTTTTAGCCAGCCTCCCTTCCAGACACTCAGAGTATCTCCACTTGGTCTTGTCCCAAAAAAGAATGAAGGGGAATACCAACTGATCCATCACCTTTCCTACCCGAAAGGTGGATCGGTAAATACGTGCACCAGAGGATGCGTCGATCGTCGCATCCCTGGATGCAGTGGTTGAATTGGTCCGGGGCTTGGGCACCAGTACCTTGAGGGCAAAGAGTGACAAAGTCAGCATTTCGTTTGTTGCCAGTGCGACCAAAGGATTACGATCTATTGGGTTTTATGTTCCGAGGACAATGGTATTATGAAATGGCAATGCCCATGGGTTGCTCAATTAACTGTGCAGTTTTTGAGACATTTTCTACCTTTCTAGAATGGGCCACCAAGGTATACATGGGAAACGCCACAATCATTCACTATCTTGATGATTTTTTTATTTGCAGGTCCCAAGGATTCGGGTAAGTGCCAGGATACTCTAAATGGCTGTCAGACTTTAATGAAAAAATTTGGGATACCCCTGGCAGTAGAGAAAACAGAGGGTCCTACCACATGCATCTCATTCTTGGGTATTGAGCTGGACTCCGAAGCCATGGTCTCACGGTTACCTTTGGATAAGGTAAAAAACCTACGACAATTGCTGGGGGAAGTTATTGGAGCAAAAAAGGTCACCCTAGTGCAATTACAGTCCCTGCTGGGACACCTCAACTTTGCATGCCAGGCAGTGAGCCCCGGGCGCCCATTTCTCAGGAGACTAGCAGCAGCAATGTCTGGCCCTACAAAACTGTATCACCATATGCGGATATCAAGGGACCTCAAGGCCAACTTGCAGATCTGGGAAGCCTTTTTAACTGATTTTAATGGAGTAAGCATGTGGCACGATAAAGGACCCCATCACCTTGGTTTGGATATGGTGACTGATGCATCGGGGGGCATAGGTTTCGGGGCATATTTTCAAAGGTCCTGGTTTGTGGGAACATGGCCAGAGAACTGGGTAGAGCAGGGGTTGACTAAAACCATCACACTGCTAGAGCTGTTCTCAGTCATGGTAGCAGTCCAGGTGTGGGGACACTGGCTGCAGAACCAGTCAGTACTGTTCTTTTCTGACAACAAGGCAGTGGTGCATATCATCAACTCACAATCTTCCAAGTCGGAGGATGTGATGAGGGTACTGCGAGTGTTTGTGTTATGCTGTCTATCCTGGAACATCATGTTCCGGGCAAAACATGTGCCTGGAAAGGATAATGTGATCGCTGATGCCTTGTCTCAGTTGCAGTTTGACCGCTTCAGACAGCTGGCACCACATGCGGAAGCAGCCCCAACACCGATCCTGGGCACACTTTGGCAACTTGCGAGTCAGGAAAGCTTTGATGGGTTCAAATTGCTGTTGCCCCATCGACCTGGAGGAAATACTCCGGTAGCTTCACAGCATTTGCCTGTTTTTGTGGACAGCAGGTAAGCGAGACCCCACACAAAATACAACAACAGGTACAAGAGTATGTGCTCCACCTTATTCAGTTGCTTTGGACACCAGCTGCCATCCGAGTACACTTTTCGGGAATAGCTTTCATCTGGCAGGCATTGGGCCACCCTGACCCAACCAGCAACTTCACAACCCCCAAGATGCTGGAGGGGTGGAAAAGATCCTGGGGAAAGAGACCAGATCCCAGGATGCCAATAAGCATGGGCGACCTGACGGACATACTGTCAGCATTGGGTACAGTATGTAACACATGGTACGAGGCACAGTTATTCAGGTCCCTGTTTACATGTGCATTTTATGGCATTTTGGGTTTCAGAGTTGGTGCCGGACTCTAAAACAGCTGCAGGTGGTTCCAACATCCAGCTAGGGGAAATCTCCTGGATGCCTGACAGAGTCATCCTGTGTCTTCGTAGTTCAAAAACTAACCAAATGGGTCCCCCAGCAATGATCACTTTGCATCACTCAAGTGCCAGCGAGTCCTGCCCTTACACCTGTTTACAGGCTTTCTTGGCAGATTGACCAATGGGGGGATGTCATTTGTTTGTGTACAGGGATGGATCCCCTGTGATCAGATGCCAGTTTGCAGCAATCTTACGCAAAAGTTTGTGTTTCACAAGTAAGGACCCCAAGGTGTTCGGCACCCATTCATTTCAAATCGGGGCTGCCACAGAAGCCTCAAGATTGGGTTTGGGGGAGGCACAGATCAAGAAGATCGGGAGGTGGTCTTCTGCAGCATTTAAGGGATATATCCAGCCTCAACAGGGCCCACAGGTGGTGCAAGAATAATAGAGGTCATATTACAAGAAACTGTTGCGTGGAACAATAATGAGTCTTTGTTTATCTTATAGCAGAGTGAAGGATGCCAGCAGATATATGGGTCATCGGCCATTCCTACATCCAGGAAGCACACAGTCAAGCATTGGTCCACCCGTATGGAACACAGCTGGGGGCCCCAAAAGAACAAGCAAGGCTTCGTTGGGCTGGAAAAGGGGGTATGCATTGGGACAGCTGTTGGACACAGTGATAAGGTTGGAGTTGGACAAGAAACCACCCCTGGCACTGGTGGTGCACTTGGGCAGAAACGACATAGTAGAGTTAGGGGCCCCAAAACTCTGTGGGGAAATCACGTGGGTTTTGGCCCAGCTTCAGGAGGGGTGCCTGCAGCATCAAAGCCATTGAGAAGGCTAGGAGAGAGGTCAATTGGGAGGGGTCCCATTTTGCTTCCCTCCATGGAATTGCCATTTTGGGTCACTTCCTAATACCCAGGACATGTGATGCCATGTATAGCAGGGATGGAGTACATCTGTCAGGGATAGGGAATGACATCCTCAATGCCACAATCCAGGAATTCTGTGAGTTAGCAGTAAACAGGGGAGACCCCTCGGGCAATAAGGGGAAAACGTGCTATGCACGTTCGAGTGGCGTAAATTCAGGGTGAATAGGTAAATTAAGTGTTCATGGTATTGGGTGACCTGGGGTCTGGGTGGTGTGACCCTGGGTGGGTACACTACCGGGAAGAGGTACCAAGAACACGGTGGGCATCGTAGGGGTTTCAGGGCTGGAGGACGGGGAAGGTGGCCCTGCACAGGCACCGGCCTCTGCTCAACTGGCATGATACCCCCATATGCAATTGAGTGGGGGGGACTGTCCGAGGGAGAGGCATGGCCCTGGGTGGGTCTGCCCGACTCGAGGGCCAGAGTCCCCCCCATTGGAAGCACCACACCACCTGAATTTGCTGCCCCAGGGGTCTCTTGCATAATTGTGTACAAGGTTAAGGATTGTATATAGAGAATTGTATGTATTGTAAATAAAAATGATTACTGTTTAGTAAAGCTGTGGCCTTTTGTGCCAAAATTGAAACCTGGTGTGTGTGTACTGTTATTATGGGTCCGATTGGGCGATGACCCCACCTGGCCTCTCACCGGGGGGGGGGTCGCTTTGCACATGGCCCAGAAAACTGTTGCTGGGCAAGCCATGTTGCTGGGCCACCACGCCCTCGGTGAACGGTGGCCCAGCCCGGCTACCAGAGTGGGCCAATCGGCATGGGCCCCCCACAACGGGAAGGGGCGTGGCCCAAGCTCCGGGGTGGGTCAACGGAGAGGTTTTAAGGGCAGTGCAGAGAGGGAATCCTTCTCTGAACTCGACCCTTAGCTTCTGGACATCCCACCCACCCACCCAAAAATTTTTGTTTCAATGGGCTGCGGCAAGTGTTGGGGACTGGTTATTGGCCCTACTGAGCCCACGATTTCAATGTCACAGCAAATTGTCATGGTTGGCGTAAATTCAGGGTGGATAGGTAAATTAAGTGTTCATGGTATTGGGTGACCTGGGGCCCGGGTGGCGCAACCCTGGGCGGGTATGCTTCTGGGAAGAGGTACCCAAGAACACGGTGGGCATCGTAGGGGTTTCAGAGCTGGAGGACTGGGAAGGTAGCCCTACACGGGCACCAGCCCCTGCTCAACTGGCATGATACCCCCAGATGCAATTGAGTGGGGGGGACCATCCAAGGGAGAGGCATGACCCTGGGCAGGTCTGCCCGGCTCGAGGGCCAGAGTCCCCCCCATTGGGAGCACCACACCACCTGAATTCACTGCCCCAGGGGTCTCTTGCATAATTGTGTACAAGGTTAAGGATTGTATATAGAGAATTTTATGTATTGTAAATAAAATGATTACTGTTTAGTAAAGCTGCGGCCTTTTATGCCAAAATTGAAACCTGGTGTGTGTGTACAGTTATTGTGGGTCCAATTGGGCAATTACTTATTCCTGCCACCAGTTGCTCCATATGGAGAGCCGGAGCATCCTGTCCCAGAAGTCAACAGATTATATCTCAGAGAAGTTGTCCCCTCGATGAGCGATCTGCTGCTTATCACAACTAAAGTACACGTCAACCAAATTCTCCAAACTGCCATCATTATATAGCCGATGCTGCACTTTAGTCTGCAAAAGGGAGCTTGTAAGATTCTTGCGACAACCTACAGCAAATCATTGGGCTACAGTCTGTGCCCCACCACTATCAAAAGAAAGCACGCTCCCTAGACCATGCACATCTTTCAGCCTCAGGCATGCCTTTAGCATCACCTCCACCTCATCCACTCCTGCCCTGCCCTATGAGGATCTACGACACCGCATCAACAATTTCTTGTTGACACGACGTTTCCCTGACACCACTAAGTCGATTGCAATTGGTGCCGCAGAGTTAAACATTGTTGTTTGGTGCGGGGCTGCACCCTCCCGCAGCCTCCATGCAGGGGGCATACCACCCACTTATGATTATCAACTCTGAGATGGAGCTGATTTGGGGATGGGGTGCAGGATCTTAGGAAAGAGTGCTGGTGTCCCAGGAGGACTTTACAGCGATATGATGATGTTGTCTGCATCAACCATGTCACTGTTAAGTTGTCGCTGTAGTGATGGTATACCGCCCCACGTCATGCAAGATCCTGCCCCCATAAAGTACTAGAGAGATCATCACAAGTCCGCCTTATAATCTACGGGCATTGCTCAGTGCCAGTCCTTTGCTATATTAACACTCCACCCTGACTGTACAGCTCGGGCACTTCTGAGTTTTACAAACTGTGAACTAACTGATCAAGCAGCAGCGTCCTTGCCAACCTAGATGAAAAACAATGGGATGTTTGCATTAGTAGAGATGATATACAGCACTGAGCCTATGTTGTGTGATCATTTGGCATCTCGCCCTGCCCTGCACAATAAAGGGAGAGAAACTAGTGCCGAGTGTTCAATCCGTATGTCAGACCTACATTAGAGGTCTCAAGCCAGGAATTCTTCACCTAGAGCCAAGCCACAACTGAACCAAGGAATCTGGCTTTACACTAGGAACCAGAGCAGGACCTGAGCCCTAGCTACCGCACTGCACAAAGAAAGTCACACGCTGAAGGTGCAAGGAGGAGTACGTTACAAAAATTAGTTCGCAGAGCAGGCAACAAGGTGGACTCCTGGTGGGGGTGCTGAAAGGGAGACAAAAAAGTTTCTCTTCCAGGCCAGCTGCAAAGTACAGGAATGGTGTTCCATTAGAAGAAAAATGCATGCGTGATAATGGGTGGGGTGGGTCACTGTAAATGAAAACAAAAAGTGAAGGATTTCTCATTGAGATACTGGGGGATTGGATAACCCCAGTGACACTGTAATGTTTCTGGGTGTGGGATGGTAATTCTGAAAATAAAGAAAAAGAAAAACAGGAACCCGTCGACCTGCAAATGTGCCTTGCTACTTTATGATAAGGATGGAGAATATTGTGGCCGGTGAGTCAGTGGTGTTGCATAAAGGTGATAGCTGTATCTTTAAATAAAAAATGTTCTTACTCACATCAGTGTTCTGGTAAGCAGTCATGGCTAAGAAGTGGATCTCTGGGAAGGTGAAGTTCTGGACCCAGCCTGGCTGGTTTGGGTCCTCCATCCCATCTTCATTCACCTGCACCACTTGTAGCCGGGGCTTATACTTTTGCAGGGACTGCAAGATGACCATCTGGGGAGGAAGAAGAGAAAATACATACACTCACTATTAAAAAATATAAATATTTACTGTCACATTTCCTTTAGCTTTTTCCCACTGAAGAGATTCACCCAGTGAGCACCTGTATTGGGGGAGTCGGGATGTATATAAACACGGTTTTCTATGGGGAAAAAAGATGGAAGTAGTATTTAAAGAAAAAAAAAACTTGCACCACATAATCCAATCAATTTAGTGGTGGTATAAAACGATTTCATTGCTGCATCATTATACATCTGCTGTATTACTACTCTTTCTGAATCAGTGCCTTAAGTCCCTAATTTAAAAAGTAATTGATTGAGGTGCGTCTCAGAAAAAAAGTCACCAATTATAATTTGAAGGAGACAGACAAACTGATCCATTGTTCCTTCATCATGGTGGCTTAATTTAATAATTCTCACCTCGATTTGGGACCGAGAATGATGATAATTGAAAGCACTTGCCTTGGCCGTTGGTGTCTGCTTTGCCACATGGAACCCACTTGCCTCCCTGGAATCACCAGTAATTAGGATCGGCCAGGATCACATCCACAAAAGTATTGTATTGGGCTGTGGGGTTGAGGCTAGACATATTAAAACTTAGAAATGGGAACATGCATCTAAAAGAGAGAGAGAGATCAGAAATAAAAAGCATCTCAGTAATTGTAAACTAAACTGACCAAATATAAAAGGCATCTTAGTAAATGTAAACTATATGCACTACTCTGAAAGAGGCCCAATAAACTGGGAGAGCTCTGTGGCATCGATCCAGATTGTGTGTGTGTGTGTGTGTGTGTGTGTGTGTGTGTGTGTGAGCTTGTGTGAGTGTGAGGGTGGGTGTTTTCTTTTTTTCTCATCTTGTGAAAAACTGAGGCTTCCTCCTTGGTAATTTCATGTTATTTATGTATTGTTTGTAGTCATTTGACTATTGGTACATTTCAGCAAGAAACCAAAACGAACAAGAATACACACAACCAGTGTTTGACTCATACATGGTTGTGAGGGTTGATGGTTAACTGCTGTCTATGGACGAGCGTTATTTGTTTGTTTGGGCTATGTAATTGAAAATAAAAAATAAAAGGAATGAAAAGAAACAAGAACATGTACCTTGTAAGTCTTGTTTTATTAATAGCTGGCGTCTGAACTGCTTGAATTTTATAGAACCAGAACGCTATTCAAAAAAAAAAAAAAAGCAGCAGTGATTAATTCAACTTTTTGAACTAGTGTTCAAGTTACGGTTTGTACATGATGTAGCACTGTTCAGATCTCCTTATTTTATGTAACTCATTTATTATGGCAATGTCATGTGCGTGTGTGTGTGTGTGTGTGTGTGTGTTTGTGAGAGAGAGGGCGTGAGAGATTGTAGTTTATGCCAATTTCAACATCACTTAGCAAATCATGCCAGTATTCATGATTTGAGAAGCCCACTGGGCATTCTGTTTACTTTTTTCTTCATTTCATTACTGATTTGTAATTTACCTTTGAACCAGGGGTTCATTTACACAGGTTCCACGTCATGAGGGACTACAGTAAGTTAAAGTACAGAGTAAGATGTGGCATGAGGAGATACAGAAGTATGAATTAGAAACAGGAGGTAAAACTTACAATAATAAGTGCATAATACAAGAGCTACACAGGTAAGACAATTGGCAAAAGCAGCACTATAACAAATGATGTTACATACACTGTAACAAACTGGTAAGGCAGCATATTAATCACATAAGCAACAGCAACAACAGGAATGTTCAGGTAAATTGCAGTCTGAATACATCAGACATTTGTCAACATGAAAGTAAATCAAGGAGTAGGACAGCATGTCATGAGTTCTGGGTGGGGGGGATTAAAAACAATGGTAGGACATTCACTTAACTATTAGAGTGCAAACAGCAAGACATCAAAATCAGGACTGTAGTCCAGAAGAGTGGGCAAACCAAAACAAGGGCAATCCTGGAATGAATGTCAACAAGAAGGGGGTCCTGGAGAGAAAGAGGAGGAGGGGTGAGTGATTTGTGTTAATATAAGTTAACCCTTTCTTACTGCCCCTGTTCCTTACATGTAATAGTGATTGTATGCAATTTACAATGGCATAGAGAAGCACTTTTTCATTTTCTTTTTTTTTTAACTTTCAGTCTTTATTGTATTTTAAGAGCAAAACGTTCAGAAAATACAACATAGGATCTTAAGTATTTACATAAATAAATGTAAACGGAGTAAAAAATAATGTGCACGTAAGTCCAATAGAACCAAAAATTTCATTCAATGCTGGGAATAACAAGTAGAGAATGCTAGTTAAACAGTTCAGAGTCATACGTATAATAAGATGAGAAATAAATAAAGCATACATTATTAAATTAAGGTACAAAATCAGTGCATGTGGACATAATATACAGAACCCATCTTCTCCACTGAGTTTCAAATGCCTCCTGTGACTTATTAATTATAGCAGTGAGTCTCTCCATCTTGTATATGTCTATCATCACTTGTTGCCAAAGCTCAATGGTAGGGGGAGAATGAGAATTCCACTTTTTTGTAATAGCTTTTTTAGCAGCCAAAAGGGCCAGGTTTAAAAGTTTCTTGGAAGGAACGTCAGATATTTCTGGTGGGTAAAGGCCAAATAGAAAAAGTTGGGCAGTCAGACCAAAACTCTGGGATATTACCTGATGGAAAGCCCCAGTGAGCTGTGCAAGGAATGGCTGAAGTGCCTCACAGGACCAAAAAATATGGCCTAAGGTGGCTGGAGAGAATCCACACTGTCTCCAGCAATCAGCCTTAATTTGCTTAGAATATTTCTGAGTCACCGCAGGGGCTCTGAAGTACCTAACGGCTAATTTCCATGCAAAGTCTTTCCAAACCCCAGAGCTAACACCTTTGTACATATTCTTCAGGTAGCTATGCCAGCAGAGTGGAGACACCTCCATTAGCAGGTCCTTTTCCCAGGCCGTCCTAATTTTATCCAGGGGCTTATTTTGCAACTCACAGAGAGCCCTGTATAAAGTAGAGATCAAGTGAGAAGGGACGGGTCTCCCCTCTACCGCTGCCACTAGGATAAGCAGGAGGTCAGCAGGGGGCACATCCTCCCAATGTAGCTTCCCTAGTGTGTTCAGGTAGTTCCTGGTCTGGAAGTATCTGAATCTGTCATTATAGGCAATGTTATATCTTTGGGTCAGATCTGTTAAGGAAAGGATCTTACCTTGGGGCGTAAAGTGGTACACCAGGCGCAAGCCTTTTCTAAACCATCCTGCAAAACCCTTATCTATTTTGCCTGGGAGGAAAGCATCTAGGTAGGGGAGGGAAAACATAGCAGGTCTCCAGGGTTTAAAGTCTCTATCTGATATGGTTTTTTGCCAGCATTTAAGTGTTGTCTGGGTGTATGGATTGACTATAGTTTCTACCCTGATCGTGGGAGGAGAGGATAGTAAGGTATTATAAATGTCAGTGAACTCTATTCCCTGTAACTCCACGGATTTCCATCAGGATATATACGTCCTATCAAGCCAATACAGAGGGATTCTTAATTGACAAGCTTGATACTGTAGTATGATTTGAAGTTTGGTAAGGAGAGACCTCCAAAGTGTCTAGGGAATTGTAGTGCTGCCAAGTTAATCTGAGGCTTATGATTTACCCAAATAAACGCAGAAATTTTTTTCTGCAAAGTCCTGAAAAAAGCATCTGGGATTAGCACAGGGAGGGTTTGGGCTAGGTATAAAAAATGAAGCAGAATCACCATTCTAATTGACTCTGCTCGTTGACTGAGGGACAAAGGGAGGGCTCGCCATCTCTCCAGGTCTGAAGAGGTCCTGGATAAGAAGGAAGAATAGTTTAATGCAAAGAGGTCACTACCCGGGGGCCCTATGCGAACTCATAGGTACTCGATATTTTTTAAATGCCATTTAAAGTTATATGCCTGCCTCAGATCCTCCCGAGGGACAAAATTCCAGGCCAGGACCTCAGTCTTACTCTCATTAATTTTATAGCCAGAAATAGCTCCAAATTTTTCCAGAATGTCCCATAGGTGAGGGAGAGCAGGCTCAGGGTCAGTCAAATATATTAAGAGGTCGTCTGCATACAGTGCCAATTTATGCTTTATAGAATGGACCTCTATCCCTGTCAGCTCATCCCTCTGTCTCAGGGCCTGTGCCAGTGGCTCTAAATATAACACAAATAATAGAGGGGAGAGGGGGCACCCCTGTCTGGTGCCACGGGAGAGAGAAATAGGATTGAAGAAGGAGCCATTTACCCGAATGTAAGCTTTGGGATGGGAGTACATAGCTTTTATTGATTTAATGACCATCTGGGGAATTCTGACCCTCCTCAACACCTCCCACAGAAAGGGCCGGTCAAACGCCTTCTGCGTCAAGGGAGAGAAGGAGGAAACGGGATCCAGTGTCCTTCACCCTCTGCAACAAGTGCAGAGTGCTCTTAATGTTGTCTTGTGTCTGGCACCCAGGAACAAAGCCTGTCTGATCTAAATCTATTATCTCTGGTAGGAATGTTTGAAATCTTCTGGCTATTATAGGTGCAAATATTTTATAATCAACATTAAGAACCGAAATAGGCCTGTAGGAGGAGCAGGAGGTTGTGTCTTTACCGGGCTTCAAAATACTGGATATATATGCATATCGCCATGAGTCAGGAGCGGGGTCCTCCTGTTGTATGGCCCTACAGGCCTCAAGCAAGGAGGAGGACAGATCTGTATGAAAGGCTTTGTAAAAGTCCCCAGTATAGCCATCGGGACCGGGACTCTTATTAGCTTTAAGAGCTGTCAGAGCCTGTTCCACTTCTATTTTGGTAATTGGGCTTTCCAGAAATTTCTGCTGCTTTTGGGATATCCTTGGTAGGTTAAGTTTCACCATAAAGGCTTCCAATGCCTGCGGGTTTTCGGAATGTTCAGTGCCATACAGGCTACTGTAGTGTCTCTGAAAAGCCTGCTCAATTTCCCGGGGGAAAGTAATTATTCTCTTTGAACCTGGATCCCTGATTTGGCCAATGTCGGATCTGGCTTTATGTTGTCTAATTCTATGAGCTAACAGACGGGTGGCTCTAGGGCCCCCCCTCGTAGTATTTTTGTTTGAGAAGCTGCAGAGCTTGTTCAGCTTGTATATCCAGGACTGCCTGGATCTGTTGTTTAGTGGCTTGTATAAGAGGGTAAGCTCCCGCATCATCGGCCACATGTAAAATCTGAAGATTTTGTAATTGGCGATGCAGCTTATCTAATCACTGTTGCTGCTCTTTCTTGTGATGGGCGGCATATTTAATTATTTCTCCCCTTAAAACCACTTTAAGGGTGTCCCACAGGACTCCCTTCTTAGTGTCCTATGTGTTGTTGTCATCTAAAATCAGTTTCATTTTGTGTTGTATCATCTCTCTAAAGTCTTTGCTATTTAGTAGAAAATTGTTGAACCTCCAGAGGGTATTAATTATTTCCCTGTTCCAAATCATGTTTAACGTTAGGATCGAGTGATCTGATAACATGGTGGGGGTCTGTGTACAGCTCTGCATTTTATGTAGATGTTCTTTAGAAACATGTATGAAATCTATGCGGGTATACATCTTAAGGGGTGCCGAGTAATGTGTGTATTCCCTCTTGTTGGGATGCTGGTTTTGCCATATGTCTATCCAGTGCGCCTCTGAGAGGTACATCTGCATTGCTCAGTGCGTAGAGGATCTCTTAAAAGGCCTTTTAGCTGAAGTGTCGAGACACAAGGTAGTTAGGTTATGATCCCCTCCCATTATCAAAACCCTCTTGCTTCTCTCCAATACTTTCTGAAACAGCATTTTCCTAACTGCAGGTCCCTCCCCCGGGGGAACATATAAAGAGGCAAGGGTGAGCTCCTGCTCCTCCAACTGACCAACAGCAATAGCAAGGCGACCCTCTGAATCAGAATAAGAGTTTGTTAATTGGAAGGGAACACCCTTGGGGATCAGGATAGCAGTTCCCTTCCTTTTTCCCTTACCATACACCGAAGCCACAATTGTAGAGAAACCAAATTTAGCTAGTTTTTGATGTTCCTGCTTGTTTAAGTGGGTTTCCTGTATCAAAAGAAAGGAAGGTTTTAACTTTTTAAGAGAGGAGATCACCCTATATCTTTTAATGGGGTTATTTAGTCCATTAACATTGTGTGAGCAAATCCTAACTATGGGGGCTTTATCCATCATAAAAACAAAAAAACATCAACTGCAGCTGTAAGCATACTGAAAGCATTATAAGGTTGCTCTGATTTCTACTAGCTAATAGCTCAGAATGAGATAGTTTCATTTTTAGCACCCAATATATGGCATTGTGATAGTAAAACAGATTAAGCTGGAAGATTAGCCTCTTAACTCGACTAACCCTGAAAAAATCAGACAGTATGTGCACATGAGGGTAAAAAAAATAATAATTAACTCTACCAGACCAGAACATGGTCAACATATATAAAATTGCACTTCCACAGTTGGAGGGCATAAGAATTACCCCTCTAAGGAAAAAGGACCACACCCTAAATTTAGGAAAGGGCCCTTTGGGAGGAATTGTGACCTTCAGTGAAGTCAGGCCTCCCCAACCCCTTAACAATTCAGGGTTGAATACTGGGGATGACGAACCATTAAGGAAAGTTATCAGGGCTATTATCAGTCGGATGACCTGAAGACATGCCCTGAGTGGACATAATCGGGATCGCTGCATGAGGCTGTGGTGTTAACTGCTTGCCTTCATAACCTGCGCCTATAGAAATTTAGTTTCTAGCTGTAGGCGCTCTTAAAAAGTTTCAGAGAGCTTTGAATCATCTATCAGAAAAATGGACTCCCGATGCGATCATGGCGATACTAAGCAAGTTTAAACAGATTTCAAACAGAGATGAAATACTAAAACTTTTTGTTTGTTAAATCAGCAGAAACAAAAAAGAGAGGGATAAGGCAGAGTTGGTGTCAGTCCTCAGCATATGCCCCTGGCAGTACTCAGTTTACTTCAGATTAAGTAGCAATAAGGGTTTACTTAAGTTCCATAGGCAGCAAATGGACAGGAACATCTTCAGGTGTCAGGGCTGCGAGAGTCCATTTCAGGGTCTTTCGAGGGAGGATGTCTCGATCCAATGTAGTGCTTGAGTTCCTGTAGGGAACAAAATCTTCCATGCCTTCCTGTGTCTCTGCGAGCGTCCGCATGGCTTTGCCAACGGGAGCCGGAGGGACGTTTCTGTTGTTGCACAGGACCCACCGAGTGGAGATTCCAGCCTCTCTTCTTCAGTTCCGGAGAGATTTCCTCTGGACTTGAATAAACTGTAGTTCCGGATTCCCAAAAGACCCGAAGCTTGGCTGGGTATGGTGTCTGAAATTTAATACATTTCTCTCTTAAAAGCTTTAAGATTGGTGCATAAGCCATCCTTCTCATGATATCTGTAGGATAATCGTTATCGAAAAGTAGCCTGGCTGAGTTATATGTAACATTCTTTAAAGCCCATGCTGTCCTCAGGATCTGCTCTTTATCTCTATAGCTGGAGAGTTTCAGAACTACTGAGTGGGGTCTCGCTGAAGGATCTGTGGGTTTTCTTGCCAAGGCTCTATGTGCTCTTTCTATTTTGAATTGAAAGGTGGGAGGGAAAGCTAGTACATCTTTCAACATGTCTGATATAATGTCCTCCATTCTGCCAGTCTCCGATCCCTCCGGGAGCCCGTAAATGAGAAGGTTATCCCTCCGGGACCTAGCCTCAAGGTCAGTGATCTTTTCTTGCATGGTTTCATATTGTTCTACCAAGTAATCTACTGCAGTATGAAGCCGATGTGTTTCCTCGGCAACCTCTCCAGACGCTTCTTCCGGGCGGTCTAATCTTTCATCGACCTCCGAGAGGCGATTTTGTAGTAGCACAAATTATTTTTTATTTTCGGCACGGAATGCCTTTATTTCAGCTAGGAGTGTTTCGTACCGGGATCGTGAGAGCCTCTCAGCTTCCCTGTCGGTGTCAGGATCTTGGTCACCCGCCATACTACTCGCTGGAGAGACGCTGCGGCTGCCAGCAGGCCTCTTCTGGAATCTGGATGCATCTGCCTTTTGCGGGAGTCTTTCTGAGTGAGAGTTTGCTCTGTTTTTACTCCCCGCCATATTCTGACTTCTTAGGCTGGTTTTTAAATTTGCTATGGCAGGTTAGGGGAGAAATAGTTGGCAGGTTATTCTGGAGCTTTTCCTCTATGCTGCCATTCCCAATGGTGACGTCACCGGAAGTCCACTTTTTCATTTTCATAATCTGACATGCTGCAGAACTCAGCGATGCAGGAGTTGTTTATCCTTCAGATGCCCCCCCTTTTAATTTTCGTCATGTCGTCCTCTTCCCCATACATGGAACAGTAACCCACTGATCGCATGTATAGACGCAAGATCCGTTTTTGTTTCACCATCTGGCAGTTTTCACTGTGGCCACTGCACTGTGTGTAAACATTGAAAATAGGATCACAATTCATACATCCAACATCCCATAATGTGTTTGAAATCAGAGAATTAATTTCCTGCTCCACACGCTTTGTGATTTATGCCTTAATTTGCAATTGCACAACAATTTACGTGGGGTGAACCAATTGTCCTTTACATAAATGCATACATGAGTGTGTACACTCCATTCATGTGGCAACTCTGAATATACCTTTAGGTTAACATTTTGAGCACATCACCACAGGAACTCCACCGATTGATCATTCATCAGTCTGGAGCATGTACTGCCACATGCAAGGGGTGGCAATAGTGTTACTACACTATTCAGAAAAAAAGGTCAGTTGGATATACAATTTAAAGGCTATTAGACCAGAGGGTCTAAACAATTGCATTGATATTTTGCATTTTCTGTAATTATTGGTGCATGAATGCCTCCAGAACAGTATTCATAACTCTATATTTATCCAATAGAACACTGTGCACTTCTAGAAGTGTGCATCTCGGAATGTTGTTTATTTCATTCAATGCAAGAGATGACCACAAACAGGGTACGTGAAAGAGACAGGACAACCTCTCCACACCTGAATAACCTCAAACAGACATACAGTACTATTAAAATGAAGATTTCTGACAAATCAGTGGGACAACACTTCTGTCAGTCTGATTACTCCATCTCAAATATGTTGGTCCTGGTTTTGAAAGGACACTACAAATATACACAACAGAGATGGGCTTTTGAGGTCAAGCTCATTTTAGTTCTTAATATAGTGGGAAATGGTACGAACATTGATTTAGGTTTTATGTCACATGGCACTACTTAAACTTTCTCCTACTTCAGGAACAATCTCTCCCCCTCTCTTCTTTCTTCAGCTGGGCCCCCCCTCGCAGGGACCACAGGCTCCAAACGCTGACCCGCTCGGACCCTGGGCCAATGGAGCTCCTCAAGCTGCTGCCAGAGTCAACCTGCCTGGAACCTCAGCCTTCCAGCTGGGCCCCCCTTGCAGGGACCGCAGGCTCCAACTGCCGACCCGTTCGGCCCCCAGACTGACGGCACTCCTCAAGCTGCTGCCAGAGTCCTACTGCCTGGATCCTCAGCCTTCCAGCTGGGCCCCTCCCTCACTGGGACTGCAGGCTCCAACTGCCAACCCGCTCGGCCCCCGGACAGATGGCGCTCCTCAAGCCGCCGCCTGATTCCTCCTGCCCGGATCCTCAGCCCTCCAGCTGGGCCCCCCCTCGCAGGGACCGTAGGCTCCAACTGCTGACCCGCTCAACCCCTGGACCAATGGCGCTCCTCAAGCCACCGCCAGAGTCCTCCTGCCTTGATCCTCAGCCTTCCAGCTGGGCCCTCCCTCGCAGGGGCCCCAGGCTCCAACCGCGACCCGCTCAGCTCCCAGACCGACGGCGCTCCTCAAGCCGCTGCCAGAATTCTCCTGCCTGGATCCTCAGTCTTCCAGGTACGGCACTAGCCTCCAGCCAATCGGAACATGAGCACCTTTCCAGGGCCCGCTCCGATTGGTCCGAAGCTCTCCTTAGACTCTGCTCCTTCAAAACCATAAATTTTAGAGATTTCAAGCTACTTCTACTGAATTGTATGCCAAGTTACAAATTGTTTAGGGTTTTAAGTTGTTTAAGTGTTCAAAAAAGGGCTGTGATTACAGTTCTCTCAGGGAATTGGTACTGCTCCTCTCAGGCCCAGACTTCTTGGTGCCCTAACTACTGGTCCCATTGTTGTGAAAATTGGGCTCCCTGCTGAGCTGACTGCACCTCTTGCCTTGGCCAGCATACTTAATCTCTCCCCCTCTCTTTTTTCTCCAGCTGGGCCCCCCTCACAGGGACCATAGGCTCCAACTGCTGACCCGCTCGGCCCCCGGACCGATGGCACTCCTCAAGCTGCTGCCCAAGTCCTCCTGCCCAGATCCTCAGCCTTCCAGGTATGGCACTAACCACCAGCATTTCTTGTTCCCAAACTCTCCCTATTGCAACCCGTGGTACATGCCTACACTCCTGACATCATTGTGATCAGTGAAACGTGGCTGTCCAAAGCCACTCCAGACCATGCTATCACTATCCCTGGCTTTACAATACCTAAACAGGACTGGACTGGACGAGGTGGCGGTGTGGCTATCTATACATCCTCTACCCTCCACATCACTCCCTCCTTTACAACTTCTGTTTAGTCTTCCCATGAGGCTGTCCTTTTAAAAATCTCCTATCCACACACAGTCCCCATCTTCATTGCTGGAGTTTACTGTTGCCAGGGTCAGCCACATCCCAACGTCACTGACCTGGTCTCAAAGCTCTACTCATTTGCCAGCGGTGGTGAACTATTCATCCTGGGTAACCTAAATCTAAACTGGCTGGCCCCTTCGCTGGCTAATATCCACTCCACTATCGAAGCCTTAAACCTCCATCAGCTGATTCTGGAACCCACTCGTCTAAACCTTAAAACACTAAACCACTCTCTGCTGGACCTGGTCCTCACCTCCCATCCCCATCGAGTAGTGGCCTCAGGGCTACTACCAGACTCTATCAGTGACCACCACATGATCTTTGTAGTGCAGAAAATACATAAGCCTAAACTCCCAGCTAAAACTATTTTCACTAGACCCTTCGCATCACTTGACCTGAAATCATTGCTCCATGACCTTGCACAGGCTGACTGGTCCCCTCTTATCACAACAGCATCAGCTGACAAGACCCTTGCCTACTTCACCTCTAAGTTTCTTCAGGTTTGGAACTCCCAATCCCCGGCCCGTAAAACCAGAGTCCATGGTGAGCACCTCCCCTGGGTCACTCCTGAGCTTCTGGCCTGCTAACATGCTCTCGACCTTGGGTGGTGCAAAGCCAAAGTCTCCAACTGCCCTGGTGATCACCAATGTTACCATGAACTTCGGATTGGCTGCACTAAAGCAATCCGCCTTGCCAAAGCTGAGCATTTCAAGTCTAATTTCCAAACTAATATAAACAACCCTTCTAAATTCTGGAAGGACGTTCACTCCCTCTTCTCACCATCCTCCATCCCTCCGAAACTGATCCTCAGGCACAGTCACTCTGTACTCTCCAAACCTATTGCCATTGCTGAATACTTCAACTCCCACTTTGCCACCTGTGCCTCTTCTCTGCTAAGCACCCTCCCAAGCCCATCCCCCTGCCCCAATGGCCCGCTTTTATGCCCCACACACTGACTCACCCTCCACTGCTCATCCTCCCGCCCCATGTCACCCCCACATCCTGTCCCCTCCCCCTCTCTGCTCCTCCGAACCTCTCACTCCCCCTCCCTGTTCTCCTTTTCTCCTGTCTCTCCTGACACTACCCTTCAAGCTCTCCTGGCACTCAACCCTACTAAAGGCTCCTCGCCTGATGGCCTTGACCCTAGGATCCTCTACCTCTCTGCTCCTGCCATAGCCTTCCCACTCTCCCTGTTACTAAACCTCTCCTTTGAGACTGCCACTCTGCCCTCTGGCTGGAAACATGCTGTTGTCCTCCCCCTTCCAAAGGGGGGTGACCCCTCCTCTCCTGGGAACTATCATCCTATCTCTTTACTACCAACCTTAGCTAAATTACAAGAACACTTAGCCCTCAACCAACTCTCCTTGTTTCTCTTTGACTCCGCCTTCTTCACCCCCCTCCCAGTCTGGCTTCAGGTAATCCCACTCTACCACCACCTCTCTGCTAAGGTTATCTGAGACCATCTCCTCAGGCTTTGACAAAGGGCACAAGACCTGGCCAAAGCCTTTGACACTGTCTGTCACCCCCTCCTCCTTCACAGCCTTTCAGCTGCTGGACTATTCCCTTCTGCTACAGGATGGCTCAGTGCCTACCTGTCTGGCAGGTCGCAATCAGTAAGAATAGCTGATGCTATCTCTACCTCCCTGTCTATAACCACTGAAGTCACCCAAGGCTCAGTGCTAGGCCCCATTGTGTTCTCCATTTTTTTGAATGACCTCCCCCTGGTTTGTACTGCACCCAGCATCCACATGCATGCTGATGATACAGTATTGCTTACCTCTGGCAATACTGTTGCTGATGTCACTACCAGGCTCCAGTCCGACTTCACTAAAGTCCAACTCTGGTTTAGTTCTCATCAAGTCTTTCTAAATGCCAAAAAGACAGTCTCCATGTCCTTTGGCACAAGGCAGAGACTCGCTAGGCTAAGTCACCTCCCCACCTTCCACACCCTCGATGGGACTGCTCTTGAAGACTCCTCCTCTTTCAGGCATCTCAACATCTGTCTAGACAGACACCTTGACTTCTCTGTACACATTGATACCGTTCTGAAAAAACTAAAGCTCAAGCTTGGGGCCCTTTACAGAAACTGCAGCTGCATCCTGCTCGCCGCCAGACGTGAGCTGGTACAGAAGATGATCATGTCCATTTTCGACTACTGCAACATAGTCTACGATGCTGCCCCACAGTCCCACCTAGCCAGACTGGACTTTCTCTTCAATTCCTTCTGTCGTTTTGCTCTTGATGCCCCTCCCTGCACCCAACATTGTATCCTCTAACGCTCTCTCAACCACCTTCCCCCTACACTCCTGGCATGCGCTACATGGTACTAAGTTCGTCTCTAAATTCTGGCTTGGATCTCTCCCCTCATATATCTCCTCCGCTCTTGGCATCCCTACCCACTCCCTCTATTCCCTGAGATCCCAGGCTGACACTCGTACTCAGTCAGTCCCCTGCAGAACTACTTCCTCTGGCCAAAATGTCTTCTCCTACCACTTGCCTAAAATGTAGAATGCACTCCCTCCACAAATCTGCCACTCCTCCTCCCTTTATTTCCATACCTCTGCTCTGCACAATTAACTTACACCTACCTGCACCTGCTCCTGACCCCCTCCTTGCATACCTGTCTCCCTCTCACTTTCTTCTCTCCCTCTCGCTCTCCTCTTTCTCATTCCCCCCTACCCTACCTGTACTTATACTACCCCTTATAGACTAGCTCTTAAAAAGGTGACTGGAGCCTATGTGTTCACCCTGCTGCATCTGCATCACTGTGAACTTCCTGTAATGTATGCATTGTCAACCTTGCATCCTATGCTTTGACCCTGTACTGATTCTTTATGTATGCTGCTCCTATGTACTGCCAGTACAGTAACTGTTGCATCAGCCTATTATGTACTCAATTGCCATGAACCTGTTTTGAAACTGTATGTATGTATTCGCCACCTGTTATGTATGTATCTAAGTACTCTCTGTACGTCCCTCTCTCCATTCCCCCAGGACGTACCGTGAGACAAGCATTAAGTTGCTCAATGTATCTTTCCTGGCGAAGCAATTCAATAAATAAAGAAATAAAACAATGAATGGACATATAATGGTAGTACACTGTGTTTTTGTTGTATGTTTTGATACTAAATGGATATAGAATCCCTTTTAACTGGTTATCATTATGCTAGTTTTGCCCACCAAAAAATTAGGGTTTGGGGTGGGTTGGTGTTATGGGGTAAAGCTCATAAACGAATACATGTTCATACATGGACATTTTAGGTATAGTATCTCATTTACTAGGTAGTTGGTGCTTGTGCTTGTTTCTTTTATGTACACAAACTCTTGATATGTAGTATAATGACACAAGGGAGTTAAGTTATGTGATGATTACTTGTTCGCTTACAAAATGGTTATATGGTCTCTTTTGACCAGTTATCAATACATTGCTGTTCGGGGAATTGTTTCAGATTCGAGGACTGTTACCGCATATACAGCAGTTTGATTATGTACTGGCACATTATAAAACAATGGACATATAAGGATAGAGGATCTCAATTACTAGGAAGTCTTTGTTAAGTTTGATTTTAATAATACATTAATACTTGCCCGGGGGTGGGTTGATTCCCTCAGTTTCTGATTTGGATTGATAGAACTGTTATTTAATAGTACAGAATATTAGGTATATGGACACACGCTGATTCATAAGGGATATGCGGGGACACCTGTTGGATACCGAAGTTATTTGTACAGTAGCCTGTGACCTCAAGTAACCTCACTAGAGGTGACAGAGTACTGTACAAATAACTCCGTTATCCAACAGGCGTCCCCCGCATGTTGGATTTATGCAACAGGCTGTACTTTTTTGGCACTGCTGTTTTTTAAAACTGAGATGGTGTTTGGTTTATTTTCAAAGTGTGCTATTTGCTCTGCGGTTTTAACTCATGCGGTGGGGTCATTTTTAAGAATGGGATTTCATGTGTGGGTTTTCATTGGTTGTTACTGGGTGGTAGGTGTGGTTTTGGTGTTGTAGGATTGGCTGTGTGGTGACGAGGCAACAGTGGATTGGTTGAAGATCAGCCTGGTTTGAAGAAGATGGAAAGGAAAAGCATGGTGATTTCATTTAGTGAGAGCAGGCGAATTTGTCTTATGGAGACAGTGCAACATTTGCTTTTTGGGCAGAAGTATTTATTTTTTTAAATTTGTTTTCATGTCCTTTAGTTTTTGCCAGTGGGATATGTGTCAAAGAGCAGCTGCCGGTTAAATGAGCAGGAGCAGTCTGAGATTGTGGTTGCAGTGTGGATGGCTGGAGCTTGTCTCATTGGAGATATTTAAAAAGAAAAATAGAAAATAGAGAAACAGAATTTTTTTTTATGTGATATTAGGATAGGTGAGCTGAGCTGAGCTGTACACGCAGGCGAGTAATAAGCTCTTTAGTGAATGAGTAGTGGGGGAGATGAGTTTTCTTTTGGCATTTATTTGAAAGTGAAAGTATACGATTGAAATGGTAAAGTACTGCAGGTAAGCAATGGGGGGGCAGTGACGTAGTCACTGTGTGGACAAATGGGTTATGATGTAATCACTATGGGAATAACTTAAAGTTTTTCTCATAGTTATTACGTCATGATCCATTTATCTACACAGTGATTCAAATAAGTGGAGTTATTTGTCAGTATTTATCCTGACACCTGTTGCATAAATGGACATATTAGGATGACAGCATCTCACTTACAAGGGGGTCTGGGTTAGGTTATGTTTGGGTGTTGAATGTGCACTCTAATCACTTGTTACAGAGTTACAGATAGATCATGTTTAAACAGTATCAGTTTAAATATTTATGAATAATAAATATTGACTTATTGTACGTTGTTTTTAAGTCAAACATATCTGAATAGTACTTACACTGTATAGATGTGGGAAACAGCTGGTTAATGCTTAATTTACACTGGGAATGTTGTCTTTAAACCCACATTTTTGCCTAACACACAGATATTTTCTTATTTAGAAGATTTTTAACATTATACTATGTATTTCTTCAGCTTACTTAATATGTATGTTTCATGGCTTTTCTCAGGGAAGAAACTTATCAGTTCAGTACATTTGACCTTGACATACCTTTCTTGCGATGGTACTCTGTTGTTCCATCTGTGCTGATTTTTAAAAAGGAGTTTAAGCCAATGGGATTTTAACAATTTTGTATCTGTTTTTTTTATGCATGATCTTGACTTTAAGAAAGTGTACTCTTTCAAACCAACTGTTATTTTTTTCTGATGAAGGATTCTATGTAATTCAGAAGCGCAAGTTCCTATTTTCTTTTGTAACATCTGTGTTGGTCCAATAAAAGGTATCAACTCATCTCTGTTTTTCTGGCTCATTTGTGTACTTCTAGGTAACATTAAGATGTTGATGGTTTGAAAAAGTTTTTTCATGGTGAATTTAAATTGGATAACAGAGTCACTTGCTTAGTAGTTTTATCCCCCACCCTCATTTTTCCTTTGAAATCAAGTTTTTTTTCTCTGATGTACATTATGTAATATTCAGACTTGCATGGTTCAAGAACTGTGTTTTTTACATGAGACTTAGCATCATAAGATATGTATATTTGTTCTATATCACTTCACCCCACCACTTTTTCCCTTTTCTTCCTTTTTGTCTTTCTGCTTTTGTTTTGGCATTCAGCTTTATTTTATGATATACTAATACTATTTAATTTAATTATTACTAATTTACAGCTATTCATTTTTTAATTCATGGTTTCTTATTTTATCCACCTGGTTTTATATGTATTTACTTTTGAATTTTTATTATGGTGTCTGAAACTTGCACCAATTTTGGCTGCTGTAACTATGAGCCTATTTTGTGTTTTCTACCGCTCCCCTCCTTTTTTGTATGCTTCTTTAACATTATTATTTCTTTTTCTTGCATAAAGCAAGCAGTTACCTTTAAAGTCCTGTATCCTTGTTGGTGATGGGGATATATTTGTCATTTTCTTTACATACCACTGGTATCATAATACTAGCTATTATTGAATACGACAGGTTATGAAACTTACTCACTGGTATTTTTTTTTCTACACCAGCAATTTTATTATGATAATTATCACTTTTCCCTCTTACTGTTTTCTTTTTTCCCATTTTCTTCTTCCCCCTGCATTTTTCACATTTCTGTTTTTTTTTTACTTTGTAGTAATGAGATAGGTTTTTGCAAACCAGCTATACATATATTTAAAGCAGCACTGCAATGAAAAAAGTTATTCCAAAAAGCTAATTTTCTGCTATGGTTATGAAAAGTATTGGCAGAACTGTTGATTTGGGTTTTCTGGATGCTTCCTATGCTGTATACTGTAGATTTGTATTTTTGTCTGGATTCTTACCCTCATTGGGTCCTCTATATGATTTCTATGCAAAAATGAGGCAGACATCTTTTTCTTGAGAAATAATTACTTTATAACTTTTATAAAATTCTTAAATTATAATAAAAACAGAAAATTTTTCCACCAAAAGAAATTGGAAGACATCTGGCATCAATTAAGAAGAAAATAAGGTGTGGTCAAATTTTAGCCCATTTTCATTGCACTGCTGCTTTAATGTTTTGTCATGCTATTAATGGACCCTTTGCACTATTGGGTGTAGGTTATGCACCAAAGGTGCATAACCTACCTGTGCAGCTCCGTACCAGCTGGTATTCACTATTGGCCACTACCTGTCCAAGACCCCACCCCCCAAAATGTGGGTACACGCAGGTTCATGCTGGGTGGCTGTGGGTGGAACTATGCACCTGGGCGGGCATCCAATGGGATGCCCATCCTGGATCCCTTGGTGGATCCTTTACACAGTGGAGAGCACATTGACTGTGCTCCCCCACAGATGTCTGCATGGCCAGTGGCCATGGAGGTGAGAGGTGAGATGTGCTGCTGGCCGTGCCATGCCCCTGAACTTACAGGGAGGTACGGGGCTGAGGGATGATGCCACGAGTGTGTGTGTGTGTGTGTGTGTGTGGGGGGGGTTAAAATTTGAAGATTTGAAGATGGCGGTCAAGCTGGACTGCCATTAGGAGCTCCTTGTGTTTCTTTTTGATTTGTTTATTTTATTTGTTTCTTTTATTTTTAATTGTTTGCTTGTTTTATTCGTAAACGTTCTCCCACTTATGCTGCTTTATGCACTAGTGGTCCTTGCAGTGACTGGTCGAAGGATTCAGGGTCTTTTGAGCTTTCCAGGTGGCTTGGTGGATAACTCTCATATTTACCTACTCATTCTCGGAGAGCTGATGGATTCCTGCTCTAACTGACAGTGAAACCTGAGATTTTTATTTTTTGACTCTGTGGTGTGTGGAGGATTGAATTTAGAAATACTTCAGGGAACTACTTTGGGCCTTACAGGACTGATTGGGATTGTTACAAGGCTGGTTTGTAGCCCTGAAATGCAAAAGAACTGTGAGTAAGACCTGGGCTTTCTTCATGAAAGGTGTATCAGAGTGTGCTACGTACTAAGATCTGCCAGAATTTTTGGAAAGTGGAAGTGCGGCATGGTTTGGGAGCTGTGCTGGGTGGGGGGGGGCCTCCCCTTCATGTTTAAGGTCAACTGCTGATTTGGTTACTTGCAAGCAGGAGTTGTCCCCCATGTTTTCCGAGGAGCTGGAGCAGTGGCTGGGACTCCTCTAAAACCTTTTCGCGGATAGTCCTTGTGGTCTGCCTCCTGAGGTTTGCAACTATGAGTTGCGAGTGACCAAGTGGGGACCTGTGAGTTTGGAGTATTGGGGGGGATGCTCCCCCTCTGGGATCTAGCTGCATGCCCCAACCTGCTGTGCTGGAGACCTCTTGAGCTATATCCTATATGTTGTTTGGTCTAAATTCTGCTATCTATTAGTGACAGAGGATTATCTTTCCTACCGAAATTCTGTGGGATTTATTTGCCTTGTTGCTGCATGACTGTGACTCTGGGTTTGTTTTTACATCATAACCTGTTTTCTTTAAAAGCTCGGAAAGTTTTATGTGTTTTTTTTATGCAAGGACTTTTATGACTTTTATGGACTTATTAATGGACTTTAGAAGTTTAAGTTTCATTCTTTTTTGTTATTTTCATTTTCATACAGTTCTAAGTTTATAGGTTAAAGTCACTATTGTTTTACAGGCAGTGAGAGTGCCTGTATTCCTTACTAGTTCCCCAGGGTGTGAGAGGGCCTGTGGACTGGATACAGTTATGTTGTAATAATATTACAGACAGTGAGAGTGCCTGTATGTGGTTCAGCCCCCGAGGCAGTGAGAGGGCCCGGGGAGCTGTAAATTGTAATTCGAAAGACATCCATTATTAGTATTTGGTTTGTTGGGATTTCATTTTTATTTTTTTGTATTTATATATGATTATTAATTTATTTTTGTTAAGATATTGAATTATTTAGTTTTGTTAATATTAAGGGGTAAATTGGGGGTTTTACTTAAATTGATTTTGAGTTATTTTGTTTTAGTTATATTAGTCTGTCGATTAGTTAAGTGTTTACTGCCTATGTGTACTGCCTTTGTTGAGATGTGTTGGCGGCCTGCTCCCATGGTCGTGCACTATTCACCCTCTGCCCTTCACACCCTCCAACATTTTTTTCCTCCCCCACTGCAGTTTACAACTTACCAGCGCTGTAGGGCACTGGGTATTGCTCATAAAGGGAGGAGAAGGGCAGGGGGTGAACAGTGGAGGGTAAATGAGCAGGGCCATCACATCGGGGTCGTGAGATCCAGGAGATGCCCTGGGGGGAAATGGAATCCAGAACGTGGTCCTCCATGTCTGGTTGCCATACCCAAGGGCACCACCAATACTGGTGGGCAGGTGGCCCGGGCAGCCCTGGAGGTTCATCCAACTTGGGCTGTGTTATGCAATGCCAGGTCCATCAAAAACAAGACTGCAATTATTGCAGATCTTGTAGGAAAGGTGGATCTGGCTTGCATCACCGAGACCTGGCTGGATGAGAATTCTGGCCCCCAATTTGGAGGCTCTAACTCCAGCCGGTACTCAGTGATTCACCGCCTGAGACTGGATTGTGGGGGTGGGGGGGTTGTGTTTCAAGACCAAACTTAACCTCACAAGTGTACCAGTTGAGGAAATTGAGTCATTTGAGTGTGCTGTGGTAGCAGGTATGAGCTGTAGGATAGCCCTTGTCTACCGTCCACCTGGATATAAGAAGCAATTCCTTCAGGAAGTGGCAAACTTCATCAACATGGCATTTGAATCACCCAGACTGATGGTTCTGGGCGATTTCAATGCCTGGGTTGATGATGAACTCTCGCAGTTTGGACAGCACTTCCTCCAGTTGATGTCATCTCTGGGCCTTACACAGATACTTACCACTGCTACCCATGAACATGGCCACTCCCTTGACTTAGTTTTTCTCCTGGGAAACAAGGCCTCTGATCTGGGGGTGGAAACAGTTGGGTGGTCCGATCACTATACTGTGGGGTTAAGTTTTAGCACCCTCCCTTTGTAGGCCTACCCCTGTGGAGATGGTCATGTATCACCCTTTATGAGATGTTAGTTCTGAAGGCCTGGTGGCAGTACTTGACCTATCGTCCTCTCCTGTGGCTAACAATGATCCAGATGCTCTCATGGTAGCCTATAATATGGCTATCTCGGCAGCTCTGGATCTCATTGTTCCTGCCTGTGTTCACCCTCTCTCCCTTTGCCCTTGGTCCCCATGGTTTGATGGGGCCTTGAGGGAGATGCGGCGACTAGGTCAAAGGTTAGAGCATTGCTGGTGGAAATCCTCCCTTGATGCCGACCACCTTAGATTGATGGAGCACTATTAGGCCTCTCAATCTGCAATCACCCATAATAAGGCAGCGTTCCTGTCCAGGGAGATTGTGGTTGCTCAGAATCAACCAGCTCAGCTCCTTTGCACTATGGACAGGCTGCGCAACCCAGCCTGTCTACATGTCCGGAAGGCTTTTTTGCAAAGAGAATGCGATGAACTTGCTCGGTTCTTTGCAACTAAGGTGAGCACCATTAGAGCGGTGCTCCAACCAGCACACTCTAAGGGTGTTGTTTTGGATCAGCATGAGGCTGTTGCTCCCCGGTTTTCCTGGAGTTTCTTTGACTGACTGGAATTCATGGACATCATGCAGATTGTCCAGGGTGCATGCCCTACGTGCTGTAGTTTGGATCCAGGATCAACTTCCCTGATTTTGGGTTGTATCGAATCTATCCATCCAGTCCTAGCATGTATAGTCTGGTGCTCCTTGGAAACAGGTGAGTTTCTGAGCTCCCTGAAGGAGGCAGTGGTAACACCCCTCCTGAAGAAAGCTTCTTTGGTCCCTGCCTGCCATGCAAACTACAGACCAATCTCTAACCTTCCCTTTTTAAGGAAGGTGATTGAGAAGGTAGTGGCTGTGCAGCTGGAGAACCATTTGACCATCCATGATATCTATGAACTCCTCCAGTCCGGTTTTCGAAAAAGGCATAGTACTGAGACAGCACTGGTTCGGGTGCTCAATGATCTCCTGATGGCTAGGGATTGGAAGAACCATTTCATTCTGGTTCTTCTAGATTTCTCACCAGCCTTTGACACTGTGGACCATGGGATTCTACTTGAGCATCTGAGGTTCATCTGTGGACTATCGGATGTAGTCCTCAAGTGATTTACATCATACCTCACTGGAAGAATGCAGAGAGTGGTTTCTGGGGTTTATTCCTCGGACTCCGTTTCTCTGTCTTGTGGGGTTCCTCAGGGCTCTGTGTTGTCTCCCATGTTGTTCACAGTGTATATGCTGCCCCTTGGAGACATTGTAAGAAGGTATGGGCTGAGGTTTCACTGCTATGCTGATGATACCCAGCTCTACCTTTCTTTTGCACCCGATCAGGATGGAGCTATCTCGGTCTTTAATAACTGCCTTAATAAAATCCAGGAGTGGATGGATTCAAGTTGGTTGAAGTTGAATTCAGAAAAGACAGAGGTGTTGGCAGTGGATCCGACACACCGGATTGGGGGGCCGGGGGCTGGTTCACCCTCCGGACTTTATCTCAGGGGTGTCTCACTCCCAACCTCTGAACAGGTGCGTAACCTGGGGGTAATATTTGATGTGGGATTAACTCTGCATTCTCAGGTGTCTGCCATCATCAAGTCTTCATTTTACCATCTGAGGAATACCTCCAGGATTAGGCACCTTGTTCCATCCGGCAATCTTCCTATGCTGGTCCATGCCTTTGTGTCCTTGCATCTGGACTACTGCAACTCCCTTTATCTAGGGCTTTCAGGGGTTGAAATCTGCCACCTGCAGCTGGTGCAGAACGCAGCTGCCTGGCTTTTGACTGGTACCTCTTGGTTCAGACATATTTCGCAGGTGCTGCGCAGACTGCACTGGCTGCCAGTACAGTGGCAGATCACCTTTAAAGTCAGTCTTCTGACTTACAAAGCCCTACATGGACTTGGCTCAGACTACCTGAAAGAGCTCCTGGTTCCCTACTGCCCTAGGCAATTGCTCCTCTCAGCTGGTGAGGGGTTGCTAGAGATCCCAAGGGTGTCTTTGATATCTTCTGGGGCTCATACATTAATGTATGTGGCCCCACCCTCTGAAATTCTCTATCCCGTCTGTTGCAGGAGTGTGCGACCATGGATGGGGGGATTTAAAAAGGACCTGAAAACGTATCTGTGGACCTAAGCATTTGGAGTCTGGCTGTATTTATTGCATTTGTTTACTTGTGCACTTGTTTTTAATATCAGATTTGAAATGTTTAATTTGTTTTATTTTGTAAGGTGCCTTGGTTTTATGAAAGAAACAATAAAAATAAATTGTTATTGTTATTATTATTATTATTAACACAGCCCACTGCATCATGCTCAGGGGGCCGGGATCTGGAAAGAGGGGAGTCACAGAGGCAGGCAGGCGGTGCTGTATGGGGTGGTCCATGGTTGGACTAGTGCTCCCATGTGTGTGTGTGGGGGGGGGTTGGCATGCGTGGGGAAGGTGGGGGTACTGCTGGGTGCTGGGGTGGGTGGCCTAGGTGGCCTGTGACTCTGGATGCCATTGTTGTGGGACAGTGGTGTGGGGCATGCAGGGGGCTTATGGCAGGGTTCTCCCTGGTGTAACCCGTGTCCACCTCTGCACACCCCATGGGCATCATTATGCACTGTTGTGCATAGCACATAGTGCTGGCACCCCCCCAACCCCTGCCTGCTGCTGTATGTGCAGCCAGGGGACTGGGCATGTACCTGCTGCACACCCCCTTCATGAATGCCACATGGGTCCCAATCCACAGCATTCACATGTACAATGCCAATGTACCCAGTTTCCATGGGCACGTTGTCATCCTGCATAGGGCCCCACATGTTTTAGGACACTTTGTAAAGGGTGTCTTGATGCTAAGCATGGCAGAAATGTTTCTGGTTTGACAGTTGAAACATTAATAATTAAGATGTGTATTGAAAACTGGTATTTAAAACCATTTGTTTGTTTCATTGGCCATGACCCCTGAAGAAGGGTCATGTTATGACCTAAAGTGTTGTGGATTTTGCTGCTGCTTATGCCTCATGGAACAGAGAAGAGTCTAGTTATTGCAGTACAACTAAGTGTTTCTTGTATTTTCCTTGACTCACTGCAGTGGTCTTGTGTTTTCTGTTTGGTAAGCATCACACTGCTGTCAATATTTTAGAAGAGCTGTGGGACAAGATTTTGGAGTGGTTACTGCAACTGGGTCTCAATGTTGAATTTGTTGTTTCTGTCAAAAGTGCCAACATTTTCCATATATGTGGAAGGATAGTGGCTTTTCTTACATTCCCAGTTTTACGTACTCACTAGATCTGCTAGGGCAAGCTTTTCTTTCTAGGGAAAACAGTATAGTAACATTAGTGTGGGAGCAGCTAAGCAAATTTATGGTAATTCACAGCACTCTGTTAAAGCACATGGCATTTGGTAGACTTGCAAAAAATAAAAGCAGCTTATCTATGATGTAAACTAATAGCACGACGGAACTCAACGTTTTACATGTGTGAAAGTCTTCTTGTCCCAATAAAGGCACTACATTAAAACACTAGGGAGCACAATGTATTAGACAGCATTGTGCTGAATTAATTTCAATGGGGTCTTTTGGAGTATCTGATAATGCTGTTGACCTTTTTTTTGAGGATGCTACCTGTGAGGTCAGCAAAGAGAATGTCACCGTCAGGTTATTAACATCATAATTTTATTGAACAAAGAACTTTGAAGGCTGTGAAGGTCTTTTGTCCAAAAAGGAGACAAATCTGGTATATCCCTTACTGATAGAATGATTCTAAGTTTGCTCAAAACATAACAATGCAAAATCAGGTCCACATTTTTTTTCTTGTTGCTCTTCTTGACCCTCAGTTCAAATTGCAACAATTGCCTCCTGCAGAGGCTGGTGACTCTTTTACAGAGTACAAAAAATGCTGATTTTAGCTCTAACCCAGGAAAAGGTAGTGTTTGATAATTTATCATGTAGCAAGCAATAAACTCAAAATCTGATTGGCTAATGCCCCTTGGTAAATGAGGTTGCTACCATGGGGCATGAACTAGTACCAGTCAATGTGCCAGTTTACAGAGGCACAGAATCACTATGCAGACACTGCCATTGTTTTCCATCACTTAGCCAGTTTAGAAAGTGAATCTGTGGTGCCCAATGTGCCTCACACATATTTTGAAATTTACCAAGTCCCTCTTCACTTGCCCCCATCTCATCCAGGCAGTCTGCAGGGACATAATAGCACAAGTGTCAGAGCGATGATATGCTGGATTGCCACTACAACCGCCCTGCTCTCCAGGATGGCTCTCTCCCTTGTGGCACATATTGTGATCAAGATTGCAACCGTGGCTGCTGCAGCATTGAGTGCAGGAGAGGTGCTAAACAGGAAACATATATAAATAGTTTGTGACCAATTTTTTTTACAGGATAAAAAAAAATTGAGGATTCCTGCACTGGAGGATTGGGCAACATCCAGTGCCACTGTTACATTTCTGGGGGGAGTAGGGTGGTAGGTGCTGAGAGGGCGGGTCAGGTGGGGGGTGGAAAGTATAAAAAAAACAAATAATCACACATGCACAGTAGTGGACTGTGGGCGGAGTGGTGGGAGAATTCCTGCACTGGGGGACTGGGCACCCCCCCCAGTGCCACTATTATGTTTCTGGGGGTGGGGGAGTGGGTGATGGGTGCTGGTGGGAGGGTTGGGTGGGAGGAACTATGAAACAAATATATATATAAATATATAATGAAGCTTGCCGGGATGAAACCCAATTCTGCAGCATTTTGTAGCACTCTGCAGCACGCTGCAGCAGAGTTACTGTGGAAAACAACATAATTTCAATGGCCTTTTAATATTTTCACTCCAGATTTCAACATTTCTTCACACCTCCTCATGAACAGTTCAGCTCTCATTTATCACATCCTGCTTGAAATGTGTTTTTCGCACCTGTGGTGCTGAATGGCACACTCACTGTGCAAAATCACCTTTTGGTATTGAGTAAAAGTCCCTTTTGCCATGCAGGAAACTGTGATACTTACTTCATCCTGGCAGTGTCACAGTTTCCTGCATGACAAAAGGGATTAATTCCCATTGAAATTACATTGTTTACTGCAGTAACTCTGCTGCAGCATACTGCACAATGCTGTAAAAGTGGGTTTCATCCTGGTGCTCTTCACTGTATATACAGTATATTTATATATATATATATATACTGTATATTGGCACAACCACACATGCACTGTAGTGTGTGTGTGTGTGTGTGGGGAGGGGGCAGATTTCACCCCCAATGTCACTATTATGTTTTGGGGGGGTGAGAGGTGAGTGTTGAGAGGGAGGATTGGCTGGGGGGAATATGTATAATTTAAAAGAAATTGACCACCGACAATAAAATACTGCAGTTTGGAGTGCTTCACAGAAGCAGAGGTGACTGTGTTGACACTCCCACACGTTGTTTTGTGCCAAGGAATGTGGGAGTCCTTTTCTCATAGCAAGAGGTGTGCGGGGCTCTGCCTACTGCCGCCATTAAAAAGGAAACAAGCATTTGTCAATGCCGAAAGTTCGCTGTTGGTATTGCTGTTGTACATGCCTCCCATATTTTTCAGTGTATATTCCTCTGCCTTGCATTTTAAGGCATCACTCTCAACACAAATGTCTTATGTTCTTCCAGCACTAGTTCACTTCATTAGAAAAACAAGCATTTGTCAATGTCGAATGTTTGCTTGCTGGTATTGGCATTGGTAGTGCAGGAGTTAGAGAGATATATAATAGGAATGGCAGTGAAGTATTGAAGTAACGCCAACCCCCACCCCCACCCTGCAGAGACTGACAGGCGTTGGGGGTGTGCCTTTGGGCCATCGGCCAGAACACTCATGCCATTCCACCTCACCCCACCCTGCAGACACTGACCGGTGTCACAGTGTGACTTGAAGTCTTCGGCCCTTATGCTTACCCCATTCCATAATGAAATAAGCTGAGATGAGTGCAGTGTAGGAGAATGGGGTGAACGTTAGGGCCGAAGACCCCATGGCACACCTCAGTGCCTGTCAGTGGCAGCAGGGTGGGGGTTGGGGTGGAATGGGGTGAGCATTAGGGCTGGTGACCACAAATCACACACACCCCGACACCTGTCAGTCTGTACAAGGTGGGCATTACGGTTGAAAACCCTAACGCCCTAGGCGTTTGTTGGTATTTTTGCTCCAAATTTTCAACATGGGCTTTTTGGGATCCCACCTAATGAACAGTAGCAGTATCATTTCATTACTCAATACCAAAAGGTGATTTTGCACAGTGAGTGTGCCATTCAGCACCACAGGTACGAAAACACATTTCAAGCAGCATGTGATAAATGAGAGCTGAACTGTTCATGAGGAGGTGTGAAGAAATGTTGAAATCTGGAGTAAAAATATTAAAAAGTGGCAAAGTTAAGAGTGTGCATTGAAACTGTGCAACACACGCTTGTAACGCAGTCATTCTTTGGAATGTTTTCATCACATTTTCAACATGGCCTTTTTGGGACCTCCTCTCATGAACAGTGGCACTGGGATTTTGTTAATCTGTCCCGAAAGTTGATTTTGCACAACGACCGCGCCATTCTGTGCCACAGGTGCAAAAACGCATTTCAGGAAGGATGCAAAAATGACAGCTATACTGTTCATAAGGGTGTGTGTATGATAGTTTAGACTACCCCCTGTTAGAAATAAGGCTATGGCATTTCTCTTTGTACACCTACAGTCTACTGCAGTAGCATTTCTAAACTTTTCTGAATAACTGTTTTTCATTTTCTACTTCTATGGGTAGGCCACCAACAATAGTACCTCTTTTCCCTTGACTATTCCCTCTTTTTATTCCTTTTCCTCCCCTGCCATAAGCCCTTATGAGAATGAGCACTAGAACAGTAAACTGACATAAAGAATAAAGACTAAACAAATAAACAGCAGATGTAATCTACTGCTCTAAGCTGCACCCTGTAATCTACTGCTCTACACTGATGATACTGTAATCTATTACAGTGACCCCCAATCCTCCATTATCACAACTGAACTTCAAGCCTGCCTGGCAAAACTCGAAACATGGTTCACTGCCAACCACCTCAAGCTAAATGATGACAAGACAAAAGCTGTCCTCTTCGGGACCCGGCGACTGGGTAAAGACCGTAGTGGTCTTCTCCCTATAACATCAGCTCGAGGAATGCGTGTTGAGCTCACTGACCAGTTTAAGTATCTTGGGGTTACCCTTGACCAGGAGCTAACCTTCAAACCCCACATAGATGTCCTAACTAAATCTATCCACCAGAGACTGGGCTTGCTATACTGCCTCGGGAACTCCCTCTCTGGAGAAGCATGTAGAACCATTGCTAACTGCAACCTCCTCCCCCCTCTGCAACGGTTCTCCATTATTACAGTCCCTCGGAGACTAGGCTAACCAATCTCTCCACCCTCTACCACCGCATTGCTTGCTTTGCAACCCACTCCTCCCTAAGGCGGCATCACTGAAGCTCTTAAGGACCTAAACTGGCCCACATTCAAGCTTAAACTATCCTTTTCCCTGCCTGCCTTTCCTACAAACTCCTCTCCACACACCATCCACCTCACCTTAGCGACCTGCTTACCCCTAAAGTCCCCCTTCGCAACCTCCGGTCTACCTCAAATTGACTCTTGAACATACCCCGCATCCGCATCAATCAAGGAAAACGCTCCTTCCAGTTCACTGCCCCTCATTTCTGGAACTCGCTCCCTTCTTCCCTGCTTGACAAACCCTCCCTCTCCTCTTTCAAGGCCGGTCTCAAAGTCTACCTCCTGGAACTGAGCCACTGCTGCTGTAACCGCTAGATAAGCTCCCTACCACTCATGACCTAATGTGGCTATCTACGAATCCTTGGCACCCCGTGTACCAACAAACCTCTATTAACTGTATACTCTTTACAAACTGTGTTATGTTTTTCTTCTTGAATGACCCATGGACTTTTGTTTTTCCCCCTTGGCAATGCAATTGTCTCTGAATGATGTTACTTGCTACATGCTCTCTGTCTCTGCCTTACTGTTACACAACCTCCTGTACAAATTGTATATATATTTTTTTGAAGCTGTATACTGTACCTTATATACAAACTGTATATATATTTTTTGAAGCTGTATACTGTACCTTATGTAAAGTTGGTGGTGTATTCACCCCGGGTTGCCTCTGAAAAAGGGACCTTTGGTCTCAGTGGGCTTACCTGGTAAACAAAATCTAAATAATAATAATAATAATAATAATAATCTACACAGAGTTGGTTGTGTCCTTGTTTATTATGTTATGCTCCGTTAAAAAATTTAATATAATGCTTAGTCAGAGACAAGACGATGTCTTTGTGAGCATTGTTGTGTTTTATAATATGTAAAAAGTGCCCCGATGCGCGTTTGCGCTAATGAAAGTGACCTGGAGTGAAAGCGAGTGTCCCCTTTGAAAAGCTGTACTCCGTTTCCAGAAAAGTATTTAGCAGCCAATTGTTTTAGTGTCCTTTTCTGCAAGGGTAGCATTAAGGGAGCACTGTGGTCGCACTTTCTAGCAGCAGTGCAGGAGGTAGAGCCACTGATTGTGCAGTCAGGTGTGCAGCATGGCACATTCGAGCCAGGAAGGTGAAAGCTGTCACTTTCCCTGACTAACGCCTCCCGACAGGAAACGTAGCGAGGGAGATGTTTCAGTAGCAAGAAACCTAACTTTCACTGCAGGCTGAACTGATGTAATAAATGTATGTGTCCTGCAGAAATATGAAAGCAGCGAATAAAAGTTGTTTCTGACAGCCCGAAATTGCAGTCGTCGGGTGTGTTGAATACAGACGTGAGATTTGTCTTTTAAAAGCAGTTTGTATATAAACACACTAAAGAAGGCATAACTAATGTGCAGAAACTAAATGTGGGAGTGTTTCCTTTAGTATTCTAAACAGAGAGTGCTCTTACCTGAGCCAAGCCTTCTTGGAAACAAAAATGTGCTTCTAGGGGCCAGCAGCCCCGTGATGAGGCTGTTATATAAGAAACTCCCCAGCTGTCACTCAGCTGTAAAGGGGCGGAGTTTTCTTGTTTACAAGTAATAAAGAAGTCTTTCTCAACAGCTCCAGTGACAGAGTGTTAAAGGTAGAATGAAATAACTCCTTATGGTTGTATGTTTTCCCTCTGTATATACAATCAGTCTGATCCCCCATATGTTTGTACTAGCCAGAATATCTCCCTGTATTAGAAAAAGAGTGGATCAGCTGACACTAGTGTCATAGGAGGACTGCACTATAAAAGCTGCCACTGAGCTAAAGTTGATTTATTTATTTAGTTTTTGTTGACCGGGTAAGTGCAGTAGACAAATTCTGCCTATTTTCAGGGGGATACTGATGAATGCCAACTGACCTTGAACCAGATTGAGCTGTTGCTGGTATGTTTAGTGAATGAGGGAAAATTTGGCCAAGGCACCGGGGAAATTCCACTACTTGCCTGTAGGGGAATTGCTGGCCATGAGCTATGGCCACTTTGAGTGAGACGCTGGAGGAGATGGAAGTCCCACAGGATGGAGGGCTGGCCTCCACCTCTACCCTTCGACAGCTTTTGGATGCTAAATCTGAAATTGAGGAACCTGTTTCAACACTGAGAACTGAGGAGAAAAAGACAGATATTTTTGTATCTACTGAAGATCTGAGTACTGTGGAGAAACCAAAAGACGCAGTGAGTCCAGATCTTTCTAATATGCCACCCACTGAAAAAAGAAATATGGTTAAAAATTCAGGCAGAGAATAGCTGACACTCGCAAGAAAAAGATCATCTTGCTACTCAGCTTGCTTCTCTGCAGGCTGGAAATCCACCTGTCAATGTTCTTAGCCTACTTGTCAAGCCAACACCCTTTTCGAGTGATGCAGTAAAATCAAAGGGCGCTGAGAAGGTGGGTGAGTCAGCAAATGTACTCTCAGTAAATTCGGTGGGGAATTTTTCTAGTATAACTACTTAACAGGCAGGCAGTAAAAACACCAAGGGAGGAGTGTGCGTAAAGCCTCAGGTAGAATTTGTGACTTCTAACAACCAAACTGCCTTATTTACTAATGTGGGAGATGTGCAGGAAAAATCAATGACAAATGAAAATGGGGAGGCCAAGGCTGAAGAGCAGAGAATCCTAATAGCGATAAATGTCAGCCTCCCACTACTCTCTCTAAGACAGCAGGATTTGTTCTTCAGGAAAATGGCAGTAAAGGAACTTAGCAAACCTGACACAGAAATAGAATACCAAACCTTGAACAAATCCCAGGATGATGTAACCACTTTTTCTTTTTCTGTATGACAGCCTTCTGCTAAACTGGGGGCTGATGAGGAATATAAACTTAAATGCACAGTGCTAACTTTAGCTAACAGAAATATTGCTGAAACCCAAAAACTGTCACTAGATTCCAACATTACTAGCCCCCTTCCTGGGGCGATGGGGCCAATGGAGTTAACTACTATGGCAGCAATAACAAAAGCCTTTTCTCTACCCAGTGACTCAGAATTTTCTTGCAAACATTGGTCTCCCCAGAGAGCGCTCAGTGGAGCAGGGTGGAAGCAGCTCTCAGATGGATCCTGGCACCCGGACCCGAATTGGGATCTTAAGCTTAACTTCACACAAAATACCCCAGAATGGCGCCCCCTACTGATTTACAAACCCCAATACTCCTGCCCAATACCAGCTTTCAACCTGATGTACCTCCACTGTTTCAACCCACACAGGAAAAGGGCTCAGCCGAGTGGCCTTCTCTGCCTCAAAAGGTGGGGGCTGAACAGGAACATAAGAACCAGCTAAAGGATTCTGCAGTGCCACAACTCACAGAAGAGAGTCAAGGACCAAATGTTCAGCAGAAACCCCTTCTATTAGAACTTTTTTCAAAAATTTAAAAAGAAGCTGCACCGTGAAGAAATGCAGTCAGAGTTCATTATAAAGCTGGACTGGAGAATCGACCAGATAGATTTTATGTGGGGAAATTATTGTTGAAAGACTCTTTACACTTCTCCCCCAGAGAAGTGTTTGCTTTTATTAACATTTCTGGGGAGGATAATTTTGATATCAGCTTTCGATCTGCACATGCTCTTGATTTATTTTGGGAAAGATATAATCAAGTTAAATTTTCCCCTTTATGGTCTCCCTTCTTGGCAATTCCCTTGTCCAAACCCCTCATCAAATTTGTTACTGTCATGTTTTGAAATGAAAGGGTCCATGTTGATGACATTACATATTGGCTCTCTCAAAAATGTGAAGTCCTCAGTAGCCCTTAGGCAATTTTGGATACTGAAATGTTTTGGACTGGGGGGTGGAGGTACAAAGTGAAACTATGGCAATCCGATTCAGGAATAAACCACATACCAAATTCTTTTATGCTGGTGTAATCCACCCCCACTGGCCCCCTCGTCTAACTAGCAGGACTGCTCCTCTTACCGCCTGGCACCTTAGAGAGGGACGGGGGTTGTCACTATAGTTCAGTATACTAGTACTGGGTCGCTGGGAGATAACGTTTGCTCACAATTATGTTACGTTTCTACTTCTGGTTAGGGGCACCCAAGTAAATCCTGACACAGTGGAAGCAATAACAGTACTGTCCAAACCAGGATGGGATTCTAGAGTGTGGCTTTTGTTCACATACACAGAGAATAATCACAAAGTGAAGATGGACACACACAGGGCTACTCCTACTGGTAATGCAGATTACTGAGGTACAGAGAAAACACGCAGCGAACCCTCAGATTCTGACTTGAACAGTGAACACTCTGGTTCTGAATGAGGAGAATGGCACACATGGCCAGTACTGGGGGATTTTCCCATATTTCATGGGGAATTAATGTTGGCACCCTCAACCACCAAAGAGCACATACAGGCTCACATAGAATCCAGCCCACATCTGGGTAAACTATTTTCTTCAGGCACTGGCCAAATGCACTGAGAGAAAACACAGGTGCCCAAACTTAAATTGGAGAGGTAAACATGGTTACTCCAGATGGGGGTCTCCAACCTTTTGCTTCTAAATTTATACTCGGCCATTCATCTGGTTAATAACACCCTCACATAAAACTTATAGATGCTAACTTGAAATGTCTTTCACATTTAGCATACTACATTACACACCTCTGAGGTGTCAGAAAGTTAAAAGTTCTGTAATTGGCGATGTCTTTTCACTAGACCCAACCTTAGCAAACACATTTAAACAGAAAACAGTCTAGGTGACAGGATCCCTTTGTCAGAGAAAATTCACGACAAGGAATACAGGTGCCCCAGGGCTTTTCTAAACAAAAGTCACAGGTACTCACAGAGCAGTTGAATCTCAGACAGCTTCAACACAGTCCAGACTGGACCAGGGGATTTCCCCTGAATCCTTGAATCCACCCCATCCCTCCTGGGATGGGGCACTGTGAAAACCACTTGGCTTGGTTTCCACCACTTCACCACTATGCTGTACTGGTGCACACTAGGGCGAGAAACAAACAAAAACACTACTGGTAGCTCTCTGACAGAGCTAAAGAGAGAGGCTGCACTACCTGCAACCTCCTCCACTGACTACAACTGCAGACTGACTCACTCTAACTGCACATTCTAACACTAACCCCCTGCAGCTAGCTTCCAGTGTGGCTTATGTTGCTGCAACAGTTCTAAAGTGACATCATCACCCCAGCTCAGCTGAGACTGAAAAACAGAGTGTGACACTGTGAAATCCATTTACCTGGCATTTCAGAAGCTACCTGTCCCTGCCTGTCACTGATTCTAATGGGATTTTAGTAACCCCTGGGAACAAGGGGGTTACACCCACCCTCAGCCAGGAAAATGACTGTCCCCTGTCATTACCTACCCGGCACCAGACCATCCTACCCTATGTGTTGACTATGGGGAGGTAGCGCTACCTTCTTCCCTACCATGTGCCAGGCACAGACAGACAATGCTAAGGGCACAGAGGTCATTGGCTGACACATCACCCCTTACTCTACAATCTTACTATGGCAACTAGCGGCCCTGGTAGAACTGTCCAGAGCATAGCCCTAACAGACCAGCACTGCAGCCCCTATGGCCAGTCAGGACCACAGCCTGTCTATCCCCCTAGCTCTCTAGGGAAAACCTATCTGACCAAAACAAACCTACCCAAAACAGGGGAACCTTCTCCCATCCCGGGACACCTGCAAACCAAACACGGAGCTAACACTATGCACAAGCATTACACTCCCATACTCCCCCACAACTACACCCGTGGAAGGAAAAGTTAACACATGTCAACAGCTACACAGTACTTTAAAAAACACTTTAAAGCACAAATGAACTCTGATGAGTCCCTCCAATCATCTTCTTGTCTTCTCTTCTTTCTTCACCAGGATCCACCTGAAAGAGAAAAGACAAAAACGCACCCCAAATCTGCAAACACACAATATTACAACAACAGTAACCCTTACCATCAAAACACTGGAGAATCTGAAAAAATATTTTTTAGAAAAAGTAGAAAAGTACAAAACAGCAGAAAACATCAACATCATGTACAATACATCTTTTGGGGATGGAAGGCCCTAAATGTTCCAACTAGTGACAAACAGTGCCGAAGGCAGGGTCCATGAAAGAGTCTCTCCTGGGCTGGAGCCTGGTGAAGCACAGTTCCATGAAGTACTGTAATCCCAAAGGGGAGAGTCTTTGTGGACAGTTCAACAGTCTGTAGTCTGCCAGGTATAGGATGTGTATTGCAATGTCAGTAAAGTAAGAAAAGTCTGGACTTACCAGTCCCTTGAAGAACGAAAAATGGAATAGCACCTGGATCTTCAGCTGAAGACTCTCCCTGGCAGCATTTTTCGGATACAACTGGGTGGAAATCTTCCAGAAATGACAGGATGAACATCTGGAAACTGCTGGGTTGATGTTATCTCAAGCTGATATCACCTAGGAGATGGAACCTTGGAACAGGAAAGGAACAGCTGGGTTGATGTCATCCGAAATCCCAGGTGATGAATCAGAAAACAGCTGGGTTGATGTAATCTTGGACCGATGTCATCTGGAAGGCCAAGCGATGGAACTGGAAAGGCACACTGCAAGGCTGATGAATCTGAACGCACCTTTGAATCCTGGAATACCAGACTGGTGGAACAACATGGATACGGCAATGGCTGGATGGCGCACTGGCTACCACTGCTCTGCTTTCCACTTGGTATGCAGGGGCACATCCAGAGGATGATGGTTACATTGAGGGTAGTACCACAATGGGTCAGGTGCAAGAATTATTATCCCATCTGGGCATTCATAATTCACATTATGGAAAGTCTTGTTTCCTTGTTTGTCTACATATTGTACAGTGTCTATGAACAGTGTCCGGCCCACCTTCCAAAACTGCAGTTTGTCTCTGATCACTTTGTTCTTGACATAGGAAGTTGTACTTGGATCAATTTCCTGGTTGGTCTCTTCTAGCCAGGCTGTTCTGTTTTTCTCACTCTCCTCCCAGACTCTCTGTGAAAAGGTAGGAAAGGACATTCTATAGATCGCATTTGCCTTTCTATGAACCTGTCTTGTCTCCTTACTACTCTTCATCAGTTTGTGACCCCCCGCCTGGCTTGGGGGTGGCCAGTTCTGGTTCTGCCAGTGTTGTATACTCAAAGCCATGTAGAACTTGTCCCTGACCCCTCCTTCTGGGGGCAGGCTGTGGAGTCACCAACTTTTCCTTCTGGTTCCTCCGAGGCAAGAGCCTGAGGCTGTGGACTAGGATCTTCAATGTAAAGATACATAGCTCCCTCCTCCTCCTCTTCCTCACTTAGGACCTGGGCCCAGGAGTGAGCAGTCATCCTCACTCCCAAGACAGTCCACTTTTCACTCGATGTGGAGGTAGATACCTCCCAATCTAGGGTTTCTTGAGCCTCGTCCTCTCCTATGAGGTGAGGACTAGGACCCTCTCTCCATGGATCCACTGTTTCTCCCTCCACACTGTCCATCTGCAACACAGGGATGGAGACATCATGAGGACTGTGCTCTGGCAGTACATCTACACCCTCTTGCTTTATGCCACACTCTGCTGGGCCTCCCCCAACAGGTTCAACCTGGTGCTGTGTGCTGCTACTTGCAGGATCTTGAAGCTTTGTCCACGTGAGAGCCAAATGAATCTTTGGTACACTAGTTAGACCTTGCTTCTCTAAACACCCGGAACAGTGAGGAATCATGAAAATGCCCCTTCCAGCCTTGAGGCACATTATGCATACTCTCACAGGGTATCCAGGAATCGCAACATGAGGAGGCAAACTTCCACCATAGAAACATATCTCTATTTCTTTAAGCTTGGTAACTTCTTCAACTATCATAGCCTGGGCATGATCCAAGTAGTGGGATGGTCCTGAAACCATGACTGTAGAAAAACACACAAAAGTTCACTGTTATTACTGAGTTCACTTTACTTTGAACAGTCTCACAAAATGGCTCTCGGCTGCTGTGTTTACATTACTACCCCACCTTGTAATGGTGGCGGCAGCACTCCTGATGCATCAACAATCTGTATCTGACTCAAGCCACTGCACATCTGATTTACTGTATACTGATACATTTTACTCAAATTGCACTGACTGCACTGCTTTTCTTCTTCAGCACATCTATATGATTTTCTAGGACTTTACCATTAGCTTTCAATCACTTTTACTTGCTTAAAGTCACTAAGGCCACAGTATTTCTTGAACAGGATTGAATGTTTGTTGTAGCCTCTCATACAACTCACAGTCTCTCTAGTTGCTCAGGAAATTAACTGTTATTGAATCCATAATACATGCTCACAGTCTAATGCTCAGAATTCTTGCTTGGGTTTGATTACTTTACACAGTCCTTCTTTGCAAAAACAATCACACTGTTTACACACAGATCCAGCTGGCTTTTGAAAAATCACAAACAGTTTGAGCTCAGTTTTTCTGAATTGTACTCACTGAATCAGTAGCTGGCTTTTCGATGGAAATTCTCAGCCTACAGATGATCCTGGAAGGCCTCTGGGTTGAATCGGGCTGGTGATCCCTACGATTGTCCCTACGAACACCACGCTTTCTCCCCAGTCGATTGGAATACAGGTTGAGCCCAATTTATCACAGAAAAGTCTGTTGTTTTAAGTTATAGAACATTTACAATCACTGCGATGATTCTCCTGGCTAGCCAGCTCGCACACCACTCACTCTCTCCCTCTCGAACACTGGGCAACACTCTGAAGCTGACTTGGGGACAGGACTGATTGCAGTCTCACCAATCACTCAATGCCATGCAAATGAGCCTCTCTCTCTTCTCGTGCTCTTCCCCTTCACAGTGATCATCGAGCAGGCAAAATTTAAACTGCAAAACAAATTTTTTTCTTTCAACTGTAACTTCATGGTGGGAGCACCATTTTGAACCATTTTCCATGGCAATTTCTCTAGCAACTGCCCCAGTTCACACAGCAAGCATTTCAAACTTTCAGGGCACAATTGTCTCTTTGTTTCCCATAGTTCACAATACTTTTTCCTGTCATAACTTGAAAATTAAAGCTGGCAAACGTTCTTTTTGATGCAGAACAAGGGGCACACACAATTTGGCTTTACAGCTCCTTGGTAAACGTTGGCACAATCAGAGCAGCACATGAACAGCAAGCACACAGCAACACATACGGATGGCACTACTCTGGGCAAATTCCTTATGCACAAAGCTTCCCATTTTTGGGCTACCAACTGCCAGGCAGACAAAACGCTAGCCACAACCTGAGCAAACATCCCTTTTTTTCTCCCAAATTCAAACAAATCCACAGCAGTGCCTCCATTTTGTAATCCACCCTCACTGGCCCCCCTTGTCTAACTAGCAGAGCTGCTCTTCTCTCCACCTGGTGCCATAGAGAGGGATGGGTTGTTGTCACTATAGTTCAGTATACTACTACTGGGTCCCTGTGAGATAATGTTTGCTCACAGTTATGCTAGGTTTGTACTTCTGGTCAGGGTCACCCAAGTAAATCCTGACACAGTGGAAGCAATAAAGTACTGTCCAAACCAGGTTGGGATTCTAGAGTGTGGCTTTTATTCACATACACAGAGAATAATTACAAAGCAAAGAAGGACCCTCACAGGGCTACTCTTACTGGTAATGCAGATTACTGTGGTACAGAGAACACACACAGCAAACCCTCAGGTTCTGACTTGAACAGTGAACACTCTGGTTCTTAATGAGGAGAATGGCACACATGGCCAGTACTGGGAGACTTTCCCATATTTCATGAGGAATTAATGGTGGCACCCTCGACCACCAAGGAGCACATACAGGCTCCTAGAGAATCCAGCCCACATCTGGGTAAACTATTTTCTTCAGGCACTGGCCAAATGCACTGAGAGAAAACACAGGTGCCAAAACTGAAATTGGAGAGGTAAACATGGTTACTTCAGATGGGGGGGGGGTCTCCCATCTTTTGCTTCCAAATTTATACTCGGCCATTCATCTGGTTAATAACACCCTCACAGAAAACTTGTAGATGCTATCTTGAAATGTCTTTCACATTATCATACTACATTACACACCTCTGAGGTGTCAGAAAGTTAAAAGTTCTGTAATTGGCAATGTCTCTTCACTAGACCCCAACTTTAGCAGACACATTTAAACAGAAAACAGGCTAGGTGACAGGATCCCTTTGTCAGAGAAAATTCACCACAAGGAATGCAGGTGCCCAGGGCTTTTCCAAACAAAAGCCATAGGTACTCACAGAGCAGTTGAATCTCAGGCAGCTTCAACACAGTCCAGACTGGACCAGAGGATTGTCCCTGAATCCTGGAATCCACCCCATCCCTCCTGGGATGGGGCACTGTGAAAACCACTTGGCTTGGTTTCCACCACTTCACCACTATGCTGTACTGGCTCACACTAGGGCGAGAAACAAACAAAAACACTACTGGTAGCTCTCTGACAGAGCTAAAGAGAGAGGCTGCACTATCTGCAACCTCCTCCACTGACTACAACTGCAGACTGACTCACTCTAACTGCACATTCTAACACTAACCCCCCTGCAGCTAGCTTCTAGTGTGGCTTATGCTGCTGCGACAGTTCTAAAGTGACATCATCACCCCAGCTCAGCTGAGATTGAAAAACAGAGTGTGACACTGTGAAATCCATTTATGTGGCATTTCACAAGCTGTCTGTCCTTGCCTGCCACTGATTCTAATGGGATTCTAGTAACCCCTGGGAACAAGAGGGTTACACCAGGAAGAGATGGGGTGTATGTTTTTATGCAGGGCAGCCTCGAGCATGCTATAAGTGTGGGTCCCGAACCCATTTATCCAGTTCATGCGATAAACCCAGGTGTGAAAACTGTGGGGAGATAGGTCACTCCACCTTTCAATGAGCAAATCATACTAGGTGTGACCTCTGTGAGGAAACTGGTCATACCTTTTCTGAATGTTCTTGGGCTGCCAGGAGTAAAGCTAGCTGCATGAGTCCTGACCTTTTAATACAGCAAGCTCAAGATTCCCATACCCCTCAATCTGAACACACAAATATTTCCAAACCAGAGGACATAGTCCCTGCTATTCCACCCCCACCCAGTTCCTGCTATTAAAGTTGAACCCAGGACTGACCCCCCCATCACCCTAATTCCTGTTTGCTATTCAGAACCACAAGAGAAGACTGATAATCTTCCTTCAGAAACGCCACTCCCTTCATTGCCAGTGCGAAGATCTTCAAGGAATATTAAACCCCCCCACCCCTCCTCCCACAAGTGTAGAGACCAAGAACTCCTTTGCAGTCCTTGCCACATGGTGGGGTAACTCAGAAATGGATGTGGGTGATTCTGATGTCCAGTCTACTGTATCGGATCATATCCCAATTACTAAAAATACAGCTAGCTATAAAGGGGGAAAAAAAAGAGATGGAAAAAAGATCAGTAGGACTGCAGTATTTAAACTCTGACTTTCTTATGCACAGGATCTTTGAATGTACATAGCATATTGAATCCTGATAAACGTTATGCCATTTATAATTATGTATGTTTGGCTTGTTTTGATTTTTTTCCTTACAGGAAACATGGATGTTCACGGGGGACAAAGCTAGATTTTTTCAGAGGGAATAGCAATGGGGACCATCTTACTGTTCCTTTGGTACGGATAGTGCGGATAGCGTGGTCTATTATTTGTCTCTTATAATTTCACCCTTCTAAAATTGATTGATTTGATTCCTGGCTGGGTATTGATTTTGGATGGTGTATGGAAAGGGATGGCTTGTGGCTTAATAAATGTACACAGTCCACAAACTAAAGCAGATAGAATCACTTTACTATCTGCTCTACAACCATTTTTAATCACTACTAATGCTGTTTTTCTCTGTGGTGATTTTAATTGTGACATCTCACCACAAAAAGAAAGCTGTACAAGATTCTGGAAAAAAACTGTAATGTGACTCAAATGCTTTACGGCATTTAGTTGATACAGCTGATTTACATAATAGTAGTTTAAATCAAACAGCAGGGCCAACATTTACATATCAAAGAAACCAATATATATCCACCATAGATTATATGTTTACCTCAAAAAATGTACAAAGTAATTATTTTCGAATTGTCCCCATATAATTCTCGGATCATCTTCTGTTACACTATACATTTCAGGAGGCTCCCAGTCTGCCAAATACAAGACCTCCGTGGAAATTGAACTCCTCTGTCTTGACTGACATACAAGTAAGGGCCAAACTTCTGGAGATAATAAATGCTAGACTCTCAGTTAGGTTTCTGTATACTGATGTGGGTGAATGGTGGGCCATTTCTAAAGTGGGCTTTACATCCTGGTTTTTGAAATATGGGGAAAACAAACAAAACCTGAAATTCCTCAAATATCTGCAACTCAGACAACAGCTCCAAAACTTATATTCCCTCACTAATACTTCTAGACAAGATTTCTCAGCTCAAATTCATAAACTAAAAGAGGATATAAAAATTTACCAGTATGACCGGGCACACACCATTTAAGCAATATTGCAAAATGGGACTCAAATATTCCCATATGGAGATCCCTTCGAGGCCTGTAAAAGGTTAAAAAACTCAATTTCCATGGTAGCAATGAAAAATGCTGATGGAGCCATTAAAACCTCCACATTGGGTATTGATAACATTATCAGGGAATTTTTACATTCTCATGCTCCATCGGAGCCCCCTTCTAAAATATTAATAAAACAATTTTTACACCACATTAAAATCCCTTTACCCCTGGATCTAGGAAATAATATGACCCAGCCTATTACTGCTATTGAAATTGAACAAGTGATTAAAACCTTAAAAAAATTTACATCCGCAGGATCTGATGGGCTTACTAATGTGTTTTACATGACCTTTTCTAAGGAATTAGCTGTTTGCTTGGAACCTGTTTTTCCCTAGTTGTTGTCCTTACACAGTATCTTGGTGTGGTTTACTGAAAGACTGTTGATTTTCTTATTTAAGACGGGCGATAAGACATCCATAAATAACTGGAGACCCATTACTATACTAAATGCTAATTATAAAATCTTGACTCACATTTTAAATAACAGATTAAGGAACTATGCAGCCACAGTATTATCCCCCTTTCAATTTTGCGGTATTCCTGATAAAAATATACAGCATGCACTAATGATCTTTAGAGATATTATTGACTATCTCTTCCTACGTGGGAAGGGAGGTTGCATTATCTCTCTTGATCAGTACAAAGTGTTTGACCGGGTTTATCACCCTTTTTTATTTCTTACTCTAGAAGCATATGGTGTACCATAGGAGGTCATTAGTTGGGTCAAATTGTTGTATACTTCAGCAATAATACAACTGGTTATAAATCACCAAGTAACAGAGGGTTTTAAAATAGAGGCTGGGGTCAGACAAGGCTGCCCACTCAGCTCTCTACTATATATCTTTACTTTACATCCTCTACTTAGACTTTTGACAGCCCAGCCTTTATGGGAAGGAATTTCTGGGACCCAGAGTGATACAGCTATGCACCTCCAGGCATACGTGGACAACATCTGCCTTTTTTTTTCTGATCCCTCTCAATCACAATTTTTTTTAGCATTTATGGAACTTTACTCTTGTGTTTCCAATACAAGACTAAATACACAAAAAAGTATAGGTCTCTTTATAGGCTCAGGCTAATTTGACTCTATAACAATCGGAAGGCATCACTATTTCCTCTGCACCTCTGAAAATATTGGGCACCACATTTGGACCTCAAAATATACCATTAGAAAATTGGGACATTACCCTCCAAAATGTGAACCATAAAGTGCAATCTGCGAGAAATATCCAGAGAGATTTAGCATAGGTACAATGGGAAAAAAAATGTTCCATTGTTTCTTCCATATTTATACAGGAAAGATATGGACAATTTCTCTCTTCTTTAGCTTTATACTTAAAGTTCTCCTGGATGTTTAGCCTTCCATACATAGATAACCACAAAAATTCCAACATATGAGCAGGAATCCTTTTATTATTCAGTTGTTTGATGACCTGAGTTTGATGAAGCTGTGTTTTGAAATACTTTGTATGGCATGCTAGATGTCAGTGGACTTTATATCAGCGAGTAATGCCTTATGAAACTATTAGCATTTAGTACAGAAAGCAATGCAACAGGTCTATGTCTCAGATATGGAGGTACATACCTCACAGAAAGTATATAAATTGTGGAAGGAGTTTTCTAGGTTTATTAAATTTAAGTAAAAAAAGAGATAGAAGTATGTTCCTGATATAATATGAGATCTGTGGGGAAACCTGTTCTGAGGAATCCTATGGAAATGTTACCTTTGTCAGTATGTTTATTATTTACAAAAACTATATGATGTAATATTTTCTTTCGGTTTTGAGTTTTGTTTGTTGTAAAATAGTTTTTGTTGTTGTTATTGAATTCATTTTTTGATGTTATCATAATAAAAAATTCCCCTACTCTTTTCAAGAAGTGTCATGGGATCTTTAACATCTACCTGAACAGGCAGATGGGACCTTGGTTTAACATCTCATCTGAAAGACGGCACCTCAGGAATGCATCCTCCCCCTCATGCTGCACTACAGCATCAGTATTGTGATATTAACCCAAGCACCTGGTGTGGGGATGGAACCCACAGCCTTCTGATCTCCTGGCCTCAGAGGCGAATGTGCTACCTGCTGAGCCACTGACACTACCTGCTGAACTACTGACACAGGTTAGTCGGATCATCCTGGGAGAGTGTCCTGAGAGGTTGGTCTGAGAGCACAGAAGTTGGAAGAAAATTGTACTGGTTAAAGTATTCTACACTGTGGCAGAATCACTGGAGGGAAGTGATTCTGGAGCTCGAGGAGAGCTCATTTATTTCTTTATTGTTTTCTTTTGTTTATAGTGTGAAGTTTAAGACAAGATTACTTTATTATTGATGATTTTATTTTTGTATAGCATGATTTGCTCTGTATTATTTTTACAAAAATAAACATCACACAGAACTTGTGTGTTGAACAAATCTTGGAGTACCATGTATGCTTTAATTGCCCTACCCCACGAACCCTACCACAGAATTTGGTGTGAGAAGTGGGATCTGGTTGTCTTATGTGGTGGGAAAATCCAGTATCCTGTACCAGACCCGGTACTAAGGGTAATAAAGAGGCACGTCAGATGAGGAAGAGAAGAGTGATATGGCTACAGGAGGAGTGAAGACCCGGAAGTAGGTGTTGAAATCTGGAGAGATATTGATGACGGGAGTAGAGTCTGTGGTGCAGACTCAAAGAGCAAAGGATCAGATTGAGGAGTTTCCAGAAGAGGAAGAGAGGATGGAAGAGGAACGACAGAGCCAGTTGGAGGAACCACCAGAAAGGCTTCCAGAGTTGATGCGCTGGCTAGCCATATGTCAGTTAGAGATGGGGAGAGAGAGAGGGAACAGGAGCGACACAGACAATTCACCAGGTGGGAAGAAAAACTAAGGGCATTTTGGAACTTGGGGGCTGGTCGAGGGCAAGATGGGGGCCGATAAGATCAAAACCCAAAAGATATCAAACTAACGAAAATTAGGCCATCAGATGACATTGAGGGTTATCTGACCACCTTTTAGAGAGTGGCAGAAGCATGTGGGTAGCCTAGGACTCAATGGGTAGTACATTTGGCTCCATACTTAACTGGAAAAGCACAGCTGGCATACATAAATATGGATACTAGATCTGCCCATACCTTTGATTTGGTTAAGAAGGAGATCCTTAAAAGGTACACCATTAATACAGAGACGTACAGGCACAGGTTTAGGATCCTTAAATACCAGAGTAATGATGGCCCTAGAGAGGTTTTCACACACCTCAGGGAGTTGTGCATGAAATGGATTCAGCCAGAAAGGAAGAATGTTGGTGATGTGATACAGGCTATTGTAGTGGAACAGTTTCTCCAGATATTGCCCCAGGAAGTCCAGCTATGGGTTCGAGAACATAAGCCTGAATCAGCAGAAATAGCAATCACATTGGCTGACAACTACTGATCTGTCCACCAGAATACCAAGAGGATAGCCAATAGACCCATGAAAAATGCCACTACCAGAGTTAATACCCCCACACAACAATCCTATGAACCAGTTATGGAAGGTATAATGGTAGTAATGATAACAGAGGAGGGACGAAGAGGACCTTCCCACGTAACATCGTATGTAGGAATTGTAAAAGACTGGGCCATATTGCCAGGTTCTGCCCCACAAAAAGGAATGATTCAGTACATCTCACTTTATTGAATCCAGGATATTTTTTCACTGATGTCTAGCTTGAGGACAAAACCATTGCAGCTCTCATTGACTCTGGGAGTAAGCAATCTCTGATAAGGTTAGAATATCTAGCCAGTAGAGAAAGGGGACCCAGCATGAGCGTAGTGTGTGTGCATGGGGATACACACCGTTATCTAACCGCAACCGTTGAAATGGTTATAAAAGAACGCCTTACCTTGATTACTATGGGAGTAGTACCACATTTGCCCATACCCATGATGATTGGGCATGATTACCCAGAATTTACATCCCTCATTCCAGAAAAAGAAACTATTGTGGCAGTAACAATGAGGGCACAGGAGAAGAAACAGAGAGAACTTGGGGACATTTTTTCCTTTTTAAGGAGACGTAGTTGAAGAACCGGGAAAGTCAAAACTCTCTCATAATGCCAGGAAGAAGCAACAGAGACAATGGCATTTGGATCAAAAAGGGTTAACCCCAGAGACTATAGCTGATATCTTTAAAAATGGTAATGTGATTATGGAACAAAAAGCTGATAAAAGTTTAGAACCTTTCTTTTTACAGGTGGGACAGATACCATCCCCAGGCAATCCTGAGATTATGCATCAGAATGGGTTATTATATAATGTATGTAAGAATCCTGTGTCTCAAGAATGTATTGAGCAATTATTGGTGCCCCAATGTTTCCGAAATTATCTTTTGTATCTTAGCCATGACATCCCATTGAAAGGCCATGCGGGAAAAGACAGAACCCTTGGTTGGTTAATCAAACATTTTTTTTTTCCAGGGATTCATGAAGATGTGGCTAATCACTGCAGGGCCTGTGAAAGTTGCCAGTTAGTTGCACAGGTCAAAAAAAAGGATGTGCTTCCCTTAATGCCATTACCTTTAGTTACAACCCCTTTTGAGAGACTAGGGATTGATGTGGTGGGGCCCCAGAACAAAAGTAAGAAAGGCAATAGGTTCATCCTGGTGATTTGTAACTATGCTAGCAAGTACCCAGAGGCCATTCCCATGAGGTCAGTGACCACTCCAAAAATAGCAGAGGAGTTGATTAAAGTGTTTAGCTGGGTAGGAATACCCAAGAAAAAATAACAGATCAAGGTAGTAATTTTAATGCTGCTTTATTAAAAGAGCTGTACCGACTCCTGGGTATTGTAGCACTGAGAACTTCCCCTTACCATCCCCAGACTGATGGACTCACCGAGTGGTTTAATCAAACCCTCAAGAGGATGTTGAAGAACTTTGTTCATGAAGAAGGCAATGATTGGGACAAGTATCTCCCTTTCACCTTATTTGCCTATCGTGAGGTCCCTCAGGCATCCACTGGATATTCCCCCTTCGAATTACTCTATGGTAAGAATCCTCGAAGACCACTGGAAGCAGTGAACGAATGTTGGGAGGAGGGCAAGGATTTAAAGCACATGAGAATAGCTACCTATATGAAAAAGCTACACAAGAGGCTAATGAGGTATACTCGTAATGCACATGAGATGGGAGTGCAAGCACAAGGGAAGCAGAAACAGACTTATGATCAGGGGACACATGAAAATAATTTTCTCCCTGGGGAATGGGTATTACTTTTATTGCCTACATCTAGTCAGAAAATGCTGATGAAATGGCAAGGATCCTTTATTGTATTAAGACATATAGGGCCAGTGACATATGAGATTGGGACCCCAGAAAAGAAACATCAGAAAAAGATATACCATGCGAATTTGCTTAAAAAATGGCATGAGAGAGACACACCTACAGCAGGTCTGTTGGTAATCCCTGAGAGAGAGAAGAGACAGAGATAGACCTAGCGTATAGCTGTGCAGAGAAGCCTAAAGAGGGACAGCAAATGCTGGTAAACCTTTCCCTGGAACCAGAGAAGCAGAAGGAGTCAAGAGCAGTATTGAGAGAGTATCCCCACACATTTACCAGTACACCGGGTCTTGCTAAAAGGGGTAGAACATACTATTAGAACTGACCCCCCATATGGAAAAAGCCATATAGATTGCCTGAACGAGTGCAGCTTGAAGTACAAAGGGAACTGGACAAGCTACAGAAACTGAATAATTGAGCCATCTAAGAGTTCTTGGGGATCCCCGATTGTAGTGGTGCCAAAGAAAGAGGGAAGGATTCGCCTGTGTCTTGATTTTAGAGCATTGAACCAGGTCTCCCAATTTGAAACCTACCCCATACTGAGGATAGATGACATTCTAGATAGAATCGGAAATGCCAGGTATATAGCTGCCCTAGATCTCACCAAGGGCTATTGGCAGATCCCTTTAGAAGAAAGATCAAAGGAGAAGACCACATTTAGTATGCCAATAGGATTATTTCAATTTAGGACTGTGCCATTTGGTTTGCATGGAGTGCCAGCCATGTTTCAAAGATATGTGAACCAGATACTGACGCCTCACCAGAATTTTTGTGCAGCTTATCTGGATGATGTTATTGTGTATAGTCCTGACTGGAATACCCATTTGCAACACTTGAGGGCAGTTATAGAGTCAATAAAAGCAGCTGATGTGACCATCAACCTTGCTAAATGTGCCCTGACAATGTTTGAAACATGGTATCCAGGATTCATATTAGGCAATGGTGTGGTAAAGTCTGAGATTGACAAGGCAGAGGCCGTAGCCAACTGTCCCCAGCTGGAAACCAAGAAACATGCAAAATCTTTTCTAGGGCTGGCCGGATACTACCAGAGGTTTATACCACAGTTTGCCACAGTTGCTACCCTCCTTACATAGTTGACCAAAAAGAGAAATGGGAATAAGGTAAAATGGTCAGAGGAATGCGAACAAGCTTTTAGAAACGTAGAAGCAGCATTATGCTCCTCGCCAGTTCTAAGGAGTCCGGATTTTACACTCCCCTTTGAACTCCATATGGATGCATCAGACACTGGACTTGGGGCAGTATTGAGTCAAACAATTGATGGAGTGGAAAATCCCATTCTATATATCTACCGAAAACTACATGACCATAAGCAGAAGTATGAGGCAGTCGAGCAGGAGTGTTTGGCTGCCAAATGGGTGATTGAAGCCCTGAAGTTTTATTTGTGGGGTGCTCCTTTTACACTGATTACCGACCATAATCCGTTATGCTTTCTACACCACATGAAAGATGGTAATAACTGAATTATGAGATGGTACTTAGCATTGCAGCCTTACAAGTTTGTAGTAAAACACAGAGCTGGAACACAACATGTGAATGCAAACTTTCTCTCCAGATATGGGGCCCCTGTTACTAATGGAAATAAAAATGTTTGTACTTGAAGTGCCTTGATCTTTCCAGTAGAAAGAGATGTTGTTACAAATCAGACACCCCAGGGTTGTATTTGAGTATTTCAGGTATACTTAGTGAAAAAGTATAACCTGTATGTTTGTATTTATAAGGAACCCTGGGGTGGAGCTACCAGAGCGAGGGTGGGTTGTAGTTCCATCCTACCCATACAAAAATGGGTAGGTTGTCTTGGAAACAAAACTGGTAAAACCTCTTTTTTCCGCTTGTCTGTGGAGGTGTGTGATAGTTTAGACTATCCCCCTGTTAGAAATAAGGCTATGGCATTTCTCTTTGTATACCTACAGTCTACTGCAGTAGCATTTCTAAACTTTTCTGAATAACTATTTTTCATTTTCTACTTCTATGGGTAGGCCACCCACAATAGTACCTCTTCTTCCTTGGCTATTCCCTCTTTTTATTCCTTTTCCTCCCCTGCCGTAAGCCCTTATGAGAACGAGCACTAGAACAGTAAACTGACATAAAGAATAAAAACTAAACAAATAAATAGCAGATGTAATCTACACAGAGTTGGTTGTGTCCTTGTTTATTATGTTATGCTCCATTAAAGAATTTAATATAATACTTAGTCAGAGACAGGACGATGTCTTTGTGAGCATTGTTGTGTTTTATAATATATAAAAAGTGTCCCATGCGCGTTTGAGCTAATGAAAGTGCCCTGGAGTGAAAGTGATTGTCCCCTTTGAAAAGTTGCACTCCGCTTCCAGAAATGTATTTAGCAGCCGAATGTTTTAGTGTCCTTTTCTGCAAGGGTAGCATTAAGAGAGCACTGTGGTCGCACTTCCTAGCAGCAGTGCAGGAGGTAGAGTGACTGATTGTACAGTCGGGTGTGCAGCATGGCACACTCGAGCAGGAAAAGTGAAAGTTGTCACATTCCCTGACTCGCGCCTCCCGACAGGAAACGTAGCGAGGGAGATGTTTCAGTAGCAAGGAACCTAACTTTCACTGCAGGCTGAACTGATGTAATAAATGTATGTGTTCTACATAAATATGAAAGCAGCGAATAAAAGTTGTTTCTGACGGCCCGAAATTGCAGCTGTTGGGTGTGTTGACTACAGACATGGGATTTGTCTTTTTAAAGCAGTTAGTATATAAACACACTAAAGAAGGCATAACTAATGTGCAGAAACTAAATATAGGAGTGTTTCCTTTACTATTCTATGCAGAGAGTGCTCTTACCTGAGCTAAGCCTTCTTGGGAAAAAAATGTGCTTCTAGGAGCCGGCAGCCCCATGATGAGGCTGCTATATTAGAAACTCTCCAGCTGTCACTCAGCTGAAAAGGGGTGGAGTTTTCTTGTTTACACGTAATTAAGAAGTCTTTCTCAACAGCTTCAGCGACAGAGTGTTAAAGGTAGAATGAAATAACTCCTTATGATTGTATGTTTTCCCTCTGCATATACAGTCAGTCTGATTCCCCCTATGTTTGTACTAGCCAGAATATTTCTCTGTATTAGAAAAGGGGTGGGTCAGCTAACACTAGTGTCATACTGTAGGAGCACTGCACTATAAAAGCTGCCACTGAGCTAAGGTTTATTTATTTATTTATTTCGTTTTTGTTGACTGGGTAAGTGCACTAGACAAATTCTGCCTATTTTCAGACATGACCCGGGGGAGTGGGATACCGATGAATGCCAACTGACCTTGAAACAGATTAAGCTGTTGGTGGTATGTTTAGTGAATGGGGGAAATTTGGCCAGGGCACCAGGGAAATTCCCCTACTCTTTCAGTAGGGGGCCAGACTTCCTGTGAGCAAGAATGGAGAGCTCAGTAGAGTCTGAGCAGTGCAAGGAGAAGCAGGCCGGGTTTCGGGCCTTTGAACCATTAGAGAAGCATCAGGAAAATATGGGTGGAGCCCAGGAGGGTGAAAGGATTTCGAGTCAGATGACTCACGTGAGGAGATTGAATCAGAAAAAGTGGATGGCAGCATTTTAGGAACAAATCCGGTGGACATCGTGACAGCAGGAGCACAACTGGAAAAAGAGCTGGATGCGAGAAGAACTGTGTTATTCCAGCTGTTAGCTGAGGATGAAGAGAGATACACAAAAACAAAACCCCCAGAAAAGTGAGGGAACCAGCGCGATGGGAGCAATAGTGAGGATGCGATTGCAGGCACAAGTTGTGCCGAAGACAGCAGACGATTGAGCCTTGTAGAAGAACCAGTGAGGCTTTTACCCACACAAGAAATCATCAGGCAGGTTTTTGAAGTTAAGGATGCACACGTTAGCACACAACAGTGGTCCCCAGAAAAAGCTCTGCAAGAGGCAGGGTGGCTGAAAGCACCAATGGGTGGTTGGATTCCTGTTACGGACACAACATTTCTGGAGGTAAACAGAGAGGAGGAAAATAAAAGGAGAACGGAGAAGGACCCTGTTGCCCAACAGGCATCCCAGGTACAGGACTTAACAAATGAGTTAAAAAATGGGTTAAGGCAAATCATGAGTGCACAGGCCCAGAGGGGAGAAGTGGTAAAAGAAGGTACAAGTAAGAAAAATGGGGGACAAGGGGCTACAGACAAAAATGCAGAAACAAATACGATGACACAGGCTGACAAGGGAATAACAAATTGGGAGGGAAAAGAGATAGAGGTAGGGCTCAGGCAGAAATGGATATGAATCCTGGAGAGACCCCTCAGGACAGAGACCAGGGGACTCAAGGTCAGGAGAATAATAATAATAATATTCAAAATAGGCCCACAGATCCCCAGAACCTGCAGGGTCCCCCTGATGAAAACTCAGAAGAGTTACCAAGAGGGAGTCCCTCCCGGTAGGCCCCAACAACCAAGATTTGCAGATCTTTTTTCATCTGCAGCACTAGCTCCCAGTTGAAATGGGGTATGAATAAGGTACAGGGGAGGATTGGATCATACCCCTAACGGTCTATGTGGGAAAAAAATTGTTAAAAGATTCAATGCGTTTTTTTAGCCTCTGAGGTTTTTGCCTTAATCCACATATCGGGAGGAGTCATTCGACATAAGTTTTAGATCTCCCCATGCTCTGGACAGATTTTGGACAAAATACAACCAACTAAAATTTTCACCCCTTTGGACCCCTTTTATATGTATACCACTGACAAAACCCACAATAAAATTTATCCCAGTCATGTTCTGTAATGAGGGGGTACACGTAAGCAACATTGTTCACTGGTTACAACATAGATGCGAGGTCTTGAGTGCCCCTGAAGCTGTTATAGATGAGGAATATTTCTGAACTGGGGCATAAAAATTCAGAATAAAATTGAGACAGGAGGCGGAGGGGACAACGCATTTGTCTAACAGTTTTTTCATCAGAAGGGACAGAGGAGTCCTGTTCTATGTGGGACAACCAAAGGCATCTCATAAATGTGGGGATAGATCACATTTAGCAAGTGTATGTGATAAAGTGAGATGCAGCATATGCAATGAGATGGGTCATGTTAGCATGCAGTGTGCTAACCTTGCAAGGTGCAATCTTTGTGATGATTTTGGTCACATATTTCAAAACTGCCCATGGGCTGCACATAATAAAGCCAGAAATATAAACCAGGAAGACATCATAAAAAAGGCTCAACAAACGGCAAATGCACCCCCTCATCACACCCCAAATGAAAATCCCCCCTGCTCTCCCCCAACTAGTGGGCAGTACGGAGCCACCTACACAAGAAAGGGACATGGCAGCGGAGACTACTCAGGCAGATTTAGAGTCTCCAGTACCAACGGATGTACATGGCCCAAACAAGTCCACCACTCAACAAAGGGAGTAGCCAGGAAATAGCAAAGTAGGCACAATGGCTGGGGATCAGGCCTGACGGCCTCATGAAAACATATTGAATAAAAATAAGGAGAAGAACAGAAAACCATCTTCTCCTGAGTGGTAAACTCTATTCCCTAGACGACGGAGCCTAAGACTGCAAAAAGATACTTCGGTGGAAATTGACATGGATAATCCATATGATGTTTTGGGGTCCTCTAGTGGGGGGTCGATGGAGCTGGAAGATCTAGAATCTGACACTTCCTCCTTGCACTTCTTACCCCCTGAGACTGAAAGGGAAACTTAGGAGAAAAGAAAAGAGAAGAGAAGGGAAAAAAGAAAAAGGAAAAAAAGGCATGATTTTGAATGGTGGATAGATGAATAACTAAGCATGACTGTGTCTTCCATCATATCCTTAAATGTGCATAGTATAGTAAATGATAACAAAAGAAGAACAGTACTAGCGTACTTGCATGATATGAATATTGATGTATGTTTATTACAAGAAACACGGGTTTCCAGTGAAAGATTAAGTGCTCTGGCTAGTAAGGAATGGCTCTGGGAACCGTCATACTGGTCATTTGGGGAAGATAGGGCGGATGGGTAGGTATATTATTTACTGGGTCTGGTTTTAAGTTCCAGAAAATTATAGACTTAGTATTGGGGAGAGTTTTAATTATGGATGGGATCTGGAAAGGCAGGTCAAGCAGGTTTCTTGTGGTGTAAAGCCCGCAGACAAAAGCAGAGACAGTACAACTGGTGGATGAGATTAAACCATTTTAGCTACTGCAAGAGACACGTACTTAGCAGGGGATTTTAACTGCTCCCTGGATGGCACTGCAAGGAAGGCACAAGGTAAAAAAATGATTGTGATACAAATGCACTAAACACATGCATTGAGCACGCTAGCCTGCTAGACTGTAGTAAGGAGGCACATCCAAAGATTAATTATACATTTGTTAAAGGGTCTTTAACATCAAAAATAGATTACATTTTTGTATCCAAGCACATCCAAATCCAAATGACAAGAGCCATACCTCTGGAGTTCTCAGATCGTTTAGCGATTTTTTTCATAGGTAGAACAAATAACAGGGGAGGTACCGAGGCAGAACAGATGGAGATTAAATACTGACATGATTACATTGCCTGAAGCACAAAAGGGAATGTCAGATATTTTAATCTACAGAACATCAGTGTTAACACTATATGAGGATCTAGGGAGGTGGTGGCTGGACACAAAAGCAGATATCAGGGAATGGTATCAGAAATTTGGGAAGGCAAAAATAAATGAAAAAAATTTAAGGTACATTACACTAAGGACATAGTTATGTAAGTTACTAACTACTTCTTATGAACAAAAAAATAGACCTAAGGGGACAAATCAGGAAGGTGAAGCAAGATATGTTAGAAGCGCAGTATAATAGGGCAAATTCTCTGCAGGCAGAACTTAGCTACGGGAAACAAAGAACACCTATTAGTGACCCATGTGAGGCCTGCAAAGAAAGAATAGAGACAGTACAGTTCTCAGAATTACGGGATGAGGAGGCATAAGAGAATACAGGGTATATTACCAATAGTGGAAAAACAATTGTATGATTTTTCACAAAGTGAAAAACTGGACTTAAATATAATGGGAGCATATTTAGAGGGGTTGCAGGGCTTGGATCTAGGGAAACAATTTAAGGATTCAGAGGAAACAAAGATACAAGAGTCAGAAATATTACAAGCAATAAAGGCATTGAAATTAAATATAGCTCCGGGGCAGATGGGATCCCAATTGAATGGTATAAATTATTTCCAGATATTATGGCAGTTATTTTGGGGAAGGTCTTTAGATATTTATTAATGAAAGAAACATTGCCAAACAAATTTTCCATGGGTTTAGTAATGTACTTGTTTAAAACAGGAGATAGAGAAAGTATGGGAAATTGGAGACCAATCTGCTTGTTAAATGCATATTTTAAAATCTGGGCTTTTATTTTACAAAATCGATTAAAAATTGTGGCTTATGAGGTCATCCACCCAGTGCAAACTTGTGCCTTACCTGGCAGACACATCCAGAAAAATCTGTGCATTATAAGAGATGTCATTAATTATTGTGAGGCACAAAGAGTAGCAGGGTTCTTATTATCATTGGATCAATGGAAGGCCTTTGATAGAGTGAGTCATGAGTTTTTGTTTAAAACACTAGGGCCGGGATATTCAAATGGGTTGCACCTAGCACAACAGGGTTGCGCTGGTGCGATATTCAAAGGGGCAGGTTGCATGATGCAACGCCCGATGTGCCAGGGTGCACTGTTAATGTATGCAGCACAGATGCAGGGGGCGTGCCCATGCATATGTGGCACATCCTGATATTCAGTCCGGGATGTGTGGTGCATATGCTGGCACAACCCCTACATGCGCCGCACACTGGTGGCCAAAGTTGAGCCAAAAACAACAGGCAGGCGGCTGTATTGTGGGTGGCATGCTGCTGGTGAGGTGCTGCCACCCAACGATGATGGTGGGGGTGCTGTGTGGCCAGGGGCCCTCTGTGGGTGGGTGGGTGGGTGGGGAGAGGGTATCACTGGACCACCAGGTAATTCTTTATCTTCACAACAGCCCGCAATTGGGCATACGGGGGTGGGTATTGCTAGACCACCAGGTATATCTTTATATTTTACAACAGCCTATGATCGGGCGTATGGGGGGATACTGCTAGACCACCAGGTGATTCTTTATTTTTACAACAGTCTGTGATCAGGCATATGGGGGGGGTCACTAGACCACCAGGTACTTTTCTTACTTCTACAGATGCTTGCGATTGGGCATCTGGGAGGGGGTACATTCGCCCACCAGAGACCTACTCCCTACGACAGCTGCTAGATTGGATGCCAGGCACATTCCATGGAGCCGCACTGCGCAACGCATGCAAATGGGGCCATAATGACATGCAAATGGCCCCATTTGCACCTTGCATATATATTATGGCCTCATTTGCATGCCTCCAACTGAATATCACCGGTGATGTGCCTAGCGCAACTGCACTTGCACTGGCGCATTCCAATGCTCCCTCTCTGTGGCTTGCCCTGGTGCAGTGCCACTGCACCAGTGCAGTATGTGCACCAACCTTGCCATATTCAACAGTGCTGAGACATGGCACATCACCATTGAATATCGCCTGGTCCTGGCCCCGGCGCAGCCCAGTTGCGCTGTGCTCAGGCTTGCGCCACTGCCCGGTGCAGTCTGAATATCTGGCCCATGAAGTATATAGAGTACCTCCAAGATTGAGAGCGTGGATTCAAGTACTGTGTATAAATGCAGTTATAATGTCAAATATAGCAGGTGCACAAGGAAATCATTTTACAATTAGGAAAGAGGTGAGGCAGGGGATACCCATTGAGTACATTATTGTATTTATTTGTTTTAGACCCTTTTATTAGAAAGGTTGTGCTCAATCAGGATATACAGGGAATAATGGGGTTAACAGAGAGGTCAGAAATAAAAATAACAGCATACTCAGATGCTGTATGTGTAATGGTTAAGCGTGATGAAGGGGTGGGACATATCCTCCAGGAAATGGAGGACTATGAAAAGGTATCAGGGGCCAGTTTAAATCTGCAGAAAAGCAAAGCCATGGTACTAGGAGGAAAGGTATATGATCAACAGGAGGTGTATGGGATAGAGATTATGACTATACCAATTAAAATCTTTTGGGTATATTATGGGCCTGGAGACATGGGTACATTTAATTGGGAAAAATCTTTACAGTTAGGAGAATGGAAAGTGGCTAAATGGAAGGGGTGGAAGATGTCAAAACAAAAAGGGGTGTATGTCATAAAGCAGTTTTTGATCCCCATATTTCTATATGTGAGCGCAGTGTTCCCTCTTCCAGTATGTTTAGAAGCAAGAATACTGAGAGTATTTTTCCAGTTTTTGGGGGGAAGCCGGCTTAACCCCATGAGAAGGAGTTAACATATCTACCAATAAAGAAGTGGGGGGGGGGGGTTGAAATAATAAATCAGGTAGTTTTTTTTTTCATTGCATGTTTTGGGCTGTAAGTATGAAAAACTTGTTTCTATGCAAACAGAATCTGGCAAGGATCTGGCTAGCCCAAAATATTAAGGATATTTTACTTTTGTGGGAAAACCAGTCGGTCTGATTGACAGGAGGGAAATTAGTACCGGAATATCTAAAAAGTTCATTTCAAAAAATGTTTAAATAGAAGGTTACTAAGCAAATGATTTTACAGAAAACTTGGAAAGATTTGTATCAAGAGGTGGTAAGAAGCCTAAGGCTGGAGAAACCAGAATTTAAACATTGTTGGGCAGGAATGCAATTGGAGGTAATTAAACAGATAACAGACCCAAGAATACCAACTAGAATGTGGGATGTCCAGTGGTTGTGTGCTCATGGGAGAATTAGCGTAAGGGGTAATCATAAACACAAGGCAATAGAAGAGAGAAATTGTTTATATCCAGAATGTGAACATCAACTAGAAAGCCAGGAGCATTTTTTAACAGAATGTTCGTATTCTACAGAAGTATTGAAATACCTAGTAGTCACATGGAAGATGCCATGGTTGAGGAAGGCGACGTATAATATATCGTTGGGTGATTTTCCCCAGCTACTGACAAGGTATGAGCCAAGCATTATACGAGTTCTGTTTGCGTGTATTACATTTTATTTATGGCAGAGTAGATACCAATTTTGTTCCAGCAGAAAATTATGACATATCTAACATTCTGTTTACACTGTGAAAATGCCCTAAGAGAAGTGCATCGGGGTGACTTGAATGTTCACCCAAGGGCATGGGTGTTGGTGTGGTGGAGGGGTTTTTCTTTCATTATAAAATACGGATAAATAATTAAGAAATAGAAAAAATATTAAGGAGTATTATGTGGGTTTAAGGGAAGGAGTGTCCTGATAAAGAGTCACAGTGTGGGGTTATGGTGACGGGATTTATGATTGGAAAGTACTTGTGATGTATGTAATGGAGTTCTTGCAATAAAAAATTCCCCTACTCTTTTCGAGAAGTGTCATGTGATCTTTAACATTCACCTGAACAGGCAGATGGGACCTCAGTTTAACTTCTCATCTGAAAGACAGCACCTCAGGAGTGCAGCACCCCCTCTCATGCTGCACTACAGTGTCAGTATTGGGATATTAACCCAAGTGCCTGATGTGGGGATGGAACCCACGGCCTTCTGATCTCCCGGCTATAGAGGCAAGTGTGATACCTGCTGAGTCACTGACACAGGTTAGTCAGATCATCCTGGGAGAGTGTCCTGAGAGGCTGGTCTGAGCGCACAGAAGTTGGAAGAAAATTGTACTGGTTAAAGTATTCTACACTGTGGCAGAATCACTGGAGGGAAGTGATTCTGGAGCTCAAGGAGAGCTCATTTATTTCTTTATTGTTTTCTTTTGTTTATAGTCTGAAGTTTAAGACAGGATTACTTTATTATTGATGTTTTTATTTTTGTATAGCATGATTTGCTCTATATTATTTTTACAAAAATAAACATCACACAGAATTTGTGTGTTGAACAAATTTTGAAGTACCGTGTATGCTTTACTTACCCTACCCCACGAACCCTACCACAGTGTGAAAAAATGGCAATGTTGGAAATTTGGAGTGAAAATATCAAAAATTGATGACGTTACGCATGTGCATAGAAACTGCACAATGGACGCTTATAACTCAGTCATTTTTGAGAGTTTTGTCACCAAATTTGCAACAAGGACTTTTTCAGACCCCACCTCATGAACAATGGCACTGTCGTTTTGATAATTGGTCCCAAAAGATGATTCTGCGCAGCGACCATGAAATCACCTTTTGGGACTGAGAAATGAAATGACAGTGCCAGTGTTCATGAGGTGGGGTCCCATGAACCCTATGTGGAAAATCTGGGACCAAAACTCCAAAAAATGGCTGAGATATCAACCTAAGTTGAAACCCCCATTGATTGCAATTATAAGGCTTATCGTGATTTTCTTCAGTTTGCGGTCGGCTTTTGAAAAGTGCAGACGTGTTTCTGATCCACAAAAGATCACTTCCCGACCTCAAGAGGTAAGTATGGGTGAGTGGGGATGCGGGGAGGTGGGGTATGCAGATGGAGGGTGCGAGTTGGGGGAGGGGGGCTGAAGGGAATGATGAGGGACGGTTTCTTTTTTTTCAGGTAAAAAAAAAAAAAGACCTCCTGGGACTGATTTATTTTTATAAGTAAAATATTAATAACATGGATTTCAGCACACTGGGGTGGGCTCCCAGTATGCCAGAGTACTGGGGGAGGGAGATCAATGCCAACCTGGGGATTGGGCACCCGGGTTGGCTAAGAATATAGGGGCATGGGGGTGGTACATCCGACACCAGGAGTGGGCATCTTGGTGTCAGAAACAGAGGTAGTTTTTTGGCACATTGGGGTGGGCTCCCAGTGTGCCATTAAAGGGGGAGGGGGATACATGCTGACACTGAGATTAAGCACCCCAATGTCGGCAGGTGGGGGGTCCGCTAGCACAATCACGCATAAAGTGAAAGTGCTTTCAGGCACTGTATACTCCCAGCCCATACGGAGCTTAGGCTGTGGCCTACTCTGTACAGGTGGGAGAAAATGAGCAAAAGGAGTCAGTGGGAAGTGGAGGAGGCAGGGGAGGAAACTGCCTCCTCCCACCTTCATGGAAGGGACCGGTGGGGTGGCGAGAGGTAGGGGGTGAAAATATCAGCCAGGCTGATCAGGATGCAAACATAGAAACATAGACTTTGATGGCAGATAAGGACTGCTTGGCCCACCTAGTCTGCCCATTTCCCTACCTATTGGATAAGTTTCAGATCCTAGATAACCGACAACCTATTTCTTCCTACCCCCCACAAGAATTGCCTTATGTCTGTCTCATGCATTCTTGAATTCCCCCCACTGTTTTTGACCCCATGACCTCCTCAGGAAGGCCATTACATGCATCCACCACCCTCTCTATGAAAAAATACTTTCTCACATTGCCCCTGAGCTGTCCCCTCCCCCATCTTCAAATTATGTTCCCTTGTTCTTGCACATCTCTTTTTCTGAAATATGCCACCCTCTTGGACTTTGTTGATTCATTTGAGGTACTTAAAAGTTTCTATCATGTCCACCCTCACCTTTCTTTCCTCAAGGGTATACATATTAAGCTCCTTTAGTCTCTCTTCGTACGGCTTCTGTTGCAGACCCTGCACCATTTTAGTTGCCCTTCTCTGGACTGCTTCCATCCTGCCTATGTCCTTGCAGAGATGGGGTCTACAGAACTGCACGCAGTATTCCAGATGGGGTCTCACCAACTGTCTGTACAGAGGGATAACAACTTACTGTTTTCTACTGGTGATGCCTCTCCCTATACATCCCAGTATCCCCCCAGCCATCCCTACTGCCTTGTCACATTGCTTGCTAACCTTTAGGTCATCTAATATGACTACCCCAAGGTCCCTTTCCATTTTTGTTGTTGTTAATACCCCCCCATTGTGTAATCTTTCCCCTGGGTTTTTGTTTCCCAGGTGCATTACTTACTTCTTTGCATTGAATCCAAGCTGCCATACTTCTGATCATTCCTCCAACCTTGCCAAGTCCCTTCTCATCCTTTCCACCCCCCTTGTGTACCAACCCTGTCGCAGATCTTTGTGCCATCTGCAAAGAGTCATACCTTTCCTTCCAGTCCCTCTGCAATGTCACTTACAAAGACATTAAAAAGGACTTGATCCAGTATTGAACCCTGCGGTACCCAACTAGTAACCCCCCTTTCTTCAAAGTGGACTCCGTTTACTATTACCCTCTGTGTCCTGTTGTCTAGCCAAGGTTTTACCCAGGCTACCACCCTGGGACCCACTCTCAGGCTGGCTAATTTGTTTATTAATTTTTGTGTGGGACTGTGTCAAATGCCTTGCTAAAGTCTAGGCATGCCATGTCCACAGCCCCTCCCAAGTCTGCTACTTTGGTCACCAAGTCAAAGAAATCGATTAGATTTGTCTGACATGACCTTCCCGCTGTGAATCCATGCTGTCTTGGGTCCTGTGCCCCACTGGCCTCTAGGTACTTAACAATTCTTTCCTTCAGAAGTAATTCCATCATTTTCCCTATCACTGAGGTCAAACTGACAGCTTTGTAGTTTCCTGCCTCTGTCTTGCTCCCACTTTGTGAAGGGGAATCGCATCTGCCCTCCTCCAGTCCTCAGGTACCACACCGTCCTCCCACAATTTGATAAAAAGGTTAGTCAGTGGTGTTACTAGTTCCCCCTTTAGTTCTTTTAGAATTCTGGGGTGAATCCCATCAGGCCCCATTGCTTTGTCCACCTTCAGTTTTAGGAGTTCTTTCAGAACCCTTTCTTCTGTGAAAGGACTGGGATTGATCCCCCATCCAGATTGTTTCTGTTAATTGGATTAGGTACCTCCCCCTCCTCTTCTTTTGTGACTACTGAGCAGAAGTATTCATTCAGTATCCCTGCTTTTTCACTGTCCCTCTCTGCCCACTCGCCCTCCCCTTTATTAAGCCTCACTATACCTCCCTTTGTCTTTCTTCGCTCCCTAATGTACCTATAAATGGTTTTATCCCCCTTCTTAACTGAGTTGGCTATCTTTTCCTTGGTTTGAGCCTTTGCTATTCTGATTGCCTTCCCTTCCTTATACTTCCTGAATGCTATCTTTTTCTCCTTAACCTTCCCCGACACCTCTTTTGAGAACCACAGTGTTTTTTTCTTTCATTTTGATTTATTTGCTTCACACAAAGGCTTGTTGCCTCTGTGATGGCAGTTTTGATGTTTCCCCATTGTTGCTCCACCCCTCCTTCTTGCCTGTTTGCTAGTGCTTTTTTGAGGCACTCTCCCATTTTGACAAAGTCAGGCCTCCTGAAGTCTGATACCCTCACTTTTGTATGGCTTGACTCTGCGGCTGAGCTTATCGTGAACCACACTGTTTGGTGGTCACTTGTTCCCAGATGGCTACCTACTTCAAGATCCGAGATCCTCTCTCCATCCCCATTTGAGAGTACCAGGTCTAAGATTGCTCCCTCCTGAGTGGGTTCCAACATTAGCTGTCTGAGGCATGCCCCCTGAAGGGCATTGAGAATGGCCCTGTTCTTGGATGTGGCTGCAGCAAAGGTGCTCCAGTTAACATCTGGCATATTCAGGTCTCCCATCAACAATATCTCCCCTTTCTCTGACATCCTAAGGATGCCTTCTATCATTTTCTTGTCCATTTCCTCCCCCCCGAGATGGGGTCCGTATACAACCCCTGTGCTGATTGGGTATGCCCCCTGAACAGCGACATTTCTATAGCGACATGCATCGATATTGACAACAGTGCCATGCCATCATAGAAATGCCGCTGGGAACAGGTAACCTCGTCCCTCGACCTGCACCCCCTCCCCGAACTAACTCCGACCTGGAGTTAGAATCTAATAGTACGTGGGTGCTGGGGGCAGAATCCCCCATGTGGGGAGTTTGGGGGAGAAGCCCCCCAATGTAAACACACACACACCGATGTGTGCGGCTCCATGCCAACTGCAACTCACGGTCGACATGGAGCCTGGTGCTGTGATGCTGGTTGATGTGTTTCTTGTCGAATCGGCATCATAGAGCCTGTGGATTGTGGTACCATTTCCAGTCTCCAGCTGTTTGCTGCTTGGGGACCTGCAGATTAAAGGAAAAACCTGCCACATGATTGGTGTGGCTTTTTTCTTTTCAAGTGCAGACCACTTCAGGCAAAACAGCGTCACGATCAGCCTGGCTGATGACTGGTGTGATGCTGTCAAGACCCTTGCAGAGCACTCTAGATTGGACAGCCAGTGTCACACCCTTAAAAGTCACTCATCCCAAGAAGTTCGACACACATGCGCAAACTTAAAAAGTAGAGGTGCATTTCCTAACTTTGTCCAGTAGAGGTTAGGATAGGTATAATTAAAGGTAAGTTTTAGCAACAGCAGAGTGGGGAGAGCGTTATGAAGTCAGTTTGTTCAAGATTTTGGTTCCACTTTATCCATTGCTCCAAAACTGGCTACTTTATAGTATATCAGGTAGGCAAATCTGCCAAATTCAAAATCTCAGATGTCACCGCCAGCAAGACCTACGGGGAACTCACAGAAAAACACCACTATGAACAGCCTTTATACAGTAGCACGTATGCAGCTCATTCAAAGGTAGGGTGCTGGATATCTTTTGTTTCTGACCCTGTCCTCCCCTCCTATTTTCATTTAGGAACTATGGGTCCATGTTGGATATGGGATTTTTAGTTACTGCGTCCTTTATTTTGCCACATGGTATTCATAAGGATTAACTGATGACAGAGTGTGGTTCTACTGGGGATTAATGTATGGCTGGGGGGTGGTTCCAACCACCCAGCCATACATTAATCCCCAGTAGACCCACACTCTGGAGTGGGTTAATTCACTTGTAACATGGGGAAGAGAAAGGGTTTGGCACTCTTTTTATGTGCTTCTCTTCCCCATGTTACATTTGCGTAAAAGTAACTTTAAAGTGCAAAATTACAAAGGTTCTGGGAGGATATTAAGGTTCCTACTATGGGGAAGAGAAAGGGGGTTGCACCTGACTGGAGAAACTACTTGCTGAACAGGCTGAATTTTTGTATATTGTGAGTGCAATGGTAAACAATTTACTGATTACATGCAGCTGTGATCAGCATTTCAGAATGTGTACTCATTTTGGCGGATTTAGATTTGTAAACGGTGGAATCATCTCTGTTTTTATGCTATGTTTGATGTTTGGGATTTGTCTGCTGTGCATTATTGGAAATGCATATATTTAAGTGTAGAGGAGATCTGAAATCTGGTAGTTGTTACTACAGTTCCCTTGGCCAGCCAACAGATGGTACAATGAGGCTTACATCCTTTTTATCTGTGAATTTTACAGCTAGCATTGCACATTAATAACTTTTCCCCCTTCCAACTGATTTGCATGAAATTTAGGAAGTACAGCCTCTGTGCCAGGAACTCTTGATTGTTTAAATTCCATGTAGATCGGTTCAGGGGAGGCAAAGTTATAGAGGTGCAAAAAATGCTGAAGTCTCAGGTTTTGAAAATGTTAAGCCTTGTTTTTGCCACCCAATAACTAAACAAATAGGAGACTTTGAAACCTGAAACTTTCAGGTTTGATAGAGAGTGGTCCAAGGTGTATGCTTTTGTGGTTTTTAGGTCCCACAGTTGAAGCAGTTTTTTTAAATATTTAATAAAAGACATGGAGGGAATCTGGAAAATCAGGCAATCTGGGAAGCATATGTGGCTTACATTACTGTGTAGTTACTGAAAGGGTATGTGTTTCTGAGCCAATAGACCAAGTTAAAAAAAAAACACATTGCACAGTTGTATAGATGTTTTCAAGCTACTTATGATGGAACTACCAGACATTTCACTTAAGCATATCTATTTTTGTTTGACAGCCATCTGTTGCTGGCTAAGACTGTTTTAACCACTATATAACCTGCAATTCATGGCTAGCCAGCAGATGGCTGTCAAACAAGAATGGTAGTATTGCATCTATAAGAGGTTCTTGTAAGAGGCAGAAGACAATGTCGGGGGACACAGCCATACATTGATTGAGGATTAATGTATGGTCAGCTGCTGCAAGTTGACCAATCCTGCACAACCCTTTCTCTTCCCTATGTTACAAACAAAAATCTGTGTATCGGTGTCAATCAAACAGAGAGTAGCACCAAGTCAGTTTTATATGTTTATGTTGATCATCGGCCAGGCGCTATACCAATGTACAACACTGTTTTTAGAAAGAGAAACAAAACAGACCCAAATCTGCAGGGAAAGAAACCCAGCAGATCAAGGGAATTCCGACGTGGGGGGGGTGAATTATTTCCTGGGCCCATATCTGTGCACATTTCTGGTCCTTGTAATGGGGCATTAAAGCCCCACTGATTTGAGTATAAGTAAGTCAGTTTTACGCCCCATTATCTTTTTGAAGTGTGAAAGTCTGACATTTCCTGATAGTCTGTAATTTCTGTAGGGAGGAGAAAAACACATATCCCATGTAAATTAAAACTTGTGCAGTATCACAGCCACTGGCTCATGTCAGAGCAAAGGTCTGTATGGCATCTTGAGGGGTAGGGCTGATTGTTTGGGTCAGAAACATGGGGAGGATGCACAATTGAAAAAAGAGAGAGCTTTCAGTTTTCCACTGCGAATGCTCATGCATACCTTTTGCTGGATTATAAATTGACTGAAATACATGGGACTATCCCCGCCCTCCAGGCACTGAAGAGTAAATACCAGGTAAGAAGGTAGGAGGAAGTTTGTAAATGTTCCTCCTAGCTTGTTGCCCCAACATTGGTTTTGCCGGATTATATTTTTCAAAATTACTTGGCTGTCTTTCCATACCTTAACAGGTACATTTGCTGGTATATGCCAGGGTCATTCAGATGCTATACATGACATATAAAAGGGGAGTTGTAGTACTATCCTTGCTGGGACACATTCATATCTTAAACCCTGAACTGTTTACTTTAAAATATCAACTCTAAAACCTGCAATCAGAAGAACGTTTATAAATGTATATAATGTCTCCCATCCACTTCTGCTGAATGCACTCTGCCACACTGGTCTCTCAGCTGGCCCCCTGGCATGGTGCGCTAGCTATCTTGACACTCGATCTCAGTGTGTAAAAATTAATAGCACACTCTCCGATACCCATCCCATTCTCTCTGGGGTCCCCCAAGGCTCCATCCTGGGCCCCCTTCTCTTCTTGCTCTATCTGAACACCCTGCCCAGTGCATGCCCTGGCAAAATTCTACTGTATGCAGGCAGCGCTGTCCTTTTGCCACCCACATAATCCCATCTCCCTACAGGACTCCCTACAGCAGTCTTTCAACAGTGCGAGGCTTGGTTTAAGGAGCGCAGACTCGTCATCAATCTTAATAAAACCAAAGCTATGCTCTTTTCCCACCCCAAAACAAAGCTAGCAACCACCCACTCTTTATCCTTCCAAGTACCAATCAGCCACTGGAACAAGTCTGCTCCTACAAATACCTTGGGGTTACCTTGACTCAGCCCTCACATTTCACAACCACATCGATGCCTAACATCCGCCACTAACACGGCTTGGCATCCTATTCCGCCATAGGACCTGCCTTCCCCAAATGCTCTCCGGCTAGCTGTTACATCATCCGTTCTGTCCCTTGTAGACTATGGTCTACCAGTATATGGTGCTGCCGACACCACTGCACTCAAGACGAATTCACCTAACCCTGAATAAAGCCTGCAGATTGATTACTGGTGCCCCAGGCTCACACACACCTGTCAGCTGTATGTCGAGGGCTAACCTGCTTACCCTGGATGAATGGCTCCAATACCAAACCTGTCTCCTCACAAAAAAAACCCTACTCGGGCTCTCCCCCCCCCTTGGGTAACAGCTTCCATCCACCAGAGCCCTCCCACTATTGCAACACGGTCTTCCTACAAGACCACTCTAAAGGTCCCCAGATCAAGAACCAGCTGTGGCCAGAGGTTCTTCTGCTATAGAGCCCCAACCTGGTTTAACTCTCTCCCTGCCCCCATCACCAATGCCACCACCATCGCCAAGTTCAAAACCACCCTTCGGAACCACATCTTCAGCACTCATAAATGCTCCTGTCTCTGAACATAGCCTCCACCTCTGCTTCTCTTGACAATGCCCCCCGGGCAGCTCTCCACCTAACCATCCCCTCCACCACTTCCCTGTACACCGTGCCTATGTTTAACCTGGCCAGTGCCAGCTGTCTCAGTGTTTACCAACCAGATTGCTCACTTGATACCAACTTGTGCAACACCTGTTATCAATTACATGTACCCTGTACCCAATTGTATTTGTCTGACCACAGTGTGACGTGGCGCCTCTGTTGAACGCCTATTGTTTTGCAAATCTTTGCTGTGTAACCAAAAACACAATGTATGTCTTTATGTGACGAAGTACCTTTGGAAATGAGCCTCTGGCTCAAAGGTTGTAAACTGATTCTTAGAAATAAATAAATAAATAAACATATGCATACAACATTGATATTCTCATTATTCACACTATTATCATGTTGTTGTTTTCTTTGTTTTTTGTTTGCTAAAATTCAAATGAAAGCTGTTTGCAAGCAAAATGCCTGCATGAGAGGGCACCAGGAATATCTGGCAGCACACGGTTTAGCCATAGGTGTAAGTCTTACCCTACCGACCAAGACAGTATGTTTCGGTCAGAGTTCAGGTAGCTGGGGGCCGGGATAAGAGATGCTTCCACCACCTTGTCAGCTTGTCCATCAGGTTGAGATATATCTCAGTAGTCGGTCTTGCAGGAGGTTGATTGCCCACCATGATTCCAGCCCAGGATGTAGTATTCAGTTGGAGGACTGCAGTTCGGTCAAGCAGGTGATAGAGAGTGCCTTGGGTGGTGTTGTGGTGGAAGGTTCGGATCGCACATCGAGAAGGAGAGGTAGAAACCAGTTAGAAGCTACTAAAGGTACAGAGTTGTCATCTGATTCATCGGATGCTTCACGGCTTCTCTGGCTTCACCTTTACTATTTGACTTCTGTGCCCACCAAGTTGGCAGTTTAGGTCCTCCAGAGTTGCCTGCATAGATCAGGCATGTGGGAGGCCTGTTGCAAGTTTAAAAAGGGAATCTGTGGTGTCTGATGTGCCTCTCCCATATTTCTGTTTTCCAGGATGGCTCTCTCCCTTGTGGCATGTATTGTGATCAAGATTGCAACCTTGGCTGCTGCAGCTTTGTGTTCAGGATAGGTGCTAAACAGGAAACATATATAAATAATTTGTGACCAATTTCATTGCTGAATCTTGTGACATACCTGTAAAATCAAGATGTCATTATTTTGTACTTTGCACCAGTACAGGCAGCCAAGTGGTTATGTTGGGAGATCAGATTACCATGCAGTTTTCAATTGTATTATGTATTAAAAAGGTGAGAGTCTGTTTGATGTTTGCAAAAATATTGGTTTCCTAACAAAACAAAAAATGTGTTGTAGACTGTGGAGGCAAACAATCCCAATGATAAATGATAAATCAATGATCCTATGGAGTAGGGAAATCGAGTTGAATATTCATGTTGCAATGCTTGATATTCATGAGGCTATATGCATAACCTTACCAGGGCACATGAAACCATAATGTGAAATCACACCAGAAGTAAATGGGTCAAGCCTGAGCAAAGCAAGAGTGGGGTAGAACTGCAAGCAGAAAAATACTTTATATTGTTAGGAAACACAGAGAAAAAAAAATACAGAAAAGGCCACAGCAGAGGCAGGTATGCACGTCTTGTTTAGATCCATTGACACAAAATTAAGTGACTTAGAAACTGTGCTTAAGACATGTATACAGATCATATAATGAAGGAAAACAAAATGCTGTCAGGTTATCTGCAAATTAATCTGGCTACCTAAAAGAGCTGTTTGGAGTAGGACATTACTGCTGTATAAAGCAAAAGTAAATACAGTCCGTGTGAAGGCATGATCCATCTATAGTGTCGATTTAGGATTTTTCTCATGCAAAGCAAGAATGGGCAGCCCTAGGCAGAATTTACAGTGCAAAGGCAAGTATTTTTCCAGCTGTTCCACATAAACAATGCTTGATTGAAATCTGCAGTTTACATTCTGTATGTGAAGATTTATTTTTTTCTTGAGTCAATACTTCAAGTTCCTGAATATGAATACCTTAATCCCTGTAGCAGGTGTGTTCACTTGTCAGCAGTTGCAAAGTGCAATGTTTTTGTTTTGTTTGTCTGTTTGTTATTTTCTCCAGTAAGAATTTTATTGTTAGCTTTGTGTAAATGTGTCATGCCAGGACACCCAGATAAAGAAAGGAAGCCACATTTCAATTGTACCTTATTCCTGGCAAAAGTCCCTCTTGATGACCTTCATAAAGATGCTATATAAGAGATTGATGGAGGCAGGCTGGCTTTGTGGCAACTCACATCACGAGGTACTGCTTTTTCTTTCTTAGTTGGCAATTTTTGCCCAGTCAGGTGATTGAACTTGGGAGTACAGGGTTTGATAAGCTTTGGCACTATGTTCAGTGAAGCATTACTCTGATGATGCAATGATGGTTTTATGTAAAGGCGTAATATTTACTATTTCTCTTTTATGCCTTGATTGTGCTGGTTATTTGGTTAAACTAAAGTTTAAAATTATGACTCCTGTTGGAAGAGAAATTGTGGAGTCTGAAATTCACCCTTGTTGGCTGTTTAGGAATTCTATTGATACAATATTGCAGCTAATGGGGGATTATGTGCTGCTGCTAACTGAAGCCCCAGTTTTCAGACTCTGGATGTTAGTTTTCAGCAGAATCACCACCAATTGTAAGAAAATTATTCAAGTTATATAGAGTCCTGGTCGAGACTTCAGGCAAATTTAGTAAGCATTTTTTGGAGGATAAATGGAGTTTCCAGGACTCCACAAATTCCACAAATACTGCCAACGTTCCACTTGTTTAGTCTACAGAATAACTAGGCAATTAACACTAATTATATAATCGACCAAAGTATTGGTTTTCACCTAGTACTAAGTACTGCCCATACTTAAATCCAGGATCAAGGGAAGCCACCTGCCTAATGTTGAATCACCTGAAGTAATGGACTCAGTTTGAGTGAGCTTGATTTATTGAACTTGTCTTTTTCTCTTATTTCTCAAACCAAACGATTGTACTAGGTGATATTTTCATGTTTGCCTAATATTGTTTGAAGTGATCAGTATATATTTTAGATAACATAACACATGGTATAGGTGGACTCTGATGAATCCTGTTAATTAATTACAATTGAAAAAAATCCCGATATAGATTAAGAACTTAATTCCAGAGTCTGGCGAGACTTCGTGCTAGCCTTCTGAGAGCATCCACAGATGGGGAAGCCTTGAAAAAAAAAACTTCTCTTTCAGGCTGGCTGCAAAGTACAGGAAGGGCATTTTGTTTAGCAGAAAAAGTACCGGAATGCTGTTCCTGTGTGTTCCAGGTCACTTTCATCACTGAGAGGACTAGCATGGATGTTTCACAAGGCACTGGAACTAAGTTCTTAATATAATAACCCAAGATGGGATTGAAGGCATAATACAATTAAGTAAATATTTAAAAAGAAGAATGATCAATGCATGCGTGGTAGTGTGTGTGTGTATGTGGGGGGGCGGGTCACTGTAAACAAAAACAAAACAAAAAAAAAGATGGGAGGATTCTTCATCGAGTCACTAGGGGATTGGACACCCCCAGTGTCACTCTAATGTTTCTGGGGGTGGGGTGGGGTGGTAACAGCCTACTGCTGAAAAGTTTTCCTGCAGGTTAAGTAGTGCAAGCGTGCAATGGGCCATGGTGCACAGGTTTGGAGGCACTTTTGACACCTCATGAGAGTGTTCGTTTGCAAGATGCTTTTCTACTAGTCCTCCCAAGAAGACTGCAGAGCTAAGCCCGCGCAGCCCTAAAAAGCACAACAGAAGTAATCGAAGTACCAACAGTACTGAGCAGCACCAAGATATGGATTTGTCATTTTTGTGTAGTACAAGACACATACTGTATACATGCTAAACAAATATACACACGGATACTACACAATACAGACACTCACACACACACACACACACACACACACACACACTCATAGAATAAATAAGCATACCCCACACAATACACAAACTATGAACTTTTAACCTAATCTGTTTCTGCACTAGGGACTCTGGAGTTAGCATGATCTTTTGTAAAAACAAAAAGACTCATGAGCTGTGACTGATGACCCTTCACTACTCTCTCTTGGGATTCATTAATGTCGATGGATTAGGTCAGCTTACATTTTCCATATTCCTGTCTCCTGGGTCACTAACATCACTCTTAATTACTTCTTGAGGCTGGAGAAGTGCCGTTATGAAGTAGACAGTTACAAAGGAAATTTTATTGACTTCTTGACACTGCCATGCCACCCAGCAGATCCCTGAGATATGAACACGACCCAACAGAGCAGATCATTGAAAGCTCACTAAGCTACTGCTCCCCAGACATGATTAGACCTTCAAAATGCCCACTTTTGTAGTACAGAGCAAAGACAAAGTCACCTGCTCTGGGACACTGATGCCCAGCAACCACTCCATGGGATGCAAGTGGCCCAAAGGTAAAGGGAAGTTCCACTTTCTTGGTTAGTGTGACAATGTTGTGCCTCTCGTTTACTTCCAGGACAGCTGTAGTGTCCTGATGGTGAGAGGCAGTTACAATATTGGTTTTCTCCAGTACTCCCTGGATGAGAGTAATGCTACAATGGTAATATTTTAAGGAATTACCAGGTCTTGTGAGTTGGCCCAAAATACTGCATCATTAGTGCACTGAGCAAAGGAAGACCCGGCTCAGCTAAATGAGTGACACAGACTATAAAAGACAATGTACGGGGAGTCATGCAGAGACAAGCCTGTGTTGGCATCCCGAGGTCACCATGGCATCCTCTCAGTGCTAACACAGTTTTATTGTTCGTGGCTGCCCATACATCATCCTCTGTGTACAGACTTCCTAGCTATACCAGTCACCAAAGCAAATATCAGATGACAGCTAAGGTGAGTAAACATTAGATACAGTAGGTGCACTTTGCACTGTGACAATTTGTTGTACTGGGAGGGTCAAACAGAGACCCCCCTCCCCCCAAAAAACTAAAAGTAATTTATCTTACCTGCCATTTTTAACTAATCAACCAACTAACTTACTAACTAATGTAGCCCAGGCACCATGTGCCAATGGGCCACTACCCCTGCCTGTTGACTACCACACTGGTTAAGGGGCCTGGGTCCTGCTACGGTGGTGATCGGGGGTTCTATCCCAAATTGGTAAGAAAGTAGTGCAGTGCCTTCACCCAGAGTAAAGAAACAGTGGGCCGTATGTTTGCTTGGTACAACTCCCTGGGATGCCGTAGCTACCCACCTCCCCTTCCAACCACCTCACACACTAGATACCATGGTGTATCCCAGTAGTATAAAATACATATAGTTAACAGCTGTTACCAATAACTTGATCACGACACAGGACTTGCAACAAACTAACCACAGCTTTATTTTTAAGGGAGAGGGCTAGGGAAAGGGGTACCAGGAACAGGATAACTGTGAAGTGAAATAAAATGGTTAAGGGAGTTAACAGGGCCTATAGGCCGAAATATATACTGTGTCCACCCCACTGGTACCAGTGAAACCCCCTATGTCCTGACTGGGTACTCAGGTTTTGTGCAGGCCTGCTAGATGTCATGGGTTGGCCGGCACTGGGACCCTTGAAACAATCCCCTCTAGAGTGCTAGCAATTGTAAGCCCTTTACTCTCCTTTTAGTTATGGCAAGCCCTGGGTTACTCATGGTCCTGAAGATGGGGTTTCAGTCACTGGCATGGTGGGTTCTGGCAGTTTGGGAATCCGCCAATCAATTTCAGAGGGCAGCAAGCAGATAGGCAGAAAGGGTTTGTTGGAACAGCCTTGCACTTGCTTGAAGGTCTAGTCGCTTGCCCCTTTCAGCCTGTTTACAGGCACAGTGCAGATACCCAAGTGCTGCCTATGAGGCCACAAAGAGCCCAGACCCAGGAGTGGCTCCACGGCCTGGCTCCCCCAATGGGTCTAGAGTGCCCTAGCACTCAGGCATGCACCCATGACCCCCTGCAGCCCAGTCTGCCCCACTCAGTAGGGGTTAACAGTTTCCTTATCTGGCTCAGAGTTGCAGTTGTGAATAGTCTCACCTTTCTCTTGAGCAAAACAAACAGCTCCAGTGTGTAGCAAAACAGGTTCTCTGGTCTTTCCACCTTCCTAGTGGCTTTTGGCTAATGCTTTCAGTCTTTGATACGATCCTCCACTGTTTCATAGCTGGATTTCAGCAAACCACAGACTCCTGAAACACTGGACACCTGCAAACCTTTTCTTTCCAATGTTCTTAGTTTCAAACAGCAGTGCTCTTTTGGCTCTGGCACTCACAGTCCCAAAACAATCCTTTCACCGCTCAGGTTTTTTTCCTCACACCGATGCAGGCTCACTGAAAAATCCTGGATCTCTTACATCACCAGGAGCATTTCACCAGAAGTCTCCGAGGTTCAGATGCAGAATCACAATTCTCTCCACTAGAATAAAGTCCTTTTCAGATCATCAGACTCTAGACCGATTGACCAAACTAAGTCCTGGAATAGGCCTTCTGCCTTGTCACACACGCAGCCTGCACCCTTTTTGACTCGAGAGGAGCCCAGTAAAGACTGCCCAAACTGCTCAAGGTCCTAGGGGTTTCTACCAAAAATCCTGGCTTCTGATTGGCTGAATGCTGTTGTCAATCACAAATATTAATAATCATTAGCCCAGTTTGATAAGGGAATGGAAAAGGTTTTTGGTGCCTGGAATAAGGTTCTCACCCCCTCACACAATGTAATTTGCCAGTCTTTGGGTGCCCAAGAAGCTGATTGGCTGTCCGTAGAGGTCATAGTATCACAACATGGCTGCTGCTGTCTACAGCTTACTACAGTTTATCAGCAGCTTTTCAGTAATAAGTTCTTACAGCCACAGCACACAGTTTTCAAACACAGTAGCCCCATAGTCTGTTAGCAGCATTCGATAGCAGTCCTCCAGGTGCTTAATTATTATCTAAATCCCCATAGTTAGCCCCTTGCTGCTCCCATTTTACACAGACTCCCCTGGAGCAGCCAGCAGCTCATTAATATGCATGGATCCTCATGAATATGTAAATCACCCCTTAATCCTTCAGTGCTACTGGCACTTCTAAATAAAACATTCTAGCCACTTCTCCTGCACCTCCTCCGTGCTTCTGACCCCCGATTAACTTATTTTGGGGGTCAAGACCACTGGAGAGGTGATTAGTTAACCACCGTAGCAGTGAAAAAATTGACTTGTGCCATGGTGCATGCGCAGACCCCGTTGGCACTCTCAAAGTGCTAACCCAGCGGAGGTCTTGCAACTTTGAACTCATCTGGCCCTAAATCTTTAAGAAACAGTACAGGGAGCCAGACGGAGACTAGGGAGAACCTCAGGACCCAGGACTTGGTGGCGTGAGGCAGTGGGAGAAAGCTCGAGGGGCATCCAGATAAGCCCTCACCCACTGGGGGGTTACACTAATTAACTAGCTAACTAAAAAACTCAATAGAAAGTAAACATTTATTATTACCAACTAACTAACTAACTAACTCAATATAAAGTAAACATTTATTATTACCAACTAACCAACCAATCAACTAACTAACTGACTAACTAACTAACTCAATATAAAGTAAACATTTATCGTCTGGTCAGCCTCACCTCAGTGATGAACAAGGTGTTGGAGGTACTATTAAAAGAAAGGGTGGTCAACTACCTTGTAGACAACTGACTGCAGGATGACAGACAGCATGGCTTCACATAACAGAGGTCAGACCAGATGAAACAAAGAAACATAGAAACATAGACTTTGACGGCCGATAAGGACCGCTTGGCCCACCTAGTCTGCCCATTTCCCTACCTATAGGATAAACTGCAGATCCTAGTTAATCAACAGCCTATTTCTTCCTACCCCCACAAGAATCTAATCAAGTTTTTTCGATTGGGTGATGAAGGTGGTCAATCAGGGAGGGGCAGTGGATGTGGCCTATCTGGATTTCAGGAAGGCCTTTGACACTGTCCCACACAGAAGGCTAGTAAATAAGCTGGAAAGTTTGGCACCAAAGATAACAAGGTGGGTGGAGAACGGGCTGAAGGACAGAAGCCAGAGGGTGGTGGCAAATGGGGTGCATCCCAGGGAGGAAGGGGTGACGAGCAGGGTACCCCAGGTGTCAGTGCTGGGACACATCCTTTTTAATATCTACATCAGTGACATAGCATAGGGACTGCAGGGGAAGGGCTACCTATTTGCAGATGATATGAATATCAGCAATAGATGTTGGCCCAGTGGCACTGAGGGTTGAGGCACTGGACGCCACACCTCGCGCCATGCCGGCAACCCGTGTTCAGGAATGAGCATCGGCCATCGGGGGTTGGCAGGGGAGGAGAAGGCTGAAGCATCCATCGACACCTCGCCTTCTCCTGGGGAGGTAGGGTTGTAGGGTTCAGCACTTGAATGCCTCCCAGTGGCAGATGGGAGGTATAGTACTGGCAGCCTGCACACAAGAGGGGAGGCGGAGCATGGCAGACGTTGGCAGGAATGCACTTGGGAGCGAGCACACCTCCTCAACCAGGCATAGGGGAGGGCTGGGGGGTGGAACCATCAGAACAAGGAAACACCCCAGAGTGCTGGTAGGTGACTGGAGGGAAAAAGAATTATAAAAAAAAAAAAAAAAGGAGGCAATGAGGGAGGATCTGAAGATACCGGAGGGGTGGTCAGGAACTTGGCAGCTGAAATTCAATGTCAAAAACTGTACAGTAATGCATAGGGCATAAAACCCTGCAAACCATCTATACACTGGGTGGGGGGAAGGCAACTGGGAAGGAAAGAGATCTAGGAATTATAATTTCAGATACCCTTAAGGTGGAGAACCCATGCAGCAAGGCGGTGGGCAAAGCAAATAGAATTCTGGTGTGCATAGGGAGGGGTATAACAAGCAGAAGGAGGGAGGTGCTGATGCCCCTTTACAAATCCATGGTGAGGCCATACTTGGAGTTCAGGGTCCAATTCTGAGGACCTCTACTATGCAAAGAAATAGATGGGATTGAAAGGGTTCGGAGAAGGGCAACCAAGATGGTGCATGGAATGCATGGGAAGCCCCATGAGGAGAGGTGAAGAGAGTTGGATCTGTACTACTGGAGGCTAGAAGGGAGAGGGGGACATACATAGATACATAGAATGTGATGGTAGAAGGAGACCTCAAGGTCTACTTAGTCTGCCCAAGGTTCGCTGAAGTATGTGAACAGGATTAATAAGGTAGGGGGGAGCTTATTTGCAAGAAAAGTAAGGGTTTGAACTAGGGGTCATCGTCTAAGATTAGAAGGAGGAAGGTTTAGGGGAAATTTGAGGGGGAGTTACTTCATTGAGAGGGTGATGGATTCCTGGAACAGTCTGCCAGAAGTGGTGGTGAGGGCCAAGACAGTGGAAGGATTCAAGAGAGTATGGGACAGACACAAGTGGTTGACCATTGGGAGGAGTGGGAGAGCTCTGGACAAAGGAGACATGTTTGTTTAAACCTTGTCTTTGTATTACCGCCTTTGTATAGTTGTGCACCTTTCCCAACTGACGTGGAACCTTTGCAAATAAGCACCTTGAGCTCAAAGGTATTGTAATCCGAGATTGAATAAGTAAATAAATAAATAATAAACAAATAGGGAGGGAGGTTAAGGAGCAGACCCAATGGGTCAGTAGGGTTCTTTTCTGCCGCCAATTTTCTATGATTCTATGATTTTATTATTTATTTTTCTGTTGAGTAGTTGTATGGAATGCAAATGGACTATTTAAATTCTAAATGTAAATCAAAATAAGCAAAAACTTGTTTCACATAACCAATGTTACTTTCAGGCATTCCAGTATCTCTTCATTTCATACCAAAAGAAGCACAGCACCAGATAAATCAGTTGTACATACATTTCATATTTCTTCCAATGCTCACATGGGAAGACTCTGACACAGTGGCACTGCTTTCTACCAATGCTCCTCAGGGTCTTCCAGTGAGATCTCTCTTGTAGACCACCTCACACAGGCCACACAATCTAACCCCCAGCACTGACAACTCACTTATTGGTTCATACTGCCCCAATCACAGGAACAGTTCCCCTCACCCCCTGCACCAGACAATGGTTTGACCCATCTTAACAGTTTGCTTCACCCCAGACACAGTCTCAGCCCCCATCCAAAACCAGACACACAGATTTACCACCAACACCAGACAAAGATTAACTCCCACCCCAGCACCAGACTCTGGTTTGACCACCCCCCAAGTGGCAGGCACAGTCTGAAACAAGCTCCCAACACACACAAACACCGCAGTCTCAGTCTCCCAACTGGAAACAGATACCTCACCAACATCAGACACAGATGAACCTCCACCCCAGCACTAGACTACCTCAGAGCCCTTTACACACAAAACATCAACAAAAACTGCGATGTAACTCACATAGCAGCTGCACTGTCCAACAGTCCATCCCAGCAAGAGACATGAGCAAAGGGAACACTCTGCATATCTGAAGTCATTGAAAAATACGATTTTAATGAAAACTTTCATCTTTTTTTACAAAACAACTTTGAGTATGCTTATGCCCAAAAACTACAAGGCGGTTTCGGGCTTCCAACAGACAAGGTAAGGTGCTGGTAGAGCTTTCAGATCTCCAGATATCCCCCCCTTCCCAGGTGTTGTGTAAAAAGGCAGCTGCAGGGAGCTTTGGGGCTCACAACAGACTGTTTATTTAGTTTGTAAGATTATAAGAAGGACTTTCAAGCACACAGATATACTCTGTAATCACTTTTCTATTATTTAAAAAGGCACTTATACCCCCAAAACAGCACTAAGGTTTGAGCCTTACGACAGAATGTTTTTGGGTGCTGGTAGGGCTTCTGGAACACCAGATTTCCCACTCCTTTGCTTAATATAACACCTCTTACCCCAACAGCTTTGCATGTAAACCTTGCTGGCAATGGAGTGGTGAATGGAACTAATTTTCATCTTTTCACTTGCTTATTGTTAGTTTGTAACATATGGATAAGCCACACAATACTACTGAAATCCATCTAAAACTTCCCTGTAATACTACACTTAAAATCCTGTTATACTGCAGTTGGATTCCCATAATAGTATTGTTCTAAGCTCTCAATGATAGTATTACGAGAGATACCTCTCCACACATGCTGCTCAAATCATCATGCTCTGCATGAGCTGGCTTTTAGTGTAGCTTTCATGTACAGTAAACACTGACTCCCTGCTGGCTAGATTGTGACAAAAACAGAACCTGGAGTGTGAGACTGGGAGAGAGAGAGAGAGAGAGAGAGAGAGAGAGAGAGAGAGAGAGAGAGAGAGAGAGAGAGAGAAGAGAGAGAGAGGAGAGAGATACAGAGAGAGAGAGAGAGAGAGAAACCCAAGAATTGAGAATGGGCAATGGCTAGGTCAGTTTCATCTTTGTTGCATGAACGCTACCTACTTTTGTTTATTTTATTAAGAAATCATGCTGCTTACGTGGTGCAGCCCTGAAGCCCTGTCAACAGTGAATGGCTATCATGTGTGCAAATGGGCGGCAGGTCTGTGGTTTAAATCTTGCTGTGGGTTTCTTCTCTCTTCTTGGCTGTCTCTGATCTGTGCCCCAAACCCTGTCCCTGGACAGGGAGAAAAGCTAGATTTTGCTGCAAGCTGCTCTCATTCTCTACTGTCATTTCCCGATAAAGTGGATGCAGAGGAGAGAGAGAGAGAGAGAGAGAGAGAGAGAGAGAAAGATGGAGAGAGGGAGAGATGGAGAGATAGAAGCCACAGTGGCTTTGGAGGGAGGAGGATGTTAAACAAAGAATTGCTCACTTTAAGTGAAGAGCTTTTTAATTAAGAAATCACACTGCTTGCATACTGTGACTCTGAAGCCCTGTCAAGCATATGGCTACCGGGGAGAGAGAGAGAGAGAAAGATGAAAAGAGAGAGAAGCTGCTGTGGTTCTGGAGGGGAGGAGAGGATGTTCCTGATCCATACAGTATATTACAAAAGATAAAAATTAGGGGACTGTGTATCACTCAGTTATAATACCATCTAAAGGTTTTGGTGACATATTGGAATCTTTCGAACTATGCTTTCGAGGTTCACGTCACCTGAATCTCTCGCTGGTATTATAGCCTCATAATACACAGTTCTCTATTTATTATTCTTTTTGTTGTATTGAGCTGGAAAGAGGTATACTCTGAGTTCTAACAGCATTTTCTGTGTCATTACAAACTAATTTGGTATGGGGACAGAAGGGTTCTTATCAGTATCAGAATTAAATATAGAAATGGTCTAGGTTTAAAAAGACATATATATCCCAGAAAACAGCACAGAGGTTTGGGGCTTACAATACAGTAAATTTTGCTTAAAAAAGCACAATTTGTTGTAAGCTTTCTGATGCTTGCATTCGGAAAACTGCAAGGTGGTTTGGGGCATTGCTTGTGTTTGTTCTGCAGTTTTCAGCTATTAGGAACAGAGGGGCTTCAGTGCACAGTCACTGGTTGGATATCCCCAACACCCCCCACCCACCTCTGGTTTTGCTTAAAAATGACAAAGGACTATCTTATCTTGCTGGTCGGTGAACATGGGCAGAACAAAGAAGGCACCAGTGCAAACAAACAAATACTATGTAGATTATGGGCTCACAATGATGTCGCTATCACCGTACACTGTATCTGCTGGCACTGCCTGGTCCCGAGACTGGTGATCAGGGTGTGGGTCCGATCAGTCATCTGTAGCTTGAAAATCCCATGGATCCACCCACATCCTAACAAAGCCAACACATTTTGGATTAGGGCCAGGCCTGGCCTTTTAGCCAATCAGCTGGCTCACCTGGCCCAGTCATGCCCTCAATGATGTCCACTACTCAAGCCCTCTCAAGTAGGCAGTCAAGTAGCTGCTGTAGTATTACTGGAAATAACAGACTAGGGCTGGGACAGCTGCGCAGCATGGAATAACAAAGAAGGAACCAATAAAATGGCAGTGGCTCAGGGATGATAAAATGATGCTTCAGGCTAGAAATTTCAATAGCATGTGCTGTGTACTCCTGCCTATGTCCTAATGGATACAATGTGCTGAACTGGCAGCCTACTTATCAATGTTCTATTTGGGCTTCCATTTGGCCCCAGTGCCACCTTATCTTATGAGGGAACTTCAAGTATAGCAACTGCTCAAAATAACATGCATTATAAGATCAACGTTGCCAGACAGTGGGAACAGCCAGGGGATTGTTTTAAAAATAGCCTTTCTCACTTAACACAAGAATGTATTAGGAGAAACAAAGTTATTAGACAGTAATGAGAGATTGTGTGTGTGGGTGGGTGGGATCATGTCAACCAGAAGGTTTTTGTATTCCATCTATATTTAAAATCTAGCATCATAATAAATGAGTTCATCAGCTGCTTTGAAGTAAAGATATGTTGAAAATAAGTAATACAAACTCATGGAATAACTACTGAACCATCTGAAGTGCAATTCCAAGGATTCTGTAAGAACAAAGATGCAGAAGGGTCACATGTCCACAGGAAGCAGACAGGTGCAGGCAGATATATCTAACTAAAACACAACACGGGGGGGGTAGCACATCAATACAGCAAGTGAATTACAGCAGTGGTAATTACAGTGACAGTGATTACAGCGAAAGTAAAAATGGCGACAGTACAGTCGCCAACCACAATAAGGGCGGCGACACTTGCTGTACTCCCCTCCCTGAGGTGCTGCAACCTTGGAGTTGGTTATTAAAGTGAGGGGGATGCAGGGGGCAAAGCCCCCTGCAGAAAAGTAATTGTCACCCTTATTGTGGTCAGCAAACTTTACCTTCGCCGTTTTTACTTTCACTGTATTGACATCGCCGTAATTACCGCCGCTGTAATTCCCTTGCTGTATTGACATGGAATCCACAGGAGCTACCACACACTTATAACAACACAAAAATAATAAATGGCAAAGTTGCCTAATGAAGCTAATAGCAGTCTGGAGATAATGCCAAAAGTTTTACCTAAAACCAAAGCTAGGCACAGCCCCAGCGCTTCGACTCAGGATGAGTCTTTGTCAGGGGGTGGAGCTCAGCTCAGTGTGATGCTGCATTTAAAATGCAGTTCGTAAAGACATATTTTACATATTCAAATCAATCAGCATTATTTAATGTTGGTAACTCCTCTCACTGTGGGAACTCTGTCTGCCAGAATACATTAGAACATTAGAATCATTAACAAAAAGGGTAAACAGTATTTTAAATAAAATATGTGCACAAAGCAATACATATATAGTGATGTGTAATAAAGAATGAAAGGATGTAGGAAGAGGGAAAGAAAATAGTACAAAGGATTGTAGTTCTATATTAAAAATAAGATAAGTAAACTTCTGGTGACGTCACTGGGCAGATGACAGCATAATTAACAAGTTCCAAGACCTCTGATTTATAGAAAGATATTAAAATACTGGATTCCTGCTGTAAACTAAATCAAAACACAGCTGATAAGAAGTTAAGATGGACCCAAGTCGAGGGAGAGGGAAACAATTGCAATCAGCCAAGTAAAAGGCGCTGATGGAGAAAGATGAAGTGCTGGGCCTGCAGCACACTAGCCGACTGGGATCCCTGGTCTCCAGCATGGATGGCTCAGAGGATGGAGCTTCCACAATAGGTGGAGGAATTGTCATGACTAAGCTTGATGGTATAGTTAAGGCAATCCACAGAGCTGAGACCTCAGTAGCCGATCTTGAAGCAGACTTAAAGAAAAATGGATAAAAGAACAACGGCAACCAAACAGGCAACAGGGGGAATTTCAGACACCACAGATCATCACAACAGAGCAATCTTATATTTACTGACCAGAGAAAGAGAACTGCAAGCAAAGCTTGACAATCAAACAAATGAAATAACTTTAGAATCCATGGGGTGTCAGAACATATGGAGAGATCCCACAGATCCGTGGAGGCCTTTCTTACGCACATATTCCGATCAGTACTACAAATCCCCGATAACGTATCACTGTGCATCGAGACAGCACACAGATCCTTGGTTCCAAAGCCAACAGACCAGAAAGCGAGGCCCAGGTCCCCCGTTGTTCATATGCTTAATTATCAAGACCAGCAACTGATTCTTCAAACAGCATGGAAAAACAGAGACCTCCAGACTGACACAAAGCACATCTGTTTTTATCAGGACTTCTCAGACATCTTAAAGGGTACCTAAACAAGCAGTTTTTTTAAAACTGTAAACTCCAAAATCTGGCTTCATTGCGAGGTAAAGTAAAGGCTGCTGTATACATGTATGCTAAAACTGCATTTATGTAAATAACATAAATGCAGTTTCATAGCTTTTGAAAAATGTAAACATCAGCCTTTCATTTTCTAAAAACAGCCTTGGCTTCTCCCTAAGATGTCTTCCAAGTGTGTTAATTGATGAGTCATGATGACATCAACGGAGCCAGAGCTAGAGATCCACATTTATTTCTATAGTGTTAACTAGTTCTTCTTTCCCTCTTTATTTTGAATTGTTGTACCAGAATGATCAACACCATGTATTGCCTTGTGGATTATTTTGATCAGTACATGTTAGGCTATGATTTTGTTCATTTTGTTTACTTTAACTTGCAGAAAATGTTTTGCAATCCAGCTGACTTTTTCTTTGACAAATTGCATTACAGTACAACACTTCAAATACCTGATGATCTAGTGGTTATATGATGCACTGAATTTTGTTTTTTGTTAACCAGAAGAGACACCCTAGGCTGAAAGCTTGTTTACAGGTGTGGCCTAGGAGCACAAGGAAGTTTAGTGACTTGCTCAGGGTCGCACAGCAAAGTACCGGTCTTGTTCAGTTCCAAAGCTCATGCTCTCTTGTTAATCCAAAAGTAAGGCTTTCTTTTTCCATGTGAACCCCCTGCACCTAGCCTGCCTTCTGTTGAACACCCCCCCCATCCATACCCTGTGCTTAGTACTGCCTGGGGCTGCATATGAGCTTGCGGTCTCATGAAGAGAATTATCACACCTCAGATAGTAATCTTGTACCACAGAGAGTTGTGCACACCTATACTGATATGCATCATCAGCTGGCACTGTTAAAAATGCCTCCCAAATCACTCTCCAGTTCAAATTCTCAATGTTTGGCTTCTGCTCCCACAGTAAACATTGAGCAGATCACCGCTGTTCTACACAGTGATGGTAGTATGTACAGTTCCCTGTTGTATTTCTTTCTCACCTCATTAACCAACAACTAGGTCTTCCTGGAGGGTCAAGCAATAAGCATCATGACCCACCAGAAAAACTGCTGTTCATGCCATCATAAGGACTGCACTTACAATGGATAACAATATTATTAGCAGGAGAAGCATACTAATACCTTGAGCGAATCTACCTGATTTCCAGTGTCAGTCTACTTTACCTGTGATCTGCAGAACCCTGTAGGACAGTTCCCAGCAATTCTTCTCCAGTACTTTTCTGTGCTCTACTCCACAACGCAAGTTGGCTGGCTACCACCCTTCCAAATCTTGAATGAGCTATACACAACTCCCTCAATACTGTCCTAATAAACATCAACCCCCCCCCACACCCGAGGGTAATCTCCCTACACTGAAGTCAAGTAACAGTTTAGGTGCAGCCTGACACTCTGAGTATTTGTCATCGCTGGCTACTCTCATTCACTGTCAGGTAGTGATCACGATGCTGGCAGACCCACATTTCAGATCTCACAGTGATCTGCTCAGCGTCCTCCTTCATGTCTTCAACTAATCTGAATATAGCTGTACCCTGCTGGAATGGTCTGTTCAGTTCCTCTCTGGCATTCATTCTTCTCACTTGCTCCCCACACCAAAAAATGGTGAGTTCACTACCTTTCTGCATCATGAATGTGGTTAGTACAGTCTCCCGTGTGTTATAGTTACATATTAATAATAAACATGATCTTCTGGTAGGCCAGGTTGATAGCAGCATGGCACAAGTGGAAAAATAAGCTTTTCTACTCATATAAGATCTAAGCCACCTATGATTAGTCACTATTAAATGAAGTGCATAATGATGTGCACACTCATCATTTAATAGTGCCTAATGAAAGGTAGCCTAGATCTTTTAAGGACAGGAAAGCCCATAATTCCCATTGTTCCCTGCTGCTATGAGCCTGACTTACTGGAAAGATATGTTTACATCTGATATGTCAAAATAAAACAGGGACTATACTACTTGCATTCATGATGCAGAAGGGTGATGAGCTCACTAGTTTTTCGGTATGAGGAGGAATAGTGAAGAATGTATACCACAGGGGGACTGAGAAGGCCACTCTTGCAAGGTACTGCTATATTCAGGGAAGGGAAAGACAGAAGGAGAGAAATATGAGCAGATTACTGTGAGAAATAAGATGTGGGGCTACCAGCACCTTGATCACTACCTGACCCCGTTGTCCTGGCCAACATTCCCCTTCCCATAAAACCAGTTCATGCAATTGTCCAAGGCCGCGTGTGGATATTAATGTATGGAACAGCTGCCACTACATGTTCAGTCACTTCACTATCAGTCTAGTATTGCTTGTAAATGCTGATTCTTCTTCTTCTTATTATTATTATTATTATTTCCCATGGAAAAAGAAGACAAGGCAAGCATATATTTGAGTTTTGAGACAGTATGAACTCTAACATTGGACTGCACAAGAACTTTGCTACAAAAAAGCGGTGGCTCTTGGGGGTGGTGAAGGGTGTGACTGCAACCCCCCCCCATAGTAGCGTACTTGCTTGCTGCTACTGCTGCATTTCACTTTGTTGTAGAAGTCTGATTTATTGATTGTACAAATGTCTACATTCAAACTACGGATTACATTTGTAGGTTCTGTCAAAAATGTACTGGAAAAGAATAATAGCAGAAAATATAAAGGTTTAATAAAAATGTTAAAAAGTGCATATTAAGCATGCACACCACCCCATCACCCCTACTGTAGCATTCTGGATCCACCATAGCCACTAGACCACCAGGTTATTCAAGATTTGTACTGCACTGTGGTTTGCCACAAAGAAAGTCAGTTGGATTGAAACACATTTTCCGCATGTTAAAGTAAACAAAATGAACAGAACCATAGCCTAATGTGCATTATACAAAAAATGCACACGGTTTTGACCATTTGGGTGACACAATCTATACAAAGGGAAAAAAGAACTAGTTATCACTATAGTGAGCCATATATCTCTCTGAATTTGGCTCCGATGATGTTATCACATAACACATTTGGTGGCCATTTTAGGAAGCAGGTCAGACAGTTTTTTTAAATTGGAAGGCTGATTTTACAATTTTCAAATGCTCTGGAGCCACATTTAGCTAATTATGTAAATATAGTTTTAGCATTAATGAATATAGCAGCCTTTCCTTTAGTCATCTACCGAGTCAGATTTTTGAATAATTTGTTGTCAAAATGTTGTTTAGGTATCCGTTAAATGGTAAATGTAAAGAAGTCCAGGATCTAATCAAGCAAGGGAAGGAAAAGAACTTAAAAATCCAGTTGAACTATCCTGCAAGAATCAAAATCTGTACAGAAAAGGGACTCCAAATGTACGAAACCCTGCGTGAGGCAGCACCAACTCTAAGAAAAATGGGCCTGTAGTGCCCAGATTTGCATATAGAGGCCTTAGAACATGATTTATCCCTAACAGCATGGAGTAGAGCATGCAGCAAAAGAGAGTACAAATGGCACCAGTTACACTGCCACACCATTTATAGGCAGACCTGAAGTGTTATCTGGAGAAAAAACTGAGAAGCATTAACAAAACGATCACATCTGATTAGATTAGCAAAGCAGGAGTGTCCACCTGAAGGTGGGTGAATTTTAATGAATTAAATCATAAACTGCGCACTTACATCTGATCTTAGCCATCACTCTGTACAGGGGAGTCTCTGTCTTGCCAAACCCAAAGTAAATAAAGAAACAAATACCCACAACAGAAATTGAATAAGTCAGGGGTTTCCCCCTGAGTTCAGCTTACCTACGAGAGCAATCACTGGAAGAGGGGAAGAGCAGCAAGAAAACCTTTATTTATGGAGTTATTTGCTTTTAAGACAGCAGGAAGGGGAATAAGAAAGGACCAGAAGAACATGTCCGTTAGAGCTCCGAATAGAAAACACCATGAGGCATTTGAACATTTCAGCAGCAATGCTGGTGCGCACCAGCAGCACCCTCCTACTATAAAAATATCATTGCTGCTAGAATTTGGAGAAGGTTTCATGGCTACTAACAGGAAGGGAAGAGTAGCACAGACTCACCAGAATGCACATTAGAACAGATGGCAGATGGAGGTAAAGGGAAAGGGAACATTGTTTAACCAGGAGTAGCACACTAAACTGAAGCTTGTTTCCAGATGCGACCTGGGAGCACAAGGAAGTTAAGTAACTTGCTCAGGATCACACAGTATGGACCTAGGTGGCTGTGGGATTCAAACCCAGGTCTCCAGATCTGCAGCTCAGAGCCTTAACCCACTGTGCTATACTGCTCAAAATATGAGGTGAGTGGAGAAGCACGGTGGTGGGGATTGACTGGAACAGTATTCGGGACTAATGGTTTGAATACATGTAGTTGCAACTGGCAAGAAAGAAAAGGACTTCCTCCCCTTTGTTTTTTTTTTCTTTCTTCCTTTTTTATTATTATTTTTTTCTCTCTAGGATTGTGCATTTTATGATGGTCATAGGTTCTCATCCTTCCCTTGGCTAATACTCAGACTAATGTCTTGGTTGGGGAGGCCGAGGGGTGAAAGAGTTTTTTTTTTTGAAATATCAAATGCGGGATGATGTCAGGAGAGGAGGGAAGGGGAAATGGAGGAGGGAGGAGGGAAAGAGTGAAATACATCTTTGGCACTGATGATGGTCGCAGCACCAGGCATTGTGTGGGGGAAGGGGGGGAGGTTAAGGAGAAGACTTCTCTGTGAGACATCCACAGACTGCACATGTGAATAGAAAGGGGATGGATCACAAGGAAGGCAGGAGGCATGCTTTAAAATCTTAATATTGAATGTGGGACAAACTCTCTGAATGTGGAGCAGGGGACTTTTGTGAAACAAAATGGGGGGCAGTTCCACACGGTGTGGGACAGTGGAGAGGTATGACAGGATGGGTGAGTAAGCTGGAGAGCTGGAGGAGGACCGTGGGGGGCAGAGGGTCCCCGTAAGAAGACAGAGATGAACAGATGAATAGCAAGACCGCTGCAGCATGGTAACTAAGGGGGGAATAATCAGCGGCCTTACTCAGGGGACTGTTGGAGGCACATCAGGCCAAACAAACATTTCCCAGGTTTCTTGGGAAAGCTGAAGCCCCACAGACTACGCTGAGCTTCACCCAGTGATTAAGACTGACTAGTGGGCTCACTAGCCAAGTTTGAGAACACCAGCAAGCACAATAGCAACACTTACATAATCCCTGCACAGATTACGGGGATTCATTGTTAATAACCTTGTAAGAAACAAAACTAATTTTTTTTTTTTTGTGTGTGTTACATCATTCTGGACATGGCTATAGCTATAAAGGTTCAACTCGGCTGTGGCGATTTTCAGAAGGTTACTTAAAACTGTTGCACCTGTTGTGCTTTATAGAGTTAATGTGTGGTGTGTAAATAAAAGTGTATGTGATGTATCGGGGGGATAAAACAGGATGGGGTTGAAGTTAACAGTGAGTTACAGGGAAGGGCTAGCTCAAATGAGAGCAACACAAGGGGTGTATGGAAAACTACTAAATCCGTTATGGGGTCTACAGAGTTGTTAACAATAAATGTGCAGGGGATTAACTCACTGATCAAAAGAACCAAAATATTGGCATACCTGAAACAATTCAAGCAGATATAAGCTTTTTGTGACTGTGGGCGGAGTCTACAACCATTTTGGAATCGATCTGTTGCCTTAAAACAGTTGATTGTGGCATCTTCCATTGGACTTTTGGAAGTATCCTTCTGAAAGTCCAGCAGAGCTTGTGGCACTCCGCCATGATCGGCCGCTACAAAGTAACAACTGCACTATTTCGGCTGTTACTTCCATATTTTGGGACAAGAACTGTGCATGCTTGCCTTGCGCACAGGCGCAGTTCTGCTGGCAGTGCCATCTTGTGAATGGCAGAATGCCATTTACTGCAATTATGCATGTGTGAATGCTGCACATGCGCAGTTGCAGCGCTGCTGCCATCTTGAGGATGGCCCTCCTCCTGCACCCTCCCACTGCTCCTGTCCTCCCCATTCCCTCCGTTCCCTCCCAGCACTGGCAGCAAATAAAATCCTCCCACTCCCTCCCACTGCTGCTGTCTTCAATGCTTACTTCATTCTCCATCCCCGTGCCGATGTCAGGGTGCCCAATCCCCGTGTCAGCATCATGTACCCCCACAAGTTATGTGGCACACTAGAAGCCCACCCCAGTGTGCCCAACTTTAGGTATTTTCTTTTTTTTCCCCCATGCTGACATCGGGGTGCCCAATCCCCAGGTCGGCATCATGTACCCCCTCCCCTCAACTTATGTGCCACACTGGGAGCCCACCCCAGTGTGCCCAAATCTATGTTTTTTTTTCCACACCAAAATCGGGGTGCTCAGTCCCCATGTGGCATGATGTACCCCCCAACTCATGTGGCACATGGGGAGTCCACCCCAGTATGCCCAAATTTATGAGTTTTTTTCCGCACTGACAATGGGGTGCCCATTCCCCGTGTCAGCATGGTGTTCCCCCCAACTCATATGGCACACTGGGAGCCCATGCCAGTGTGCCCAAATTTATGTTTTTTCCTCCTTGTTTTTTCTGTAAATAAAGAAAACAGTCTCCAGATGTTTTTTTTTACTTGTAAAAAAGAAAATGGTACCTCGTCATCGCTTCAGTCCCCCCTCCCCCATCCTCCCTCTCCCCCTGTGCACCCACCTTCCTGTACCTCCCCTTATCCCCTACTTACCTCCGGAGGTCAGTGCTATCATCTTCTCTGGACAGGAACACATCTGCACTCTTCAAAGCCGAACCATAAATTGAAGAATCAAAGGTAAGCGTGGTATAATGGCAGTCAAGGGAGTTTTCAACCTATGTTGATATATCAGCCATTTTTAAGAATTTTGGCCCAAAATTTTCAATATTGGGTTCTTGGGGCCCCACCCCATGAAGACTGTCACTGTCATTTTGTTACTTGGTCTTGAAAAGTGATTTTGCAGTCACTGTGCAGGATTACCTTTCAGGATTGATTAACAAAATGACAGTGCCACTGTTCATGAGGTGGGGTCCCAAAAAGCCCATGTTGCAAATCTGGTGAAAAAATTCCAAGAAATGACTTCCTTACAAGCATGCGTTGCGCAGTTTCTACACAGGCTCCTAACTTTGCCAATTGATTTGTAGGCGCGGTCGCTGATGGGAAATGCAAGGCATGCACCAGTAGGTGCGTCCCTCATTCCCCAGTCAGCCTGCATGCTGGCACCACACCATGCATACGTAATGTGGCTAGCACATCTAAGAAAAGGTCCGCTGCAATCCAAGCAAAGCTCGTCAGACACAGCGGACCTTCTCTGGACGATGCTCACCACATATGAACATGTGACACCTGGCCGTCAAACCCAGCGACTTTAGGGGGTGCCCAATCCCCTGTCGTTTACCCTGCCCTATGTATGTGCCGATGGGATCCCACTCCCGTCGGCGTAAAGCACCCCCATTGTTAAATCACGGTGGTGCCAATCCCCGACTCGGTCCCCCTTTCTTTGTGTGCCAACAGGGGAGACACTCCCCATCGGCATAAAGAACCCCCCTTTTGTAAATTCTGAGGTCCCAATCCCTCAGCTTGGCCTCCACTTCCTTTGTATGCCGACGGGGTGCTCAATCTCTGTTGGCATAACATCCTCACCCCCCTGTGTTGTGTGCTGACAAGGGTGCCCAATCCCCCGTTGGCTACAGACCCCTTCAAACATTTAGGTGGCATGCTGGGAGCCCACCCCAGTGTGCCAAATCCTCTGAAACAAAAAAACTGTCCCGCAATGTTTTTTTTTGTTTTCTTTCACCTGTAAAATGAAAACGGTCCCACATACTCTCCTTGCCCCCCAACGGCACCCACCCTCTGCACACCCTGCCTCCCCACACACCCCCCATACTTACCTCCGGAGTCTGGCGCGATGATCTTCGATGGACTGGGAACACATCTGCACTCTTCAAAGCCGACAGCAAACTGAGGAAATGCCGGTAAGCTGTATAATGGAATAAATAGGGTTTTTTTCAACTTTGCTGCATATCTCAGGCATTTTTGGGAATTTTGGCCCCAAATTTTCAACATAGGGTTTTTGGGACCCCTCCTTATGAATTCTTGCACAGTCATGGTGTTATTCAGTCCTGAAAGGTGATTTTGCAGTCACTGCACAGAATCACCTTTCAGGGCTGAGTAACAAAATGACAGTGCCACTGTTCATGAGGGGGGCTCTCAAAAAGCCTATGTTGCAAATTTGGCGGGAAAAATAAAAAAAATGACTATTTTACGAGCGTGCATTGCGCAGCTGCTATGCATGCTCATAAGTTAGCGAATTCACAATATTTTCAAGCCAGATTCTCAACATTGGCATTTTACCACACCTTCTTGTGAACCATATAGATGTCATTTTTCACATCCTGGCCGAAATGTGTTTTCGCACTTCTGGCACAGAATAGCGCAGTCTCTGTGCGAAATTACTGTTTGGGACACATTACGAAAATGACAGTGACACTGTTCATGAGCAGAGGTCCTAAAATGCCTGTGTTGAAAATTTGGTGACAATACTCCACAAAATGACTATGTTACGAGCATGCATTGCGCAGTTTGTATGCACGCTCGTAGGTTCGCAAACTTATAATATTTTCGCTCCAGATTTTCAACAGTGCCATTGTTCTACACCTCCTAATGAACAGTACAGCTGTCATTTTTCACATCCTGATCAAAATCTGTTTTTGCAGTTCCGGCACACAATAGCGTGGTCGCTGTGCAAAGTCCGTGTTAGAGACACATTATGAAAATGGCAGTGACACTGTTCATTAGCAGATGTCCTAAAATGCCTATGTTGAAAATTTGGAGACGAAAATCAATAAAATGAGTGTTTTACGAGCGTGCGTGGCGCAGTTTGCATGCATGCTTGTGACTCTGTGAATTTGGAATAGTTTCACTCCAGCTGTTCATCATTGCCATTTTTCCATGCCTTCTTATGAACAGTATAGCTGGCTGAAATGTATTTTCACACGTCTGGCACAGATTTGCATGGTCACTGTGCGAAATCAGTTTTTGGGACAGTTTTCATAAATGACAGTGACACTGTGACACTATTCAGGAGCAGAGGTCCTAAAATGCCTATGTTGAAAATTTGGTGCCGAAAGTCCATACAATGACTGTGTTGCAAGCGTGCATTGCGCAGTTCCACGCACCCTTGTAACTTTGTCAATCTGCAATATTTTCATGTCACATTTTCACCACTGGCATTTGTGCACACCTCCTTATCAACAGTCCAGCTGCCATTTTTCACAGCCTGCCCAAAATGTGTTTCCACAGCTGTGGTGCACAATGGCATGCTCACTGTGCAAAATCACCTTTTGGGACACATTAACGAAATCACAGTGCTATGCATCTCCAGCTCCGCCACTGTCAATGCCAGCACGACAACATTCAGCATTGACAAATGCTTGTTATATTTTCACTCCAGATTTTCAACATTGCCATTTTTGCACACCTCCTTATTAACAGTACATCTGTCATTTTCACATCCTGCCCAAAACTTGTTTTTGCACCTACGGCACAGAATGGTGCAGTCGCTCTGCAAAATCACCTTTCAGTACAAGTGAACAAAATGACAGTCATAAGGTGGGATCCCAATAAGGCTATGTTAAAAATTTGGTGAAACAACTCCAAAAAATGGATGAGTTACACCTGGTCTTTCAAAAATGTTCTACGCACACATGCAACTTTGGTCATTTGGTAGCTTGCACAGCCATATAGGTTCTGGCTAGCGTTTGTTACAAGAGACAAGGCTTTCAGATGGAGAACATCAAAAACTCTGCAGATCTTGGAAGGTGGTGGAAATGTCTCATCCATCAGAAAAGAAGATGGGGGTGGCAATACTCTTACGTAGGGACTTACCACTAGAAATTACTAGAGAAGAAACCAGAACAGATGGAAGGATGGTTGTCATCACAGGTGCACTGTTCACCCAAACCATGCACTTAATTAACATTTATGCCCCTCATGTAGATACACCAGCCTTTTACAAAACTGTGTTTAATAAAATAGCAGACCTGGGGGAAGGCATTGGTCCTCTGGGGGGGAGGATTTTAATTGCTTGATAAACCCACAGTGGGATCATACCTCACAGTCCACAACAACCAATAAGAACATGGGGAGGGCAGTAAGAGCCGGCATGCAGGAACTGGCTCTGGTGGATATCTGGAGAGAGCTTAACCCAACAACAAAGGATTACACTTTCTATTCCAGTTTCCATAAGTCATACTCCAGAATAGACTATTTTCTTGGTAGCCGTATTGATGCTTATAAAATATCATCATGCCACATACTTCCGCAAGTGATATTGGACCACTCAGCAGTACAGCTGGAATTGCAGATGGGGGACTGGGGTAGAACAACTTTCTGGAGAATGAACTCCTCCTTACTGGGCAAAGAAGAATTTAAAACACTGATATCAGAAACAATCAAAGAATACCAAAGACATAGTAGTGGGAATGATATTAAAATAAAATGGAAATGAGATGCAGTCAAAGCAATGCTTAGAAGGGCCATTATATCATACTCATCAACACTGAAAAAGCAGAGGAGGGAAAAGCAACAGAAATTGGAGCAGAAATCTAAGGATCTGGAACAGCAGCATTAATGAACAGGGAGAGAATCACTGCTTTTAGAGCTTAAAAAAATCAGAAAAGAACTTCAGGACCTGTGGGATGTAAAAGTTGAGGGTAAGCTAAGATATATGAATCAGAAGTACTATGAACAAGGAAACAGAGCAGCAAGGCTACAGGCATTCTGATTAAGGAAAACCCAAGCTGAAAGGTATATCAGAAAGATAACAGGAAGCCAGGGGACATCACAGGCCTCAGTGTATACACCTAAGGACATAGTAGCCAAGTTTCATAGATATTATCAAAATCGATATGCCTCAGACAAACCAGGGGGGACAAATTCAGAACACATCATAAAATTCTTCACAGATGTCAATCTGCCGAGATTGGGGGACACAGACAAACAAATGCTAGATGCACCGGTCAGGGAAGCAGAAGTTAAAAATGCAATTCAAGTTATAAAGGCAGGCAAATCATCGGGTCAGATAGATTCAATACTGAGTTTTATTAGGTATTTCAACAGAAACTAGTACCAATAATAATACAGGTTATCAACTCATGAGAAAAGTAAAAATCTCCCTCAGTCTTGGCTGGAGGCATTTATCACAATTATACCAAAGCCGGACAAAGATAAGAACCACTGTGGATACTATAGACCCAGATCCCTTATGAATGTAGATTCAAAAATCCTAACAAAAATTACGTCTCTGAGCGTAAACACAATACTACCCAAATTGATTCTCCCAGACCAAGCAGGGTTTGTTCCTACAGGACACCTGAGAAACAACATCAGGCGATGCCTGAATGTTCTACACCAGGAAGGAAAGATGAAAGACCTCCAAATCACCATAACCATAGACGCTGAAAAGGTGTTTGACCACCTGCAATGGATTTTTTGTATGTGATCCTGGCTAAATATGGGTTTGGAGAACAATTCTGCAGTTGGATAGGAGCCCTCTATTACAAGCCTACAGCCAGAATAAAAGTTAATGGAACAGTTTCAAATTCACAGAACATCCAAAGGGGAACAAGACAGGGCTGCCCCTATCACCGATATTGTTCGCATTAAGCATAGAGCCTCTGGTGGAGAGAATCAGGACACAGGCGGAGATTGTGGGCCTAAAAATGGGGGAAGGAAGGAATAAAATATCTTTATATACGGATGACTCTGTGCTATACTTGAGTGGCCCAGGTAATACATTCCCCAGACTATATCAAACACTACTACAATATAGCCAGTTTTCAGGATTCAAAATGAATGAGGGCAAAACAGAGGTGATGATGGTCAGGGGAAGAAAATCACCCATCTTAGCGCAATTAATGCAAGTCAAATGGGTTCTGAACCAAATCAGATATTTGGGGATTGACATCCTAGTTGACCTCAAGAAATTATATCAAATAAGCTATGGTAAACTGATAGCAAAAGTCTTCACAGATTTGGGGAGGTGGGAAATGCTCCCATTGCCCTTGCTGGGGAGGGTGGAATAAATTTGAATGAATGTATTGCCCAGGTTTTTGTTTCAAACCATCCTCCTGCATATATCTCGAACAGAATGGAATAAAATAGAAAATGCCCAAAGACTATTTATTTGAGGAGGGAGACAATCCAGGGTCAAATGGACAGACTTACTTAGACCAAAAGAATGTGGGAGATTAGGGGTATCAAATATGAAGCTATACTATCAAATGGCAAAAGTGCTGCCTTGGCTTGAACACAACAAACAGGATCCAAATAATGTATGGGTGAAACAGGAACAGGGAGGCAGCCCGGGAGTATACTCACTGGAAGAGTTTGAGACTTCAGTAGAACAGTTGCGGGGGGAGAAGATAACTAATCCATGGCTACAGCAGTTATACAGGAACTGGAGCATCGTAAAGAGAGAGTTACAAATCAGGAGTACTTTAAATAATAAAACAGAAACAACCCAGTGTAGAACATTCACCCCTCCCAGGTTAGATCACACATTCACCAGGTGGAAACAACAAGGGCTGAACCAGTTGATACAATTCACCAATGGAGGGCAAATAAAAACATTTAGACAGATACAGAAGGAGTTTCACCTTAGACACAAAGACTTCTTTAGATACCTGAAGGTATCCTCTTTTTTTGAGAATGGGCAACCATTTAGAGGAAGTACAACAGAACCCTCATCCATTAATAATGGTTATCATTCAGGCGGCAGAGGGAATACTACCAAAACAACACATATCACAGTTGAAGAAAACATATATAGCCACAATGGACCAATCCCCACCCAATTACCGACTAGTATGGGAATCAGAAGCTGGAATAACAATGGACCAACAGGGGAGGAGGCAGATATGGGACATTGTCAGGCACGCATCCACCTCCAACAACTGCAAGGAATTTAGGTGGAAGACCCGTAGTAGATTTTTCCTTACACCAACCATGACCAAGCATTACAAAGAAGGGGAAAGGGGCGGTGCTGGAGGGGATGTGGAGGGGAGGGAAATCATTACCATACATTCTGGGTCTGTCCAGTGATACAACCTTTTTGGGCACAATTAGAAATCAAGTATAGGGGGATGATAGGGGCAAGTGAACTATTCACTTTTGAACACATAATATTAGGACGACTACCTAAAGGAAAAAGAACAAATAGACAAAGAGGGTTTGCCGGGATCCTACTGGCTGCAACCAGCAAAGCAATCAGCAAAAAATGGTTGCAGCCAGAGTCGCCCACAGTCCAAGAATGGATTGAAATAATCAAAGGGATACAGAGACGTAAGAAACTTACAGCTGAGCTCAGGTTACACATGAACAAATTTAATGGTGTTTGACTTCCCTTTATGAATTTTATAGAGAAGTGGGAAGGTACATCAGTTTTGTCACAGCAGGCTCAAGGGTATTAACCTATGCACAAGTAGTCAACACAAATATACAACAAGAAAAAGACTCAACCACTCCAGTTAAGGCTATAAAAGATGTTTGTTTATTCATATTTCCTTATCTTTCGTTCTTTCTCTTTTATCTATTTTCCCCACTTCTCATCTTTTATTTCACTAAATTATCAACACTAGGGAACAAGGACACAGGAGTGCAGACAACTACAGGAAAATGATAAAATGTAGGGTATACCACACAGAATGAGGACACGTGAAGTAACCATAAGACTCAGGGAAATTTCAAGGACAAAGCAAAAGGTTAAACAGCTCCAAGTAGGGGAATTGGAAAGCTAACATTCTCTTGATCAGCATTCACCTGTGGAAAGAAAAAGAGGAATTGATTAGGGAAGAAGTAAATGAAGGACAGGCACAAATGATAGCTGCATTAGTCATTAGAGCAAACATAAGGAATTTAGCTGAATTTGGTAAAGATTACGAAAGGAAAGCTGGAGACTATTAGTGAAAGTGGGGCATAGGGGAGGAGCTGGGGATGGGAACAGATGACAGCCAGAGAAATGTATTTAGAGGTGAAGAAGGATAGAAGGGCTCATAGATCATATGATGGGGCCCAAGGGACTACTTGGACCCCCCCCCCACGTGTGGGACTAGATTTGGACAAAATAAAGCCAGTAGGCCTCTAATTAATTAGTACCGATGGAAACTAAATTAATGCTTTTTCATTTTGTAGGACCACAGAATAAACAAAGGAGTGACCACCCACCTCAGAAGATGCCATGGAACTCTGGAGGTGCAGCCAGGACTCTCCTTGTTTGTTCCTTCCATGTCTCCACCATGGGTCTGATTTGTTCTGCTTATTTCTAGGTCACACATCCTATCCAGGTAATCTCTTTCCTTATTACTTTCCCCTCATGTTAATCCATTTTAGAACGGATGCATCTGGGAGTAAAAGGTAGGATTATACTCGGGTAAGGAAGAGAAAAGAGAAAATATGATAGAGTCTCAAAAACATAGTCTAGGATGAATAAACTCATGTGTCCGAATGGGTCTAAGTCAATGAGTTAAAGAATACCTACAAAAACTAGGGGAAGCAGAACAGTAATTAAACAAAGGAAGATGTTTATTTATTTATTTTTTATTATTGACCGGGTAAGTGAACTAGACAAATTCTGCCTATTTTCAGGCATGACCCGGGGGGGAGGAGGATACAGATGAATGCCGGTAACCTGTGAAGTGGGCGCATGAGAAAGGGCACCGTCCATTACGGTGACACCTTCCTCACACAATCCACTCATGGTGACTGACAGGTAGGGTGACGGATGAGGGTTGGATGAACAGAGCGACAGGATAATAAGCTATACGATATCTGGCAGGGGTGGGGTGGAAGGACTGAAACCTGGCGGCGTGGGCTGGGGTGGAGAGGCTGTAGGGGTGGTGTTGCAGTCATCAGTCGAGCTGCGCGTGGCATCAGGGATTGGGCAATAGCTGGGGTGGCTGAGGTACTGGGTTCGGGTCCGGGCGCTGGTGATTTTTATTGTGCCGGCTCGAACCTTTTATTTACTACTTTCAGCCCCGACATGCACCCCCCGAGTTGAAATCCTTAAGTGGGAGGTGCGGGGATGAAAGCCTGTGAGGTGGTGTGGTGGGCACAGCCCCCCTACAGAAAGTAGTAAAAATATGTCTTGGCACCATCGTACTGGTGCGCCAGGGTTGTCAGAGTGCCAAAAATGTGTTCAGCACTCTGACTGAGCGATAACAGCGATCACCTAAAGGCGTTCACCGTTATCACATAGACCCATGAATGCCAACTGACCTTGAACCAGATTAAGCTAAGTTGAATGAGAATACAAAATGAATATGACTCTTGTTAGTATTGTTATTTGAATACAATTATGAGAAATGTTTAGAAAGTAATACAGAATGTAACTGAAGGAATCTGGGCCAAATGTTGCAACCAAATGCTGTATGAAACTGTGAGATTGATTCTGAAGTAAATAAAGATGAGTTAAAAAAAAACAAACAAACAAACAAGATAAGTTGCTGGCTCGTCCGCGCAGCAGTAGTGCTACTCCATGTGGCACCGATGACCCGAGGTTGGGAGCAATCTCAGGAATCAGAGGGTGGGCTGGGGGAGGAGTATTGAGTGTCTCAAGGACTGCTCTCCTCCTCTGGGGAGGGAGGGGATTAGGGTCTGGCATTAGTCTGTCCTCTAGCAGTGGATGGGGGTTGGCACACTGACACTGTAGAATGGGGGGTGGAAGCAGAACAGACACCCAGTGTACTGCACATGGGAGCATGCATGGCACAGCCATTGGTATCATTGCACATGACTTCCACCACACCTGGCAGAAAATGGGAAAAACTGCTGACCGGTAGAATGATACTGGTCTCCCACAGGCCCCACAACTGGCTATCTTGGCACATCCTGGTGAACCAGATTCTATTCCCCTGGTGGAGCTAGAAGAGGGTCCTGCTGACCCTGCCAGAAGCCCTGGGGGAAGAGCCAGACAAGATAAGTCCCAGAGGACACTGGGATGACAGGGCAGAGGGATCTGGTGGATGGGGGCCAGTCAGCATGGGAGGATAAAGAAATAAACAAAAAAACAAAACAAGATTAGTTACAGCTGAACAAACAGAAAGGACAAGCAGTAGGGGTGGAGGGCATGAGCAGCAAAGGAAAGGGCGAGTGGGTAAAAGTAGAAACAGGAGGACAAAGTAGTAACAAATAGAACTGGCTGCATAGAGTTAGTCAATTTTTGGGAAGTCCCAAATTAAAGAAGCTCTGGTATTTTATTCTTTCTTCAACAAATTTAGGAAAGAGGCACAACTTAAATAAAAAAAATAATTGGACAAAGTACACATAGAGGGAAGCACCGAGAGATATGAAAACAGTAATATTATAGTGCTGCCTCACTATAACATACTCCATTATAGTGAGTATTCAGTTAATACATGTTTTTTTGTGGCTCTTGGGGAAAATTCCTACTTATCAGCTATTAAGTCCAACTCTGGAAAATTGCTCTTACCTCCTCCCTCTTTATGCTCCCTCTCATTAAGCTGCTTATTTGCTGACATTGCAGGAATCAGTTTCACTATCAGCTTGTGACTCACACTGAATAAATAATCTGCCCACTGCTCTACAAAAACAGTATTCACAATCAATTCCAACTGCAAATATCTTTATGATCCAAGCCAAGCTGTACAAGACTAAAAATGGCAGTCACTTATGAAAATGACTACCAGAGTCACTTACAAAAACTACTCGGGGGGAGTGGACACATGGCTAAACTTTTTTCCAAAGTATAGTAAACTATAAAGCAAATGTGGGCCATAACTGGTAATCTTTGGTGTTTCTTTTATGAATAAAAGACATGTGTACTGATTCGCTAATGCTGACAATGTGATGGGACTTACTTCCAGCTTGAAACCATCAGAGGAGACGTGTACTGATTCGCTAATGTTGACAATGTGATGGGACTTACTTCAGCTTGAAACCGTCAGACAGCTGTGTAGCACTAAAAATGTCAGAGTAATTTCAGAAGACTCCTGGGGCAGAAGACAACATGGTTAACCTTTTCTCCAATATACAGTATGGTAATGCCTCTCCTCTCATCTCCTGCAGATCAACCCACATAAGAAATCTGACTTACGCAATGCTTATAAAGGCATGTAGCACTGTCACGCAAACAGCACTGCTCAGTCAGCCATATCTCAGTATGTTTCAAAGTTCCTCAACATAACAAAAAGCCAACTATAATGAAAAGGATGAGGTTCTGGTTTTGTCTGCCATAGTGAGGGGGCACTATAGAAAGTCCATCACTGCATGAGCTGTCCTATCATCTTCTGTTGTGGTCCTGGCTGAGGGTTGTATCGGCATCTCCTGTGTCAGTAGTTGCTGCAGTTGGGAAGTCAATGGTTTGTAGTTAGGCTGCTTATTCTGTTTGCTGATATTGTTTTCTCAATCAGCTGAATCCCACAGTCCTTTTTCTCATAGCACCTACCACCTCAAGCAATGTAAGCCAACGTGCGTTTGCAGCTATGGATGTGGAAGATAAAAGTGACAGAATTGTGGGAGGCAAATATTTTTAACCACACCTTGAATTAGTGGATTGGGCTGATCATGCCGAGTAGCGGTTTTGCTGATCATCAGAACAGGGCTTCTCTCACCCATCACCTCTTGGCTGGTCACCACTGTCAATCAATCAACCCTTCCCAGCCAGCTAGACGTTCAATACCTAGCTGCCTTTATGATTAGCACATAAGATCAACAACAAAGCCACTAAGAGCAAATACAATCGTAGGTAAACAAAATCCAAATACATTACTGTTATAGCAACACTTAGGGGGAAGACGTTTTGGCTGTAAATTTCATTGCGGCAGTGGATTGAGTGTGTATGTGTTGTGTGTGTGTGTGTGTGTGTGTGGGGGGTTACCCTGTACTTTTGGTTCAGGTGTGTGGGAGGGGATTTGGTTAGTGAGAAAAAAAAATAATAACCAGTAAAATGAATATTTCTATTTGCTCCTAAGCTCTACCAAGATATTTCTGTTTAACTTATTAAATTCAATGGATATGCTGGCTATTCTGATTTGGTTTAGTAGTGCACAGATTCTGTATTCAAGAAATGGCTCACCATCATGACACTATAACTACTGTACTTTGAAGGAAAAATAAAATGCCCCTATTAGTGCATTTAATTTTGCACAACTGTTTTTTTTTGTTGACCTGGTTGTGAGATCCTGCTGCTGCTGCTGTGATCTCTCTCTCCCCCCCTTCCCCTCACTCGCTGCAGTTACTGTTCCCACTACCTTCTCAACTTGATTAGAGCACCTGCTGTCAATCAATCAACCTTCCCCACATCAGCCAGACCTACAGCGCAGCAGATCAGGCAGCCTTCTTAGTCTGACAACCCTAATGCACTCATGGATGCAGGGGGCAGAACGATACGATGGCCGTGATGCTGCTCCACTCCTCACAGCTCCAGGTAGTTCAGCATTCAACAAATAGAATAATAGATAGATAATAGATAGATAAGTGTGTATCACAAGGCAGTAATACCATTGAGAGGTTTTAGGGACATGGAACCTCAAGATGGTATTACTGCCTTATAAAAGGCTTATCTTTCTGTTACTTTTGTACTATATGGATCCACTGATAATACTACAGTTGCAGATGACCTTTGAACTGTAGTATTATCAGCAAAAATGATAGTATTCTCACTTTTCAGGATAGTATTATTGAGAGCAGTGATATATTACTGGGAAATTTTTGTATAACTTAGTATAGTATTATTGAGGCGTATCCATATATTACAAAGTTTTTATGAATTTTTGCATGAAAGTGTGCTTTTGTTGAATTAAATTTAGCTTATTTTAGCACACAGTGTCCTTTTATAGTGAATTTTAATGCTGTCATGTGCCGAGCATCGAAGAAGAGTAATGGCTGGTTTCAGCTCAGATTGGGGTTCCGTTTTCCTGTGGCTCCTCTAAACACTGAATGCTAACATTAAAAGTGATAGGAAACAGTTTGTACACTTCTACATACCCTCTTGTTCTTTTATTGGCTACTCAGTAGTCTATGTTTCTGACCTTTTTGTTAAACTAATAATCTAATTATGTTGCCTTTGTAAATACCCTGAATACCTCACTCCTCAATAGTTGCTGCTCTCTCTTTTCATATTGCCTCAACATTCTGTGACATCACAAACTCCCATTCCAGGCCATTCAGATGAATAGCATGGAATGGGAGTTACTGATGTCGTAGAATGTCTTAGAAAGATGAAAATTAAGAGCAGTAGCTGATGAGGAGAGTGGAACTCTATGTAGATTTGTGGGCAACCTAAAGCTAAATTATTTATCAAAAAGTCATCAAAGCATATCAGAATACATAGCTGGCATGGAAAGGAAGATGGAAAGGCAGTTAACTGTGTCAAAATCATTTTCTATTACTTTAAGAATCTCAGTGGATAAAGAGAAGGTGGAGGAGAAGAATGCCTATAATTTGGATAGCACAATTTGTGCTGATGGACTTGCAAAGCCTTTTTAAAAGGTACAACATTGTTCCCTGAGGGTTGTTTTTAGTGTCTGCCTTTTTACACTTGTTTTACTACACTTATAGGAGCACTTTTCTTTGTGTTTGCTCCTACAGGTGGAACATATTGTCTGAATTGGAGGAGCATGGAGGAGAGAGGGAAGACTGTTGGAGATTGCTGGAGATCTTTAGATGGTGCAGTATGTATGAGCTCCAAATGTTTGGGGCCTTGATGGATGCCATGAACTCCTAGATAAGGAAAATGGAGTTAAGACTGCCAGTCTTTTTGTCGCCTCTCTGACTAAACTCCTATTGGAGGCAAATTTAGGAGCAAATTTCTCTTGAAGGTATCCTTTTAAACTTCCACTTGGGAATAAAGATTTATGTGGGGGATTGCTGTCTGAGAGACCTAGTTTATAATATTTATAACATTTCCTGATCTGGCGAGTACTGCAGGACTCCAGGGTGGAGAGCTGGAATGGTCCCATTATTTAAGAAATGAGAAAAGATACTGTACTTGGACGAGTGCCTTTCTATCCTTTATTTTCACAAGACCCAGCGCACACGATAAGACAGCAGGGAATTTGATACTTAGTATCATGGCCCTATGCTTTATGCAAGATACATTGGGATAGGTTTGTTTCAGTTCTGTCTTGTCCTAACGGCTTGAAACTGTGTATGAACTTTTGTGTGTGCTTAGATTAAAAGGTGCAAAAGGTGGCCAGAACTCACAAAGAAAAACTGTTAACCCACATATACCTCTTTAATTTATAAAACAGCTGAGGAACTGTGCTTTTGGGAGATACTCTACAGAACAGAAGTGTACTGAGGGTCTTTGTTTGATGAAAAATTTTAATTACATAGTTTAATTAATTATTCCTGGATAAAATTTATTAATAGATTCGGTCAATGAAACAAATATTCCTAGCAGGATTTGAGCTAAAATAAAAGCCATAGGGACTCCTACAGTAGTTATAGAGCCAAACATTTTAGTACTGAATGGCTTTGAATAAAATACCTGCAAGAGATTATCCTGATAATCCTGACTACAAAGATAGATAATTAACTCAGAAATCCCCATTAGGGGACCTCTGGCCAGGTTGTATGGAATCAGATGAGAGACACCTTGGCCCACTGGAACTCTATAATTGCTGCACCTGTTTCTTTTTAAGAGTGCAAACCTCTATGGAACTATTATTGATGTTGGCGGACAGCATATATCTCACATCTCAGAACACATTGAATTTAAACATATTCTATTAAAAAAGGGTTCCATCTCTTTTTTAATCTTTTAAAAATTTTAAGCATTTATTTCATGTGTTTGTAATAAGGATGGAATATGATGCATGTTGGCATAATCCTACATGAATGCTGAATTTATAGGACATAACCGATGTTATACAATACTTTGTGCTGTGCTCTGGTAGTTTGTACTTTACTAACAAGTTGCTTCAATTAGATTGATGCTAGAGCTAATTCCCTGTCTATTGAGAGTGATTGGCATGTGGTTGTGGCTGTGGCTATGTTGCCATGTAGCCAGAAGTAGTAGAGGGATCTTGGGATTACATCTGTTCATCTGAATCAGTGTGGATGTTACTGGCAAATAAAATCATTTTTTTTGCTGAAGAATTCCAGTGTTTAGTGGAGTTCATCCTTATTCATATTAAGAATTGATTTCCATGCCAGACCATTTAAGGATGACCCAGATATAGATTGATTATAATCTTAATCTTAGAGCAGCCTGAACCAGCACACACAGTCCTGTGATTACATCTGTAACATTGGACAAAATGATTAGTATGATAGCCTCTGAGGTGATACTTAGCCTGTTGTGAGAGAAGGCAGAAACTGAGACAGGACCTGATGCTACCTGGACAGCAAATAAGTATTGTTTTTGACTCCATCTGTAAACATTTGGTGGATAACATTGTTAAAGACATAGTTGGCCTAAAAAGGTAAACTTATCCAGCATAGGATGAGTACCTACAAGGGTCAAGTTCAGTGTATTATAACCAGATAAAGGTTGGGTGACATGCATTCAAAGCTTAAAGCTGACCTATAGCTGGTGGCTATGTTTGGTAAAGTCTCTGTGGTGGAAAAGTTTTACTGCCTGGTGACAGTGAGTGTTCTTGGGAAAATTCCTGTGAAAATCTGGCTCTTGCATATCTGCCTTTATCTCATGGAAAACGTTCTTGGATGGGTGTGTTGATATAAAGTTAATAATCTGATTATAGCAGCTAAATGGAATCCTAGCAAATAGTAAATATTCTCCTATTTCATAGGAAAATAAGCTAAAGTATGCCATTATAAATTTAATTCATTCAAAATGTAATAGTCATACTAATCAACTACTGCTTGAAACTATTATGGTCCTGGTGCAATATTGTATCATGTTTAAATTTTTATGTATGTATGGTTTATAATGGCTTTGCTGAACTAATGCAACTCTCTTTAACCTAACCACTCATGGAGGCAAAAGGTCTTCTTAAACTTGACTGAAAAGATAGAAAAGATTACACATGACCACAGTAGGCACTTACAAACTACGCTTGTTGGTGCCTAAAAAGCAAACGCAAAAAAAAAAGAAAAACTCTGGTCAGAGCTGATATGGCTGCCCAGAGCAGGTACCAGCTGAACTTCTATTTCTACTGCACTGTCATGGTTCCCCCTGTGAAACATGGTGTTCCATTTAAAAAAAAAAAGTGTTCAATTACAGGCAAGTCACCCCAAGCATTCTCCATTTCTACTGTTCCATTGGGATCCCCTCTGCACTTCTGAGAATGATGTACCTGGCAAAAACTTTCCTATTCTGCAACTGTGAGGGACTTGGGCTTTCAGTAACCATGCTGCACTTTCACTTTTTCCACCCATTCATTTTCCTGAGCTGAGGTTATTTATTTTTCTCTAAACAAACCAGCTTTGGCACATATAACTACAGGGGAGCCTATTTCCCCAAGTACAGCACACACTGTTCATTTTATGTAGCATACTGTCACAGACTGGAGAGAGAGTTTCCCGCGACTCTCTCACTCATCCCCCTCTTGCCTTGCAACTATGTATATTTTCTACTTTTTCAAATTAGCTGGCCATATTTTCCTACCTGAAAGCAGTGTATGATAACTGTTTGACACTTTTCTGTGTAAACTCTAAAACAGAGTGGCTGCCTATCACAGGAAATAGTTGTTCTGAAAGAGCTCTGCTTTCAGGAGTGTATTTCCATCAGTAGCTATCAGGCTCATCTTGGGGCTGCAGATTTAAGGTAACTAAAAGAGTTTGAACATAAATTAAATACTGCATTTCCTCCATAAGGTGAGAGAGAAAAAACTCTATTCTGTTCATATCTTTGCCTGGAGGGGAAATGGCCGCTTTGCATAACGCTTTGATTTTGGGAGTGTATCTCAGTCTTTGTGAGCTGACGGGCTCATTTCAGGCAGCACACTTGGCATATATGTACAAATTTAACTTAAAGTAAATAAGTTCTCTGTGAGGGGAGAATGAAAAAAAAAAAATAAAAGAAACAGCTGTCTCATTCATTGCTGTTTAGCCTGGAGGGGAACAGTTTGCATGTTTCTCTCCAGCACTTCTCATCTCAGGGCACCTTTCACTTGTACTAAATCTGGCTTTTCATATCATCCCTCGGTCCTTTCTTAAGCAAGAGAACTTGTCAATGTCACCAACTCTGGTTTTCTTTGGGCAACATGCTACTAGGTAGCCCATAGCATTTTCAATGGGTTTAGGCAACCAAACATATAAGTGCTACATAACAGTATTAACAAGGACTAAAACAGATTATATGTGCTGCATTACTGAACCAAAGTTACAAGTGCTGTACAATAACAATGCAGCACCATGGCTCATACTTTCTCTTGGGCAGTTCCGACAGATCTGTGCATGTGTGATATTTGTGCATGTGCAATTTGCATCTGAGCTGCCATGTCTCACAAGGCAGCCATCAGTTCTGCAGTTGGGGAACATAGTGTGCTGGGGGGCAATTGCCACAGAGAGAAGCTCCATCCATGGAGGGGAGGGGTAGAGGATATACCAGAGATCACCATCGACTTCAGTGCTGAGAATGGGAGACTGTATCACTGTAGGAGAACACAGAGATCAGTTCCAGTTTTCTCCTACAGTGATGTAATCCCCAAATGACTGCAGGGCTCTGCCCATGCAACCTTAAAAAGCACAGCACAACTCAAAGTGGTTGCAAACAAAAATACACAACACAACAACCCCGTTCTGGTGAGGGTGATTTTGGAGGAGTTTGCAGATGTGGTGTCTGCTAACTGTTGGAGTCCCCCAGACATTTGGTGCTGGGGATTTCAATTTCTGGGTAGATGCTTAGGATAAAATTGCTGCTTGTGAGCCACACACTAGACCTTGTGTTCACTGTTAATATAATGTCTGACAACCCTGGGATTGAATCTGTGGTTTGTTGAACCATTCTGCCATATCTTTCTGGCTGATGCCCCCCCGTAGTTTGTCCACCCCTTGGAGACAGTCCACAGTAGAGCCTGGAAAAAACTCAATCCTGATGTGTTTTGGGAAACTGTCAGCATCTCTGGAGTTATTGCTGCTTACACTAGAAGTGCCACTGAAGCAGTGGAGTTTTTTTATAATACATCCTGTCTTCTGCTGGTGCTCTTGTGCCAGTCTGTTGCTGCTCTTTTTCCTAGGAGGAGGAGGAGGAGTGCACCCTGGTTTAATGATGCTCTCTGTTCTCTTAGCACTAAGTGCTGGAGGTTAGAGTGCAAGTGGAGTAAACCCAGCCTGGAGTCCAATAGTCTTGTCTGGGTGGAGAACGTCAGGAGATGATGACGGCAGACAGAAGTCTTTTCTTCTTGGACATCATTGCAGCTGAGAGAAATAAACATTCACACTCTTTAGAGTGGTGGATGGGATTCACCACACCAAGTCTCTCTCAAAAGATTTGGTAGAGATTTCTCAAGAGAGGTGTGATGGGTTTGCAAATTTCTTCTCAGCCAAGAAAGCTGATATCGGGGTTGAGATCTCCTCCATGGTGAGATGTCAGAATTGCAGTGGTCAGCTGTGGAAGATGGTAAAAACATGGACTGCTTGGGATGGGTTTTACCTGATTTATTTAATGGAGATTTGACAGGTACTCTTGGATCTCCACCCAAGCCATTGTTTGCTGGATCCAGTTCCCATGTCTCTAATGAAGACTGAAACAGTGGAGACAGTCCAGCACTTGTTGATATTGTCAGGGCCTTTCCTACTGCCTTGAAAGAGGCAGTGGTATGACCACTCCTAAAGAAGGCTGTTTTAAGTTCTGATGATTCTGAGTTTTAGGCCTATCTTTAACTTGCTCATTTTGAGCAAAGTTATCATGGAAGTGGTGGTGGTGGCATGGCTAAGAGATCATCTGGAGGAATTTTACATCTACAAGCCATTCCAGTCTGGTTTTCATCCTCAGCATAGCACTGAAACTGTTGTGGTAAGGGTTTTAAATGATCTGCTCCTTGTGAGGCAACATGGAGAAGTTTCTTTTCTGGTCCTTTGGAATTTGTCATATGCATTTGACACTGTTGAAAATGAGTTGATGGAAGTTATGAGGAGGATTGTTTTGGGTGGTTCAAACTGTACTGGATTGTTTCCAATTCTTCTTAAGCAATCTCCATCAGTTGGTGATTTTAGGGACATTTTGATCTTCATCCTCTGTCACCAACTGTGGTGTACCTCAGGGTCCCATTCTGTCTCCTCTTTTGTTCACAGTTTTTATGCTTCCGCTTTGAGATGTGACCTGAAAGTACAGTCTGGATTTTCATAGTATCCAGCTTTATCCTTCATTTAAACCCAGACAACACTCCTCAATGTCTGTGCTTGAGAATGCTGTATCTGAGGTCAGTTGATGGATGGCTCATAGTGGTCTGAACCTTAATCCTGACAAAACCAAATTGTTACTGGTGGGATCTGATCAACTTAGGTCATCCATTTTGGAGATCATGGATCTCCTTATTTTTGGGGGTGATAAACTCCAGGCTTGGCAGGTGGTTCATAATCTAGGGGTCACTCTTGACCACAAGCTGTCACTTGTGCTCCAGGTGTCAGCTATGGTCTGGAGTGGTTTCTATCATTTAAAGAACATAGCAGAATTGCACCCCTACCTTGACAGGGACAGTCTTCCAACGTTAGTGTACACTTTCGTCATCTCTTGCCTTGACTACTGCAATGCGCTCTAGCGAGGCCTTCAAGCTGGTCAGATCTGCTGCCTCCAGCTGGTGCAGAATGCAGCAGCAAGACTTGTCACTTCAGTAGGAGAAATCATCATGTCACTCCAGCGCTACACTCTCTGGACTGGCTCTCTGTGAGATTATGGATTGACTTTAAGATCCTTCTTCTTACACTTAAGGCCCTAAACAGACTGAGACCGTAGTACCTTAATGAGCTTCTTGCAACCTGTACTGATATCCCTGAGATACGTTCTATGGGCACTGGCCAGTTGGTCATTCCAAGAGCCAAATTAAAATCAGCTGGGGACAGAGCTTTCTATGTAGCTGCAACTTTACTCTGGAATGGCCTACCCATGGCTACTCAATTTGTTTGTCTGTCATTACCTTTGAAAGTAGATTACAGGCATGGCTTTTTAGACAGGAATTTGCAGGAGATTGAAATAGCCGTGCTTACCTTCACTATTTAGAGAGCCTCACTCTCTTGTTGATTTTAAATAGCTATGTAATAAGTGTAAATCAGAAATTAAAAAGGAAAAAGTAAACTACTTCAGAGAAAAGCAACAAAAAGACCTGGGCAATTTAAAAAATACAGTATATGGGCAACCCTTAACTCCCTTCTTGGAAAGGAAAACAAAACAGAAATCTCAGCACTAAGAAAGGAACAAGATGTGATACATGATCCCAAGCAAATCTCTGAAGTGTTTAACAAATATTTTGGAAACTTAGAAAAGTTTAGGCCTGAGCCATCCACTAATATGTTTTGTTTTGGAAAGAGTTCAGAGGTGACCAATAATCCCAAATTTCATTCCATCTAATCTCCCCCAGTACATTTATAAATATGTTAATAAGTACATTCCTAGGACCAATGTTGGTGTGGACGGGCTTGATTTTAAAATACTTAAACTGACAATTTTCGAACTAGCCAAACCAATTTCCCTATTGTTTAATGATTCTCTTAGGTATAGTATTTTTCCTGCAAAATGGAAATTGGCCACTATAAGACCAATTTTCAAAAAAGGAAACAGGGATGACATGGTCAATTATAGGCCTATTTCCTTATTGTCGCTACTTTCCAAAATATTTGAGTGAATAATTTTGTACCAGGTTACAGCCTTCTTGGAAGGTAGTAATATAATATCAGATATACAGCATGGTTTCAGGAGCAAACACAGCACCATGACAGCCTTGGTGAGGTTAAAAAGTAGCATCCAGAGTGCCATCGATAACGGACATTTTACTGCTGGAATTTTTGTTGACCTCAGCAAGGCTTTCGATTTGGTAGACCACTCCCTGTTGTTAGAAACATTGATCAAAAGTTATTTTTCAGTTGATACCACAAATTGGTTTTCAAGTTATCTTTCAGAAAGATATCAAGTGACTTTGGTATCTGGATGTTCATCTGATCCCTTATCCATACATTGTGGAGTACCGCAAGGACCCATTTTGGGTCCTCTTTTATTTACGCTGTTTTTGAATTCCTTACCAACATCTTGCAAGTACTCAAGAGGTAATTTTGTATGTGGATGACTCGGCAATAATAAACATTAATCCACATGTAAACAAAGACATTGACCAAGTACAAATTGACTTTAACTCACTCCAGCTATGGTTAATAAATAAAAAGATGATCCTCAATACCAAAAAAAATAAAATAAAAAGTGAAATATATGGTATTTGTAGGTCTAAGGATGGTCAGACCTATAGAAAAAGTGATATGTGACATTAGCGGTAATCCACTGGAGCAAGTGAATAGTTTTAAGTACCTTGGTGTCGACATTGACAAGGCCTTGGCCTTTGAATGTCATACTGAATCAATAATTAAGAAGGTCTGCCTGAGGCTGGGTGCCCTTTTCAGGATCAGGAACTGTCTTTCCCCAGAGTCCAGGAAGCTTTTAGCCAGTAGCTTCCTGATCTCTGTGGTAGAATATGGACTTATTGTTTATTATGTTGCCAATGATACTGCTATTTCAAGGTTAAGAGTAGCCTATAACAGTATATGCAGATTTATTACTTATTTACCAAAAATTTCCCATCACTGCGATTCATATTCTGCTGCTGGCTGCTTGTCTTTGGATAGTAGGTTCAAATCAAACCTGATTATGTTAATGCACAAAAATTCTTTGGGCATACTCCCTAAAATTATTTCAGCCTTATTTAGGACACATCTATACTCCCATGATACCAGATCAGCCCATTTAGACAATACATTGTCCCCTGTTTTAAAAAATCGTGTAGTCAGAGGTCCCTTTTATAAAAAAGGTCCATTGTACTATAACTCCCTCCCAGTAGAGATAAGGGATGTTAACACAATCTCAGTTTTTAAAACTCTAGTGAATGATTATGTAAGTCTAAAAACAATGTATAAATGTTTTGATACTGATTGAATGTATTGACGTGTGTTGTATTTGTAATTTACTGTGTTTTGTGTTTTTTTGTAAAACTTGTCGCTAATGAAAATGGGCATTTATGGTCATTGGCTTACAAGTATAAAAAATAAAAATGAAAATGAAATTTATAAAGAGCCGTAATATTTGACATGATTGTCCTGTTTTATTATCCTGTGATGGTTTTTTGATTTGATAATTTTATTATGATTATTATGATTATAAAGCACTTTGGTTTATAGAAAGGTGTTTTAAATAAATTATCTATCTATCTATCTATCTATCTATCTATCTATCTATCTATCTATCTATCTATCTATCTATCTATCATCTATCTATCTATTCCATCCATACCCTCAGCTGTTGCACTGTACAGTGGAATACATCTGGGCAGATACTATGCCAAAGGGCATATGGAGGAAACTGTGTCTACCATATGGCATATTAAATGTGCACAGACCCACTGTCTTCATCCAGAAGAATTTGATGGAACTCAGATGAGACCTCCAACTTAGAAAATAATGCCATAGCCATATCATAGGTGATATCAGACTTGGTAGGCAGTTATGCTTTCTCTTTTTATTCAGGTTTTATGGTCAATCTGAACCTCAGATCACCATTTTTTTTGTTTGCTTGCACACATGCACAAAGTGAATATATTGTTACACTAGTGTAGGAGGCTGTGCAAGTGAGTACTGAATAAGGCAATGGATATAGAAATGCAGCAGGATTGCCTCTCAAAAGCCAGTGCTGAGAAGGCTGACAATGGCAGTGTTCAGCTGGCTGAGGGGTGCAAACTTCTTGTAGTTCAAAGGACAAAGCCCCACCAATCACACTGATTTTCTGCCCATTAGCCAGGTAGCAGACGTCATCAGGCTTTGACGATAAACATCAAGCTTCATAATGTGTGAGTGTGTGTGTGTGTCTTTTCCCCCCACTTACAAACAGGAAATGCCTGTTTGAAAACAATAAACAGAGCTGCGGGAAAAAAACAGCCTGCATAATGCAAATATAGCTTCAAATATGCTAACAGCATGTCAATAATGAACAGAAAATGCCAGCAATAGTTGATTTAACTTATATATTGGTTATGCCTTCTTTAAATATCCCCTGATACCAGTTGGAGAACTTTGAAAAATGTGAGAGTTAGACACAGTTCAGTTTATCATTCAAATATTTTTGCAATCCTTTTGTTGTCATATGGACTTTATCCTCCTGCCCTTCGTATCGGCCTCCTTCTGCTGTCGAACCCCAGCCCTTTCACCCCATCTCCAGGACTTACCTCATCTACTTCTTACTTCACTGAGTGAGTGTGTGCCATGGATGGTGGTGGTGTGTTGCCTTCAGGGTCTCAGCATCATCATGCAGACAGGGGTTCCTTTTCACCTGTTAATTCCCTAGAGTCAGAGCCAGTGGCGTGAAATGGTGCACATGTAGACCAGAAGACAGTGCATGCTTTTAATGCCTGTATCCAACGTTCAATTCTGGTGACCACTGCTGTGCCACCTACCCTCCACTAGGTGGCAGCAAAGCAGCAGTACACAATGTGCAGCCACCTCAAGGGAGGAGAACTGTTGAAGAATGCTCAATCATCCTTCCTCTGTGAGTTCATTCCTGAACCCTGGTCACTGGTGTGGTGTGAGATGAAGTGTCCAGTGCCTCAGTCCTCAATGCTATGGGCCTGGCTTCAAGTTTACTGTAGCTCAGATTTCCTTAGACAATACTATTTGTGGCCCTGAGGGGGGCAGAACCTGCAACCCACTGTTTTGCAGTTCTGTGCTTTTACCCTCTGTACCATTTGGCCAGAACTATATTTTGGGAGGACTTTACCTGAGATTCAGTGTGGGTGAATAAGCTCCTTCCACAATCCAAATATAAGCCAACCTCTCCCAGCTGCTCACGCTCAGAGTGTTTTTGAACACCTGTGCCACTGCATGGTCTGTGTGGCTGTGTTCTGCTCTGCTCTCCATGTTTCTTTTTGTCTCATCCTTATTCTGCCTCCCTCTTGTCTCCTTTTTCTCTTTCTGAGGCTTCTTCTCAGCAGTTTGCTGCCACATCCCCCTTTTTGTTGCTCCACTGCCTTTCTGCCTTCTCTTCTCTCTGGTGTTCTCCCGTTTTGTTGCCTGCCCTTCTCTCTCTCTCTCTCTCTCTCTCTCCCCTGCTTCCTCCCATTTCCTTCCTGCCCTTACAGCAATTGGTCAGCAGCCCCCCATACCTTTTTCTCCTCCGGCTGCCCTGTCTTCTTCTTCATTTTGGCTCCTTCACAATTGCTTCTGTTTTCTTTTTGGTGGGTACTCTGTTTGGTCTTTCTGCAGCCATTCTTCCAGGTCATGACATGGTTGATGTCCCCGCTTGATCATTCACCAGTCATTGCCTTTCTCCAGCTACAGGCAACGGGGTCCAGGGCATCAGGAGAGAGTGGGCTTTGGTCATCTCTTCTCAGCAGAGGTCATGGTCTGTGGAGACGATCCCTCATGAGGTCTCGCTTCCTGCTTCTGTCCCTGACTAGGTCTGCTTTTGTTGTATGCATAAATTCCTCAAAACCACTGCTTTTCTTCCTGATTAATTCAGCTTCAGCCTCAATCCCTAATTAGCAGTTTGAGCAGCTCCTTTCAACCACAGCAAGCAATACACTCTCACTTTATATTGATTCCATAGTTGTTTATTATTGTTAATGAGCACTCCACATACTTTGAATTTTACTTATGGTCAATAAAAGTGTATGGGGGCATGTAGAGGTCCTACTACAACATAGTTGTTTATAAGGGAATCAACAGGCTTTCTGTCATGGTTGTTTAACTTCTGAATTTAATTACAATCACTATTTAGTAGCAGAAGAACCACTCCTGAGTCCCACTGCTTTCCTGTGTGTGCATAAGCTACTGGTTCCTGTCATCTACCTATATTACACATACTGAGAAATGTTGTAAGTAATTTTTCTCATTTCCCCTCACTTCAGTTGACCTGTCAATCCATAGACAGCTGAGGTCATTTAAGCTGCTATACTATCCCATCAAAGGGGTTGAAATGATTCCACTCAGAGGTAATTTAAGGAAGTATTTTTTCACAGAGAGGGTTGTGGATGCATGGAATGGCCTTCCAGAGGAGGTTGTGGAGTCAAAAACAGTGGTGGAATTCAAGCATGCATGGGACAGTCATAAGGCAATTCTAGGGGGTGGGGGTAGGAAGAAGTAGGCTGCTGGTTAACTAGGATCTGCAGCTTATCCAGTAGGTAGGGAAATGGGCAGACTGGGTGGGCCAAGCGGTCCTTATCTGCTGTCAAAATCTATGTTTCTATGTTTCCATCCCCAGTACTACTCCGGCTCCCTTAAGCATCCTGCTCCTCCTTGCCATTTTCCTGCTGTCCTTTTCCTTGCCCTTCTTGATTTCAGTCTACTGTTTCTGCTTCCTAGCCTGGCTATCTCACCTTCCTATTCCTTCTGCTTCCATTTATCTATTTCAATCTGCCAGTCTGCTCTTCTGGTCCTTCCTCAGTCCTCGCCAGCAGCCCTACCAAACTCCATCTCTCTAACTTGCACCTTTAGTAGGCCTACATGTGTAGGTATGGTTCAACTTCATTCACTAGAGTTGGGAGTCAGCAACTTTCAATCAATCAGAATCATATCAAGCTCATTTCTCATTTAGAAGCCAAGCAATTTTCAACTTATCCCATCTCAGGGCTTGAGTTCATCTGCCATATGTGATCCTGCAACCTTCCTCCATCCAACATGTGTAATGCATACCATGGCTCAACTTCATCTGCCAGACATGCAATACTGCAACTCCAAATCATCAACAACATTTTGCATCCACAGTTCTTCAACTGATACAAGATTCAGGGTTCAATTCATCCACCACAAGTGAGATTCTGCAACTTCCAAAGCTGAAATGAATGCAGCCACTGAAACACACAGTCCATGACAGTGTCCATTAACTGGCCCATCTGACTGGGAATTATTCCTCTTCTTGATGCTGCCAGTGGTAACCCTTTCTCTTGAACTGTGAGGTGGGACGCTGTCCCCCTATTCTTCCAAAAGTTTGTAAAAGACTTGAGTTTCTCCACTTTAGATTCGCTGTTACAAAGTGCACTATGAAGTGGCATGTTAGCACTATGACCTCTTACTTTACTAGTTCTCAGATTCCAATGAAGGATTTCTCTCAGACATCTCAAATATTCATTAGTCGTACAAAGACCTATCATCTATTTCCAGGAAGCCTCTACCACTCCTACTGGTCCTACAGTATATCTTCAAATCCAAAGAAGGTCTTCAGGGTTCCCATTAGACTTCTTCATCTATGCATTGTTTGCAAGATCCTCACATCTACACTCCATGAAGCCTATACTATTCCTATTCATGCATCATCTCCATATTCAGAAGAAGGTCCTCTGAATTTTACTCGGACTTTTTCAGTCAAGTATTTGTTCTGGAAATTCTTACTCCATGAAGCCTCTCTTCTCCTGGTTCTACATCTCTAGAGCCAGATGACGGTCATCAGGTTCCCTTGGATGTCTCCAGTCAAGAATCCACCTTGTTCAGACCTTCTCTTCCATACTTATACATCTGGATGATCCCTCACTTTTTCTGCTTTAGCCACACTTCACCTTCACCTCCAGTCCAGAAACAGGAATGTTCAATTCATCTATAATACTGACTTTTAGCCTGCTAGAGATTATACACCTGTTCTGCTCATTCCAACCATCCTCTACTGCCTCATCTAATTTTATGGTTCTGCTCATTCAGTTACATCAGAACTACAATCCTCTATCACTTCTCTCAAAACTTGCCTTCCTTGTAACTTACTACAGCCTCCAGCTGCAATACCTGTTGCCATCTATCCACCTACCATTATGCTCTGCTAAGACTTTGCCAACTATGTGCTCTCCATTCAATTCAGTGTTGCCAACTAGACATAATCCAGCTACTCCTTCCTTTTCTGTCATGCTTCCTAATTTAGCTGTTACTTCAACCTAACCTGGATTCCCTCTGCCGGATTACCTTAGAAGAAAGGCAGTAACTGATATCCCTTCATCTTGTACCACAACACCTTCAAAATCAGAATAGTTTTCTACTGAGATACTGCCATCCTTTCACTGCTACAATTCCCAGATCAATTAAGACATCATCTATCCTGACTTGTTTCACTTTAGTTTCTATCCTAATGTGTGATCCCTTTACATCACAGTCTATATGAGAGAAACTGGACTGGTATTAACATCTTTCATTGATACAGGGATCAATACAGAAAGCTGATATTCTCTGATTATCATCATCCTTCTCAATGATAGCTGCATGAGCTTGTTCAATTGATTCTGAAATGGACCTTTGATAATGAGCAGTTTGCTATCTCTGTACTAGGTGGCAGCATGATTTGCATCCTTTTTTCTTCAAAGCTGACAGCATCTTGCTCCTCCTGATACCTCCTTCTGCTCAAATTGGATATAGGAGGCAGACCCCTTAAGTTCCAGAAAGCAAATCGTTTGCAATAACTTTACTAATGAAGGCTGCCAGTCTGCTCCGTTTTTGCATTATCTGCATTTGTGTGGTGCTCATGCTCAATTCATGCACCTGAAAGTATTTTGTCCTAGATAATGGAAATCACTCCATTTCATCATCCTGCTCTGAAATGGATGTATTATGTTTATAAGATTTCTCAGATCTCACCTCCTGGAAAATATTCTAACAGTGTCCCTGAATCACTGCTCCCAGGCTTCCTATGGTCCAACCCTTCGAGACTTTACAACATCTCCTTTCCTTGAAATCTGCCATTAGAAGATGCTGCACCGTATGGGGACCATCTCAATCCTTCCAACCCACAATGGCAGATCTTAGCCCTATTTCATCACCTGTTCATACAGAGGCTGACTTGTTTCTTCGTACCTTACTTAGCTTGCAGTCAAGTTCCTGGGTACACCATGAAGCAACTGATCCTCCTCTCAAGCCAATACTCAGACTTTCATCACATCAATATCATATTAGACTCAAATCATGACTTCTCCTCGATTTAACAATGTCTCCCAATTGTCAGCAAGCTCATTCTCTCTCCTTGGTCCACATTAGCAATTAACACCTGCTACCCAAGGATATCACTGCTGGAAGAAGAATTCACCCTTCGTCAATCAGTCCCTCACATTCATAACTTCAGTCATCAAACCTCAAAACCGTCTAATAGGATTATAAAGCAATATTATCAAGAATCCAATGTTTCTTCTTCAAATCCATTGTATGCCTGCTTAAAATTCTATAGAACATCATCCACAAAGTTCAGAAATGACTTCCTATTTATGGATCTTCATTCCAATACTTGTTGGACATGCTGCATACCATTTAATTTGACCCTGCATCAAACATTCTGGTCTCATCAGCTATTGTCTAGCTTCACAGACAAAAACTAGGCACCACACTAACACTGTGCAAAGATACTTTAATGTTTTCAAAAAGTGCTCAAGTGCTAAGATGCAAAAAAAGAAGTTGCTCCACAGGTTGGACACACCTTGACTGGTTTCGCACATAGTGTGCATCTTCAGGAGGATGCATTACACCATACTCATGCTCAATAAAAGGTGGCTGCTTAAAGCGCATTCAAAAATGAATACTGAAAGACATGTTAAAAAGGTATAGCAGCATAGAAATAACCAGCAATAACAGACAAACAACAGCAAAGACACTCAGCAACACACATCAAGAAGATTGTCTAGCTTCACCCTTGGGAGTTGACTATTTCATCAAACTTTCACTGAAATCATTCCATCTTGTTGCTTCCAACTCCAAAGATAATCAAGCTTCACACCAGAATTCTGTTTACATTTTACCCTTTTAATAATAACTGGTGCCAGCAGTTATCTATCAACTCATTCAATATCACGTCTGCTTCAAGCCTTTTATCTTCTTCTAACTCCTGTCATCCATCAGCAAAGTTTACCATATGATTCACGGAGCATCTGAGAACACTCTGTCAATGACTTGGACTGAATTCTTATGCTTCTCAGGACATTTCTGTAGATTGAAACAGCATAATAAACATGCAAAAGTCATTCTTCTCTGTCATCAAGAGACTTGGAAGATGACCTCCTCATACCTAGAAACATATTCCTCTAATCCAGAACCAGTCCATCATTTAAAATAATCTCCTCTTAGTATGCCTAATGGACAGGCAGTTCAGTAGCCATGGGTCCTCAGAGGTTTCCTCCTCAGGGGGAAGGTTCTTTCCTGCATGCTACTGTTCACACTCTCTGTGAGCTGGAGGAGGTAATCTCTTTTTGGGCCTTCTATTCCCTATTGCCGCACAGCTCCTCTACTGAGGGTGGGAATAGAGAAAGGCCACAATTAAATATAAACAAGCACGAAACACTATTCAGCAAATATTGAAGGGGAAGGCTTTGCCTGAGATTCAATATTGGGGAATATACTTCTTCCACAGTACAAATATAAGCCAGCTTCTCCCACCGTCTTACACTCAGAGTGTTTTTGAATACCCACTATCCTCCCGGCCTCCTCTTCCTCTGGCACTCTTCTCACCCTTAGTACTGGCCCTTCTATTTCCTATTGCCTCATGGCTCCTCTGCTGAAGGTGGGAATAGAGAAAGGCTAAAATTAAGTACACAAGCACTATACACTATTCACCTAACATTGAAGTGTAATTCTTTCCCCTTTTAATTTTGCTTGCATGCATGTGCAAGAAACATTATGTGGCAGCTTAGGAGAGAAGCTGGTTGTGGAGGTGTGGCACTGTGGTGGCCAATGCCGGCACTGCATTTGTAGGCTTGGCAGTGTTCACCCAATGCAGGCCCAGTGTCCTGATGACACTGGTTCTGCAGAATTGCCACCAAGTTGAAACGATTTCACTGCCGCAATCACGGGCCACCTCATCATTGCAGTGTCAGCCATTCCACTGCAATGAGGGAGTGACCTATCATTGCAGGGTGGCATCTTGCCTGGTGTAACATTCCCGTCAACATGGCAGTGGCATAGCTGCTGCCTCAGAGCCCCATGAAAGCTGAAGAGGGTGCCCAATCCCCCTGTCGGCATGCCGCTGACCCAGTTAATTTGCCGATGGGGGAGCCCACTCCCTGTTGGCATAATGTCCCCCCCCATTTGTTGTGTGTTGAGGGGGTGCCCAATCCTCCTCGGCATCATGCCCCCAAACAGTCTTTCTTTGCCAACAGGGGGCCCAATCCCCTTCGGCTTCAGTCCCCCCCAAAAACACAGGTGGCACACTAGGAGCCCACCCCAGTGTACAAAAATCAAACCTAAAAAAAAAAACCTTTCCGTGACATCCTTAGTTTAATTTGTGTCCCTGAAGCAAAGAAAATGGTCCCTCGCGGTCTCTCATGCCCTCTCCCCCAACCTGCGCCCACCCTCTCTGCACCCCATCTCCCCACACCCTACACACCTACTTACCACCGGAACCTGGCGCGACGATCTTTAGTGGACTGGAACACATCTGCACTCTTGAAAGCCGACCGCAAAATGAAGAAATACTGGTAAGCTGTATAATGGCATAATTAGGGTTTTTTCAACTTATGTGGATATCACAGCCATTTCTTTGACTTTTGGCACCAAATTTTCAACATGGGGTTTTTGGGACCCCTCCTCAGGAAATCAGTCACTGTCAGGGCATTATTTGGTCCCAAAAAGTGATTTTGTGGTCACTGGGTGGAATCACCTTTTGGGACTGATTAATGAAACGATAGTGCCACTGTTCATGAGGTGGCCTCTCAAAAAGCCTATGTTGAAAATTTGGTGAAAAAAAATCCCCAAAATGACTGTTTCTGATAGATTACGGATTTCACACACACTCGTTAATTCATGAATTTATAATATTTTCACTCCAGATTTTCAACATTGGCATTTTTTCAGACCTCCTTATGACCAGTACAGCTGTCATTTTTCACATCCTGGCTGAAATGTGTTTTCGCACTTCCGGCACACAATAGCACAGTCGCTGTGGGAAGTCAGTGTTTGGGACAGATTAAGAAAATCACAGTGACACTGTTCATGAGCAGAGGTGCTAAAATGCCTGTTTTGGAAATTTAGTGACAAAAGTCCATGAAATGACTGTGTTATGAGTGTACATTGCCCAGTTTCCATGTACACTTGGACGTTCAAGCATTTTTAATATTTTCACTACAGATTTTCAACATAGCCATCTCTTCACACCTCCCTATGAATGGTACAGCTGTCATTCTTCACATCCTGCCTGATCTGTGTTTTCGAACATCTGGCACAGAATGGTGCGGTCGCTGTGGGAATTCAAAGTTCAGGACACATTAACAAAATCACAGTGCCACTGTTCATGAGAAGAGGTCCCAAATACTTTCATGGGGTGTGGGTCACAAAAAGGCCATGTTGAAAATTTGTAGTGTAAATACCAATAAATGCCCAGGCTGTTAGGGTTTCTAACCATAACGTCCCACCCTGTACAGACTGACAGGCATCAGGGGTGTGCCTTTGGATTGCCAAGTGTAATGCCCATGCCATTCCACCCCCACCCCCACCCTGCAGCCAGTGACAGGCATCAAGGTGTGCCTTGGACTCTTTGGCCCCAGAGTTCACCCTATTCTCATATACTGCTACCATTTCAGCATATGTCCTTATGCAATTGGGCGACTATAAAGCCGAACACCCTGAGGCACACCTCAGCACTTGTCAGTGTCTACAGGGTAGGGTGAGGTGAAATGGCATGAATGTTATGGGAGACGACCCAAACACATACCCCAATGCCTGTCTGTCTCTGCAGGGTGGAGGTGTGGTTGGCGTGAAGTTCAATACTTCACTGCCATTCCTATTCTGCATCTAACTCCTACATTCCCAATGCTAATGCTAGCAAGCAAGCATTCTGCATTGACAAATGCTTGTCTTTATTACTGTGGGAACTGAAATAAAACCAAGATTACTGGACTTTATTAGCTTTGTCTGCTTGTTCACACATGACATCATAACACCCTGTTTATGACATCATAATTATTACCACATCAATGGACTAGGATGTCATAAAGAGAACTGTGACTGCAGAAGTAGACAAGCAGACAGAGCAAATAGGGCAGAGATCCTGTTTCCATGCAAATGTCCTTAGTAATAAATAAATAAGGGTGACAATTACAAAAAAGGGTGAAATATAAGCTAAACTGAGTCTAGATACTATGTTTCTCAGAACTGTTCCAACAAGATCAGGGGCTCTTTAAAGCCCTGTTACACTGCAAGCAAACATTCTGCATTGACAAATGCTTGTCTTTTCCACTGCGACTAATGTATCTACCCAGTCAGTAGGCTCTTCTTTCTTCTTTGCTATGCCCAGGGGAATTTCTTTATTTCTTTATTTATTTGTATTCCTCTTGCAGTCTCTCCTTAGGTGCCACAGGAACCTTTCTTGCAGCCTGAATGACTGGCACTGGTAAACACTCAATCACATCAGGGAGTGGGATTACTGCGTATCTTAACTTATCAGTGTTGCAGTAGTGACTGGACTTGTGACATCTATTACCAGTATGCTCTTTACTAAGCCTTACTTTTCATATGACTTTAGGCCCAAGATAGGCTATCTATCCCATTCCACAATTACAAAAAGTACATCAGCTGCCTATTCCTTACAAATTACTTTGACTCTGGGCATACCTTTGGTAGGGAGTGGCTCATCATAAGCACACAAAGAAGTTGATTTCTGGAGCATTTTTGGTTTCTCTTTTTAAGGGACACTGTCAGTTGATTAACATAATAATTCTGCTTCTGTCGAGCTCATACCTGAAAGCTTTTCTGAACTTTCACCTTCGAACTCCTCTGCATGTAAGTCAGGAGATGTGAATGCGTGTTTCTCCTCTGCCAGTTGTGTGAATCTCCAAAATGGCACCCAAACTACCAACAAACTCAAAAATCCACAACGTTTGCATTTTTAAACACTGTGAACAAAATATATGGTCTGAAAGGGCACATGTGTGGTGTTATAAGAAGGTATGTTGCATGTTCAAATGAGCAGTGCAAGTGCTTCACCAAACATATTGAACATAGTATCAATTACTCTGAGCATGTGAACCAATATGATGTTGGTGCATATTCCAACTACAATCTGGCCTCAACAGCAAGTCACATAAAGGCCAAAAGCTGCATGATTGGCATTTTAGATGTAGCTCAGTAACATATTACTCAGTAGAAATCATCTCCCTCTGAAATCAAGATCTTTCATAGCTTTTATTTTTTTTTTTGTGGTGTGCAGAAAGATTCAAACTGTCACATCACAGAGGTACTCATCCTGTTCTTGTTCTGTGAACTCAGAGGTAGTATAAACTTCCAGAGCTGCATGGCCAGGTACTGCTAACAGCAATGCAATGCCAGTCACTTTTGTCATCTGCTCCAGCTGCTGTGCTAATAGCTCAAAACTCTGTTTAAAGGAAGGCTCTACAATGTTCATACACATTCCTATTAAGGATAATTCACTTGATTGCCGTATTGCATCAGTTTTCTACCCGGATGGCTATGGAGTCTAACTCCTTGTACCATGAAATGATGGCAGTCCTGTATACCGTAGTCTAAACAACCTTTATTGCTTTGCACAAGTTTTATATAAACCCAGACAGCCCTCTAATGGCTCAATGATGTAAATACACATATTATTTTACTATGCAGTGCAGATTATTTATTTGTTTATTTGTTTAAAAACTGATGACCTGGATGGTGCTCTGCACAGGCTCATTTCCAGGTGGGACCTGGGACAAGGGGAACAGGGGAGAACAATATTACACAAGTAGACATGAAAGTGCCATGCAGCAACAGACAGTCAAAAGTAATAGCTAAAGCTTGTTACTAACAACTGTAGTAGGACAACTCAAACAGCTCAATAAATTATTATAGAACACATCCCCTCAAATAAGGGGGCAGAAAAATTAAAACAAAATCCAAACAGGTAAGTGTAATAAATTAGGACAACATACAAAAGGGCACAGACCAAAAGAGGGTGGTGAAATAGAAGCAAAACTGGATCAGGAGACCGATAGGTGAGGACAGGAGCAAGCAGAAGGGAAATGGGACCTCAGCAGAGGCTTAAGGGTAAGGTAAGAGGGGGCAAGCCTAAGTGGTGGGGGGGGGAGTTACAGAGGGAAGGCAGCCTTAGTAATGGGATTGACCAGTAGACATAGAACAGCAGAGGACATGGAAGGAACATGATTTAGAGGAGCTGAGGTTCATAGAGGGCAAAGCAGAAGGAGAAAGGAGGCCAGATAGGCAGGAGGGAAGGGATGCAAACCAGTACTTAGACAGAAGAGAACTGCAGTGGGGTAGTGGCTAGGAGGATAAGGAGAGAAGTACAGAAGTTGGTACAGGAAACAGTAGTGGGTAAGACGGGGAGAGCCAGTAGCAAAGTGACAGAAGTAGTGAAAGATAGTGTCTAGTCTGGCTAGAGTAGATTTGGAAGCATCACCATAGATCACATTAGTCAAACAGCAGGAGAATAATTTTAAGAATGATCTTACCCTATGCTGGAAGTGGAAGTCAGGATTTGTTCCTGTAGAGGGCTTCTAGTTTGGGGCACAATATTTTGATAGTAGTGCCAATGTGGACTGAAATAATTGACTTCTTGTACTATTGTGATGTACTGATCCCTCACTTACATCACAGTAATTTAGAAAAACAAACAAGATAATGTGGAAGCAGCACTGGTTAGCCCTTCACACATACACCCACACACATAAACGCACACACACTTACACATCCCATTACAGATACATGGACAGATGCTCTTGCATGTACACACACACACACACACACACACACTGCATTTGGGAAAGGGATTTAGGGGATATTTTTCATTTTGTTTTTGAGAGAGGGACAGCGAGAAAGAGAGAGAGAGAGGGAAGGCACAACTAAAGTACTACTTCAGCTGGTGGGTAAAAGCTATTTAAATCAATTACAGTGCTATCTTGATTATCGCCCCACTTTTGAACAACACAAAATGTAGCATCATACTGAGTGTGGCAGTCATATGGCTGGATATTTGAGCTCTCTGATAGGCTGAGAGCCATGGCAGGGGGGTACATTAAATACCAGAAGAACCCTGCTACAAACAAGTGCCAGCCTTGTCAACCTCATGACCATATCCTTGTGCCTACCTTTTCTGCCATTTTTTTTCACTTACCAAGTGATACAAGATTCCCTGCACATTTCCCAAAAATACTTTTCTGTAATCATACAGTGCCACTAAATGACAGAAAAGAAACACTGACATTTAAAAAATGTTACCATTTAGTGGTGGTACAGAGCTCTGACTGCTACTCTGTCCCTCCTCATCCAGCTGCCCCCTACTTGCTTAAATTCTGGGAGGTGGCAGCATATCTCCACTAGTGTGAGGCAAAGTGAAGAAAACACCACTCCTCTCATCATGAAGTGAGCGGTACAGTATGACACTTGCTCTTCACCCAGTTGCTTGCAGTTGCATCTTCTGAACTGCATGAGAGACATGGAGATTGTAAAAATGCAGAGACATATTTACTATACATATATATATATATATATATATATATATATGTGTGTGTGTTATCCTACCTAATTTGCAATCATGTTGTAACCACGCATGGTGTGCAGGCCTCCACACTGCTACTGTGGGAAATGGGATGCGGGTAGCATTGTAACACTTGTAAAGAAACACATGTAACCCCCTTGTTACCCGGTTGACCCCAGAGTCAGTTGAAAAATCAATTATGACTGACTTACCACACATTATGACTGATTTGTTCAACTAGTTTGAAATTTCTGACTTCAACTATCTGAATAAAATCCAACCAATTTTTTCAACTTTCACCATTGTTGAATTTTACTATGCAGTAGTTTGTCATACTTTTTTAACTTTGTATCTTTTTTTAATTAAAATTTTGACTATAAAAGTTAATAACGTATGGAAAATTCCCCCCCTTGAAATCAATGGGGTGCACGCACACATAGCCTTCGCCTTCTGACATAACAAAATGAGGCTGCATGTGCCTATGTGGGTGCGTGTTGGTGGGTTAAGGTCAGGAAGCAGCTCTGTTTTTAGCATTTGGGATTTAACAGCATTATAACTCCATAAATGGGCAGAAACAAAAGGAATTATTTATGCCCCTCACCTCTGGGGCAGGTGAGGTATTGCATTTGTTGGAGGGAGCAGCAACTAGGCAGCAGCAGCTAAGAAGCTGGTTGCTCTTTAAAATACAAATACAAAGTGCAGTGAAACAAATCTACACACAGCAGGGACCCACTGAAGCACAATAACCAGTCAAAACAACAACAAAATATACTAGGTCCCTGAAAGTAACAAGTTGAAGGAGGGCAGTAAAACAGTATACAGTATAGAAAAATAAGCAGCAGTAATACTAGTTACTTAGAAAAAGAACTCTGAGTCTAAAATACAGTATAGGTAGGGCCTCCTAAATCTCCCACAGAAGCTAGAAGGTACCCTTTTGCATCAATATATGTTAGTTTACTAGTAGTTGTAGAATCTGTGAGACTAAAAACAGTTTAAGGGAGGACCCTAGAAATACCTACTGTATGGTATACCAGAACTGAGATGTATCCATAGTTTAAATTTAAAGCTAAAAACTCATACATATTAAAAAAAAATATTTTCTGACACAGTTTCTGAACTTGTTTTGACTTTCAGCATGTACACTAATGTGTTTTTTAAAATTTTATTCATCTTGCCGTGAGGGCTTTAATATGTAGTCTGATTCCTACAGTGGCAAACAACAAACATTTTGTCCATTGGACCTGACCGACCATGCTCCTCGCTCTGACCTCCTATGGGTCTGGGAACTCACCAGCCAACCGCCTTCACCTGGCTTGCTCCATGACCTCGTGGGGAGTCTGACTTACTCACAATGCCACCACAGTCAGAGAGAGAGCCCAGTCAGGCCACCAGCAGTAGATCTATGATGATTGATTGTCTTGGCTTTTCAAGTTCGAACCCCCCCAGGCCCCACAACCCCCAAGCCCTCAACCAGCCAGATAAGCCAGACACACAGACAGACTGAGTAGTCTATGAGAGACCATCTTCCTCCTCCTTTCTACTGCCCACTGCCCAGCCCTAGTGGGCCTTGTGTCCACATCCCATACAGTACCTTGTTTACTGTAGTAGCCTGTTGCCAGTTCAGTCAGGTGGCTCCATGGCTCAGACTGCCACTGCTGCTCTACTCGGTGGTGGTGCTGGTGTTTTTTGGAGCTGTGTGCTCCCTCCTCCCAACCCACACAGTTGGTCCCCAATTCAGACCCACGACCCCACTCTGGTACTCCACGCATTGGAACTAGTGCACCTACCACTCCTCCTTGCCGACTCTGAAGACCTGACCAAGACTGAGTGAGAGTAACCTGATAGGCCCTACCAACAGGGTCATGGGCTGATTATGACCACAACCAGACCACTGACTTGCTGCCTTCACATGATTGCTGCCTGGCTTTGCTGGAGGACTGACTGGGACCTGCACAACCACACACTAGTCTCGTTCTTTCTCTCTCTGGGCACCAGACACGCCAGGACAGTGGACACAGTTAACTTTTTTTTAAATTAAAGGCCGAACCGCCAAACTTCATCCTTGCAGAAAAACTCTGCTCACTCTGTTGCCCACACAACAACACAGATGCCTCCTCTCCTGACAGTCTCCTCTCCTACATAGGCATGCTCTCCCTGCCATCTCATACAGCCAGTCACAGACACTCTCAAGCTCCCTCGCTCCTCCTTCTAGCTCTCCCAATTGGTGGATGCTTCGTGTCCAGGAGCCAGGGGTGCATTTTATTGGCTCTAAGGCTTAGTGCTGGCAGTTGAGGACCGTTACATATTCGTGGCCCCCCTTCTCCCTCCCCCCAGGAAAGAAAAAGAGAAAACAGGCTGCAGTGCACCACAAAAACAAACCTGGATGGGTCACGGAATCGTCAACTGCAGTGGATTTCAACTCCACTATTTTATGACTGCAATCCAATGCAATTGCAACTGATTACAACTGCACTGAACTGCAACTGACTATTTCAATTGCCAACCACTGCTCCGGGGTCTATTACCCGGAGTTACTAGAATCCCAGTAAGACCTAGTGGTATGCAGGGAAGGCAGCTTGTGAAACTCCAGTTAAATGGATTTCACACTGTCGCACTCTGTTCTCGGTCTCAGCTGAGACTGAGGGGATGACATCACCATAGAACTGTTGCAGTTGCATGAGCCACAATGGAATCTGCAGCAGGGAGTTGGAATAGAATGTTGGGAGGTTTGAACAGTAGTCTGTAGGTCAGTTGGAGTTTGGAGCTTGCTGAGAGAGCAGCACAGCAGCTCTGGTTAGGCTCTTGGAGCTTCAGCCTTGACATAGGGCAACATTTAGTAAGAAAGGTGTGTGTTTCCACCAAAGAGAGACACAGAAGATAGTTTTGAAGTGGTGGAGACCGCTGATTCGGGTCTCAGTGCACTCTCCCTCTGGGGATGGGGGCAGTAAAGGTTGTCCTGCATATTCCTGGGGTAACCCTTTGTTTTTTTTTCTACTAGTGGAGAAGCTGCCTTATTTGTTCCAGAGTTTTTTGGTAAACAAGAAGATTTGTGAATCACCTGTGGAGCACCTGCAACCGGAGGGTGAGTTTCTGCTCTTTCTAAAGGGCCCATGTTTTCACCCTGGGACTTGTGTGATAGTAGGGATTGGACTACTGAAATAGTGGGAGGCATAGAGTAATAGGCTTAGCCAAAAGTAAAAGTATGTTCAAGTCCAGCACATATGGGAAGTCAAGACATGTAGAGGAAATGTGACATACGTCTACCCAGTAATCTACATTGCTAAACTTTCAGAAAAGAGTTGTTTAGTTTCCAGAGAAATGGCCGAGTATGGATTGTGGGAGCTGGAGGTGGAAGACCCCCCATCTTTAGTGACCATGTCCACCTCTACGGATTTGCTCTGTGGATTTCTACTTTGCCTCATGCACTTGGCCAGTGATGAGGGAAGTACCCAGATGGGGGATTGGAAGGAAAATTCCCTCTAGGAGTCGAAGGCTCTAAGGTGGTTTGGTGAGCCACCAATTGGAAAACTGGTTCATTTCCCAAAATGGACCACGGATCAAGTGGCCGGCAGGGGAGCCGGGCCAGTGGGGAAAACCCAAGTAGTGTACAAGTCAGCTGTGTACCCAAAGCTGCGTGCAAGTCAGGGCTGTGTGCCTGGTGGGTTCAGAGCCTCAGGGCTGGAAATAGTGAAGAAGTGTTCTGTTGTCTGCAATCTGCATTACCAGGAATGTAGCTCTGTGGGGGTCCGTCTATGCTTTATTTGTTCAGCTTGGATGTGAATAAAAGCCACACTGTAGAATCCCATTCCTGGTTCTGGACATTACAGTTATTGCTTCCTGTGTTTGGATTTACTTGGGTGCCCCTGTGCAGAGTAGACAAACCTAGGCTTCCTGTGCCGAGTAACCTTATCTTCCCCGAACCCAGTCCCCACTAGGTACTGCTGTCAGCTTCAACAGCATGCCACCAGTTGTGTTATCTGTATAATATTCTAGACATTAGATGGACCCACTTTGTATAAGTGATACAGTGTACATTATATTAGTTCAGTACAATATATCATAGATCCATATACAGTGATCATGTTAAAATCAGATTCTTGGGACTTCTGGTGATGACTTGAGCAGTATGGAGGCTTAGACATGGAGATCATCAACCCATGGACAGGTTTTGGCATATTTTACAAGTTTAGACCAGTACCTTCAGCCTATTTATTTAGTTATTTATTTAAGTCTTTGATTACCGGGTAGATGCACTCATCCAGGGGACCATTTTTAGGCATGACCCGGGCCAACAGTATGGCACAATAAAATATTGTACATAAGAGAAAACAAAATTATACGGAATGCAAACAGAAAAGTACAACATTATAAGCAACACTGTACAAAGTGTTGGGGGAAAATAACATAATGCACTACATAAGACAAACAATTGGGGGAAAGAGTGACAGTATACAGCATACAATTACATTTTGAGCAAAAATTCAGAGAGCAAGTCATTTGATCCACAGTCAAAGGTAACAGGCAATAACAACCGGACTAGCAAAAAAGAGGGTAGTCACAGAGTGCTATGTTAGGTAAGGCAACTATAAGAGCTGGGTTGGCAGCTAAGGTAGGCAGGATAGGTAGTAAGTTGAAGTCTAATTATGGATATTTTACTTACCAATGATGTCATTGATTTGAACCAGAAAAAATGTGATATAAGCAGCTACACTCAAGGCTCTGATGAACTCCAATGGCACAAGTGGCTCAGCATCAGGGAGTCAGCCCACATGCTCCACACACAGCCTAGAGAAATGCAGGGGACTATCATTGTCAGTCACAACAGGGTTCAGTTCAGTCCTCAATAAATCAGATGGCATAATGAAAGCTTTACACAGGGTCAAGTCTTTGGTGGCAGATATATGGCAGATAACAGATGGAAAAGTGCACCCCAGCAACAAAATGAGCAGTCTTAGGCCTGTCAGAGTCAGTTGTCATGCATGACCATACTCTACTGTATCTCCTGAAATGTGAATGTAAACTGCAAACCAAGGTGGATGATCAGGAGAACTGCGCTAATTGGAAAACCGTCTGCATAGATGGGTGCCTGAGGACATAAAGAATTAATTCCCTTGTATAGCAGAATTCATAAATGGTATTCTCTGAGCTGGCCCGTCGGTGCAGCAGTTGGATTTCTGCTTGCGACGCCAGCGACGGGTTGGAGCGGACTCGGTGGGTCGTGCAGACTGGGGAGGAGTAGGATCGAGCATCCGCAGACAGCTCTCCTTCTGGGGAGGGTATGGGCAAAGCAGGGAAAAAAGGGAACCCTGGTGGAGACCGGGGTTCCCACGAGACCGCGGCTTGGTGTTTATCGGAGGCGGCGGATGGTGACATCATGGCACGACCCGCCTCCCGGAAAGCAAAAAAGAAGGAGCCTGCCTGCCACGAGTGAAGCCGCCGCCAGGCCTCGAGTGTGTTCCCAGGCGGGACCCCGACCTAATCCCAGTGCCTGCGGTGCATAAGGGGGGTGCGCCGCGGGCCCCACTGTGGGGGGAAAGCCACGGGGTATCGGGGGACAGCGGACAATCTGGGGGACAGAGGCAGGTGGCCCGTGACCAGGCTGAGGTATATGGCGGCTAGCAGGCTCGGGGAGTAAAAATGAAAAAAAAAATAAATAAATAAATAAATAAATGGTATTCTCTGTTCAGTCTTAAAAAATTCAGAGGATATTCCACTTCCCATAGAAAGCACCTATTGTTTACTATCTCAGAAACCAAAAGATTAAAAAGTGAAAGCCTGCTGCATAGTAGTGCGTATATTGGAATACCCTAAATGACAGCTTATGTTGCAGACTGCCTGGAGCTGTAAAGAACTACAAATAGATAATCAAACAATTTGTTTTGATCCAGATTTATCTGAACTTTTAAATGAGAAAAGGAAGGCTCTCAGAGATTATACAAGGGAAAGAAAAGCAGATCAAAATACAAATGAACTCTCCAGCCAGACTATGGATTTTTATTGAGAAAGGAATGCAAACATTTATCTCCATTTGGGAGGCAAAGCTTACTTTGCTTAAACTAGTAAGTGCCCTAAAACAGATAGAAAATCCAATTGTACAAGTGAAAGGAAAAGTATGACTCCCACTTGGACCTGAAACCAGGACCTTAGCATTCCATGCCTTGCTCTTAACCACCTGAACTATAGGAGCCTCAGACAAATAAACTTCCAGAGTTTTCTCATGAATCACACATATTCCTTTCAGGGTGTTGTGTAATGAGCAAAGTAGGCAGAATCAAAGACTCAAATAACTTCCACTTTCTCGCTCTTAATGCAGTTTAGCCACTGCGACAAAAGAGATATGGAAAGACTGAAATACAAAATTGCTCATCAAGCATGGATTCAGTTGGGAAAACCTAAAAGAGAACAAAGCACAGCATCTATTCTCCCACGTCACCTCAAAGCAGATATTTGGAAGATCCTGACTAGGACAGAACACCAACAAGATGGAGCTGCTGATCATTATTCAGCAAATGGACAGTCAGGATCTTTTGGATTCATTGAGGGATGACAGGTTTAGTACAAATTGTTTTATTCCGACTTCCATGACAGTCATTGCTTTACCATGACTGGTGGGCGTGACTTGTACTATGTGGGAGTAACTGCTATTTCATACCGATTTACTTGACTACTCTGCAGAAAGACATTATTGAATTGACTGTGAGAGGTTGCTTATGTAACCTACCTGTTTGGGAGATTACCTGTTTTCCCCCTTGAGGGCTTCTGTTTCCTCATTCTGGTGTCCTGGTTTTCCTCTGGTGTTCCCTGTTTTTGTCCCTGTCCTATCTGTGCCAAGGCAGTCCCCTCGGCATCCTTGATCTTCGCTCTGGCACCCGCATAGTTTTTTTAGAACGGGGCCAGAGGAGCTCCGTGCCAGTCATTTTATGCACTGTGAGTGCATTCCGGCGCTCCATGCATGTGCAGAAGCGCATTTTCATTTTGGCTGTTCTGCAGCCATGAGAATTGCCTCTCTGGTGGTCCCAGTCCCTGGGTAAAGCAAAAAGGGGACTGGAGACCTTTGGAAGTTTGAAGAGGCAGAAAAAGAATGTTTTTTTGGGAGTGACAATCATGCTCAAAGATTTGGGAGCCACCTCATGAATATTAATGAGGCAGCTCATAAATAATAATGAGCTGAGCTTGTCTAGTGCTGGGGGATAAGGCTAATAACGCTAGCAACAGGCAGAAAAATGAATAAAATTAATAAATAGTGGCAAAGTGTGACAGGGCAGAGAAGGGGCCATCAAGTGGTGGGACATTACCTAAATAAATATTTATATTTTGGCTGCAGCAGATCTGGAAACTTGATGCACCTATGGACTGGAATGGGACTATGAGTGGGTGCCTGGGGGCAGTCTAAAATGACTGCAGCGATGGGACAAGGGCTGAATAAAAATGTAAGAGACTGACAGAGATCAACAGGAGAAAGAGGCTGCTTTAAAACTATGGGGCAATTATAAAATTGTTTTGGCTGCACCAGGGGGATAAAGTTTAAACATGGTGTGGACTTCAGTGAGGTTGTTCAGTTTGCAGCCGTAGTTGTAACCATGTGATGCCAGCTTAGCTAATAAAAGGGCCAGAATTCACTTGTAGGACTGTGGGACTGGTTTGAAAGGATTGTTGGGGGGAAAAGCTGGGGAAAGTTTAGGTGCCTTTTTCTGCAGCCAGTAAGGCATTGAGGGAGCCTCATATATATTAATTTCTGGAAAGGACAGTGGCTCCAGCCAATGGGGAGTTGTCAGAAGGCTCCCAAGAGAGAAGGACGTTTGATTTCTCAGTCAGCCCAGAGAGCCCCTCCACAGGGGGGGCTTCAGCCTCTAAGCAGGGAATGGGTCTCCAAGTCTGGGAAAGGGCCTGCCTGGGTGCTGCCAGCAATTTGACCCCCAGGACTGGGCATGCCTTTCCCCATTTGCAGAGTAGGAAGAATGTTTTTTCAGGCAGCTCTGCAGTGAAGGAGAGAGAACTGCAGGATCCTGCTACAGGTTGCTGTGGTAAGAAGTTGCACCACAGTAGTGAAAGAGTTTAGAAAAAGGTTGACTAGATTTGGAAAAAGGACTAAGAAAACAGACTGGTTCTTGTGCTGAAGAGGATGGAACAAAAGCCTCTTCTGTTTTTTCATCTGCACCACATTCGTGAGACATCAAGGAACAGAGAATTAAGAATGAGAGAATTACTAAAGGAAAATGGTTCTGTTCTGACCCTGGTAAAGACAAAGCATCTAGAGAAAAAGGGAAGGATGCATAGAAACATAGAAACATAGAATTTGACAGCAGATAAGGACCGCTTGGCCCACCCAGTCTGCCCATTTCCCTGCCTACTGGATAAGCTGCAGATCCTAGTTAACCAGCAGCCTACTTCTTCCTACCCCCACCCCCTAGAATTGCCTTATGACTGTCCCATGCATGCTTGAATTCCACCACTGTTTTTGACTCCACGACCTCCTCCGGAAGGCCGTTCCATGCATCCACAACCCTCTCTGTGAAAAAATACTTCCTTAAATTACCTCTGAGCTGCCCCCCATCTTCAAATTGTGCCCCTTGTTCTTGCACACCTCTTTTTTTGAAAGGTGCTACCCTCTTGGACTTTGTTGATTCCCTTGAGGTACTTGAAAGTTTCTATCATGTCCCCCCTCTCCTCCTTTCCTCGAGGCTATACATATTAAGCTCCTTAAGTCTCTCTTCATATGTCTTCCAGTGCAGACCCTGCACCATTTTAGTTGCCCTCCTCTGGACAGCTTCCATCTTGTCTATGTCTTTACGAAGACTGGGTCTCCAGAACTGCACTGCAGTATTCCAGATGGGTCTGACCAGCTGTCTGTACAGAGGGATAATAACTTCCTGTTTTCTACTGGTGATGCCTCTCTCATGCATCCCAGCATCCCCCCAAGCCCTCCTTGCTGCCCTCTCACATTGCTTGCCCACCTTTAGGTCATCTGATATGACTACCTCCAGGTCCCTTTCCATTTTTGTTGTTGTTAGTATCTCACCCCCCATTATGTACTCTTCCCCTGGGTTTTTGTTTCCCAGGTGCATTACCTTGCACTTCTTAGCATTGAATCTAAGCTGCCATACATTTGACCATTCCTCTAACCTTACCAAAGTGCTTCTCATCCTTTCCACTTCACCTTCTGCATCAACTCTGTTGCAGATCTTAGTGTCATCTGCAAAGAGACATACTTTTCCTTCTAGTCCCTCTGCAATGTCGCTTATAAAGACATTGAAGAGGACCAGTCCTAATACTGAACCCTGCGGTACCCCACTAGTAACCCCCCTTTCTTCAGAGTGGACTCCATTTACTATTACTCTCTGTGTCCTATTCTCCAGCTAATTTTTTAACCAGGCGGTCATCTTGGGACCCACTCCCAGGCTAAAAACTAAATTTCCATTGTAGGTTTCAAACACACAACCTATTGAATCATAGACAAACCCCAATCCACTACACCACAAACTCTGTAATTCTGAGCTTTATTTCAAGGGCAGAACAGCAGGTACACGGCCCGGTAAGCATCTGCCCACGTCTCCCGTTTTCTCAGTCTCTCAAGTTTAACACAGCCACCACTCGGTTTAAAGGCTAGTTGTTGGTGCTTTAAACTGGGCAACAGAAAATGAACTGGTTTCTGGTCCTGAGAAGTTGAGGAGAGACCCTCTTCTGTGTTCAGCTGCACGTGCATGGTGAGAAAAAAAGGAGAGTTTGTTATTGCATCAGAAAGACTGAGAGAGACCCTGTGTTTAAAAGAGAACTTTGCTGGAACTGTGTGAGAGCCAGAGCAAGAGTGGTGGCTGTGTTAAACTTGAGAGACTGAGAAAACGGGAGACGTGGGCAGATGCTTGCCGGGCCGTGTACCTGCTGTTCTGCCCTTGAAATAAAGCTCAGAAAAGAGATTGTTGTGTTGAACCTAGAGTTCAGACTTTGCATTGTCCTTCAGAGCCTGAAAGACAGGAAAGGAACAGGAACTGCTCTGGCTGCACATTGAATCTGGATAACATGAGCAAAGAGAGAATCCAAAGAGCTTCATCCTAACCCAGAGCTAGGTAGGGAATCCTCTACCCCCCACCAAGTGGAGTCTGCTGGCTGCAGGGAACCACAGGTTTATACTCAAGTGCTACAGCACTCTGACCTGTGAAGGAGCCAGGCTGTGGAGCCACTTCTAGGTCTGGGTCTCAGTGTACCGTCAACACATTGACATGTTTACAGCGAAGACCGCCACAGCAACAAATGTCAGCAAGTTGATGTGATGGTCTTGCTGTACGATGGTGCTCTGTCTCCTAGTGCTGTGCCCCCACCGCAAACCAACTCCAACTCAGAGTTGGATATTTTGAGATGGGGTGTGGGGGGCAAAGCCCCCCCCACAAAAAAAACTTCATCCCGATGGGAACAATGCCAACAGTTGGCATTGTACCCATTGCAGTCTGGTATGTCGACAACATTGTTGTTGATGTGCTGACATAGAACCCTGTATCTCCTATAGTTGGTGGCCTTTGCATGGCAGCTCTGCAAGGGGCCTGAACAGGCTGAAGGGGACAAGCTCTAAGACCTTCAGTCAAGCTGAAGATCCAAGCTGCAGCATCCTTGCCCCGTCTTCAAGTCTGTCAAGCCATCTGATCATAAGTTTCTGCTTCTGCTGTTCCACTGACCCCAGGACTTCAGTCACATGTGCCACCAGAGGACTGATTTTGCAGAATCATGAGTAAAATCAGGAATTGGCCTGCAAGTCCTGGGTATGTACATAGTTGCATTAATTTCATGCTCACTGGCATAGAAAGGTTTAAATCAATCAAGAGAGAAATGTAAAAAGTTAACTTGATTCAAGTAAACGTGCCAACGCCGGCTAACCAGCTGCACCTCAGGCCTGCAACTAAAGAGCTGGGTACCTAGGTACAGAATTCAGGGGGTTGTTCTGAACTGGTACCAGTTGGGGTCTGTGCAGAGTAATGCCTGCAGCAGTTAGCTAGATAGAGAGTTGGCTGCTGCAGAAACTAAAATGTGGGTTTGAATCAAAGAGGGAAATGATTGAAAAATGCTGATTCTTCAATGCCAGTTGCAAATGACAAAAAATGTTATGCTTAACCCCTATTTCATTCCCCCCTTCCTACCCTCCCCATGAAAATAAATGTGATTTTACTGTTTTGGAAAATTTCTGACTTGAGAGCCTGATTTAGTAAGCATATTAGTAGCTGAATGTTGAAAATGCCAAATGTTGAATTTGGGGGATTTGGGTTCTGGTAAGTCCATGTGTGTATGGGTGACTGTATGGGGAGGTGGGTTGGTACAGCATCCCAGGGAGTTGCACTGGTAATATCATATCCACTTAAAATATGTGCTCTGGGTGGAGGCACCGCCATTGTAGTTTCATTCTTGGGAAAGGACCCCCATGTAACAGCTAATAGGAATCCAGGCCCCCTAACCTGGTTAGTGGCCACCCAGGCAGGGGTTGTAGTCCATTTTAGGATGGTACCAGGGCTTCAGTTATAAAGTTTAGCATGTAGCTGGGGACTGTTGAATAAAATATGTTTTATTACTTAATGTAATGTTTGTCTGGCGGCTAGGGGTGGGGTTGGATCACACACTGTAGGAGCACGGGGCATTACAAACATCTCTGGGGGTGGAATGGGAATTTTGCTATCGCTACTTCCTGTCCGAAGGTTCTGTGTCATTGGTAATTTGAGGAGGGAGAAGAGGTAGGACTGGTTGACTTGCCCCTGAACATCAAGGGCCATTTTTTCTATGCAACCTCCAATCAATCTTTCTGGCACTCCAGTTGGAGCCTGATGGTGGTGGAATGCTCAGCTGGAACAAACTAGGGGATGGTCTCATAGAGGCCAGCATTGCCAAAACTGTGCTGAGTGCGGCTGATGAAGTTTAAAGACTGAGCTGAAAGGATGGACACACTGGTGTGGAGGGACAGGGTGTCATCTTGGCTTCACTGGTTGGCTCAAACATTGCAACTAGCTTGAGTTTGAATGGATCACTCTGAATGACACAGCTATCTGAAGCCATTAAATACCAGGGGCTCAAAACCAACTGTAAGCAATCAAACTGGAGGCCTTAATTTGCACAGTCAAGGGCCACAGGCTATATCCCTGGGGGAAGGGATGTGGGCTAGTTATTGTTGCAGGGGGTCAAGGACATAGTCACTGTTTTGCATGCCTATACCTCATAAGGCACAAATGTGGGGCACATAGAAGCTAGGGGAACCATTGAGAAAGGAGAGGAGGTAGAGAACCTAGCTAGGGCTCCCCCCTGAGCAAGGGACTAGAAGCAGCAAGGTAGGTAACAGCAGGACTATAGTTCAAATTAGATTAGGGGAAGAGGCCAATGAAAGAGGGCTGACAAAGCCTACATTAAGCATGAAAATTAAAAAATAAGGAGACTAAGCAAGAATAAGGGAGAAGGAGGGGAAAAACAAGAGGGGATCAGGAGAACAATGGAAAGGGGTCTGTCTTAATGCCAGGCATATAGGAAATAAAATTAGTGAGCTCCAGGGAATGGTGGCAGACATTGAGATGGATCTAGTAGCCATCACAGAAACCTGGATCACAGAAAATAATGATTAGGACCTGGCAGTCCCAGCTACACCTAATTTATATGGGCTAGAGGAAAGGTAAAGGATGAGGCATAGCCCTGTATGTCAGCGAGGCCAGAGAGGCAATTGAGTATGGAAACATCAGGGAGGTAATGGGGAAACAGAATAACTGTCAGTTCAGCTAATGGCATCCCCCTGCAAGAAACTACAAATGGGGTAATTTATAGGCCTCCAGGAAAGGGGTAAGAGCGAGAGAGATAAGGAGCTAGGACAGAACAAGAAAAGGGGGTGGCAGAAGAGGGGAGTGGTGCTGGTGGGAGTTCTAAACCTGACAGATATTATTTTGGTCATTCCAGTGGCTAGGAGCTCCAGAAGTCAGGCCCTACTGAATACACTACAGGACTTCCTGCTAGTGCAGCTAGTTAAGGAACCCACTAGGCAGGCTGCCATTCTCGATGTGGTGCTCACTACCTTGGAAGTGATTGGAGGAGTGAGGGTAGGGGAGATACTACAATCCAGCAAACATAACTCTATATGGTTTGACCTGGCCCTTTGGATAAGTAAACCCTTATCAAAGGCTAAAGTCCTGGATTTCAGAAGGGCAGACTTCAAATCAGATGAGGGTCCAGGATAAGTCAGTCAGAATGGACAGCATCAGGGATGTGGAGAAAAGATGGGTGCAGTCAAGGGGGTCATTCTCAAGGCAACAAAGTCTTGCAAGAGAAGGTAATCCAAAGAAAGAGGAACAAGAGACAAATATGATTCTCTGAAAATGTCAAGGAAACAGTGAGAGCCAAAAAGAAGGCCTTTTCCAGGTACAAGGAAAAACAAGGGAAGGAAGTATGGAGAGAGTACTAAATGAACACAAGGGAAACCAAAAGGGTGGTCAGAGAAGTAAAGACAGACACAGAGCTCCATATTGTGCAGGGGGTCAAGGGTGCGGTAAAACAGTTCTTTCGATATATTAGAGAAAAGTGAAAGAAGGGGGAGGAGGAATTGTTAGACTTACAGAAGAAGGTAGGGTAATTTAGGGAGTGGGTAGAAAGCAGCCATTCTAAATTATTACTTTTGCTCTGTATTGACAAGGGAAGACAGAGGGCCTCTGCCAGAGAGTGGCATTAAAGCAGCTGTAAGGAGGATCCCTGAGATGAGGCAGCATGTATTTACCATTGGAAGGGTTTGGAAAAGGCTAGTAGCCCTTAACAAAGATAAGGTCCAAGGACCAGATGGGATGCATCTGTGGGTGCTCAAGGAATTAGCAATGGAAATAACTGAATCGCTGGTGGGGCTATTCAATAGCTCAATTAAGACGGGGTAGTTCCAAAAGACTGGAAGGTAGCAGAAACCATAGTCCCGCTCCATAAGGAGGGGAGGTTGGGAACAAGGATCAACTGCATAACTGCAGACCTGTCAGCCTTACCTCTATTGTGGTAAACTGATGGAGACTAGTAGCTTGGCAGAAGACAACAGGAGAAAGGACTGCTGTGTGATTGGACTTCTCTACTGGGACTATATTGCCCTCCTTCCCTTCCCTCCACCCTACCACCCAAAGCTAGTTCTACTTTTATAGGCACAGGATTTTACTGACAACAGGAACTTCCTGTTTGGGAGCAGGAAGTGAGTGATCACAGAGCCACCAAAGATCCACCATCCTAGAAGGACAAGAGTAGCTCTCCAGCCCCCTCTAGCTGCTGGAGGTCTGCCTCTGAGCAAGTAAGGGGTCTACTGAGAAATCTAGGATATTCTTGTCTCAGAACAGGACAATCAGGAGCTTAAAGGGCACACAGGCAGAAAGTAAGGAGAGAGGGAAAAAAAACAGAGGAAAGAGTAGGGATTGTAAACAGTTAAGGGGCCAGAAATAAGACATAATGGGAGTGGTGCAGTGCAGCGGCTGTGGAGCAGCAGTCTTCTGGGAGACGTTCTGGAGGATGTGGTGTTGTCCCATCTATAGGCATGTCTCTGGGCTGAGGGAGGAGGTTGCTCATCTCCAGGCTGAGTTGGTCAGGATTTGTGGGACCTCCTCTTCCATCCAGGGACAACCAGTGCCACTGCCATTGCCTCAGAGGTTGCCAAGAAAGAGGAGTGGTTGGACCACAGTGGGCTCAGGGAGGATGAGGGTGGTGGAACAGAGGTGCATCCCTGCAGTTGTACCTCTCCACAATTCCTATGCCATTCTGGCAAAGTGTGGTTCCTCTATGGAGGCAGCCGCAGTGGAGACCAAGGAGGATGCTGGGAACCTCCACAAAGGAGACCCACAGGAGGGTGGCAGAGGACTCTGCAGGGGAAGGAAACAACTCCTGGTGGGGGACTCCATTGTTAGGAAGGTAGAACTGGGGGAGGAAGGGGAGAGGGAGGTAAGGTGCCTGCCTGATGTCATGGCTTGGAGGGAAAGGGAGTGAATCCTCAGGATTGCCGGAGCAGCTGCACAGGGGAGGGAGCTGGATGTCATTGTCCACCTAGGGACAAATGATCTGGCTAAGAAAGGGATTAGAGAAGTGCAGGAAGAGTTTGTGGAATTGGGGCGGGACCTTAGACAAGTAGCACGAACGGTAACCTTCTCGGAGGTACTGCCCATCTATGGCGTAGGAGAGGCTAGGGTGTTCCACACCATGGGATTCAATCAGTGGTTGAAAAACTGGTGTGGAGCTCAGGGATTTGGCTTCACTGGGGACTGGGGGTCCACTTGGAGTGATGCAAGCCTATACTGGCATGATGGGCTGCATCTGTTCTGGAGGGGAACCAGGATCCTAGGTGATAGGTTTAAATGCTTCATTGGCAAGCATTTAAACTAGCCAAGGGGGGAGGCACTGGAAAGGAGCAGGGAAATCCTAGCCCCCCAAAAAAATAACAGTAGTAAGTGCAGTAAACACCAACATAGAGGTGTCGATAGGGAGAAGGGCAGGGGTGAATGGAGAAAGGGAGAAAGGGACAAAGGCAAGAAGGACAGGGATGGGGCAAAAAGGAGTAAGGCCATCAGGAAATGGAGGGTAATGAGTACCAATGCCCGTAGTCTAGGCAACAAGCTCCCTGAGCTGGTGGTCTTGATGGAAGAGGGATGCTTGGATATCGTAGCAGTCACAGAAACATGGTACACAGAGAACCATGACTGGGATGTTAACATACCAGGGTACATAACCTACAGGAGAGACAGGGAGGGGAGAAGAGGGGGAGGAGTAGCTTTCTATGTAAAGGAAGGGATAAAAGCAACTGAACAAAAGAGTAAACAGGGAGGAGAGGAGGCACTGTGGGCCACCTTGGGGACTGGAAAGGGCACCACAATCCACACAGGGGTTGTGTACAGACCCCCATGTCAGTAGGAGGGAATGTACAAGGACATGATAGAAGGCATTCTTAGAATGGCAGAGAAAGGGGAGATACTGTTGGTGGGAGATCTGAATATGCCAGATGTTAACTGGAGCGCATTTGCTGCAGCCACATCCAAGAGCAGGGCCATTCTTGATGCCCTACAGGTGGCAGACCTCAGATAGCTAGTTTCGGAACCCACTAATGAGGGAGCAATCTTAGACCTTGTACTCTCAAACGGGGGCAGTGAGAGGATCTCAGATCTAGAAGTGGGTTGCCATCCGGGAACAAATGACCATCAAACAGTGTGGTTCACGTTAAACTCAACTACAGAGTCAAGCCACACAAAGTGAGAGTACTGGACCCAGGAGGGCTGACTTTGGCAAGATGGAGAGTGCCTCAGAAAAGCACTAGCAAACAGACTAGAAGGAGGTGTGGAGCAACAATGGGGAATCATCAAAACTGCCATCACAGAAGCAATAAGCCTTTGTGTGAAGCAAATAAACAAATCAAGATGAAAGAAAAAGCCACCATGGTTCTCAAAAGAGATGGCTGTGAAAGTCAGGAAGAAAAAGATAGCATTCCGGAAGTATAAGGAAACACAGAAGGAGCAGGACAGAGAGCTATACCAGTTAAGGCAGAAGGAAGCAGGGAGGGAAGTCAGAATAGCAAAGGCCCAAACTGAGGAAAAGATAGCCAACTCGGTTAAGAAGGGGATAAAACCTTTATAGGTACATCAGCGAGTGAGAAAACAAAGGGAGGGATAGTGAGGCTGAATAGAATGAAGGGTGGGTGGGCAGGCACGGGACAGTGAAAAGCAGGATACTGAACAAATATTTCTGCTCAGTATTCACAAAGAGGAAGGGAAGTGCCTAATCCAATTAACAGAAGCACTCTTGATAGGGGGTTGATCCAGTCCTTTCACAGAAGAAAGGGTTCTGCAAGAACTCCTAAAACTGAAGGTGGACAAAGCAATGGGGTCTGATGGAATTCACCCTAGAATTCTAAAAGAATTAAGGGGGGAACTAGTGAAACCACCGACTACTCTTTTTAACAAATCATGGGAGGATGGTGTGGTACCCGAGGACTGGAGGAAGGCAGATGTGATTCCCCTTCACAAAAGTGGGACCAAGACAGGCCGGAAACTACAGACCTGTCAGTTTGACCTCTGTGGTTGGGAAAGTGATGGAGTCACTTCTGAAGGAAAGAATAGTTGAGTACCTAGAGGCCAGTGGGGCATAGGACCCAAGGCAGCATGGGTTCACAGCGGGAAGGTCATGTCAGACAGAATCTAATAGATTTCTTTGACTGGGTGACCAAAGTAGTAGACCAGGGAGGGCTGTGGACATGGCCTACCTAGACTTTAGCAAGGCATTTGACACAGTCCCACACAAAAGATTAATAGTCAAATTAACCAGCCTGGGAGTGGGTCCCAGGGTGGTAGCCTGTAAAACATTGGCTGGACAACAGGACACAGAAGGTAGTTGTAAATGGAGTCCACTCTGAAGAAAGAGGGTTACTAGTGGGTCATGAGATTCAGTATTGGGTCCAGTCCTTTATAATGTCTTCATAAGTGACATTGCAGAGGGACTGAAGGAAAAGTATGCCTCTTTGTAGATGACACAAAGATCTGCAACAGGGTTGATATACAAGGAGGCATGGAAAGGATGAGAAGGGACTTGGCAAGATTGGAGGAATGGTCAGAAGTATGGCAGCTAGGATTCAATGCAAAGAGGTGCAAAATAATGCACCTGGGAAACAAGAACCCAGGGGAAGAATACACAATGGGGGGGAGGTAGTAACAACAACAAAAAAAGAAAGGTACCTGGGGGTAATCATATCAGATGACCTTGAGGTTAACAAGCAATGTGAGAAGGCAGTAGGGAGGGCTGGGGGTATACTGGGATGCATAGGGAGAGGCATCAGCAGCAGAAAGCAGGAAGTTGTTATCCATCTGTACAGACAGTTGGTGAGACCCCATCTGGAGTACTGCGTCCAGTTCTGAAGACCCCATCTCCGCAAGGACATAGACAGGATAGAGGCAGTCCAGAGGAGGGCAACTAAAATGGTGCAGGGTCTGCAAGAGAAGCTGTATGAGGATAGACTAAAGGAGCTTAATATGTATGCCCTTGAGGAAAGAAGGGAGAGGGGGGACATGATAGAAACTTTTAAGTACCTCAGTGGAATCAACGAAGTCCAAGAGGGTAGCATCTTTCAGAAAAAGAGACGTGCAAGAATAAGGGGACACAATTTAAAGATGGGGGGGCGGTTCAGGGGCAATGTGAGGAAGTATTATTTCACAGAGAGGGTAGTGGATGCATGGAACGGCCTTCCTGAGGAGGCTGTGGGGTTTAAAACTGTGGGAGAATTCAAGAATGCATGGGACAGACATAAGGCAATTCTTGTGGGGGGTAGGAAGAAATAGGCTGTTGGTTAACTAGTATCTGCGGCCTATCCTCCGGGTAGGGAAATGGGCAAACTAGATGGGCCAAGCGGTCCTTATCTGCCATCAAAGTCTATGTTTCTATGTTTCTATGTTTCTATGAGACACTAGTCAAAGAGAACCTCATAAACTACTTGGAGAGCAATGGACTCCAGGATAGTAAACAGCACAGGTCTGTGGCAGGAAGGGATTGCCAGATTAACCTGATAGTATTTGACTGGGTAATAAGATAGTGGATAAGGACCATGCTGTGGATTTACTCTGCTTCAATTTCAGAAGACTTCTGACTCGGTGCCTCACAGAAGATTGCAGAAGAAGCGAGTAGATCTTAAACGGCAAAAGACACAGATAGATGAGTGAGGAACTGGTTGGAAGGGAGGCAGCAGAGGGTTGTGGTTAACAGAGTCAAATCAGAAGAGACAAGATCACCAGTGGGGTGTAACAAGGATTGGTCCTTTGTCCAGTCCTTTTTCCATATGTTCATTAGTGATATGGGAGAAGGAATCCAGGGCAAGATGAGTCTCTTTGCAGAGGACACTAAGCTCTGTTGCAGGGTAGATAGTGAGGAGGGGGTTAGGGATCTGCAGAGAGACTTGCAAAAGCTAGAGAGGTGGTCAAAAGTTTGGCAGCTGGACTTTAATGCCAAACAGTGCAAGGTGATGCGCATAAAGAACAAAAACCAAAGGGCAGAGTACTGGATGGTGATGAGGAAAAGTTGTGCATCACCTTTGAGGAAAGAGACCTAGGGGTTATCATCAGTGACTCCCTAAAATAATCAAACCAGTGTAACAAGACCTACAGTAAGGCAAATAGAATGCTGGGGTGTATAGGAAGGGGTATTGACAGCAGAAGGAAGAAGGTATTACTACCTCCCTATAGATCACTGGTGAGGCCCCACCTGTAGCACTGTGCCCATTTCTGGAGTCCTCACATAAGGAAAGATAAGGAAAGGCTGGAGACAGTGCAATACAAGGTGACCAAAATGGTTCAGGACCAGCAGGGCAGATCTTATGAGGACTGGTTCAAGGCACTGAACAGGTAGATGCTGGAGGCCAGATGAGAGAGGGGAGATATGACAGAGACCTTCAAGTTCCTGAAAGGAATGAACAAGGTAAACTATGAGGAACTGTTTAGCATACGTAGTGGATCAAGAACATGAGGCCATGAGTGGAAACTTCTGTGGGGAAATGCAAGAGGGAAGTGAGGAAGTCTTATTTTACAGAAAGGGTGGTGGAGCCATGGAACAATCTGCCATCTGATGTGGTGTGCACCAAAACTATCTATGATTTCAAACATGGCTGGAATACAGTGTATGGCTTACTGGTTGCTCATGGTGACAGTGGTAGGGTGGGGAACATGAGGTGGATAGTGTGAGTTATAAACATAGAATTTGATGGCAGATAAGAACCACTTGGCCCATCCAGTCTGCCGATTTCTCCCTACCTACACTATTACATCAGACCATGCCTGATCTACAGCTCTTTCTCCCTCCCACCTTTCTTTCCACTATGATTCCTTTGTGCTTATCCCATACATTCTTGAACCTCACCACTGTTTTTGCCCCCACCACCTCTGCCAGAAGGATGTTGCAGGAATCCACCACTCTTTCTGTGAAGAAGTACTTCCTCACATCTCTCCCGCTATCCCCTCCAGCTTCATAGTAGGTCCCCATGTTCTTGAGCACCTTTGCTTCTGAAAGATACTCCCCTCCTGTACCTTATTTACCCCTTTGAGGTATTTAAAGGTCTCTATCATATCTCCCTTCTCTCTCTCCTCTGTTCCAAGGTGTATATATATTGAGGTCCTTTACTCTCCCCTCACAGGGCCTTTAATGCAGACCCGCACCATTTTATTTGCCCTCCTCAGGACTGCCTCCACTCTGTCTATCTCCTTCTGGAGATGTGGTGTCTAGAATTGGATACAGTACTCTAGGGTCTTATCAGTGATCTATACAGAGGTAACACCACCTCCCTCTTCCTGCTGGTGATACCCCTCCCTATGCACTCCAGCATCCTACTTGCCCTCCCTACTGCCTTGTCACACTGCCTGGCCACCTTTAGGTCATCTGATATGATTACCCCCAGGTCTCTTTCCTGCTTGGTGGTCATCAATACCACTCCACCAATTTTATACTCCATCCCTGGGTTTCTGTGCCCTAAGTGCATTATTTTGCACTTTTTTGCCTTGAAACCCAGCTGCCATACCCTTCACCACTCCTCTAGTTTTCTCAGGTCTCTGCTCATCCTTTCCACCTCCTCCCCCAGAGTGTCCAACTTATTGCAGATTTTGATGTCATTCACAAAGAGGCAGACCTTCCCTTCCAGCTCCTCTGCGATGTCACTTATAAAGACATTAAAGAGGACTGGTCCCAGTACTGATCCCTGCAGTACCCCTCTGGTCACCCTCCCTTTCTTGGAGCGAATTCTGTTTACCACCACTCTCTGTTGCCTATCCACTAACCAATTTCTCATCCAGTTTACCACCTTTGGATCAACCCCTAAACTACCCAGCTTGCTTACTAGTCTCCTGTGTGGAACAGTGTCGAACACCATACTGAAATCTAGGTAGGCCATGTTCACCACCCCACCCTAATCTAGTTTCTTGGTCACCCAGTTAGAGAAATCTATCAGATTCGTTTGACATGACCTCCTCCTTGTGAAATCATGCTGCATTGAGTTTCGTAACACACTGAATTAGAGATATTCCACAATCCTTTCCTTCAGCAGTGAGTCCATTAACTTTCCTACCTATGATGTGTAAGACTGACCTGGTCTATAATTGCCAACCTCCTCCCTGTTAACACTTTTGTGTAGTGGGACTACATCTACCCTCCTCCAGTCCTCTGGAACCACTCCTGTTTCTAGTGAGCTGTTAAATAGAACTTTCAAAGGTGCAGCCAGTATTTCCTAGAGCTCCCTCAGTATCCTTGGATGCACTCCATCTGACTGCATGGCTTTGTCCACCTTCAGATTAGCAAGTCCCTTCTGGACCTTCACCTCCCAAAAAGGACTGGTGCCCACCTCCCTCCTTCCAAAACGTTTGTTACTTTTCTGTGGCCCCTCCCCTTCTCCTTCCTCTGTGAACACTGAACAGAAGTATTTGTCTAGGATGTCTGCTTTTGAGAACCACAGTAGTCTCTTTTTCCTCTTGCCTTTGCTCACTTGTTTAATGCAGAGGTTTGTTGCCTTTACTATGCTTCTTTTTATCTTCACCCACTGTTCCTCCACACCACCCAAGTCACCCACCCTTGCTAGGTCATCCCTGAAGCATTTATCCATCTTTTTAAAATCTGCCTTTCTGAAGTCCAGGACCCTCACCCTTGTGTGGATTGATTTTGCAGCCATCCATATGGATCTCAATGCGATGGGGATCTCAAGGCATTGGGGATCTCAAGGCGATGAAGATCAGGAGTCTGAAGTTGGAGCATTGTTGGCGGAGGACCTGGTCAGATGTAGACAAGATGACCCTGCATGCTTACTATTCTGAGTACCAGGGAGAAATCAACTGTAAGAAGGCAGAGTTCCTCTCCAGGGAGATTGCTACTGGGAAGAACTGACCAGCTCAAGCTTTTTCGACCTGTTGACAGACTTCTCCATCTGGTCTGTCTGCAGCCGAATAAAGCCTTTTCAGTCACTTTATGTGATGAATTTGCTTAGTTCTTTTTTGACAGAATGTCCGCTATCTAACGGGGAATCCCGTCAGTGAGTCATTGGGGTCATCTCAAAGCTGAAGCACATGTATTGTGAACTGGACCAGCCTCCAATTCATTTCTTGATGAGATGTGTTGGTTCCATTGGCCTGGTGTTCACCAGGATTGTCCAGCGTTCGTTGTCAGAGAGGGTCTTTCTGGAAGCCTTGAAAGAGGCCCTGGTGAGGGCCCCTTCTGAAGAAGTCTTCTCTCAACCCTGATATGCTGGCAAATTACTTTGTAATCTCCAACCTTCCCTTTTTGGGTAAGGTTGTTGAGAAAATTGTGGCACAGTAGCTCAAGGAGCACCTCGTGTCCTTTGACATCCATGAGCCACTCCAGTCAGGTTTCAGAGCCAGGCATAGCACCAAAACATCATTAGTCAGGGTGCATAATGACCTCCTCATGTCTAGAGATAGAGGAGACAGGTCAGTTCTTGTCCCCCTGGATCTCTCTTCAGCTTTTGACACTGTAGATCACATTATGCTTCTTGATCACATTAGAGGGTACTGAGGACTTACTGGCTCTGTCATCAGTTGGTTTGAGTCCTATCTTTCTGACAGGAAGCAGTGTGTGGTGATGGGGAATTTCTCCTTCTCCCTGAGGCTTCTGCCATGTGGAGTGCCTCAGGGGTTGATCTTGTTGCCGATATTATTTGCAGTGTATATGCTGACCCTGGGAGAGCTCATTAGGTGGTACAGTGTGGGTTTCAATGCTACGCAGATGATACCCAACTGTACTGGTCTTTTGCCCCTGGAACACCGGACACAGTGGAAGTGCTTAACATCTGCCTGGCCAAGATCAATGATTAGATGTCCTCCAGCTGGTTGTGACTGAACCCAGGCAAGATGGAGGTCCTAATGATTGAGCCGGGATGAGGGAGTGATGGGAGTGCCTCTGATGTAGTTACTGCTTTATTCCTGAGATCATAGAAACATAGAAGTTGTCGGCATATTGGGGACCATACGATCCAGCAAGTCTGCCCTTGACTTCCTACTCCCCCCCACTTAGCTGCCTGCTTGGGTATCCCTTGTGGATCTACATCATTGATGGCCTCCTCTAGGGTGCGAGATCTTGGCATGATCCTGGATGACAGACTGACACTTGAGGCGCAGGTGTTGGTTGTTGTCCAAAATGGTTTTTACTACTTGAGGAACATTGCCAGGATCAAACCCCTAGTTCAGCCCAAGGATCTGCCCACACTGGTGCATGCCTTTGTGACATCCAGACTCTATTACTGTAATGCTCTCTACTTCAGGGTCTCTGGAAGTACCCATTGCCAACTGCAGTTGGTGCAGAAAGCAGCTTCCAGGTTGTTGACTGGCCTTTCCAGGTCTAGCCATGTGACCCTGGTGCTGCGAGCTCTGGACTGGCTGCCAGTTAGGTGGAGGGTTATCTTCAAGGTGAGATTACTCACTTATAAGGCCCTACACAGACTAGGCCCTGATTAGCTGGCTGATCTTCTAACACCCGCCACCTCAGTCCACTTCCTCTGCTCCTTGACCGGGGATCTCCTTGAAGTTCCCAGGAAAAGACTGAGAACTTCCGGCAACCAGGCTTTTAGTGTCGCTGGACCGGTCCTGTGGAACTCTTTTCCAGCTATTGTCAGGGAGGCTCCATTAGTTGAGAGGTTCATGAGTGGTCTGAAAACCTATCTATTTTCCCTGGCCTTCCGTGTTGTAGTGATCTGACCAGCCCCAAAAAACTGCTAGTTTTAATGCTGTACCTGATGTTTTATTGTTTTATCTGTTTTGTTTTATTTATGATATGTGATGTTTTATCTAGTACATGGCCTGTTTTTATGTAAGGCTCCTAGAGCCTCCAGGATGGACGGCCCCCTTTTCCCCAACACCCCAATGGTGAGACACGGAAAATAACCACTACAGTGACAGTCGCTGTAATGGTCCATTTCCATGTTCGCTTCCCCAGTGTCCTGCCCTCCCGGACCAACTCTGACCTGGGTTGAGAATCCTAATGTCCAGGGGTGCAGAAGGCAGAGCCTCCTGCATGTGGGGGTGGGGGCACAACCCTACAGAAACCACTGGGGCTTGGGCGGCTGTCACCTGCATCGGTATTGTGTCAATACAGCGTTGGCTCCACTCTTTTACTGTCGACCAAACTTGGTGCTTCCTCCAGGATGGGGCACCATATAAATAAACTTTGCCTTGCCTTATATTGAACCACTCTGTGAAGTGATCACTGGTCCCCAAGTGGCCTCCCACCTTAACATCTGCAACACTGTCCCTGTTAGTGAGTAACATGTCCAGTATTGCCTCATCATGAGTGGGTTCACTGACTAGTTGCCTGATGAATGACCCCTGTAGAGAGTCCAGGATGTCCCTGCTTCTAGCTGAAGTCACTGATGGAAGTCTCCTATCCACATCTGGCAGGTTGGAGTCCTCCACCAAAGGCACCTCCACCTTTACTGCCATCTTGCCAATGGCTGCCACCGCTACCTTATCTAATTCCACCCTCTTTGCTGAAGGTCTGTAGATCACTCCAGTGAGAATAATGGCTCCATTCCCCATCTTTAGAAAGACCACAGTACCTCTGCCTCCCCCTGTATTCCCTGTATCTCCATAGCTTTTATGCTTTCCCTCACATAAAGCACCACACCTCCTCCTTTCCTTCCCATCCACTCCTTTCTGAACAGAATATAACCCGGTATGGCCATGTTCCAGAACTATGCATGTACAATAGATCCCAGGTTTGTAGGGGTTTATGGACAGCCTGGATGGATCAGTGGTCTTTTTCTGGAGTCACTGTCTATATTTCTATGTTTCTATTAGACTGGATGTAAGAGGCGTGGTCCCTTTGTCGCTCCTGGAGTCATAATAAATTTCTGCTCTGCATTTTATAGTAGTATTTTTTGCACCATAATGTTGACAGCAGTGATTGGGAACAGAGGTGGTTTGTTCCATCTCTTTTGAAGGTACAGTACAGAGTTGTTAGATTTCCAGTTTGGGGTTATTACTATTCTGGACATACATTTATTTATTTATTTGTTACCTTTGAGCTAGGAGCTTGTCTACAAAGGTTCCACGTCATGGTAAGGTAACACAATTAAATGCGAGTACAGACATTGGTATATACAAAAAGTAAAAAATAATGGAACCAGTACAATAAATACATAAGATAATGTACAGAAGAAAATTATAATGTGACTAAATTAAACTGGCAACACATACAACTCAAGGCATCAGGAGGAGGATATACATCATGTTACACTATATTTCTTGGAACCTTTAGCACCAGTTGGTGTGGCAAGGGACCAACACCTGGGAGGATCAGTTTCTTTGCAGTTCAGGTTTCTTGGGACCATTGCTTTGTGTACCTGGGACATAACGCAGGCATTACAGTTTGAAGGTTCATTAGTACAAATTGTTTACTACTTTTACAATGTTTTCCTGACTTGTCACATGCTACGCTTTCATAGATGGGTTGCACACCACAGAGAGGGTTTCCTACAGGCCTGGTATGGGATAGGATAGATTCAGAAAAGTATTCCAGCATGGGTATGGTAAAGATTGGCTCCCTGATTGTTCGGTGTATAAACGCAGTTGTTAAAAGGTGTTGATTCTCAGATAAATGTACAACTTGTACTGTGACATTTGTTTTTTGCAGGAAACCAGACTTTCTGACTCTGAACACCAGAAATGATGTCACTCATGGCTAGGTAGGGTGATAGTCTAATCATCAGGTAAGAGGACAAGGGTGGCTATTTTACTGAACAAAAATATACCCCTGGAAGTTATTTCCACATAGATGGATGATGAAGGTTGGTTAGTTATAGTTACAGGGGAATCATTCGAATGAAAAATAACCTAGTGAACCTTCACACCCCTAATCAGGACACACCTTCCTTTTTTGACAGGGTGTTTGAAAAGGTGGTGGCAGTCCCCAGGGGGTAACAGTACTCAGAGGTGACTTTAATTGTGTAGTGAATCCGGGTTTGGGCAGATCCTCTGGGAATGTTAACACCAGCAGACGAGTCGGAAGCTGGGAGCAGAAATGCAGGAGGGTGAGCTGGTAAATGTTTGGCAATAGATTTCCCCAGGGTCACAGGATTTCACTTTTTTCAGATATGCTTCACACATTCTTAAATTGATTATTATTTTGGGGAACAGGACAGATCATTATAGATTCAAAAGGTATATACATGCCATGGTCAGCACGGCCCATGCGGCAGTTAGTTTGGACTTAGATATGGGGGAACACTTCAGGACCACATTCTGGTGCATGAATTCATCTCTGCTCATGGCCAAAATTTTAAAATACTGGTAAAAGACACCATAGGTGATTACTTAATGGACCGTGGGGGGCTCAGACAGTAAACAGAAATGGCAATGAGACATCCTGAAGGCTAAATTGCCTGGCTTGATTATTGCCTATGGCTTGTCCAAGAACAAACAAAGCAAAAAGATTCAAACTAATTTGGAAATAAGGCTAGAACAGGTTTATAAAGCACAGCCTACAAGAGTACTGGAGGTACAGGTAAAGCAGGCGAGACAAGAACTACAGGAACTGCTGGACAGAAAAACAGATTGTAAATTAAAAGATACCAATCAGCTATATTATGAGCATGGGAACAGGGCGGGCAGCCTTTTAACTTATAGGCTGAGAAAAGTTATTGCAGAGCGATATGTTAAAAAAGAAAGCCACTGAAGGATGAAAGAAACATTAAGGAACACCCTCCTTAGCTAGCCAAACACTGTAATGAGTAAATGAAGCTCTGCAGCAGAGGCAGGACGGGGAGGGAGGGGAGTTTGGTAGGCCGGAGGCAAGTACAGCACAGTATAGCGCAGTGGTTTAAGGCTCTGAGATGCAAATCTGGAGACCTGGGTTTGAATCCCACAGCCCTCTACCATATATACTGTGTGATCCTGAGCAAGTCACTTAACTTACCTGTGCTCCCAGGTCGCACCTATAAACAAGCTTTCAGCTTAGTGTACCACTCCTGGTTAAATAATTAAAGAAAAAAGAGTACCATGCCTCATGGAGGGAGAGAAAGTTTGGGAAGTCACCAGGCTCCAACAGATTTAAAACTGACCTTTACCACTCTTTTAACTCCAGCCTAGCTCCTCTCCTGGTTAGGGTTTTCTTTTGTACTGGCTGGCTCCTGCTCAGTCTGCCCCATCACCCCATTCCCAGGGACTTAACCTCTGCTTTGGAGTGCACCCTGGTTTACCCCCCCCCCAGGGTGGGGCCAGTGGGGAGGGGGGAGCTACTCCCCAACCGAAGACAGAGAAGTGATCCGAGGTCAGAGTGCCTTGGTCCACTTTGTGGGATTTGGCAGGGTGGATGTCCTCTTGTGCAGCCCAGTAATTTTAACATTTTTTTGGGGGTGGGAGGTCTGGAGTTCAATGATGTGAGGCACGCTCTTGCCGATGTCTGGCACACCTCCCCAGCAAAGTGAGCTCCAGTTGCTGCCTCCTGGCCTCCGCCAGGTGGTAGTCAAACACCAGCTGCTTTTCCACCCTCCCTCCCTGGAGGAGGAGAGCAGTTCACTGGATGCTCAATCCTCCTTCCCCCTGACAGGCCCTCTGACTCCTGGGTCCACTTCTGAACCCGGGTCCTCAGCATTGCAAGTGGAAACGCAACCACTGTGCCAGCAGGCTGACCTGGCTAGGGTTTTTAATGGAGGGATAGAACCAAGAGATATTCCAGACATGCGGCCCAACACCTTCATTTCAGTAATTTTAAAACTGGGAAAGAAAGCTGATCAGTGCAGTTCTTATCAACCTATTTCATCAATAAATGTCGATATGAAAATATTTACAAAAATACTGCTTAAAAGGGTAAATAAAATTCTGCAAAAGCTGATCCATCCAGACCAGACAGACTTTATGCCTGCCTGGTATCTCTTTCACAATATCAGAAGATGTCTGAATATATTACATGACGGGAGTAAAGGCTAAAGAACAGCATGTAGTCATAGCAATCAATGCTGTAAAAGCATTTGATCAGCTGCAGTGGGATGTTTTGTTAGCTGCTTTACAAGAATTCATCTTTGGGAAGAAGTTTCTATTTTGGATAAAATAACTGCATAGAAGCCCCAAAGCACAAGTTAAGGTTAGTGATACGGCCTCAGAGATATTTAATATACAGAAAGGGACCACTGACCCCTGATTTTGCTTCCCAGCTGCCATGAACTTGATGAGTTCCTCCCCATTGTTATTATGTGTGGTTCATAGCTCAGTGCTTATGTACATATATATTGACATGCTGTAGATGGTTGCTGGATACAGAGGCCAGCATTAAGAGGACAATGTTCATTAAGTAGTAGTATAGGATGTTTGTGCTTAGGTACTTGGATGCTTGAATTGAGTCGTTTGATAACATTTGATGGTTTTGGCCTTTCTCTGTATCCCACCTGTAGGAAGGAAGCTTGGTTTAGAATTATGAAAGCCCCAAAAAAGAATATATATATCAACTATTGTTCTTTAACTGAATGCTGAAGAGTCATGCATGACAGCACCTAATAATGAAAGGAATAGACGATCACCTCCTCCAACTCCGGAGAGTGTGACCAGTAGCACTCAGGAGAGGAAAAAAACCCTTGGGGGAAACCTCTGAGGACCCATGGCTACTGACCTGCCCATCCTTCTGGGCATACTAAAGGAGAGAGATCCTAATTAAACTAAATTAATCAGCTAAATCTGAATTCTAATTTGTAGAATTTAATCCAGATAAACAGAGCTTAAGAAGAACTGAATTGTAAATACTTCTAATGTTTCAGGGCTTCCTTACTGGCCCATCTGGGTTGGAATGTGAATACCTAGGTAACAAATTTGGGTAGATACCCACCAAAAGGGAATTAGGTCCCATACTTCTGTAGTCAGAATTCTACTTACATACGAACATATGAAATTGCCAGCAGATAAAGGCCTTATGGTATATCAAGTCTGCTCAATTGTGCAGCTAGCAGCCCTTATATTGCAGCTGCCCCTTCCTGCCCTCCCCACTCCCGTGTTCTTCCTCTTACCATGTCCCATCCCCTTTTGAAGCATCCCACTGTTCTACAGGATACCACTTCCTCTGGTTATAGTGATAACCTCGGTTTTCCCCATGTTAACCTCAAATCCGACTACTAAATAGTCCAACCGAATTTTAAGCAAGGTGAGAAATGTAGTTTGCAGATTCCTGAGATACAACACAATATCATCCATGTAGAGTAACACCCAATTTTCTACCCCTCCAGCCTTAATGCAATCTACCTCTGCTTTCATTCAATGTCAGTTCAGCCAGGAGCTCAATACTCAGAGCAAAAAGGGCTGGGAAAAGGGGACATCCCTGCCTGGTCCAGAGTCACTCAGACAGATTGGACAAAAATGTGAGGGGTCTATATCAGAACCCTAGCCTCCAACAGTTGGAACAAGTTTCATTGGAAAGTGACAGCCAGATATTTCCTGATGGCTAATAAGACAAAATATTGCACACAAGGAGGCAGTGATCTCTGTTGGAGAATGTCATAGAGGCAAAGGCCAGGAAGCATAAGCAGACCTGAGCAGTTATGAAATCCTCAAGCAGAGTTTTATTATCAATAACAAAAAAATGAAAAATAAAATTGTACATGATAGCTTTTCAATATAGGCAGGTCAAACAAAAGTGCTTCTTCTGAGTCTATTTAAATCCAAAAACCTGGAAAGCTATTGATAGTTCTGTTAACAAGCTTGTGGAGGTGAAAAGGTTTCTCAAGATCAACTCTCTGTGCTACAGCTTGCTATCTTTTCTAATAAAGTCAAGTAGTTCTCTGTAATAGTTCAACAATATTATTACATATATTTGCAAACCAAGAGAAGAGATCCTAGTGTAACCCCCCTGTTACCCGGGGTTACTAGAATCTCAGTAAGACCTAGTGGCAGGCAGGGAAGGCAGCTTGTGAAACTCTAGTTAAATGGATTTCACACTGTCTCACTCTGTTCTCAGTCTCAGCTGAGACTGAGGGATGGCATCACCATAGAACTCTCACAGCTGCATGAACCACACTGGAGTGCTGCAGCTGGAAGTTAGGATAGAATGTTGGGGATTTTTTAACAGAGTCTTTGTGCAGTCTTGAAGAGAGGAGCAGCACAGCAGTCTAAGTGCAGGCTCTCAGAGCCTTAAGCTCTGTTTTAGAGCTACTTTAAGGGAGGTGTGTGTTTCCACCAAAAGAAGAACACAGTAAGCTGATTGTTGAAGTGGTGGAGACCGCTGTTACTGGTCCATGTGCCCCATCCCTGAGGGGATGGGGGTAGAAAGGTTTGCCTGTCTTCCAGGTGCAACCCTCCTGGTTCTGGCTAAGGAAGAAGCTGCCTTATTTTAAGTTGTGCTGTGGCACCAGAAGCTGTGGGAGAGAAATTCCTGTGAGGAATCACCTGTGGGGCACCTGCAACCAAAGGGTGAGTCCGATCTGACAGAGGGCCTATGTTTTCACCTGAACTGTTGGAACGTGGGGATTGGACTACTTAATTTGTAGGAGGTCTAGTGTAATAGATATTGGTGGTTAATTCAAGTAGGTTTAAGTCCAGCACAAAGAGTAAAGTAAAGGGGGGATTGGACTGCTTAATCAGTGGGAGGCCTAGAGCAATGGGCTGAGCCAAATAAAAGTATGTTCAAGTCCAGCACAATGGGAAAGCAAGACAAGTAGAGGAAATGTGACATACATTTAGACTTAATCTACTTGCCAAGCTTTACAGAATGAGATGTTTAATGTCCAGAGAAATGGACGGGCATGAACTGTGAAAGCGAGAGGTGGGAGACCCCCCATCAGTAGTAACCAAATTCAGCTCTACGGATTTGCTCTGTGGCACCTTTACTTTCTCTCAGGTACTTGACCAGTGCCTGAGGAAAGTACCCAGATGTGGGATTAAAAGGAGAACTCCCTGATAGAGCTGAAGTGCTCTTAGGTGGTTTAGAGAGCCACCAGAAAATATTTCCATGACATATCGAAGTTGTCCGAGTGGCTGGCAAGGGAGCTGAGCCTGGGAAATCCCAGAGCAGTGTACAAGTTTGGGCTGTGTACCCAAAACAGTGTGCAAGTCCGGGCTGTGTGCCTGGTGGGTTCAGAGCCTGAGGGCTGAAGTGTTGAAGAAGGGTTCTTGTTTCTCTTAATCTGCATTACCAGAAGTGTAGCCCCCCTTGGGGGTCCGTCTATGCTTTGTTTGTTCTGCTTGGATGTAAATAAAAGCCACACTTTAGAATCCCAGTCCTAGTATTGGACATTACAGTTATTGCTTCTTGTGTTCTGAATTACTTGGGTGCCCCTGCGCAGAGTAGCCAAACCTAGCCCTTGTGCCGAGTAACCTATTCCTCCCTGAATCCAGTCCCCACCTGGTACTGCAGTCAGATTCAAACAGCATACCACCTGTCATTTGCAAAAAGGCAGGGGGGTGGGGGTTGCAAAATGGAGGCACCGCTTTGGATTTTAAATTTAGGGAGGAAAGGTGCTCGGGCAAAAGGGCTAGCATTTTGGTTATCTGGCAGTGGGTAGCCCAAAAAAGCTGAAGCAAGGTTAACTAGTGTGTCACTGTGTGCTGTTGTCCATGTGCTGCTGTTAAATGCCAACTGTTTACCAAGGAGCAGTAAAGTCTGAGACAGTATGCCCTTATCCTGCATCAAAAATTTACAGCATTTTGCCAGCTTTTAAAAAACTGTGTGACAAAGAAAAGTATGGAAGACTAGGGGTAGCAACAGGGAAATTGTTTCCTGGACATTGGAAATGCTTTCTGGTGAATGGAGAGACTTGCTGTGTTAATGGCCATGACAAATGGTTGAAATGGGCTCCCGTCATGGAGTCATTTCGAAAAAAAAAGTGATTTTGCAGTTTAAGTTTGCCTGCTTGATGATCGCCTTGAGGAGAAGAGCACTCGAGAGGAAAGAGGCTCATTTGCATGGGTCATGTGATTGGTGAGACTGCAATCAGTCCCGGCCCCAAGCCAGCTCTACAGGGACTTCCCAGCATTCGAGAGGGATTGTGAGTGGAGTGCATGTACTGGCTTATCGGAGGAGTGTCATGGTGACTGAAAGTGCTGTAAAAGTTTAAAAACTCTGACTTTTCTATCTAAAATCGGGCTCAACCCACATCTCGATTGACTGGACTGTGAGTGTGGTGTTTGGAGGGACAATCGGCAGGACTGCCAACCCGCTTCTGTCCAGAGGCCTCCAAGACTGGCTGCAGGCCGTTTCCCATAGCAGCAAACAGCTACTGATAACAGTGAATACCAACAGAAATAATTCCTTAAACAAGTTTAGGCAGTATAGTGCAGTGGTCTAAGGCTCTGAGCTGCAAATCTGGTGACATCTAGCAGACCAGACCAGGGGTTTGAATCCCACAGCTTCCACTTGCATAGTGTGTGACCCTGAGCAAGTCACTTAACCTTCTTGTGCTCCCAGGTCGCTCCTGTAAAAAAGCTTTCAGCTTAGTGTGCTATACCTGTTAAACAACTAAAAAAAAAAAAAGTGATTTTGGCCTAAAGCCAGCTGAATCTGTGTACAGCAGTGTAATTGCGTTGCAGTCAAAGACTATGTTAAGTTTACCAGCAAAAGCAAGCCTTTTAAGCCATCGACTGTGAGTATACTTATGGGATTCAGCATCAGTGTAAGTTTCAAAGCCAGGAGAGAGACTGTGAGTTGTAGCAAGTATATGCAGCAAGAGTTACAGGCAATCCTGTGCTTGAAATACTGAGGCTTTAAGGGGACTGTGAGCTAGAACAACATCGTCAGCAAGTGAAAAGTCCGTGGTAAATCATATAAATGTGCTAGGAAAAAGAATAGTGCAAGTTTGTGCAGTTTGAACAAAGTTATCAGTACAGTGTGTAAATCGGATGCGTAGTGGCTGGACCCTATTTCAGAATGTTGATGCACAGGAGTGCTGCCGCCACCATTTCAGGGTGGGGTAGTAATGTAACCACAGCAGCACAGGAGCCATTTTTGAAAGTGAAAGAAAGTGTTCAGTGATGTGGGACTTTCAATAACAGTGAGCGTTTGTTTTTATCTGCAGTCATGGCCTCAGGACCAGCCTGCTACCCGTATCATGCCTGGTCTGTGGTAGCAGCAGAAGTAAACAAGTTAAGGAACATTGAGAGGTGTTACTATGGAGGACAACTGCCTCCTCGTGTGATGATTCCTGGATACCCAGTGCAAGTGTGCTTAATATGCTTAAATGCTGGAAGGGACGTCTTCATGGTACCTCACTGTTCGGGGTGCTTAGAGAAATACGGTTTATTTAAAGCGCCCAAGATTCGTTTGGCTCCCATATGGACAAAGGTTCAAGAATCTACAGTTGGCAGCACACAGCACCAGGCAGAACCTGTTGGAGAAGGCCCCTCAGGGGAGTGTGGCACAAAGCTAGAGGGTGCAGATTTGCAGACAGAACAATGTGCTGATGTTTCGGATGCTGGATCACAGAGAGACAATTCAGGCAGGGCATCAGTAGACCCATGGAGGGCCTAGCCCAAGTCTCATAGGAGAAGATGAGATGAGGGAGGCCTTTGGGAGGTATCAACCTCCACACCCAGTGAAGAATGGATAGTCTCAGGAGTGAGGACGACAGCTCACTCCTGGGCACGGATTCTCAGTGAGGAAGAAGAAGAGGGGGAACCTATGTGGCCTTGTGAAAAAGGAACGGGTACACAGCATCAAGCTCTTGCCTCAGAGAAATGCATGGAAGAGAGTGGTGATTCCACTGCCATGGCTGTGCAAGAAGAAGTCAGGGATCCATTCTTTGTCTCTTTGAGAATGTGTAGCTGGCAGAACCAGGACTGGCTGCCCCCAAGCCAGGCCAGTGGTCTCAGGTTGACCAAAGCTAGTAAAGAGGAGAGACTGGTTCGTAGGAAGGTGAATGAAATCTATGGGCTGTCCTTTCCTACCTTTCCTCGGAGAGTCTGGGAGGAGATTGAGAACAACAGGAAATCCTGGATTTGGGTCGAAGCAATGAAATGTGTGCATCCTGGTGCAAACAAGCATGCTAGAAACAGAATGTTTCATGAAAAATACAGCCAGTGGAAAAGAGGCAGGACACTGTTAATGGACACAGTTCGAATAGTGGATGGAGAGGGACGTGAAACCTTTCACAGTGTGAATTATGTGTGCCCAGATGGGGCAATAATTCAAGCGCCTGACCCGTTGTGCTATTGGCCACAATGCAAAGACCTCCCTGCAAATGTGCCCATGCCTACCAACTGGAAAGCAGAGCAGTGGTAGCCAGTGCTGCCACTCCAGCCATTGCAGTGCCTTTGTTGTTCTGCCAGTGTGGACTTCCAGGACTCAGGTGCCCCACATTCATCAGTTCTACAGCTTACTGACTTTCCAGAATCCATGGACTGGCTCACCAGATGACTTCAGATCCAGAGAGGACACCAGCCCAGCTGTATCCTGATTCATTGCCTGGTAACTGGATGATGTCAGACCAGCTGTTTTCCTTTTTGTTCCTGTTCCAAGGTTCCATCTCCAGAGATGACGTCATCCCAGCAGTTTCCAGATGTGCCCTCCTGTTGTTCCTGGAAGATGTCCACCCAGCTGTATCGGAAGAGTGCTGCCAGGGAGAGTCTTCGGCCGAGGGCCAGGTCAGTGTTTTGTTCATTCTACAAGGGACTGGTAAGTCCAAATTTTTCTATTCTCATGACATTGCTGTACACACCCTCACTAGCAGACTCCAGATGTGTGAACTGTCCTCAAAGACTCTCCCCTTCAGGACTTTGGCCTGCTAGAACTGTGCTTCACTGGGCTCTGGCCCAGGAGAGACTCTTTAATGGACTAGCCTTCGGGCACTGTGGTCACTAGATGGGACTTTTAGGGCACTGCTTCCCCCAAATGTGTATTGTAAATAATGTGATTGTTTTTCTGCTGTTTTCTAATGTTTATACTGTTTTTCTACCTTTCCTAAAAAAAAAATACATATTTTTGGGATTCTCCAGTGTTTTGATGGTAGGGGTCTAGATAGACTGTGTATGCAGTTTAGGAGTGTGTGTTGTCTTTCTTTTTCTTGCAAGCGTGCCTGAAGAAGATAGAAGAGAAGATAAGAAAAGAAAGAAAAGAAAGAGGAGGGACTCTTCAGAGTTCCTCACTAGTACTTTAGAGTGTAGTATTTAAAGTACTGTTGTTGTTGTTACTGTGTAGTAACCCTTTTCTTCCACAGGTATGGTTATGGGGGAGTGAGGGAGTAATGTAATGGTATGGTATTAGCTCCTGGTGTGTGGTTACATGGTACCCAAGGTTGTGGAGGTCTCCTGTTTGTTTGTTTTGGGGTTTGAGTTAAAGGCAGATAGGTTTTCCCTAGAGGGCTAGGGTGGATAGACAGGCTGTGGCCCTGACCTGCAGTAGGGGTTGAAGTACTGATCTATTAGGGTTATGCTCTGGGCAGTTTTATCGGAGCCACTAGGTACCCATAGTCAGCGGGTAGAGTAGAGGCTAATGAGTCAGTCAACGGCCTCTAGACCCTTAGTGTTGTCTGCCTGTGCTGGCACATGGTAGGGGAGAAGGTAGTGCTACCTCACCGTAGTCAACACATGGGACGAGATGGCCTAAATAATGACTGAGGACAGTCATTTTCCTGGCCCAGGGTGAGTGTAACCCCCCTGTTACCCGGGGTTACTAGAAACCCAGTAAGACCTAGTGGTAGGCAGGGAAGGCAGCTTGTGAAACTCCAGTTAAATGGATTTCACACTGTCTCACTCTGTTCTCAGTCTCAGCTGAGACTGAGGGATGACATCACCATAGAACTCTTGCAGCTGCATGAGCCACACTGGAGTGCTGCAGCTGGAAGCTAGGATAGAATGTTGGGGATTTTTTAACAGAGTCTGTGTGCAGTCTTGAAGAGAGGAGCAGCACAGCAGTCTAAGTGCAGGCTCTCAGAGCCTTAAGCTCTGTTTTAGAGCTACTGTAAGGGTGGTGTGTGTTTCCACTGAAAGAGGAACACAGTAAGCTGATTGTTGAAGTGGTGGAGACTGCTGTTACTGGTCCATGTGCCCCATCCCTGAGGGGATGGGGTAGAAAGGTTTGCCTATCTTCCAGGGGCAACCCTCCTAGTTCCGGTTAAGGAAGAAGCTGCCTTATTTCAAGTTGTACTGCAGCACCAGAAGCTCTGGGAGTGAAATTCCTGTGAGGAATCACCTGTGGGGCACCTGCAACCAAAGGGTGAGTTCGCTCTGACAAAGGGCCTATGTTTTCACCTGAACTGTTGGAACGTGGGGATTGGACTACTTAATTTGTAGGAGGTCTAGTGTGATAGACATTGGTGGTTAATTCAAGTAGGTTCAAGTCCAGCACAAAGAGTAAAGTAAAGTGGGGATTGGACTGCTTAATTAGTGGGAGGCGTAGAGAAATGGGCTGAGTCAAGTAAAAGTATACTGAAGTCCAACACAATGGGAAAGCAAGACAAGTAGAGGAAATGTGACATACATTTAGACTTAATCTACATTGCCAAGCTTTACAGAATGAGATGTTTAATGTCCAGAGAAATGGCCTGGAATGAACTGTGGAAGCGAGAGGTGAGAGACCCACCATCAGTAGTAACCAAATTCACCTCTATGGATTTGCTCTGTGGCACCTTTACTTTCTCTCAGGCACTTGGCCAGTGCCCAAGGAAAGTACCCAGGTGTGGGATTAAAAGGAGAACTCCCTGATAGAGCTGAGGTGCTCTTAGGTGGTTTAGGGAGCCACCAGAAAATGTTTCCATGACATATGAAAGGTGTCCGAGTGGCTGGCAAGGGAGCCGAGCCTGAGAAATCCCAGAGCAGTGTACAAGTTTGGGCTGTGTACCCAAAACAGTGTGCAATTCAGGGCTGTGTGACCGGCGGGTTCAGAGCCTGAGGGCTGAAGTGTTGAAGAAGGGTTCTTGTTTCTCTTAATCTGCATTACAGAAGTGTAGCCCCGTGGGGGTCCGTCTATGCTTTGTTTGTTCTGCTTGGATGTGAATAAAAGCCACATTTTAGAATCCCATTCCTCGTATTGGATATTACAGTTATTGCTTCCTGTGTTCAGAATTACTTGGGTGCCCCTGCGCAGAGTAGCCAAACCTATCCCTTGTGCCGAGTAACCTATTCCTCCCCGAACCCAGTCCCCACCTGGTACTGCTGTCAGATTCAAACAGCATACCACATGTCATTTGCAAAAAGGCAGGGGGGGTTGGGGTTGCACTAGTTTCACATTTTTAAACACAGAGAAGCAAGGGGAAAGGAAGAAAAAAATAGAAGCAGCAAAGGCTGGCTCACCTGTGTGGAGGCAGTGTGTCCGTCTGTGATGACGATGACCCTGGTTTGAAATGGACTCGGGACATCAGAGGACATCTGGGAGAAGGATTGAGCTTCTAGGGACTACTCTCCTTCTCCGGGGGGAGGGGGTAGTGTTTCTGACATGTCACAGATCCCTGGCAGAGGCTGAGGGGGGTATCCATTGTGCCTACGCTGTTACTTGCGGGGGGGCGGAGCAGATGCAGGTCATCATTGCACATCCCTGCCCCCAGGTACAGCCACACGCAAAATCCTGGCCCCAAGCATGAAGTTCTGCTCTGCCCCTGCCCCGCTGCCAATGGTGTGCGCTGAGTGGGGTCCCACTCCCATGGCCCCACCCTGGGGGTTAGCCAGGGCATGTTATCATGGATGGTGGGGAGTGCCACCCAGGGGGGTAAGCCTGGGCATGGCGGGGCGGTGAGCGAGTGCAGGCTGAGCTCCCTTCGGGGAGGTGGGGGAGCTGGAAAAAAAAAAGATTAGAAGCAGCAAGACAAGGAAAGAAGATAGCAGAGGAAAGTGTGGGACCTTTAGGAGTGGGCAGTTCCTTAGTGCCCCAAGAAAAAGATGTGATTGCACAATCAGACAGGCAAAGACAGAGAAAAGGCAGAAATAAGACAGGACAGAACAGATCCCTGCTTTTAACTCTCCTTGCATAACAGATGGGACAGGTTCTTATCCCACCCTGTCACGGAGAAGCTGTGACATTGTAAGCACCCTGTTTCAAATGTTTTGGGCTCTCTGGTGAGCCAGATCTTTTGGATTAAGGTGGAACCAATTATCAGACAATTAATAGGTACATCTTTACCTTTAAAATTTAAACAATTGATTTTAGGTAAGGTTCCACCACAAGTATGAACCAACAAGACAAAAAGTCTTTCTAAAACATTTTCGTTGAAGCAACCTGTAAAGTGGTTACTAAATGTTGGTTGATGTAAAAATGTCCAACGGTGGGAGAATAAGTAGATACTGTTAAAAAGATTCAACAGACGGAAGAGAATCACTGCTGATCTTGGACTCCAAAGGGAAAAATTTCAGGTGTGCTGGCTACTTTTAATTGCAGGGAATAGCCCGGTATTATGGGGGGAAGAGCTCCTCCCCCACAGCCTATTTAAAGGAAGCAGCTGACTCCCCACTCAGCTTAGAGCGAGTCACACTCGCTGTTGTGTTGTCGTTGGTCCGTGGCTGCCTTTCCTTACCCGCCTGTCCTGCCATTTGGTTCTCACCCCCCCATTCATTTGCTTCCCTTATTTGTTTGTTTTGGGATCTAGCTGTGTTATGCCTGCTGCCTGTTCTCCCTTTCCCTTTCTCCTGTGTTTCCTCGTCTCCCCTTCCCCCGTTTGGTTTGTTTTCTTTTATTTGTTCTTTTGGGGTCTGGCTCCATTCCAACTGCTGCTGTTTGTTCTGCCTGCTTCCTTTTCTCATGGTTTCAGCCCTGGTGCCGTTGCCTCCCCTTTCAGGCAGCCTGGCTCCATGTGTAGTTCATTGTCGCTTCGTTCTTGCCTCTGGTTAGCATGGGGGTTCTTTATCTCGCCGCCGTGCTGATTATCTGCTCCTGTGCATTACAACCTATGCATGCATTCGGCTGCTTCCTGCTCGCTGGCCGCCTGTTTGGATTTTACGCTCAGCAGAAGTGCATTGTTTGCTATTGCTGCACCTGCCTGCTATTCCATGCTGCTCGGCCCCTAGCCTTCTCTTCCACCTTTGCAGCCCTGCGGCTCTCCTGATTGGCTCTTCCATGTTAAAACTCCTACCCTTCAACTTTGCCTCTGCAATTATGCTGACATGTACGCTACCACCCGGCTTCTCAGGACCTTGTACCTCTATCAGACCTGGACTAGCCGACAGATGTGACAACTCTGGAGCCCTGTTTAGCTCATATCCGGATGCCTTTCTTCCTTGCAGTTGCTGTTCCAGACCTGTAAGCTTACCTCTGCAGCTGTTTATGGCGTTTTGTTTGAGCAGCACTAGCCTAGCTGCCCGTCCTCTCTCTGTCGTTCCCATTAATTCCATAGTTCTCAGCGTGCAGTTTGCCATAGATGGACAGGATACCTAATTCAGCTACCATTGCCACTCAACATTCCTCTGGCTTCTGCATGGCAGCAGGATTATTTCTAGCATTCTAGCCGAGGCAAGCCATATCTATAGTCTCCCTGGGACTGCTCTTCAGGCTATGTCTTCTCATTTGTATGCCATTTCCTGTATGCACTCTGAAGCTTAACCTTATCAAATTCCTGTCAAGCTCCTGCCGGAACAACGCTTGCCTGCTTCCCTGCGACTACCTTCCAGCAGATGCGGGTCGCTCCTACCAGAGTCTAGAATTTCACAGTGCCGCTAGCCTATCCATCCCTCTACGTTCCTTTGTTCTGAACTGCTTGGAGCTCTGATTTGACCTCAATTTACCTGTGCTCTGCGAGCTTTCTGATTAGTCCTTTGTCCGACTCCTTGGATGCATGGACCGTTTCCTCGCTGAGCACCGTTGATAGCCCATTCTTGTCTCTCCTTCTATGGGTCCACTTCTGTGGTTACACTAGGCCATTGCTCCACCTTCTGGCCCTTCCTATGAATTGCAGGCTGCTCTGCCTTCCTGCTAGAGGATTGGGGGGTATGATTCATCCCCTTCATGGCTACTCCTGTGCCCTATGGCTCCTCGGCCATACTACACTGCATGACCGACTCAGCCTCTCATTTGGACTTGCCTGCATAACCCTGGATACTTCCTATTGAGATGCTCATTGATTACGGCCTACCTTTGTTGCATTGGATGCTCCTTCCCATGTTAATTCTAATTTCCCAGAGTTAATACTGCTGCCTCGGCCAGTATTCCCTGCTTAATTTTTCTTATTATCTCCCTGATTGAACCAATATCTCATGCATCGCATAACTTCAGTTCCTGGATGCTTGCTGCCTGTATCAGACATGTGCCCCTATAAGCCTTGGAAGTCTTTCATTCCTATATACTACTACACCGTACTCACCTGCTTCTACGTCCTGCCTTCGCCCATCGGGCTGGGAGGTTTATCTACTTCTACTCTTGCCTGCTTGCCCAGCTCGAGCCTGGAGATTCATGGATTTACGACCTGCCTTCGCCCTTTGGGCTGGGAGGTTTACCTACTTCTGCTTTTGCCTGCTCGTTCTGCTCGGGCCTGGAGATTCTCAGCTTTGTGACCTGCCTTCGCCCTTTGGGCTGGGAGGTTTCTTGCTTCTGCTCTTCTGCCGCGCCCTGCTCAAGGCCTGGAGATCCTCACTTTCTATTATGCACTTACTTGCTGCTGTGTCTGCCAACCAGAAGCTCCTTTCATGGATTTCATCTGTCTTTTGTTCTTCATCATATGTTCATAGATGTTGCTCTGCTGCCTCAGCCATATAAATTGCTGCTGCTTCCCTTCCAGGACTTGGTTGGCGTCTCCTGCAGACTTTCATTATCATGTTTGTGCTCTACCGAAGTCGGGCCTGTGACAAAGCTACTTCATTGGATTCCGCCTCTTCAGTTTTTTATACATCTGGGACTCTTCGGGTCTCGTCTGGTTTTCCTACCTTGACCTTTGCATACCTTCAGTTTTGGATGTTATTCTCTCGTCTAGTTGCCATATCTCTGCCTCAGTCTCTTTCCTGCGATCCCTGCCTTCCTTGATCTGGATACATCAGTCCTCAGCATCTTACATTATCTAAGTCTGCCTTACAGTTGCACTACTACTGTGCTCAGGGATGATTCAAGATGCGTCTCCTGGAGGCTCTATGCCACGCTTGTTCTACTGGCTGTCTTTCGTACGTATAGTTGTTTTCATGTTACCTGGAGCTGCTTGCCTCTCTACGTACTTCTCCAGATGGTGGATTGCTGCGCATCCCATCAAAGGACTACCTACCACGCTCGAATTCTGCCAGCAGACATTCCTGGGTCTGGTTCTGCTGTACATCCTGGAATCAGCTGCATCTCTCCTACCTCACCAGCTATCAGTTCAGCTGCGCTTTCTTCAGGGGATGATTGCCATGTCCTGTTCCTTCTCATCTGCCTTTGTGGGTATCATCCCTGCTCCTACTACCTCTCACTTCGGATTAGCAGTCCAACTGCTTTGCTTACTTTTTGGGCTCACCATATTCTACTACTCGGATGCTTTATACCTTGCACCAGTGTCTCTGATTATCCTCTACAGCTTGCCATTATTCCAGCTCAGCTCTACAGCCATTGCCTTCATATCTATTCCTAAGACTATACTTCACTTATCAGAACTGGATTCATCAGTCGGTAGCCTGGCTACAAGCCTTCTCTCACTACACATACGATATAAGCTCTGTATTAGAAATCAGGAAGTCGTACTGCTTCTATTCATCCTGCCTCGTTTACGTCAAGTTTGGATGCATCTATCTGTGTCTGGTCTCCTGTACTGAATTCGTCAGTCATCAACTTCATCTCCACCGTCATACAGTTTCTGGATTATGCTCTCTAACAACTGAAGTCTGGAAGAAAGTTCTTCATATATCCACTCTCCATCATTCTGAGTTGTACATGGATTCTCGGACTCGGACTTTATTAGGAGGAAATTACTTCACTGTACATTTATAATTCAGTTCTTTCTTAAGCTCCATTTATCTGGATTAAATTCTACAAATTAGAATTCAGATTTAGCTGATTAATTTAGTTTAATTAGGATCTTTCTCCTTTAGTATGCCCAGAAGGACGGGCAGGTCAGTAGCCATGGGTCCTTAGAGGTTTCCCCCCAAAGGGGTTTTTCCTCTCCTGAGTGCTATTGGTCACACTCTCCAGAGTTGGAGGAGGTGATCATCTATTCCTATCATTATTAGGTGTTGTCATGCATGACTTCTTCAGCATTCAGTTAAAGAACAATCGTTGATATATATTTTCTTTTCAGGGCTTTCATAATTCTAAACCAAGCTTCCTTCCTACAGGTGGGATACAGAGACAGGCCAAAACCATCAAATATTATCAAACAACTCAATTCAAGCATCCAAGTACCTAAGCACAAGCGTTCTATACTACTACCTAATAAACATTGTCCTCTTAATGCTGGCCTCTGTATCCAACAACCTTCTACAGTATATATGTTACATAAGCACTAAGCTATGAACCACACATAATGGACTGGTGAGAGGAAAGGAAGGATAGATAAGTACTGTCTTGGATAACTAAGGGATAACCAGGCATTGCTATGGTAATATTACATTTCTCTTACATTTTCCTTTCAGCCTAGTCCTGCCCAGTCCCTCCCCATCTCACACTTAACTGTGTATACTTACTTATCTACCAGTTTGTTTATCCAGGCCTTTTATGTTTTGTATAATTTCATTCCTTCTAGGCTTCCTTTCAATTCTTAACATTCCCTACCTCCTACCCTTCCTGCTAATATCTTGCATCTTTCTTATCTGTGTTCTTGTCTTGTCGCCTTTTTAGCATCCTTTTATTTTCAGATGCCCTGTTCCTTTATAGCTCCCCATAGTTCTTCTCACACATCCTGTTGTTTTTCACTTTGCAACTTTTACAGACTCTTACCTCAAGGCTTAATTGCTTTGTGTTCCTTTGCTTTTCTTCTGAGCGTCACCCTGCCTACCATTCTACCCTTCCTGTAATTCGCTTCTACTGTTTTTATACATTGCTTCACAGTTTACATAAATACTGATCATGTTGCTCAGTTTGTCATTCACCTGAAGAAGGGACCTGTGAAGTCCCAAAAGCTTGTGTAGAATTCCATCTTTGTATAAAACTCTTGGTCCAATAAAAGGTATCAAACCTTCCAACTTCTCTCATGGTAATGTTAGTGACTCAGATAAATAAGACAAGTTAAATTATTTAAATGTTACACAGTTTATTGATTATACTGTTGTGATTAACTTACAAGACCTCTTGAATATGTTACACAAATTATGCTGGAAACAAATGTAATACCTAAAAAGGCCAGACTGGAGATATCTGATCTTTTACTTGAAGTACTTACACTCAGATAGAACATCAACATCTGATGGCAATTCATTGTTTTGAAGTGTCTGACATGGAACTTGGATTCAGTAAAGGAGTTTAAGAAAATCAGATTTTCACATAAGTTACAACAAAGCTCGTTAAAAAGACCTTACTTGATTGTGCCTATTTCACTGTATAATAACATAGTCAGTTATTGACTTTTGCTTTCCCTTAGTAGCACTTAGCTTGTTTATTTTTAGGGCTGTTGGCAGAGCCTACAGCTCTTCTGCCATCGATCAGATAGTAGCTCTAAAACAGCTTTTTGTGGAACTCCCTTTTTAGATATTTGGAAGTATTTCTCCATAGCTGCAAAGTAGTGCACTCCCCCTCTGATTTTTGCTATTTTCTGCTCTATGTTAAAGGCATCTGAAAGGAGGGGGATACTAATGTATTGTGCCTGAAAACTTCTCAGGATATTAACCAAAAAAAAAAAAACTTTTTAAATTACAGTTTCCATCATCTGTCCAGCTCAGTCTAATAGATGTATTCTGTTTCTTTCAGCAACCTAGGGGTTAACTCATTATATGATGTCTGTAAAATACTGAACCTCTACAGTGTCAGATTACAGACAGTGGACCTGTAGTCCTGAGCTATTTCATTCCTATGGGCACACATCCGAACTGCATAGCCGGGGGGGGGGAGGCTGTAGCCCCATCACTTTTTTTTTGCCTGCAGGATCTTGCCCTTTAAACAAACAAAAAAGTAAGCATAAACTAGCGTGACACAGTTAATTAAGTCCAAATGCCCAGGCACACATAGTAAAAAAGAGGTGCTTTGTGCTTGTTTGCTGTTTCTGGAATCGGAAGTGTCAAGTGGAAAGTGCTTTTGAGTGTGTGTGTGTGTGTATGTGTGTGTACAATCCTGCTTTGGGATGGGCCATGTGACACAGACTGCTCATCTCTTACCTAGGATTTATGGTCTGAGGCTCAGCTACACTATTTGAGTGAGCATTCCCTCCCTCGCAGGAGAAGGTCAGTATAAAAGTGTTTATTATGTTTCCATCCTCCAGACAGACAGACAGTTCCAAAACCAAACTAAAAGGAAAAAAAATAACAGGTTTACAGAGAGAGATACAGTAGTTAGATGGACTCCATTAGGAGTAGGGAGAGAACCTCTTCTTAGTTTCTATCCCCTTAGGTTGCATTTTTGTTCCTTTTTTCACATCTTTTAAACTGTGGCCTTTTAAAGATAAAAGAATGTAAGCATTTATTATTATTATTTTGTAACCGGGTATAGCCCACTAGGCACAGGTGCCTGTTTTCTGGGGCCACCTGAGAGCACTGAGGAGGTTAAGTGACTTGCTCAGAGTCACACATCATGCAAGTGGAGGTTGTGGGAATCAAACTCAGGTCTCTGTTCTGGATATACCAAGCTTTTTACTCTAAACTCTAAGGCTATATTGGCAGCCCCAGACTTGCCTGGTGTATTCATTAGTTATTGCATGGCTCTGGAATCTGTGTACTGGAGTTTAATGTTTGTTTACAGTTTATAAATGTAATTTAATAAATATATAAATTTCCCTTTAGTAACCAGGTAAGGCCAACTAGGCATAGGTGCTTGTTTCTAGGAACAACTCAGGAACACTGGGGAGATTAAGGGACTTAATCAGAGCCACACAGTATGGAAATGGGGGTGTGGGAATCAAACCCATGTCTGAATGCTGGATGTACAAAGCTCATTTATAGCTCATTACTGTAACCTCTAGGCCAACAGTTCTCAGACTTTGTCACAGTGAGCCTCCCCAAATCCATGGAAAAGATTCTGAGCCTCCCCAAATCCATGGAAAAGATTCTGAGCCTCCCCAAAGAAAATTAACATACTGTACTTTGCACAGTACACTATGAATAAATTGAATTCCCTTTGAGTACTTGGCTGTCATTCAGTTCTTTGTCTTTTACTGACCTGAAACCTTTGAATAAGATCACATGTGCTCAACGGTGTTATCTGAATAATAAATAAATAAAATAAAAATAAATGTTATTCAGCTTACTGTAACCCCCCACCACAGGCCAGCCTACTTGCTCCACTATTTTGATTCTTGAACCATTGTTACCCCTTGTTGCAGTACCTTCATGGGATCAGACAACTTTCTCTGTTTCCTCTCTACCTAGAATAACCTTCCTATATACCTCGCCTCTCCCCCTCTTGCCCTGCTCTTAAGCAACTTCTCAGGGATTACTTTCCTCTTTCCTACTATTGCTCTTAGCACTTCTATTCTCTGCCCTTGTATTTGGACTGTTCTACCATCAGTCTACAAATTGAACAATTACCACCACTCATTGTTAGTTTATTCTTCATATTTGTTTGCACTATTATTCATTTTGTATTGCTTGACTGTTCTGCAGTTACCTTTTGAATTGTATTCGCTGCCTACCCTTCTCAGGATACACCTGAAAATGAGCCTCGACTCATTCACTTTCCCTTTCCACTGATTTGTAAATAAATACATAAATTTCACCTACAATTATCCTCTTTCAGTTTGCTTCATCCTTTCAAACAAAATTTATATAAAACTCAAAATTAAAAAAACATTACTTTTTCAGACTTGCTTGAGCCTCCCCTGGAACAGGTTGGGGCCTCCCCAGGGAGGCTGGCCTCACCATTTGAGAACCCCTGCTCTAGGCTATACTGCCAGCTCCATAAATAGTGAACAATTTAGACTGGGCTGTTAATATCTCAATGGAGAACTGCCTTGAATTAGCAAACATGCATTTTTGTAGAAGTAGATGTTATTTTTTAAAATACCAGTTCTCATTTTGTTACTGCTTAATCTTAACTGGCCTTTTGGTAAATTCAGTGAGTGTTTCCAATTCACACACTGCTGGCATTGACCATTTTAGAACAGTATTATAGATGAAGGGAGCACTGACAACCAATCGGAGTGCTGCTTTCCTCTGCGCCTGAGACACCCTTATTACATGAAGAACGTTTCACACACAGATGCCCTGGAAATGGACATGTTCTGCAAAGTTTATTTTTTTTTAAATATATTACTGATCGCTCTCAATCAATAATATATTAATACATCCCCCACCGCCACTCATTACTGAAAGTGAATGGTTTCACTTGCCTTCAGCTTGAGCCAGAACAGTTCAGCTTCACTTCTCCATTTTCACTCCAGCTGAAGGCATGTGAAACCACTCGCTTTCAGCAATGAGTGGCTCTGAGGAACGTATTAACACATATGATCTTGTCAAGAACTTACATTGTTGGTACAATGCATCTGTGTTCTAATTTAGAACTCTTAGGTTCATGGGGACATAAACATAATACAATTCTTAGATGGCACTTTGCAGCAGTGTGTAACCCATAAATATCCAATTGATTAACTAAAATGCCAGCAAAAATGGGGCAGAAACAGAAGGGGGCCTACTATATGAAAAAAACTTCTACAGGAAACATTATTCACAGGTTCGGTGCAGTTCTCCTTTAACTAAACGTGTAGAGAATTTCAAGTATTTTGTATAAACGGTAAGGAACTCTATCCTGGACATTTTCTGGAACACCACTGACCATTTTTAACTGATGGATATTGCAATACATGATTACAGTAAAAGACTAATCAAAACTATCTTGCTTATGAAATCATATACAATTTGTAAACTGCGGTTTGCATATTTTATAGGTAACATTGTCAATATGGTACAGTTTTATCTCTCTTTTTTTAAATTGCACTGCTGTTTTCTGTACAATTGTCTATAGGATAACTTATCTTTATGGCTCACTTTTTTAACTTGGAAAAACAAGTTGGAACTGATATACATGAGCTGAACCCTTCATATAACATATTAAATATTCTGATATGGTATAAAGGTATTTTTAAAATTACTATCATCATCATAAATCTGCATTTACTGTATATAAAAACCTGGTTTGGAAAAACTGCCCTTTATAATGCAACAAGTGCCCTTTTTATCTTTGGCACTCCACCTTTTACAATCTTCCAGCACCCCTTTGGACACACGCACACACACACACACACACACACACACACACACACACACACACACACACACACACACACACACCAGCATGTACTCTGACTAAATAAATTTAAAAGGACTAAATTAGCAGCATGCCAGTTTTCGATGATTGTGATTAAACAGCACTATATGGAACCAACAAGAAACCAACTTTGGTCATTTGGTAGCTCTTCAAAGCTCTAACGGCTCTAGCTAGAATCTGCTTGTATAGTTGCATGCACATGCTGACATCTTTTTCCTGGTCACTGTTCTCAAGGAACCTGAGAACTGTCTCTATTGCCCTCTTTGCCTCTGAGCAGGTGGGAGGAGGGTGTAACAGTGTCAGTTCAACAGTCTTCTGTCTCTGCATCAGTTGAACATTCACCTTTTGGTTATGTGCATCCCAAATCCAGTGAACGGGAGTGTTCTTTTTTAGTTTAAGTAGTGGTTTTGTTAAATGAATGGCCCAATCCTGGCAATCACAATCCAAGACTGATAAAGGGGGTGAAGCCCATTGTTTAAATGTTCAAACCCAAATATCTCAGCTGGAGAATGGGAGAACATGCATTTTAGTTAAAAGGAGACTGAGTCCTTAAGCCAGCCAGCTACAGGGGAATGCCAGTGAGGGGCAGTGCAGCCAGTCCTGACACTGAAGTCGTTTTAAGTTATTTTCACTTTTTTATTAAATTTCAAAGTCTGCCTATAGTGTTTGAAAATTAGTGAGAGTTTGATCTCAAAGCCAGTCTACTACTTGGAAAAGCAATGTGTGTGTGTGTGTGTGTGTTTTGTGTATGATCCAGAAGCTGAAGTTAGTTTAGTTTCTTTATAATTAAATCATCCTTGGGCAAGATTTTTGGTCACTCACGTTCCATAGATGGGGTGGAAGTGAGATGGGGGCAAATAAGGGGGCCATTCTTGGGGCATCCAAGTTATGCATGAGAACAGTAACCAAAAAGAATGGGTTCAAGAGACCACAGTGGTTCTCAGCAAGGGTCAAGGAAGTGGTGAGAGCCAAGAAAAAGGTCTTCTACAAATTTAAAGAACAGAAGGGGGAGGAAGAATGAGAAGAATATTTGCAAAAAAATAAGGAGACACAGAGGGCGGTAAGGAAGGCAAAAGCAGACGTGAAGCTACATATTGCAGAGGGGGTAAAGAGTGGAGAAAAACAGGCCTTCTGATATAGTAGTGAAAAAAGGAAGAAAGGAGGGGAATTGTGAGGCTAACAGAGGGGGATAGGGTGACTGAGGTGGTTGGGCAAAAGACTGCCATTCTTAACAATTATTTTGTTCAGTTTTCTCTATGGACAGTGGTGGACCCTTGCCAGAGAATGGCATCAAAGCAGCCATTAAGAGGAGCTCAGAGATAAGGCAGTCAGCATTACGGTGGACCCTTGCCAGACAGTGGCATCAAAGCAGCCATTAAGAGGAGCCCAGAGATGAGGCAGTCAGCATCTGCCCTAAAGACTCATAATACCCCATTACCAGATATGTTGCATCTGAGGCTACTCAGGGAATTCGGCAGTGGAACAGGCTGATCCCTGGTAGGATTATTCTACAGCTGTCTAAGGACAGGGGTAGTTCCGAAGGATTGGAAGGTGGCAGACATAGTTCTGCTCCATAAAGGGGGGGGACAAGGAACAAGCAGTGAACTACAGACCTGTTAGTCTTACTTCTATTCTAGGAAAACTGATGGAGTCACTGGTCAAAGAGGATCTCATGGACTACTTGAAGAGCAATGGTTTCTAGGGTAGTAAGCAGCATGGATTTGTGGCAGAGAAGTCTTGTCAGAGTAACCAGATAATTATTTTTTGACTGGGTGATGAGGGAATTGGAAAGGTGCCGCACTGTGGATTTACATTACTTTGACTTCAGCAAGGCTTTTGACTCGGTTCCCCACAGACACTTGCTGAAGAAGATGGAGGAGCTGGGTGTGGTTAAGGTCATAGTAAACTGAGTAGGTAACTGGCTAAAGGGGAGGCAGCAGAGGGTAGTGGTTAACAGGGTTAAATCAGAAGAGAGGAAGGTCATGAGCAGGGTTCCACAAGTATCTGTCTTGGGTCTGGTCATTTTCAACATATTCATCAGCAACATTGGTGAGGGGATCTAGGGCAGGCTGTGTCTCTTTGCAGATGACACTAAGCTCTGCAGGAGAGTGGATATAGACAAAGCAATAAAGGAAATGCAGATACACTTGCAAAAGCTGGAGGAGTGGTCAGGGGTTTGGCAGTTGAAATTCAACACCAAAAAGTGCAGGGTGAGGCACCTAGGGAACCAGAACCTCAGGACGTATTGGGGGGAGGGACTTGGTACCACGGCTGAGGAATGAGACCGTGGAGTTATCAGTGACTCCCTAAAGCAATTGAATCAGTGCAACAAGGCTTATAGCAAGATAAATGGGATGCATGAATGTACTGGGAAGGGTATTAATAGCAGAAAAAAGGAGGTAATACTTCCTCTTTATTGATCCACGGTGAGGCTTCACCTGGGGTACTGCACCCAGTTCTGGGGTCCTCACCTCAGGAGGGATAGGGATAGACTCAAGATGGTGCATTGCAGGGTAACAAAAATTATTCAGGGCCAGCAGGGCATGTCCTTTGAGGAGCACATCAAGCACTGAACATGTGCTTGCTGGAGACCAGAAGGGAGAGGGGAGATAAGATACAGACCTTCGAATTCCTAAAAGGAATTAACAGGGTGAACAGTGGAGAACTATAAATTAGTGTTGTTGCCATATTGGCCTTTGTGACAAAAGATTCGGAAAAAAAAAAGAGATTATTTCATACCTTTTATTGGACCAACAGAGATGTTACAAAAGACAACAGGAGCTTGAGCTTTCGGACTACATCAAGTCCTTCATCAGAAGCTAATGTCAGTTATTTTGGAAGAATACATTTGATTAACACCCACATCATACAGTACATAGAAAATAAATAGAAAAAGTTGTAAAAATTCTATTATACAATGGCAAGAAAGAATCTTGGACTGTGATTGGTCAGTTTGGGGCTGGACCCATGGTGTTATCCCAGCATAACACCATGGGTCTGGTCTCAGCACTGTGAACCAATCGACATTAGTTTTGATTTGTCCATCTTCTCTTAAGAAACAAAAGTATTTTTCCACACAAACAAAAACATTCTTTAAAATTATTTTTTTTAATTCTGCATATAACAAAACATTGTATAATAGGAATAATGCCCTCCAGGGTGTGTGTCGTGCTGGGATAATGCCATGCCTGGGATGTAGGGTGCACTCAGCCTGCGACTTAGGTGCCCAACCCCCCCCAGGCATGGTGTTATCCCAGCACGACACACACCCTGTTGTGCATTATTCCTTTATTGTCCAAAAACTAAATTGGTGGGGAACTGTTTAACTTGATTATCAGCTTGCGGTCACATGGTCATGAGTGGAAGCTAACAGGAGGGAGGTTCAGGGGGGACATGAGGAAATACTGTTTTACAGAAAGGGCAGTGAAGCTGTGGAACAGGCTGCTAACCAAGGTGGTGGATGCAAAACCCATTAGTGGTTTTAAGCATGGCTGGGAAAGAATGAAGGGTATAGTGGTTGCTCAGGGCATCAGAACTGGGGAGAAGAATGGAGGAGGATGGGGAAGGTTAGGATCCTGGAGGAACAGTAGGCCCCAGGACTAAATGGGGAACCTGGGCAGACTGGATGGACCTTTAGTCTTTTTCTACAGTCATCATTCATGTTTTTATGTTTTTTGGATGTGATTGTGGAATTCCACTTGAGAAGTTAGACCACAAAGAGTTGGTCTAACTCCCGGGACAGAATTCTGCAGTTGCGCCGGAAAATGGATGTGAGTCCCACAATTGCGGCAGAAATTGTCACAAACTCTGGGAAATGTCACAAATTCATCAAGATGTCTGTGATTAGGATGCACACATGTGGACTCATCTACATGGACGCAGCATATGTATGAAATATAAACACAAGTACTATATCCACCCCTCAGAAAATCCTTCCCCTAAAGTAGGTCTGAATCAGGGGAAAAGGGGAAATCTTTTTGTTAAGGGTAATCTGTCTGGGTCTGATACTAAAGCCAGTCTTCAGCCAAAAGACCTGATCCTGTCTGCTTTTACTACATCACTCATCCACTGACAGGGTAAGGGAGAGAGGGAGGGGTTACTGCTGGACACCATGAAGTGCCAACACAGAAATGGGGAAAAGGAAGGGGATTACTGCTAGCTACCAAGTAGCGCTGACACTGAATCAGGGAGAGGGAGGGGGTAAAGCACAGTTAGTGACACACAGACACAGTAATGCACACACAGTGACACACACAAACCTGTACACACACACACACACACACACACTGACACAGATACAATACTGCACACACATAATCTATTTATTTGAAAATTGGTAACTGAGAGAGGCAGACTGAGCCAAGGCAAATTTCCAGGTGTGACCCGGCAGGCGAACAGTGGAAGAACAGCAGCAAAATACATAACAACAAATCAGTCAAAACAACATTTGATAAAAGTTTGTATAAGTCTAGAATAAATACACAAATTGTATGTAGAGAGAATAAAGTGCAGTGCAGCTCAGCAAGAACACCTAACAAGTGCATATGCAGAAATAGCAGCAATACATGGTGAACAAGAACAATACTGACAGCAGTATATTGACCATAGGGTGAGTTATTGCCAGATCGCATAATGTTGGGAGAAGACTGTAGTGGTGAGGAAGTAAAACCAAGGCAGGAATGGGGACCCAGATGGCTGCTTTACCAGGACAGGTAAGTCTCGGCTAGGGAGGTGTCAGCAGGAATGGTAACAGAAGCAGGTGGAGAGAGGTTGGAGTAAGGACACAGACACAATAATTCACACAGATAACACAAACACAGAAAAGAACACACAGTGACACACACACACACACACACACACACACACACACACACACACATATGCACGTGTGCACGCATGCATGCACACACAAACCAGTGCACATGCACAAACACACACGCACACACTGAAGAACACAGACACAGTAATGAACATAAAGGCCTGTTAATGCATTCACACAGTAACATGCACACTGCTTCATGCAATACTGACATGCAGACTCACTAATGCAGATACACCAGTATGGACATACAGACACATTAATGCACCCAGTGGCATGCACAGTCCGAGGTACACTACATTTATGCAAACCCGCTAACATGGTAGCCCCACCCGATAGTTACAACTTAGGGTGTGTGGATTTAGTACATATTGAAAAGCTGTGGAAAAACCAGAGGACAAGGAGGAGTAGGGGAAACAGTCACAGAGATACACTAGGACATAGATTGGCGAAGGTCAGTTACAGTGAAAGGAACTCAAGACATAGGCAATAGCTAAAGGAAACTTGGGACAAGGTGGACAGAAGTGGGGAAGTAAAAAGGCACAACAGAGAAATCTTGCAACACTGGCGGTGGGAGGAACAGAAAGGGGGCAAGAAAGTCATACAAATATCTCTGAAAAAAAGTCCACCCCCCAAAAAATGTTTATTTTACCTGGAACATTTTGTAATGATATCCTGCACCATTGGCTCAGACGGGCAGTGGTTCAAGTCATGCTGTGATGGAATGCAGCACACAGTCATTAGGTGAACTAATTCAAAACAAATGCCTGATTCAGCAAGAAGTTATTGCCTAAGCCCAGTCCTCCTGCAGAGTCCCTCTGTCCTGCTTACATACCTGCCTTACCCACCAAAGTAAAATTGTGCTATTCTGCTTCTTCTCTCAGCTCCTGAAGTCATTACTCAATGGATTTGGGACCTGGTGGTGCCTTTCCTACTGCATCATTTAATCACAGTGGGACTCTTCTAGGTATCAAGTGGCTGTGGGGGACAGAGAGCAACTTTCCATGGCACTGTGACTCAGCTAAATGCTCACAGAGCTGCCAGCAACTGGCTCTCCTACAGAGCCCCTGTCACACATGGTTGATCTGCCACTGCAGTACAGACTCATTTCCTGCTGCTATGGTGTTGGTAGTGATGGCATGGATGGCCTGGGCTTGCTGCTTTTCAGCTTCTGGTCTTCGTCCTGCCAGGCATGCTGCCTGCTGCTGCTGTAGTGTCAGCATAACTACCTTTTGCTTCACCCCCTTCATGCAGAGACAATTGTGAGGGGATGGTTGGTAGTGTCGGAAGCAGAAGTGGTTAAATGCAGGAGGCACCAGTGGTGATGGTGTGTAGGGAGATACTGATGAGCAGCAGTGAGGGAGCTAGAGAGAAGGTGTCCCCATGCCAGGAGACAGACAAGAGGATGAGAAACCAGTCCAGGGTTTTAGGTGCCAACATGAGACAATGAGAGAAAAGGGAGATTACTGGTAGACACCACAGAGTTTTGACATGGGACTGAGGAGAGGGAGAGGGATACAGCTACCACCTCCTGTTGGAGATACCTCTCCTAATGCATCCCAGCATCACACTAGCCCTACCCACTGCTTTGTCACACTGCTCTGCCACTTTGAGGTCATCAGATACAACCATAAGGTCCCATTCCTGCTTAGTGACACAGTATCTCCCCCATCATACTCTCATATACTCACTTCCTGGGTTCCTATGCCGTAGGTGCATAATTTTACACTTTTTGGCATTGAACCCCAACTGCTATGCTCTAGATCACTCCTTGAGTTTCCCAACGTCCCTACACATTCTTTTTACCCCTCCTGATTGTCCACCCTATTACAGATTTTAGTATTATCTGCAAAAAGGCATGCCTTCCCTTCCAGTTCCTGTGCAGTGTCACTTATGAAGGCATTGAAGAGGACCGGTCCCAGTACTGAGCCCTGCAGCACCCAGCTGGTCACTCTTCCATCATTAGAGTGAGTGCCATTAACCACCACCCTCTGTCACCTATCTGTTAACTAATTTCTAACCCAATTCACACCTTTGGATCCCATCCCAAGGCCGCTGCTCCCTGGTGGTACATCTCCCTCCCTACACTATGAAGACTGAGCAGAAGTACCTGTTTAGGATGTCTGCCTTTTCTCAGTCCCCTTCTACACAGTTTCCCTCTGACATCCTCCTTATCCTCACTATCCCTCCCCTTGCTTTCCCCTTCTCACATATGTACCTGGAGAAAACGTTACCACCATTTGCTACCACTTTGGCCATCCTTTCCTCTGTCTACACTTTTGCCCTCTGTTTTACCTGGTACACCTTCCTGTCTTCCTCCCTCTGCATTTCCTTATAACTCCTGAATGCCAGCCTTTTTTCCTTCACCAACAGTACCATAACAACCAGTTTTTCTTTTTGCTTTTACTCATTTCCTTCATGTGGAGGCTGGTTGCTTTAATGAAGGCCCTGATTTTTGGTGATTATGCAGCCGTGGAGATTGCCACAGAATTTAATGTAAACCATGGAAAAACAGTTTACATGAACTGTGGAATATTATTCTGAGGTTTACATGAACTGTGGAATAATATTCTGCGGTTTACATGAACTGTGTAATATTATTCAACGGTTTACATGAACTGCAGAATATTATTCTGCAGTTTACATGAACTAAGGAATATTATTCTACGGTTTACATGAAATGCAAAATATTATTCTGAAGTTTATACTGAAGAGTCATTATTTAGGCGACCTGGCGGCGCAGCGGTACTGCTACCACTCACGATGCCGATGACCCGGGCTCGAGAATGAGCCTGGGAAGTTTGAAGGCTAGCTGGGGCAAGGAGGATCACGCATTTTATGGACTGTTCTCCTCCTTCGGGGAGGAGGGGAAGTCACCATTGTTTGGGTAACCCCTCATGGTAGCCTGGGGTACAACAGCTGGGACTGACTACATTTGGGAGGCATGTCAGATGTTCAGCGTGCCATCCCAATGTCATTGCACAACATGCCTCCTAGGGAGAAAACAGGAAAATGGAGGTCCTGCTGTTGCACGATGATGTCCGCCTCCACGTTGCATACCACGCACCACTGACCGGGCTTTTGCTCCTGTTCTACCATTTAATCTCCATCTGGGGAAGGGGCCCCCCTGATGGCCCCAACTCTGGGGGTACGTCGGGTGTGTTTGAGAGTGAAGTAAGTCCCGAGGTGTGTGGCGGGACTGAGCATGTGTAGATTGGACTGATGTGGGCTGACAGGTGAGGAGATAAATCATAGTAAATAAAAAAAAGAAGTCAGTATAAACTGTGAGTAAAACAAATCTGCAGTTTACATCGCCTCTGACCAAGGAACATTACTCCATGGATCATATAAACTGCAGTTATTACATGGATCATGTAAACCTCTGAAAACTATTCTGTGGTTTATATTAAATTCTGCAGAATGCTGGCCTAGCACACAACAGAATACTGTTGACATCTGCTAAGAAAATAACATTAACCATTTAATACATTACCAGAACAAAACCTTTTGAAAATAACAGCAGTGCTTCTCAGACACAGTCAGATGGAGGTAGACATAGGCAGAGCATGAGTTCACATCTGTGTCGGACCAGTTTGAAAATCCTGCCCCAAATGAACAGAATGAACACGAACATGTATTCCCCATAAGGAGAGGAAAGACAGCCTGGGGAAATTATATGCAGGCCTATTGATTAGTCATGGTAGGAACACCACTGTCAATGAATGTAAGCCAACCATCCAGCTTCAACTCTCAGAAGAAATTTTAATTATTAATATTAATATTTTTATGACCCTCAGTATGGAGGAGAGGAAAACACCCCTGTGGAGGAAAACTCTGGGGGAACCAAGACCTAGGTTGCCTTCCCACCAGGCTAAGGATGATTAAATACAACTGGAAAAAGACCACAGAGATGCTGCTTTTATTAAAAGGATGATAGATCTTTGCCAAAGTTGAATTTGAAACTCTGTACATTCTACTGATGCCATATCCTTGACTTTGGCTTTATTAAATATGCAGCACACAGAACTGCAGCCTGCAGTTTTATTTTGGAGTGCAGGCTCTCTTTGTATTTTCATATGTTTTGGGGACTGGCAACCCTCTGCTTGGGCTAATCCTACACTGCTAGCTATCAGGGTTCACTCAACGGATGTTGTTACTGTTAAAGATATTGGGGACTGCGGATCGTGGGTGCTACAGCTGGTAGCATTGTGGGTCTGCTATTAAAACCACAATCGAGTCACTAACCTGCAAGCTACGTATGAAACTTGCCCTTATTGGATTTTCCGTGCACTAAATGGTGTTTCAGTAGCTGCAGTTCTGACCAGCACTATCACAATGGGAGGGCCTTAAGCCCGAGGTTCAATGGGCGGAGCAACAACGTCACTCCCTCATCGGGCTTAAAAGGCCACCCATCCTGGGCCCTTCTAGGATTCGTTTTTCGTTGCCCACCATCCACCCCTCCTCCTCCTCCAGCAGCTCATCTCTCTTACCCGTAGGCTTCTTCCTAACCTATCTTTAGCCAATGCAATCATTTCCATGGCACCTGTAAGAGGGGAACCCTCCTCTAGGGTTCCTTGCGTCGTACCCCTACAGGGTGGTATGTTCCACGGATAGAGTGGCAGAAAGCCACAAAGCAAAGCAAGTTACACAAGCATCATCTCATCTCATTTAGTTGCGTAAGCACATTGAACAATCTTTGAACTGCTTGGGATAGAATACAGTTGATGAGGACGTAGCAGCTGCATCTGGGCAAAGACAGTGCAGCTGGGAGAGAACATGCTGAATAGTACAAGACAAAACACAAGGGACAGATTGAGAGGAATGAAGGAATTGACCAGAGCACAACACCAAACTTAGGTGACGTAAAAACACGTTTCCATAAACTAGAGAAACTTTTGTGCCAGGAGTTGAATATCATGTAAAATATAACCACTGTGGAGAAATATCTTGAAACTGAACAAGTACCAAGAGTAACAACCATACCCTCTAGTGGCTCAGGACATGTTAAACATAACGATGAGTGGAATTAGGCAGCTAAGGCGTGCTCCAGGAAATTCATGGAGCTGGTTATAAAAGAGGATATTGCTAAAAATGAGGCATTGCCAATTAAATTTAAGGAAGCAGAGGAAGCAATGTTGATATTTAAGAATCATAAACGATTTTTGGAGTTATGATAAAAACACTATCGGAGAAACTTGAAAAATATGAAAATGATTTGATCCAAAGAAAACAAAATAAACTATCAAGGGAGCAAGAAAATTAATGTGACCCCTCTCTGGCACTGTCCTAGAGAGGGCCACTACCCCTTCCTTTCTGGCCAGACCAAGGTTAAGGGGCCTGGGTTCCTTAGCTGATAAATACCGGGGGTCCTTTCCCAAGAATACAACAATATGGTGGTGCCTCCACCCAGAGTACACAATTAGTGGGTCAGATCACTTACAGTATAATCCCTTGGGATGTTGTACCAATCCACCTCCCTGAACAGTTACCCCAGCCATGGATTTACCAGACTTGAGCATCCCCACATCTTAACAGTTGGCATAATTAACTTCAAATAATAACGTGCTCACCAAAATCAGACTCTTGAGACAGCTCTTTCTGAAACAGTAACTTCATAATATTTTACATGGGGGATTAGGATGTGGTAAGTGGAACAGAAGTTAAGCACAGTAGTTTAAATCTGTATGTTAAGGATTTGCATTTTCCCAATCATTTTCTCTTCTGAGATTTAAACCCACACCTCAATCAATGCCGCCACCGTCTTTCTACCTAACAATCTGATTGTGGCAGGTATTCTCAAAACCCAGAGCCACTGGTACCAATTCCAGAATGATGCACTGAATTCTGTCCCTGGGTACCCAGATTTTAAGTTGCAGTCCTGAGGTGCAGCAAGTTGGCCAGCGTTGGTGCACTTGCTGAATTAAATTAACTTTTTACATCTCTCTCTTGATCTTTTTAACTTTACTGGCTTCCTATGCCAGTGAGCATTGGTTGAACAAACTATATGTATTTCCCCAGATGCATGGCAATTCCTGCTTTTACTCATGGTTCTGCAGAATCACTCCTTTGGTAGCACAGATGACAGAAGTCCTGAGGGTTGGTGGAAACAGCAAATGCAGAGCTGGGCTCGATACTTGAACTTGAAGGGGCAAGGAAACTGCAGCTTGGACCTTCAGCTTGATTGAAGGTCTCGCAGCTTGTCCCCTTCGACTTATGGAGGCCTGTTGCAGAGCACATAGCAAGGCCTGCCAACCACAAGGGACCCAGACTTAGGAGTGGCCCCACTGCCTGGCTCCTTCACAGGTTAAAATGCACTAACACTCGGGAATAAACTGTGATCCTCTGCAACCAGCGAGCCTCACTTGATGGGGGTTAATGAGTTCCCCACTTGACCCTGGGTTTAGGACAGAAGCTTTAGGTCATTTCTCATTTGCAGAATAGCTCATTCAGGCCTAGATACTCCTGTAGGTGGCATCTGAAAGCATAGCCATTCAAGGCAATAACGCCTGTAGACATACTCAACTGACTTTCATGCAGGCCTAGAAACGTCTGAGGAAGTCATCAGTTTTTACCTCAATATTAAACAATCCTAACTGCTTAGAATTGATTGCATAGCACCATTAGAAAGGTAATTTTGTGCTGAACAATTTTGCTGCTGATACTTTGTGTCTATCATGTATACTTTAGGAGTTTTTGCATTTGTTTAAGGAATGGTGTGCATAGCTGACATTTGTCTCTTAAGCCTCATCTAAGCACCTTGAATGAATTTGGGAAAAAAAACAAAGTTGTTTGGTATTTCAGTGACTATAAAATAAAAACTAAGTGGATTACAATTGATTGCATAGTACCATTAGAAAGGTAATTTTGTGCTGAACAATTTTGCCACTGATACTTTTTGTCTACCACATATACTTTAGGAGTTACTAGCATTTGTTTAAGGTATGGTGTGCATGGCTGACATTTGTCTCTCACGCCCCACCTAAGCACTTTGAAAAAATCAGAAAAAAATCAGTTGTTTGGTATTTCAGCTAGTATAAAATAAAAACTAAATGAATTACAATTGATTGCATAGCACCATTGGAAAGGTAACGCTGTGCTGAACAACTTTGCCACTCGTACATTGTGTGTAGCACTTATGGTTCAAGAGGTATTCACATTTGTTTGTGTCATGCTGATTATGGCTTGATTCTGCTTAGAAAGGCACAGGATGCAGAGCTAAGAGTATACAGGGCACAAGTGGAGGAAGCCTCAAAGAGCTCTTGTGGCATGAATGAGAAAACCAGCTACAGTGTGTAGCCAAAGCGGTCTCTGTTTCTTCCCTGAGATTCAGGCTCTGGGGAGGACATTGCAGAGTCTGAAACCACAAGTTCATCACAACAGTCTCTTTCCTTAGCTGTATTTCAGGAGCAGACAGCAGGTACCACTCAGAGAGCACCTACTTATCCTTCTGCTTTCACAGTCTCTCAGCTTTAACACAGCATCACATTTGCTCTGGTTCACACACAATTCCAGAACTCTCAGCAATACATCAAGAAAGTCTCTTTTCTCACCGTGCAGATGCAAATCGACTCCAGAAGAGGCTCTCTCTTCAGCTTCTCAAAATCTGGATTCCCACCCAATTTCCAGTAGCTGTTTCCCAGTGCTACAACCAGTCCTCAGAACACCTGTCTTCCCCTCATCTATTTAGATGCTTTGTCTATGCCAGGGTCAGATGGAACCCTTTTTCCATTTCCAGGCTTTCACACAACTCTTTCATCACACATCTCAGATCACCTGCGTCTCACCGTGGAGGTGCAGAAGAGTACCAGAAGGCTCTCTCCTCCTCAGGATCAGTACATTTATCTAATTCTCTTTTCCATTTTCAAAACATTCTTATCCCATTTCTTCACTGATGTGGTGCAGCTTCCTATCACAGCATCAGAATCCCGCATCTCCCTTTCTCTGCAAAGCTGCCTGCACAATCCTTTTCTTTTCTCTTCTCTGGATGGGGAAAGGCAAACACACAGCCCTGAGGGACAGATTGCTGGCAGCGCAGAGGCATGCCCTCTCCCAGCCTTACAGCCCCATTCACTCACTTGGGGCTGGAGCCCCCCTCCCTGTGGAGGGGCCCCTGCCAAAGTGACTCCAGAACCAAACGTTCTTGCCTTTTGGGAGCTTTCTGGCAGCTCTCCTTTGACTGGAGCCACTGTCCTTTAGAAAATTAATATGTATGTGGCTCCCTCGATGCCTCATGGGCTGCTCAAAATGGCACCAGAATATTCCCTGGTATTTTTCCCCAGGAGTCTCTACTGAAGCCCCTGAAGCCACCTGGTGAAGCCTGGCACCCTTGATTGGCTGTAAGGTGGTCACATGGCTGCTATCATGGTTGCTAACAAAACACTTCACAGGCAGTCCCACTTCAGTCCCAGTTCAATGTCCTGGTAAAGCCAAACCATTTACTTTTACTGTATTATTTTCCCTCACACTTGTAGCCACCACAGTGCCCTATTAAGCAACAACACTGTCCAGCATTTCTAATTATCCCTCTTCCAGTCACTGCTGCCATTTTCAAGAGTCCCCTGGCAGCCACACATATAGCCCCATTACAGGTCACTTAGATCCCAACTTCCCACTGTCTTTGCATCCAATGTTTTTTATTTAGAAACTGCTCCAGCATTTGGCAGCCCCCTTTTGTGCCCTAACATGCTTGGCCATAGGTTTTTAATTTTACTTTTCCTACAGCCTGTCACTAGTGCTAGCCCACTTCGCTCAGTGCTAGACAGGCTCCCGCTCATTATTTATGCATGCAATCTCATGAATATTAATGAGAAGGCATCTGATCCCCAAGCACGAATGGAGATCACAATAACTCAGTTTCCTCCTTCTGGCTGCCTCTCTGGTCTTGCTAATGATCACTGGTTCCAATTTTACTGCACCCAGGGACTGGGACCACTGGGAGACAGATGAAGTGGCCACCAAATGGCTGATCGAGGAATGCACTTTTGCCCATATGCAGAGTCTCGGTCCTGCACTGACGTGCAACTATGGGTGGAATTTCTGCAATCCAGCTCCTCTGAACCTGCTCTTCCAAAAATTTATGTGGGTGCCAGCTGGGGAATTCAGGCACCGCCAGAGACCACCAGGGACACAGGAGGAGCTGTGGCAAGGATGGAGGAAGATGGGGACAAAAATGGGGGAAAACTGGAGCTTCCCCGAGGGGCAGACAGGTAAGCCCCCTGGACCGGGGGGGTTACATTAAGATACAAATAAAGTGTTTGACTAGGGTAAAATAAGTCTTCTAGAAGTGGAGGCCGCTCCAGGGTCAGGTTCCAAAACTATAAAAGTAGAAACAAAAGCAAGACAAGAAAAGAGCAAAGCATGTCAGAGAGGGAAGAGAGCATATCAGAGGGTGAAGAGAGTGGAGACAGCCCTGAGAGTGAACAAGAAAGCCCTGAGGTTCTTAGGACCCTCCAGGAAAAAAAAGACAAGAAAAAAAGAAAAACAAGACATTGGAGGAGAGGAGGGGTCAGAAACTGAAGAAAAGCAGAAAACCCTGAGAGACAGGAAAGCATGCAGTCATAAATATTAAACCTGTCTAAAATAGTGCTGACAGCATGGGGGGGGGCTAAACATGGGTCGAATTGGACCCGCTGGTATAAAAAAAGTGGGGTTAAAGAGGAACCTACTGGGTCAAAACATAATAAATAGATTTTGAACAGTTCACGTTACTTTCTTTTAGATATTGTTTCTGAGCTGGTGCATCCGTTTGGACCCACTGACAATGGAAAGAGGGGTCATTTCTGGGCAGGATGCAACTTTTGCCTTTTTGGTGCATGTTAGCGCTTTCCCTAGTGCTGACAAAATTAAAGTATTAAAAAAGGGACTAACGTTTGTACTAACCCCCAGACCAGATAATTTTCAGATCTGTGTTGATCTCTTCAAGTTCTTTGGAAAGATCATACTAAAATATTATTTCAACAAACACCCAAATCCAAACTTGGAAACACAAGAAATAAGGATGGGGTACCTAGATGAAACCTTGGATATGCAGGATGAGGACCTTAATATTTTACTGTGGGAAATAAAGAGGATATCTGCAGAGAATGAGGGATCTATACAAAATGACATAAATTTATTGAACCTTAAGGGGACCGTGGGTGAGACAGCAACACAGGACATTATGAACCTGGAAATGCTGCATGACCTTTTACAAGAAAAACAACTGCAGTTTGGAGATATGGACCCTGATACTGATATGCCAAGTCTGGGCTTGAATGTGGAATTTAGTGACAATGCAGTAAGTGAGAAATTACAAAATGAAAAGAAACCACTGCTTAAAGGGAAATCTACTTAATTGTCCAAATGTTATAATTGCTAACATAACATCTTTTGAGAAATGAATGCTTTCTATGTGGTGATAAACCAAAGACCTTGTTGATGTCCTGGTATAAAATGTCTACTACCTGGCCCCAATCCACCATCTGTGTCACCATGTTGAAAAAGTGAATCACGTTTGTTTGATGCGACCCACCCCTCATGAACCATGTTGCTTCAGTCCATAAGACTGTCTTTCATTGGGATATCTATTACTGGTATCTGTTCCTTTTTAAATACAGTAACTCCAGCAGCTTACCTAGTACTAAGATTGGATCAATAGTCTGTGAATAGCTGGGTGTTCGGGGGGGGGGCAACATTCACTACCTAACAGGCCACCAGCACCTCACCTGCTGGCAATGTCTCATCAAATTGGTCTGCCAAGAGGGTTATTGGGGTCTATATTCTCTCAGTTTGTACCCTTGAGTGTAGATATTCTGGCCCAGATGAATTACTGTACTTATGTTCAGTTCCTGCAGATCCTTTTGAACTCTTTCTCTAGTTCAGTTCCCTATCTCTAATCTGTGGGCATCGTTTTCCTCTTACTCTTTTCTTTCTCTCAGGGATTGTGCCTGAAGCTTCTACTGTGTACACTGAACTGAAGTTCTCATTGAACATTTTTACATTTCTTTTGACTTCTTCAATGTTTGTTGCATCATTTCCTATTCTTGCTCTGCTGCCCTTTGCCTGATGCTTCTTCCTCATGGATCTAAAGAAATGTTATTTTTTGACCCCTTCTGCTCTACTAGGTTCTATACAAGGAAAAAGGTAACAGCAGACGACCATGGTCCATAAGCATCTGTTCCTCCACTATTTCAGTGGTAATAGTCTATTTTTAATTTTATGTAAAATGTTGTTAACTGGATGGTAAAGCACTGGGCCACATGTCCCTTTTACAGGCTTAACCCAGGTTCATACAAAACAAACATTTACAGAGACATTCACTGCTTACAGTCTATGACTAGTTGCACAATCAGCATACACTTAAGAAAACAAGACATTATATAATTAACAGAATATCTAGTGTATATACACAACATGATAAAAATATGCTAAAAACACGAGCACCTAGCATCTCTCAACAATTTTTCTTTGTAGTGTGCTTTTAAACACATGTTATTATTATATTATACATTATCATCCATAAAAGTGTGCAGTTATTTTTAATGGTCTCAGTATTATCACTGATAACTATATGGTTTGGCTGGGAATTCCATGGGCTCTATTCTCAAAGCTCCAGGTACAGTGCAAGAGGCTTGTGCCACGATTAATGGTGCAAAGTGCCCCTTTTGCCAAACAATGTGCCGGGAGTGATTCTCAAAGGCAGTCCACATCCATTGCAAGCTGTTTGCCCCAAATGGGGCTTGAGCTGCTTGTGCACCCCAAAAAGAGCTGCGACATTGGGCACGGGTGCATGTGGCAGACACAGGCTGCCACATCTCAGAATGTCCAATTCTCCAAACTTACCCAGAGGGAGAATTTCTGCATACCCTTCGACCAGCCAGAGCTGGTCTAAGGGTACTTAGAAATATCCCTCAGGGAGAATTTGGTAAAGTGCACCAATGAGTGGTGGCCCCCACTCCCAAGACCCTTTCCCCCCTTGGTATATGTCGCCCCCACCCCAATCTCCTATTTTACTATTAGGTTAAAATTTAATATTACCTGATGGTCTAGTGGCTCTCCATCCCTGATCTCCAATTTCACTATTAGGTTAAAAGTTAATATTACCTGGTGGTTTAGTGGCCCTCCCTCCCCAATCCCCAATGTTATTATTATTATATTAAAATAATATTACCTGGTGGTCCAGTGCCCCCTCCTTGAGCCCGATCTTGCCAGTAATAAATATATTATATATATATATATATATATATATATATATATATATATATTTATTCCTAAACACTAGTGGTCCAGTGACCCCTAACCCGATCCCCAATCTTGCCAGTTATTATATATATATATATATTTCCCACATCCCTAGTGGTCTAGTGCCCCCCCATCAACAGTCATTCCTGGTGGTCTAGTGGCTCCTGCTCTCCCCCATCCTGGCTGGTAGTGCCCTCCACCCCCCATCCTTCATCCAAGCCAGCAACTGGCACAGCCCTCCTCTCACCACCATGGCCAGCTGCCGACTGACCTGTCAGTGAGGCATACTGCATAATACCATATGTGCTCATTGACTGACAGCCAGCTGTCAATCAATGAGCACATATGGTATTATACAGTACATCTCACTGACAGGTCTGTGGCAGCTGGCCATAGTGGTGAGAGGAGGGCTGTGCCTCTTGCTGGCACTGGGTGTAGGATGGGGGTGGTGGTGATGGGCACTACCTGCCAGGGTGGGGGGCAGGGGGCCACTAGACCACCAGGAATGCAGTTTAAAACTTTGAAAACTAAAATCATTTCTCAGTATGCTCAGTAAGCACTACGAGATAGCTGTATGAAACGAAGAAGGAATCCTGCTTTGTATGGGAAAATTCCTACTTTGTATGGTCACCATCTTGTTTTCAGTTTTGCCTGAAAAATTCAAATTTAGAAACCTCTCAAAATGATATTCTGGGGAGGCACCAACACATGTAGCTTGCTTATTGGGGCCCCATAGATGCATTCTGCTTTTTACTGGTTGAAAAATGCCCTAACAATGTGTTTTATTTAACAATTAAATCCTTAGTTCATATCAGCATCATATGAAGTAGGATCTTGCTTTGTATGATGAGATACAAAGTAGGATCCTACTTCGTGAGCCAAAAATGCAGAAATGTTTCTTTAAAAAGGAAAAATATGTCTGCCGACATCGGGGTGCCCAATCCCATTGTCAGCACAAGATGCCATTGTCTCCAACTTAACTACAGTCTTCCACACATTACCAACATCAGGGTGCCCAATCCCCATATCATCAGTAGCCCCCCAAGGTGGGACACTGGGGAGCCAACCCAGTGTCCCCTGTTATGTTATACCCTCCAACAACACCTTTACTGTCAGACACTGGGGAGCCCAACCCTAGTGTCCCTTAATGTTTACGTAATATGCCTGAAACAAAGAAAACAGTCCACTGACATCTTTTTCTTTACCCTGTAGAAAAAGAAAATGGTCTCTCTTCATCTCCCCATCCCCTCTTCCCCATCCTAACCCTCCCACTGAGCAACCCAACACCCCATCCCCCCTTGCCCTTCACTTACCACTGGAGGTCCTCTTCTGTCATCTTCTGTGGACCGCGACACGTCTGCACTCTTCAAAGCTGAACCGCAAACTAAATAATCAAGGTAAGCACTGTGTAATGGCTGTCAATGGTGTTTTGAACTGAGGTTGATATCTCGGCCATTTATTGTTATTTTTTTCACCAAATTTTCAACATGGGCGTTTTGGGCCCCCACCTCATGAACACTGGCACTGTCATTTCGTTACTCAGTCTGGAAAGGTGATTTTGCCATCACTGCATGGAATCACCTTTCAGGACAGAGTAATGAAATGACAATGCCAGTGTTCATTAGGTGGGGTCCCAAAAAGCCCATGTTGAAATTTTGGTGCAAAAATACCAAATAAAACACCCGAGTTACACATGGTCATTGAAATTTCACTACACATGCACATAACTTCGGCAATTTTTAATATTTTCACTCCAAATTTTCAACATTGCCATTTTTTCACACCACCTCATGAACAGTACAGCTGTCATTTTTTACATCCTGTCTGAAATGTGTTTTCGCTCCTGTGGCACAGAATGGCACATATGCATTGCAAAATCATCTTTTGAGACCAATTAACTAAAAGATAGTGCCAGTGTTCATGAGGCGGGGTCCCCAAATGGCCATACTGAAAATTTGGTGAAAACATTCTTAAAAATGCCTGAGTTGCGTGTGTCCATTGAATTTATTCAGTACGTGCACATAACTTTGGTACTGTACTTTTCAATATTTTGATGCCAAATCTTCAACATTGCCATTTTTTTCCCACCACCTCATGAACAGTACAGCTGTCATTTTTTTTTTACTTCAAAATGTGTTTTTGCACCTGTGGTGCAGAATGGTGTTGCAGTTTTGCATTATTAAGTGTTGCCTTGCATTTCACAGTTTCTCTGTACCAGGGAACATAAGGTGGGGGTAATAAGATGGCTATGCTGACAATTTGGTCACTGTTGTTGAACACATGGAAGCACAGGGCCCAGAGGGTCCTGCGCTTCCATACCTACATACATACATGTATCTGTGGAGGGATTGGAGCACAGGGTCCACCATAGTAAAAAAAGGACAGTATCATACTATCTCAAAAAGTAAGGAAATTCATTGCAAAACACTTTGTTAATGCATCAGTAAGGGTTGAAGCAATAAAAGTAGGGAAATGAGGTGTTAGGGTTTTGAACCCTAACACCCCCATCCCTACCACCTCACCCTGCCCCCACCCTCCACACACCAATAGGCATTGGGGTGTGCCTTGGGGTCATTGGTCCTAACTCTCACCCCATTCCATGTGTAAGGAAGCTGAGATGGTACAGCATAGGAGAATGGGGTGAGAGTTAGAAGTTGATGACAAAGGAACACTTCAATGCCAGTTATATGTGGAGGATAGAAATGAGGGTGTTCAGGGGGGGTGTTAAGGTTTGAAACCTTAACACCTCATTTCATTACTTTTGTTACTTCAACCCTAACTGATGCATTAACAAAGTTTTTGGCAATGAATATACTGTGTGCGTGTATGTATATATATTAGAGGCAAAAAACTCCATTTAATGCATCAGTTAGGGTTGTTCCACAGCAACAAAAGTGAGGAAATTTGGTGCTAGGCTTGAAAAACCAGCTTGCACCCCCCAGCCTACCCCCCCAACCGGCATTGGGGTGCGCATTGGGGTCGTCAGCCCTATCTCTCACCCCATCACATGTGTAAAGCAGCAGAAGTATAGAAGAATATGGGGCTAAGCATTTGTTCGATGAAAAGTTCGTATCTCGCACCGTTTCCGAGATACGGGCCCTGAAAGGCGCGGTGAACGTCGTCATGTTATCCTATGGGAAAAAAAGAGAAGTTCGGAGTGCCATAATTTTGGCTCCCTGTAATATTTTTTGACCAAACCACTAAAAAGCACATCTATGGGATGTTGGCTGTCTTCCTTCAAAATTTCAGCCCAAAAGACTAAGCTGTTATATTGCAGCAGGGCGACAAAGGATTGCTGCAATGCATCGGATGCTGTAATGTTATCCTATGGGATAAAGCATCAATTTTGGAGTGCCGTAACTTTGCCGCTGTGTAATATTTTTTCAATGCAACACTGAAAGGCACATCTGTGAGATGTTGGCTGCGTTCTTGCCAAATTTCAGGCCAAAGCACCAAACCGTTCTTTTGCAGCAGGGTGCCCAAAAATTGCTGTCATTTTCCCACAGCCTAGAAAAGTACTGTACTTAATTGTTAAGCTCACAAAATTTGCGACACTTTCGTGATGCGACAGTACTTTGTGAAAGTACTTTTTCCAGAAATTTGAAAAACATATTTCTGGGGTGTTTTACTCCAAAATAGAGACATGGCTAGCATCCTCAGGGCCTGACTAGGTGAATACAAAAAGAATTAGGTTGCTAGAGGGTCCAAATTTTAAATGCCAAGCATTTTTATGATCACTAACTGAAAATAAAATGGCGGATTTGCGACAGTAAAAGGGCCATTTGCGACAGTAAAAAGCGCATTTGCGACACTGTCGAATTTTTTTTTTACTTTTCCCATTGACTTATAAAGGGAAATTGTTTTTTGAATAACTTTTGAACCGTTTAATATTTTTTCATGAAAATCTTCAAAAGGCACATCAGGGACCCCAGCCGCACATTTCCTAAAGATTTCAGACTGGTCACACAAACCGTGCGACCTGTAGGCACAACCGTAGAATTCCAGAAAAAGCATAAACGCACGCGCAGATCATGCTTAATAACTCCACAGCTGTATATCTGACCAGTACAAAACTTAGCAGACCCCAAGGCCTATGGTTCTTGATTGTGTATTCCAAATTTCAGCCAAATCCGTCAAATGGTTGCAAAGTTATTAAGGTGCAAAGTTTTGGGTTTAACATAGAAATGGCTCCTCAATCCTAACTATGGTAGCGCTACCGTGCTACCATAATATATATATATACAACATATACATATACGCACTCACACATATATTCATTGCAAAAATCTTCATTAATGCATCAGTTAGGGTAGTTAGTAAAGTGACAAAATAGGTGAAATATGGCATTAGGGTTTCCAACCCTAACATCCCACACCCACCATGCAGACACTGACATGCATTGGGAGGGTGCCTTGGGGTTCTCAAGCCTAATGTTCACCCAATTCACCTATAATGTAACCATCTCAGCTTATTTACTTATGGAAGGGGTGAGCGTTAGGGCTGACAACCCCAAGACACACCCTCAATGCCTGTCAGTGTCTGTAGGGTGGGGGTGGGGTGTTAGGGATAGGTAGGCAGGAGTTGCTTAACAATAGTAACAATTATTGTTAATGAGGTGGGGTCCTCAAAAGACTATGTTGAAAATTTGGTGTCAAAATATGCAAAAATGGCAGTTATGCATCAAAGTTGAAAATCCCATTGAAGTCACAAACATGTATGCTGGTGCTGCACACTGTGCATCATTGCGTGGTAGCAGTATACATGTTATTAAGTGGGTACCACATTTTTGAAATGCTCTGTATACCATGCAACTGGTAACCTTTTGCGTGATTACCTGTACATTAATTTCCCATACATAACAAGATCTTCTTTCGTGAGTTGTCATATGAATCAAGATCTTACTTCACATGACGCCGATACAAACAAAGAATTTAAATGTTAAATAATGTATGAGGAGCCCTTATTACTGTTTGAATTCAGACAATTTATCATGTTGTTATGTTATTGATGTGATCTCAAGAGGTTGTTAACCCTTCTTGCCTACATCATAGGTATTACTGAGCATAGTATAGACTTGCATCTGTGGTGCTCGCCTGATCTATATTTTATTGTTCTACTGACTAAGTGTTAAATGTTTATTTTTTTAAGTGTATCCTGTCTCCAGTGTCTATCCAGATTTGCCCCCAAAAACTGGCCCATCGTGTTGCTACCTATAACCTCTATAGGGAGTGCATTCCACACTGGAACTATTCTCTGATTAAACCATCTAGCTCTATTTTTTGATCTGCAGTGATCAGCTTCCAACTGTAGGGGTGTGATCTAATCTCATAAAACTTGTCTTTGGTTTGCAATCTCAGGAGCTCCCATAAGTCATGTTTTTCCCCAAGCCCTATGTGTTAAACACATATCTCCTCTCTGTCTTCTGTACTCCAGCGTGTACATATCCAGCTCTCATAATCTTTCCTGATAAGACATATTCTTTAATCCTTCAATGGTTTTAGTGGCCCGTTTTTGTACCATCTCAATCATCTGCACCTCTCCTGTCTCATATGGGGACCAGACCTGTGCTCCATATTCAAGTATGGGTCTCACTAGGGAGGAATATAAGGGAAATATAACCTGTCATTTCCTACACTGAATATGCTTTAGTATGCAATTTAAAATGTTATTCTACTTTCGTGTAATATTAGTACAATGAGTTTTGAAAGAGAGATTCTGTGTCACTATCATTCCTAGGTCCCTTTCCACTCTAGTTTTAGATAGAGCTATCCCATTTAATGCATAATTACTGTATATTGTTTGTTGTCTTTCCCCATGTGCATAATCATGCATTTTTCCTGGTTTAGAAATAATTTGTGATTGATTGTCCAATCCTGTATGTAATATAAAGCTTTTTGGAATGCTACTGCATCATCTTGGTTTTCTATTATTGCTCCTAGTCTGCAGTCATCCACAAATTTTGACAACCAGATTTTATTGTGTGAATACTGGATTGAGGAGACATATAAGTTAAAGAGGAAGGGGCCCAATACAGAGCCCTGAGGTGCCTCGCTTGCCATTGCTCTCCATCTGGAGACCGCTCCCTTTATACAAACTCTCTGGTTTCTTTCAGATAGCCATGAAGCTACCCATAATACCAAGTTTTTATGAAGGCCATGTTCTTGAAGTGAAGTTATCAACTCTGCATGAGGCAGCTTGTCAAAGGCCTTTGAGCAGTCCAAAAAGACCACGTCCACTGATTTTCCTTTGACCAAAGCTATGTTTACATTGTCATAAAACTGTAAAATATTTGTTTGGCAAGGTCTCCCTTCAGAAAAGCCATGCTGAGCTTCATCTAATAAGTTATTTTGTGTTAAATGATTTATGATATAGTCCTTTATAATACCCTCTAGTATTTTCAATATCACAGATGTCAAGCTGACTGGTCAATAATGGACTGGCTCGGCCCTTGGTCCCTTTTTGTAGAGTGGAATAACTGTGGCTAATCTCCAAGCCTCTATCACAACCCCTTTATCCATTGATTCCTGGAATATATGTGTTATAGGTGGGGCTAGTTCAATATACAGTGTTTTTAAAATTTTAGGATGTATGCTATCTGAGCCCAGTGATTTATTTGGGTTTATTTGTTGAAGCCTTTTTTGAACATCTTATACATGTATTTGTACTGAGATGGTTGATTTATTAATATCATCTTTTACACAGACAGGATCCTTTGGGCTGAATATTGAGGCAAAGTATTCATTTTGCAGGTCAGTCATTCGATATAAATCAGTTATTCCATCATCTTTATTTTTTAAGGGGCCTACCATATTATTTATGCTTCTTTGTTTTATTAATATGTGCATAAAAGGCTTTATAATTATCTCTGGTTTTTGTTGCTAGTTTAAATTCAAAGGCTGATTTTGCTTTATCTCCTTTTTTATCTTTCTGTTTAGTTCCCTATAAACCATATGTTGTTTTGCATCTCTTCTTCCTTTGTTCATTTTGAACATCCTATTTTTTTTATTTATTGGTCCTTGATTTTAGGCATCATCCAATATGATGTTTCGCCCTGATATTTATATTTAGATCTCATAGGGATATATTTACTTATTTCTAAATCTAGTTTATTACATACAATATTCCATTTTTCTTGCATTGTTTTGTTTTGAAAATATATACCCCAATTCCATTTGGCTATGATGTCTTTTAATTTCTGGAAATCTGCTTTATTAAAATCTAGGATAGTATGGAGTAATGGTAGCATGATGAGAGCGCAGGGCCCAGAGGGCCCTGCACTCCCAGAGGGACACAAGGGTTAATTACAATGTCTCTACACTTATAGTTACACAGGAGCACAGGACCCTCTGGGTTCTGTGATCTCACATGAAAATCAGAGATAATTACAATATGCATGCATGGGAGCACAGGGCCCCGAAGGCCCTGTGCTCCCCCAACACACTATAATCACATACAGGTAAGATTACACTTTCTCAAAATGAAGGGAATTTCACTGCAAAACACTGCATTAATGCATCAGTTAGGGCTTCTATTACAGCAACAGAAGTCATAAGATTTAATGATAGGGTTCATAACCATACCACCACCACACCCCCACCCTCCAAACACCAGCAGGCATCGGGTGTGCCTTGGGGTCATTGGCCCTAACTCTCACTTCATTCTCCTATACTGTAACAGTTCAGCTTGTTCACAGATGGAATGGGGGAAGAGTTATCGTTTGACCAATTTACCTGAAATTTTGTACGTGCTATCTGATACTATAGATCTGTGGATCTGGCAAGTGTCGTTACGATTGGATGTGTGGTTGTGGATCTGCAGAGTGCCAAAACATTTGAAAGATACCACTTTTTTGCACATTCTTTGCTTGAGGCTATGGCCCAAATGGTTTGGGGATCTTGTCTGAAATTGTTAGGGTATATGGAGTCGGGGTCACTGGTGTGCCTTTTGAAGGTATGGTGAAAAAATATGAACCCGTTCAAAAGTTATTAAAGATTTAAGTTTCCCATTACAGCCTATGGGGAAAAAAAATATATATGTTCCATGCGAAAAGCGTGTTTTGCTTTCATGAAAGCACCTTTTAGTACCCCAAATGGGTTTAGCAGTGTTGTGCAGCCACCATCTTGTTTTCAGTTAGCGACAGAGAAAAAACTTTATTAAAAAAATAATGTCCCTTGGTAAATACCAACTGTTGTGTTTACCTAATTGGGGCCCTAGGAACATGATCATGGCTTCAGATGTTAAAAATTATGCTTGGAAATATGTTTTTTATGATTTTTCTGTTGGTAATGTTGCAATTTGCGAAAGTATTGATCCCAAGTTACTTGCAGTTAACATTGGGGACCCACGGGTGGTGTTTCCGAGAGGCAAAAATATAAAAGACTTTGTGGTTCACTCTGTGCAACCGACTTTGGAAAAACCAAGAAATTGGTTATTTAAACCAATTGTAGGTTGCAATTGATGTGGTCATTGTAAATATTGTTCTTGGGTTAAAATATCTAAAACTTTTACAAATCCTGCCACGGGGAAGGAATTTAAAATTACAGATTTAGTGACTTGTAGCACGTTGGGAGTGGTTTACATTGCCGAATGCTCCTGCAACAGCTTCTATGTAGGTAATACGAAATGCCCCTTCAAAATACGGATAGGGGAACATGTTAGATCCATATTGAATGGTGATGTTAAAAATGCCTCAGCATTGCATATACTACAAGCAGTTGATAAAACATCACATAGATTTTCGTTTATAGCTATTGAAAAACCTACTTTGGCTAAAAGGGGAGGTGACTTGGATAACCTTCTTTTATGGAGGGAGCAGTATCGGATTTTTGTAACTAGGGCAATGTATAAACCAGGACTGAATGAAAGGTTAGAAATTAAACCTTTTCTGAAATATAAAAAAAATAGTGATAAGATTGTAATATTGTTGTGTTTTTATATAATGTCCCTTTTCTTTTTTTACCTTTTCCACAGTGTAAAGACTACTTTTTGAACTATGGATTAAGGTATTGAATGTGTTATTAGATGAAATATGTGCAGCATGACATGCGAAGACTTCATAATGGTATCGCATGGTGTTTTTAATCGATTTATGTATTGTTTGTTTTATGTGGTAATGGGTTCATATCACTTTAAATCTTTGGCTTAAAAAGAAGGGGACACTATGTGATGTCAGCCTTTGAGAAAGCAATTTGTGAAATGCGTCAGGTGACGTCTTTGGGAACTGACCCTCAGCGCTTGCTCTATGTTGTGGAGATTCATAGCAACAGTGTTTGGCACAAACTGTTAACTGCCTTTCGGATACTCGGCATCCTGTTCCATATTCAAGGAATTTTTTTGAACTAAATGAACTTTGTTGGTCATCTTCTGAAGGAGCTGTGATCACTTTTATGTGAGTTTTGCATTTTTTCAATAAAGATCCACGAATATGATTATTCCTTGAATGGTTTCTTCACTAATATAAGGAAAAGACAAAAGTGCTGTGTTTTAAAAAGCAGGTGCTGGTTCCCCTCAATTGCTGCATCATATTTAACCGTGCACTGCTTGTTTTCCTAGTGCAGTCCATTTCATTTGCCTTACAATTTGCAAAACTTTCACAAATTGTGAAAGTGTAGCACACATTCATTCACAAATTGTGACAGCCTTTCATGAAAGCTTTCACAAAATTTGTGAAAGTACTTGCAAAAAATTGCTGTTCTTTGTTACTTTACTGCAACTAAACAGTTTGGAGTTTTGGACTGAAAGTTGCAGGGTAGAAAGGGCTTGCCCCACAAATGTGCCTTTTGCTGATTTGGTGATAAAATGTACATCAGTTCCACACTTATAACATTCCAAAGTTTAGAAATGTCCCATAGGATAACATTGTGGCGATCATGGTACCTTTTGGTGGCTATGTCTTGAAAATGGTTTGAGATTCAGATTTGCCGCTAATCGCAGCTTAGTACACCTTTTCGTGTAGTAAGTATTCATGCAGGTTGCCAGGTCATGATTAAAACTGCAGTGTAATTTTTCCCAATATTCCTATGGTTACTAAGATATTGCACCATTTGCATCACAGGGGTTCCTTGGAATGTCTCTAGCCCTGTGCTGGGCCTCTATACTTATGGGTAGATGGGACTGCAGGACCCAGAGGGCCCTGTGCTCCCAGATATGGATACCATTATGCAATAATGGGAGCGCAGGGTCCTCCATTATGAAGTACTGGGTGTGCAGGGCCAGGAGGGCCCTGTGCTCCCAGAGGGAGATGAGAGTTCATTACAATGTCTCTACACTTATGCATAGATGGGAGCTGGATACCATTATGGAGTGATGGCAGCATGATGGGGGGCCTGCGCTCCCACAACCACATATGGATAAGATTACACTTTCTCAAAAAGAAGGGAAATTCATTGCAAAAAACTCTGTTAATGCATCAGTTAGGGTTTCCATTACTGTGACAAAAGTCTGGAACTTTGATGTTAGGGTTACCATCTCTACCACCCCTACCCTCCACACACCAATAGGCATCATGGTGTGTCTTGGGGTTGCCTGGCCTAACTCTCATCCCATTCTCCTATAGTGCACCATCTGAGCTTCCTTACACATGGAATGGGGTGAGAGTTAGGGCCAATGACCATAAGGTACACCACAATACCTGTTAGTCTGTGGAGGGTGGGGATGGGGTGGTAGGGTTGGTAACCTAACATTGAAAATATATTATAGGGCACGGTAGTTAGGGTTGCATGGTAACTTCTATGTTAAACTCCAAATTTTTCACTTTAATAACTTTGCAACTGTTTGACTGATTTGCCTTAAAGTTTGCATGCTCTGCCTGGTACCATAGATCACTGAATCTGGCAAGTTTTGTTCCCGTCGGTGGTATGGTTGTGGAGCTGTGGAGTGGCAAAAAATTTGAAATTAACCATTTTGGTGCAAATTCTTTGTTCATCCATAAGTCTGAAATGGTTTTGGGGTCTGGTCAGCAATTGTTTGGGTATATGGGGTCTAGGCCACTGATGTGCCTTTTGAAAATTTGGTGAAAAAAATATTAATCTGTTCAAAAGTTATTGAAGTTTTAAGTTTCCCATTATAGCCCATGGGACAAATTAGATGTGCCATGCAAAAGTACATTTTGGCTTTTGTGAAAGCACTTTTTAGTGGCACAAATGGGTTCAGTAGTGTTATGCTGCCACCATCTTGTTTTCAGTTAGTGATGCAGAAATAATACTGTAATTAAAAAAATTCTGCCCCTTGCAAAACACCAACAGTTGTGTTTACCTAATTGGGGCCCAAGAAACATGATCCTCACATTAGTTTTTAAAAATAATGCCTGGAAATATGTTTTTTCAATTTGGCCATTGGAAGTTTTGCAAATTTGTGTAAGCACGTTTGTGAAATTTAAGCAAATTGTAAAAGTTTCACAAATGTACTTTTGCAAATTTGAGACAGATTTTGCGAAAACATTTGCAAAATTTGTGAAACATTCACAAATTTGTGACACTACTTTTGAAAACTTGCTGTTTCTTTGACACTTCACTATAAATAAATGGTTAGGACCTTTGGGCTGAAATGTGCAGGGTAGAAAAGGCTTGCCATACAGATGTGCCTTTTGCTGGTTTGGTGAGACAATTTACTTCCATTTCATAGTTATTACATTCCAAAGTTTAGAAATGTCACTTAGGATAACACTGTGGTGGCCACGGTACATCTTGGCACCTATATCTCGAACATGGTTTGAGATACGGATTTTTCACTAAACGCAGTCTAGTGTCCTAAGCACGCATGCAGGTTGCCAGACCAAGATTATAACTGCTGTGGAATTTTTTCCAGTGTTTCTATGGTTACTGAGATATTGCACCATTTGCAGCACAAGAGTTACTTGGAATGTCTCTAGGCTTGCACTGTGTCTCTATACTTCTGAGTACATATGGATATCATTATGCAATAATGGGAATGCAGGGGCATAGTGCTCCCACAGGGAGATGAGAGTTCACAACAATGTCTCTACACTTATGGATAGATAGGAGTGCTGGGCCCGTAGTGCCCTGTGCTCCCACAAATGGATACCATTATGGAGTGATGGCAGCATGATGGGAGCCCAGGGCCCAATGGGCTCTGCACTCCCTCAGGGAGATGAGGGTTAATTAGAATGCCTCTACAATTATGGTTACATAGGAGCACAGGGCCTGGAGGGCCCTGTTCTCCCCCATGAAAATCAGAGACAATTACAATATGTATGCATGGGAGCACAGGGCCCACAACACACTACAGACTGATGGGAGCGCAGGGCCAAGCCACAACCTCATATGTGTAAGATTACACTTTCTCAAAAAGAAGGGAAACTCATTACAAAAAAGTCTGTTAATGCATCAGTTAGGGTTTCTATTACAGCAACAAAAGTATGGAAATTTGGTGTTAGGGTTACCAACCCCACCACCACCCCACTCCCTCCACCCTCCACACACAAACAGGCATTGGGGTGTGCCTTGGGTTCATTGCACATAACTCCCACTGCCATTCTCCTATACTGTACCATCTCAGCTTCCTTAAACATGAAATGGGGTGAGAGTTAGGCCCAATGAACTCAAGGTACACCCCGATGCCTGTTGGTGTGTGGATGGTGGGGGAGTGGGGTGGAGTGGTAGAGTTACTAACCCTAACACCAAACTTCCATACTTTTGTCACTGTAATAGAATCCCTAAGTGATTCATTAATGGAGTTTTTAAATATATATATATATATATAGTATATATATTAGGGGTGAGCTGATAACACATAAAATAAAAACACATCACTCACCCCCCAAAGCAGCCAACTGACATTTATCACACTGGAGTGTGATAAATGCAAACAACTGAAATTTATCACACTCTGTTTACCTCATCAGAGTGTGATAAATGTAGCCAATTTACATTTATCACACTCTGCTTACCTCATCAGCATTGGTTTCAACTGTGCTGATCTCACCAAGGAAAACTCAGATTCTGCCTAAGTGTGGGAACTGCTTTAATGAAGTCAATGACAAGAATGTAGCTCACCTGCACCTGCAATTCCCTCTTTCACTCTCATCTTGTGCAATATATGAAAGCCCCAAAGCAAGCAACCAATGGCCTGAGTTTCACAGTGGGGAAAAAAGCCACAAGAAATCAAAGCCTTTCACATCCATGAATACCTCAACTACCAAGGAAAACAGTCTGCTTCACCCAAATGGCAAGACAGTGTTTCAGCTTGTTTTAGCAGAATTTTCTTTTTTTGTCCTGTGTCTTCTTTGTTTAGTCCACAAGATAAACTGAAATAAAAAAAAAAATTCTTGAAACCCCTATTGTATAAATCGCACATATGTTGTGCAGATTGTGTGATATGGACAATATTCTCACTCCTGCAGAATGAGCTCTGGGCAGTCGTGAGTATCCAGAACTCATTCTGCGTGAGTGAGAATAATTTTCCATATCACACTCCTGCCCATCATGTATCATATTCATATATGTGTATATATATATATATATATATATATATATATATATATATATATATATCATATTAATCTTCACAACAGGCCAGTGATATCATAATACCTCATGAGGGGCGAAGCCACGGGTGAGATATCTTGATGATGTCACTGGCCTCAAGTGAAGAAAAATATGATGTCTTCAGTCAGGCCATGCCATGTTCTGTTTATACAAGGTAAGTTTTGGGATTTTTTTACTTAAGCAGTTTAAGTATTTCAATAACAATAGTCAGTGTAATATAGGCACAGCAGCAGCATAGTTTTTGCTTTTAAAAGTTTTTTATTGTAAGAACTTGATACAGTAAATATGAAAGGATTTGAAGTGTGGTAACTCTTTTACAACACAGAGAATAGCAAGTCAATAAAGCTTGCAGTGTTTTAACTCTTTCATGACCCAGAAGATTTTAACTGCATAAGCATCGCATTTTTTGTAAGTCTAACAGCATACGTTTTAAAACTTTTTTATTGTAAGAACTTGATAAGCATGAAAGTATTTTGAGTGTGGTAACTCTTTCATAACACAGAAAATAGCAAGTCTATAAACAATGTAGTATTTTAGCTCTTTCATGACCAAGAAGATTTGAACTTCATAAGCAGTGCATTTTTCTAAGTGTGTTAGGCCTAGTATACATCATGTCCAAAAATCTAATAGTGTTTTAACTCCTTTAGGCCCACAAAATAGAGAAAATACAAACTTGCAAAAATTGTAGTATTTGAAATCTTGTTATGCTTAAAATATATTGCGTCTGTCAATATAACTGTATTCTCAGTGCTTTAGGCCTACAGAATAAGAAGCTGAAAAACATTGCAGTTTTTTAACTGGTTTAAGGCAAGAAAATATGAAGTACATGACTATAATAGAACACCACTGTATTTTACTCCTTTGGGCCTATAAATTAACTGGCTGATAAACACTGCTGTATTGTTAGTTTTCTAAGTCAAGACAATATGAAGTGTATAAATATCAGAGAACATGACAGTATTTTAACTGCTTTAAGCTCAAAAAATAGGAAGTTGATAAATATTGAAGCTTTTTAAATCTTTTAAGTCAAGGACATATCAAGTCCATGAACATTACAGTATTGTTCATTTTTAAGGCCTGGAAAATGTCAAGCTGATAACATTTACAGTATTGACTCTTTTTTAGGTCTTTAATAATCAATGTAATATCCAGTTGATAATCCTGAACATATTTTGAGTCTGTTTAGTCTATGAAGACCAGATAAATGGTAGAGGGCTTTTTTTGGGGTTGTCCCAAAAGTTAATTTGTGTTTTGAATATTTTTTTTCTTCTTTGTTGAGTGGAGTTTCAATGTGGTTCTCATGGTCTTCTGGTCCTTTGCATCCTCTGGACTGTGGGTGCTGATTGTTAAGGGGGAAACAGACAATAGACAATAGTCCCTTGCTGTAGAACAAGTTGAAAAAAAAAACTGAAAATAAATCTCCCCATTAGGCTTGCTGAATTTAAAGCTTTAATCATCTGCCAACTCAATGAATCCTGTGACTGCTTCCCTTAATTCCTTGGACTACGGCCATTGTGCTTACTCCTGCTCCTTCTTTGTGCCCTCTTGGCCCAACTCCCTGCTCATGCTTTGCCCCCACTCTTCTAAGTATTCTCTTGCCCTTCTGCCCCTTTCTAAAAAAATAAAACTTGATGTCTCCCCAGTGAAGACCATAACAAGTTTATTCCAGTTCAGTGTATTGCACTATACCATGCTTTTCACCTGTACATATCTATTGCTGTACTTAATTTTGTATTCCTTGTGTGTGTTGGCTCTTCACTAGCCTGTTTATATCTAATATTATGTATACTGCTGTGTTTGGCAGGAATTTCAATCCTGTTGTTTCCTTCTGTACCTCTGTATTGTTCTCCTAGGTCCACCTCGAAAATAAGCTTGCTCAACGGTGTCCGCCTGGTTAAATAAAGATTTTGATTGATTGAATAGAATTGTTAGTGGTTGCATAATGGTAATATTGCATGTTATGCATTTTTTGTATTTGTTACAACATTGTACTTTATCTGTTGTGTTCATTTGCACAAATCTTTTTATGCTTTGTTTTAATAGTTTGCACTTTTATAAGAATCTTGTCCTTTTTTTTTACATTGTTGCTATTTTTGTTCCTTTTTTGGTTTGTATAAATTTATGTGTTTGAGATAAAGTACATTGTTGCTGAATATAATTTAAAATTGATTTTGTACTGGCTTTCTTAAATGTTGTAATATGAGATATATATATTATATAATCTTTGTTGAACATTGACTATGATACTTGTATATACATCTACTAATCTGAGTTTGAGTCACTTGATATCACTTGTAGGCATCTTTTGTTGCTGTGTTTGTTGATTGTAATGGGGAATATCATGGAAGCACTACTGAAGGAGAGATTGGTGGAACATCTGGTTGCCTACAGACTACAGGACCCAAGGCAGCATGGTTTCACCAGGGGAAGGTCATGTCAGACCAACCTCATTGAATTTTTTTGACTGGGTGAACAAGGGAGGTGGATCAGGGTAGGGCAGTGGACGTGGCCTATCTGGACTTCAGCAAGGCCTTTGACACTGTGTCACTCAGAAGGCTATTAAATAAACTAGGGAATAATGGAGTGGGCAGGACAGTAGTGTGGTGGGTATGTAACTGTCTGGATGGCAGGACACAGAGTGTGGTGGTAAATGGCTGTCACTCCACAGAGGGAAGGGTTACCAGAGGGGTACCACAGGGATCAGTGCTGGGACTGGTCCTATTCAATGTCTTCATCAGTGACATTGCACAGGACCTAGAAGGCAGAATTTCCCTGTTCGCTGATGACACAAAGCTCTGTAACAGAGTGGACGCACTAGAGGGTGTAGACAGAATGAGGAGGGACCTGCAGAAAGTTGAATAATGGTCACGGGTTTGGCAGTTGAAATTCAATGCAAAGAAGTGCAAGATAACGCATATGGGGTACAAAAACCCTGGAACAACATATCAGTTGGGGGGGTGAGGATATAGCATACACCAATCAGGAAAGGGGTCTTGGGGTTATCATCTCTGATAACCTCAAGATAGGGAAACAGTGCAACAAAGCAGCAGGTAAAGCAAATAAAATGCTGGGATGCATAGGCAGGGGCATCACCAGCAGGAAAAGTGAGGTCATAATTCCACTGTACAAGACACTAGTGAGGCCTCACCTGGAGTACAGTGTGCAGTTCTGGAGACCTTACCTACGTAAGGACATAGACAGGGTAGAGAAGTTTCAGGGGAGGGCAACAAAGATGGTACATGGATTGCATCACAAGTCCTATGAGGACAGGTTGAAGGACTTGAATATGTACTCCCTGGAGGAGAGGAGAGAGAGAGGGGATATGATGGAGACATACAAGTATCTTACAAGGAGGAACAGAGTGCAAGAATACACTATTTGTCAGTGAAAAAGATGTTCCAGGACAGAGAGCATGGGATGAAGTTGGAGGGAGGGTGATTCAGAGGAAATGTGAGGAAGAATTTCTTCACAGAACGGGTGGTGGACAAGTGGAACACCCTGCCAAAGGAAGTAGTGGGGGCTGAAACAATCACAGGATTTAAGAATGTATGGGATAGACATAAGTGAATTCTGGAGGTCAGGGGTAAGAGGCAACAGACTTCTAGGAGAACATGAAGTGAATTTACAAGCTCAAATAGGAAGACTAGGTGGGCCATTGGCCCTTATCTGCCAACAGTGTCGATGTATCTATGTGTGTGCAAAATGTGCTAGAGATAATTTGTAGAATTCAAATGAAAACAGTCAAGAATTGAGTTAACTAATTTGAAGAATCAATAACTCATTAGCTAAATGAACTGGTCACGTAAGAGAAGAGGAACCTTTTTCTATTTCTTCAAATGGTATTATCATACGTGACCCTGCAATTGTAGCTAAAAAATGTAACACCTTTTTCAACGATTTGTCTTCATACAAGACATCAGTAGATAAACATGATTACAATACTAATTGTTTTCCAAATTTGTCTTCTCATCTTAAATTTCACGTTAAAATACAGTACTGACTCCAGAATTCGTTTTTAGTTATTTGGATGGATTAAATCCATATCCATCTAAAGAAATCAATGGTCTGGGTTTCAGGATTAAAAATGGCAAAGGATAGCATTGTCCTCCTACTCATTAAGTTGTTGAATTGTTCATTATGTAATGGAGTATATCCCACAAAAAGCAAACAGGCCACTCTATATCCCATTCATGAATCAGGTTCTAAGTAGTTTGTCTCTAACTATAGACCCATTTCTTTGTTGGTTCCTATGTCAAAATTTTGTGAACAAATTGTTATGGATCAAATGGTCGAATTTCTTTCCAAATATGATTTGTTAACTCACATAGGACATGGTTTTCAAGCTTTACGTAATACTGAGACTGCCTTGGTGAAGTTCATGAACCATATTTAGAAGGCCACCAATGGCGGAAATATGGTAGCCTATGTGTTCATGGATCTCACCAGGGCATTCAGCCTGGTTGTCCATAGCTTACTTCTTCAGTGATTATCACATTGTAATTTTCTGATGATGTTATCAATTAGTTTAGGGACTATCTTTCAGGCTGTGATCATAGAACTATTAATCAGGCAAATTGTTCTAGTTTTCTTCAAATTAGTTGTGGTGTCCCACAGAGCTCCATTTTAGGACACATACTTTTTTTCCTTTTCCTAAATGATCTTCCATCAGCCAGTCCTTCATCAGAAATGCTCTTCTACGCAAATGATGTGGTCATTTTTAAAAGTGTAAAATGATGTAGGGACCTTAAATGACATCTCTCAAAAAGAGTTTTTTTAATCTAAAGCATTGGTTTAATGCCTGAGGGATGGTCTTAAACATTAAGAAAACTAAAACCATGATTTTCAGCAGACCCACAAAGATTGGGAACAGCGAGTTTTTGTTCAGAGCTCTCAGTGGTGAAGTTATTGAAACAGTCAACAAGTTTAGATACTTTGGAGCTACTGTACACTAGACGGTTCCCAAATTTTGAACCACATGCAGATGGTTTGATAAAAACAATACAGCTCTTTACATGGAGTGTGAAATAATCTTCTACCGGAAACTCATGCCCTTATGGTGAAGAGCCTACTGTTGTCAGTTTTAGATTATGGTCTGATAATTTATTCAGGTGCCAGGAGTGGGGTGCTAAATAGATTAAAAGTAGTCTATAATGTAATTTGTCGCTTTATAACAGGCCTCCCATTTGAAACCCATCACTGTTTACTTTAACAGGCTGCACAACTACCCTCACTGGATGACAGAGTAAAGATAAAAAGTTTGGTCTTTTTCCATAAGGTCATCCTGGATAAGGTCCCATAATGTATAGGGGAGTTATTTCCATTACAGTATAACTCTCATTGTACTAGATCACAAGATTTAACCTTATTTAACTCATTCTATCTGATGCCACAGTTTTGGGTCAGGTTAAGCAATGGATGGTTCTGACGCCATATGGCACTAATGGGTAGAATGGGTTTTTAAGGTTCCCTTTCAAAAGACTTGTTTTGGGCAAAGAGCTTTTGATTATGTTGGTCTAAGTACTAACAACCACCTCCACAATCAGCTAAGTCTATTAGAGCTATATCTGTTTTTAACAAACATTTGTTAAGTACAGTATTTTAGATGAACAGTCTGCATGTAGTTGTAAATAATATTTGTATTTGTATCTTATTGTATGTATTGCATGTTATGTTGTTATATGCTGGTCACACTTGAAAAAGGGCAATGTTGCTCAATGTACTTTTCCAGGGTAAACAATAAAAAATGAAATTGATGTTTTTTTCTTCTTCTTTCTTTGAGATGTAACTTCCAGTTAACAACAATTATCACCTTTGATTCTTTTTGCCCATATCTTTACTTTATATATAAGGCAACCACAGTTTTGAAAGATAAAAAGACACAGTTCAGAGACTTTTAGTAATACATTCTAATAAACATCCTAATGTATGCAAACTTTTTTGTATTTTGGATGCCACTATCTATTCCTGAACCCTGAACTTTAGGCTCTAACCACTCTGTGAATGCTGTTACTCCAACTTCAAGTGGGTTGCAGTGAACATTTGTCAGTCTCTTCACATAAGCTTGCTTATCCAAAACGTTTTTTAAGGGGTAACAGATTGTATATGTTCACTCAGAAAGGTGGTTCACTGCATTTGTCCAGTAATGAAACCCAATCATTATAAAGAAAAACATATTTTATAAAGAGAAAAAAGGGGGGCTTTATCCTGTGCCTACTGATTCAAAGGTAAGCTCACTGCCACTGTACATTACGCTATTTGCTATCTCAGAGAAAAAAAGCAATTGCTTTATCTCAGTGGCAGTAATTACATCCAGAGCTAAATACATACGAACATATGAAATTGCCAGCAGATAAAGGCCTTATGGTCTATCAAGTCTGCTTGATTGTGCAACTAGCAGCCCTTATACTGCAGCTACCCCTTCCTTGCCTCCCCCCTTCAGTGACCCTCCCCCTTACCCTGTCCATCCCCTTTTGAAGCAGCCCACAGTATTACAGGATACAACTTCCTCTGGTAATGCATTCTACCGAGACACCACCCTCTCTGTAAAGAAGTGTCTCCTCATTTCCCTCCTGAGCCTTCCCCCCACCAATCTCAGATTGTGCCCTGGAGTGTCCCTCCCCCTCCTTAATTAGAAAACCCCCTCCATGCCCATCTTATTTATTCCTTTCATATACTTGAAGGTTTCGAATCATGTCCCCCCATCCCTCCTCTCCTCCAGGGAGTACATGTTCAACTCCCTCAGCCTGCTGTCCTACGGTAAGTCCTCTAGCCCCTGGATCATTTTTGTTGCCATGCGCTGCACCACCTCCAGTAACCTAATGTCCTTCTTCAGGTACGGCCACCAGAACTATATATAGTACTCCAGGTGTGGTCTAACCAGTGACCTATATAGCGGCAGGATCACTTCCCCTCTCCTGGAAGATATGATTCTGGCGATGCAACCCAGCATTCTTTTAGCCTTTGCAGCTGCCTTTCTGCACTGATCTGAGTTGTTCATTGCTCCCATTATGACCATCCCCAGATCCTTCTTCTCCTCCATCTTGGCTAGTTACACCCCCCAGCTGGTAACTCCTCTTTGTTTTTTGTTTTCCCCCAAAATGTAGCACCTTGCATTTCTTGGCATTGGACCCCAGCTGCCAAGAGTCTGACCAGGCCCTCCAGTTTTGCCAGATCATCTTGCAACCCTTGCCACCTTTCTAATCATCTACTACTTCTCCCATCTTGGTGTCATCTGCAAACAGACTTATCTTGTTCTTGATGCCTATTGAGATGTCTGCTATGGAGATCCCAAACAACACTGGCCCCAGTACAGAGCCCAGTGGCACCCTGCTTGTCACCACCCTGGGATATGAGAGCTCCCCTCCCACCACCACCCTGTGCTGTCTCCCTTGAACCAGTTCACTACCCATCTTACTATCTTCACCCCCACCACCATGTCTTCCAGCTTACTCCCTAGCCACCAAATTGAATGCATCACTGAAGTCCAGGTACAGGACATCTACTGCATGGCCCTTGTCTAATTGCCTGGTTACCCAGTCATAGTACTCCACTAGGTTGGTCTGACAGGTTCTGCCTGAGACAAACCCATGCTGTCTGCTGTCCTGCAGCCCATTACCCTCTAGGAGGGAAACCAGCCTCTCCTTCAGGATTGTCTCCATCAGCTGTCTCATGATGGACATAAGACTTACTGGTCTGTAGTTCCCTGGATCATCCTTGGGGCCGCTCTTGTGAAGGGGTACCATGTGCACTATACTCCAGTCCTTAGTTACATGCCCCGAGTCCAGGGTGGCATTGATCAGGTCTGCCAAGGGTTCCACTAGGACTTCTGGCAGCTCCCTTAGCACCCTGGGGTGTATGCCATCTGGCCCAGGTGCCTTGTCCACCATCAGTGCCCTCAAGCCCTCCAGTACCCTGCCCAATGGGATTTCCCTGTCTGTTACCTCCTCCTCCCATGTCCACCCTCCATCCCCACTTCGGTATTGCTCCTCCTTTCTCTTTAGTAAATACTGAACAGAAGTACTCATTTAATGTTTATGCCTGTTCTGCCCATTTCCACCAACCCCCATCCCTCTTAATCCTTATTATTTGGTCTTTACAACTCCTTTTCTCTCTGATGTACCTGAAGACGTCCTTCTCCCCCTCTTTGATGCTCTGTGCTAGCCTGAGTTCTCAGGATGCCTTGGCTGCCCTGACTGCCCTTGTAACTTTCCTCAGCTCCTTCAGGTATTCCTCTCTGTCCTCCCCTCTCCCTGTTTTTTGTACCTTCTAAAGGCATCTCTTTTCTTCCTTACTTTCTCCATGACCCTTCTGCTCACCCAGCTGGGCTTCTTGGCCCTAACCATCTTACTCTGGACCCTTGTACATGTTGCAGTTGCCTCCTCAAAACCCAGTTTAATTACCTCCCACTTCTGGTTAGTTTCCATATTTGCACAGATTCTGGCCAGAAACCCCTGTACTATTTCCCCATCCTCCTGAAGTTGTCCCTCCTAAAGTGTAACACCCTTGTGCCCGTTCTTACTCCCCCTTTCCCCATGTTTATCATGAACCACACCAAGTGGTGGTCACTCCCTGCCAGCGGTTCCTCCACCCTCAGCTCCCTTACAAACGCACTTTTCACCAGCACAAGGTCTAGGGTGTCCCCTAACCTGGTTGGCTTGTTTTATTTTGTTTTTATTTAATTATTTTATTAAAATTATATGATATAATGGCAGACAAAAAAGTATACAGATTACATGATGCAGTGTACAAACAGAATAACAAATTGCATTACATAGTAAGTTCAGTAGTGAGTACATCTAGGTAAGATGAGATACAGAGTTACAATTGTCTTACACCAAAAAGAACGGTCAGGGGGCTAACCATGTCAATGGCCTTGGAGGATGGGGATACAGTGTAGGTTGAAAGATGGTCAGTGAATAAATTGAATAGGAGTCTAACTAAAAGAAATAGAGGTAGGATATGAAGGATAGGTTAAGAGAAAAAGGGGTGAAACAACAGGGTGTGGAGGTGGGGGGAGTGAGGGAGAGCTTGTGATCTGGTTATTGCAGGGGAGTACATCAGCGGAAGGGCTAGGGTGGTAATTGTCAGTTAGAGTAAGAAGGAGATAACATTGCCATGGAAGGAGGGGTAGGAAGGGAGGTGGAATCAAATTTCTGAGGCACAGTCAAAAGTAGGGAAGGTTAGGGAGGGACGGAGAGGTAAGGTAGAAAGGAAGTACAGTAGATAGGAAGGTAAGTAGCAGGAGCAGGCTGGGTAGGCAGGAAATAATCAGTGTAATTTAGGTTGGACATTCACAGCTACTGCATTTCATTAAGTACTGCCAAAGTTTGGTTTTGAAGGGACCAATTTTGGTGTCTAATAGGAGGTCAGGAGGAAGGTTATTTAGCCAGGAAGGTGATCTAAACATGAACGAGTGTTGAACCTGCATGGTGCAGCAGAAAAGGACCTGAAAGGTGTTGTTGGAAGAGCTTCTAGTGTGAAGCCGGTTCTTAGTCCTGTTGAGGAACTGTGATAGCATGGGAGGGGCTAGTCCAAGGTTGATTTTCTTAGTGAAGAGTCAGGTTTGGTAGGAGATTCTGCCATGAAGATTCACCCAGTTCGCTGCAGTGTAGAGGTCTCAGGTGTGGGTGTAATGGTGGGCATCTGTGATTAGGCAGCAGGTTTTGTTTAGGACAACAGTTAACCTCTTAAGTGAGGTAGTGGTGGCAGAGCCGTATATTATTAGCCCAAAGTCTATAATTGAAAGGTTGGAACTAGAGATGGCTAGGTGGAGTGCTTCATGTGAAATGTGTCTACACAGTAGCCCAACTCTAGTGCTAACAGCTCTAGAAATTAAATTTACATGTTCATTGTAGGTTAGGTAGCTGTCGAGTATTATGTCTAGATATTTAAAGTTGTAGACTTGTTTGAGGGGAGTGTGTGGTTGTTGGTGATAAGTAGCTGGGCATTTTTAAATTTGTTGTGAGGGCCGGCCAAGAGCATCACTTTAGTCTTTTTGCAGTTCATTATTAGTTTGTGATTGGTGAACCAGGATTCAACTGCAGTGAAGCTTTCTTGCAAACTGCTGTTGAGAGGTGTCGGATCTGTCTGGCTGGTGAAGAGCACAGAGTCATCTGCGTAGAGGAGTAGGCTTGTAGGGCAGGCTTGGGGAAGGGTATTCAGGTAGAGGCTGAATAGGAGGGGACCCAGGATTGAGCCTTGGGGGACTCTAGAGCATACCAGCAGGCTGATTGAGAGTGTATCCTGGATTTTCACTCTTTGGATTCTGTCCTCCAGGTAGCTTTTGAACCAGGCAGTGACATCAGGAGAGAGACCAAGGGTGGGTAAGGATCTGAGTAGTAGGGTATGGTTAACAGTATCAAATGCCTTTGTGAGGTCAGTGTAGATTGACCCCACAAGGTGCCCATGATCCAATGACATATGGATGAAGTCTGTGTATTCAAGGAGGGCAGTGGTGGTGGTGCTATGCCCTTTCCTGAAACTGTGTTGTTAGGTGCAGTGTTTATTATAGGTGGCAAGGTAGTCAGTCAACTGGTCTGCAACTATTCACTCTAGTGCCTTGGAGAGGAGAAGCAGAATGGAGATCAGACAATAGTTAGAGTGGGTGGCCCTATCCCCACTCTTATGAATGGGCATCACAACCGTGGCCTTCCAAGCTAAGGGGAATTGGCCAAGACAAAGGGATAGGTTGAGTATCTTGGTGAAAGGTGACAGAACAGAGTCAATGATGAGACGGAGCAATTTAAGATCTAGGGCATCATTACTAAATCTAGATTTGCTAAGGACAAGCAGAAGATATTTTGTTGCTATAGTGGTAATTATAGTCTTGAAGTAGAAAGGTGGTGCATTCGGGGGTGGATTATCTTTACTAGCATTATTCAAGCAGGGAGGATTATTGAAGAAGTTGGAAGGGAGTACCCCACTCAGGTCCATTAAAGCAGTATTAAAAATATCTGCAATTTCTTTAGGGTCCTACCTGCTCTAACTCCCCTTCACTAGCATTTTCAAATGTTCCAGTTGCTGCAAAAGGCAGTGGGAAAAAGGTTTATTTCCCTTTAACTCTACATGCATCAATGTCAAATTGGCTAGCCTGTTGCAGTTCTTGAGTGCTGGATTGATATTCAAGATCTGATTAATTTTTCCAAAAAAGGATCTTAGTGACAGTTTGCGTGTAAATTTATAAAAGTCCATCACAGTTTGAAAAATGTCAACACAACTCATTAGTACAGTGGACAACCCCTTGTTCAAAACAGATAGTTCACTATCAGCAATTGCTTTTCTTTCTGAGATAACAAACAACATGATGGTACAGTGGCAACTAACTCACCTTTGAACCAATAGGTCATAAGTTTGAGCCCCCTGTTTCTCATTATAAGAAATCTTCTTCTTAATTATATTGGGTTTCAGTACTAGGCAAATGATGTGAATTACCTTTCAGTAAACATATAATGACTTGTTTACTCTTAAAAAACAGGGTGGTCATCCCAGTGTTGGATTATTAAAAAAAACAAAGGAGATAAAGGCGATCGGAGGGTGGGGGTGTCACTAGACATCAGGGAGTAAAATAAACATTATGGTGATGGCCATAAGGGTGGGGGGGGGTGCCACTAGACACCCAGGAATAAATATTTTATTTAGGGGGACAGTGATCAGAGAGTGAGGGGTGTTTTGGGGTATGCTAGCTTATGTAATTAGACTGAAAATTGATCACAGCAGCCCACTTGAAGAGAATTGGCATTGACAGTGCCAATAGAGCCTAAAGTTCATGGTTTAAGAATAGAAATTGACACTCAAGACACAAAGAATGCTTGCATACATTAGGATGTTTATCAAAATGTATTACTTGAAGTCTCTGAACTGCGTATTAACACCTTAAACTCTGTCATTGCTCTGCAAATATGATCAGGATTTGGGCAAGAAGAATTGAAAGTGATAATTGCTGTGAACTGGAAGTTAAATCTGAAAAAAGAAAACATAGAAACATAGAAATTTGTCAGCAGAAAAGGACCCCATTCACCCATCTAGTCTGTCCTTATCCCCTTCCCCTTAGGAGGCCCTGGCCCTTCCGCCCTACCCCTGTGCCCCCCCCCATGTTGATTCCAGTCTCTTTTTTCCCGCTAGGGTACCTGTCCTTTTCTTTCTTGTTTAAACCCATGTAGTTATTCCATGCCCTCTTGAACCCCTTCCCACTGTTTTTGCCTCCACCACCCCATCAGGAAGCCTATTCCAGGGGCACACCACCCTCTCTGTAAAGTAGTGCCCTCTCCTATTGCTTCTGAATTTTCCACCTTCCAACTTTAAGCTGTGCCCCCTAGTTTTTGGATTTTCTTTCCTCTTGAAGATACTCCCTTTCCTCACCTTGTTTATTCCCTTCAGGTATTTAATAGTTTCAATCATATTCCCCCCTCTCCCTCCTTGTTTCCAGGGGATAGAGGTTGAACTCCTCCATCCTCTCTTTACAGGTCCTCTGATGCATGCCATGCACCATTTTGTTCACCCTCCTCTGGACTATCTCCACCTTATCTATATCACTTTGTAGTTGAGGTCTCCAGAACTGTACCCCATACTCCAGGTGTTGACAAACCATGGATCTGTATAGGGGCATTATCACCTCCCTTCTCCTACTTTTAATACCCCTCCCTATGCATTTCATCTGCTTTGTTGCACTGGTTTACCTCTTTTAGGTTGGCTGAAATGATAATCCCCAGATCTCTGTCCTACTCTGTTACCAAAACGTCCCCTCCTCCCAGTGTGTATGTGGCCTTTGGGTTCTTGTGCCCTATGTGCATTATTCTGCTCTTCTTGGCATTAAATCTCAATTGCCAACTCTCCGACCACCGCTCCAGCTTTAACAGGTCCTCTGTCATGTGCTCCACCCCCCTGGTGTGTTCACCCTATTGTAGATCTTTGTATCATCCACACATAGGCACACCTTCTCATTAAGTCCCTCCGCAATATTCCCAATGTAAATATATGAAAAAGAAATGCATCAGATCATTTAGCTAGTGAGTTCCTGATTCTTCAACTTCATTACTTCTATTCTTGACTGTTTTTACTTGCAATTCTACCAAATATCATATGCTCATTTTGTACGAGCACCTGAATTAATATTTTGATTAATATTGAGGGCATTATAGAAGCGCTATTTCTTTGCACGTTTGCAGCCAGCCTCTGATAAGTGCCCCTGGCACGAAACACATCAGGCTGCTGACTGGACTTTCTGGTACCCATCGTGTAGCTGTATCTGTAAGATTTTGTATACCTTACAATTTTATATGAAATAAATATTTAGAAGCAATATAAAGCTTCATATTGAGCTTTCAGGGAAGGGTATATCCCTCCAGTGGTTGTTGTGAGTCCTGGTCTTAGTAATACAAAATTGTTCCAGTTACTTTGTGCCGTACAGATCCCTTAAGCTACTTTTTCCTGGTTGTCCACAGCAATACCACTGTCAAGAGCAAAGCTAATTTGCTCATAAAAACAGATTATATTTTGACTCATAAGCTCCCACTGATAAAACCATGCTGCTGAATATATCCAATGCCCTTTCTTCTCATTGTGTATTCATCAGGTTTTTATAGAAGACTCCATTAATTAACAAACCACAGATGTCATACTTATTGGGAGGTTGTTACTTGGGTATGTTTTACAACTTTTATTTTTGTACAGAGCTGTTCTAACAACCGTGTTCATGTTTGCCCTCTTTATGTGGTTCTTGCTTTTGTTCAGCTTATCTTTATATACAACCCTGCTGATCTCACTCTAGTCAACCTTGTACTGTATATCCTAAAGGCTTTCCTTTTGTCTCCAGGTGCCTTCCTCATGTGCTTGTCTAACCAATGTGCCTGTTATTGTTTTAGTCTTATTAATAAAGTGTATGCAGTTCTGGGCAGCTCCTATTGTTGCCTTTGTAACTGCTACCCACTTATTCTCTGCTCCCTCTATTTTGTGTATGGCCTTCAACTAATCATTGATTATTTCTTTTATTTTGTCAGTGTCAGCCTTCCTAAAGTCAGAGACCTCAGTGCTGGATTTCAGTTGCTGATATTCTAGTACAGTTTTGAGTTTAGTACTCTAGTGGTCACTCTGTCCGATTGTGTCCTCAGCTGAGATATCTCTGATAATACCCTGGTTCAACTTTCATTTTTGGAAAGGCCCCCGCACAGCCCTCCCCATATTCAATAATTTATCTAATTACATCAACATAATAGTAACTCAGATTACTTTATGAGATTACTGCTCTCTTCAAACTTGTTAAGAAAGATAACTTCCTATATACTTTTTTTAATATGCTCAACCTGTCTCTTCCAAGTGAAATTTGTTTAGTACACAGCAAAGCAATGTATTAATTCAGCACACCAACATTTTTACCCACCTTTCCTGGCATTTTCTTTAAATGCTTTTATTTTAAAACAGTCAAACTATTGTTTTTCCCCGGTTATGGTGTTTATTTTTCAGATGTCTGTTTTTCTTTTACTCAGATAAAAGTCCCTTTCATTTTTATTATTTTCATTTTTCAATCTCACTTGCAAGGCCATCTTGTAAAAGCTATCACCATGGTTACAACTATATTCATGTAGAATACATTATTATTTATTGTGCCTCCCACCCACCAATCCATGCCACTTAATCTTTTCTCCCTCTCCCTCTGTATTTCTCTCTTATGTCTATCTCTCTGTCTGTCTTTCTCTGTCTGTCTTTCTCTCTTCTATCTGTCTGTCTCTCTGTCTTTCTTTCTTCTATCTGTCTGTCTCTCTGTCTGTCTGTCTATCTTTCTGTCTCTTTGTCTTTCTCTCTATCTTTCTCTATTCTATACGTCTGTCTTTCTCTCTTCTGTCTGTCTTTCTCTCTTCTATCTGTCTGTCTGTCACTCTGTCTGACTTTCTCTGTCTGTCTGCCTTTCTCTCTGTCTGTCTTTCTCTCTTCTGTCTGTTTGTCTTTCTCTCTTCTGTCCGTCTGTCTCTCTGTCTTTCTCTCTATCTGTCTCTCTGTCTGTCTTTCTCTCTTCTGTCTCTCTATCTCTCTGTTTGTCTGTCTGTCTCTCTGTCTGTCTTTCTCTCTTCTGTCTGTCTTTCTCTCTTCTGTCTGTCTGTCTGTCTTTCTCTATTTCTCTCTGTCTCTCTGTCTGTCTGTCTCTCTGTCTGTCTGTCTGTCTATCTTTCTATCTATCTATCTATCTACAATTTTTGTCCAGGAAGGGCACACTAAGCTGTGATAGCTTGTTTCCATGTGTGTCCCTGGGGTTGGGTCACAAGGACCTATTTACTGATGGGGAATGTTTACCATGGCACCAAGGAAATTTCCCTACTCTTCTTTGACAAGTTCCATGGGATCTTTAACTTCTACTTGGCCAGTGGCTATAGATGGACAGAGGGGACCTCAGTTTAATGTCACATCTAAATGATGGCACTGCAACAATACATCATCCTCTAATACTGTACATACATATTTAGGATGACTAAAAACCAAAAACTGTTCAATAACCAGTTGCATTTGAACTTTAGTTTCAAAGACAGTACTTATGTAAGAAGAAGTCACAGTCTCCCTTTAAAAGGAGAAATATTTATTCAGCACCAACCAACATAACTATTTCTGTATTCAAAGAGTGATAGGTGCCTTGAAAAGGTTACCTATGTGAGAACACAGTCTGACATTTTTAGACTGGTGGTACTGTAGATACAGTAAATACCTCTTCAGTAAGGAAAGACAACAGGTACAGCCATGAAGTGGGGATGAGCTTGATGGGTCCGTGCCTGCTTCCGTCCTAACTGCCAAGTATAGAACCAGGTATTGCACTACAGTATCAGTCACAGGTATTACCCAAGTACCTAGTGTATGGCAAGAACCCAAGGTCTTTTGATCTTCCAGTCCCAGAGGCAAGTGTATTACCTACTGAGTCACAAAGACTGATTTGAAATAGAACACTTGCTATGTATTATGAAAAGCTAGTTAGTTTCCTCTACACCTGGTAAATGGTTTTTAGATTTTTCAAAGGCTTGTATACAAATTCCTAAGTTAGTCTAGTAAAAAGTGTTACCACAAAAAAAAAAAAAAAAACATGTACTAAAGTAGATTACAATTATTTTAGGCACAGTGGTCCTACTCTATAGAACTCTCCTCTAAGGCTAGTAAAACTAATCACAAATTCTATTCCATCAGGAAATATAATTTTAAAGCTAGTATTTGAGTATCATCCAGTCACAGAAGAGCTGTGATCCTCACTAATTTTCCTAATCTAAAAACTATTTTGAGTGACAGTTGTTTTTGTGTAACAAATGATTTACTGGTACTGTACTGTCTGCATTCTCTTTGGGATTTTGCTTATGGGACCTTGAACTTCAGATCGATAAGTAACACATGAAGTCACATTCTAATTGTTGTCCCTATGCACTTATAAATGAGCATTATAATAAGTTGTTAACAGTTAGCTGTATGTTTTCAAAGTTACTTTTAGTTTTTAGTTTTAGTTGGATAGGGAAAATTACCTAAGGTTGGCTAGTGAGGCAAGTAAGAAAGTCAGGTGAGCAAAGGCACAGAAAGAGCTGCAGATAGCTGAGGGAATTAAAAGGGGGAGAAGTCTTTCTTTCACCATATATATATACGTGTGTGTGTATGAGAAAAGGGACAAGAAAGAAAGGATTGTTAGGCTTAGGAAATGGGTGGAGTGGGTGGAGGATAATGGGGGGGAAGCAGAGATACTTAATGAATACTTCTGTTCCATCTTCACTGGGGAGAAGGATGGATCAGTGCCTTCAGGAGTTAAAAGAGGAGCAGAGGGCCGGGAACATATATGTTGTGAAAGAGGAGGATAGAGTGAGGGAGGGGCTGCTGGCATTGAAGGTAGACAAATCACCAGGCCCAGATGAAGTACATCCAAGGGTACTGAAGAAACTGGCTGAGGAGCTGGTATGGCCACTGGCAGGCCAATTTAATAGTTCACCAGAGACAGGCATGATACTGCAGGACTGGAGAACAGCACATGTAGTGCCGCTCCACAAAAGTGGTCCCAAGGATGACCCAGGGAATTATAGACCAGACAGTCTGACCTCCATTGTGGGCAAGCTCATGGAGACCATACTAAAGGAGAGGTTGATGGAATGTTTAGAGGAGCATGGTCTCCAGGATGCAAAACAGCATGGGTTCATGAGGGGAGAGATTGTGTCAAACAAATCTGATTGCCTTCTATGACTGTATCCCTAAGACAGTAGACAGGGGCCAAGCAGTAGACATCCTCTGTCTTGATTCCAGCAAGGCCTTTGACTCTGTGCCCCACAAAAGGTCGATCAGGAAGTTGGTGGATCTTGGGATTGGGGAAAAGATGGCCAGATGGGTGGAAAACGGGCTGAAGTACAGAACTCAGAGGGTGGTTGTGGGGGGAGAGTTATCTGGCACCAGACAGGTAACCAGTGTGGTCCTGCAGGCGCTTGGTGCTGGGGCTGTTTTAGTTCAATGTCTTTATCAGTGACATTGGAGATGGCATGGAGCCCAAGTATCTGGGTCAGAAGCACTCTGCGCTCCCACAGTAAAATAAGGATACTATTAAACTATCTCAAAAAGTAAGGAAATAAGTTGCAAAAACTTTGTTAATGCTTCAGTTAGGATCAAAGTAACAAAAGTTGGGAAATGAGGTGATAGGATTCCCCTAACACCTCACCCTCCAAACCAGGTGGAAGAGCAGGTGTGGGGTGTGCCTTTGGCTTCTCAAGCCTAACACTCACCCCATTCTCATAAAATCTACACATCTGACCCTATTTACAGATGGAATGGGATGAGTGTTAGGCTTGAGAAACCCAAGGCACATCAATGCTCTTTGCTGACATACTTTTAACACTCACCTCTCCCAAATCCTCTGTACCAACTGTTTGGGAGTAACTCGAAACCTTTGGACATCTGGCAGGGTACAAAATAAACAGCTCTAAAACAGAAGTACTTAAATATTTCTTCACCCCTTCCCCTGTGTTAAAAGCATGCTTCCCATTCCGTTGGAATAGAATGGAGATGCGATACTTAGGGATCAAGATACCCTCTAAACTTCTTCACTTAGAATTGATTAACTTTGAACCCTTACCCAACAACTCACAACAGATCTATCCCATTGGATGCAATTTCCTTTAGGGCTATTAAGCCACATAGAATCTATGCAATAAAATGTGCTCCTGTGTCTCCTTTTCTTTTTACATACCCTTCCCATCTTTCCTTCTAGCATGTACAGTACTTCCGAGCATGGGATAAATTAATTTCTAGATTTATATGGTGTGGCAAACCAACTCTGATAAAATATACTTCCCTACAACTATCTGGGAACCAGGGAGAATTAAACCTACCAAATATGAAAAGATATGCGCAAGTGGCACAGATCTGAATAGTCCTTTATTATCTGGTGCATGAGTACCATGCTTATTGGAAACACATTGAGTCTACCCTTAATTGGTTAATGGATTTTCTCCCCTATATTTTAGGGAACCCACCAGCCTGTTTTCCCCTTTGATGATTCCCTCACTTCACTGCCGAGTTCTTTTGGCAATGGGTGCATGTATTGCACCACCTGTTTTCTCCAGCCGAAAGGACTTATCTCTGTGTCTTAGCTTATGATACAGCCTTTTGTCCCACTCAGCTTGTCACTTCTCTCTGGAGCTGGGAGTCGTTTTGCCTCTGCTTTACTGTACATTCCAATTAATTGGACCCACAGGCATCCATTCATTTGCACACTTGCAAGCTACCTATAAACTCCCTTCTGCTGAATATTCCTCATATCTCTGCTTGAAATGGTTACTTCAACCGTATGAGGAGACATTGCCCAAAGTTGCAGTCTCCTTCCTACTTTGTGAAAATGGTTATTTTTTGCCTTGGGGGTAGTGCCCAGGACCACATAATCAATAATCTTTATCAGGCCTTAAGCGCATACTCCCCAGACAACTTAGATTATATTAGGAATAAGTGGTCCAAGGAACTTGGACAAGAGCTGGACCTGGAACTATGGCAAGCTTCTGCTCTTCTGTCTTCAAAGGTTTCCACTACCACATACTGGAGAGAATATGCCTGGAAATCCAGAGTTCACTATTTTCGAACCCCGGATATCACAGCTAAATTTAGTGGGCCAGAACAGGGCAGATATTGGAGGGACTGTGGGCAGACATGGACGGGTACTGAGCATATAATCTGGTCTTGCCCACTCCTACAATTGTACTGGCAAGAGGTAATTGTGGAACTTATAGACATATTTGAAACCCCCAAATTATTCACCCATGTCTTTGTTCTTACTGCAGTTCCCCCAAAGGGACTTAAAATAAATAAAACCCTATACAGGCTGATAACACTCTTTAACATTAATAGCTAAAAAGGTGATAACTAGACTTTGGCTTTCACAAACTCCTCCCTATAAGGAGGCCTGGAGGAAGCTGACATGAGGTGTATGATCTGGAATGGATTTCAGCTAAATTAAGAACACATACGTCAGCTTTTGACACTAGGTGGCATAAGTGGGTTCTATACCAGTTGGATCACTACTCTGACTTCATGCCGTAGAGAGGGGCAGATCTGGATCACTTGACAATGTTACTCACAGCATTAGGGCTTGGGAAGAGGTGTACTCCTTTCTCTGATCCCCTTCCATTTCCCATCTCACCCCTTGGTCCTCCCCTTTTGACTTACTGTATTCCTTGAACAATAGATAGACCCACCCACTACCTCACTCTCATCTCACCCCTCTTTCAGTGCAGTGCTCTCTTTATCTCTGCTATACCCCAGCTAGATACTTCATCATCCCTTTAAGGTAATGCTATATGTGTACAAGTTATTCTATATTGTGCCACCTTTGAAGCACAAACAGTTTTCTTTTTTTTTACAGCACCTGAATGTCTGACATAATATAACATACGAAGCAGCTTATCAAGAGAATGCTTTGAAGCATATTGTACTAATCTGTAATTATCATCATTTACTAGAGCAACTGTATTATCTGTTGTGTTGTTTTACAATAATAATAATAAACTTTTACAATTAAAAAAATAGGAGTCTTTGAATCCTGAAACATTCAGGTTTGATAGATGTTGGTCCAAGGTGTGAGCTTTTATAGTTTTTAGGTCACACTGTTAAGTAGTTTTTAAATTATTTAATGAAAATGTTCTGTTTCTGAGCATGCACAGTTCAAAAAATCAACGTTCTATTCATAACTGAATTTTTTCCAAAGCAGCAGCCTGCACTATAGGACACAGCTGTCTTTAAAAAATGACAGCTGTGTCATATAGTGCAATCCCTGCCACTGTTGCCACTCATAGAGTGTAATGAATGTTCAATCCAAACATGCATGCAATGATCCCCACAATGCCACATCATACAACTGGCTGAAATGGTACTCAAAACATGAGTGACATGTATTATATAGAGTAAAGCAGAATGGTGATAAAAAAAAAGAAAAAGCAAGCCACAGGTGAATTTACATTTTGTAACTTGCGAGCATATAATTGCCAAACCTTCTCAATGCACAGATATCAACTGCTATATGATTAAACTTTTCAGTCTGTCAATAAGTGAGGAAACAAAAGCGTTTATGTACGGTAAAATGAAAATGTTTCTGTAAGATGCACAAGGCAATGTAAAAAGCATTGTCAGTAAGCTGTAAGGTTACACTGCCTCATTTCGTGATTAACTGGCGACTATGCTTGAATTTTCACCACTTTAAGTTCTGCATATTATCAGTCAGCAAACAAAAAAATAAACAAACTAGATCTTCATTTAATAACAATACAAAAGCTGATATCGTGTTTGTCAAGACCATCTCATGGAGTTGGTCAGCAACCTGTCATTGTGTGGACTGTCACTCAGCACTGAGCAATCGCGATCTGTCATAACATTTCTATTCTGTTAGTCTTTTCCATAAAATAATAACTCAATTAAAACACACTGTCCACTACATTACTAACTTTTAAACATAAATACTCACACACACAGCAGTAGTTTCTATTGACTGTATGCCACTAACATGATTTAAATGAGAGGAGCTGACAGATCATCTTGTTGTCACTTTAGCACTCTGATGGAATTTGCTGCTTACAGGAGTTGTAACTGATCGATCACATGATCACTTATTCCAGAATGGCTCTTTCTGCTTGACATCTCCTGATTAAACTGCTGTTTCTATATGTAAGGAACCACACTTCATACTAAAGTTATGATGACAGATTTAAGTACTAGTACATGACTTAGATGTTGAGGACATCTACAAGCCATGCCAAACTCTAGGGGAAACAAACAGATAGTAAAAACTTGTTACATTTCACCTTTAACAGTTATTTGCCCTATATGACACAGCTGTCTTTAACGAATGACAGCTGTGTCATATAGTGCAACCCTTACTGCATATCATATATTAGCCAGTTATCAGCTGGTTGCACTATATGACACAGCTGTCCTTTAACAAACACTGTCATACAGTGTAACCCCTGCTGTGTCATGACTGGTTTGTCAGTGAGGGGGCTACTGTCATTGTAGCCCCCATTCTGATTGCTGCACCTTAAACTGTTCTTTGCACACCGGGGTGCCCCAATCCCCAGTGGCAGTGTATAAAGATGTTTATTTTATTTGTTTAGAATAAAGTGACATCGGGATTCCCACCCATGGTGTCAGATGCCCCACACCCCATGCAGACCCTTTTTTATTAACAGTGCCAACATCAGGGGGTCCAGTCCCTGTGTTGGCATTTACAACCCCCTCAACAGTGTGGGACACTGAGGAGCCCACCCCAGTGTCCTGAAATAGTGTAATTATACTTTTCTTTCATATATTCTGACACAGGATGCCCACCTCTGGTGTCAGATGTCTCTCCCCCAAGCCCCTCATTTGAATAACAAGTACTGACATTGGGGGGCCCAATCCCTGTGTCAGCATTCATGAGCCCCCCCAGCAATGTGGGACACTGGGGAGCCCACTCCAAGTCCTAAAACAGTTTCACTATATTTCGTGAAAACAAAAATCTCTCAATGTCTTTTTTTTTGAAAACTGAAAAAAAGGAAACAGTCCCTTGTCGTTGCCCCGTCTCCATCCCCATCCCGACCCTCCCACTGAGCACTCACCACCCCACACCCCCTACCTCATACTTACCTCTGGTGATCAGCTGATGTCATCTTCTGTGGGCTGGGACATGTCCGCACTCTTCGAAGCAGAACCGCAAACTAAAGAATCAAGGTAAGTGCCGTATAATGTATTTCAATGACGTTTTGAATTTATATTGCTGTCTTTGTTGTTATGGGCTATTTTTTCACCAAATTTTCAATATGGGCTTTTTGGGACCCAACCTCATGAACGCTGTCACTGTCATTTCATTAATCAGGCCTGGAAGGTGATTTCACAGTCACTGTGTGGAATCACCTTTCTGGGATCCATGACAGTCAACAATTTTGTTGTCAACTGATGTTACAGTGACTCCTTTGCTTCTACCACATTTTTGGTCAGCATAAAGGGAGTCACAAGAAACACTGTTTTCTTTGAGGGGCTTTGCCCCAAACCCCCCATGTGGGCGTCACTGCCTCCTGCACCCTCAGCTACTAAAATAATCAACTCCAAGTCAGAGTTGTTTTGGGGAGGGGGTGCAATTCCCCCAGAAAGCAGTGCCAGGATCCCCTGCCAACACTACATCGATTTGGTGCTGTTGTTGCTGTAGTGCTGGGTGATGTAAAATTGCTGGGGTAACATCGGTATACCACTTTTTTGGACCATTTAACAAAATGACAGTATAAGTGTTCAAGAGGTGGGTCCCAAAAAGGCCATGCTGAAAATCTGGTGAAAAAATTCCTAAAAATGGGCGAGTTACAAGCATGCATTGAAAATTTTCTATGCAGGCACATAACTTTGGTAATTTGCAATATTTTGACTCCAGATTTCAACATACCTATTTTTTCACACCACCGCATGAACAATACAACTGTAATTTCTCACTTCTTGCCCAAAATGTGGTCCCTGCGTAGAATCACCTTTCAGGACTGATTAACGACATGAAAGTGCCAGTGTTCATGAGGTGGATCACAAAATGGCCATGCTGAAAATTTGGTGAAAAATTCCCCAAAATGGTCAAGTTATGAGCATGCATTTCAAATTTTCTATACAGGTGCTATTATGTTGGCCATACTGTATCACTATGATGCACTAGGTTGGAGCTGTATCTTGTGCTTCGGACAGGAGGCTATGGGCTGGGGGTGGTGGGCATTAGGGTTGACAACCCCAAGTAAGACCCCTCCACTGATTCGCCAGTACTCCGGAGACCCAAATCACTAATTTTTTTCATTTCCTGTCTTTGTGAGCTTTGCATTTTACAACCCTAATCTCTGCATTAATGTTGTTTTTTGTAACTCATATCTATCTATCAATCTATCTATCTATCTATCTATCTATCTATCTATCTATCTCACTCTCTCTCTCTATATATATATATGAGAGAGAGAAAGTGAGAGAGAGACAGAGACAGAGACAGAGACAGAGACAGAGATGGAGAGGTTCATTGCAAAAAACTCCATTAATGCATCTGTTAGGGTTTCTATTACAGTGACAAAAGTATGGAAATTTGGTGTTAGAGTTACCAACCCTACCACCCCATCCCACTCCCTCCACCCTCAACACACTAACAGGCTTCAAGGTGTGCCTTGGGGTCGATGGGCTTAACTTTTACCCCATTCCATATGAAAGGAAGCTCAGATGGTGCATATAGAAGAATTGGGTGAGAGTTAGGCCCAATGACCCCAAGGCACACCCCAATGCCTGTTGGTGTGTGGAGAGTGTTGGGGAGAAGGACAGGGTGGTAGGGTTGGTAACCCTAACACCAAATTGTCATACTTTTGATGCTGTAATAGAAACCATAACTGATGCATTAACAGAGTTTTTTGCAATGACTTTACCTTATTTGTGTAATTTTACCTGTATGGGGTTGTGGGAGTGCAGGGCCCTCCAAGCCCTGCCCTTCTATCAGTCTGTAGTGTGTTGTAGGAGCACTAGGCCCTACGGGCTCTGTGCTTTCTCATACATGCATATAGTAATTGTCTATGATTCTCATGTGGGAGTGCAGGGCCCTCCAGGCCCCACACTCCAATATAATCATAACTGTAGAGACATTGTAATTAACCCTCCCGTTAGGCTGCCATCACTCCATAATGGTATCCATTTGTAGTATAGAGACATTGTAATGAACCCTCATATCTCTGTGGGAGTGCAGGCCCTCTGTGCCCTGTGCTCCAAGTACTGCATAATTGAGGGACCTGCACTCCTATTATTGCATAAAGTTATCCATAGGTGGGAGTGCCGGGCCCTCTGGGCCCTGCATTCTTATTTACCCATAAGCATGACAGACAGCACAGGCCTAGAGACATTCCAAGTAACCCTTGTGCTGCAAATGGCACAAGATCTCAGTAACAATAGGAACATTGGGAAAAATACCACTGCAGTTTTAGTCATGGCCTAGCAACCTGAATATTTGCTCAGTAGACCTAAAGATATACTCAGTTGTGTTAATTAAATATTTGTGTCTCAAACCGTTTTTTGAGATATAAGTGCCGAAAGGTACCGCAACCGCACCCATCACAGTGTTATCCTATCAGAAATATCAAAACTTTTAAATGTTATAACTATGGAACTGATGTAAATTTTATCACCAAACCAGCAAAAGGCATATTTGTGGGGCAAGGCCTTTCTACCCTGCAAATTTCAGCCCAAAAGTTCTAACTGTTTATTTGCATTGAAGTGGCAAAGAAACAGCATTTTTTTATAAGTAGTGTCGGAAACTTGTAAAACTTTAGCAAAGTTTGTGAAAACTTCTAGGCAGATTATAAATTGTGACACTACTTTTTAGAATCTTTAACAATTTGTGAACGTTTTGCAACAGACTTTTGCAAATTTGTGAAACTTCCGATGGCCGAATTGAAAATACTTATTTCCAGGCATTATTGAAAAAAAACAATGCCAGGATCGTGTTCCTCGAGCCCCGATTAGGTAAACACAGCTATTGGTGTTTATAAAGGGGCAATATGTTTTGAATTACAGCATTTTATACATGTTGCTAACTGAAAACAAGATAGCAGAAGCACGGCACTACTAAACCCTTTTGCATCAAACATCTAATTTTTCCCATAGGCTATAATGCAAAACTTTAAACTTTAATAACTTTTATATGAACATATGAAATTTGCCGGCAGAAGAAGGGCCATTTGGTCTATTGAGTCAGCTCAATTTTGCAGCTAGCAGCCCTATTCTGCAGCTGCCCCTCCCTCCTTACCCCTGCCCTTTTTCCTCCCTCTTGCCCTGTCCCAGCCCCTTTTGAAGCAGCCCAATGTTTTACAGGCTATCACCTCTGCTGGTAATGTGTTCCACCCTGCCACAGTCCTCTGTGTAAAAAAGTGTCTCCTCATTTCCCTCCTGAACCTTCCCCCCTCCAATCTCATGTCATGGCCTCTCGTGTCCCTTGCCACCCTTATCCTGATTAGCCCCTCTGTACCAGTCTTGTTTATCCCTGTCATGTACTTGAATGTCTCGCTCATATCCCCTCTGTCATTCCTCTCCTCCGGTGAGTACATGTTCAACTCCTTTAGCCTACTGTCATACGGAAAGTCCCTCAGTCCCTGGATCATCTTAGTTGCTCTGTGCTACACCCCTTGTAGTAATTTAATGTCCCTTTTCAGGTATTGGTGCCAGTACTGCGTGCAGTATTTGAGATGAGACCTAACTAATGATGTATGTAGTGGCAGAATCACCTCCCCCTCCTCAATGTTATTCCCCTTGCAATGCAACCCAGCATTTTGCTGGCCCTTGCTACTGCCTTCCTACACTGTGCTGAGTTGTTCATTGATCCCGTGATGATCACCCCCAGATCCTTCTTCTCATCCTCAGTCTCCACCAGCTGCACTCCCCCCAGTTGGTAGTTTCTCCTTGAATCTTTTGCCCCAAAATGCAGTACCTTACACTTTTTGGCACTGAACCCCAGTTGTGAAGTGTCTGACGAGGTCTCCAGCTTTTTTAGATCTTCCTGAAAACTCTGCCACCCCTCTATGTCATCCACCACCTCCCCTATATTGGTGTCGTAGGCAAACAGGCTGATCCTGCTTGTGATGCCTATGGAAATGTCTACAATAACTATCCCAAATAATACTGGTCCCAGCACTGAGCCCTCTTGAACAGAGTAATATTTTTTCACCAAACCTTCAAAAGGCAAATCAGTGACCCAGACTCCATATACCCTAACAATTTCAGACTAGACCCCCAAGCCATTTTGGATTTATGCATTGAGCAAAGAATTTGCACCTTAATGATACATTTAATATTTTTTGGCACTCTTCAGCTCCATAACTGCACCACCCACTGGAACAAAACTTACCAGATCTAGAGATCTATGATACCAGACAGTGCGTGAAAAATTTCTGGCAAATCGATCGAACAGTTGCAAAGCTATTAAAGTTCAAAATTTTGGGTTTGACATGGTAGTGGCCAGGCAACCCTAACTATAGAGATACTACCGTACCACTATAATATACTGTATATTCATTTCAAAAAACTCCGCTACTGCATCACTTAAAGTTGATACAGTATTACAACAACAAAGGTCTGGAAATTTGGTGTTAGGGTTCTCAACCTTACCACCCCACCCCTACCCTCCACACACTAACAGGTGTCGGGGTGTGCCTTGAGGTCATCAGACCTAACTCTCATCCCATGCCATGTGTAAGTAAGCTGAGATGGTACAGTATAGAAGAATGGGGTGAGAGTTGAAAAATGACAGCTGTAAGTATTTTCACTCATGTCACTGTGCTGTATTTATGGCTTTATTATGACAGTAAAACAAGGTTTGGTGTAAGGATTTTGTTGCCCTGCCTTTCAATTCCAAGGGAGTGCAACTCACATATACTTTCCCTCTATGGAGGTAAGCAATACTTTGTTTGGAAAATATAAACATCAAAGCATCTTGTTAAATGAATATATGACTAAAAAAAAGATTTTATTTTTGGCAATTTACAAGGTGGAAAAACAAATGTCACTCCATGTCCATCAGGTTCAACTCCTGCTAGACCTTGAGCTAGAATTAATAAGCAGCATTTTAATAAAAAAATATGGAAACAATCAAGATCAAAAGGACTGAGACCATTATACTCAGTGAAGTATAGCAGGAAATCAATAAAAGAGTGAAACCTTCAAACCCCACACAAAACATGTAATGAAGAGATGGTGTTTAAAATATTGTCTCTGTCACTAATGATCACACAAAACATGTAGTGAAGAGATGGTGTTCAAAATATTGTCTCTGTCACTAATGATCACACAAAACATGTAATGAAGAGATGGTGTTTAAAATATTGTCTCTGTCGCTAATGATCACACAAAACATGTAGTGAAGAGATGGTGTTCAAAATATTGTCTATGTCACTTATCATGTGAACACAGATATGAGTTAACTATTAATAATTAAAATACTGCAGAGGATAGGAAAGGGAGAGGAGGGTCAAATAAAAGGGGAGGTAAATGAAGGTAGTGGGATAAGTGAGGTCTGAGATAGAAAAAAGTGGGGTAATGACACAGTAGTGCCATTAGGAGAGAAAAAGAGAGAAGTGTGTGAATGAAAGAGAACTGAAAATTAATGGAAAATTCCAAACAGTACAAAGCAGTAAAGATCCAGAAGCAAATGGTTTGATACCTTGTATTGGACCAACATACAGTAGATGTTACAGAAAGAAAACAATGTCTGAGCTTTCGGACCAACCTAGTCCTTCCTCGGAGACTTATGACAATTGTTCAGAGAGTCACATTTTATTAACACCCAGATCATACATTAAAAACATAAGGAAAAATTCTCATTGGCCAAAAGTACCCACTTCAGAAATCACAATTTTAAATGGAATGAATAGCATTCCATTAGCTTGCTGTTACTGAGACTCTTTTCAAGGACATCCATTAGATAAGCCGAATACTCAAGCAGACAGGCAGGGCCTCAAACTGAAATTATTAATGAATGAGTGTGTTAGGAGAATACATTCAAAATTAAAAGCAAGACCCTTAGATTAATACCACAAATGTCCAAATTAAAACCTGATAGTGCTGTATGATAAAAAAACTGTACAAAAGAAATGTATGTATGGAAATAAGAGGGGGAATAAAAAAATTACCTAATATGAACAACTGTTTAGAACATTCGTACAAAATTAAATTTATCTAGAGATATTTTCTAAACTATACACTCAATCAGTTAACACAATCCATAAACATTAAAACCTACAATGCTGTGACACTGTTTTCTACACGATGATATAAATGGTCAGTATTATTGCCAAATAAAAACATAAATCTCTCAAGGACTACCTAGGAAATGAGCTCATGCATCTTAAAATATTCAAAGTTCAATAATGAGTTAGTATATAATTAAGTAACTATATGAACAGAAACAGTCTTAGGAATCTGAATAAAACCTCAATGGAGTTAACGCCCCCCGCGGAAAAAGATAACTAGAAAAGAAGTGTATATTCACTATGTATGTGAGCCAAGAGCCCTGATACCCTGTAGCATAGTTATGACATGTACCTGAATATAAGCCTACCAAAAATATATAAGCACAACCCCAACCCCTCCCTCCCACACACACAGCCTCTACCCCACAAAATGAAAAAAAAATACCATCTTCCAGCACTCCACAAAAACACACAAAATTATCCCCCACACACTAGGCTCCCCCCTACACACTCACCCAAGACCACCCAACCTCTCCCACCCCCAACACACACATGTACATTTGGTGAGAAACCAGCATATTGATAAGTTAAACAGGACTTCATGAAAATAAAAACAAACAAAACAACAACACACTGAAGTCCTGTTAAATGTCCATCCTATGAAGTAAAAGTCTGTATAAGTTTAAGTAGAGTAATGTGTCATGAAACCCAAATCAATGTTCATGCCATCTACTACCATATTGAGAAGTAAAATAAGCTTAATCTCAAAAGTCTGTTTCTGTTGTGTATTTTATTAAAAACCTTTTTAGACCATTACTGACATATCTGAGATTGAGTGGTCATTCTGAGAGAAGTGTTGCCCCACTGGTTTGTCAGTCATCTTCATATTAATGGTATGTCTGTGTGCTTTCATTCTAGTATGGAGAGCTTGGTGTGTCTCTCCAACATACCCTGTTTGTGGACATCTCTTGTATTGAATGAAATAAACAACACCATGTGATGTACATGTATAAGTCAAATAAACAAAAAATTCCAGCACTCCAGACTCAGCCAAAAGTTCAGAGAAGATTTATTTATTAAATAAATAAAATAAATACTTGCAAAATGTAAGTGTAAGAATTACAAACACTAAATTAGTGAAGAACCTCCACCCACATCCAGCCTCGGTGCTTCAGGGCACAAACTCCCTTTCTTCAGGAGGCATGACCAAGCCAATACATTAGTAATTTAAATACAGGAGCCATCAACCAGATAATTTAAAGTGACATCAGTCCAAAAAGTAATGTTCCCATATGTGTATAAGTCCCCCGTATCCTAAATAGTCTGTTTTGTGATGTAACAACACAATCAGAAGTGGAAATGAACTCACAAGTTCTACATCTGGGTTGATTACAGGGTTGTGTGCCATTTAATGTTATGGTACCCTGTTCTGGTGCAAGTTTACTCATAACAATCAGGTTAGCTAAATTAAGTGGTTGTTTAAAAGAAAGTAGTGACAGTTCTTGAAAAATACAATTTAGGGTCTCATCCTTACTACATATGGGTGGAAGTCCTTAATAATTTTATGTAGAAGTTCAAGAGCAGGATGATAAGTGACTACTAAGGGTATTCTGTTGGTAGTAGTCCTTTTCTTATACTGAAGTAGTAGTTCTCTAGGTACCTGTGTTGCACATTCTACTGCTCTGTCTATTTCTCTGGAAGAGTGTCTCTGCTCCATAAAGGTGTTTTTCAACATAGCCAAATGTGTATCTCTGTCTTCCTCATTTGAACAGGTACGGTGATACCGAAGTGCTTGACTGTAAACGACAGATTTTTTTGTGTGGCTCGGGTAATTACTATTTCTGTGTAAGTATCTCTGTCTGTCTGTTGACTTCCTGTAAATACATGTATATAAGGTTCCATCTTTGATGGTGATGGTGGTGTCCAGAAAATTTGCAATAATGGCAGAATATTCCAGGGTAAGCTTTATGGTAGGGTGGAGGTTATTAAGATCCTGATGAAAATATTTAAGTGTGTCAGTGCCCTCTGTCCAAATTATAAACAAATCATCAATGTATCAGAAATAAGCAAGTGGTTTGTGGGGACAGTGTCTTAAAAAGTCCTCCTCCAAATTCGCCATAAAGAGATTAGCATACTGTGGAGCCATCCTGGTGCCCATTGCTGTTCCCATAGTTTGAACATAATGTTTACCATTGAAGCTAAAGTTGGTATGTGCCTGAATGAATTCAGTAAATTTCCCCACCACTTCAGGGTAGATGTTTTGGTCTAATCCTTTCTCATATAGGTACTTACAGCAGGCTGAAACATCATCCTTGTGTGGAATATTAGTGTAGAGGGATGTTACATCCATCATTGCTAAAATGGTGTCAGGCGGTAAGTCCTTATAACCAAAAGCTTACGCAGGAAGTGTGTGGTATCCTGGATGTAACTGTCCCTTTCTATAACCAGTGGTTTCAAAATGGTTTCTACAAATCCTGAGATCTCCTCAGTCAAGGTACCATTGTCAGAGACTATGGGTCTCCCCGGATTGCCCAGTTTATGTATTTTAGGCAGTATGTAAAATGTCCCAGGCTTGGGTTCAACAGGGATAAGATCCATTAGTCTGCCTCGGACATAGTTAGGAAATGTTCTAAGTCCTGTAGTTCTCTTTTATATTCTGTGGTGGGGTCACTTTCCAGTTTTCTGTAGTAGGTATGGTCAGTTAGTTGTCTGTTGTCTTCATTAATATAGTCTTCTCAGTTTAATATCACCACTGCAAAGCCTTTAACTGCCTTTTCTGTGACAATGTTGTGGTTTGATTTCAGTATTTTTATAGCCCTCCATTCCAATGGAGAGAGGTTGTAATGGGCCTATTTTTGCTTATTAAATATCTGACCAGTCACTCTCTGGTGAAAGTAATGAATATAATTGTCCAGTTTCTTATTACACTCACTTGGGGGTAAAATCAGTTGATTTCTTTTTATTATCCATTGAATTGTTACTGTTTATGATCTCTTCTCTGCCTGTGATTTCTTCTCTTCTGTGAAAGAATTCTTTAAGTCTCAATCTACAGAAGTATTCTAACAGTTCACCACAAAACTGTATTCTGTCCAGTGGTTTTGTTGGGCAGAAAGTGAGTCCCTTAGAAAGTACACTTAATTCCCCAGTAGTCAGTGTTTGGTTGGACAAATTAACCACTGAAAGGTGGCCATCTATGTGGCTATGTTGTTTAATCACTCTATTCTGTTCTTCATGGTTGTTAGGAAGTTTGGTAGGTTGAAGGGTATCTAACTTCCTATTTTTTAAAGAGCATGGCTTGTCTTAAGGTCCTTTGGTAGTTCATGTGTATCTCATGTAGGGTGTCTGTAACAGGCTCACCAGACATCCTCTCCAGTGTGGTAACAATTCCATCTCACTGTTTAATCAAAAATGCTTTCTTGGCATATGATTTATGGATCTGGTGATTTCTCAGTTTCTCAGAGGTCCTACGACAGAGTTGTTCAGCATACTTAGAATTATCAGTGTTTTTTAATGGATTCCAAATAGTTAAACCTTTAGGGATAATGTTGTTCCTCTTACATTGGGTTAAAAAAAAGATGTCACTGTCTAGATGGGCAAGTTTCTTCTTTATGTTGTGCAACTGCCATATTCAACGGCAAATTCTGGTATCTTCCATGATGACATACAGAGACAAATTAGTTGCCGTATTGATCCTTGTAAGAACAGATCCAGAAGCAAATCGTTTGATACCTTTTAATGGACCAACATGGTACCCATTTCAAAAATCACAATTTTAAATGGAATGAATAGTATTCCATCAGCTTCATTTCTGTTGTACAGTTTTTTTTATCATACAGCACTATCATGTTGTAACTTTAATTTTGAATGTATTCTCCTAACACACTCATTCATTAATAATTTCAGTTTGAGGCCCTGCCTGCTTGAGTGTTCAGCTTATCTAATGGATGTCCTTGAAAAGATTCTCAGTAACAGAAAGCTAATGGAATGCTATTCATTCCATTTAAAATTGTAATTTCTGAAGTGGGTACTTTTGGCCAATGAGAATGTCTCTTATTTTTTTAAATGTTTGATCTGGGTGTTAATAGAATGTGACTCTCTGAACAATTGTCATAAGTATCTGAGGAAGGACTAGGTTGGTCCGAAAGCTTAGACATTGTTTCCTTTTTGTAACATCTGTGTTGGTCCAATAACAAGTATCAAACAATTTGCTTCTGGATCTGTTCTTACAAGGACCAATATGGCAACCAATCTGTTTCTGTAAAGCAGTAAAGAGAACAGATATGGCTGGAGCAAGTTTAAAATGTTAGCAAATGTAAGATGCCTAGTAATAAATGGTATAATAAAAGGAAAATGTTTAACAGTTAAGATGTATCCAGGAACTCATTCTGAGTTGCAGAGTAGTACTCATGTAAAGCAAAAGGTGAGCTTTGGTACATCTTCCATAATATGATATTCAGCAACCTTAAGGAGAAAAAGAAAACTGAAACACACAGTTGTTTATAACTGTTTAGAGCAGTGAACATTCAAATGTTGATAATGTAATGTTCAAAAATATGGTATCATATATAACTATTCATTATGACCCATAGAGCGTCAAGATTTGGGGTGAAAAATCACCATGCTATCCTGGAGGACTAGTCTAGTCTTGTTACCCTCTCTGGGATGAATGGACATGTGTTCAAGTCCCATGGAAGAACAGTTATTCACCATAAAAGTAGAACTTCAAGAGAATCTCCTCCATTGGGCCACACCTTTGGAACTGTCAGCTGTTAGCATCAGGGCCACTCAAAAACTTTTGTTAGCTGTGGGCTGCCCATGATAACATGCAATGTCAGTGTCTGTATAATCGTGGGTGGCTCCATTGCTCCTCAGTTCCCTACTGGAGATAAGCTCTGAGGGTCACTTACCATGAGGAACCAGGAGACCAAACCAGTACCAGCCACACTGGGGGGGGGCATGGGACTGGAAAGCAACACCCTAAGCCACTGATCCCTGATGGACATCTCCAGGGCAAGCAGTGAATAAAGGACAGCTGGCCTGTGTCACTGTAAGGGGGAAGGAGAGTGGGAACAATGTGGCCCAATGGAGGAGATTCTCTTGAAAATCTACTGTTACAGTGAGTAACTGTTCTATCTTCATCGAGGATATCTTCTTCATTGGACCACACCAATGGAACAATTCCCAAGCAGTACACAAGGTACTCAAGGAGGATGACAAAGTCTAATATGTTATCAGAACTAAAAGTCTTACAACATTGCAAGACCAAAACCAGCAGGTCTACATGATACAGTGTCACCTGTAGGGCAGTAGTGTAACCAACACAAGCAGAAATGGCCAGGTACTTTTAGGAGATTGGACACATACTGTAACAGGAAGCGTAACATTACACTTCTGATAGTTTAAAGAAATACAGTGAACCATGCCTAGGACAGGTCTAAGGCAGAGATGGACAAGATGCTCAAAATTGTATGGACAAGTGAAAGAGGCTGAGAAGAAATTCTACAGTCTTGAAGCCTTGTGGCAGAACCAGGGTATGTGGTAAAAACTTCCCCCAATTAGTACTGTCTGGAGAAATGCCAGACCTCATACCATGCTGATAACTGGGGCACAGGCATAACACGGAATAGGCTATACAAAAATTTGCTCTTCGGAAAGAACTGAGAAAAGTCTTGGTTTGTACAGTAATCCACAAATTGCAAAACAAAACAGGTTAGGAGGGCATAGAGCCTGAGAAAACTTATGATACCAATGGCAAAAGGTTGAAACAAAGCTGTATACTGATAGATATAATATCAGTAAAAAGAGGTCTTTCTTTTTAAAACAGAATGTTTGGTAAAATGTTAGTAGACACAAGGAGGAATTGTTTAGTTATGGGGCATGTATGTGCAAAGCAGTCATGAATGTATGGGATACCAGCTAGTCCAGACGACCATGGCACTAAGACCACTGGTGCCCCAACTTCCACTGGAGGGGGTGCATATGCCAGTAGGCACAATGGACCATGCTGGTTAAAGCCACCATGAACTCCACCAGCTAGAGGAATTCCCAGGTTTGATGTGACTGCCCAACTGAAATGACTGAGCAAAAGAGGTAAGATCCTGACAGGGTGTCTGCAGGTCAGTGAGCCCTGGCATGGAGGGAGTCCAACTCCACCCCAGTGAACAAGATCACCTACTTTATGACCAAATCGACTTGGCAGGTTTGACAAGGAGGCTGAAGTGCCAAAAGGTCTGGAGAGGCAGATCCCTGGACTGCTCCATCGCTTTTCTGGAGACACCCATTATGAGCCATTTTTTTTAGCAAGCTATTTGCCTGCCTGTTGCTACCTATGCCTGCCTTCATGCTCTGGATCAGTGGCTACCAGTTCCATCTGCCGCTCCCCCTACTGTCACACCAGCAGGGATTTACATAGTGCAGGACCTGAAAGTCCCCTGAGGGCCAACACATACAGTGATGGGGGGGGATGGTGTTTTTTCCTCATTTTTTTTCCCTCCCCTTATCTCCCCTGGGCCTCAGCAACATGGTCATGCAGGTGCATGGAGGCATGCTTGCATGCCACAACTGGAAGTCCCATTCCACCCACCACCAGCCTAGCACCAGCCTCACCATCTGCTCAGTGCTACCACCAAGCCTCCGCTTGGTGGCAGCCATAAGGTGGGAAGGCTTGCCTCCCCAGAGGACAGCTGCCAAGTGGCCGCTCAATCCTTTCCCTAGCCTTTCATCTCAGGCTGACCCCTGGTGGCCTGAGCTTGTTTCCAAACCCAGGTCACCAGTGTGGGAGTGGTAAGGCTCTCAAAGCGCCTCAGCCCTAAGCACCACTGGGCCAGTCATTTGTTATGAGCTAGTTGTCTAGGTACATGTACACAATGGCACCCTTGTGTTGGATGTCGGTCACCACAACTGAAGAGCACTTGATGAATACCCTGGGTGCTGAGGGCAGGTCAAAGGCAAGGACCCGAAATTTGGTAAAGAGTCCCATCTGTGCAGAATTGGAGGTACTGCTAATGGGCCAGACAGACTGGAATGAAGGCATCCTGGAGGTGCAGAGAGCAGAACCATGTTCCAGCCTCCAAAGACAGTATGGTTTGATTCACAGTGACCATATGAGACTTTGGCCTGCAGATGAACTTATTCAAATTGTGCAGGTTCAGTACAGGGCACCAGCCTCCCAATGGTTTTGGCAACAGAAAGTACTGCGACACATATCCCTTAGAGGACAAGGCATCTGGGTCAGTATCTGTAGCACTGCACTCTAGGATCTGAGTGATTTCAGTTTGCAATGCAGATAGCATGTCCTCAGGCACCATGGACTCCTGCGGTGTTCAGGGTTGGTATGACGGGGAAGTTTCCAACTCCAGAGACAGACCAGAGCCCACCACTTTCAGCACCCACTTGTCAGATGTAATGGTAGATCACTGTGGAGTGAAGCAGAAGAATCTACCCCTGACGGGGAGCTGTGACAGGGACTGTGCAGGAGGGGGAGTGGCACTCCACAACTCACCACATGTTACCCTTAAGGGGGCTCTAAAGAGCTGGCCACTGTATACACCCACCCCCCTTTTCTTGCCCTGAGTGATCAACTTGGGCTTTGGAAAGTAGTGCTGGAACTATCACTACTGCTGCTTCACTTGCTGCTAGGGGTGGTAACCTGAGTCACAAAACAGGCTCTTTTTCTTCACCTTGAAAAGCTGGATAGCCTGCTGGGTCAAAGCCTCTGAGTTGAGGGTTATGTTAGCATTTCCAGTGCACTTGAGACAGTTCTCCACCCCAGGGTCAAAGAGGTCTGTGCCCAAAAATGTGCCCAAAATGGCACATCCGCCAACTTATGCTGGGTCTCCAGGATAAACATCAAGAGATGCATTCAGGCTCTATGGTGCATGGATACTGTCGATGCCACATCACAGGTGCACAAGTCACCCATATCTAACGCAATCTGCAACTGATGCTTAGATAGCATATATCCAGGACCCAAGCTCTGGCCTCTGCCTGTTAAGAAGTTGGGAGCAGAAGGAGAAATTCAGTAATGAGATCAAACAGGAAATGACTACATCAAGCCATCAGCATGGTGTAGCTAGACTGATGAAGGTCTAGGGCAGCTGCTTTGTAAACTTTTAAGGTCATGGAGTCCTGCTTCTTGAACTCCTTATCTGGTAACTTGTCCATGTCTCTCTCAGCCCTTCATTTTCCTGAAGACAGAGTAGCGGAAAAGCCCCTTGGTTGAGGGGTGCTCCAGAAACCCAGAGAGATTATCAATAAGGACAACATACTGACAGACCAAACCAGTAGGGGGCGTCAAGCAGGACGTAGGGCACTGCCCAAGATCGACAGCCAAGCCTAGAACAATCTCTGCAACCAGGAATGCTACCCCTGAGAAATCATCCCATTCCTGAATCTCTGTGAAGTGATAGGTTTCCCTCTTCAGGACCGATTCCAGGGCAACATTCAATGCCTATGACATGTGCTGCACAAGGCGGCAAATGATGTCGACTCACTCTGGGAGGATCAACTATTGGATGAGTTGAGGTCTGATCGATCTCAATCAGGGGAAGCTATCAAGGACTCGACTTATGAGTTGAAGTCCCCACTGAACACAGGTGGAGGCCACTTTTTGGAGGTGTGGACAGCCCACCTATCTGAGATGACCACCACCAACAGGCACTTAGGCAACCAGGACCCAGGTTGAGACTGCTTCTTGGGAGCCCCATCCTGCAGCTGCAGAGGTGGGAGCTCCACAACAATCAACCCAGCATGAGGAATCACCAGCTTCAGAACCTCTGGCCAAGACTCAGGAAGCACTGGCACCTAACAGGGAACAGAAAGGGCAGGAAGCATTGGCCTTCTCCGTACTGGACCAGAAAGTACTAACTGCTGCCATGGAAGGTTTTCATACTCCCTCCTAATTTAATGCTGATCACGGTCTTCTTCTTCTTCTTTTTTTTTTTTAACTATTATTTTGTGCTCCTTTTTGCCGGCTGCCCCCATCTGACAGATCCCCCCAGCCCCGTGACCCAGCTACACTGGGACTTACCTTACACATGCATCTTCTGTCACAGGACTTACAGTGCATGCCCAATCATGAGTGTGAAGCCTGTGGGGGATCGTTCTTCATCCTATCTCTGGGGGTTCTTTTTTCTGCCTGTTTTTTTGGCCCTTTACATCCCCTGGACCTCAGCCCTTCATGACAGCGCATGCCTGTGGAGGCACACATGTGCATCAGCACCGAGCACAGCCCCAATTTGCCCACCCTGCCTAATGCCAGTCCCTTCAGTGCTCCAATGCTACCATCGAGCCTTCACTTGGTGGCAGTTATGAGCCAGAGAGGCCTACCTCCCCAATCCAGGAGAGGAGAGCTGCCTGACAGCCACTCTATCCACTCTCAGCCCCCTCCCCCAGCTGGCACCCAGCAACCCATGCTCATTTCTTAACACAGGTCACTGGCCTGGTGAGAGGTAGGGCATCCAGTGCCTCTGCCCTCTGTGCCACCAATCAAGGTCTTCTTAGGAAGCAGAGAACTTGATGGGTGTCGAGGCTGGTGTTGACAAAAGCAGGACCTTGAACAGTACCTGGACCATAAGCTCCTCGAGGCTGACAGTAGTTCACTGTCACTACTGGGTAGACCAAATGCTCAGGCAGTGTCATTACAATGGGTCTTGTAGGAGGTATCTGTAGAGGGCCCATCAGCGGAGGCTCTACTAAGGGTGGCTAAAAAGGGATCACCGGCTGAGCCTCCTACCCAGCCATGAAGGGGCCATGCAGAACTGGGGTCTGAGATTGATGAAACCTCTTCAACCTCAACCCTAACTCCCGGTTGAACAGTTCAAGAAAAACCTTGACCGGAGTCGATGGTGACTGCTCCAGCAGAGACTTCATGGAAGCATCGATCTTCCCCTCAACCAGTGGAAGTTTCACTGGTTTGGGGAAATCAAGAAATGAAGAAGAGCGGCAATGCTCTGTCTCCAACAATTGATAACTGCTCTTCTTATGCTATTTATGATAAGAGGGGGCTCTCCCTGAAGGTCTGGGGAGCAACATACATTCACTAAACTCCAGGCAATCCCCATATGAACTGCCTATGGCTGGCTACAAGGAGATTATGGCCAAGGCTGATGAGAAGCCCCCACTGCAGCGTCCCCCACCATGGCTGCAAGTTGGGTTGCCGATTTGGTGGCTGTCAAGGCCTATCAACATTTCTAAGGCCTGCCTTTGAGGAAGCATGCCTTCTGCTCATCCAGTGACAAAGGATGCATGATCTATCGACATGGGCACCCACCGACAATATGGTTTGCTTAAGGCAGAAGAGGCATGTGTCTTGCAGATCCGTGACAGACCACAAATTCATTTTTTTTCCAGTCCATCCTTGAATCATTGCTGGAGTGGTAACTGGAAGACAAGATATACACAAGCTGAAGATTTCATTAAAGGGACACTGTCAATGTCTTTAGGCCTAAAAGTGACCCTAGTTTAAAAAACACATTTTATGATTGTTTACATTCTGTAGAGACTGTTGATGCAGCTACTAGTTGGATTCAGATCCCTTTTTTATTTTAAAAAGTGAAAAACTGAGTACCCACCATACTGGTGTTACCACACCAAAACATTTCTTGATCAACTCCCACTGCATCTTTTCTGAACTCAAGAGTATCTGCAACACAGTCTAGTCACTCATTATACAGTGGGAGTAGAAGAGACTATTGTATCATGAGTGGCTGCACTGTTTGAGGGTGTTTCTAATGTTTAGGAGGTATGCAGTAAGAGTAGTTCAATTATTTGAAGCAAAACAAGGCTGTGTGTAGCTATAGATTACCATGCATTTCAGTTCTAATAAGCAAGAAATCAACTAAATCACCCAGCAACATGAATGAATTTTAGAGAAGGTAAGCAATCATAAATTGTGGGGTTTTACCTAAAAATAATATGATGCAAAATGGGTTGATTGTGTCCCCTTAAAAGATCAGAAAATCACTATTTTAGGGCCTGAAAACTGTTTTTTTCTTGCATGCTGCAGGAACTGCAAAGGAGCTGACCTGTTCCTTCCAGTGGAAAAGAAGATCTGAAGTCAGATGGAGTGGAGCCAGGGGCATCATGTAACCAGAAATTTTGAAGGGGCACAAAATCCAAATCTCTCTAGGGGGGTCCGGGGCATGCTGCCCATGAACATTTTGAAACATTGAAGTCAAATGGTGCATTTTGGTGACTTTTAGCAGGCCAGGAAGCTGTTCCCCAACATGCTAAATGCCATGATAATGATAGAGCAATGATATATTTTTTTCTGTCATTGTTCAGTCTGTGGACAGAGTCCCTTTGTATTTTCAAAGAAATTTCTCCTCTGCTCTTCAGTGGCAGTTGCTTCTATTTGTTAGAGATGTGGCCTGTTCTCAGGACCCATATTGCATTGGACTGGAGGTCATTTGTAGCAACACTCTCTAAATAAATGACAGTTGCCATTCTGCAGTTCTAAGTCCTCTATTCTTTTGGCTGACGACCATCGGGGGGTGATGGGCAATGGGCTTCTCCAAGAACTGCCCTTATGGATATGCAGGTGATTTAATACTTGTAAATCTTGGGGGCGGCTCTTTAGTGGGAATTGGTTTCTTCTTAGCCTACCCACCTTCTAACACTGCTTCAAACTGTGACTCACATAGATTCTGCCCCTATTGCCAACAGGGCCAGTTTTAGGATGTTGGGGGCCCCCAGCTAAATTAATGACAGGACCCCCCACCCAGTTATCTTTTCACACGTGGCTCATGTTTTACTCAAATTCATGGAATTAAAATACCAGTGCAAATGAAAGTGCTCAATCTCATTTTTAAGCCTGGAAACAGCCTCTCTTTAATAAATGAGATAGTATACATCACGCTGTGTTAAAGAGTTTATGAGGTACTTCACACACACACACACACACACACACACACACACACACGTGCGCGCATGCATGCACATGCTTGCACATGCTTGCACAATGTATCCATACCCCCACTACACTGTATTTGTTAAGCCTGTCCAAATCTTGGCATTTTCCTTTACTTTAAACTTGTTAAGCCATTTAAAATGCTTCTGGTCAATTCAAATAACTCTTATTTCTTTGGAACCACGTATACTAATTTACTGAAATAATTTTAAATGCTGACAATTTCAGCGCTGTATGTGGTACTGTTGTTTTGCTAAAAATAAACTAAGTAACATAATACTGTGGTGACAACATCCTCCCCTTTTAATGCACAACTTCAAGTGCACATGCAGACTAAATTAGACCTACATCTGTACTGTACTCTACTGTATACTGCAAAGAGCTATAACAAACAACTGCCAACATCATGACATAGATTCTTTCTAATCTGTATGAGCCCCATCCCCTAAAACCCAGGAGTGGTGGGGGAGGGACAGCTGACAAAATAGATACAGGGGTCTACTTGGAAAATCATTAGGGGAAGCCCCAGGGTGACACACTCATACCACAATTCAGTTTCAATAGGACACAGAAACTCTGTGTTTGCATCTCACATTTACTTGCACTATCCAAATACCCCCATTGAATTTGAAAATAAATGATAAACTCAAAGAATTTAAGAGTTTAAAAAGTGGACAGGTACTCAACAGTGGGTGGCCCACCTAGAAATGTCCAGGAATCCTGGTGGGCCACTCCGACTCTGGGGAGGGGCCCGCTTCCTCAGTGCTAGCAGATATGTACCACCCTTAGCCAACATTGACTCCAGCTTTGACCCTGCCATGTCCTGTATGCTGCTACTTCAGTGAATAGGAAATTGGGAGACCTTAAGTAAGTGACTTAAGGTCAAGGAAGAGAGAGTTTTCCCAAAAATAACTGTCACCTTCTCTGACCCCTGTCCAGTGGCTCAGCTTCTCCCTTCTTGTTTATTTGCTCAAACTAAAAGTGCAGATGAGGAAAACTGTATTCATTAGGAACTCTGGCAGTGCTGTGCTGGAAAAGTCAGAAAATAATACAAATTCTTTATTTCCTTCAACTTCCTACCTTGTCTCACCTTAGGACTGCAGGCCCTGTTGCTTCTTCATGATCACAGTGCTCCTTTGCTGTAATGCCTTGACCTGGGGTTTGTAGAGTTTGCATAGCAGTGATGGCGCACTTTCAGCCCCAGCCCCCACCCTCCTCAACCAGGCAAGCAGCTAGCAACACCTCCTTAAAAATCTGACGGCCCTCCTCACTGTTTTATTTTTCCAGTGGATTTTTTTACTTCCTTCATGGAGTCTGATTGGAAGGAGGATTGCTGTGCAGTAGTCCAGGTTTCACGCCCATTTGCTCTGTCTCTGAGAGGGAGACTCTCCCTTGGCCTCTCTGTCATTCACAGTAGCTGCTTAAAAAAGCTAAACCTTCTTGGAGTAACCGATGAGTTGGATATTTACTGCCATGCCCACCGGTGAAAGTTTAAACTCCTCAGTTGCAACAGCAGAGCTCCGGTCTCCTCCTCAGTCTGTGTCTGTCCTCCTTGTGCGCACAGTGGAGATGGCACTGGAAAATGCACGCTTTGCTGCTTGGCATGTCAGTGTCACTGTAGGATTGGGGAGCTGAGCTGATGAGCTCCTTGGAGACAGGCAGACTGACAGCACAAACAGGAGAAGTGATTGGTGGAAACTATATCGAATGTCATCAGAGACCAATCACTTCTTACACCCCAGTCAGCTAGCAAATATGCTTTTTTTTAAGTTGAGTAAGCAGATCCCCCCCCCAACCCCAACAACTTCAAAAAAATCATATATTGTTTTGGACCTTGGGGTTGTGGAAAATAAAATAAAAAACATTATATGCATTTTTTACTGTTTGTTCAATGATATTGGGAGGGGCACATGCCCCCTCAGGCCCTGAGGGCATGATGCCACTGGGTGGAACCAGGGAATGATACCAGGGGTGGTGGGAAGAGCAAAGCTTGAGACATCCAGTGACTGAGCAGAGCTCAATTGAACTGCCAGAGTGTGGATGTGAACTCAATCCAAGTTGGTAGAACATCGATATTAAGTCTGATTTAATTGGATATCTCAAGGACCCTGCTGAACAACCAAAGGAAGCAACAGCAAGTTCATGAGATTCTGACAAATCTTCCCTAAAAATGCAATTAAAACTGACATTTTCTGAACAAACATTAAAAATAAATATATTTTTCCTAATGCGGGAAGCCCATAAAGTTCTGCAGCTTCCACAAATTTTTATTTTTAAAGCCTCAGAATCCACCTATAGACAGAATTCCCCTACTGACTGTGAATACAACTTTGAATGGGGGCGGGTGCTTGCAAACAACAGGCATAGACACTTTTCTGAGGCACTCCTGAATGTGTGCCAGTTACATGAGTTTTAAATTACAAATTGCCTGTGAGGAGAAAACACTATTGATATTTCAATAGAGATCGATCAGTTCTATTAGGCTGTGATGTCCAGCTTGGGGAGACCACACCAGGGCCTTTTCCAGGAGACAAGGGAAGGGAAAAACAAAAAAGCTGCCAGAGATCACCAGCAGAGTGGCCCTGGGCAGGATTTGAGAAGGGCGGCTGAACATTCAATTGGAGAGGCTATGCAGGCAAGTCTGGATTTAGATTGGAAGGTAGAATCTAATCAGCTCCTGTGTAACCATGATTGAACCAAAAGTTAAGCTTGAAGAAACCTATGTAAAACTTGCTATGAAAACTGAATAAGTCTGTGACAGCTGTTTCAGGCATTGTGAAGGAGAACAAGATATTACGGGTATGTTTAGAGCATCTGCAAAATGAATGTCAGACTTAGAAACATACAAATATAGACATTTGATAGAGACTTTCAAGTACCTCAAAGGGATAAATAAGGTACGAAAAGGTATCATCTTTCAGAAAAGAAGAGGTTCAAGAACAAGGGGTCATGATATGAGACGGTGGGAGGTAGACTCAGGGGTAACGTGAGGAAGTAACTCTTCACTGAGAGGGTGGTGGATACATGGAACAGCCTCCCTGCAGAGGTAGTGGGGATGAAAACCGTGGGGGAATTCAAAAAATCATGGGATAGACATAAGGGCACCCTAGCAATTGAATAGAGGAGGGTAAGCCACAGACTAATTACCGTCTGTGGTATATGCAGAGGGTAGGGACAAATGGGCGGACTGGATGGGCCAAGTGGCCCTTATCTGCCTCTAAAGTTCTATGTTTCTATGTTTCTATCAGGCAAATACCAGTAAACAGAAATCAATGTCTGTAAAGAGTATTATCACTCCTAAAAAAGTAGATAAAAGAGGGGGCGAGAGAGTCGGGTAATAGTAGGCCCAGTATTATGACAAAAAGGAGTATCCATCTTTGTGTACTCTGGCCAAGAACCCTGGCAGAAAGCACAAGGAAGGACATTATCACTTCAGGAGCTATCCATGCAAATGCAGGGATCGTAGGTCCGGATAGACTAGGGATCCCCTGGCTTGTGTCAGTAAGGCTTTATAAAGGGGTAGCCAAACAGAGGCTCACTGCTAAATGCAGTAGAAATTGGAATTAAATTTGGCAGAGCCAGAAAGAGACTATCAGTATGAGGGTGGCATGCTAAGCCTTTAATTTGAGCATAACTTTCTGAATTAAAGGTATCAAAGGAAATGCATAAAGGAACCTCCCTGTCCAAGATATGGATATTGCATCTCACAGGAAAACTCCTGGGCCAGGAGTGATTGAGCAAACGTAAGGCAGTTTTACATTGTGCTGAGATGCAAATAGGTCCTCCTCCAGATGACCCCCTCTTCTGAAGAGGTCATTCACTACAGAGTTTAATAGTGCCCACTCATGTTCTTATGAAAGGGACAGACCTGGTCTGTCCATGGGATTGTGTGGTATACCGTGCACAATAGGGTCAGTAGTTGAAAGTCATGTGGTATTGCCCATATTCAGATTTTCATTGCTTTCCTGTAGAGGGTGCAAGACTGAGTGCCCCCTTCCCTGTTGATAGTACACATTATGCTGATATTCTCCATTTTTAGCAAGAGAGAACCCAGGCTGAATTAGTTTGCAAAGGCCCAGAGACCGAAAATTACTGCTCTCATTTCCAAAACATTAATATGGAAAAGTGTGCCTATGTTTGTCCAGGATCCCAATGTCATGTTGTGACCTAGGTGGGCACCAAAGCTTGACTCAGAGGTGGTTGTAGCCAGAACCGGTACTGGGTTTGCTGGAAAGAAAGGAGGTGCAGGCAGTCCATCCATGACCGTAAGGTTTGGCAGACAGGTGGTGTGACAAGAAAATTGCATTCTAGGTTGGGGTCTCTTATGGGGAGGGGGGGTGGAGGAGCAACATGACCATGATGCTGCTCCGCTCCCTACTGCTCTGTAACTGCTGTGGCGTTTGTTAATCTTGCTTGTTTGATTTTTGCCAGTGTTTAAAACTTGATGAATAAAACTTGTTATTTCAGTAATATGGGTTGCAGTTAGTTTTTTTTATATCTTTTGAGTGTCGAGTACCGATAAACGAATAGCTGTTTGCTCAAGACATATGCTATCGGTAACCTGGAAAGCTAAATGAGAGAAGAGTGTTTATGGTGTTCTCCCTTCAACCGATGAGAGCTGAGTGAGCTCAAAAAGAAATCAATATGGGATGAAAGATGCCATTGTATCATTTGTGCTGACATGCTGATATGCTTTATTTACCCCAACTAAAGGTATGCAAACATTGCCTGAGGTTGGGGGTTTCAATTCTTTCATCACGGTGAAATTTACTGTGCTCAGTGGAGTGTTTTCTTATTCTTGTGTTTTTAGGTGTCTCTTATTGGTATTATGGATGATGAAACATGACGGAAGAAAAACTTGAAAATGGAGTGAGAGGGTTGTTACCAGAGGCTCTTAAGGGAGATTTTTGGAGTTCAGGGTCCCTGAATATAGAAAGGGAACTCCACTGCAGGTGATACTGCCCCAGTGCAGTCGAATAAATGGGTTTCCCAGCTAAGGTTTTGACTCTGAGGTGGAGTATGGGAAAGTAGGGCTTACTATAAAATAAGCTATTCAGCTTTTCCAGGAGTGAATTCCAATAAATTTGCCAGAACGGTTTGAAAAGGAGAAGTAAGCTGCTAAATGTTTGGCTTTATATTGGAACAGGCTAAAACAAAGAATATAACTGATATTATGAGGCACCATATTTATGTCTTTAACTGTATTTCAATGATCCATCTAATGAATGTTAAAAAAAATAGCAGGATGTCTTGGCAGCATTACAAAAAAACAGTATCAGGGAGACAGAACTCCTGTTGTGAAATTTGTGCTTCCTAACTTGCATCTATACCCCAGATAAAGGGGTTCTTTTCTGCAGTGTTTTTTACATAGGTCTCATAACTAAAATTAATATAAAATGCAAGTTAAAGAAATGACTCCTGTGCTTAAGGTGGAAACTTCTAAATAATCACATATACATGCAAGTCAGTTTTCACATTCCAACGGGCTTTACTGGTTTTGCTAGGACTGGCAAATTGCCATTGTGATTTTTTTATGAATTGTTAATACTGCTGGAAATAATAAAATGGGAGTGGATTGACTATTCTTTGTAGGACTGCTAGATGCCAAATTATATGTCCGGGTCCTCACTTCTTCTTTTTGCCTTAGCATAACTTTTACTTGGGGTGGAAACCTCAGGTGTGTTTTGGAGTGGTAATGGATAGAACAAAACGAAATAGAAAGTAAAGTGCATTGTATAACGTGCAGGGGCGCCAGTCCCTGACAAAGTATTCAGAAATGACCCTGTTAGTGTTTTTCTTCAACAAGCTACTTTTCGTTATGTTTGAACATGATTGAAGGTATATTCCTAACCCATTTACTTGGAATTCTGTAATAATTCGGAAGGAAAAGCCCATTAAATACCTCCTTCAGGTTAAAATATTTGCCAATTCTTGGGGCTCCTTGTATGAAGCTAAGTTATGAACTGGGTAATTGGAAAGTCCTCCCAACTCTCCTCTGATTCAAAGAATATGTGACTCTTTTTATTTATTTATTTATGGAATTTTGTTGACCCAGTAAACCCACTGGGCCTAGAAGACCCTATTTCAGGGTCGACCGGGGGGGGGAGAGGGGATACAGATGATAAGCAACTGAAACTGAACCAGATTAAGCTGTTAGCGATATTTTTCAGTGAATGGGAGAAATTTGGCCAGGACACCGGGGAAATTCCCCTACTCTTTTCAGACAGCTGGCACTGTGGGACTGTTGGAGAGAGCCAGTGTGCTGATGGAAGGAGACAGTGGTGGAGTTCAGGTGACAGCTCACCTGCAGTTACAAGCAGTAATTGAGGGGAATGGTACAGCTGGGTGCACCAGAGTGGTGGCCAGCAAAATGTACCAAACCCCTCGTACCAAGTTTTTCAATCGGATGGTGCTAGAGTCATCGATGGTCCAATGCCTACGAGTTCTACGAGCACCAATGAAAAAAACGTACCTGCAGCTACTGAATTGTGTCCTGGCCTGGAGGCCTCAATGCTTGTTGTTGGTGTTGTGCACTCAGAGTCTATGTTGCAAGAGCCCATGGCCTGCCTCGAGGAGAAATGGGGGCTTTGGGAAATGGCTGCCGTGGAGTACCAAGCTGCTCAACTTGCCACAGAGGAGGACTTTAAAAAGAGGAAATGACCTGAGGTAGATTTGCCCTCGGGTCATACAGGTATTGATGCTAATGTACATAAAGGCCTTATACAAGCCAATTCTGGGACTTTACATTCCCCACCACAGTCTTCTGGATGTACTATGGCGGTGGCTCCTAACAATTGGTCCCCTGATATCACACTTAAACGTGTGGGCTGGCTAAAACTGGACTCAGGCCAGTGGATTGCTGACCCTGCAGTACCGATCCCAGGCATGGAAGGGGTGACAGTAACATGGCCTTTGGCTTCCGATACCTCCCAGCTTGAGGTCAGCATTCCTGTGCTACTTGCTGCTGGATCTAGCACTGGCTTAGATCCAGTTGTTCCAGCAGGAAATGTGAGTCTGTCTGAACCAGCCCATGCTCTGGATGTTTTGAACAGTGGGGTTGATTCTTCCCCATTAATTACACCCGACCAATGCTTGAACACCCCTATACAACTTCTGGCTGCTGTCCCTGATATCAGTATAGTACAAGACGACCCTAGTGATGATATGGTGAATGATGTGGACTCTGTGCAAAACGAGAAAGATCTACCACGTCTTTTGACCCCAGCTGCCTCTTATGCCAGTCTCTTCCAGAAACCAGTCTCCCTAGCTAAAAGACACAATGCTGTGAGACTGAGGTTTCTGGGGCCTACAGATTCTATGCCTGATAGATTTTACATGGGTAAGGTTTTGATCAAACAGATAATGGGTTTTACTCCCAGCAAAGTATATGCTTTAATCCATACACCTGGTGATAACACCTACGATATTAGTTTTCGAACACCTGACATTTTGAATAGATTTTGGATGAAGTATTCGCTCTTAAAAACCAACCCTGCCTGGTCCCATTTTCAAGCCATTCCCCTAACAAAGCAATCTTTTAAAGTTATCACTGTGTTGTTCCGCAATGAAGGGGTTAATGTGGAAGATATTTCATATTGGTTAGAAAAAAGGTGTACACTTCAAGGTAATCCTGAACCTATTCTAGATATGGAGGGTTTCTGGAATGGGGGTTGGAGATACAAAATCAACCTCAAACTGAGGATGGGTTACAAAATCTCCTGAGTTGTTTTTATTTAGGGAGAGATAAAGGTTTTATTTTTTATCCAGGTCAGCCTCGCCATTGTTACAAATGTGGTTCAAGCAGACATCTCAGTAGAACTTGCGATGTTGTGAAATGTGTTCAGTGTGGTGAATTGGGGCATGTGATGTCCAACTGTCACCATCCTGCTAAATGTTCACTATGTGAAGAAGCTCACCCTTATGTGGATTGCCCCAGGGCTGCCCAGAATAAAATGAATGGGGACTTTTGCATTCAAGATTATTACCTTAATACCGCTGTACATGCAGCCCAGAGACAGAAACCCAAACCCCCACCCCCCCCCTGGTAGATCCTTAACCGTTGCTAATGTGGAATGGGTCGACCCTTCAGAGCTGGCTGTGGCTGCTCCACTGCCAGGTGTAGAGGTCTCCATTCCTACCCCGGTGGTGCATTCTAGGGTACCTTCTCCTGCTGCATCTCATATTATTTCTACTTCAGTGTCCCCACCACTTCCATCAGAGGAGTCTTACACCCTCGTAGCTACCCGGCGTAGTAGCCTAAGATCTAAGATCTCTAGGATGCCTTTGCCTGAACAAGAACATATACCCTTACAGAATGCCTTTTCAGCTTTGCAAGAGGATATAGGTACTGAATCTGACTAGATTTCTGTTCATTCATCTCAACCTGAAGGGTTCTCTGACTCTGAATTACCTTCTGATAATGCTGATTCTGTTAAAAAGAAGAATGCTTATTTAGGGACAAGAAAATGGGCTAGAAAGAAATGATTTGGAATTCACTAATAGTAGATTATGGCCTACAATAATTGTTACTGTTTCTTATTCTTACTGCTTATGCTGTATAATATAAGTGTTGCATCGCTTAATGCCAACAGTATTCAGTCTCATAGGAAACAGATGTTGATATAGTCCCTTTTTTGATGGTGGCAAACAAGATGTGGTATTCTTACAGGATACTCACTTACATACACAGTTTGAAGTAGAACAGGCCACTGAATGGTGGAAATGGGGTCTAACGTATTGGTCAGTTGGTGGAGATTTGTGTTCCGGGGTAGGTATAGTGGTTAATAATCCTACGGCTCATTTTGTCCAACTTGTGGATATTGAGCCTGGTCGTGTATTGATGTTGGATAAGATAATCGATGATTTACATTGTAGATTTATTAACATCTATGCCCCCTCAAATCAAGTCTGCTAGAATTGCTTTATTCCAAACTATACACCCTTATTTGTTTACATCAACATAGAAACATAGAAACATAGACTTTGATGGCAGATAAGGACCGCTTGGCCCATCTAATCTGCCCCTTTCCCTACCTACGGGATAGGCCGCAGATCCTAGTTAACCAACAGCCTATTTATTCCTACTCCCCACAAGAATTGCCTTATGTCTGTTCCATGCATTCTTGAATTCTCCCACAGTTTTAGACCCCACAACCTCCTCAGGAAGGCTGTTCCATGCATCCACTACCCTCTCTGTGAAATAATACTTCTCACATTGCCCTGAACTGCTCTCCTTCTATCTTTAAATTGTGTCCCCTTGTTCTTGCAAGTCTCTTTTCTGAAAGATGCTACCCTCTTGGACTTTGTTGATTCCACTGGGGTACTTAAAAGTTTCTATCATGTCCCCCTCTCCTTCTTTCCTCAAGGGTATACATATTAAGCTCCTTTAGTCTCTCCTCATATGGCTTCTCTTGCAGACCCTGCACCATTTTAGTTGCCCTCCTCTGGACTACCTCTATCCTGTCTATGTCCTTTGGAGATGGGGTCTCCAGAACTGGACACAGTACTCCAGATGGGGTCTCACCAACTGTCTGTACAGAGGGATAACAACTTCCTGTTTTCTGCTGCTGCTGCCTCTCCTATACATCACAGTATACCCCAGCCCTCCCTACTGCCTTCTCACATTGCTTGCTAACCTTAAGGTCATCTGATATGATTACCCCCAGGTCCCTTTCCTTTTTTGTTGTTGTTACTACCTCCCCACCCATTGTGTATTCTTCCCCTGGGTTCTTGTTTCCCAGGTGCATTATTTTGCACTTCTTTGCATTGAATCCTAGCTGCCATACTTCTGACCATTCCTCCAACCTTGCCAAGTCCCTTTTCATCCTTTCCACGCCTCCTTGTGTATCAACCCTGTTGCAGATCTTTGTGTCATCTGCAAAAAGGCATACTTTTCCTTCCAGTCCCTCTGCAATGTCACTTATGAAGACATTAAAAAGGACTGGACCCAATACTGAACCCTGCGGTACCCCACTAGTAACCCCTCTTTCTTCAGAGTGGACTCCATTTACAATTACCTTCTGTGTCCTGTTGTGCAGCCAATGTTCTAGCAGGCTACCACCTGGGACCCACTCCCAGGCTGGTTAATTTGACTATTAATCTTTTGTGTGGGACTGTGTCAAATGCCTTGCTAAAGTCTAGGTAGGCCATGTCCATAGCCCTCCCTGGTCTACTACTTTGGTCACCCAGTCAAAGAAATCTATTAGATTAGTCTGACATGACCTTCCGCTGTGAACCCATGCTGCCTTGGGTCCTGTGCTCCACTGGCCTCTAGGTACTCAACTATTCTTTCCTTCAGAAGTGACTCCATCACTTTCCCTACCACAGAGGTCAGACTGACAGGTCTGTAGTCTCCTGCCTCTGTCTTGGTCCCACTTTTGTGAAGAGGAATCACATCCGCCTTCCTCCAGTCCTCAGGTACCACACCATCCTCCCATGATTTATTAAAAAGAGTAGCCAGTGGTTTCACTAGTTCCTCCCTTAATTCTTTTAGAATTCTGGGGTGAATTCCATCAGGACTCATTGCTTTGTCCACCTTCAGTTTTAGGAGTTCTTGCAGAACCCTTTCTTCTGTGAAAGGACTGGGATTGACCCCCCTATCAAGAGTGCTTCTGTTAATTGGATTAGGCACTTCACCCTCCTCTTTTGTGACTACTGAGCAGAAATATTCGTTCAGTATCCCTGCTTTTTCACTGTCCCCCTCTGCCCACCCACCATTCATTCTATTCAGCCTCATTATCCCTCCCTTTGTCTTTCTACGCTAGCTGATGTACCTATAAAAGGTTTTATCCTCCTTCTTAACTGAGATGGCTATCTTTTCCTCAGTTTGGGCCTTTGCTATGCTGACTTCCCTCCGTGCTTCCTTCTGCCTTAATTGGTACAGCTCTCTGTCCTGCTCCTTCTGTGTTTCCTTATACTTCTGGAATGCTATCTTTTTCTTCCTGACTTTCACAGCCACCTCTTTTGAGAACCATAGTGGCTTTTTCTATCATTTTAATTTGTTTATTTGCTTCACACAAAGGCTTGTTGCCACTGTGATGGCAGTTTTGATGGTTCCCTATTGTTGCTCCACACCTCCTTCTAGCCTGTTTGCTAGTGCTTTTCTGAGACACTCTCCCATCTTGCCAAAGTCAGCCCTCCTAAAGTCCAGTACCTCACTTTTGTAAGACACTGACTCTTCGGAGTTTAATCGTGAACCATACTGTTTGATGATCACTTGTCCCCAGATGGCAACCCACTTCTAGATCTGAGATCCTCTCATGCCCTGCTTGAGAGTACAAGGTCTAAGATTGCTCCCTCACGAGTGGGTTCCGAACTAGCTGTCTAATGCCTGCCACCTGTAGGGCATCAGAATGGCCCTGCTCTTGGATGTGGCTGCAGCAAATTTGCTCCAGTTAACATCTGGCATATTCAGGTCTCCCATCAACAGTATCTCCCCTTTCTCTGCCATTCTAAGAATGCCTTCTATCATATCCTTGTCCATTTCCTCCCCCTGACATGGGAGTCTGTACACAACCCCTGTGCGGATTATGGTGCCCTTTCCAGTCTCCAAGGTGACCCACAGTGCCTCCTCTCCTCCCCTCCCCTCCCTGTTTACTCTTTTGTTCAGTTGCTTTTATCCCTTCCTTTACATAGAGAGCTACTCCTCCCCCTCTTCTCCCTGCCTGTCTCTCCTGTAGGTTATGTACCCTGGTATGTTAACATCCCAGTCATGGTTCTCTGTGTACCATGTTTCTGTGACTGCTACGATGTCCAGGCATCCCTCTTCCATTAAGGCCACCAGCTCAGGGAGCTTGTTGCCCAGACTACAGGCATTGGTACTCATTACCCTTCATTTCTGATAGCCTTACTCCTTTGCCCCATCTCTGTCCTTCTTGCCTTTGTCACTTTCTCCATTTACCTCTGCCCTTCTCCCTATTGACACCTCTATGTTGGTGTTTGCCGCACTTACTACAGTGATTATTTGGGGGGGCTAGGATTTCCCTGCTCCTTTCCAGTGCCTCCCCCCTTGGCTAGTTTAAAAGCTTGCCAATGAAGCATTTAAACCTATCACCTAGGATCCTGGTTCCCCTACCAGACAGATGCAGCCCATCATGCCAGTATAGGCTTACATCACTCCAAGTGGACCCCCAGTCCCCAATGAAGCCAAATCCCTGAGCTCCACACCAGTTTTTCAACCACTGATTGAATCCCATGGTGCGGAACACCCTAGCCTCTCCTATGCCATAGATGGGCAGCACCTCTGAGAAGGTTACCGTGCGTGCTACCTGACTAAGGCCCCTCCCCAATTCCATAAACTCTTCCTGCACTTCTCTAATCCTTTCTTAGCCAGGTCATTTGTCCCTAGGTGGACAACATGACATCCAGCTCCTCCCTGTGCAGCTGCTCTGGCAATCCTGAGGATTCGCTCCCTGTTCCTCCAAGCCATGGTGCCAGGCAGGCACCTTACCTCCTCTCCCTTCCTCCCCAGTTCTACCTTCCTAACAATGGAGTCCCCCACCAGGAGTTGTTTCCTTCCCCTGCAGGGTCCCCTGCCACCCTCCTGTGGGTCTCCTTTGTGGAGGTTCCCAGCATCCTCCTTGGTCTCCACTGCAGGTGCCTCCATAGAGGAACCACACTTTGCCAGAATGGCATAGGAATTGTGGAGAGATACAACTGGAGGGATGTGCCTCTGTTCCACCACGCTCACCCTCCCTGAGCCCACTGTGGTCCAACTGCTCCTCTTTCTTGGCAACCTCTGAGGCAACGGCAGTGGCACTGGTGGTCCCTGGATGGAAGAGGAAGTCCCACAAATCCTGGCCAACTCAGCCTGGAGATAAGCAACCTCCTCCCTCAGCCCAGAGAGGTGCCTGCAGATGGGACAACACCCATCCTCCAGAACGCTCTCCGGAAGACTGCTGCTCCACAGCCACTGCACTGCACCACTCCAATCATGTCTTATTTCTGGCCCCTAACTGTTTGCAATCCTTACTCTTTCCTCTGTTTTTTTTCTCTCTCTCTCCTTACTTTCTGCCTGTGTGCCCTTTAAGCTCCTGATTGTCCTGTTCTGAGACAAGAATATCCTATACTTCTCAGTAGACCACTTACTTGCTCAGAGGCAGACCTCCACCAGCTAGAGGGGGCCAGAGAGCTAGTCTTGTCCTTCTAGGATGGTGGGTCTTTGGTGGTTCTGTGATCACTCACTTCCTGCTCCCAAACAGGAAGTTCCTGTTGTCAGTCAAATCTTGTGCCTATAAAAATAGAACTAGCTTGGGGTGGAGGGGAAGGAAGGAGGGCAATATAGTCCCAGTAGAGAAGTTCAGTCACATAGCAGTCCTTTCTCCTGGTGTCTTCTGCCAAGCTATCAAAATTCATCTTCCTAGGGGGAGGTTTTAATTGCAGTTGGTATTGCACTGATAGAGGGCTACGGACCCCGAAATTGTACAGTGGCACTAATTGTCTTAATGATTTGTTGCTTAGGCGGCACTGGATGATGTATTTGCTTTGACAGGTAAACCACACAAAACGCTTTTTCAAGGTACTAAGGCAACACAAATAGATTTTTGTTTTTTTTCAGATTCGTTAACTGTACTAAATGCTCAAACTGTGCCAGTTGCTCCTTCTGATCATGCTATGCTTAAAGTCACAGTAGGTAGCCATAAAGTTATGCATAGAGGACCGGGGTATTGGAGATTGAACTTAGAGTTAATTAAGCTTCCATCTGTAGAAGAGGGATTCTTGGCTTTATTACAGGCAAGAAAATCAGTGGTCAGTTTATATGATACTTATAGGGAGTGGTGGAAAGAAACAAAGTTGGATATTAAACAGTATTTTCAGATTATTGGTAAAATTAACGGGAAATACAACTCTGATAACTACCTAGAGTTAAGGAGGCAGTTTTTATACTTACATTCCAGGCTGCACAAGGAAATCAGACGGTTTTACCTGAATTAGGTAGAATTCAGAAATTGCTAAATTTAAAACAATATAACTGTTTTAAAACTTTGGCTGTGGAATGAAGGTTTGGTTCCCAAGGCGGTAAAGGCTTTATGGATCCTTATCAATTTTGTGCTTAGCAGAGACACGAAAATATATTGCAGAGGTTCAAGATTCTATGGGGCAGTGCTGCATGACTAAAGGTGATATTATGCAAGCTCTGGATCACCACATACAAAATTTATTTGGTTGCCCTGTTCTACCTAGTCTCCCTCATTCTTTGTGGTTGGCTTGGGCTTCGGCACTCATGCTTGATAAACATAGTAAGGATATGCTGGTAGCTGACCTTAGCCCCCTTGAAGTATCAGCTAGTTTTTCTCAAACCAAGGCAGGTACGGCTCCTGGGAATGATGGAATGCCTTATGAGATATATAAAGTTGTCTTTACAATTTTATTACTAGAGTTTACAGAGGTTTTACAGGAAATTCTCAATTTGGGGATACAACTGGATAGTATGACTGAAGGTCTAGTAGTTCTTATGTATAAAAAGGGTGATAGGGCTATGTTAACAAACTGGAGACCGATCACATTGCTTAACACTGATTTTAAGATTTTGACAACATTACTGAATAATAGACTTACGTTGCATGTTGATTTTTTACTACATGATTCCCAGACCTGTTCGATCCCAGACAGAAGAATTACTGATGGTCTAATTCTGCTATGTGAAATACTGCATACAGGTTCTGCTGGAGAGCTCACTAGTCTCATTTTTAGTTTGGATCAGACGAAGGCATTTGATAATGTCAATCATGAATATCTGTGGAGTTGCTTGGCCATGTATGGGGTTCCCACAATGTTTATTGATTGAATAAAAACTTGTTATAAGTCTGCAATAGCAAACATGTTTTGTAATGGTTGGTTAGTACATAAGTGTAGTATCTTAAAAAGGGGTTCAACAAGAATGCCCTTTAAGTGCTTTACTGTATTTATTTACTATTGATCCATTGCTCAGAATTGTGCATAGTACTAAGGATATTCATGGTGTCTCCTTCTTCTGTGATGACCCTGAAATAAAATGCATTGTTTATGCAGATGATATTTGTTTCATAATGGTAAATTTACTGTCAGCAAGGATTTTGGAAAAAGTATTGGCTGATTTTATGGCTCATACTGGAGTGTCAATGAATTATGAGAATTCTTATTGCCTTCCCTTCAGAATTGAGGATGTTACTGATACTACGATAATTGGTATTCCAGTGATAATGGGAACTGTCTCTATTTTAGGGATTCTATTTGGTACCGGAGATTTGGCATATCAAAATTGGATGCAAAAACTCCTAGATGCTCAAACTAAAATTAATTTATTGAATACTTGCCGATTATCTAAATTAAAATGGGTTTATATGATCAAAACATTTCTATTACCTAGTTTTCTGTATTTGAGTATGGTGTTTAGTCTTCCATCAATGCTGGAAACCAAAATGTGTAGTTGTTTTTTTTCTTGCATTTGGGGAAGTCGACTTAACCCTATAAAGAGAAGTTTGTTGTTACGAGAAAAACAAATGGTGGTTTAAAAATGATCCAACCAGTTTTATTTTTCTTTGCTATGTTTCTCTATTCTAATTTTCTTCCTTTGGTATCCCTAAAGGTTAAAAGGTGGACTCCCTGGGTTTTAGATTCCCTAGGACCTATTTTTTCTATTTGGCCTATATATGCTATTCTACCTAGACAAGTTCCTATTTCCTATTTACCTGACACTTTGAGGACATGTTTTGGTAAAATTAAATTGTGGGGCATTGCTAAAGATCATCTCGTCAGTTGTACTTGGAAAGTATTGTGTGATTACCTTGTACTAAAACATTTTCAGGAGACGGCTGTATTTAATTCCTGTCCTTTGACTGATCAGTTATTAATCAGTGAGATGTTAGTCTCCCCTCAAACCCCTGTGTTTATGTGGGATGTATCATGGTTGGCCCTGCATGGCTGTTTGAATGTAAGAGGGAATCTTAAACATAAACAGCTCTCTGAGAGATATTGCCCGAGAGATACCTGTTCTGACATAGTGGAAACAATGGAACACCTATTTTTAGATTGTCCTTTTATTCAACAGTTTTGGCAGATGCTCCAACACCACTGGCCTACATCTCCATTCTATCCTATGACATTGAAAATATTGTGTTTGGGTATTCTACCTTTTTTGTGGACAAAACATGATAGAGTGACTTTATGATTATTTCTTGTTTGCTTTAAATTTTATATATGGTTTGTACAGTGTAAGCTGACTATACAGCAGTGGCATTTTACTTCTGAAGAGCTATTTTTCATGGTTGAAAATTCAGTTATTGATTTGAGACAACAAGAATTTGATACGGTACATTCTACTATTTTTCAGCGTAGATGGGCATCAATTGTTTGGCTACATTAGATACTGGAGGCCAGCTAGGGTACCTCTTTTAGTGTGTTTTTTATTATCTTCCAATAGAGAGCGGGTGAGAGTATGCATGCATGATGTATATTTCTGAGGTTCCACTATGTGTATGATATATTATGCCTTTTATTTATGATTCTTTTCATTGTAGTATGCTTTATTCTTTTTTTTTTTGGTTTGAAGTATGCAGCAATACTCTGTTTTGCTTCCTTTTTTTTATTTGTATGATGCAATACTGATTTGTTTATGTGTTATGAATGGCAAATTTCCTTACTCTTTTGGTAGGGGGGCTATAATCTCAGTAGTATGAAGTAATACTTTTTTGTGCTTGCTTTATTTATTTTTCATGACTCAATATGACATCCTATTGCTTTGTTTATGTGTTCTTTGTTTATATGAATAAAAATTCCCCTATTCTTTTTTGATAAGTGCCATGGGATCTTTAGCATCCACCTGAACTACCACCAATCCAGGCAGATGGGACCTCGGTTTAATGTCTAATCTGAAAGACGGCACCTCAGAAGTGTAGCACCCCCCTCATGCTACTCTACAGTGTCAGTATTGGGATATTAACCCAAGTGCCAGATGTGGGAACTGAACCCACAGCCCTCTGATCTCCTGGCCTCAGAGGCATAGTTATTTAAGCAATCAGGCATGACAGGGTGTGTGTTATTGTGTAAAAACATCACTCCTGGGGTTGGTCGAAGCACGAGGTGAAGCCGAGTGCTTCCACCACCCCAGGAGTGACGTTATTACACAATAACACACTCCCTGGAGTGCCTTATTGCTATTATACAACGGCTCATTTTAAAATAATATTAAAAGTTAAAAAGAAAAACATTTTATTGTAGTATTTGTATTTTTTTTTGTATGACAGGCATATTTCGGAAATGAAAGAAAAAGTAGTCCAGCAGGTGGTGCTGCTGCTAATACAATGCCTTTTTTTGTGTATGCCCCCCTATGTAACGTTTGCTGAAGTATAGCATTTCACAACTGTGCTCCCACTTCTTGCCTTGGGAGCATTTGACAATGTTTTTTTTTTTGTTTCATTTTCTTAGCCATGTGAGAAAGACAGGGATCGTAAAAAAAAACCACAAAAAAAACAGCGAAGCCGAGCAGTGACTTCCGGTTTCCCGCTCCACTCCGTAACGGGACATCAGTTGGAACCTGTAAGTTACAGGTCTTTTTTTCTTTTTATTTTGGTGAACTGCTATTTAGGAAGACTCAAAGTTTGTGGGCTTGCTGAGAAGCTGACCAGTGTCCATTTGGATTTTATTGAAACGGCTGAGCGCGTGGGGGGTCACAGTCTGAGGCAGCTCCGTGAAGCAGTGTCAGTGGCTCAGTAGGTAGCACACTCGCCTCTGAGGCCGGGAGATCAAAGGGCTGTGGGTTCAGTTCCCACATCTGGCACTTGGGTTAATATCCCAATACTGACACTGTAGTGCAGCATGAGAGGGGTGCTGCACTTCTGAGGTGCCGTCTTTCGGATGAGACGTTAAACCGAGGTCCCATCTGCCTGAATTGGTGGTAGTTCAGGTGGATGTTAAAGATCCCGTGGCACTTATTGAAAAGAGTAGGGGAATTTCCCGTGTCCTGGCCAAATTTCCCTCATTCACTAAAAATACCACCAACAGCTTAATCTGGTTCAAGGTCAGTTGGCATTCATCTGTATCCCCCTCCCCCGGGTCGTGCCTGAAAATAGGCAGGATTTGTCTAGTGCACTTACCCGGTCAACAAAAACTAAATAAATAAAAAGTAAAAGCAGGACAGCTGCCGTTTTTCTTTTTCTGTTATGACTTTTATTAAGTGGCTCAAGGAGTGAGACAGTCAGGGAACATGGGTTTGTATGTGGATGTGGGGGGGGGGGTTGAGCCGTGCTAAGCTGTGGCGGCTTGGTAAGTGGTGTGGTCAGTGATCTACATGTTTAGTGTCAGAGGTGATGAGGTCATCAGCATGCCAGACCTAGATACTGTGATGTTATTGCTCAATATCATCACTGTCTCTAGCTGGTGGTAGCCAATCAGGGCAAAGGAAATTTTCTTGCCATTGTATAATTGTAAATACTAGTATGATTTTTAATGACAAGTTTAAAGTGCATAGTTATAGTTTGTAATTGGAGGCTTTTTATTAATGACAAATGATTGCAGCATGGAAATACAGCAGTGGTAACAATTATGAATATTGATGGGGCACTTTCATAGATATGCACATACAAACATACGAATTTGCCAGCAGATAAAGGCCTTATGGTCTATCGAGTCTGCATGAGTGTGCAGCTAGCAACCCTTACACTGCAGCTGCCCCTCCCTCCCTCCCTGACCCTCGCCTTATCCTATTCCATCCCCTTTGAAGCAATCCACTGTTCTACAGGATACCACTTTCGCAGGCAATGCGTTCCACCCAGACACTACTCTCTCCATAAAAAAGTGTCTTCTCATTTTCCTCCTGAACCTTCCCCCAATCTGAGATCATAACCTCGAGTGTCACTACCCTACCTTAACTTGAATAGTCCCTCTGTGCCTGTATTATTTATTCCCTTTATGTACTTGAAGATTTCAATCGTATCCCCCTGTCTCTCCTCTCTTCCAGTGAATATGTTTAACTCCCTCAGCCTGCTCATGTAGGGTATGTCTCCTAGTCCCTGGATCATCTTTGTTGTCCTACATTGCACCCCTTCCAGTAACTTAATGTCCATCTTCAGGTATGGGCACCAGTACTGCATGCAGTGCTCCAGGTGTGGCCTAACCAGTGACCTATACAATGGCAGGATCACCTCCCCTCTCCTTGAAGATATAATCCTGGCAATACAACCCAGCATTTTTTGGTCTTTGCAGCTGCCTTCCTGCATTGTGCTGAGTTGTTCATTCAGCCCATTATAATCACCCCAGATCCTTCTCCTCCTCTGTCATGGCTAGCTGAAGTCCCCCCCAGCTGATAGCTCCTTCTTGTTTTTTTTGCCCTGGAGTGTAGCACCTTGCACTTTTGGGTATTGAACCCTAACTGCCAGGTGTCTGACCAGCTCTCCAATTTTGACAGATCATCCTGCAACCCATGCCACCCTCCTAGGTCATCCACTACTGCTTCCATCTTGGTGTCATCTGCAAACAAACTGATGTTACTCTTGATGCCCATTGAGATGTCTGATATGAACTACCCAAACAACACCGGTCCCAGCACTGAGCCCTGTGGTACTCCACTTGTCACCACCCTCGGAGATGAGAGCTCCCTTCCTACGACCACCCTCTGCTGCCTTCCCTATAACCAGTTTACTACCCATCCCACCATTTTCATCCCTGCACCAGTACCTCCCAGCCGACTACCCAGCCTCCCATGTGGCACCAAGTTGAATGCCTTACTGAAGTCCAGAAACAGGACATCCACTACATGGCCCATGTCTAACTGTCTAGTTACTCAGTCATAGTAATCATTCAAGTTTGTCTGACAGGGATCTGGCCATGACAAACCCATGCTGCCTAACATCCTGCAGCCCATTGGTCTCCAGAAGGGACACCAGCCTCTCCTTCAGGATTGTCTCCATCAGTTTTCCCGCAATGGATATGAGGCTTACCGGCCTTTAGTTTCCCAATTCATCTTTGGGACCGCTCTTATTGAGAGGTACCACATGAGTCATCCTCCAATAATGAGATATATATAATTTGGGTAAAAGTCTAAGCAATAAACAATACTTGAAACTGATCTTAGGAATTCTGTTGGAAAACAGTTATTTATACAGTGATTTTCTCTCAGATATCTGATTTGACACTTCATGCTCAGGGAAGCTGGTATGGATCCGTAGTATTGCATTGTAGCGACTTAGTGTGGATCCCCTATATGGGCTACCCTATAAATGGTTTGAGCCTCAATGGATTACCAATGCCTGTTAATGGAAGACTTTTATGTTCTGTTGTAGCTGGCATCTATTAGGGCCTGAGCGGGTATCCGATCCTCACCTAAATATTAGGTTGCTTTTAAATTGGGATCTAACTAGCACACTGTGGGGTAAGAATTGGTGTAATTTCAGTTTGGAATGAGCTGTTTGTGCATTGCTGATTGTGAGAGGGGACTCACTAAAGTTTTAAGGTTGCACTATCTTATGTGTTTCTGCAAAACTATGTCTATGTATTGAACCCTCAATAAGTATATGAGACATTAACCTGGATTTGTTTGCCTCTGAGTTTCCAGGTATATTTATGCAGATTATATATTCTATCTGAAAGAATATTTACAGCTGGCAAGAGGTTTATTTATGCTGTAACAGAATCACATTCCAACTGTATACATGCTATTTCGCTTAGGTTATATTTTTATGTTTTTATGCAAATTTTGTATTGTGTATTCTATGTTGTAAAAGCTTGTAGCTGAACAACAATAAATTGGAGCCCCTCTGACATGGAGCCAGAACTGATTCTGATATGTTAACCATAATCCCCAAGTCCTCAAATAACTGTAATGTACAGGACAACATGTACTAGCCACCTCCTTAGACTGGGCTCTTAGCAGACATCCAAGTAAGGGAAGACATGAAGCCCTTCTCTTCTAAGGGTAGCCACTGCCACCCCGAAACATCTGACAAATATTCATGATGTTGCAGAGAGGCAAAATTCTAAACTGGTAATGTTCTCCCACTAATGTGAAGCAGAGGCATTGTCTATCATCATGTCTGATTTTCACATGAAAAGAAGCATCTTGCATGTCTACGGCACAGAGCCAGGCCCCCTGGCGCAGCATGGGGATGAGGGCCTGGAGTGACATCATGCAAAACATTTTAATTTCTGAGAATTTGTTCTGACCCACAGATCCAATATGGGCCTCAGAGCACCTGTTCATTTTGGAATCATGAAATACCTGGAATAGAACCCACTGTTCTGTTCCTCTACTGCAACAGGTTTGATAGCCTTTTTGCCGAGAAGTGAATGTACTTCCGCCTATAGATGGGACAAGTGTTCTGGAGGAAAAATATGGGGAAGGGGTATATCAGAGTGGGGGACAAAAACTCTAGAGCATATCCCTTGTCCACTGTTTCTAGGACCCATTCATCAGTCATGAGTTCCTTCCTTTTAGATAAATGTAAGGGGATCCTGCCCCTACTGGTATGCCGTGTGGTAATGATGGAGTAGGGGTTAGAGGGTTCAGAGTATGAGAACCCTCCCTGGAGGAATATGCTTGGAACAGGAGATTATCACCCTAAAAATTCAAAGCACCAATAGATGATGCAGGGCAGGGAACGCCATCAGCTTGAGGAGCTTCACTAAACCAAATCTGAGATATCTGAATACCTAGCTAATACAAACCATGTACCTGGAAAGTTTCCAGGGCCAAATCCAAAGATGTATAGGTGATAGGAGTATGGCCTATAACATCTAGGCAGTTTGGTCCTGCATCAGAAGTCCAATTACCCAGTATACTGACATCTCTGAGTTTGCCCTGAGCAGCCTGGTGTTCAGGCGCAGTAACCAAAGGCACAATAGAGGTGGACCGGCACAGCCTATGAGTCCTGCCAGGGGCTAGGAAGAGAGATTTAGTATGTTTCCAAGCATATAATGTTTCCTCCTGCTAAGTCTGTTACACAGGAGGCATCACCATGGGAGGTGGAGCTTCTACTGCCATAAACTCCAATAAATCCTTCAGCTCTCACCTTCCTCCTTAACACCTAGGACATCACTGAAGTGTCTGAGTGGTTTCTGAGAAGAGGAATACTTAGAAGAAAACCTGTGCCTAGGGCTACAGTGTTAAGTATCCTATAACTGGAGAGGGTAGGGCCAGAGGATGGACCTATTATATAAAAATTACCTTTTCCATCTGAATCCTCCAAGACCCTTTCCATATCTGGAAGGTCAGGATAAAAATAATTCACACTGACATCCCGAGTGATGATGGAGGATATTGATGGAACCTATGACAGAAGCGTCAGCTGTGATGGAGGATCCTGAAGTATGCTGCCATGTCCCATCGACGATCAGAGCCATGAGACAGTAGGCACTGATGGCGGTGCATGCCGTAATGGTAATTGATGAAGTACACTGTTTGAGAATGATGCTAGCACAGCCTGTGAGTTGACAATGCCTATGGAGGGGTTCATGATTGTAAATGTTGACAGACTGCAACCTGTTGGTGAATGCCGCATATTGTCCATACTGTGTACTGCAGGGCCAGAACCAAGCTCCGACATTGGTGTCTGGAGCATGGTTGGGGGGGGGGGGCTATGGTCAATGCTGCCAGAGTCTTCCAGGGAGATCTTGATGGTTCTGCTGATCTTATTGGTGATAGGTGATGCCCTAAAAAATCTGGAAAGGCTGGAGAATCAATGGCATAAAGTATGATGTTGAGTAGGTGCATTGTAATAAAGCAGAAAACTATTGTATTGTAGAAGCCACAGCTCTGTTTCTCTGCAGATGGGATGAGCAATTGACAGCAGAAGAAAGAACTAAGAAGCAATGGGGCCACCTATGATTGTACAGGCACCAACGCTGCACATCATCAAGGGGTCTCCTGGCTAGCAAAAGTTTCCGAGTGGTCCTGGTGCCAATGGCTTATTTTTCCAAAGGTGTAGCCCAATGTGGGAGAGATCCTCGATGAAGATATTGATATCTACTAAGTTGTTACAGTGTACAGTTCAAAAGTGTGCTCCAATAGGGGTGTCAAAGCCATCATTATGAATAGATCTGACATGCTCTTGTATTCTGGGTTTCAGTCGTGAGATAGCCTGATCAATGTATAGCTTGTTGCAGGTGTACCACAATATGTATGCCATGAAAGATGTCAGGCAACTAATAAACCATAATTGCAAACAGCAACTGCAGCTCCACTCTATAACCTGTGCCAAGTCAAAATTTGGAAACTAGTAGGAACAAAACACTGGCAGCAGGTTTGCAGATAAAGAAAGCATTAGAAACTTTATTTAACAAAATGCACACACATGTGCTAAAACAGGCAGTGCAATGTAGCCCTCAGGCAACCCAACTGGTTTCACTCTTTGCTTCTTCAGAAGTCTGAAGAAGTGAAGAGTGAAACCGGTTTGGTCGCCTGAGGGCAGCACTGCACTTCTGTGTGTATTTTACACTGTCTGTTTCAGCACGTGTGTACATTTTGGTAAATAAAGTATCTAACGCTTTTTTTACTGCAAACCTGGTACCATTTTTTGTGTGCCTGTAAGTAAGAAACTATTTGACCTCCACTTTGGTGCTGTTAACTGGGTGTTGGAATATTTTTCTTGTTGCTGCATATTTGCACATACTACATTTCTCACATCTGTAGAAGCTTCCTGGTTTTGTTAAAGACCATAAAGTGTCTGTGTCACAAAATCAGCCATACTGTTTGCCTTGCTGAAGGTAATCCTGGGGTGTTTCCAGCATCTGGAGCCAAGTTTCTATCACTGTTGGAAAGGTTCCAATGTCCTGCAACTATTTGTTTAACCCTGTGTGCTATAGGGCTGTACTGCAACACAAAGAAAATGGTATCACTACAGTTTGTCATTTTTTTGTCAGTATCGTCAGGTTCTTTCTCTATTGAGGGTTTGATCTTTAGTCAGTGTCTCTTGTAAAATACTTTCTTGATACCTTTATGCCAACTCTATTTAAAATCTTAGCTGTTTTGCCTTCAAAAATATCAGAATTGGCACAATTTCCTCTCTCCTTGGGAAATCGTCTGAAAGGCATACTGTGTTCTAGGGGCTGGAGTGGGCATTGTGAGTATGTAGCACAGTATTACCCACAGTTGGATTTCTGTTTCCCTCAGTGATAACATTCTTCACTGGAATATCCATTATGATCAAATCCTGAAAGTTAATAGTGGTACAATCAACTGGGGAGGTAAAATGCAGGTTAATTTTATTTTGGTTGTTGCAATACAAAAACTCTTGCAACCTGACATTCAAACCTCCCCAGATACACAGCACATCATCATTGTACCTGACCCACAACACAACTTCTGTGAACAAGGGGTTGTAACTGGGGTTGTAGATAGTACTTTCCTCCCACCATTCCATGAACAGGTTGGTGTAGGAGAGTGCAATGGATGCCCCTCTGGCAGCCCCCCCCTGGTATGGAGGTAATATTTAGAGTTAAATGTGAAATAGTTGTGATTCAGAATGATTTTTAGTGTACCCATAAGGAATTCCACTGGTACACTGTCATCTCTTATAAGCAATATGGTGTTGTAGGCCCTCAGACCACGGTCATGAACAACTGAGGTATACAGTTATGTTACATCAGTTGAAGCCCAGATACATTCTGGTTGCCAGATGAAGTATGTTAAGGATCTCCATCATAACTTTTACATATGAGTGAGGCTGGGGATAACATCTTTGAGAAATAAATCAACAAATGTGGCCATAGTTTCTGTTAGGAAGCCGTTCCCAGCAATTATGGGGATGACCTGATGGATTTTGTCAAACTTATGCACTTTGAGAAACATGTAAAACACTGATATTTTAGGGTTACCACTGAATACAAATTGCAGCTTTTGTACAGGAAGTTGTGTATCCAGGGCTAGAACAAGAGCTGGGTGAGATATCTTCAAAAGGAGGCGTACAATGTGATCTGAGAGGGTTATTGAGACATGGAACAGAAGGCTGGCACAAATCGTGGGGGGCGGGTACTATTAATATACAGCTGGGACAGAGTAAATGGACTGATAGTTCCACTAGGAGGAACTGGGGAAATAAGAAATTTAGGAGGGAATGGCAGGGGTGGATAACTCTCCAGGACACTAAGCTGGGAGTGAGGCAGAAATATCCATATGGACAGGGTACATGGACCCTTGGTCTTTCTCTGCCAGTGGTATCTATGTTTCTGTGTGCTTACAAGTGACTAAAGGAGTACAGCAGGTCCTTGGTAGGATGGATAAAAAATAGAATCAATAGAAGGTCTCTGTCTGTCCCTCCATTGCATTACTGTTGACTGTTTACACAGCCACCATTGCATGCCATGTGACCCACAACAAGTAACTCAATCTCTCTGTGCTCCCGGGATTCACCTGGAAATGAGCTTCGGCCCTGTGTGCTCTTCCCTGCCACAAATTCTAAAATAAAGAAATAAAATAAAATATATATTCTATAACTCTGGGAAATGAGTTTTGAATTTTGCAGGACACCACTGAAAATGAGTTGTGGCACAATAGCTTTGTCCAGCTCCTGTTCAATATTTAAATACATTAATATGATGATGATGATGATGATGATGATGATGATGATGATGATGATGGCCATGACCATCTTCGTGGCCATAACACTGTGGTCTTGTGTGGACATTATTCTCTCTGTGTTATGCCCTGAACAGATTTCAGATGGAAGGATAGGTTAGAAATTTTAGGTGCCATTAAAGAGATCACTTGAGTCATTCATCAAAATGTACTCTTCTGGCTAAACAAACCATGGACTATTGTTGATTTCAATTTTCTGTGCAGGCTGCTGGGGTCTTGTGAGCACAGCTAAGAAATAGCAGGTTGTATTACAGTGATACAGTATAAAAAAAGCTCTGGTTTAAAAGTCTGAATTTCTATACAGTTCTGTTCCCTTAAAAGAAGAATAAAACACTGTTGCTTGTGGGAACAGATTATGATTCTCATATCCTACACAAAAATCTGAGTTTCACAAATTGCTGTAAAGCCCATACTTTAATGATAACATCTTACTTTTATGCCACTGCTATCCTCAGTTGTATTGAAATGTTGTGGCTGTAATCAAAAAAAAAAAAAAAAAAAAAAGAAAGCTCTGCCTGTGGGTCTGCAGCCCAAAAATCTAAGCATTTGAACATGAGTCCAATTCCAGTTGACAAAATTAGGCATCTTAGAGAGACTGAACACTTTCACATCTAGTACAGAGTCAGCTTAGACCTTCTGCCTAGGCAGATTAAAGCAGCAGCATTTGTTAGTCAGCAAAACATTTCATTAAATAGTTGATTTTTCTTTTGCAAACATGTACAGGTATGGTAACAGAATTTCCATTCAAACTTAAATTAAGCCAATTCTTCTGTGATCAATACCAGCTGGGTGTCATAAATGTCATACCACTATAGCTATAAATGTCCCATATTGCACATAAGGTGAAGGAACAATTTGTGGGGCACTTAGGTTAAGATTTTTTAAAAGAATTTGTAATCTGACGTCAGGGCAGTCCGTGGGCATGCTGTCTTGAGTGGGATGAAGCAGTAAATTTATTGAATCAGTATTTCTTCACAATGTAGAAGAAACTATTTTATACTGAAGGACATTTTTGTGCAGGAACAAAATCTCTTCCTTGATACAGTAGTTCAAGGCTACCACTAAAAAAATCTTTAGAGATTTTTACAGACTGTTTCAATAGCAATCTGTATTCTTCTTCTTAATGTCATAAGTTTTCTTTTCATGTGTGCTTGTAGGTGAAACCCACAGTTAAAGCAGCAGTATTTGTTAGTTGGCAAAAAAAATCATCATATAGCTATTTAGCAAAAATGTCTTTCTGACATCTTCAGTGTATTGTTTTCATTTTCTTAGATATTTTTAAAACAGCTTTATAGCTAATTTTATAATTAATGACTGATGTGATTAAAGATGGTTGTAATTTATGATTTTTTTTAAATCTCTTCTGTTCAGGTTCCTAGTTTTATGTACATATCAAATTCATACTATGGATGAATTTGATTGGTGCTACTACATGTTTCTAATGGTAAATAGAACATCAATATACCACGATATTTGTTTTTTTCTTGAAGGGCATGGCACGGGAGCAGGAATGTTTAAAAACATCACAATCCTGTAGTTGTCTTCAGGAATGAAATACAATGAAAAAAAAGGGATAATGTTTTTGCCAGGACAACATTATGTAAACCTGATAGGTGATGCAACTCTTCAAAGAAGCTCTTTTCCTTTACTTCAAACATTGTAACTAGTTTTGGTGGTGTTAGTAAATTTGGTAACTCAGCAGGTTGGGGCTGCCCGTAACACCCTTAATTCAAAGTGTGCTTATATTTCAATTGAATAACCTGCATTAGTTCTCATCCAGCCTCTGGGAAGCCTGGGTGAGAGCCACTGAGACACTGATTATAGTGTAGAATGTATGTAATATTGTTATTAGGGTCTGACAGTTGTGTAGCATGGTGCCTCAGGTAAGGATATGAGATTTAACATTTTTTGACACTATGATTTTCCTACCTTGTGTCATGGGTCAGTGTGGTATATCCACAGAGTCAGGGAGATGTGGTTGTAATTAGGATCTAATTGAGGCTGCTTGGTATGTTTTTGATGACTAATACTTACATTTAATAAGCTTTTAATCTGTTTTATGTGATTTTGGGTTATCATCAGAGGTCTGCAACAGCTGAGCTGTTGAGACATTGGGCAGGATTTTCAAAGCCCTAAGAATGACGCAAGGTGCTTGCGTCAAACATGCCTGATGCAACAGGCACCTTGAGTCAAGGGATGCACCCCGAGCTATTTTGCAATGCAGCCTGCATCAAACACAGGCTGCATGTGCCAAGGGGGGGTTTGTACCACCCTTGTGCCACAAAACTGTCTGTGGCATGGCACTAGGGGGCTTGTGGCAGATGCAGGCTGCTAAATTCACTAATCTTGAAATTCCAAAACTGATCCCGAGGACAAAGGTTCAAGTACAGTTAGACCAGTCATGGTACTTAGAGATTCTCTGGGAGGGTTGACAACTATAGGCCATTGTGTGTCCCCACCAGCCACAATCAGCTGGTACCCTACACATAACCAAACCATTACCCTGGTGATCTAGTGCCCCCCACCCCCATATGCCATGATGTACTGTAAATACTTATACAACAATCAGTCCTCAGTGAATTAGCAGCCCCCCAGGCCCCAGTATGCCCTAATGTACTACAATATAATCCAAAGTCATAATTGTCAGTCACTGGTATCCCTCCCCCTTTCCCAGCCCCGGTATGCTCACAATGCAAATCATACCTCAGTCAGGGTCTCTGTCTCCAGCCCTATATGCCTGAATAGACAACAGCAGATACCATCCCTTCCTGGTGGTCTAGTGACCCCCATCCTCCTACCCAGCAGGGTAGCTGTGAAATTCTCTCTTGAAACCTATTACTGCCTTGGCATTTACAGTACTGATTTCCTTAACAAACAATTCTATCTGTTCACCACCCTTTCTGTAAAGAAACGTTTCCTTATATCCTTCCTGAATCTACCTTCCCCAGTTAATATTGACCAATAAAAGGTTACATATCACTAGAGTACAGCATCCAACAACTTAATAATTCTTTTTCTTTTTGAAAAATATATTTTTGTAAAAACATACATTTAAGAAAGTAAGAACTAATAAGGGGAGCAGACAGGACAGGAGGACTCTGTCTGAAGGTCATAGTGCCTCATTAATTTTGAGGGGGGCTTGTAGTGCCATACAGATTTTGAAGGAAGGGGAGTATCACCTACGTCTCAGACTCTGTATTGCCCATTTCTGAGCCTGAACTACTACTAGATCATATTTATTGTTTTCTGAGCTGGAGTTGAAAGAAATTATTTATATTCACTTCAGCTCCCCTACCAATGAAAGTAAAGTAATTTATTTACAATTTTTTTATACCCATTGGTATTATTTTTTTATATGGCTGGCAGTCTAGTCTGGAGGTTAGAGTAATGAGCTGTGAATGAGTCTGATATGTCTGGCAGACTCACAACCTCCTCTTGCATACTGTTTGACTCTGAGCAAGTCACGTAACCTCCCGAGTTCTCCCAGGTTGCTCCTGAAAACAGGCACTTCAGGCTAGTGGGCCTTACCCAGTTACCAAAGAAATAAGCACATAAACAAACAAATAAATAAATCTATATCGATATCTATATCGGTATACCGTTCGAACAGCTATGCAAATACCACGATGACCATTACAGTGTCAAAATTGGTAGTTCTCTGTAATAGTCTGTTGTACACCAACACTGCTGTCTCTGGTGATCTTCCCCCCCTCCCAGACACAACTGTGACTTGGAGGTGATCATTTTAAAATGCAGGAGGTGCAGGGGCAGAGCCCCCCACAAAAACATTTTGTTTTACTGATGGCACAATGCTGACTGTCAGCATTGTGCTGTCACTGTAATGCCATTCAATAAATTTACTATCAAACTGGCTCGGTGGAACCATCTACTGTATATCTACATCTACATCTGCATCTACATCTATATCTACATCTACATCTATATTTACATCTATAGCTACATTTACTGTACATCTACATCTACATCTACATCTGTATCTACATCTACATCTACATCTACATCTACATCTATATTTACATCTATAGCTACATCTACTGTACATCTACATCTGTATCTGTATCTACATCTACATCTACATCTATAGCTACATCTACTGTACATCTACATCTGTATCTGTATCTACATCTACATCTACATCTACATCTACATCTAGCTACATCTATGTAAGCAATAACCCATGATAGGAATGGGGTTGGGGGTATTAATGCATCTCCTGGGTGATCTCAGGGCACTCGGTCATGCTAAACATACGCTCACAGTAAACACTAGTGGGAGGGCAACTAATAAGCCTTATAGCAAAGGCAGATAGTGCAGGCCAGATGTTGTCCTCTTCCAGCCATTACTCAAAAGGGTCATCAGTAATATTAATGAGTGGTTCTCGTGAATAGGCATCCATGATATCAGACAAAGGCAAAGAAGGTGGCTCCATGACATGCACATCTGAATTATCAGTTTCCATGAGTTTTGACCAAAAAGTTTGAGAGTCATCTGTGTGCTTTTCAGAATGATTTGCCTTTTTCAAAGGCCGTGAAACAGGACTTTGTGCAGGACTACCCAATGTTGATGAAGGAGTACATGATGGTATAAAGTGGAAATTATTGTCATCACCACCAATAGATATTGTGTCATCAGATGCAGCATCCACATCATGTGATTCACTTGTATTGACAGCTACAGTTCCTTCCTTTTCCCGTGCAGCTGCTGAAATCAGCATGCTTTTGTATTGAAGATGAGAGTTACTGAGAGCTGAAGGAGGCAGCTGTTGTAACTTAAACTGCTGTGAGATTGTGAAGTCTTCTGCAATTTTGGAATTGCTGTATCACTCAGTCCATGAGGGACACACCAGCTTTGTCTCCTTTTTGTTCAAAATCTCTACGCAGCCTCCTGAGTTCCTTGTTCAATAAAGTAACAATGGGAATAACCTGGTTTAGAGTAGCATTCTGTTTGCTAATCTGTGTAATTTCTTCCTCAAAGGGAGTCAAAGCAATGTAAGATGCTCCATGAAGCCCCACTGGAATGAATTCAGCACAACACCATCTGCTACATTGTGCTTCATGGTATATTCATGGACTGCCTTCTTTTGTGTGAGAAGTCTCTCACACATGTAAAATGTTGAGTTCCATCTTGTCAGAACATCTTGTTTTAGTTGCTGTATTGGTAAGCTGTTTTTTTTCTGAAGGTCAGCCAAGATGCCATGTGATTTTACAGAGTGACCAAAATGGCCACAACTTTTCTTTGCAGCTCCCACTAGTTTTAATATACTGCTGTCACTGGAAAGGAAAGCTCATACTAACAGATTTAATGAGTACGCAAAGCACGGAATGTGAGTAAAACCACCATGTTTCAATGCACTAACAATACTGGTGCCATTGTCTGAAACCACAAATCCGGTACTGAGTCCCAGGAGCTCTAAACACTCAGAAATTTTGCCAAGCAACTCTTCCAGAATCCTTCATTTTCATTCGGGTCTCAGCTGGAAATGAGTTTCAGCTCAGTGTGCCCTTCCCAGTCATCAACTTTTAAATAAATAAAATATAGTCAGCTGTGTGATGCTTACCAAACATGCTGACACAAAGAGCTGACATCTTCCTTCCTATACACTGCTGCTTGTGGTGGTGTTTAAAGATGATTGTGGCACCCAATGTGCTGTGATGCACATACAATCAGTATTTTGAGAATTCGTCCACATGTTTGTGGTCAGGTGCACAACACCACATTCACTCGCTTTAAGAACCAATTTTATTTTACTTTGCATACATTTGCACATTTTGGGAACAGCAACAATTGCAAACTATTTATGGCTTGACGTGTTGTAAGTTATGTGGAGCAAAATATTTTAAAAGGGAGTTAAAACCTTAATTCTCCATCACAGAGAATGGTTGCAGGTCCTTGATAAGAACTTCGGCTATTAACTGATTAATTTTTTTATGTTACTTGATTGATGTGACCTACTGTAGGCATAAATTCAGCAATTAACTGATTAATTTTGAATGTTACCCGATGTGATCTACTGCAGGCAGTTTTTTGTTCAAGCATCACAGTAATGGTCTGCTGTTTAGTTCATGCGGGTGGGGGTGGGGGGGGCCAAAACCACAGGATTGCAATGGTAAAGCTGCAGCTTGTCCAAATGCTTTTGTCAGTGAAGTCAAACATGTTTTTGTTCTGCACTGTCTCTTGATCTCTTCACCATCACAATTGTCTGTAGGATTATTTTCATCACAGATATTTTCCCCTTGCTCTGGACTGCTGTCTAGCCAAATGGTTAGATGTGCTCTTTGAAAATGCCTTTTTAGTAGAGATGCAGAGATATCTGAACTAGTATTTAGATCCAGCTGGATAGCTGTTATTTCTGTAAGATCTGGCCTGGCTGGATATCTATAAAAAAACAGGTTGGATAAACTCTCACTGGTCATTTGTGCTCGATGCACTTCAGAGCTTGCGATCTCTTGCTGTCCTCTGCTCACATTCCCAAACAGTTTTCACCCAACATACAGGTAGTGCAGTGAGCAGCACAGTTGTCATGCTGCACCTGGGACAGCATGGAATTGCAATGCAACCATGCTTCTCAATGGCATGCATGGACCAGTGCAGCAATCCTTGCTCACAGTAGCCCACAATCCCCATCCATTCTTGATGTCCTGCAGTACACCTGATGGCCGCAGCCTGCGTGATGTCACCTGCTCACCATGTCCTCCCACTACAGTGAAGGCAACATCTGTATGCTGTTGTATCATCACAGTACCCCATAGTGCCATGCAGTAAGTGTTCCCCTCTGAGAGTTACATGCCGTGGGTTTATATTTTAGTTACTTGGCATGCATTACTTGATTCCTATTGACAGTTACTTGCTCTGCACCTTGCAGTGGATAACAGCAAAATGTGATTTTATGCAACTTCATCTCATGTTGCAGCAGATTTCCTTGCCATGCATTAATGTCTCCACTGCCATCACTGCATCAGCAGAGTGTGTGTGTGTGTGTGTGGGGGGGGGTATATTGCCATGGGTTACTGCTTGGCAGAGCACCTGATCGTCACACCCTGGCTGACAGCATGCACTCAGACTATCATGGTTGCAATCATATTCTATTATAAAGCGTCTGATGTTGAAACTAAAAGTTACTGCTGCTACTGACTTTTAAAGTGACAAACAGCTAATTGTTCTGGCTAAGTGACCCAGCGTTTCCCATTGGCAGCTCATTGAATTAAAAACATCTACTTCTGACTGCTCCATTTTTCCATGAATATAGTAATTAGCAGCTGAGAAGTTAATCAGCCACCAATAACATGGAATACTACTCACGACATACAGATGTGGGTCAGAGAACATAATCCCGAGACAGCCGAGAAGGCTGTTAATTTGGCTTAGGGTTTTGTGATGGCCCACCCACAATGCCAGAAGGGAGCATTAGGGGCTACTCCATCTACCTCCATGGTAAGACATTTACCTACCTGTACCACCACAAATGTGTCTAATAACTCTACTGGTACCAGAACTGTTAGACACTATAACCCAGACATAATATGTCGAGAATGCCAATCAAAAGGGCATATAGCAAGGTTCTGTCCTAAGATGAAAAGTGATCCCACTCACCTGGCCCTGGCAAACTGAGGACAATATGTAACTCCTATTAACATAGGAGGAAATAATGTGATAGCCTTAATCGACTCAGGAAGTAGGCAAACCTTGGTACGTACTAATATCATCACATCAGGAGATACAGAGACAGAGAAAATGTGGGTTACCTGCATACATAGGTACACACATTTCTACTCCCTAAAATACACTACCATAACTGTACAAGATCAGGTACATCAAATGAAGGTTGGAATGGTGCCGTGGTTGCCAGTGCCTGTTATCTTGGGACATGACTTTCCTCTTTTTGACAATTTACTTTCATCAGCTACATCAATTTGTGCTGTGACAACTCGAGCTCAGACTAAACAAGAGCAAACTGTCCAAGAACTTTTTCCCTTTGATAAGGAACTGTTTGAGCCACAAGGGAAAACTAGGAAGTCAAAAGGTGAGAAAATACAAGATAAGGCTAATTGGACTAAAAATAAGGAATTGATTGTTGATGATGCTTTGGTTAAAACTGTTATGTCAAAATCTTTTGCTGATGATCAACAGAATGATCCATCACTAACATCCTTATTTTTCCAGGTGGTTATAGAGGAGGTGGAATCTACTGCTCCTATTTTTAAGGTTTAACAAGGAAAATTGTATAGACTATGTAAAAACCCCAAAACTGGAGAGTGTGTAGACCAGGTAGTGGTCCCTAGTCAATATCGAGATCACCTAATGTTTCTAGCTCATGATGTACCATGTGCAGAGCACGCAGATAGGGATAGAACTTTAAGTAGGCTGTTACACAGGTTCTTCTGGCCAGGTATTCACAACCAAGTGGCAGACTACTGCAAGAGTTGTGGTACCTATCAGAAGGTGGCCCCTATTAAAAAAAAAGATGAGGTTCCCCTGCAGCCCCTACCATTGGTGACAGTCCCTTTTGAAAGGGTGGCGATGGACATTATTGGGACCCTACCCAAAAGTGCCAAAGATAATCAATTTGCCCTTGTTCTCTGTGACTATGCAACCAAATAACCAGAGGCTATACCTTTACGTATGGTCACAGCCAAAAGGGTAGCTGAAGAATTGTTGAAAATATTCAGTAGTGTAGGAATACCTAAAATCATACTGTCTGATACAGGGACTAACTTTTGTTCTAGCATGTTGAAGTGTCTCTATCAGGACCTGGGGGTAGAAGCAGTGTATACATCTCTAGATCACCCCCAGACAGACGGGTTAGTAGAGCGCTTCAATAAAACATTAAAGAAGATGGTGAAAAAGTACGTGGAGGATGAGGGTAAGCATTGGGATTTATATCTTCCACTGCTGCTATTTGCATACTGGAAGGTTCCTCAGGTGTCTACAGGATTCTTGCCTTTTGAACTGCTTTATGGCAAGAATCCCAGAGGCCTCCTGGATGTGATTAGGGAACAGTGGGAAGACAGTAACACACTAAAGCACCCTACCACACTTGAATATGTAACACAGATGCACCAAAGGATGGCCAAATATGTGCAGTTAGCCCACAACCAGAACCAGAGTAGGCAAATGTATCAAAAAGAGAAGTATGATCTGAGGGTGGGTGATAAGCAATTTTACCCCACGGATCATGTTTTATTGGTGCTTCCATCCACGGATAATAAGTTAACCATGAAATGGCAGGGCCCATATGTGGTACAAAAGAAAACTGGGCCTGTCAGTTATGCCATGGAAGTACCAGACAAAAGACAAAAGGTAAAGGTGTACCACGCCAACCTTTTGGAAAAGTGGTGTGAACTCCCTGAGGAGATGGATAACATGTATGTCTGTCCTAATTCCACTAACAATGAAATGGATTTGGCCTATGATAGGTTAGAATCAGAGAAACCTATGACCCCCTTGTTGATTAATCCTTTGTTAATAGACAAGCAAAAGTCAGACTTCACTTACGTAATACACCAGTTCCAGTAGATGTTTACTAATATCCCAGGGAAGATGCAAACCATCAAACATTACGTTCATGTCAACCAAACAGCACCCATTAGAGTAAAATCTTATCGATTACCAGAAAAGGTTAAAGAAGAAGGCGTTAGAGAAATCCATAAGGTGAGAGAAATGGGTGAAGTAGGAGAAGCCTATAGTGAATGGGGTTTCCCAATGGTTGTAGTACCTAAGAAAGAGGGTGAAGTTAGGATATGTCTTGATTTTTGAAACTTGAATGCTATATCAAAATTCGACAGATATCCTATGCCCTGTATTGATGATATCGTCCATCAGCTTGGGCAAGCAGAGTACATCAGCATCTTAAATCTTACAAAGGAGTACTGGCAGATTCCGCTTGATGCAGAAACTAAGGAAAAAAATGCCTTCGGTACCCCTCTAGGATCATTTCAGTTTACTATGATGCCCTTCAGTCTTCATGGAGCCCCAGCTACTTTTCAAAGGCTGATGGATAAACTTCTGAGACCACATCTGGCATATAGTGCAGCCTACCTAGACAACGTGATCATGTTCCGTCCCTAATGGGAAGATCATGTTAAACATCTATCAGAGGTTTTACTGATCATCACTCAGAATGGTCTCACCATCAGTCCCTCAAAATGTTCTCTTGCTATGACAGAAACAAAATATTTGGGACTCCTGATTGGTGAGGGGCAAGTTAAGCCAGAGGTGGGAAATGTGGATGCGGTGGCAAAAAGTCTTTGCTTTGTTCCAAAAAAGCATGGCCACTCCTTCTCGGGTTTGATGGGATACTATAGGCATTTTGTACCCCAATTTGCTACCCATGCCAGTCCTCTTATTGAATTAACCAAAAAGAACAAACCTACAAAGGTTAACTGGATCCCTGATTGTGAGGAGTCATTCTGTGCTATAAAAGCAGTCCTCTGTTCAGAACCCATTCTAAAAAGTCGCTAAATCTTTTATTGTGCAAACTGATGCCTCCAACGTAGGTATTGAGCAGTATTATCTCAAATATAGGAGAGGGAGGAACATCCCATACTTTATGCGAGTAGAAAATTGCATGTTACAGAAACCAAATATTTTACCGTAGAGAAGGAATGCTTGGCGCTAAAGTGGGCAGTGGAGACTTTGCAGTATTACCTATGGGGAACAGAGTTTGAGGTTTGGACAAAACCTGAGGATTATGAGATGGCATTTGGCCTTATAGCCATATAAATTTACTGTTAAGCATAGGTTGGGGAAGGCAAACAGTAATGCAGATTTTATATCTCGCTTTGGGGCAGATATAACCATGTAGACAACAGTAGACTTTGGGGTAATGTCTGAATAGGATCTAGAGGGCATATGCTATATGATCTCTAAACCCCTATTGATTTATAGCTGTTTTGGGACCCCGAGGTGGAGCTTCGAGAGAGGGTGGGTTGGAGCTCCATCTCTCCTTGTGAGAGATCTATACATCCTGTCAAAGCTGTTCTGTTTGGCTTAAGCAGAAAAAGCCATAACGAATGGTATACAGGTAGTTATGAAAATCTATGGTTACCTCCTAAGTGGGGAGGAGAATGTGATAGGGGCTGTTTGCCTCTCTTCTGTGTGGATTGAACAATAACCCCTCCACCCTTGAGTTTAGTGAAACCTTGTAAATATGGAAAGGGCTGCGTGTACCTTGGGCTGAATAGGAGTTCTTCTTATTCCGTCTCCTGAAATTAAAAAACTGTTGCAACAGTAAATCACTCTTCCTCTCATTTCTCTTAATCCTGTTTTCTGCATTTCCCATGCTCACAAGAAGGCTACCTGTGGGTATTCTTTATATCCTGTATCTTAATTTTCTCACTTCTCTCAGTTGTATGTGTACATGCAAAACTCCCCCTTTTTTTATAGAAAGAAATTAGCAGACCTCCTCTTGTTAATGTGCATATTCGAGTATTGCAAATGTGTGAGAGAAGCTCTGCAATAGTGCGACCTTTCCTTTGCAGCAAGCCTGGTGGCTTGTTTTGTGCAACTCCTGCATTTTAAGAAAAGAATAGCCAAGATTTGGATGCAGGGGTTCTTAAGCAATTAAGAGGTACAATTTTTTCCAAGGGTATGTTAGGGAAATGCCCTGAACTTAGGAAAATAAAGCTCCCTCCTGCAGCGAAGGTCCATAAGTCAGACTTACTAGCTATCTATGGGAAATCTCTGCTGCCACTGGGTTTTGGCTGCATTGCAGCAGATATCAGGTTTGCATGACTTTTAGGAATATATCCGGTTATGCAACTTTGTTTAAAGGGTTACTATAATAGTTTGAAGAAGATATAAGTGAAAATATATAATTAAGGGAATAGGAAGTATGAGTATACCTGAAACTTTCATTTATTTGCAGCTCGCTTGAGGACACAGGACCTTCCTTCAGCATTCTGTCTCTCTTTAGAGCCGGCCAGCCCTTTCATCTCCCTATTTATGTCAGTAGCTGATGGGAGGAGTCTGTTTCCCTGCCTGAGTAATCTTACAAACTTGTGTATTTGAAAAGATTAATGTGTTTAAATGGTATACGTGCATTATGCTACCTCAATAATGTATGATTTGATATTACTATATGAACTTCAAAGCTCCTCTTTGTTTGTTTTAAGAAACTTCAGAAATATGGGTGGAGCTTAGCCTATCATGTAACAATTAGAAGTTATAAATCTACACTGCAAGCACCTTTAGTTCAGTTGGTGGTAGGGTGCTGAACCTATGAGTCACCTAGCCTGTTTCTAGGTGGACACTTATTCCTCTAGTGCTGTATAACTGTGGAATAATACTGCATTGCATTTGTTTTGTGAAAGTTTTATTTCTTTGCTGTTATTAAGTCCATTTATTTTTGCTGCTGCTTGAATAATTCTGGATTAATTTCCTTGCATCCTGACCTTGTTACTGGGCTCCATTTGTACCCATGTTTACATTCAGGCACAGAGATGGGCAACACAGAGTCAGAGATGTAGGTAACAGTCCCCCTTTCAGAATCTGTATGGCACTCTGGCTGACACACAGGATTGGCAAGAACAACTGTCAATAAAAAAAGACCCTAATTGGTTGTCTCCCTTCAGTGCCCCAGTATCATGAATGTTGACTTTCATACAGTTGTTGGTTACGAGGGTCAGGGAGCATTCAGTAAGAGATTGGAAAAAAAATACTGTAGTTCTTTTTTTATTTTTTGGTACCCTGCCCTGCCCTCCTTTTTCAGTGACTCACTACTGCTGTACTAGTAAGTGTTATATATTTATTTTTTATTGCAGTTGGCTGCCTGCTGACCAAACGACACAAAAATGCAGACACAAAATATTTTTTTTAAAAGAAAGTTTTTTTTAACAGAGGGATCTAAAAGAATAACACTGATGTATTTCTCATACTCAGACTAGAAATAGGTCTAAAATTCATCAGAGTAAATCTGAACCTTTTGAATATAAGTCAGTATTGGTATCAGAACCAGGTCACAGCCGACCTGCTCATTCGTATTCCATAGCAGTTTTAAGCAAATTGGCAGTAAAGAATATGGGCACGAAAGGACAGAAAAAAATCTCCTGTGATCCTGGACTTCGTGGGAAAAGCATCTTAATTGTGAGCATGTTTTTTTAACAGAAATACTATTTATTGATAAGTATGTAAGCCTTTGTTGCATTTAGGGGAGGCAACTGGAATTGCTAGGGGGTTTGGGAATCACATTAATCACAGACCACTGGTTAGTTATTTTATGGAATTTGTTGTTTTACTTGTGGGAAGGACAGTAGAGGCTCAGTGGATGTTTTTTGTGATTTACAAATCACTCTTTATTGACATGGACGTAGCATCTCACTATCTCACCCAATGAGGAAATTATATTTTTTCCCTTCAGGCACCAAGGCTTGTGTGGACCATTTTTAATATTGTGAGATGCAAGACCTGCCATGGGATGGTGAGGCTGTCACCCACGGCCTCACACAATCTATAATGTGTAAGCTGAATAATCTGGCAATGTGGCCCACAACTCCCAAAGTCAGTGCTGTGGGAAGGTACATCTGGTGGTTATGCTGACAGTGGCAGAGTGAGTTACACAAGTCCATCATTCTGTGTGAACATATACAAACAACAAAGTCAGCAGAATAAGACCATTAGGTCAATCTAGTCTGCTCATGTTGCAGGGTCCTCAGCATAAGCTACTGACTCTGCCCCCTTCCCGATCCACCCTTCCTCTCTGTCTTCTCCTCCCTTGACCCTTACTTTTCCCTTAACTCCATCCCAGTCTCTCTTGAAGCTGGCTACTGCTTTCAACAAAACCACCTCCTCGAGAAGCACGTTCCAACCTGCCGCCACCCTCTCCATGAAGAAATGCCTTCTAGCCTCTCTCCTAAACTCCCCCCCCAACTTGAGAGTATGTCCCCTCGTGTTTCAGTTCCTACTAAGCTAGAAGAGACCCTATTTTTCCACACTACATATTCCTTTCAAATGCTTGAAGGTCTCAAACATGTCCCTTCTCTCCCTCCTCTCCTCCAGGGAGTCCATGTTCAGGGCCTCTATTCTGTTTTCATATGTCTTACCCTGCTGTCCCATGATAATTTTTGTTGCCCTCCTTTTGACCATCTCCAGCAGGTTAATGTCCTTTTTAAGGTATGGGCACCAGCACTGTACACTATACTCCAGATGTAGCCTCACTAATGACCCATACCATACCAGGTTAAAGAGTGCTTCCAATATATCATCATCTAAACTACGCTGCAATAACCATGTATGCCTGAATAGCGACAGGGGTAGAATAGCAAATGTTAACTAACACTAACCCTGTAGCTATCAAGGCAATGGTGGAAGTGGATAAGGATGGAAAAAATGCAGAAGCTGGCCAAGCTGCTGTCATGGCGGAAAGGGCTAAAGCAGAAGCAGCTTAGGCAGCACAGATCAGGAGACCAGGGTTCTGTTCCTGGTCTCCCAAATCATGCATTTTTCATCTTCCCCCACCCCAAGTGTGTTTTTATTTTTTATAAGCATGCAAACCAAATGGCCCCCCTCCCTCAAGTTTCTACTTTTCTACGAGATCTGCACCCCTTCAGAGTTGGTTATATTAATAATGGATGTGTGTGGAGAAGAGCCCCCATGTTGGGGGTGTGTGGGTAGCATAGTGTCCCACAAAAATAAAGCGTACAGTATGTCATTTAGCAATGGTAGCAGTCGTAGGTGCAGTTTATGACGACTGCCAATGGCGCTGTTTCATCTCATGGCATTTTGTACTGATGCTGTATTTGACAGTGCTGTTTATGCTTCACTGTTCTTGACAGCGCTGTTGTTGTTTTCACTCTTGTGACCTAGTGCCGACCCATACAAGGGCAGTATTACCTCCTCTTACCTGCTGCTGATCCCTCTGGTATTGCAGCCCAATATTTTATTAGTCATTGCTGCTGCTTTCCTATGTTGCATGGACTGTTTCAGATCACCAGCGATCATCAGTCCTGAGTCTTTTTCTCTCTCTGATGCAGATTCCTGGACCCCTCCCAGGCTGTACTAAGTCCTCAGGTTTTTGGATCCAATGTGAATAACTTTGAATTTCTTTGCATTTATGCAAAGCTGCCAAATTCCAGACCACCTCACTAGTTTTTCCAAATCCTCCTTTAGGCCCTCTATCCCCTCTGCTGTGTCCATCCTCCCACAGAGCTTGGTGTTATCCGTGAATATCCAAATTTTGCCCTTAATGCTATCCCCAATATTGCTAATGAATTCATTGAACAGCACAGGTCTGAGCATCAAACTTCATGGGATTGCACTAGTGACCTCTCTGGTGCTGGAGAACTCACCTCCTACCACCATGCTCTGGGTCCTGCCCCTAAGCCAGTTTTCCACCCAGCTGGTCAACTTCTTGTCAACCCCTAGATCCACCAGCTTTCTGATCAACCTCTTCTGGGGCACGGTGTCAAAGGCTTTGTTGAAGTCTGGGTAAAGGTTGTCCACCACTTGGCCCCCATCCATTGTTTTAGTGACCCAGTCAAAGAAGTCAATCAGATTTGTTTGACATAACCTCCCTCCCATAAACCAATGTTGCCTCTCATCCTAGTGCCCATTCTGATCCAGACATTCTAATAATCTTTCATTACATATAGTCTCCATGACATTACACATGATTGCCATTAGACTGACTGGTCTGTAATTCCCTGGGCCGTCCCTGAGATGGCTGTTATGGAGGGGCACTACATGTGCTGTTCTCCAGTCCTGGGGTACCATTCCAGATTCCAGTGAACTGTTGAACAGGCCAGCTAAGGGATCTGAAAGCTTCTCCACCAACTCCCTCATTGCACTTGGGTATATGCCATCTGGGCCTGTGGCTTCATCTACCCTCAATGCTAGCAATCCTGTCATCACCCCGATCTGCCTCTATCAAACCATCTGTGACCCCTGTCCACCGTTCTCCTCTCCTTCCCCATGGTGGCACTGGTCTGTCTCTTTCCCTGGTGAAGACAGAACAGAAGTACTCATTCAGTACCTCTGCTTTGCCCCCATTCTCCTCCACCCACCAGTCCCCTTTTCTGAACCTGCAACCCATCTTTCTTGTCCCTTTTCTCACTAACATAGCTAAAAAAGGCTTTTTTCACCTTTTTAATTCTTTCAGCTAGCTGAAGCTCCTTCTGAGCTTTTGCCCACCGGACTATCTTAGCTGCTATGCTAGCCTTGTTCAGGTAGTACTCCCTGTCCTTCTCCTTCTGGGTCCTCCTGAATTTCTTGTAGGCTAACCTCTTGTCCCTTACTGCCTGGGTGACTTCAGTGCTAAATCAGCTGGATACTTTGGCCCTTGAGTTCTTCCCTTTGAGCCTAATGCATTCCCTTGTGGTAACTATTATTTCCTCCTTGATGATAGACCACCTTTGGTCGCCCCTATGTCCACTTGAATGCTTGCCAGGTGACTCCTTAACAGCTCACCCGCCTTTCTGAAGTCCACCTTTCTGAAAACCAGGATTTTAGCCTTAATGGGGGTCTTTTCCCTGCCCATGTCCAGCTGAAACTACACTGTGTGATGGTCACTTCCACCCACAAAGACTATATTAAATACCAATGTTCCCTAAGCTTCTACTTTAAAGACATCTGACTCTTGAAGGCCCCTCAGGCCAAGGTGGGCCCCAGTCTGCACATCTAGGTGTATTGGAGCATTAAAAAAATGTGCTCTTCTTGTTTGCAGATTTCCCATGAGTTTCTGATGTAAGAATACTGGGTCACCCATTAATGTCTTCATGGGGGTGCCACAGGGTCTCCAGAGTGGACTAGCTGTGTGCAAGAGAATATTCCTCATAAGAGGAAAGTAGGTGGTATGAGGCTAAGGTATGCTAAATTCCATGTCTGGTTGTCATAAACTGATGTCCTCTCTAATAATGGGTCAAGTTAAGATTTGCAGCCTGAGTACAAACTATGTCCCTGCTAAATGTGAACCCCACTTTTCCCTGTGGGTTTACATCTAAGTATTTTCAGAATTTGCTAGCACTGTATGCGCATTATTGAACATGGATAATGAGCAAGGGCAGGAGAAGGTAATCTCCTGAGTCTGTGTCAGGTATAGTGCCCACAAAATGATGGATCTCCCCTGTTTCTGGTAAATCAATGAGCAGTGCAGTATGATGTTTGATGGCTCATATGCACCCAGGATGTTAAAAAAAAAAAAAAACTAACAACAAACAAGAAAAGTAGAAAGGAGTTGGCTCATGCTGCTGGCATGATTTTGCTCTTAAGTGTTCAAACTTTTAAATCAGGTGTTTGTTTTCCTGGTCTTCAGTGCTGCCTGCACCATGGTATAGGCTCTGGCTAACCAACCAGTCACAGGAGAACACACTTAGTATGCTAGGACCAAATGATTCTCTACTTATGAAAGATGTAGTCAAGGAAGGAGCGTGCATGTCAGGCCACATTACCTCCTTCATAGTATTGGCCTTGCTGGGAGCCTGCCTCCAACCTCTGGCTCATGGTTCATACTTCATGACTAGCTTGTAATATTTAATGACCAAGCAACATGCTATTGTTTTTGATTTGACAGAATCTTTTTAGAATGTCAGGAAACATGCAAATGATAGGCAAATGTGGGTCACGTTTGTAGGAAGCGCCATGTGGTTCACTTCTGCAAAGCAAGAGATGGTTTGGTCATTTCCCTTTGAGCTTGGACACCAGTTATCAAGGATATTTCTCTAGATGTAGGCTTTGTTAGAACCAAGGGTTTTTGTCCATATTAGCAATGGAGTTAAGGTGAGAGTAGTAGATCATGGGCAGAAAATATGCAGACCCTCCTTCACCCAGCCTCTTGGCAGGCATCGTCTCTTTTGCAGCAGAACATTTCTAGTTTGGAGCACCAAGACAAGTTATCAGACTCTATAGAACCCGAGTCACCAGTCTCCTTCAAAACCCTGAGTTTTTTATTCAGGTGTAATTCTGCACTACAGACACAGATCAGTAGAAGATATATTTCTTTGTCAGCTGGGTAGTGTTTGGGAAAATGAGCTCATGCATTTTGTTTCAGAGACTGTGGAAATGTATGTGTCAGTTTGTAGGCAAGAGACATTTGACAGTAAGCAGTATAGCCTAGTGCTTAAAGCACAGAGCTGTGAACTTGGAGATGCATTTGAAAGGCTTGCTTTTGTTTTCTCTGGGTCACCAAGCAATCAGTTAGACTCACACTGTACCTAAATGGTAACTGGTAACAAAGCCATTTCAGCAAAATGTTTCCCAGCAAAATGAATATTACATTCTCTTCAGAAGACTGCTTTTCAAATAGGTCAGGAGGGAGAAATCAGTGCCAGTCAGCTTTTGACAACCAGTATCAGAAGTGTGCATGTGTGTGTATACACGTCAGGGTCATCAGGCCATACACCAGATGGCAGCATCAAATGGGCTCATGTCTGGACACTGCTCTCAGTGGAATCACTTAGACTCATCATGGTCCATTGAGTGATTCACTGTCCCCTCAGTCTGCTAATCATTGTTCTGGTTGAGAAGATCCACACATCTGTCCCAGATTCTGGTGCTAATCTGAATGATCTTCGCTGCAGATGCCAGTCTTATGGGCAGGAGAATTGTTAGACTAAATTTCTGCACAATGGATTTGGAGTCTTGAGGACCCAACTTTGCAATGAATAATCCAGAAAAATGGACAAGATCCTTACTAGGTCTTCTTGTAGGACTGTGTTCACTTCTGGATGGTGTAGATCCTCTGGAACATGCAGTGGTTGTCATGTTCATGAGTGAACAGGAGGACACTCAAGTGAAAGCATGCTTCTGAAGCATAAGTTGTTTGGTGCACAGAAGGGATCTTTTCATAATCTAATTTTTTTCCTCTAACAGGGAAGCTCATTGTTCCCAAGAGATGTCTAGGTCACCAGATGTTCCATTAGAACAGTGATCCCTGCACCTGGGAGTATTCATCATGCAATACAGGACTTCCTGAATGTTCCCGTTAGATCCTTTTTCACCAGGTACCAAGGTACAGCCAAAATCTTAGTGTAGGATACTGGTAGTAGCAGCAGATCTGTAACAGAATTAGGGATTCGGTATCATAAAAGGGGTCAAAGCAGTTTTGAACCCAGCATCCCTGCAGCTTTCAGTCTAATGCTGAGATGCAGAAACTCTTGAAGCTAGGTGGCTCCACTGTAGGTTGTGGACGCACTGATACACTTAGGGAAGTCTTTTTATTTAACAGATCATTGCATTTCTTCTGTGGCAGGCTAACCCTCAGAGAGTAGATAAAAGACAACAAGTTAACAATCGCCCTCTGTGATTGTCAGTGTTCCCTTAACTAAGGCACATTCTGGATAGTAAACGTTCTGAACCTACTTGTGCTCTGCCAAACCTGTAACTCTAAAATTGTAACCATCCTATGTCTTCATGTTCCTACAAATTTTTGTACTCTGTTTTATGGTCAAAAGCTTGCTTGTACTGTTTTGTCCTCCTTGTGATGAGGTACCTTTGTAAATGAGCCCCGGCTCAAGGGTTGTAAACTGATGTCTAATAAATAAATAAATAAATAAAAGAGCTGCATTCCTAAATAGTAGACACACTGATCTGCTGCTCATCTGAGTTCAGTAAAGCCTGGTTGATCATTGGCTTTTATCAGCCTGTAGACACTTGACTTGGAGTTGATGTGAATCAGATGACTTGGCCAATCAAAAAGCAGGATTTTAAAAATTCACTTACAATTAATCAAAAGAACATAGAACCAAATATGTGCTAAAAAATAAAACTGCCTTATTAAAATACTGAACAGCTATAAAGCCAACTGTGAAGGTGAAACAGAATAGATGATTTTTGAGACTGAATACAAATATTATAAAAAATATATGATCTCTTCAGTGAGCTCCAGTGAAAGCGTTTCAGGCTTGACTCTGCAGCAGTGTTGCACTTGCTGGGACCTCCAGTAGTTATTCGAAGCTTTGTGGTAACAGGGGTGGGAAAATGGGATTGGGAGGTTGGGATCCCAATGAAGCCTCATGATCATTCTTTTCTTTTCCCTTCTTCTGCTCCTCTCACACAAATCCATGGGTTTCATACAAGCCACTATGTCTCCTCTACTCCTAGTTTGGGCATCATTCCTTAGGACTCAGGCCTCTAGATCTCTGAATCTCTGATGTCAGGAAATGCACTCAGCAGTGGAAGGGGCAGTTTGGTGCAGCTAGGGGAGTCGGGAGGTGGATAGGACCAGCAGTGGTAGGGACTGTTTGGTGCGGCTGGAGTCTGGGTGGGAGGGGGGAGAATCAGAAATGGGCATGGAGCCAAAGCATGTGAGTTTCCCTTGTTGGCAGAAGCTGAGACTGGCAAGAAGAAAGAGAATAGAGAGGAGAGGCATTCAAACCCACCATGCCTTCCTTGACATTTGCATCTTACCCTTTCAACATAAACATCAAATTGGAACTAGACAGAGGGAAACAAATTAGAATTATTTCTAACAATGTTCAGGTTTTTATACATTTAGATCAGTCTGACCTTGGGAAAATTACACCAAAATTTAGGAGCTAGCAGTGAAACTGAGCATGGGGGGGCATTTAACAAATCATTGCCTTTCTTTTGTGGCAGGCTTACCCTCAGAGACCAGATAAAAGAAAACAAGTCAGCAATTGCCCTCTGTGATTACCAGTTTTCCCTTAACTAAGGCACATTCTGGTTAGAAAATGTTCATAAAAAACTCACACTCCCAACTAGTGGACACAGTGTAATGTCGTCTATCTGAGAGCAGCAAAGCCTGCTGTATTAGTGCCTTTTATCAGCCTGTAGACAGTTGACTTGGAGTTAGCATGAATTGGACAACTTAGCCATTCAGACAACAGGATTTTAAAAACTGACTTGCAGGTAATCAAAAGGACATAGAACCAAATAAATAAAATAAATACATGCTGAAAAAATGAAATCTGTCACATTAAAATACAGAACAACTATAAAGCTGATTGTGGAGGTGTAACCTAAATGATGATTTTTGAGTCTGCATACAAATATTATAAAAATATATGATCTCTTCAGTTGACTCCATCAAAGGAATTCCAGGCTGACTCTCCAGTGGCATTGCTTTTGTTGGGACCCCAGTAGGCAAAGCTTTATGGTAACAGGGGTGAGAAAATGGGATTGGGAGACTGGGTAAGAGTTAGGGCTGATGACCCCAAGGCACACCCCAACATGTGTTGGTCTGTGGAGGGTGGGTGTGGGGTGAAATTGTGGGGTTGGGTGGGAAGTTGTTAAGGGCTCAACCCTAATGTATCATTTCCCTACTTTTGTCGCTTCAACCCTAACTGATGCATTGCCGAAAGTTTTTGCAATTTATTTTGTTACTTTTTGAGATAGTTTAATAGTATCTTTATTTTACTGTGGGAGTGCCATCCCTCCACAGATGAACATATATGTCTAGCTGTGGAAACACAGGGGTCTCCATCCCCTGCACTTCCACAGATTAAGTTACGAGCAGGTGTAACAAAATTGCAACAAATAGTCATAACTGTGCCATCTTAAATAATTTTCATCCAAATGCTTAGCATAATCTTCTCATCACCTCGCCGCATGTACCCAGTACAGAACATTTTCAAATCCCAGTCAAAATGCAATTATGTGCAACTGTAACGCCATTCTGCGCCACAGGTGCAGAAAAACATTTTTCACAGGATTTGAAAAATTACAGCTGTACAATTCATGAGGTGGTGTGCAAAATGGCAATGTTGAAAATTTTGAGTGAAAATATGATAAATTCCCAAAGTTCTGGGTGTACGTAGAAAATTCCAATGACCGCACGTAACTCAGGCATTTGTAGGTATTTTTGCACCAAATTTTCAACGTGGCCTTTTTGGGACCCCACCTCATCTACACTGACACTGTCATTTTGTTACTCAGTCCTGAAAGATAATTTTGTGCAGCAACTGTGCCATTTTGCTGCTGTTTAAACACATTTTGGGCAGGATGTGAGAAATGACAGCTGTACTGTTCATGAGGTGGTGTGAAAAAGTGGCAATACTAAATATTTGGAGTGAAAATATTGAAATCTGTCAAAGTTACACATGTGAGTAGCGAAATTTAAATGACCACATGTAACTCAGTGTTTTGGGATATTTTTGCACTAAATCTTCAACATGGCCTTTTGGGACACCACCTCATGAACAGTGGCACTGTGATTTCATTAATCCATCCTGAAAGTTGATTTTGCACATCGACCGCACCATTCTGCACCACAGGTGCAAAAACATGTTTCAGGTAGGATGTGAAAAATGACAGCTATGCTGTTAATGAGGAGGTGTGAAAAAATGGCAATGTTGAAAATATGGAGTGAAAATATTAAAAACTGGTGAAGTTATGAGCGTTAATAGAAACTGCACAACACACGCTTGTAACACAGTCATTTTGGGGATTTTGTGCACCAAATTTTCAACATGGAATTTTTGGGACCTCACCTCATGAACACTGGCACTGCCATTTTGTTACTCAGCCCTGAAAGGTGATTCTGCACCATGACTGTGCAATCACCTTTTGGGACCGAGTAATGAAATGACATTGCCAGAGTTCATGAGATGGGGTCCCACGAACCCCATGTTGAAACTTTGTGGTCAAATTCCTAAAAATGGCTGAGATATCTGCATAAGTTAAACCCCCCAGTGTCAGCCATTATACAGCATTTACCTTGATTCCTTAGTTCATGGTTCGGCCTTGAAGAGTGCAGATGTGTCCAGGAAAGATGACACCCGCCAACCTCCAGAGGTAAGTATGGGGTAAGGGTGGGGTGCGGGGAAGAGGGTGCACAGAGGGAGGGTGAGGATCGGGGAAGGCGGCAGGAGGAGGAGAAGCTCATCAGAAGGAGTGGTCCCTGGGTGACCGGAAAGGCAGGGATATATCCAACTGTAAGGGCACTGTTACTGGTCTATAATTACTAGTGAACAATTTTTTCCATAGACTCCACTGGTTGATATTTGCTGTAATAACCATGTGGTTATTATGGCATTCACATGCTCCATCTGTGAAAAGTGAGTGCTCCCTCACTGGCTCCCATTCTCTGTGTGGGCAGGCTGAACAGGTACTGTTACTGTTCCATTTCTGGAGGATCTGTTAAAGAGCAGGGGCAGTGTGACTGTAAATTGATACTTGTGGGGTGTTTGAAACTGTTTGGGTTTTGTATTATAAGGGGAACTTAAAGTTTTATTTATTTATTTATCAAGTCTAGGATTACAAATACCTTTGAACAATGGCTCTTTTACAAAGGTTCCACGTCAGATGTTAGAAAGTGATTGGTATATGACAATTAATGGAGTATGCAACTTGTTCTGGGGAATTCAATTGAATGTACTGTGTGATTGAGGGGTGCTCAGTTTTTTTTAACTGTCTTCACAGGAAGCACTGCTGGGGTCATAGAGGGAGCTTCAAATTACTGTTGCTACATGGAGAAGGGTTGTTAAGTCTATGGTCTTTGTAGGAAGCAGTGCAGGGGTTTGTAAGGACATGCAGGTCTATCTATTGGGGGTATTCAGGGATTAAAGTGACACTGAGATGGGCAAATGGAGGATTAGGGAAGGGCTCACTAGGGGATGGAGTGGCACTAGTGGGGGAGGATGGGGACAGCAAAGCAGGGGAATGCAGGGGGCAGCAGGATTTTAGAGGGGCCAGTGGGGGTAGAATGGTTTGTTGCAATGGTTGTGGAGCGGCAGTCTAGATGAACATATTGTGGATGCTAGGAGGGTGTCTGATCTGTCACAGGCTGAGAAGACTCAAGGAAGAAGTGCAGCAGCTTGGTAGAGAGTTTGGGAGGTTGGGCAGGGGGAAGGTAGCTGGGGCAGAGAGCAACAGGAGGATACCATGTGGGTGGAACAATGGTTTGGGGTGATGGGGAAGGAGGACAGGAGCAATACAGATAGGTGGCCTAGCATGAGAGGAGGGTAAGGGCAGGGGGAAGGAGCCCACACCCAGCATGGCAGAGAGGGCAGGTAATAGGTTTGTGGTACAGGCGACATTGGAGGAGGAGGAGGAGGTGAGGGATCTCCAGGAGGGGGTAGGTAAAGGGAAGTGAGAGGATTGCACAAGGTACAGTAGTCAGGCAGAGGATTGTGGTAGGGGGTAAGGGGGAGGGGCACAACTGGAAGGATGGATGAAGGGAGCAGGGGTAAATGGGAGAGGAGCAATGCTAGAGTGGAGAATGGGAAGAACTTAGCAGGGGTGAGGGGGAGACCAAGGCAGAGGAAAAGGATGGGGAGGAGTGTGAGGGAACAATGAGCGGGAGTGGGGATAACTTTGGGGTGGAGGAGGGATCTGTAGGATGGAAGGGCAGCGTTTCAGATGGTGTAAACTCTATCAGTAGATACAAGATAAAAGGGTGGGGGTGGAGATGAGGATTGAAGAGGGAAGGGTATTAGTGCTGGGGGAGTCCATACTTAAAGGGATAAGAGGGGTCAGCAAGGGGAATGACACAGTCACATCTGGGTGGAGTCCTTACCTGGCTTAACTGCAGGCAGGGTGGAGTAGTCAATTCTTAAGTGTGCTAGAAGGGATAGGAGAAAACTGCCTCTCGTGGTGCATGTGGGTACGAATGATCTGGTGGGGAGATGGTGGAAGTAGTGAGGGAGAGGTTTGAGGAGCTGGGCAGGTTGTGTGAGGAGCTGGGGGAATCAGTGGCCTTCTCAGAGGTGCTCCTAGTACCCTGCGCTAGTGCAGTGAGGAAAGTAAAGGTTGGGGAGTTCAACACTTGGCTGAAGGAATGGTGGCGATCCAGGGGATACAGGCAGGTGGGGGCCTGGGACAGAATCTGGGACAACAATGAGCTTTGTGCAGGGGATAGGCTACATTTGAGTGGGTAGGGGAAGGGGGTACTAAAGCAAAGGGTAGGGGAATATATAACTACGATGGTGGATTTGAACTGGGTAGGGGGTGGCAGGTGGACAGATAGTAGGCAGGGATCCCAGAGAGGGGAGCCAAATGAGTGCACCCCCCCAGGCTAGCAGGGAGGAACTTGTAGTAGTGGCATGGGGGGGAATAAGAGGGAGGTAATTCAGGGAGGGGAAGGGGCAGGGACAGGTTGGAAGATGGTCTCACTGAATGCGAGAAGCCTTGGTAACAAATCAGCAGAATTACAGGCTGTCTTTGCAATAGGGAGGGTAGACATTGTGGCCATCACAGAAACATGGGCCACCCAGTACCAGGAATGGGATTTGATGATCCCAGGCTATAGGATAATCAGGAAGGATAGGGCTAAGGGAAAAGGGGGGGGACATGACAATATATGTACGGGAGGGGATAAGGTACATAAGGGAGAAGGGAGAGGAAGGTGGAACAGAGGCCCTATGGCTGCAGTTTCAAGACTCAAAAAGTAGGACATTGAGGATGGGGGTGGTGTACAGGCTGCCAGCCCAAGGGGATGATCTGGACAGAGAGTTAACTGAGCAAATCAGAAGGGTCTGTAGGAAAGGGAACACTGTGGTGGTGGGGGACTTCAACCTACTGTGGCTGGAATGGAGCACCCCAATCACCTTGAGTGAAAAGGACCAGGTCATATTAGAGGCATTTCAGGACAGCTTCCTGGTGCAGTTGGTCTGTGAGCCAATTAGATAGGACTCTGGACCTGGTTCTATCAAATGGGGAGGCTGTAAGGAATCTAGAGGTGGAGGACCCTCTGGCTGGGAGTGACCACCACACGGTATGGTTCATGTTCAACATGGGCAGGGAAACAAGAGGTATGGGTACCAGGGTGATTGACTTTAAGGGGGCAAATTTTAAAAGGATAGGGGAAATTATGGGCAGGCATCTGACAGGAATTCAACCATGGGTGGATGCTAGCCAAAAATGGGATATTATTAGGAAAGGGCTGGTGGAGGCTACTGGGACATGTACAAGAACAAGGAGTAAGAAGGGAAGGGCAAGCAAACGCAGCTGGCTGATGCAGGAGGTTATGGAAGGGGTGAGAGCTAAAAGAAAGGCATTTCAGAGACTCAAGAAATCAGGAGGAGGGATAACAGAGAGGTGTATATGAAGGAGTCCTGGGAGGTTACCAGGCTTGTCAGAGTAGCCAAGGCTTTCAGAGAAATGAGATTGGTGCACGGCATAAAGAACGGTAAAAAGGACTTCTTCAGATACATCAGCAAAAGACGGAAAAACAAAGATCAGATTGTGAGGATTGGGAAGGAAGGGGACTGGGTGGAGAAGGGGGAGGACCAGGCAGAGGCACTAAATGATTACTTCTGCTCTGTGTTCACCAAAGAGAAAGGAGGGCAGACACCACCTGGGAGAGAAGGAGTGGGTGGGGGGCTAGATGACTGATACAGGCATTACAGAAGATACAGTGCTGAAAGGATTAAGGGCTCTGAGGGGGGATAAGGCACCAGGTCCAGACAGCATTCACCCTAGGGTACTCAAGGAACTAGTAGAGATCCTGGCTGGAACACTGGCTGACCTGTTCCCTCCTTGGACACAGGATGCATACCACTGGACTGGAGGATGGCACATGTGATATCTATTCATGAAAGTGGACCTAAGGATATACCAGGCAACTGCAGACCAGTGAGCCTCACATCAATTGTGGGACAACTCATGGAGATAATCCTAAAAGAGACGCTGGTGACCTTTTTGGAGAACAATGGTCTCCAGGATAGTCAGCAGCATGGGTTTGTCTTGGGACGATCCTGCCAGACAAACCTGATTGAATACTATAACTGGGTGACAAGGAAACTGGACAAAGGCCATGTGGTGGATGTCCTGTATTTGGATTTCATCAAGGCCTTTGATTCTGTGCCACATGGGAGATTGGGTGGGAAGCTGAAATATATAGGGGTGGGAACAAAGATGGTTAATTGGATCAGCAATTGGATGAAGGGAAAGCAGCAAAGGGTGGTGGTGGGGGGAACTCTCAACATCGAGGGAGGTGATGAGTGGGTGCTGAAGGGATCAGTATTGAGACTGGTGTTGTTCGGGATATTCATAGTTGATATCTCCAATGGGGTCTGGAGTAAGAGCCATCTCTTTGCAGACAACACAAAGATGGGAGCTGTGGTAGATGACATCAAAGGGTGGAGTGGGCTACAGGAGGACCTGACCAAACTACAGGAGTGGTTAGACGCATGGCACTTGGGTTTAATGCCAAAAAGAGCAAGTTATTGCACTTCAGGGCTAATAACCAGGGGAGTAGCTATCAGTTGGGGGAGGGTGGTACAGCTGGAATGCACTGAGGAGGCAAAGGATCTAGGAGTACTTATAATGGGGAGGATGAACAACTCAGCTCAGTGCAGGAAGGGGGCAACAAAAGCCAACAGGATGCTGGGGTGCACAACGAGGGGAATCTCCTCCAGAAATAGGGAGGCAATCCTGTTCTTCTATAAGTTGCTGGTCAGGCCACACCTGGAATACTGTGTGCAGTACTGGTGCCAATTCCTGAAGAAAGACACCAAATTGTTAGAGGGTGTACAGTGGAGGGCGACAAAGATGATTGAGGGATTAGAGGGATATTCCTATGAGGAGAGGCTGGGTGATCTGAACATGTATTCCCAGGAGGAGAGGAGGGATGGGGGGACATGATCAAAACCTTTAAATACTTAAAGGGGACAAACAAGACTAGTACAGAAGGGATTTTCCAGATTAGAAGTGGGAGGGTCACGAGGGGGCACCAGCTGAGACTGGAGGGTGGAAGATTCAGGAGGGCAGTCAGGAGACATTATTTCACAGAGAGGGTGGTGGATAAGTGGAATTTGTACCGCCTTCATGTGCTGCGTCACATGTAAATTCTTTGTCTGTAAACTGTTTTCTCCCGGGTCGTGCCTGAAAATAGGCATTGTCTGCCTAGTGCACTTACCCGGTTACCAAAAGCAAAAGCAAAATAAATAAATAAATAAATACTCTGCCTGAGGAGGTAGTAACCTGCAGCACAGTAGATGGTTTTAAGAGGGGATGGGACAGAGTGAGGGAGGGGTAATTATGAAAAGGCGAGGGGTGGGTGGGGCAGCTGCAAATTGAGGGGATAGCTGTATAAATGAGCAGACTCGATAGACCCTGAGGCCTGTTTCTACTGGTTTTTTTGTATGTTTGTAAGGTGGACTGGAGAGACGACAAGGGACCATTTTCTTCTTTTCAGTAAAAAAAAAAAGGGGGACAGTTTTCTTGTGTTTTTTTTTTACAGGTTATTATTTGTTTTTTTGGAACACTGGGAGTGAGCTCTCCAGTGCTCCACAGTGATTGGGGTGGGGGAGCTTCCTTAAGTGCTGACATGGGGATTGGGCACCCCAATGTTGGCAAAAATAGAATGGGGTTGAGGGCATCCGACACCAGGGGTAGGCATTCCAGTGTTGGAAACAATAATTTAACTATTTTGGCACACTGGGGGTGGGCTCCCAGTGTGCCACAGTAGTAGAGTGGAGGGGATTAATGCCAACACGGGGACTGAGCACACCGATGTCAGCAATAATAATAAAAATTAGAACTGACTTGGGGATGCAGTTTGATGCAGGATTCTGCATCGAAAAATGGCAGTTCAATGCAGGATTCTGCATCGAATATTGCTTATTTTCCAACACCGGGGGTGGGCATCCCAGTGTCAGAAAATATTTATAAGTATGTACAGGGGCAGGGGAGGGGATCAAAGGGTGGGGGGCTACTAGATGCCAGGGAATTAATTAAAAAGGGAACACCTCCCTGTCGCACATTACAGCATTTTGTTTTCTCTGCTTGCTAAGCGAGAAAACAAAATGGCAGCCAATGAACAGGGATTTTCTCAAGAAAGGAGAACAGGTGTGGGGTGTGCCTTGGGTTTCTCAAGCCTAACACTCACCCCATTACATCTGTAAATAAAGCCAGGGGTGTAGACTTTATAAGAATGGGGTGAGTATTAGGCTTGAGAAGCCCAAGGCACACCCCACACCTGCTGTCCTGCTTGGTTTGGGAGGGTGGGGTATTAGGGAAACCCTAACACCTCATTTCACAGCTTTCATAGCTTTGACCCTAACTGGAGCATTAATGATGTTTTTTGCAACTTAGTTCCTAACTTTTAGAGATAGTATAATAGTATCCTTCTTTAACTGTGGGAGTGCAGGGCTCCCATCCCTCCGTAGATCCGTATATAAGCTTCCATTTATAATACAGCAGTGACCAAATTGTCAGCATAGCCTTCTTATAACCCCACCTCATGTACCCGTTACAAAAAAGTTTTGATTCCCTGCCGGAACATAATTCCACGCAACTGCAATGCCATTCTGTGCCATGAGTGCGAAAATAGATTTCAGACAGGATTTGAAAAATGACAGCTGTGGCATACATGAGGTGGGGTAATAAGAAGGTTATGTTGAAAATCTATGGTCAAAATATTTAAGATTTCAAAAGTTACAAGGGTGCATAGTGAAATTGCAACAAATGGTCATAACTTTGGAATTTTTTCATATTTTGACCCCACATTTTCAACATAGTCTTCTTGTGACCCCACCTCATAAACCCTTAGGTGAAAATGTTCAAATATGTGCCAAAATGCCATTCTGTGCCACAGGTACAAAAAACACATTTTGGACAGGATGTAAAAACTGACAACTGTACTGTTCATGAGATGGTGTTAAAAATGGGTATGTTGAATATTTGGACTCAAAATATTGAAAATTACCAAAGTTATGCATGTGCATAGAAAAATGTCAACAAATGTTCATAATTCAGTCATTTTTAGGAATGTTTTCATCAAACTTTCAACATGGCCTTTTTGGGACCCCACCTCATAAACACTGGTGGTGAACATTTGTTGAACAGTCCCAAAAGGTGATTTCATGCAGTGACAATGAAATCACCTTCTAGGCCCAAGTAACAAAATGATGGTGCCAGTGTCCATGAAGTGGGGTCCCAAAAAGGCTATGTTGAAAATTTGGTGAATAAATTCCAAAAAATGGCAAAGTTATGAACACAAGTTCAAAATGCCACTGAAATACGTTATATAGCACTTACCTTGATTCTTCAGTTCACGGTTTGACTTTAAAGAGTGCAGACGTGTCTCCGTCCACAGAAGATAACAGCTGATGACCTCTGGTGGTACTGTAAGTATAGGGTAAGAGGGTGTGGGGTGACGGGTGCTCAGTGGGCGGGTCAGGATGGGGGAAGGAATGGTGGGGACAATGAGGTACCTTTTTCTTTTTTTCAGGTTTTTACAAAAAAAAAGATATTGGGGACTGTTTTCATTTTACATGTTTAAATGAAATAAATATTTTGGGAAACTGGGGGTGGGCTCCCCAGTGTCCCACACTGCTGGGGGGGTTAAATGATGACACGGGGATTGGGCTTCCCGATGTCAGCTGCAGGGGGTCATGTGACACTGAGGGTGGGCATTCTGGTGTTGGAATATATAAATAAAATAAAGACGGGACTAGGGGACGGTGATCAGACTGATGTTTGATCATTTCTGGGAGTCACAGCATGTGTTGGTAAATATCTGTAAAGGTAGTGATAAAGATAATCTATTAAATATAGTGCTTTCTTGCTCTAATGTATCATGTTATACTGAATACTCATATATTTTTACCATTACATGCTGTGACTCCCAGAAATGATCAAACATCATTCAGTAGTTCCAGCCGAAAAGAAAGGGCGCGATCCAATGTGTGCTCTTGAAAGGTGCAAATCTGGAGCTAGGTGCGGCTTTTCTTGCTGAGGTGTCTTTTATCGACGACCACGGTGGACCTGCAATGTTTAGGGGAGCGGGCATGATGGAGTTCAGCACTGTGGTTGGCCGGTCAGGCTGGCTATGGAGGGGCGGTGGACAGTGTTTGACATCAGTGAGCTTGTGTCAACTACTGAAGCTGGAGTTAGGTGTGGTTGTCTTTGCACCGAGAGATTGGACCAGCAGGGCCTGGGAATACAGCACAGAGTTGCAGATGGTCGGTGGACCTGGCTACAGGGGTGTGGGGTGTTTTACATCAGGACATCAGCCTGATCATCATCAGGAGGGCTCTACTAGACCACCAGGTATTTCCTCTGTTGTACAGTACACTCCAGGAGTGAAGTTCAGAAAGAACCAGGATTTCTGCATGTTTTTGATGAAAAAAAAAATTACAACCTGCCCGGTGGTGTTGAGGGCTGAGTTGCTGGATGTCACACCTCGCGCCATGCCAGTGATCCACATTCGGGAATGAGCACAGGCTGCCGGGGTCAGCAGGGAAGAGATGGATCGAGTGTCCAATGGATGGGAGGGGGGTGATCGGTGGCTGGTGCATGCCTGACCCTTAGCAGAGGCTGGGGCTCAGCGGCACTGTGCCACAAAAATGTGGGGCGGGAGCATGGCAGACACTTGGTGGGGGTGCGCTCAGGAGCATGTGCCACCCCGTGGAAGGTGTCATTGCATGCTGCACTCCCACAAGGGGAGTAAATCAAAGGGGAAAACAAGGTCAGCTGGTCGTGGTGGTTTGATGGTCATCCCAGCACTCTGGCTCCAGAGGCATCACTCCCAGCACTGGATCTGATTTGAGGTGGGTGAGCTAGGGGGCTCCCCATTGCCCTGCTATGGGGGGGGGTAAGCCGTGGAAGTAGCTGGGGAGTGAGGGTCTGCATGTGGACCTGGGAGTGCAGGACAACAGCTTGATATATAGCCAGCCATGCTGATGAAGAGGATAAAGATATAACAAACCAAAAAAATCAGAACTTAACATGTGTATTGATAACAATAGTACACATTAAGCCATGATTTTTGATTATTTAGGTGAAACTATATAAGAAATGCCCACCCCATTCCATTAGAACAGAAGCTGGGTGGGTGCAGCATAGGAGAATGGGGTGGGTGTTAGGGCTGATGACCCCAATGCCACCCCGATGCCTCTTCATCTTAGAAGGGTGGGGTGGGGTGTTAGGGTTGGAAACCCTAATGCCACATTTCCCTACTTTTGTCACATTAACCCTGATGCATTAACAAAGTTTTTTGCAATTTATTTCCTTACTTTTTGAGATAGTGTAATCATATCCTAATGTACTTGTTGGAGTGCAGAGCCCTCCGATACCTCCATAGAAGCATATATGTATGTAGCTATGGGAGCATCCCATTCCTCCATAGATGTGTATATGTACTTAGCTGTGGAAGGGCAGGGTAATCTGGGCCCTGCGCTTTCATTTATAGTCCAAGAGTGATACAATTGCATCATAGCCATGTTATTATCCCACATGATGTACCCAGTGGTGAAAAAATTCAAATCCCCACTGAAACGTAATTCTGCACAACTGCAAAACCATTTCTGTGCTGCAGGTGTGAAAACTCATTTCATCCAGGATTTGAAAAATGACAGTTGTAGCATACATTTGGTGGTGTAATAAGAATTTTATGTTCCAGATCTGGGGTCAAAATATTTTAAATTAACATGGTTACGAGAGTGCATTGCACAATTCAAATGAACCATCATAATGCCACCATTTTTTTTACATTTTGACCCAAAATCTTTAACTCGGCCTTTTGAGGACACCACCTCATGAACAATATGACTGTCATTATGCAAATCACACCGAAACGGTGAATTCACAAATTGACCATGAAAATACCTTTCTGGAGAGAGTTGCATAATAGTTGTTTTGTTCATAAGGTGGGGTCCCCAAAAAAACATGTTGAAAATTTGGGGTCAAAATCTCAAAAGATGGCAAAGTTATGGACCAAGGTTATTCTTTTTCACCAGACAAATTCTTTTTTGTGAGGTGTCAAAATCCTTTTTCACATCACGAAAAAGGATTATGACATCTCATGAAAAAATATTACTGGCAGGGCCATCTGATCGAAGTCCTAATCCTTTTTTGCATCATGAAAAGGATTATGTCATCTCATGAAAAAGGAATTTGCTGGCATAAAAGGATTTGGCCATCTCACGAAAAAGGATTTAAGAAAGTCATCCTTTTTCATGATATGTATTAATCCTTTTTCATCAGCAAATTCCTTTTTTGTGAGATGTCCTAATCCTTTTTCGTGATGCACCTCTATACAAGGTGAATGGTCCCCTGATTGTTCCCAAGCATGTTGGAGGAGATGTAGGGAGACTAAGGCTCACCACTCATATGTCTTCTGGCAGTGTCCTGTGCTCCAGCCCTACTAGCAAAGACTGTGGCTGGGATCTGGGACATGTTTGCAATCATCACCCTCCTAGATCTGCCAAATATGATCTTGGGCCTACCTCCACCCAACATTCAGGGGGGTGGATCAGTTATACCTGTGGAACATTATCCTGGCAGTTGCCCATAAGGCCATCACTTGCAGATGGCTTAAGGAGGAACCCCCAATTTTTCAACACTGGCTGGAAACAGTTCAAGATAATTTCAGAAATGGAAGAAATGACCTGTAAGGTCAATCTAAAAGTGCACATCTTTGTCCGGAGATGGTACAGATGGTCTCTCTGGAAAGAAACACTTCCTTTGATTAATCCCTGGTTGGGTGGTTCTTGTCAGAGGAGGATTCCCTCTGGTCTACTCTCCCCTATTGCTATGCCAATCCTGTATTGATCAATGAGACAACAGATGAGGGACTATTATGGCTGAGAAGTCCCCCTGTTCCATCCTAACAAGATGAGAGAGAGGACTACTGCTTCCTAACATGGTTAAAGAATGTATTATTAAGTAGTTGTATCAGTTTATATAGTTTGTATAACAGCATCTGGCTAATAGAAGCTGGATATATGCCTCAGATGATCATAACAGTTCTTGTATGAATGTTACCTGTTCTTTATAAATGCCTGTATCCAAGCTTTACAATAAAAAAAATAAAAAAAAAGACCAAAATCCTTTTTCAATCCATGCAGCTAGCCAAAAGGCTGAACTGAGCATGCTCAGAACCCAACATTTCAAAATGTAATAACTTTAGAATGGATTAATATTTTCAGCAAACCAATGCTGACTTGTTATCTGGGGCAAGCTCCTTCTACCCTGAAAATGTCAGACCAAAATTCCAAATGGTTTGCCGCAGCACAATGAGAAAAAAAAAAAAGCCAAAAAAGGTGAATTTTAGTGTTTTTTCACAATGTGCAGTGCAAAATCTACCAACCTGACCAACACAAAACTTGGTACATCAAGAGATCTGCCCCATAGGACAGCGCATACCATACCAAATGTCGTGCAAATCTGCTGAATGGTTGCAAGGTTATTAAAGTGCAAAATTTCAAATTTAACATTAAAGTGTTTACTCAACCCTAACTATAGGGGTGCAACTGCACCCATATAACACACACACACATATATATATATATATATATATATATATTTATACAATATACGCTTGAGGATATAAGAAAGATAAAACTACTATCTTAGTCAGGCAGTGGAGATATCACTGATAATCCCATGTTCCTATATGTCATTGTAATATCTTAATGTTCCTGTACGTCATACAATTGAAACTGAAAATACTGTATTTCAGTTTGAATCATGCCGCTCTCAGAATGGCAAGCTCCACCACGACTCTCACTTCGTGATCTCCAATCCCCGCCCCCATGCTCTGCTATCTGGTTGATCCTGCCATAAGTTTTATACAAGTACTTTTAAAAATAAAACACTTATCTGGTTGATCCTGCCATTTTCTGAGCATCACACGAGCAAGCATTTTCGCTTTGCCTGCTCTAGTGTATCGTCACCAAGCGCTAATGGCACTCCATACATAACATGCTCTCAATCAAATTACAGACCCTCCTGTTTAAAAGGGGAACAAAACGATTTTCTTTATCCTAATTTTAGTGAGCTTTGTGTAAAAAAAAACCTGTTCACTGTAAAAGGAGAGAGCGAGTGAGTCTGCCCGTTGGACTGTTGCCATAGCAACACATGCTTGCGCATTTTCTGAAGCTGGACTCGCAGACCTATCTTGTTTCTATAGTTGCCATTTATTTTTACACACAGCTAAGTAAACTTACAATAGACAGCACAATTCGCCTTCTTTTTGAACATGAGATGCCTTATTTTAAATCTCTACCAACACATCATGTACCGCTATTGAGAGCGTACTATCTCGCTATATCACTGCAGGGAAAGTGAAACTGCAACACATTCAGGAAAAGGCACAATCAACCAGATAAGTGTTTTTTTTTTTTTATGTCATATGCTGAACAACTAAATATATCACAAACTGAGGCTTTTATAGACTGGCACCTCTACACCAGGGCACTGCTCTGTAAACAAATGCTTTGCTTTACCTAGCTTGGTGCATCATAAGACACAGAGCTCCCTCAATACTAACACTGTATCAGAGCCCTGACTGCCAACTTTTGTACCCCTCCAACCAAAAGTGGCTAGAGACACTACTAAGATTATAAGTGAAAAAGGAAAGACCAGATATAGTATTTCTGAACAAACATAGCCTTTATTAATAAACATAACAAAGTGTACAAATATAGCCTTAATTAATATTTAAACAGAACAGTTAGTCATATGCAGAACAAATGATGCTCAACTGTGATTATATCCCCAAACATATGTTGTACCAACAGAATATGACATGGCCTGACTGAAGATATCATATTTATCTTCACTCGAGGCCAATGACATCAAGATATCTCACTCGTGGCTTCGCCACTCGTGAGATATCATGATATCATTGACCTCTCGTGAAGATAAATATGATATCTTCAGTCAGGCCATGTCATATCCCCTATATAATATATATATATATATATATATATATATATATATATATATATATATATGTGTATATACAATGGGTAAGAAAAATCACTGAAAATCCAGCATGTTGATGGGATAAAAGATGTCACACGACCGTGCGTTATTCCACAATGACCGCACATCTCCCAGTATAACCAAACACCTGAACTACTTTCCAGACCTCCAAACCTTCTCTCCAGTAGAGAAATCACTCCACACCTGGCACAGATAGGCAGGCACAAAGATACAACTGGTACAGTCAGACTGTTACCCACAGGCACAAGGAAATTAATATACAAGTCACCTAATGTACACAAGATGTAGTTGATCCAATGTCATTTAAAAGCCGCATCTGGCTGAGCCTGCCAATCTCAAAGTGTCTTAGTTTTCAAGGACTTTCCCTTTTACTACTGTAATGTAGTATGACTGAGCACTGTCAGTACTGATAAATGACTAGCTGACAGAACTTTAAAATAAGGCTCACTTTGTTGAACAACTAAAAAAAGCTTTGGTTTTTGTGTTCATTTCGTTTAGTGTTCTCAAAAAGATACCAGCATGTGTATTCAGAGGGCAGCGAGTGTGGAACACTTTCACTTTTTTTTCTGAAATATAGCATAATCAAGCGTGATGTATAACAATAAATGACATACAGGCAGATGTTTACAGTAAGTCCATCTGTGTTAAAATCCTAAGTAAAGTGTGTGATTTTTCTTTTCTTTATTTAGCTTTGTGTAAAATAAGCTGCTGACTGAAATGAGAGGAGAGTGAGCTCAGAGCAAGAGAGTCTGTGGCTTCAGAAAGGTAGATGCAAGACAGAGCGAGTGTTGCTATAGAGAAAGTTAAATAAAGAAAAGAAAAATCACACACTTTACTTAGGATTTTAACACAGAGGGACTTACTGTAAATGTCAGCCTGTATGTCATTTGCTGTTATACCATACCACGCTCAGTCACGCTATATTTCAGTAAAGAAAGTGTGCTCTGCATTTGCTCTCCTCTGAGTACAAATGGTGGCTTCTTTTTGAGAACACTAAATGAAATGAACACAAAAAACAAAGCTTTTTTTGGTAGTTGAGTAGACTGAGTGTTTTTTTGAAGTTCTGTCAGCTAGTCATTTATCAGTACTGACAGCACTTGGTCACGCTACATTACAGCAGTAAAAGGAAAGTCCTTGTACACTAAAACACTTTAATAAAGGCAGGATCAACCAGATAAGACTTTTAAATTACATTATTGAAAAAGTATGGCAGGATCAACCAGATAACTACCTACTGATCAAACACTGATTAGTGCCACACATGGACTACTTTTTTAGCCCCTCCCCCACAGATATTTGTGGCCATTTTATAAGATAGATAACCCACTCTAGGGTGTGTGGTTGCATTCTGATATACGCACACTGTGGGGGGGGTGTTGAATGCAGATCAAGGCATGCGTATATCAGAGTGCAACTGCACACCCTAGAGTGGGTTATCTATCTTTATAAAATGGGTTTGAAAAAAGAAGCTAATCAATTGGTGAAAGACCATCAGGTGACCGTGCGAATACCAGAGCATGACCACACACCTGCACTTTTACCCTCCTCCAAAACAATTTTGACATTTTATAAGATAGATAAACCACTCTTAGGTGTGTGGTCACACTCTGATATACGCATGCCTTGTGTGGTTGAAATACATTGGCCTGCGGGCGTATATCAGAGCACAACCGCACACCTCAGAGGGGTTTATCTATTACATTTATCTTTTTTTTTTTATTTATTAAAATTTTGGATAACACCTTTGAGAACAAGCTCATTTCATAGGTTCCACATCAGACGAACATTACATATTGGGAAAGTATGAAACGGAGAACAAACAAAACAAGGAATTATACAAGACATTACAAGAGTGTATAACTAGAAAAGTTCTAATACATGTGGCATTGTACAATGTATGCCATGGTGCATACCTTGATTATCTATCTATCTATCTATCTATCTATCTATCTATCTATCTATCTATCTATCTATCTATCTATATGAGCGGTTGCACCCTTATAGTTAGGGTTGAGTAGGCACTTCAATGTTAAATCCCCAAGTTTGCACTTTAATAACTTTGCAACCGTTCAATGGATTTGCATGGCAATTTGCATGCACTGTCGCGCAGGGTAGCTCTTTGGATGTGGCAAGTTATGTTCTGGTTAGATGTGCAGTTTCTGAGGTCTGGAGAGGTGAAAAAACACACTTTTCGCTCAGTGACTTTGCTAGGTTTTTCTTTGAACTTGCCTACAGTACAGATGGTTTGAAATCTTTGTTTGAAATTTTCAGGGCAGAAAGTGACTAGCCCACAGATGTGCCTATTGCTAGTCTGGTGAAAAAATAATAATCCATTCCAAAGTTATTTCATTTTTAAATTTTGAAAAAAAAAGGTTTCCGAGCATGCTCAGTAAGCACTTTTCAGGATATTTAAAAGACAAAGAACCTCTGTGCATCTGTTATAACCCTTTGCAAACCGTGTGAGAGGCCTTTTGGCACCATGCAATTCTGCTTAAAGTTGAACCAGCATAACATTCTGTGGTGATTTGCATATGCAGCCCATGATGCTTTGCATTGTGTAGGCATGTGTGATTTTGACTTTTCAGGATAGCTGTATGACACAAAAAAGGAATCCTGTTTCATATTGGAATATTCTTTTTTTGTTTGCCACCATCTTGTTTCCATTTTTCCAAAAAAAAAAAGATTCAAAAGCTACAAAACTGATACCATTGAGAGACACCAACACATTTGTCTGGGTAATCAGGACCCCATTAGTTGTACTCCGCACTTCACAGTTGCAAAGATGCCATATAAATGTTTTTTTACTATTATGAATAATTTTTTGTGACTGCATGATATGAAAAAATAACCCTTTTTCATATCATGATTCACAAAAAGGATCCTTTTTTGTGACTTGAGAATCCTTGCCTGTCATTCTGATTGCTGTCCCTGGTACTGTAGTGTATTTCCATGTGTCTAGTGGCACCCCCCAACCTTTGATCACCATACGTCTGGTGTCTACTGGCACCCCGCACCCTCCAATCTCCACCTCCTGTTTTTGTTTCCCTGGTGTCTAGTGGCACCCCCCACCCACCAATCGCTGTCCCCCTTGTATAATGATATCCCCTGGTGGTTAGTGGTACCTCCCCACCCACTGATTCTGTCCCACTACCAGACATAAAGAAAATCATCCTCAATGTTTGTTTTTAGCATAAAATGGTCCCTCGCCAATCAGCACCCCTCGTCCCCACCACCCACTTAGCACCCATCACCCCACACTCCCCAGTACACCCCTCCACACCCTCACTCACCTGAACAGGTTCCACGTTTGAGGTCCACTCTCTGATTGAAGACACATCTTGCTGCTGGAACTGGTAACTGCAATATGAGAAACTAAGGTAAATGTGGTTCAATGTATTTCAATGGGGGTTTCAACTTATATGCATATGTCAGCCAATTTTTGGACATTTGATGCCAAATTTTCAACATGCCCTTTCAGGGACCACACCTCATGAACAATATGGCTGTCATTATGCATCTCCTGCCCGAAAGGGGATTTTGCAGTCGCTTGACAAATTCATCTTTTGGGTGGGATTTGAAAATTGTTCCTGCCCTTGTTCATGAGGTGGGGTCATAAGAAGGCTATGTTGAAAATCTGGGGTCAAAATATGTAAAAATGGCAAAAATTATGACCATTTGTTGCAATTTCACTACACACGCTCGTAACTTTGGAAATTTTTTATATTTTAACACCAAATTTTAAACATAGACATTTTATTACCCCACCTCATATATGTCACAGCTGTCATTTTTCAAATCTTGGCCAAAATGTGTCTACACACCTGTGGCATGGAATGGCATTGCAGTTGCATGGAATTATGTTTTGACAGGGATTCAAACATTTTCTGTACCGGGTACGTGAAGTGTGGTAATAGGATGGTTATGCTGACAATTTCTTCACTGTTGTCCTATACATGGAAGCACAGGGTTCTCTCACAGTAACATGCATATATGCATCTATGAAGGGATGGGAGTGCAGGGCCCAAATGGCACTGCACTCCCACAGGAAAATAAAGATATGGTTACTCTATCTCAACAAACTAAAGATGGGTGGGAGCTCAGGTCCCTCCGGGCCCTGGGCTCCCACAGGCAAATAAGGCTACAATTACACTATCTCAAAAGAAAAGGAAATTCTTTGCAAAAACTATGTTAATGCATCAGTTATGGTTGAGGATAAAGTGGCAAAAGTAGGGAAATATGACATTAGGGATTCCAACCCTAACATCCCACCCCATCCTTGCACACACCTGCAGGCATCGGGGGTGTGCATTGGGGTCATCAGCCATAATGCTCACCCCATTCTCCTATACTGTACCTATCTCAGGGTATTTACTTATGGAATGGGGTGAATGTTATGGCTAATGACCCCAAGGCACACCCCCGACACCTGTTGGTGTGTGTATGGTGGGGGTTGGGTGTTAGTGTTAGAAACCCTAACATTATATTTCCCTATTTTTGTCACTTTATCCCCAACCCTAACTAATGCATTGACATAGTTTTTTGCAAAGAATATATCTATATATATTATAGTGGCACAGTAGTGTGACCACAGTTAGGATTGAGAAGGGGTTTCTATGTTAAACCTCAAAATTTGCACTTTAGTATCTTCACAACTGTTTAATGGATTTTGTTTAATTTCCATTCAATTTTTATTTTTTATACTTGATAACTTGATGAGCATCACTGCCCATTTTCACAAGTGGCAAGTAATACATTTAAACATGGTCACATAATACAAAACAATTCAAAACTATACATACAATAAATAACATAATACACAATAAAACTGTACTGGCCAAAAGCTAGTTCCTAGAGGAACTAGTAGTATTAGAACATGTTATAAAACTTTCCAGCCAAACCCATACTTTTAGTTTAAAAGTAAACAATGTTATGCAGTTGCAAACTGCTGTTGGGATGGAATTGAAAAATACAATAGCTCTAAATGAAAATTATTTCTGGCCAAATTTGCACAAAACTTTACATGCATGGTCTTGAGGAGCAGATATCTTGATTTGCTAAGTGTCTTTTTGTTCAGATACGTGGATTATGAGATCCAGACTGCAAAAAATGTTAAAAGAAATTATTGTTTTTTGTCTTTGTCTAGTGCCCAGACAGTTTACAATTTTGGTCTTATGTTTTCAGGGCAGAAAGGCCTTGGCCCACAGATGTGCCTTTCTCTGATTTGGTGAAAAAATGTAATCTGTTCCCAAGGTATAAGGATTTTAAATTTTGGTTCTGAGCATGCTCAGTAGGGTCTTTGGATAGACACGTGATACCCTACTGAACATGCTCAGAATCAAAATTTCAAATGCTTATAATGTGGGAACTGATTAATATTTTTTTACCAAACCAATTAATGGCACCATTCTGGAGCATGCCCTTTCTACCCTGAAAATTTCAGAACAAAATTTCAAACTGGCTGTAGGCGATAACAAAAAAAAAAAACAGAAAAAACAAATTGGAATCTACACATCCAACTGGAACAAAACTTGGCAAATCAAAACACCTTGCCCCCCAGAGTGTGCAAGCAAATTGTACTAAAATTCTGTTGATTGGAGGTGAAGCTATTAACATATTCATATACAGTGTGTTAAACCTCAAACTTTGCACTTTAATATCTTCACAACCATTCAACAGATTTGCACAAACATTTGCATGCATGGTCTCGGGGGGGGGGGGATATCTTGTACTGCCAAGTTATTTTCCAATTGGATGTGCAGAATCTGAGATACAGATAGAGAAAAAGAAAAAAATTGCCATTTTTTGCATTTTTTTATCATCCTCTTGCTCCCGGATGGTTTGGAATTTTGGTTTGCAATTTTCAGGGTAGAAAGGCCTTGGCCCTCAAATGTGCCGGTTGCTGGTCTGGTGAAAAAAATAATAATCTGTTACAAGGTTATTAAATTTTACAATTTCGGTTCTGTGCATGCTCAGTACAGTGTTTTGGATAGCTGCTTGAAATGAAAAAAGAATTTGGTCCATATGAAAAAGGATCCTTTTGTTTATGGGGGTAATCATTTTTTGTGAGGAAACAATCTTTTTTCGTATGACCACCATCTTATTTCTGTTTTTTTTTTTAAATATTCAAAACCCACTAAAATGACATCCTGCACACACATCAACACATGTATCTTGCTAGTCGGGACCCAGTTAGGTGGATTTTGCATTTAGCCATCCCCTCATGTATTGTAGGTTTCCCTTGTGTCTAGTGGCATCTCCACCCTCCGATCACAATCCCCACATGTACTGCAGGTTTCCCTGGTGTCTAGTGGCACCCCCACCCTCCAATCACCATCCCCTTATGCATTGTAGGTTTTTCTGGTGTCTAGTAGCACCCCTACCCTCCAATTGCTGTCCCTTCATGTATTGTAGGTTTCTCTGGTGTCTAGTGGTGTCCCGCACCCTACAATTGCCATTGCATTAACTGTAATAAAGAAAACCATCCCTTGATTTTTTTTTATCCTGTTAAAAAGAAAATGGTCTGACCCCACCACCCCAACCTCCCATTTAGCAACCACCACCCAGCACCCTCACTACATCCCCCACACACCCTCACACACCTGAACTGGTCCCAGGGTGAAGATTCACTTTTCAATCAAAGACATGTCTTGCTGCTGGAACTGGCAACTGCAATATGAGAAACTAAGGTAAGTAAGGTTCAATGTATTTCAATGGAGTTTTCGACTTTGATTCATAACTTTGTCAGTTTTGCATATTTTGACTCCAAATTTTCAACATGGCCTTGTTGTAAGTAAAGTAAAGTAAAAATGTATTTGTTAAGCACCTTTCAAATTGTCAAGGTGCTGTACAATAAAATACAATATAAACAAAATTATAATAATAAAAAATGTAGAAATATACAGAAAAAGCTTGATAAAACAGATAGGTTTTAAATTCTGATTTAAAATTCATGACGGTCGGGTATTCTTCCGATGAGAATTCCACAGGGTGGGTGCATCATATGAAAAGTACGTGCCCCAGACTGGTACCCTATTTCATGACCAATGGCATTGGAATTATGCTAATTAGGCCTGAAAGGTGATTTTGCAGTCCCTTGGTGAAATCACCTTTCAGACAGGATTTGAAGATTCTGACTACCATTGTTCATGACATGGGGCAACAAAAAGGCCGTCTTGAAAATTTGAGGTTAAAATATTTAAAAATGGCAAAGTTATGAGCATACATTGAAATTTTGCAACACACGCTCTTAACTTTGATAATTTTACATTTTCTGACCCCAAATTTTCAACATAGCTATGATTTCACATCACCACATGAACGTGGCAACTGTCATTTTTGAATTCCTGGCCAAAATATGTTTTATTTCCTGTGGAGCAGAATAACATTGTCAATGTGTGAAATCACCTTTTGGGCGGGTTTTGAAAATGTTCTCCACCCTTGTTAATGAGGTGGGGTCATAAGAAGACTATGTGCAAAATTTGGGGTACAAATATTATAAAACAAAGTTTTGAGCATAGATATTCTCACCCAAATTTTTAACACCACCAATTTTTCACATCACCTCAGTAACGTAAAAACTATAATTTTTCAAAACCTGGCCAAAATGTGTTTTCATACCTGTACTGCAAAATGGTGTTTCAGTCAAGATTTAAACATTTTCACATACTGGATTCATAGGTGGATTCCTAACAAGGCTATGTTGAAATTTTGTGGGCAAAATATTAAAAAACAACACAGTTATGAAGGCATGTTGACTTTTTTCTAAGGACTTTTCATAAGTTTCGTTACTTTTGACATCTGACACTGCACAGAATGGCAGGGTCAGCAGGACCCTACACTTCCATAGGTCCTGCACATCTGAACCTGTTTATGCAGGTCCTGAAGGGATCTGTGTGAATGAGGGTATAATTCCACTATCTCAAAAAGAATGGAAATTCTTCACAAAAAACATTGCTAATGCACCAGTTAGGGTAAGTTAATGCCACAAAAGTAGGGAAAAGTGGCATTAGGGTTTCAAACCCTAACTCCCCACCCCACCCCTCAAGCAGCAAAATGAAAAAACATTAGGGTTTGGGTCAAGCCTAATGCTCACACCTCACCCCTAGCCTGTAGCCACCAATCCAAAGCACAAGGGACAGGTCCTAGCCACTGCCTCATAATGATACACTCTTCAAAGGTAAATAAGCATCTCACCACCAGTTGCCAACATGATTTGTTGCACCTTTCTTCATTGGGTCAGGAAATCATGTGTGATGTTGTTTGCTCATGGAATGGGGTGGGCATTGGGGTTGACAACACCAAGGAAGACTCCACCACTGATTTGCCAAGACTCTGGAGACCCAGAACCCTAATGTTTTTCCTTTTGCTGCTTGGGGGAATGGGGTAGGGAGTTAGGGTTGGAAACCCACATTCCACATTTGCCTACCTTTGTGGCATTAAGTTACCCTAACTGGTGTATTAACAAAGTTTTTTGCAAAGAATATATATATATATATATGTGGTGCAAAAAGCATGATAACTCATCAGTTAAGGTTTTAATAAAATGTAAAAGCTGGGAAATTCTCGTTAGGTTTGCTATTCTCACCCCCCACTCTTCACACACCAACAGGTGTCACGGTGTTTGAGTCATTGGGCCTAACTCTCACACCATTCCATGTGTAAACAAGATGAGATGGCTCAATATAGGAGAATGGGGTGAGAGTTAGGCCCAATGACTCCAGGGCATACCCCGACGCCTGTTGGTGTGTGGAGGGTGGGGACTGGGGGTGGGGTGGTAGGATTGGTATCTCTAACATTGAATTTCCCAACTTTTTACACTTTAATAAAAACCCTAACTGATGCATTAACATAGTTTTTTGCCATGAATTTCCCTTCTTTTTGAGAAAGTGTAATGTAACTGATATGTGATTGTGGGAGCACAGGCCCTCCATTCCCCTCACGCTACCCGTTGTTGCATAATGACATGCATAAGTGGGAGCATGGTACCTCTGGGCCTGCACTCCCACTTCCACATAAGTATGGACACCTCGCAGCCCTACAGCCAAGAAAAGTAACCCTTGTAACACTAATTTGGCAATATCTCAGTAACCGTAGCAACTATGGAAAAAAATCCACTGCAGTTGTAATCATGACTTCCTAAATGGGTGCTAAAGGTGGGCAAAGCTGCAGAGAGCGAAAAACTAGTATCTCAAATATTTTTTGAGATATGGGCACCGAAAGGCATTGCAGGCACCACAGTTCAACAGATGCACATAACTCAGGCATTTTTAGAATTTTTTCCACACAATTTTCAACGTGACATTTTGGGGACCCCACCTCATGAACAATGTCACTGTCATTTCCTTAATCTGTCATGAAAGTTGAGTTTGCACAGCAAATGCGCCATTCTGTGCCACAGGTGCAAAATCATGTTTTGGGCAAGATGTGAAAAATGACAGCTGTATACTGTTCAGGAGGAGGTGTGGAAAAGGGTAATGTTGAAAATCAGGAGGGAAAACATGAAAAATTGGAAAAGTTATGAGCGTGCGTAGAAACTGCACAATGCACACCCATAATGTGCCCATTTTTGCAAATGTTTTGACCAAATTTTCAACATGAGCTTTTTGGGAAATCCTCTCAAGAACACTAGCACTGAGAGTTTGTTAATCCATTCTGAAAGTTGCTTTCACACAGTGACACGCTGTTCTGTGGCAGAGGTGCAAAAACACATTTCAGGCAGGATTTGAGAAGTGACAGCTGTACTGTTTATGAGGAGGTGTGAAAAAATGGCAATGTTGAAAATCTGGAGTGAAAATAAGAAAAATTGGCAAAGTTACAAGCATGTATAGAAACTGCGAAACGCAAGCTTGTAACATGGCCATTTTCTGGATTTTTTGCTCCAAATCTTCAACATGGACTTTTTGGGGTCAGCCCAGTGGTGCTGAGAATTGAGGCACTGGATGCCACACCTCGTGCCACACTGGCGACCCGTGTTCAGGAATGGGCATGGATCGCTGGGGGTTGCCAGGAGGATGATGATCGAGCATCCCAGGGACAGCTCTCCACCTTCAGGGAGAGTGAGGGGTATGACTACCAAGGTGCCGGCTCCTAGTGGCAGCTGGGGGCTGTGCAGCTTCTGGGCCAACAGCAAGGGATAGCGTCTGTGTCGTCTGACGTGCAAAGTACGGAAGTGTGCATTGCAGCATCATTGACGCCATTGCACACCAGCACCGAGGGGGGGGCTACCTATAAGAAAAAATCTTCAGCAGCACGATGGCTGCCCCATTTGCACTGCCATGGTTGCACCCAGGTCAGCTCCCTCCTGGGCCCACCATCCAGGTCCCCGCAGTGGTGGGGTAAGTACCCGCTGCAATGTGGTCTGGGAAGGGCTGCAGTGTTGAGGTGTAGCTCTGGGTGTGACTGAGGCAGTGGCCGTGAAGGCTGACTGGAAGGGGGGAACCAAAGGCACAACCCCTCAGCCATGGACAGAAAGAAATTAGGAAAAAAAAACGTGGGCCTTTGGGATCTCCCCTCATGAACACTGAGACTGTTACTTCGTTAATCAGTTCTGAAAGGTGATTTTGTATCCCAAAAGGTGATTCCATGCAGTGACTGCAAAATCACCTTTCTTGATGGAGTAATGAGATGACGGTGACCTTGTTCATGAGGTGGTGTCCCAAAATTCCTATGTTGAAAATTTGGTGAGAAAATACCAAAAAATGGTTGAGACATCCACATTTAAATTCTTTGTTTGTATCACAGTTACACGGAGTAGGATCCTACTTCATATTGTCATACGAACTAAGATGCTACGTCATATGATGCTGATATGAGTAAAGAATTTAAATGCTAAATTACACACATTTTAAGGGCATTTTCCGAACAGTAAAATGCAGAATGCACCTAGGGGTCACAAGTTACATGTGTTGGTTCCCCTCCAGAATATCATTTTGGGAGGTTTCCAAATTTAAATTTCAGGCAAACTGGATACAAGATGGTGGCCGTATGAAAGAGGAATTTTCTCATACAATGCAGGATTCCTCTTTCGTAGCATGCAGCTATACTGAAGTGCCTACTGAGCATGCTCAGAAACGATATTTTCAAATGTTTAAATTGAGATGACTTAGAAACGGCTTATTGTTTTTCACCAGACTAGCAAAAGGCACATCTGTGGGGTAGTCCCTTTCTATCCTGAAAATGTCATACCAAACAAATTAATCCTATGGGCTACAGGCAAATTCAAAGAAAAATCCCATTAAAGTCAATGGGCAAAAACATGTTTCTTCACCTCTCCGTAACTCAGAGACTGCACATCTGACTGGAACGAAACTTACCAGATCAATGGATTTATACCACAGGACAGTGCATGCCAAATTTCATGCAAATCCATTCAATGGTTGCAAAGTTATTAAAGTGCACAATTTTGAGTTTAACATTGAAGTGCCTACTCAACCTTAACTATAGGGGTGCAACCGCACCCATATATATATATATATATATATATATATATATATAGATATATATATATATATATATATATATATGTATATACAGTAGCAAAAGCTGCGTTAATGCATCATTTGGGTTATGACCAAAACAACAAAAGTAGGTTTTCAAACCCCTACCCCCACACACTCACCTGAAGCAAATTAGCAGGTGAAGTCTTGCTTAGTTATTACCTAAAGCTCACCCCATTGTATACACTTCGGAAACATATACACCTGTGTTCAACACATGTGAGCTTTCTTGTTACCGCAATGGGGTGAGCTTTAGGGTTGACAACCCCAAGGAAAGGAGGGAATTCCAGGTGCAGGCAAGAATTCTGGGAAAAGGTGTGACTGACTACTGCACTGCTGTGGAGGTGCAATGAGAGCAGGGCTGTGCAAAGATCCAAACTTGATTGTGGCAGGTATGCCACTGTTACCTTGGCACTGACAGATATTAAACATTAATAATATGATCTTGCTGTTACTTTCAGTGTCCAGTGCTGTAATCTGTTTGTACAGCCTTACCAGGCTATCCTGTGTCATTAGATGTTTTTTGTCACCATATCACAATCTCTGCTTCAGTACCTCTTTGAGAGGAGTCTGTGGTGGTAGGAGCCCTGTGAGGGTCTGGCAGTGGTAAGCCCTGTGGAGGGTGAATGCTGTGGTACTGCTGACAGTTGATGTAATGCAAAGGAGTCATCTTTGGTGGATTCTCCTCGCTGACAGTGTCCTCTCTGTCTTCATATATTCCCACATACAGTACTTCGCTCAGACTATTGTGGAAGCAGTAGAGATGGGAAAAGCTACATGCTCTTACCAGAAAACTTTTTTACCTGGTTTATTTATTTATATAGTTCCAATTTTTTAAACAGCTTTCTCTACTAAATATATCACTTGTATCTACTAAGCATTTAGCCAGTGCTGGATATATTTTGTCCATCACCCTGAGTTTTGTTCAGTGCAATATCTTCTCTACTTTTATGGAGTCTGGCTCTCGGTATTGTTTCTTGAGTTGCACTGTAGTCGATTCCCGCAACAAGCTGTACATACTCACAAGTGGTGGCATATTTTATGATTTATTGTTCTTTTCCAAAGACTCTTGTTATTCTTACATTTTTAAAGAAATAGTAGGATTTTTAAGTTTTAAGTTTTCTTCTCTGTAATTCACATGATCATGTGATTGATGTCCAGCCTTAATTGAGCAGACATCAGCATATTGACCTGCACATTCGGCATTTTTGAGCAACCCTATGTACAGGATACATCTCTCTCATCTTGCTATCCTGTTGGGAAGCATTTTGTTCAATGTAAATGTGTTCTTTGTAACTGAGTTCTGTTTACATTATAGAGTTGGGTAATGTGGCAGCATTAAGGTGTTTGTTTCCCTCTGCAGAAGCACACCACCTGGAGCCTGTTCTGTCTTGAACCTCCAGCTTACTATTGAACCCCCTGTGAACAGGCATGATTGATATAACTGGGGACACTCTCAGGAACTTTTGAAAATTAAATTTGCCACCATTTGCTCTTTAAGGAAGATTTTTATCATTATTATTATTGGGCCACGCAGAAAAACAAAAGCCTCGATCTTGTATGTCTGATCGTGGGCACTCCACCCATTGCACCCCTGGTGGGTGCTCAAATGGGACATGTATCCCGTATGCACCTGATCCCCTGCCCAGCCGTGGAACTCCACATGGGGCCAATCTGGGCGGCAGTGCGGGGGGCATACCCACACTCCATGCCATTCACAAAGGTGTGGAGTGCTGGGCATGGGGGGCACAAGCTAAGCTGGGAAACACCCAGCTGGAAGGCATATGACCCTCCAGGATGCTGCTGCTGCTGTGATGAAGATGTTGAGGCATAGAAGACCCCTCCTCCACATGCTGCCTCAGCCCTTGGGGACCACAAAAAGGCCTGGGGGTGGTGGACTGGGTATCCACCTGCCCTTGTGCTGCCGGAAAACAGTGCACCATCTGCCATATTTGGCACCTCACTGGCACAAGGTATCCAGTGGTGGACCTGGTCCAGGCATCCCATTGGATGAAAGCACCTGCTCACTGGGGGTGGGGGAGCCATGGATGAAAGTTGCATGGTGGCTGGTGTCTGTGAATACAGCCACCGCATGTCCATCTGTGGGTGCAGAGCTCTGTGGGTGGGATGCACACATTTGGCATGCTATTCCCACCCTTCAGTGCATAGTTCCCACTATTATTATTATTATTAACAAAATGCTGATAATTTCAGGATACAACTTGATTCATCATTTACTCATGGACAATTTCAAATTTAATATAGTCAATGTTAAAACCTGGCATAACAAAATCAGTGGGATCAGCTCTTCTCTGGTATTTTATTTTAAATGCATTAGTCCACTCAGAATACAGTCATATTGTTTAAGTGCATTTAATTGCACATTTAATTGCATTATTTGTAGGTTATACTTCTTATAGTGCATTTCTGGGTTTCTTTTTTACAAAAAATATTTTTGGAGTGCTAGAAAGTGCATAAAAGTGCATTCAAGTGCATCAAGGTGTTTTAAGGTGCTTTAGATGAATTTTTTTATTACTCTTAATGAGCAAAGTATATAAGCAGACAGGTATATACTGAGGTATTTTGCCTTTTTACTTAACCTACCCCAACAGGGGAAGTGTGGAAAGTTGTTGTACTATCACTTTTATTACTTTATTAATTAGTTCATTAGCTACAATCAGCAGTAAACTTCATAAATTATAGAAGTTCTCAACATTGGTTTTTCTCCTTGGCTGTTAAGTTTTCTCCTTTTTCCCCAACTAGACGTTACTGGGGCCTGC